>OX451737.1:1447439012-1449839012 GCA_948472305.1 Vicia faba | reverse complement strand
GAAATCAGAATGGGGGCGGCCCTACGAGAAGCCTCGCTCAAACAAAAAATAGCCATGCGCTATGATGCCAAAGTCATCCGTCGAGAGTTCGAGGTCGACAACCTTGTCTTAAAGAGAAATCACAAAGAATCTCGCGAAGGAAAGCTCGCGGAAAACTGGGAAGGTCCATATTGCGTCTACACGAAAATGAGGACCGGAGCGTACTACTTAGAGGACTTGCCAGGGGAACAGCTCGTCCGATCATGGAACGCTTAAAAGCTAAAACATTACTACAGTTAAAAACACTGAGCAATCGATAAGTTGGTCGACAAAAAGAGACTCACCTAAGCCGGACCACACATTCGCGCCTAGGCACAAGCATAACATACAAAGTATTCAGAAGGGGCGAGGCACCGCTCAGTTGACAAGCGTGCCATCATCCCGACATGGATAACTCGACGACCTCCATAGTCTTCATGCCACGACGGTAGAACGCCCGATTCGCGATGGGTTGTTCATGCCGCCGAACCCGGCCCCCTCGAAACAGGACCTGAGTTCCGGCCCTCTCCCGGTATTCACCCATGCTGTTTAATCGGTTTCCCCGCACCGACGAACATACAAAATGAGCATATCCCCGATACAAACTCTTTGCAAAATATAAAACTCCTAATCGGGCTAACTTGTCAATGAACATGCAAATAGCACAAGTTAAATAATTAAAGCAAAATGACCAATGGTCGGAAAATAAATAAAGCGACCACTTGGGCCGAAATTGTTTGAATATTACACAAACAGGAAACAGCCCGGGAAATAACAAAATATTACAAAAATGGAACACAGGCCAAAACAAATATACAATCATCCCTCAGCTTCTCCTTCGATGATAGGCGATAATAGAGCAGGATCTCCAGCCGGTTGATCGAGAATATCCCTCAGGTAGTAGGGAACCAGAATCTGACCGTCAGCCACTCAGTAGTTGACCCCCATGCCCGAAGTGTTAAGATCAACACTGGGATTCAACACACGCATCTGATTCATCATGTTGTCGAAGCTCCCCTCGGAAGTGACCTGAGCATCGTCCACGGCCAGCTGGAAATGGGCAACCAATTCAGCCCGAGTCTTCAAGTCCTTGGTGTCCTCCAGCTCTTCCTTAGTGGGCGCAATCTCGACAGTCAAGGCCGCTAACTTCCCCTCGAGACTCTCCCTCTCAAGCATAAGAGCGATGCGCTCCTTGGATAACTTCCCCGACTCTGCCTCAGCCAGCTTTAGGGCTTTGTCTTTATCGACCAAGGCCTTCTCGGTCGCTGCCAACTTGGCCCGGAGATTCTTCATTTCTATCACCTGGGATGAAATCCCCTCAGTGTACACGATGACCATCTCCAAGATCTGCATAAAACCACCCGCGTCTTGGGCCAATGTTGCCCTCCTTTCTAGACGGCTTGTTCCCTCGAGAAGGAGAGATTAAGCCCTAGGAAGATGAAGAGCCGCGCCCTCAAAAAAATACCTCTCCAGCCATCAAGGAGGAATATCATAAGTTCCTTTTCCCATCTCCCCGGTAAGGTCAACGCTCCCCTCGGGTCGAGGCCTCTTCGCCTTCGAGGAAACAACAGATAGAGACAGAGCAATTATGGTCGGAGTCGATGATGATCCACCTGATTCAGGAGCAGGAACTGGCCCCGCGCTAGTCTGTGCATCCTTCTTAGCCTTTCTAGTCCGAGCAACAAGTGTCTTGGCCAGACGTTCCTGAGGAGGATTCATATTTTCTGCAACAAAAAAGAGAAGAGTCAATAAAACGACGAGTCAAACAAACGATGACCACATACTAGAAAATAAAATATATACCCAGATATATAACAGGATCCTCGCTTCCGAGGAGCTCCCTGATGTTTATGAGACCCGGCTCGAACACGGGCTCCCCGGTTTTATCCAACACTAGCCTACCTCCCCGACCGACTCGTTGGATCAGAGGGATTCGAGCTACAAACAAAGTAAGAGTAGCGAAGCTCTCCAGGTCTTCGTCCCCAAGCTTCCCCTCTCTCCAGACGTAGGAGCTCAATTCTCGCTCGAAATGCCTGCTGGTCCATTGAAACGGGAACTTGCAGATCAACATCGCGGTAGGCTCCCCTAGCTCATTCACACGAGGAGTCCCATCCTCGTTAAGCGACGACTTGGTCCTGAAAACACTCAATATTGCCTTGGTAGAGGAGGGCAGTACCAAGATATATTTATCCTTAAAATAACGGACAAATTCCAAATAGGCCTTAAACAACTTCATGTTGCCTTTTTTGAGGGTGACCCATCCCCACCTTCTGTCGGTCCCACTCCTCTGGACATATAAACAATAGAAAAACAAAGGAATCATGGTCTCGATCCTCAGATAGTCGTACACTATCTGGAACGCCTGCACGAACATGATATCATTCGGGTGCAACTGAGAAGGAGCCACCTGCAGATGCCGGAAAATGGCTACCTCGAAGTCGGTGAAGGGAAGGCGGAAGCCCATCTCTCGAAAGGCGATATCATACATCGGGATCCGTCTCCTATCGTACCTCGAGCATATTCTGACGTCCTTCCCCGGAATATACAATGACCATTCCCCCGAGGGCCCCTCCTCGCGAGTGTACACATCGGTGAAAACTTCCTCCCCGTGTTCATAAAAATACGACCGCCACTCCCAGGGGTCTTTTGTGACCCATTCCCGAGGAGGAAATAAGCTGTCGTTAACCATAAGGGACACCCCCGTGTTGGGCTCCTCCATTTGCTGATCTGCCTGATCCGGCACGTCCCTAGAGACTTCAAAGATGCTCAATGAGCTGCTGGTCTCGCTCGAAGAATTCCAAGAGGATCATGTAGACTTGCTCGAAATAATGACCTGATCATCGTGAGCCATGGCACCTGAAAAGCATAGGAAAACAGTGAGCTCGACATCAGTGCCAGAACCACCCTTCCACCGCTAAACAAGCGAAAGGGCGCTAGGACACGGGGATCGCGTCCCCGACCAGAACCCTAAATGAGGCACCCTAATAGGAAAGGGTTACAGAAAAAATCCTAAACCCTAAATGAGCCAAGCACGGTGCAATGCCAAACCTCTAAGGAAAGCCCACGACGGCCCCGACGGTCGTGCGCCACGAGAATAACATTCACCGCTGTGAATTTCTAACGATCCTGACGGAACCCTAATCCTAACCGTATACATCTCTATAAAGTAAGAAGCAAAAAAACGAAAAAGAGCAACAAGCAGATTGGAAACTTACCAGCAGAAGAAGAGGTGAAATTGGATGACAACGAACGAAGAAACTAAGCAACCAACGATGGTCGACTGTCGAGCTAATGCGAGCAGATGAAAGAGAAGGCGAAAAAAATAAACGCCCTGTTCCTCTCATCTTTATAGCTGAAGTAGCCCGCGCGTATGAAACACGCGCCTGGGGAACCCTAGAGTCATCATAATGATACCCTAGCCCTAGGTCATCATTGCGCTGCTTCGCTGACACACTTCCTGAAACATGTTACCTCTCCAAATTCAAAATTTCTAATGGCCAAACGTCTCACCTCCCCGACAAACTCACTCGTAAGACATGCCTCGTTATTTGAGTAAATGTCAAAGTCATCACTCCCATGCCCAGAAGCAACGACTTTGGGGGATACTATTCTGGACTGTCCCGACAGCTCGATTAGCCCAGTCCATAGAGCTCCACAAGTAGAGCCCACTCGACCATAACCCAAATCGCCCGCATGGCTATACCCCCTGTTGGGAAACAACAACCATTTGCCCTCTCGAACCAGCACTGACCTGGGATAACCAGCGAGCATCCTCTCAGCCTACCCGACATCAACATCGTGCAAGCCACCAAGAACCGACCAAAGAGATACCCACAACTAACTCCCTCCTCGGGACCAACGGTAAGTTACAAGCACATCTGCCCAGTTCGACAAAGTCCTGGAAGTTACCTAATTTCACGGACCCACATATCTAGGCGTGAAATCAGGAACCAATGGTCACTCGCCTGGGGAATTATATAAACCCTCACACCTGTGAGGGCCAGGTATCACATATTCACTCCTCACTACCTGACATTTCTAATTGTACCTCCTTGTTTTCGCTCTTACTTGATCGTTGGAGTGCCTTGCAGGTACGACCCCATTTTCTCCTCAACACACAGCCCGACTGAAGATCATCCTCCAACCACTCTCCAGGTTCTGATCAACCGTCAAGATCATCAACAAACAAGATGAATATCATCAACAATTTTCAAACAGGTCAAATATTAATTCCTGAAGCAAGCTGGGGTAACTTATCTGCATGACTAGGTCGAAGATTAATTCCTGAAATAAGTTGGGGAAACCATCAAAGACTAGGAGGTATGAATTCTCGAAACATGCGGGTTTACTAATGAAAGAAAATTATAGATCAATTGCCGAAACAAGACGGGGAGACCATCTGCATGGCCAAATGACTTCCTTCAAATATGTACTCTGAAAAAAATCTCCTAAAAAACATTTCCTCGGATATTGAATTCCGACAAGCATTTCCTTGGAGACGAATTCCGACAAGCATTTCCTTGGAGATTGAATTCTGACAAGCATTTCCTCGGAGATTGAATTCTGACAAGTATTTCCTCAGAGACTGAATGCCGACAAGCATTTCCTTAAAGACTGAATTCCGACAAGCATTTCCTCAGAGACTGAATTCCGACAAGTATTTCCTCAGAGATTGAATTCCGACAAGCATTTCCTTGGAGACTGAATTCCGACAAGCATTTCCTCAGAGACTGAATTCTGACAAGCATTTCCTCAGAGACTGAATTCCGACAAGCATTTCCTCGGAGATTGAATTCTGAAAAGCACTTCCTTAGAGACTAAATTCAGAAAAGCACTTACCTCAGAAATTTATTCTAAAAAGCATTTCCCTCAGAGATTTAATCTGACATGCATTTCCTTCAGAGACTGAATTCTGAAAAACAGTTCCTTTGAAGACTCATTCCAATACCTTTTCTAGTTGAAGTCGGGCATGGATATCTTCTGGTTCAGATAAAACCAAGCGCAAATTTATTTTGATATTCTTTTGGAAAAAGTAGGGCGTAAAGTCATTTCAATACCTCTTCTAGTTGAAGTCGAGCGTAGACATTTTCTGGTTCAGATAAAGTCGAGCCTAGATTTATTCTGATATTCTTTTGGACAAAGTCGAACGTAGACTCATTTCAAATACATCTTCTAAGACAAAGTCGGGCGTAGACTTAGTCTGATTTTCTTATCAACAATTATCCTAGATGGAATCTATAAACCCATCTCCGACGGCTCTCCGTCACCTCTCCAAATGGCATCTTTATGCCCATTCTAGGTATAATCAACCAGCAATGTTACTTCGTGCACAGGCGAGTGCAAATTTATGGGCACTTAAGTGTTCAATCATCTTCTACCTTCAAGTCACGAATGGAAAACATGCCAATATAACTCTTCAGGTTTAAGAAGATTGAACAGGGGAAGTTGTTGTACCCTCAAAATTTTCCCTCCCATTTTTCTTCAAGACATTCTCATGAGGTCCGCATTTGTTCAAGGTGGCTCAAGAGTTGATCAGACAAATTCTCCTCCTAAGCAATGGGTCTACAACTAGGGTTTTGAGTTTCTCAAGGAAGATTGGGTTTCAAGGGTCTCAAGTTATTTCCATGGTTCTTCATATTTATTCAAGGATGCTCATATCAAGTTTCAAGTCTTGCATCATAAGTTTTCTCAATCAATAGCTCACATGATTGAAAATCAACTGTATTGGGTAAAAAGTCAACTATGGTCAACATACAGTAAAACTTCAATATTTTTGGTCAACATCAACATTTTGAAGTGATATTCATCATTTTATCAAAGGTTGATCATGATTCCTCAAGGAAAGCCCTCAAATCATCAAAATTCAAAAGTTGCCAAATTAGGGTTTCCTTAGGAGAAGTCAACTGAACTTTGACCAAGCATAACTTTCACATGCTTCATCAGAAAATTCTCAACCAAAGCCTATCTTGAAGTAAATTCAATTATCTACAACTTTTTCTATCTAAGCTCAAGTCCAAAAAATGTTTCATTTGAGAGATATGAGCCAAGACATAACAAGTCATTTTGAAAGTCAACACAAAGACACTTTTTGTCAAGGAAACTTACATCAAGATAAATTCTCCAAATGCAAAAATGATCAAAAATGAAATTTTAGAGGACATCTTAAGCTTTCCAAAATGTCAAATATCACCTTAAAAAGATAAAAATTTAGAGATTTATGACCAGTTCAAGTTGGGAAATTTTGAGAGAATGCATGAAGTACAAAGTGAGCAAACATGAAATTTTGAACTAGTGTACCTAACTTTTGATGGTCAAACATGTTCATAAAGTTTTAGAGGACCTCTAAGGCCATTTATACATTACTTTTATTTTTCTATTTTATTTATTTTGATTTTATTCAAATTAATTAAAAATAAATCAAATAAAATATGAGTTGATGGATGAAAGGGCGTGTGGGCTTCATTTAGATATATTCTAGAAGGCCCAAGACCTCATAAGAGCTTGCCAAAACCGTGAGAGACATGTTGGAGACCAGGATCTTCAAAAATGGAAAGTTAGAAAACATGTTTCATTGATAATGGAAAGTTAAAAAACACGTTCCATTGATTTTTGGTAACACCATGATCACATGATTCTTTCCTTCTTTGGTGACTTAAATCTCCTCCTTTATAAATAATTAATCCCTCACACTACAAGAGGGCACAAAATTTGCCTCTCAAGAACACACTCCAAATTTATCAAATTTTGTCAAAACTAGGGCAAACACAAACCCCAATTTCCGGCCACTCTCAAGCGGTTTCAAGCATTCCATCACACTCCTGAAGGTCCCAGGATCATGTTCCAATTCTTACTCACGCTCAAACAATCCCAGGACGTGCCAACCAAGTGGATCCGGCTTGGTAATGTTCTTCAATCTCAAACTTTTCATCCATTTTATATAAATTAATTCTAAGCATATATATGTGTTTATAATGATGTCCGGAACCGTTTGGAACCATCGTTTTTTTTAGATTTGATGCAGGAACAACAATCCATCATTGTTAGGGCAACGTTTCAATGAAGCTTCGAATCCATAGCTGCGGTCACTTTTAGACCAAACTAACCTCACCACTAGATTCGCAAGGTCCAAATTAGTGGATCTGAGTGGTTTGATTTTGTTGTTTGAATCTTTTTATCAATAATAAATTTTGACATTTTTTTAATTAAATTTAATTAACATTTTTCTTTATTAAAATTAATTAGAAACAAGTAGATTTTAATTATTTAATTAACATCAAACTATTTTCCATAAAAATACAAAAAAAAAACATTTCTTTTCTAACATTTTCTCTTATTTATTTTTTGCTATTTAAAATTCCTAGAGATATTGTATAGGTCGCGCAGTTTAAATGTAATAACTTAGATTTACATTCTCACACTTTTTCCTAATTATGTTTAAAACAATGAGTGAACAATTAGCAGTTCAGTGTGTATTAACAGTGAGTGAATAATAGAAGTTCTGTGTTATGCTAAAGCTGTGAGTGAACATCAGAAGTTCTATTCCATATTCAATTCTTTTTAAACAGCAAATCAGAAGGATAACAGCACAACAGTTTATAGAAGTTCTAATCCTAAATCTCAGTCTAGCTTTAATCAAGAAATTTTGATCCATAATTTTTTTTCTACTTATGCAATGATATGGACAACATCAATACTGTGATATTTACATATTTGATGATGTTCTGAATGAGAAGATGCAAAGTTAGAAAGACTCACCTGGAATCTGGAGTGTATGCTTGGAGCTTTGGGCTGCTGCCTTCAGATGTTCTGGTGTTAGCGAGAGTGACGAAACATTGGTTGTGTTATTTGATTCAAAGGGGAGGAACAAAAGGCTTTGTTTTGGATTTGCGAAGGTTTTCCTTGTTTCCTCTTCTCTCTTTTGTCCAATCTCTCTTCAAAAGCCAGCCAGCCCCTGTTGCAAGTGTGATGGAGCAACTTATTTATAGATGGATTTGTTGTGATTTTTTGGGGGGAAAAACAAATGGGATTTGAACCTTTTTGGCATCCTGTTCCCTCGCCGTTTGATCACAGTCTTTGTATGCTAGTTTGGTGCAATTATGGGATACATGCGTAGGCTGAATTAGCTGTTGGTTATAGATCTGCAGCGGGTTGTATAAACAAGGTTTAGGGGTTTGGTTAAGTTCTAACCAAAGCGTTGAATATAGCCTTCATATGACAAAGCACTGCCTTGTTCTTGAAGCAAGCATGGTGGTTAGCAACTTTTAGCCATGCTTAAAATGGATTTGTCAACAAGATTTAAGGAAAAGCAAAAGCAACACATGGACCTAGCACACTTTTGCACCAAAGTTTGCTATCCCAAGACAGTAGAGGTACACGTGGGGGAAATCCCTTGGATAAAGACTCAAAAGTGGTTGGGAGCATTAAATGATAATGAGATTGATCAACCCAGAAATCCTGCAACGTGATATTCTACATCATTGCTTAATTCTGGATCAGAGGTTCAGTTTCAACATAATTCAGAATGAACAACCAACTTCTGATATTTGTATCTCCTTGCTCCAGCATGTTCTGAAGGAGCTCTCAGACTTTCTAGGAAGCTTGCAGAACTCTTCTTAACCTTCTTCGAATTACCCTAGCAAACTATGACTGAACCTTTGTGAAAACTTTCCCAGAAGTTCTGACCAAACTCTGTCTTGAAAGTGTCTAGAATCTGCTGAGTGTTTCAGTTTCAAGGACGTGTCTTTGAGAAGTTATGACTTGAAATTCCAGCATTTTCAGGAGAAGTTCTGTTCTACAATGTTTTAGATCTTTTTAAAATCTATAACTTTTGTGCCAGAAGTTCTTCCAGAATCAGCTTGCATCATGGTGATAATCTGGCCAGAAGTTTTGAGCTTGTCATATTTTCTTAAACACTTAGAAAAAATTCTAAGTATTTAGAATTTTGACTTCTCCAAAGTAGTTTTGACTTTTGAATTTCTTGATGAAATAAACTTCATATTTCAACATGTCTTGATGAAATATGATTCTTGAAATTTGATTTTGATCTAAAAGTCAAAGTTTGACTTTTCAGTGTGCAAATGACCATTTTGCCCTTGTGAGTGATTTTCTTGGAAAATTTGTAGTTCAAGGCTTGGAATTGGATGGAAGCAAACTTGAGGATCTAGGGTGATTCTTTGAGAATTGAGAGGGAAAATTTTGGGGTGCAACAGCTGCCCCTGTTCAATCTTCTTACACCTGAAGAGTTAGATTGGTAAATCTGCCATTCGTGACTTGAAGGTGGAAGATGATTGAACACTAGAGTGCCCGGAAAATTTGCACTCGAAGATGTGTTAGTTGATTATGTAGGGAATGTGCTTAAAGATTCCATTTGGAGACATAATGGATAGTTGTTGGAGATTGGCTTAAAGATGCCATCCAGAAATGATTGTTGGGCTGTATTTGTAAGCTGGAACTGAATGATTATCAGAATGGCGTCCGTGTCTGGAGCGTATCTGAACTTTATCTGAAGGTGAGAAGGAGTCTGAGTAGGGTTGCTTCAATGATGAGTCCATGTAAAACTTCATCCGGAAGTGGGAAGGAACCTGGGTAGGGTTGCCTGATGATGAGTCCGTGTAAAACTGCATCTTGAAAGGAGGAACCTGTGTAGGGTTGCTTCATGATGAGTCCGTGTAAAACTGCATCTGGAAAGGAGGAACCTGTGTAGGGTTTCCTCATGATGAGTCTGTGTAAAACTTCATCTTGGAAAGAAGGAACCTGTGTAGGGTTGCTTCATGATGAGTTCGTGTAAAACTTCATCTTGGAAAGAAGGAACCTGTGTAGGATTGCTTCATGATGATGAGTCCGTGTAAAACTGCATCTGGAAGTGAGAAGTAATCTGGGTAGGGTTGCTTCATGATGAGTCCGTGTAAAACTGCATCTGGAAAGTGAGAAGGAACCTGTGTAGGGTTTCCTGATGATGAGTCCGTGTAAAACTTCATCTTGGAAATAGGAGGAACCTGTGTAGGGTTGCTTGATGATGAGTCCATGTAAAACTCCATCTTGGAAAGAAGGAACCTGTTTAGGGTTGCTTCATGATGAGTCAGTGTAAAACTTCATCTTGGAAAGAGAAGGAACCTGTGTAGGGTTGCCTGATGATGATGAGTCAGTGTAAAACTGCATCTTGGAAAGAGAAGGAACCTGTGTAGGTTGCTTCATGATGAGTCTGTGTAAAACTTTATCTTGGAAAGAAGGAACCTGTGTAGGGTTGCTTCATAATGAGTCCGTTTAAAACTTCATCTTGGAAAGAAGGAACCTGTGTAGGGTTGCTTCATGATGAGTCCGTATAAAACTGCATCTGGAAAGGAGGAACCTGTGTAGGGATGCCTGATGATGAGTCAGTGTAAAACTGCATCTTGAAAGGAGGAACCTGTGTAGGGTTACCTGATGATGAGTCTGTGTAAAATTGCATCTTGGAAAGAGAAGGAACCTGTGTAGGGTTGCCTGATTATGAGTCTGTGTAAAACTGCATCTTGAAAGGAGGAACCTGTGTAGGGTTGCCTAATGATGAGTCCGTGTAAAGCTGTATCTTAAAAGGAGGAACCTGTGTAGGGTTGCCTGATGATGAGTCTGTGTAAAACTTCATCTTGGAAAGAAGGAACCTGTGTAGGGTTGCTTCATGATGAGTCCGTGTAAAACTTCATCTTAGAAAGAGAAGGAACCTGTGTAGGGTTGCCTGATGATGATGAGTCCGTGTAAAACTGCATCTTGGAAAGAGAAGGAACCTGTGTAGGGTTGCTTCATGATGAGTCAGTGTAAAACTTCATCTTGGAAAGAAGGAACCTGTGTAGGGTTGCTTCATGACGAGTCCGTGTAAAACTGCATCTGGAAAGGAGAAACCTATGTAGGGTTGCTTCAGTTGGTCGAGTAGATAGTTGTCCTGTTTGATTTCAGGTATTAATCTTTGACCTGAGAAAGAAAGATAGTTTTAATGGCTTGTTACAGGTGTTAATCTTAAATCTCTTCATGTAGATAGTTTTACTAGCTTGTTACAGGTATTAATCTACAATCAGTCGTCCACAGATAGTTTTCCTGGCTTGTTACAGGTATTAATATGGAACTTGAAAAGGTTGATGGTATCCATCTGTTGATTGACCTTTTCCTGAAAAGGTAAAACGTTAGCTATATGCAATATCATGATGTATGAAATGCATGATGTCATGATGTTCTCAAAAATAAATGAGATTGTGTCGTATGCACTTATCATGTATGTAAATAGGATGTATGAAATGTGAAATGTTTATTGAAGTGTATCTTTGTCTGGGAATATAAATCCTTGAGAAATGCTGGGGAGTCGTTAAATCCTGGACTGCTGTTGAAGAGTAGGTGTGTCTTCAAACTTTGCTTAGAATATTTCCACCGGGGATTCATGTTTTGTTGTTTGAGGAGAACTCTGTTGGGGAATATTGAAAACTCTATTGGAGAGTGTTAATTCCTGCTTGGGAAAAGAGTTATGGAGTCTCGGTTGTCCGTTGCTCTACTGGGGTCGAAGTTGAACTGATATTTGGTCGGGTCTAGGTTTCACAGTAACATGCTGGGGATTATAGAGTAGTCTACTGGGGAAAGGGAGTTGTGGTCCTTTGATTTGTAGTAGTTGGAAAGGCAAACTCAAACTGGGGAATCTGTAGTTTGTTGGGGAAATAAACCCTGTTACTGGTCTGCTAGAGAGTTGACGACTTCGTTGGGGAAAGTCCTCGAGGACTCTTGAGGTTGTCTCAGCTGGGGAAAGGTTTTCAGAGATTAAACTCTTGCTGGGGAATCATCCTATGAGAAGAATTTTGGGGAGATTTTTCATTTCCCCTAGCAGTAAATGTTTGTGGTATTGCCAGAAAATGTTTGATTGTATGTAACCCTTTGCTGAGATTGACGTTCAATGCCCCAAGTGACAGAGATGGAGACTTGCCCCTAGTTATTCTGCAATTCTTGAGAGATTTCTTGGAATCTTGACTGGACTTCCCCAGGTGTGCTGGATAGTGACATGTCATGTCCCTTTGTTGATAGGAGATTTGTCAATGGGAGTGTCATCCTTCTTGAATTGATTTTGTTCACTGAGAGAGCTTTCGTTCATCAGATATTCGTTGTGTGAATTTCTCCGCTGTCAAACAAATAGCCATATGCAAACAGTGATATTCGAGTAATGCAAAATTTATGTTTGTCTTGAAGTTTTGAAAATGCGTTTTTTAGCAAGAAATTTTGTAAGAAAAATTCAACTCAGGATTTTGAGTAAATCCTTACAGGAGTCAAGATACCTTTTATAACAGTATGCTTTCGAACTAACCCATGCTTCAATTAGGACTTTTGAAGGGTTGTAACGTGGCTTGGTTCACAGTTTAAGAAACAAAGGATAAAGGCTCAAATTGTATTTGTACCCACCCGTTCTTCGTGATGTTCTTCAGTCCTAAGCTCAGTTAATTGTACGTTTGAACTCCAATTGAGTCTGGAATGACGTTTTAGTGATGGTTCAGACAAGTTAAGTTTATCGGAAGGTAGTCATTTTTAGTAACATTTTTTTTCATGTTGTGGAGGATTCGTAGTGACTTCTTTATTTTGATTTTTTATCCCTAATTTTTGCCTGACTGTTCTTGTTTTGAGATTACGGTCAGTGGGATGCCCCCGTTTTTTTCCTCTTAAGTCTCCTTTATAGGTTTTAACTTAGTGGGCTTTTCCTTTTGAGAGATAATGACTGCCTATTTGGTAGGGAACCATCACCATCTTTTGATTCCAGAGGAATATTTTTGATGTCATTCGTTGTATTACGAAATGAGAGTTTGTGGCTTAACACACGTTTGAATTAACTGAGAGACTACCCTGCCCCAGGTTTTGATTAAAGGTTTCAATTTGTGTAAGAAAGAAAACTTCTACTTCTTTGGCTCAAAGGGGTTGACTAGGGATTATCTTCCTTATAACTCCAGTGTTTAGGATTTTAAAGAACACCTGTACATCTTCAGCAAGGTCTGTTCAAGAGCATACTGTATGAGATTATGGCATTGCTTTCGTCATCCTCCCTCTAAAGGCTTGTAACTTTTAGCAAGAGTAGAATGTCATAAGGTGAGTAAAAAGCATAGTTTAAATGTAATGAAAATGAGTCGATCAAATCAAGACAAACATATGCAATGCATTAATGAAACAAAGTTTGACATCAATAGATAATTGTTTGAATAACAAAAGAAATTACAATTGAAAATTCAAATGAATAGGAGCCTCTTTGTCTGAACTTGTCATTTTAGATAGAGAGCTTTTGAGGGACGGCAGAAGAACATAGTCTGGCCATCTTGTGTGAACTCCAGCATTCCTCTGTCAATCAAGTCTTGGATCTTATTTTTCAAAGCCCAACAGTCATTCGTATCATGCCCAGGATTATTGGAGTGGTATGCACATAATGCCTTGGGATGATAGTTAGGAGCATAGGTATTGGGATTCCGAGGAGGAACCCTTAACGTGACCAAATTCAAGTTCAGCAGGTGCTGTAAGACCTGCGATATAGGCATGTCGAGTTTGGTAAACTGCCTAACGGCTGGGACCTATTTACTTTGGTTACCCTGTCCTTGCTGACGAGGTGGTTGCTAGGTTTGTGACGTGGAAGCAAATCAGGGAGATCTTCTCTCCATTAAACCGGCTTCTTGCCTCATGTGAGGCTGAATGATGGCTTGATCCCCAATCTTAGATGTTTTCCCCATTTGGTTGTATCTGTCTTGATTAAGCCTGTTGACAAGGGCTTTCAGCTCCTCCTGTCCTTGAGCCAGGTTTTGAATAAGAGCCATCTGGCCCACCAGTTGTCCCATCATCTGGACTTTCATTGTTGCCATTTCAATTTGTAGCCTTTCCAACTGATCATCCTTGGTTCCCTCCAGATTCCACATGACCATGCCCCTTGTGAGGAGAGCTTTCACCTCTTCTTTTCCCTTGGATAGGTTCGGGAACATCTCTTGAAATTGAGCGTTTTGAGCCTGGATGCCTTTCACCATTTGTTCCATATCCATCTTACTGAAATAAACAGTAAGAAGGTAAAGAGACCTGTATGGGAGAAACCTGTCATGATATGATGCATGATAGTTGGATGCATGTTTTCAAGGATCTCGCGGGGTAAACACAAGAAAAAGTTAGAAGTTGAACTTTGATCAACATCTTTTATTGGAGAACTTTGTATCGGTGATTGTCCTCCCACGAGAATTTAGTTTACCATGCCAAGTGGGTTGTAGCCCTTGAATAAAGTTGTTGTATTTGATCTTTGACAGAGTTTGGTTTGAGGGAAATAAATCCTCTTGTCTCTTGATAGACGTCTGGTTCAACGTGACTCTGCATCAAAGGCCCTTGAGATCCTTGAAATTCTATGGTTCAATGTTATTGAAAATGCTATGGTATGATGTTATGATGTCATGTACAAATATGCGAGGTAAGCAAGTTTATATACAAATAATCATATTTACACAAAGTAGACAAGTCCTTAGGTTTAGGCTTGTATGGAGTTTTATAGGTAAGTACCCTCTTGAAGTTTAGTTGGCTCAACCTGTCCTAGTAATGGTGATCGGGTTCTAAAGGATCTCAATATCACCGACCTTTCTCTTAGGCATTGTCTCAGCATAATCAATCTTTTCTTGCGGCCGAGATATCCCAAAAGTCTAGCCTTAATGAGTGTAGTATCGAGTATCAACCAATTTTCAGCTCTACACCAAAACTGGTTATCTCACTACGTCCTAATGGCCAAGTTTGTTCAATTAGGGTTCTAAGGTAAGTTAGTGCTTTATGACACCGCTCAGCGGCCCCGTATTCTCCTCGATTCACCACGAGGGATACCGGTACCCACAAGTGCGTCACACTAACGTAGCCATTGTTTCAACCATATCAGTCTACGCCGTACAGTTTCCACAATCTATTGCTACTTACCTAAAAAGGTGCCCCAGATCTGGGTAGAGGATCAAAACAAACCCAAACAAGGAACCAATAATTTAAAGAAATCAATTCAAACAAATGAAGGCAAGTAAATGTGATCTAACCCTAAGGTAACCCCACTTTTATAGACTCCCCAGCAGAGTCGTCAGTTCTGTGATACGGTGGGAGAATTGACTTGATGTTTTGAATTTGTGTTTGTAAATGTTGCGGTTTAGCAAGAGTTGCCACCGACTTTTCTTTTATCCCAAAGGAAAGGTGAAAAAGCACAGGAAAGACCTTTATAGATGTTTTCTTGAGTTCGGGGGGTAGATTATGAAAAGGGAAGGTATTATCACCCTTTTCATCCATGGTTTTCTATGGGCTCTTAGTTACTTGCTAGATCACTCGCTTTTATTTTGAAATGTGCTTTGTGATATGGATTTTGAAAGTATTTTGAAAATGGGACTTTGTAATGATTCTCGTCTCTATAAGAATGCATACAAAGTGTTGTTTTGAAAATAGTTCAAAAATATGTTTGTGGAATGTGTTTTTTGAAAGTGATTTTGAAAAGGGTTTTCTTTGTAATGGCTCTCGTTTCTATAAGAACGCGTACAAAGTGTTGTATTTCAAAAATGTTTTCAAAATGAAAGTGTGGGTGTATAAAATGTTTTTTTGTGAGCAAGCGAGCAACTAGGAGCGATCTACCTACTCAAAAGGTCTTAGATGTTCTTTTCCTCTTCCTTTAGACGTTGCTATCTTACCATTATTTTGGTAAGAAGCCCCGTCGTTGGATGTGAAGGGAAGGGCGTGGGACGTTTGTATAGTCATAGAAGGCAACCTATGGGACGTTCTAGCAATGTCGTTTTTAGGGGCTAGATCGCTTACCGAAGGTAACATCGAGGGTCATCGAGGGACTACGATCTTTTATCGAGGGTCTTTTGCTAAAACGCCCATGCTCGAGGGACATGACTATTTTTCCGATAGGTAACAAAGTGAGATTACCCTAAGGGTGCATGTGTGCAAAGTGTGTTTGATTGCATGCATTTTGTCTTGATTAGGGTGATCTATTTGTCAATTTCATGTCTTGCCATACACACCCTAATTACTAGCATTTACATTCGAAAGCGATAAATTGCAGAAATGTAAAGTCCTACGCTATTACAATTTTTTAGGGATGGGGGTACATATTTACGAATGGAGATTGCAAATAAAATTAAATCCTAAGTTACTATTACAACCATATTGAAATGTACAATATAAGAAAGAAAAAAAATACTTGTTTAGAAAATGGTTCTTTAACTTTAATGAAAAAGAAATAGATTAATAAAAGAAAAATATTTTTATGTCTTTTTATGTTAATATTAAAAAATGATGAAAAGGAAAAGAAATGAAAGATAGAAACAACGTGTTGCTGCAAAAAAAAACAAGGTTCAGAAGTTCTGAAGCCAGGCGCGTGATGACTCAGAAAGGAACGTCAGTGGAATCAGAAGTTCTGGATTGGTAACTCTGGGATCCTGCAAGACACGTTAGAAGGAAAAACGTAGAAGTTCTGGATTGCTATGTGCTGAACTTCTGAAGGTTAGAACAGTGAGAAAACCTTAGAAGCTTTGTGCGTGTCAAAATAGTAGGAAGAATTCAGAAGTTTTGTATGGTGCTAAGACAGTGAATGAACAATCAATAGCTCAACGTTATCAGCATGTAAGAATTAGAAGTTCAGTTTGTGTTAGTGTATGAAAATCAGAAGTTCCAAGTATTAAAATAGTGAGTGAATAATCAGCAGTTCAGTGTGCATTAACAGTGAGTGAATATCAGAAGTTCTGTGTTGTGCTAAAGCTATGAGTGAACATCATAAGTTCTATGCCATACTCAGTTCTTTTTAAACAGCAAATCAGAAGGATAACAACACAACAGTTTATAGAAGTTCTAATCCTAAATCTGAGTCTAGCCTTAATCAAGAAATTCTGATCCACAGTTTTTTTTCTACTTATGCAATGATATGGACAACATCAATACTGTGATATTTACATATTTGATGATGTTCTAAATGAGAAGATGCAAAGTTAGAAAGACTCACCTAGAATATGGAGTGTATGCTTGGAGCTTTGGGCCGCTGCCTTTAGATGTTCAGGTGTTAGCGAGAGTGACAGGATAATGGTTGTGTTCTTTGATTCAAAGGGGAGGAACAAAAGGTTTTATTTTGGATTTGTGAAGGTTTTCCTTGTTTCCTCTTCTCTCTTTTGGCCAATCTCTCTCCAAAATCCATCCAGCCCCCGTTGCAAGTGTGATGGAGCAACTTATTTATAGATGGATTTGTTATGATTTTTTTAGGGGAAAAACAAATGGGATTTGAACCTTTTTGGCATCTTGTTCCCTTGCCTTTTGATCACAGTCTTCGTATGCTAGTTTGGTGCAATCATGGGATGCAGGCGTAGGCTGAATTAGTTGTTAGTTATAGGTCTGCAACGGGTTGTATAAACAAGGTTTTGGGATTTGGTCAAGTTCTGACCAAAGCGTTGAATATAGCCTTCATATGCCAAAGCGCTGCCTTGTTCTTGAAGCAAGCATGGTGGTTAGTAGCTTTTAGCCATGCTTAAACTGGATTTGTCAGCAGGATTTAAGGAAAAGCAAAAGCAACACATGGGCCTAGCACACTTTTGCACCAAAGTTTGCTATCCCAAGACAGTAGAGGTACACGTGGGGGAAATCCCTTGGATAAAGACTCAAAAGTGGTTTGGAGAATTAAATGATGATGAGATTGATCAACCCAGAAATTCTGCAACGTGATATTATGCATCATTGCTTAATTCTAGATCAGAAGGTCAGTTTCAACATAATTCAGAATGAACAACCAACTTCTGATCTTTGTATCTCCTTGCTCCAGCATGTTCTGAAGGAGCTCTCAGACTTTCTAGGAAGCTTGCAGCAATCTTCTTAACCTTCTTCGAATTACCCTTGCAATCTCTGACTGAACCTTTGTGAAAACTTACCCAGAAGTTCTGACCAAACTCTGTCTTGAAAGTGTCCAAAATCTGCTGAGTGTTTCAGTTTCAAGGACGTGTCTTTGAGAAGTTATGACTTGAAATTCCAGCATTTTCAGGAGAAGTTCTATTCTGCAATGTTTTAGATCTTGTTGAAATCTATAACTTTTGTGCCAGAAGTTCTTCCAGAATCAGCTTGCATCATGGTGATAATCTGGCCAGAAGTTCTGAGCTTGTCATATTTTCTTAAACACTTAGAAAAAATTCTAAGTATTTAGAATTTTGGCTTCTCCAAAGTAGTTTTGACTTTTGAATTTCTTGATGAAAAAAACTTCATATTTCAACATGTCTTGATGAAATATGATTCTTGAAATTTGATTTTGATCCAAAAGTCAAAGTTTGACTTTTCAGTGTGCAAATGACCATTTTGCCCTTGTGAGTGATTTTCTTGGAAAATTTGTAGTTCAAGGCTTGGAATTGGATGGAAGCAAACTTTAGGATCTAGGGTGATTCTTTGAGAAATGAGAGGGAAAATTTTGGGGTGCAACACCATCCTTTTTGACCCATCAAAGGCTCGAATTATAATATCATTGGGTTTCAGTATGACCCCTTCACAATCAAGTCTGTCAAGAGCGCCTTTCGGCATAACATTTAACGAGCACCCAATATCAACCAAAACATGATCTAGAGTAGTGCCCCTGCATTCAATGGAAACATACAGGGCTTTATTGTGGTTTCTCCCTTCCGGAGTCAGATCAACATTAGAGAAACCTAATCCGTTGTCAGTCGTTAAGCTAGCAACATAACTTCCAAATTGACCGGCAGAAATCTCTTGTGGTACGTGAGAAGTCTTCAAGAATTTCACTAAAGCTTGTGCATGGGCTTCAGAATAAAATATCAGGGATAGCATGGAGATTTTGGATAGGGTCTGCCCCAGCTGTTCAACAATTTAATAATCACATTTGCGGATAATCTTAAATACCTTTTCCAACTCTTGTCTAGAGGTGTCTTCAACTGTAGCTTCCTTAGGTGCCTCCGTCTGGGTAGGCTCTTCTATTTGCTCTTTAATCTGAGCCTCAGAAGTTGAATCAATGGTTGTGACTCTAACAGGTGTAGAAATAGTCTTCGGAGATATTTCTAGAGAGAAAACCCTTCCGCTTCTAGTAACCTTACTGGTTCAAGCAATATTGTCAATGTTGGGATTAGCAATTTTAGTAACTTCATCTTTAACAGTCGGTAGTTATTGTTTGACGCCATGGTAGTAGACGTTGGATCCATAGTTCTAAGTAATAACTTTATCCGAAGAATATGGGATAGTTCCAAGTGTAGTGATGATCAGAGGAGAAGCTTTCGGATTGGCAGTAATCCTTATAGGACCTTTGGAGGTGATCCTGAAAGGAGGGCCAAAAATTACAGATAAGTCTTGACACAGATTCTCAGTAGACTGAACCTTCTCGGTCAGAATTATATGATTGTCCATTAGGCACGAAATTCCTTCCTTCAATAATTCATAGCCATTGGGGTGGGTTGCGCAGCAGTAATATTTTTCAATACATCCCAGAAATAAACCGGCCTGCAGAAGATTCTTCTTGATTATTGGTAGAGGAGTAATCAATTCACTTACAACAACAACATAAAGAACATCACCAATATTACTTATGCCTTTATCATGCTTTGGCATAGGTGCAGTAATCACATTCGGGGTCTCTGGAGGATCAAACTCAATCTCCTTGTTGTCAATCATGTCCTGAATTTTTTTCAGGGTCCAGCAGTTGTTGGTGTCGTGCCCAGGACTGTTAGAATGGTAGGCACATTTCGCGTTTGGATTGTACTTAGGAGAGGAGGTGTTGGGGTTCTGAGGAGGATCCCTTAGCGTAATCATCTCTACCTTTATTAAATGTTGTAATGCCCGAGACAATGGCATATTAATCTTGGTAATCTGCCTTCCCGGAGCGCCTGGCCTATGCCTATTGCCTTGTTGTTATTGTTGAACAGGCGCATGATTAGAAATCAATACCGCTCCGACAGACTGATTGCGTTCATTCTTACCATGGCCCTTCTGGCCATAAACAACATTGGTCTCCTTCTTACCATTGAATGTCTTCTTCACAGCATTTGAAGGCGTAACCACTTGAATTTTTCTACTCTTAATACCACTTCGACATGTTCTCCCGTTAGAATTAGCTCAGTAAAACCAGATGAAGAACTCCTAATTAGATGATTAAAGAATGGACCTGTCAAAGTTCCCATGAACATATCAACTAGCTCTCGATCAGACAGGGGAGGTTGCACCCTTCAATCTAAGTCTCTCCATTTTTCGGCATACTCTTTAAACCCTTCATTCGAACCCATAGTCATGTTTTGTAATTGCACACGAGTTGGTGCAAGGTCAGTGTCATATTGATACTGCTTGTAAAAAGAAGCAGCCAAGTCTTCCCAAGTATGGATGTTAGTTCCATCCAGCTGATAGAACCACTCGAGTTATGTACCAGACAAACTTTCCTGAAAGAAGTGAACCCATAAATTTCACTCAGCAGTATGGGGTTGGATCTTTCGAACATAGGACCTCAGATGAAGTTTCGGACAAGACACACCATCATATTTAGAAAAAGTAAGGACTTTGAACTTGTGAGGGATAACTACCCCCGAAATAAGACCCAACTCTCTGAAATCCAATCCAGGAACTTTCTGGATTTCCATGGTCTTGAGCCGATCTTCCAGTTGTTTGTATCTGTCATAAGCAGGAGGATACTGTTCATCAGAATAGTCTTCATCCTCAAGCATCTTAATAGAACCAAGGTTGCTTCCACCTCCAGCTCTGACACTTCTACCATCCTCCTCTTGGTTGTCCTCTTCATCAGAGGTGATATCAGTAATTTGAACTGGTTTAGAAAGACCTTTGAATCTTCTTCCCATGTTAAAGATAGAAATTGGCTTCTGAGTCTTCATCTTTTTGGCGATGAGCGCCATCATATTTTTCTGTCCTTGAGCTATGTTCAAGAGGTTCTCATGGAATTGGTCATTCTAAGCTTGAAGTTCCTTAACAGCCTGTTCGAGAGCCATCTTTTACTGAAATAGACAGCAAGAAGATGAGAAAACCTGTATGGAAAAACCCGTTATGTTATGATGCATGATATGTAGATGCAATGTTTTCAAGGATCGTTACGAGATTTGAATTTGTTTAAACAAAAGGAAACAAGAGAAATTTTAGAATTATAATTGCTTTTAATAAAAAGAGTTACAAAATAGCAAAAATATAAATTCAAATCTCCCATGGACGCCTCCTCTTTGTGATGACATATGCGTTCAGGCTTTGTTCTTCGTGGAGTCATTTTGTTAGCTCCAGTACTTTCTTCTCACTAGCATAGAACTGGACTTTGAAGGTATCTCTTTCTTCCTTTAGTTGACTCCAAGACTTCTGTAGTTCTTCGAAGTCAGTAGGAATATCAGAATGAAGAATGGTATGAGGAACATCCCCTTCAACAACAGGCTCTACGATCCCTGGTACGATAGCAGGATATGACATTTTGAGATTTTGAGCACGAGACCGCACCCATATGAGGTAAGGCTCTAGAGGAATGGAATTCTTATGTCCCAAAGTATTGCTATCAATCTTGTTGACCATGCCTCAAACACGTATAAACCTTTGTTGGTAGTTTTGAGGATCGCTCTCATAATCGAATACAATACCCTGGATGAGCATATCATGAGGACCGTCCCTTCGAGCATGACCAAACTGACGTAAAGCTAGAGAAGGGTTGTAAGTGATGCCCCCTCTTATACCAAGGAGTGGTACATTAGGGAATTCCCCACAGTGATCAATAATAGTGACATCTGCCTGAGATCGAGAACACTAATGGATATCTGCAAGAGTGAGTGACATCAACCTTTGAGACCACCTCAAACCTTGTTCATTCTTTATCATTGATCGGGGAAAGTGCGAAATAAACCACCTGGACAATAGAGGTATGCAACACATAAGAGTTCCTCGCTTCTTCATAGTACGAGTGTGGAGGGAATGCAAGACATCTCCAAGAAAAGTAGGTACCAAATTATGAGTGAGAAATATCTTGATGGAATTCACATCTATGAATTGGTCCGGATTAGGGAATAGTATCAAACCATAGATCAGCAAATGCAACATATCCTCAAAAGCAAGAAGGTTCATGGCATCTAGAAATCCCTGAGCCTTCTCTATTAGAAAGTTAGGAGAGAAACCCTTAACTCCATTCCTTGTTTCCCAATTAGATACAATGTCCGGTCGTTTCAAATTTAGGGCTACTGCAACGTCTTCAGGTTTCAGAACTTGCTCTAAACTGGTGAAATGTATCTGATTAAGATTAGGCACTTTGAGAAACTTAGAGAATTCTTTCATTGTGGGTACCAACTGATAATCCGGGAAGGTAAAACAATGATGCTTCGGATCAAAGAACTGGAAAAGAACGCTCATCATGTCTTCCATAAATCTAGTAGTAACCAGACTGAGTAGGTGACCGTGTCTCTTAGTGAATTGAGAAATGTCAGGAACCTTTCAGACTAATTCCTCAAGCTTGGAAGGTATCCTTACGAAGTTGATCTGAATAGCGCTCCTACGACTAGAAGCCATGACCGTGCAACACAGAACAAAGATAAATCCCCTAGATCCTTGAAATGGTTAGTCATGATATGATGTTATGATGTTATGATGTCATGATATCATGTTTAAATAGACAATCAAACACAAGCAAAGCACGCAAAGGCCTCAGATTTAAGGCTTGCATAGGGTTTGTAGGTAAGTACCCTCTTGAGGTTTAGTTGGCTCAACCTCTCCTAAAGAAGTAGCTGGATTCTAGGGATCTCAATATTACTGTTTTTTCCCACAAGTTTCGTCTAGCACGTCAACTGAGTTGCCACCAAACAAAACTCAAGAGTCGAATCTCAATGAGTGTAGTATCGAGTATTAACCAACTTTGGACTGCACCAAAGCCGTCTATCTCACTACCTTATAATGGCTAAGTTGGGTCAACTAAGGTTCTAAGGTCAGTTATTCCTTTGACACCATGCGGCAACCTAGTATGCTCCCCGACTGACTCGAGGGATACCAGTACAAACCAATGTGTCGCACTAACGTAGCCATCACTTTAACCATATCAGTATATGCTGTATAGTTTCCATGATCAATTTCTACTTGCCTAAAGTGTTACCCCAAATCTGGGTATAGGATCTTTGCAAGAAATAACCCAAACAACCCTTTAAAAATAAAGCAGACAAATCAAACAAGGAAATCATTTAAAAGTGATCTAACTCTAAGGTAACCCCACTTTTTTAGTTCTCCTCAGAAGAGTCGCCAGTTCTGTAATATGGTGGGAGAATTGACTTGTTTTTGCATTTTATCGCAAATGTTGCGGATAGCAAGAGTCGTCACCGACTTTTCTTTTTTCAAATTCTCGTAGTCCATGGTAAAAATAACAAAAGATTTAGTTTTGGTTGATTTCAGGAGAAGAGACAAGTTGTCATCTTAAGGAAAATACTCAAATAATCATCCACAAGTATGAGCAAATGGATCTTTGCATCATCATAAGGGAATGGCTCCAACTTGGATTATCAACAAGTATGCCACTAAACTCCCTTAAATGGAAAAGAATCAACATTGTTTCAATCAACACCATGAAGATAGGAGAATTACATCTTAATTATAAAGATGACTCATGTCTAATCTTTTTGAGGAAAGAGTTTTAAATTGAAAAGCCAAAGTGGAAAAACAATTTGGATGAGGTTGAATATCTTTAGTCTTTTGAAATTGTTTGATATGCTTAAGTGTATTGAAGCATTTATTAAATAAGGTTTGAAAATGCAATGACATAATGTCAAAGTTTTTTTATTGAAATTAGTGTAAGTTTGAAAACAAGATTAGGGTTTAGGTGCACAAGGGTAAACACAAGGCAAACATTCACAAAGGTACCATACAAAGATAAACACATGAAGATGAACATAAGACAAACACATGCACATGACTATCAAGTCAACACTATAATCTCTTTCCTTAGATTTGAACACAAGTACTAACACAATGAAGTATAAACATTAATTATTAACACATAAATATTAAGATCATTAATAAAAACAGGGAGCATTCACACATGCCACATAGATTAATGACAAAGTTACATGTATTAAGGTTTTAGGTGTATGTATGAACATATGATGAAACAAACTTGAAATCATGGTAAACAAGAATCAACACTTCATCATGGATTTGAAGAAACAAGGAAACAACATCAAGGTATTTCATCAAGATGAAAGGAAAAAGGCACATATCAGTTAGGGTTTTCACATGAACATTTACAAATTATGCATAAAAAATATGCTAAAACCCTAAATAAATCTTATCTAACAAGCCAATTAAATAAAAAAAGAACATGTTATCAAGGTACAATCAAGGTATGACATGTGGTCATCATTCACATTAGGTTTTACATTAAATTAAACAAACTACATGAAGAAGAATCCTAAAAAAACAAAGTAAAAGGTGCATGATTAAAATCTAAATAAAATAGGAAAATAAATAATATTTTTGATATTGTCTCATGAATGAATAAAATGGAGGAGTAAAATAACAAGTGGAAAAAAAATCATATTAAAATAAACAAATTTGCATAGGAAAAGAAATGAAAGAAAATGAAGAAAAAATGTGAAGAAAAAAAAAAGAAGCAAAAGGGTGGAAATGACTCCATCAGGGGTTGAACCTGCACCTTAAACATCACACACACAAAGTCTTAACCAACCACGTTACCCTTTAATTTGTACATAACACCGCTTGCAATACGTATAATATAAAAAAACATTTGAAATATTAAAAATGTGTGCCAGGTTTCATCATCTTCAACCTTGAGATATCAATAATGGTGTAAACCGTATCCCTTCATTTTCTAACCAAAAATGAAAATTGAATATAGAATTTCTCAAGGAATTCAACCATATCATTAAATTATATTAAAAGTCAAAGAATATAGCACATGATCATCAAAACCAAAAAACCCTAACTATTTCAAAATCAAATTAAATAGCATACATGAACAATAAATAACAGTTGATTTAGGGGTTTAATTACTCATACAAGGGGCTAAATTTTGGTTCATGAATTGGTTAAAATTATGCATGTATAAGGGATTTCAAAATCAAGAAAGCTTACCTACTGGAGCAAGGTCCAATGCCTTTTGTTCGTGCTTACATATGAGAAATAAGAAGGCACTTAGCTTGCCTGAACCTCAAGGAAGCTAGTGCAATGTGTAACGCCCGTAATTTAATTAATTATTTAATTAAATTATTTTTGGAATATTTATGAAGATGTGTTTTAATTAAATTGGATTTATTTTATTAAGTGGAGAAATAATATTAGAGATATAATATTATGTGGTGAAATAATATTAAAAGTGTAATATTATTTAATGTGAGCTTATTTTGAGAGAGTAGAAGTAATAAGGGGGGTGTGTTGGTTTTAAGCCCAATAAGGAATAATAGAATAATATGATTATTTTATTATTTGTTAGAAGGAATAGAAATAAAGAAGCAGTAGAGAAATAAGGATTTGGAAGAGAACGTGCAAGCTGCTAGAGAAAGTGGAAAACGGCAAGAACGAGAATTCAACCGGAAATTGTAGAACGACCTTCAATCCAAGGTAAGGGTGGGGTTCTGACTCTATAATTGGGTTTATTATAATTGGTATGTGGGATTAGTGATGATTGTTGTCTTGTTCTTGAATTGGATGTATATGATGATGTGTGATGAAGATTTGATGAATTTTAGATGGATATTGATGTCATGATGTTGTTTAATTGATGTAGAATTATCAGATGATTATAAGTGATGAATTATCATGAATATATTAAGTTTTAGAACTTTAATCATGAATCCCATAGTGAGATACAGAGAAGAAAACATAGAATATAGCAGTAATGAAAATGCAGAATTATGCTGGAATGATATCAGGCGCTACTGTATTAGAACTAATGAATTATTTTGGAGAATAGAATTTGTTACTATTGTTCTTAGTTAGATTGATATCAGGTGAAGAATTAGAACAATAGGATGAATAGAAAATAATAGTTCTGAAATCAAACGTAAGTTGTTAGAAGTTGTGTTGAATCATTAGAAAGTAGCAGTTCTGAAATTAGAAGTATGTTAACTAGAGTTGCGTTAGATTAGTGCAAGATAGAAGTTCTGATGTTATACGCATGTTAGTTAGAAATTGCGTTGCACTATTAAAGAATAGAGGTTCTGGTAGTAGAAGTTGTATTAGTCAAAAGATGTGGCTGGTCAGAAGTTATATTAATCAGAAGATGTGGCTAGTCAGAATTTGGATCAGTCAGAAGATGGGATCAGTCAGAAGATGGGATTAGTCAGAAGATGTGATGATCAGAAGTTGTATCTGGTCAGAGGTTGGATGGTCAGGAGCTGTAATGATCAGAAGTTGCATCTGATCAGAGGTTTCATTAGTTAGAAGTTATAGTAGTCAGAAGATTGTGTCGCCTAGAGGTTGCGTCATTAGAAGCTGTGTATTTAGAAATAACGTTGGTTAGAGGTTGTATGGTCAGAAGTTGGATGGCCTTTGTGTTGTTTTGTGTAGAGCGATGAACGTTAGATGCTTAGAAGCTGCTGTTTGAGCTATAACAGTAGGAAAGTGACAGTCTTGACTTTAGAGTTACAGAATGACAGTGTTGACTTACTGTGGGAATTAAAATACTGTTGAGTTATAAATGAGAAGTTATTAATAAATAAATGATGTTTGATGATTTATAAATAAATGGAATTTGATGAATTATTCTGATTATTTGAGATGTTATTTTGAGATGTATTTTGAGATGTTTTGAGATGATAATTTGAGATGTTTTGAGATGATAATTTGAGATGTTTTGAGATGATAATTTGATATGTTTTTAGATGATTTGAGATATTGTTAACTTGGGTGTTATCATTACATTCATGGTTGTGTCGCATACATTGCATTTTTGAGATGGAGCTTATGCTCGTTGAGATGGCCTGGATTGGCAAATTTTGAGATGAAGGCTATGCCTTGTTAACGCCTCTATTAATTGGCAAGTTTTTGAGATGGTAGTTTTGCTCCAATGGTACCACATGCATTTGCATAGTATTGAGTCGCATTATATGATTTCATAAAGAAGTGTATTTTGATGTGGATGAATGTATATTATTGCTAAGATTGTTGTTGGTTATGAGATAAGGAGTGGTGACGTTGTTGATCTAATGTAATATATTAATTATCATGCACTTTATTATATTGTTAGATATCTCACCCCTTCTGTTTGAATGTTTCCCTTATGTTAGTAACGTGCAGGTAATCGAGAGTGAATGCTGTATACCTTCAATAGTTCGAGTCGATGTCATTGCTCTGATATGTAACACTCGGGGGGATGAACGCTTGCTGTTTTTGATTGATGATTTTCAGTTGTTGAATTTTAATTTGAATATCATTAAATATGAAATGTTTCGAAGTTGCCATTATTGTTAGAGATGTTATTAAGAATTTCGCTGCGTAGATGTTGAATTATTTGATTAAAGATGTTATGTTTATGGTTCATCCGATGTTTGAAAAAGTGTTATATATCCACGATGAATGCAATGAATTTGTTAGAAGAATTTGTGACGTCCCGATTCATTTGTATGATTGAAATTTTATAACTCAGATTTATTTTGTATAATTGCTTGGGGTAGAATTGGGGTGTTACAAAGTTGGTATCAGAGCAAAAGGTTGGTCCGACCTTGTCGTCGAGTCTTAGTTGTCTAACAGTCGAGTATTGTTATTTGAGTTCTAATCGTTGTTTATGTTGTAGTGAGAAGTTGAGATGGCTGGAAGGAATACTGCTGCACTTGTTGCTGCTCTAGAAGCCATGGCTCATGCGATGGAAAATCAGCCGAATGCTGACGAGAATGCTGGATCTCGTAGCTTGGCGACTTTCCAAAGAGAGAATCCACCTACGTTCAAGGGAAAGTATGATCCTGACTGAGCATTAGAATGGTTGAAAGAGATTGAGAGAATCTTTCGCATGATGGACTGCACTCCAGCGCAGAAGGTTCATTATGGGACTCATATGCTAGCAGTCGAGGCTGATGACTGGTGGCTAGAGACTTGTCGGAAGTTAGAAGCTGCAAGTGAGAATGTCACTTGGGCTATGTTCCGTAGAGAATTTTTAAGAAAGTATTTCCCTGAAGATGTTCGTGGTAAGAAGGAGATTGAGTTCCTTGAGCTGAAGCAAGGAAGTATGTCTGTTGTTGAGTATGCTGCCAAGTTTGCTGAGTTGGCCAAGTTTTATCCGCATTACACTGAGGAAAATGATGAGTTTTCGAAGTGTATTAAGTTTGAGAATGGGTTGCGCCCGGAGATTAAGAAAGCAGTTGGATATCAGAAAATCTGTGTCTTTGCTGATTTGGTTGATAGCTGCAGAATTTATGAGGTAGATAATAATGCTCATTACAAGATTATCAGTGAGAAGAGGGGTAAGCACCCACAGAATCATGGTAAGCCTTATGATGCCCCAGTTGGTAAAGGTAAACAGAGAGTTGCTCATGGTCAGAGGACTAGTGGGGGAGATGCTCCTGCTGGTGTGATTTGCTTTAAGTGTGGGAAATCTGGGCACAAGAGTAATGTGTGCACTGCTGAAGTGAAGAGGTGTTTCCGTTGTGGTAAGAAAGGACATGTTGAATCTGAGTGTGAGCACAAGAGTGTGGTTTGTTTCAACTATAAAGAAGAAGGGCACATTGGTAACTAGTGTCCGAAACCGAAGAGGGCTCAGTCAAGCGGAAAAGTGTTTGCTTTGGTTGAGGATCAGACAACTGCTGAAGACGGACTTATTAGAGGTACATGTTTCATTAATAGTAATCCTTTAATTACTATTATTGATATTGGTGCTACACATTGTTTTATTACTGCTGATTATGTTGAAAGATTGTGTCTTGTGTTGTCTTCTTTGAATAGGGAGATCTCCAGCCAAGGGATTAGTGACTACTTCTTTTGTGTGTGCTAAGTGTCCCTTGTCGATCTTCGACAGAGACTTTGTTGTTGATTTGGTTTGTTTACCATTAAGAGGTTTGGATGTAATTCTGGGTATGAACTGGTTAGAGCATAACTGTGTTCATATTAACTGTTATGACAAGTCTGAAGTTTTCTACTCCTGAAGAAGATGAAGATGGTCTGTTGTCTGCTAGACAATTAAGGAAATTGACGCAAGAAGAAGCACAGATGTTCTCGTTGATGGCGTCACTATCTGTAGAGACTCAAGCTATATTTGAGGAATTGCAGGTGGTATGTGAATTTCCTGAAGTTTTCCCTGACAAGATTCCTAATGTACCGCCAGAGAGGGAAGTTGAATTTGAAATTGATCTTGTACCCAGTACCAGACCTGTATCTATGGCACCATACAGGATGTCTGTGTCTGAGTTGTCTGAGTTGAAGAAGCAATTGGAAGAGTTACTTGAGAAGAGGTTTGTAAGACCAAGTGTATCGCTGTGGGGAGCTCCAGTGTTGTTAGTGAAGAAGAAAGATGGAAGTATGAGGCTTTGTGTTGATTATAGATAGTTGAATAAGGTGACGATTAAGAACAAGTATCCGCTTCCAAGAATAGATGACTTGATGGACCAATTGGTGGATTCCCGTGTGTTTAGTAAGATTGATTTGAGGTCGGGTTACCATCAGATTAAAGTGAAGGATGAAGATATTTAGAAGATGGCTTTCAGAACGCGTTATGGACATTACGAGTATTCGGTGATGCCTTTCGGTGTTACTAATGCGCCGGGAGTATTCATGGAATATATGAATCGTATCTTTCATACTTATTTGGATCGGTTCGTAGTGGTGTTCATTGATGATATTTTGATTTACTCTAAGTCAGAAGAAGAGCATGTTGAGCACTTAAGAGTAGTATTGCAGATTTTGAAAGAGAAGAAGTTGTATGCAAAGCTGTCCAAGTGTGAATTCTGGTTAAAAGAGGTTAGTTTTCTTGGTCATGTGATTTCAGGTAGTGGCATCGTTGTAGATCCATCGAAGGTTGATACTGTGTTGCAATGGGAAACTCCAAAGTCAGCTACTAAGATTAGAAGCTTCTTGGGATTAGCTGGTTATTATAGAAGGTTTATTGAAGGGTTTTCTAAGTTTTCACTTCTGTTGACTAAGTTGACTTGTAAAGGTAGAGCTTTTGTATGGGATGTTCAGTGCGAAGAAAGTTTTACAGAATTGAAGAAGAGGTTGACGTCGGCTCCGATTTTGATGTTACCTAATCCAGAAGAGCCTTTTGTGGTGTATTGTGATGCTCCTAAGATGGGTTTAGGAGGTGTGCTTATGCAGAATGGTAAGGTAGTTGCTTATGCGTTGAGGTAGTTGAGGACTCATGAGAAGAACTATCCTACGCGTGATTTAGAGCTTACTGCAGTTGTTTTTCCATTGAAGATTTGGAGGCATTATCTTTATGGTTCTAGATTTGAAGTGTTTAGTGACCATAAGAGCTTAAAGTATTTGTTTGATCAGAAGGAGTTGAATATGAGGCAAAGAAGATGGTTGTAATTGTTAAAGGATTATGATTTCGGTTTGAATTACCATCCAGGAAAAGCGAATGTGGTAGCTGATGCGTTGAGTTGAAAGACTTTACATATGTCAGCAATGATGATTAAAGAGTTGGAATTGATTGAGCAGTTCAGAGATATGAGCTTAGTTTGCGAGGTTACTCCACAGAGTGTTATGTTGGGTATGTTGAAGATTAATAATGAATTTTTAGACAGTATCAGAGGAGCTCAGAAGTTGGACGTGAAACTGGTAGATTTAATGGTTGGGACTGATCAGTCTAAGAATAATGATTTTAAGCTAGATGCGCAAGGTGTGTTGAGATTTCATAATCGGATTTGTATTCCTGATGATGCCGAGATGAAGAAAGTGATACTTGAAGAGAGTCATAGAAGTAAGTTGAGTATTCATCCAGGAGCTACAAAGATGTATCAAGATTTGAAAGGTTTATTTTGGTGGCCTGGGATGAAGAGTGATGTGGCTCAGTTCGTGTATGTATGTTTGACTTGTCAGAAGTCGAAAGTTGAACATCAGAAGCCTGCAGGATTGATGCAATCGTTGGAAGTTCCAGAATGGAAATGGGATAGCATTTCAATGGACTTTGTGACAGGATTGCCTAATACTTTGAGAGGGCATGATTTGATTTGGGTGATTGTTGATAGGCTTACGAAGTCAGCTCATTTTATTCCTATTAACATCAGTTTTCCAGTGCCGAAGTTGGCTGAGATTTATATTAGTGTGATTGTGAAGTTGCATGGTGTTCCTTTGTGCATTGTGTCAGATAGAGATCCAAGATTTACTTTTGATTTTTGGAAGAGTTTGCAAGAAGCATTGGGTTCTAAGTTGAGGTTGAGTTCAGCGTATCATCCTGAGACAGATGGTCAGACTGAACGGACTATTCAATCGTTGGAAGATTTGCTGAGGGCATGTGTTCTTGGGAAGGGAGGTTCGTGGGATACTTATCTTCTGTTGATAGAGTTCACGTATAACAACAATCATCATTCTAGTATTGGGATGAAACCTTTTGAGGCGTTGTATGGTCGAAGATGTAGAACTCCATTATGTTGGCATGAAACTGGTGAGAGTGTAGTACTTGGACCTGAACTTGTTCGTGAGACTACCGAGAAGGTGAAGTTGATTCAAGAGAAGATGAAAGCTTCGCAAAATAGACAGAAGATTTATCTTGACAAGCGAAGGAAGGATTTAGAATTTCAAGCTGGTGATCATGTGTTTTTCAGAGTTACACCTGTGACTGGTGTTGGGCGTGCATTGAAGTCTAAGAAGCTCACTTCTCGTTTTATTGGACCGTATCAAATTTCTGAGAGAGTGGGGAATGTTGCTTATAGAGTGGCTTTACCGCCTAATCTTTCGAATTTGCATGATGTGTTTCATGTGTCGCAACTTCGGAAGTATATTTCAGATCCATCTCATGTGATTCATATGGACGATGTGCAAGTACGGGATAATCTTACGGTGGAGATGATGCATGTACGGATTGCGGATCGAGAAACGAAGACTCTGAGGGGAAAAGAGATTGCCTTGGTTAAAGTGGTTTGGCTAGGAGCTGATGGTGAAAGCATGACTTGGGAGTTGGAGAGCAAGATGCGAGACTCCTATCCTGAATTGTTTGCTTGAGGTAAATTTTCGAGGACGAAAATATTCTAAGTGGGGGAGAGTTGTAACGCACGTAATTTAATTAATTATTTAATTAAATTATTTTTGGAATATTTATGAAGATGTGTTTTAATTAAATTGGATTTATTTTATTAAGTGGAGAAATAATATTAGAGATATAATATTATATGGTGAAATAATATTAAAAGTGTAATATTATTTAATGTGGGCTTATTTTGAGAGAGTAGAAGTAATAAGGGGTGTGTGTTGGTTTTAAGCCCAATAAGGAATAATAGAATAATAGGGTTATTTTATTATTTGTTAGAAGGAATAGAAAGAAAGAAGCAGTAGAGAAATAAGGATTTGGAAGAGAACGTGCAAGTTGCTAGAGAAAGTGGAAAACGACAAGAACGAGAATTCAACCAGAAATTGTAGAGCGACCTTTAATCCAAGGTAAGGGTGGGGTTCTGACTCTATAATTTGGTTTATGATAATTGGTATGTGGGATTAGTGATGATTGTTGTCTTTTTCTTGAATTGGATGTATATGATGATATGTGATGAAGATTTGATGAATTTTAGATGGATATTGATATCATGATGTTGTTTAATTGATGTAGAATTATCAAATGATTATAAGTGATGAATTGTCATGAATATATTAAGTTTTAGGGCTTTAATCGTGAATCCCATAGTGAGATGCAGGGAAGAAAACGTAGAATATAGCAGTAATGAAAATGCAGAATTATGCTGGAATGATATCAGGCGCTACTGTATTAGAACTAATGAATTATTTTGGAGAATAGAATTTGTTACTATTGTTCTTAGTTAGATTGATATCAGGTGAAGAATTAGAACAATAGGATGAATAGAAAATAACAATTCTGAAATCAGACGTAAGTTGTTAGAAGTTGCGTTGAATCATTAGAAAGTAGCAGTTCTGACATTAGAAGTATGTTGACTAGAGTTGCGTTAGATTAGTGCAAGATAGAAGTTCTGATGTTATACGTATGTTAGTTAGAAATTGCATTTCACTATTAAAGAATAGAGGTTTTGGTAGTAGAAGTTGTATTAGTCAGAAGATGTGGCTGGTCAGAAGTTGTATTAATTAGAAGATGTGGCTAGTCAGAATTTGGATCAGTCAGAAGATGGGATTAGTCAGAAAATGGGATTAGTCAGAAGATGTGATGATCAGAAGTTGTATCTAGTCAGAGGTTGGATGGTCAGGAGCTGTGATGATCAGAAGTTGCATCTGATCAGAGGTTGCATTAGTCAGAAGTTATAGTAGTCAGATGATTGTGTCGCCCAGAGGTTGCGTCATTAGAAGCTGTGTATTTAGAAATAGCGTTGGTTAGAGGTTGTGTGGTCAGAAGTTGGATGGCCTTTGCGTTGTTTTGTGCAGAGCGATGAACGTTAGATGCTTAGAAGCTGTTATTTGAGCTATAACAGTAGGAAAGTGACAGTCTTGACTTTAGAGTTACAGAATGACAGTGTTGACTTACTGTGGGAATTAAAATACTGCTGAGTTATAAATGAGAAGTTATTAATAAATAATGATGTTTGATGATTTATAAATAAATGACATTTGATGAATTATTCTGATTATTTGAGATGTTATTTTGAGATGTATTTTGAGATGTTTTGAGATGATAATTTGAGATGTTTTGAGATGATAATTTGAGATGATAATTTGAGATGTTTTGAGATGATTTGAGATGTTGTTAACTTGGGTGTTATCATTACATTCATGGTTGTGTCGCATACATTGCATTTTTGAGATGGAGCTTATGCTCGTTGAGATGGCCTGGATTGGCAAATTTTGAGATGAAGGCTATGCCTTGTTAATGCCTCTATTAATTGGCAAATTTTTGAGATGGGAGTTCTGCTCCAATGGTACCACATGCATTTGCATAGTATTGAGTCGCATTATATGATTTCATAAAGAAGTGTATTTTGATGTGGATGAATGTATATTATTGCTGAGATTGTTGTTGGTTATGAGATAAGGAGTGGTGACGTTGTTGATCTAATGTAATATATTAATTATCATGCACTTTATTATATTGTTAGATATCTCACCCTTCTATTTGAATGTTTCCCTTATGTTGGTAACGTGCAGGTAATCGAGAGTGAAGGTTGTATACCTTCAATAGTTCGAGTCGGTGTCATTGCTCTGATATGTAACACTCGGGGGGATGAACGCTTGCTGTTTTTGATTGATGATTTTCAGTTGTTGAATTTTAATTTGATTATCATTAAATATGAGATGTTTCGAAGTTGCTGTTTTTGTTAGAGATGTATTTAAGAATTCCGATGCGTAGATGTTGATCTATTTAATTAAAGATGTTATGTTGACGGTTCATCTGATGTTTGAAAAAGTGTTATATATCCACGATGAATGCAATGAATTAGTTAGAAGAATTTGTGACATCCCGATTCATTTGTATGATTCAAATTTTATAACTCTGATTTATTTTGCATAATTTCTTGGGGTAGAATTGGGGTGTTACACAATGCTCACTTTGTATTGAGAATGCTTGGACCTCTCTTACCAATTCCACTTGCAAGAGTGAAAATTGAGAAATGGAGTATTTGATTATGGTGCTACAGGTGTGAATCAATGCATACATAACTTCCCTTATGATATGTTGGTGATGTTCAAATAAAAAAGTGAAGGAACTGGAGGGAAATGGGAGATTCGAGTTTTAGGTTTTGAAAGTGAGAAAAATGGAGTTTTTATGCCAAATTATGGATGAATGAGTTCTGAGAATTGAGGGGATTTTATATATCTTCCATATGGTCATCAGAAGGGAATGGAATTTATATTAGTTCATTTGCAATGTTGGTTTGTTGAATCAAGTTTCCAAAGTTGACTTTGTGCATGATGATTCCAGCGTGAAAGATGGAGAGATTTGTGGACAATAGGACCACTTTCTAAACATAGGGAGGTTGATTTTAATCATTAAGATAATGTGTGATTAGAGTAGACAAAGCATGGGCTAAATGCAAAAGTTTTGGAGAAAAGGTCACCTTATGAAAATGGCTATGGAGCTTTATGGCCAAATACTCCAAGAATGGAATGTGATTTGGATAAAACCTCAAGTCTTTGTGTAATGCATCATGGACTTGTGTAAATAATTAATTATGCTGAGATTTTAGAATAAACATAGCATGTAAATGAATATTTCATGGTTGAGGCATAACTTTGGACATGAATTTGAACTTGGATATGAACCTTCATTTAACTTCATCATGGCAACTTAATTTCTTAGAAACTTGGTGCTCAAGCAAGATAAATTCATACTCTTGGTGTCTTTGGAAAGATGGTATCATCCTCTACAACTTCCATGTTGATCACTTGACTTGAATCATCTTGGATCAGGAAGAAAAATGCCTCACAAAATTTCAACAACTTTAAGTCATCAACTTTAACACTTCATACCTTTCAATCCTTATGAGTTTTCAAGTCAATTCTTTCCACAATGTTGGAGTATGTAAGATAATATTTAATTACATCCTTTGGGCATGAAAAATGGTTTCTTGAATTGGAAATTGTAAGCTTGAAAATTCATGCACTTGATAAGGTCAAAAGACTTGAAAAATTTTCTGTGTTGGAAACTTGCAAAAGCTTGGAACATCAATTTTGATCACCAATTTTAAGCACTTCAAATATCCTTATAACTTCAAATATTTTTACCATATTGAAATGTGTCACGAGAGCTTTCCAAAGATCCCTTGTTTGAAAATTTATGATACTTAAGGAGGAAGATACAATCTTGAAAAGTCACCTTCATGAATATGGATTTTATTTTATAAGAAATATTTAAATAACCTAATTTTGATCTTTCCTTGATTTTATTGATTAAGCTTGATCAAATACATATATCAACCATATTATCATGACTCTTGACTTAAGAAGTCCATGGTTGACCAAAACTCTCAAAAGTCAAACTTTAACCCTGAGTAGTTGACTTTTCATCAGATGAATTCCAAATATTCAACTATCAATGTATAAAACTTCTTTAGACAATTGGGACACATGAGAGGGCTATGAGTAATTATATAAGGACCTTGAATTATGTCTAAAACCATTAGATCATGTTTTGGTCAAAAGGTCAACATTAAGTTTACTTTGACCAAAACCATAATTTGAGGTGCAAATGAATTTGAAACTTGATGATCTTGAATTGATACACACTTGAGATTGATTATGGATGAGGTGAAATCACTTGATCATTATGAATGAATGAGAAAATTGAATAATTTAATGAATATACATGACTTTGATCATTCAACCACTTGAGCTTCTTGATCTAACATAACTGCCTTGTGAAAGAAGCAAGCAAGACAAACTTTTGCACTTTTATGAGGTTAGTGATACAAAGATGAGTGAGATGATCTATTGGTGTTATTAAATGATCCAAAAAGAGGTGGTATCTTAGGTAAAAAATTATGGTATGACAGGAGGGGTCAGATTCGAGGTATGAGGCCGGAGATGACAAAGGGCACATCTACCAGAAGCCGATGAACGAAGTCGTGCGAGACAAGAGGCATGCCTAGTCAGATGATCGAAGTACCTAGCCAGAGTGACATTTACGATATTCAAATGTATGTATGGACATTATGAGATCAACGGAGGGGGTTATATCTGATGATTACGATGAAAAAGGTTAGAAATTTCCAGTGATTATAGGAGCTAGAAGGTCAATATTCAATGAATGCAGGTCATAAATAAATGAGTGCCTCCCATGGAAGAAAAAGGCAGAACTTAGAAAAATAACAACATACCGAAAAATGCAAGCACGCCTATAGCCTCGAATACACATAGTTTTTGAGGTCTCACCTGATTCACTTCGGGGGACTATCTAAAAGTGTTTTTCAAGAACATTTGACGCTCACCGTGGTGCATAGGTAAAACTTTCTCATGCCACCCATCAATCCCTCTTCTTTGAGGATGTTCGAATCTTCACCCAGCAGGAGTGAGCAGGATCCTCCTCCAGACATGGCACACTTAATGGCCGGCATGGAGGTTCCACGATAGTAGAACGAAACCCTACAAGATAGTATCTAGACACTCCAGGCTCAAATCCAACCACAGGGACATAGAGTAAGAATTTATAGACCCCAACTATTGGCAAAAGCAATATGGGATGACTTTGTTCCAGAGAACTTTAAACCAACGCCATTGGCCCCATTTGATGGCAAAAGTGACCCACAATAGCATATTACATATCCTAATAATCAGATGTGATAATTGACGCCTCTGACTCCCTATAGTGTAAACTTATGGCTGGAAAATTCAAAGACATTGCCATGCACTAGTACATGAGTCTTCCCTGATGCTCGGTTACTGGGTATCAAGACCTAACCTGGAAGATGCTGCAACATTTTGTTTCTAGCAAGCACATGAAGGTGTCCACCACCGGTCTATTTAATATGCCTCAGGGTCCATATGAATCTCTTCAGGAATACATGGCGCAATTTAATAAAGAAACCATAAAGGTTTCACACCCTAACCAAAAGATGTTCGTAGGTGCCTTCCTGAACAGCTTGAAGGTCGGCCATTTTAACAATTCTCTTGCTCAGAATCCGATCGTCGGTATGGGTGATGTGATTAACAGAGCCGAATGATACATCAAGAGCGAGGAAAGAAACATTGAAAAGAGAACCTAAGATGCTAAAGAGAGATCTCAAATCAAGCCGAAGGGATCCGGGCTGACAAAGGATCATTCAAGGAACACTCCCAGATACAGACACATTGTTTGACCATGTCAAAGGCCTTTTGAAAATTCCTACGAGGCCTACACATTGCTCAATACCAAGCGAGCATACATACTATAAGAGATATACCATCTCAAGTTATTTCCAAAGCCTCTGTGACTTATGATGGTAGCGTCTGTTATGGGAAAGGACAATGGTTCATGCTGCACACACCATCGCGTGAAGGGCCAACACACTTAAGATTGCCACCAAGTAAAAAAGGAGATAGAGATACTCATGCATAGGTGAAATATGTTATCGTATATGAAGGATTTCAAAGGGATGGAAAGAAGGTGAACTACCAATTTTCATGGAAGATAAAGAAATAAAGATACACCGACTTTCATGGAAGGTGAACTACCAACTTTTACAGAAGGTAGAGAAATAAAGATACACCAAATTTCACGGAAGGTGAACTACCAACTTTCTCAAAATAAGGCCAAGTCTTAAATTGAATTTCAAAGATCCAGATGAATCCCAAAGTATCAGATACAACCACTCCAAACAAAGGAAAACACGAAGTCCTAAAGTCCAAAGTCCAAAATACTCCTTAAGCAAGGGATAATAACACAATGTCCACAAGATCAAATGAACGTTTTTTAGGGTTTTATATATTTTATAATTTTTTTGTTCTTTTGTAGTAATAAAGCAAGAGGAACAAAAAGATAAAAAGCATAAAGTAAAATGCATAATGAAAATTGCAGAAATGTAAATGACTTGAATGTAAATGGAAATAAGATTAAAGAGAATAAAAAAAAAGAGTTAGATGTTAGCACAATTAATATGTCAACGTTCGTGTTAATGAGAAATCAACTGAGTCGGGACAATTTAGTGCTATGTTAAGCAATCGTAAATGGACTTATGTAGAAGTACCACTTATGTGAGGCCGGTCAATAACAATTTATGTGTCAAACATGTTAGAGGAATGATACAAAATCATCCTCCTAAACAATGTAACACAAAGATAAAAAATAAAAGCAAAAAGAAGAAGATGGAGAAGAGAGATGATTAACCACATTTAAAATGTAACTAGGGATCATCTATCATCAAATTCAATCATTCAAACTCACAATGCAATGAGATAAACTTATCATTACTGTGATACGGTGGGAGAACTGACTTGGGATTTTGCGTTTGTGTTCGCAAATGTTTCGGTTTAGAGAGAGTCACCACCGACTTTTTATTTTATCCTAAGGAAATGTCAAAAAGCACAGGAAATACCTTTGAGATGTTTTCTTGGGTTCAGGGAGTAGATTATAGAAAGGGAAGGTATTAACACCCTTTATATCCATGGTTATCCATGGGCTCTTAGTTACTTGCTTAGATCACTTGCTTTGCTTTTCAATTGTTTGAAATGGTGCTTTGTGTGTGATTTTGAAAGATGTTTTGAAAAAGAGGCCATCATTGTGGCAACCTTTGTAATGATTCTTGTTTGAATGTATACAAAGATGTTTTTTGTATTTTGAAAAGTTTTCAATGTTTGAAAGTGGGTTTTTGAAATTGTGTTGTGATGTGTGTTTTGAAGATAGCAAGGATGTTTTTTTGTAAGCTTTGATCAAGTAACTAAGAGTTATCTACCCTATTTTACTCAAAGATCTTTCTTATGTTTTTAACCCTTTTAACAGTGTTGCTTCACCATTGTATTTGGTGAACAACCCTGTGTTAGGATGTTAAACGGGACAGGCGCGGGTCATCGTATAAACCATGATAGAAATAGTGTTAAGTATTTTTGGCAATTTTCTTGAGGGACTTGATCATTTTGTTTAGGCAACTCAGATAGCGTCATCGAGGGACTATGATCTTTTGGGAGGGATGACGATAGCGTCATCAACTGTTATTTTTTTATTTATAATTTTTATTCACATTTGAAAATATTTTCTTGAAATATATTTATCCTCAAGATTCTTATATTTATCATCCGCCGGGGGATATTGTTGTTCGGAGTAATCTTCGTCTTCTTCCTCTTCCTCCTCTTCAACTTTAGATTCAGAAGGTACCGCAGCCCCTTTTCCTTTACCAACCCCTTCATCAGACGTTGATGGGAACTCGAGAACTTTTCTAGCGTTGCTTTCAAACCTTCTTCCAAAAGTGGCTACTCCAGGCCTCTTCTTCTTTTTCTCTTTATTCTTCTCCAACAGTGTTTTGAGGTCCTCTTGACCCTTTGCTAAGGTCATGAGAGTTGCTGGAATTGAGAATTCTGTGCCTGCAGATCCTTAACCGTCTGCTCCAAATCCATCTTGCTGAAATAAACAGCAGAAAGATAAGGAAACCTGGTGTGAAGACCTATTTATGCATATGATGAATGATATGTTATTCATGTAATGCATTCAAGGATTCAGAAATTCCAATTTGTTGCAAACAAAAAGGGAACACACGTCATATTAAGAAGAAATTGTTAGTACATAAGTGCCCCATGGGAAAAATATTACAAAATTCTTAATGTAAAAAGACATTGCACATCCTCTTTGGTGCGATGTAAGTGTTGAGAGTTTCCTCCTCATGAAGTCGGCGGGTAAGCTCCAAAACCTTCTTCTCACTGGCGTAGAAGTTGGCTTCAAAAGTATTTCGTTCTTCCTTGAGTTGGATCCAACTCTTTTGCATTTCTTCCCATGATGTTGGCATGTCAGGATGTAGGATGGTGTATGGAACCTCTCCTTCCATAACAGGCTCTTTGATCAAGGGGAGAATGTAAGGGTATGGCATCATAAGATTCTGGGCGCGGGTTCGCACCCACTTAAGGTAAGGCTCAAGGGGGATGGAATTTTTGTGCCCCAGTGTCTTACTATCCACTTTGTTGGGCATCCTCCAAGCTCTGATGAACCTTTGTTGAAGTCCTTGCGCATCTTTGTCGAATTCAAAAACTAGGTCAGGGATCAGCATGTCATGAGGGTCATCCCTCCGAGCATATCCAAACTGTCTTAGAGCTAAACAGGGGTTGTAGGTAATGCCTCCCCTAATGCCAAGTAGTGGGACATTAGGTAATTCTCCACAACGATCAATGATGATGACATTTTCTCTGGACCGAGAACACCAATGTACATCAGAATGTGTAAGGGTCATCAACCGTTGTGACCACCTTAAACCCTGCTCATTCTTCAAAACTGATTGTGGAAGGTGAGAAATAAACCACCTTGCTAAGAGAGGAGTACAGCACATGAGAACACCTCTTTTCCTCATTGTTCGTGTGTAAAATGAGTGTAGGATGTCCCCAAGCAATGTAGGTACAGGATTCCGGGATATGAAAATCTTGACAACATTCACATCTATAAGTTGATCAGGGTTTGGGAAGAAGACCAACCCATAGATAAGGAGTGCCACAATCTCTTCAAAGGCTTGTAGATCTAGAGAGTTCCAGCAGTCTTGTGCCTTCTCAAACAGAAACTTTGCCAGGAAACCCTTGACACCACTTCTGGTTTCCCAATGTCCCTTGATGTCAGATGGTTGCAAGTGCAATGCTTGAGCAACATATTCAGGCTTTGGTTCTTTTTCCGTACCGTTGTAGGGTAGTTGATGAAGAATAGGAATTCTCAGGAGTTGAGAAAATTCCTCCAAAGTGGGTACTAGCTGGTAATCAGGGAATGTGAAACAGTGGTGTAGGGGGTCAAAGAACTGGAAGAGAACTTTGACCATGTCTTCTTCAGTGTTGGAGTTGACCAAGTTGAGAAGCCTACCATGTCTTTCACTGAAGAGAGAATTCTCTGGAATCCTGGATGTAAGCTCCTTGAGTTGAGGAGGGATTCTCACAAGGTTGACTTGAATTGTTTTCCTGCGAGGAGATTCCATGACCTACAAAACAAGAACAAAGATGAAGATCCAAACCCTTGAAATGGTTAGTGGATGCATATGATGTTTTATGATGTTCATGATGTATGCACAAGCACATGTACAAGCAAGTCACACAAAACCCTAGTTTCAGGCTTGCATGAGGTTTCATAGGTAAATACCCTATTGAGTTTAGTTGGCTCAAACCTGTCCTATAAATAGTAACCGGGTTCTAAGGAGCTCAATATCACTAGATTGTTTTCTATGTTCATTGTTTTGGTTTAGCCACTTAACTAGAGACCAAAATATTCCAAGAAAACAACCCTCAATGAGTGTAATATCGAGGATCTACCAACTTCGGACTGCACCAAAGCCGGTCATCTCACTACCCCTAAAAAGGCCAAGATGGTCAATTAAGGTTCTAAGAGTTCATTAGTGCTTTATGACATCACTCAGCGGCCCCGTATTCTCTTTGATTGACTCAAAGGCTACCGGTACTCACAAATATGTCGCACTAATATAGCTATTGCTTCAACCATATCGGTATACCCCGCACAGTTTCCACAATGTATTGCTATTTACCTATGAATGTTTCCCAAATCTGGGTAGAGGATTTCAAGCCCAAACAAGAGAACCAAATGTAAAGCAATCAAAGCAAACAATATAAGCATGCAAAGGGTGATCTAAGCCCTAAGGTTACTCCACTTTTATAATTTTCCCCAGCAGATTCGCCAGTTCTGTGATACGGTGGGAGAACTGACTTGGGATTTTGCATTTGTGTTCGCAAATGTTTCGGTTTAGCAAGACTCGCCACCGACTTTTTATTTTATCCTAAGGAAAGGTCAAAAAGCACAGGAAAGACCTTTGAGATGTTTTCTTGGGTTCGGGGAGTAGATTATAGAAAGGGAAGGTATTAGCACTCTTTCTATCCATGGTTATCCATGGGATCTTAGTTACTTGCTTAGATCACTTGCTTTGCTTTTCAATTGTTTGAAATGGTGCTTTGTGTGTGATTTTGAAAGATGTTTTGAAAAAGAGGCCATCATTGTGGCAACCTTTGTAATGATTCTTGTTTGAATGTATACAAAGATGTTTTTGTCTTTTGAAAAGTTTTTAATGTTTGAAAGTGGGGTTTTGAAATTGTGTTATGAAGTGTGTTTTGAAGATAACAAGGATGTTTTTTTGCAAGCTTTGATCAAGTAACTAAGAGTTATCTACCCTATTTTACTCAAAGATCTTTCTTATGTTTTTAACCCTTTTAACAGTGTTGCTTCACCATTGTATTTGGTGAACAACCTTGTGTTAGGATGTTAAACGGGACAGGAGCGGGTCATCGTATAGACCATGATAGCAATAGTGTCGAGTATTTTTGGCAATTTTATTGAGGGACTTGATCATTTTGTTTAGGCAACTCAGATAGTGTCATCGAGGGACTATGATCTTTTGTTTTGTTTTTGTTTTGCCAAAGTACTTGACATGCATACCATGGCTCATTTTTGAAGGCAACAAGTGGATTGTAACCCTAGGGGTGCAAGTGTGCATTGTGTTTGTTTTTCATGCAATTTTGTCTTTGATTAGGTCAAACTATTTGTTAATTTGGTTTTTTGCATACAAACCCTAAGTCTAATCATGGCATAATTGAAAGCATTTAAAGGTGCGCGAATTTAAATTCTACACTATTACAACATGATATAGGGAGGGGGTACAAATTTGAATTGGGGATTATTTAGACAAGAAATTAAATTCTAAATTATTACAACCAAATTGAATGTGTAAGGCATAACAATTAAATGCACAATATTTAAATAAATATAATAAATAAATATTAAATAAAATGTATTATGCAAAAAAAAAGTTTTTATGTATGGAAAAAGTATTTTTAATGTGAAGTGTAAAGAAATAAAAAAAAAGTCAATTTCAATTATTTTTGTTTTTAGGGCAAAAACCCTAATTTCTTAAATAAATAGTATTATTTATTATTTATATACAATAATGCATCAATTTGTACAAAAAATAAAAGTATATTGAAAAAAGGTATTTTTAATATAAAATATTAATAAAAATAAAAATGTATTATTTTTATATTTTTTGTTCTAATTATTTAATAAAATATAGTATATATATATATATATATGTATTAAATATGTTAAGTGTGTATAAAAATAAAATAAATTATTTACAAAAATATATATATTTCCAGAAAATATTTTCAAATGTGAATAAAAATAATAAATAAAAAAATAACTGTGTTTTTTACATTGTTTTTAAGTTTAAACAAAATAAATATAAAGTATTTAATGTATTAATGCTAGAAATAATCAAAATAAATACTAAATAAATACAAAAATTTATAAAAATATTTTTTAAGTATTTTTTATGTTTGAAAATAAAATATCAAAATCAGAAATAAAATAAAAATGCAAAAATAACAAATATACAAGAAATGAGCCATGGGGGTGTGAAAAGAAAAGAGGGGGGGGGTGCCAAAAGCAAGTTTGTCCAGGCCCAACCCAAAACCAACTTCATCTTCTTGCTCTAGACAGAAACGCGCGCGCTCTATGTATAAAATGCTATCTCGTGATTCTGTGCTTTTTTGACAAAACGCATAACATGAAACTTGTAGAGCATCAAACAACGAATCTAACCATATAAAAAACTTAAGCTAACTCTCAAAGACCAGAGAGAATTTCTCTGGCCCTAATTCTTAACCTAGTTTTTTCATAAAGTTCATGGATGAAATTCTCCTAGCACGATTAATATAAATGAAAACTAAGCACGTGTATGGTTTCAGGGCTATGAATACAACATCTTTCATTCACAAACCTAAGTCTAACTATTCCTAAATAGAGAGATAAAAGTTCATGAAATACCTGTTTCAGTTGACTTCGAGCTGGACAATGCATCAACTTCCAATGGTGCTTGAGGTTCTTTTGAGCTTGCCTGATGTCCACTGAAGCTTTCCCAATGCTTGGTTTGTTTTGAAGTAGCCTGAATCGTGCTACAGAACTCAACCTGCAAAGCTTCCAAACAAAAATGGCAATGTGTGTTAATGGAGTTACAGTTGGCAATGGAGGTCTGGAATAGTTTAGGTGAGTTGAATGGAAGGTATTGGAACAAGTTTGAGGCAAAACGCACGAAGCAAAGTGGAGATGGAAGTGGTTCTGCAGGGCTTGCCCTATTTTGCAAAAAAATGGTGATTTTGTGTACAATAGGGTTTGAGGGGTCAAGGGCTCGTGCTTATGGCTCAAAGGGTTGTATGGAACTTTTTTGCAATGTTTGTGTAAGCTGACTATGGCTGGTTTTTGAGTTGGGAGGATTTGGACAAATTTCTTCTTTGTGAAGCAAGAAAGTGTAACTTCTCAATGCAGGCATGTACACTCTATCTTGTATGCTGCATATAATATCCTTGATACTTGCAATTTATGGATTTGATTTTGCTTCAGATATATGGCCCCATGCTTTAAAGATCATGGTTTGACATAGGCTTTTGCAAAAATGGAACTATGCCTTTTACCATTTAGGGATTAAACTTGTGTACAATACCCTAATGACCAAGACAAAGCATTAGCTCAATGGATTTGCATTAAATTGTTGAGTACAAATTGTTTTAGAGGCCTGTAATTATGTACAAAGCTAGCTTGGTCAGATTTGCAACTTGGTATGAACATGTATTGGCCATGGTTACAAAGTGAGTTTTTGCCAACTTCAAGCATTCGATTCTCCCTAACCACAAAGGTGTTTGAGGAGTTCTTGGACAACTTGGAAAGCTTGCAACATGTACTATAATACATCTTTGAAATTCAACTTGAAACTCCAAGTGTAACTATGTGAAAAATGGCCAAGAAGATGGGTCAAAATCCTGCCTAAACTAGGGCAAAATTTCTCTAAGTTCAAAGTTTTAGGTACCCTTGTTCCAAAAATCATAACTTGAGATCCAAGCTTCTTTTGAGAAAACTTTGTGAATTAAAGTTGTAGACTTTGTGATGGACTACAACTTTCATGTTATAAGTTTTGTTTGAATCCATTTTCATCTTGGTGAAAAAATGGGACAAAGTTAGGAAAATATAAGAAAATTTCATAACTTAGAAAATTTTCAAGTTATGAAAATTTTCCATTTTAAACCCTAATTCGCATTTTTGGGTTTCTTGATGAACAAGTTTCACAATTTTACATTTATTGATGAAAAATGACCCTTGGCACTTGATTTTGACCAAAAAGTCAAAGTTTGACTTTTCAGTATACAGTCAAATTTTGATCAGTTGACTGAAAAATTCGTCTGTCAATCTTATGCATTTGAGATCTTTTTGAACTTGTTGAATGGGTCAAGACAATGTCATTGAGTCCTTGTGTCCATGGTTGAGCTTGATTTGCCATTGGCTAGGTCAAACAGTCAAAAATTGCCTTTGTACAGTCAAAACCCTAAAAATGACCATTTTGCCCTTTTGGTGATCTGATCAAATTTCTTGAGGAATTGTGATCCAAACTTGACCAAATGGTTTATATGAGTTCATAATGTTGATGTGGGTCAAATTTCATGAGGTTTGACTGTCAATTGGCCACATTTGACTTTTTCCCCAATACAGCTGATTTCTAGGTCAACTGTCCAATTGACTGGGCAAAAATTTGAATCAAGGCTTGAAACTTGGTATGGACAAACTTGTGGGTCCAACATGGAGTATGAAAGTCATTTTGGGCATTGTGGGTCAAAACATCCATGTGCAAACTCAAACCCTAATTTAGGTCATCAGTGCAAGGAGGTGTCTTGAGCAGAGCAAACCCTAGCTTGATCTTGAGTTCCAAGAGTCTTGTGATGAGAAAATGTTGATGAAATGAGAGGGCAAATTTTGGGGTACAACAGTTGCCCCTGTTCAATCTTCTTGAACCTGAAGAGTTAGATTGGCAAGTTTTGCCTTTCGCGACTCGTAGGTAAAAGAGGATTGGACACTAGAGTGCCCGTAAATTTGCACTCGCCAAAATATAGCTGAGGAAATCGGCTTAAAGATGCCATTTGGAGATGGTGGAGTCTTGCTGGAGATGGGCTTAAAGATGTCATCCAAGACTGTTTGTTGAATTGCAATGTTGTAGGTCAGAAGAATGAGCATCAAAATGGTATCCGTGTCTGGAATGCATTTGAACTATATCTGGAGACTGAGTCTGTATGAGCAAAAGAATGGCGTCCGTGTCTGGAGCGTATCTGAGCTGTAACTGTATTTGGACCTTGAATGAATATCAGAATGATTGCCGTGTCTGGAGTGTATCTGTATTGTATCTGAAGTTGAGATCTGTATGAGTAGCAGAATGACTTCCGTGTCTGGAGTGTATCTGAGACTGTAATTGTATTTGAATTTTGAATGAATATCAGAATGACTGCCATGTCTGGAGTGTATCTGTATTGTATCTGAAGTTGAGATCTGTATGAGTAGCAGAATGACTTCTGTGTCTGGAGTGTATCTGAGACTGTAACTGGGATCTGAATAGGTGACAGAATGACTTCTGTGGCGATTGCACTGGGGAGAATCAAACTGTTGGTGTAAGGGCCAGAATGGCATCCGTGTTTGGAGCGTATTTGAACCTTTAGTTGATAGTTGAATCTGAATGAGAGATAGAATGGTCGTCGTGTCTGGAGCGTATCTAGTCTGTATCGGATTGCTAAAGTCTGAATGAGTAGTAGAATGACTGCCGTGTCTGGGGTGTATCCATATTGTATCTGGCTTGAAATTATGAATGAGTAATAGAATGGCCGCCGTGTCTGGGGTGTATCCATACTGTATCTGAATGATTGTTAACGATAGCCTTTTAATCTTATCCTGAAAAAGGGTAAAATGTTAGCTAAAACACAAAGTTATGTTGCATGATATGTATGATGCAATGAACTGTGTTTTATCAATGTTTATGACATATGAATGTAATGGTTATGCATGTAAGCCGAGTATTTGTCTTGCTGAGGAGACTAAATTCTTGACTGCTGCTAGGGATTGAGAATCCTTTGGCTGCTGCTGGGGAAAGTAAATCCCGACCGATGCCGAGGACTCAAAAATCTTTGTTGAAGACGAGGAACTCTTGCTGACTGCTTGGGGGGTTAAAGAATCTCTGATCGTTTGAGAAATGAGAAATCCTGGGACCAATGTTGGGGATTGAAAATCCTTAGTGACTTGTGGGGATTTACAAGGGTTCTGACAACTTCTACGGGGAATGAGGATCCTTCATGACTTTCCTGGGAAATAGGGAAAACTCCAAAAAACTCTACTGGGGAGTTAACACCTAGGAGGCTTCTGCTTGGAGAAATGAGACCAGGAATCTTCGATCTGCTGGGAAATAACTCTGGGGAGAATGTTTACTCGGTCGGTGAAATCAGGAGCTTGGGTTGTACGCCCATCTACTGGGGAATCATCTTAGCTGCTGGGGAAATTGAGGGAAGTTGAACAGTTCCCACCGGGGGTTGATAGTTGGAAATTTTACTTCTCTGGGGAAGAAGGTTTAGAATACTCTGGTTCCGCTGGGGATAAGTATCTCAGGGTCTTCGGGCTCCGCTAGGGATCGGGAGTTTGAACTCTGGTGGGAACTTTGAAACTTAACTTAGCTGGGGAATCTAGTTTAGAATGTACTGGCTCCGCTGGGGATCTTGAAGCTTAACTTAGCTGGGGAATCCAGTTTAGAATGTACTGGCTCCGCTGGGGATCATGAAGCTTAACTCCGTTGGGGACATGTACTCCGAGGTTTTAGCTTTGTTGAGGATCTGAACAAAGTATTGCAGGGGATTTCTTCTGGAATGGCACAAAGATATCTTCCTACACCTTCAACCTATCAGTAATTATCCTTTCTCAAATTTTTTTTTTGTAAGCAGTGATTATATTCAAATGCATATGCCTATTTAACGAAACATTGGACGTTTTCAAATAAAACATAAGTGTAAAAAAAGAAAGAAAGGCAAGCAAATTTATGCACTTTGAAGTATCTTTGTATTAACTTTTGTAAGTATCTTTGTACAAAGGAGACAGACATCCTAGTATGAGAATGTTGCCATAAAAATTGAGAAAAAATTTATACAAAAAGAAAGATGGTTATGTGTAACAATTCCATGGGGTTCCCATTCTGCTATAGCCTTCACAACTCTGAGTATCTATCCATTCGTTGCTTCGTCCGCAAATGATTGGATTGATCAGAAGCTTGGAGCTTGTTGGTGAAGAGATTGTTCTTAAAGTGATCCGACGAGACATAGTCATACGCTTTAATTCCCTAACTTTTTCCTGGACCGCCCTTTCGGGTTTTCGATCCACCGGGAAACCCTTTTTTGCCCAAGTCGCCCTTTCGGGTTTTCAACTTGCCGGGTGTACAGATTTTTTGTTTTATCCCTAATTTTTTCCTGAACCGCCCTTTCGGGTTTTCGGTTCACCGGGATGCCCATTTTTGCCCAAGTCTCCCTTTCGGGTTTTCAACTTGTCGGGTCGTTTTATGCGTAGTATCTTTTGACTATGTCTGCGTTCGCAGGGTGCGGCAAGTCGTCACCGTCCATGGTGGTCAGAATCATTGCCCCACCAGAAAAGATGCTCTTGATCACAAATGGTACTTCGTAGGTAGGAGTCCACTTGCCCCTGGGATCACTTTGCGGTAAGATTATCCGCTTGATTACAAGATCTCTGACTTGATATACCTGACGCCTAACCTTTTTGTTGAAAGCCTTGATCATCCGTTTTTGATACGTCTGACCATGACAAACAGCAGTAAGTCGATTCTCGTCGATCAAGTTAAGTTGATCAAGCCGGGTCTGAATCCAATCGTCTTCACTCAAACCGACATCCTTCATAATCCTTAAGGAGGGAATCTGAACTTCCATAGGTAAAACAGCTTCCATGCCATATACCAAAGAAAATGGGGTTGCCCCTGTTGAAGTACGTGCCGTGGTACGATACCCATGCAGAGCAAACGGTAACATCTCATGCCAGTCCTTGTAGGTGACTGTCATTTTTTGAATGATCTTTTTGATATTTTTGTTTGCGGCTTCAACAACACCGTTCATCTTCGGCCGATAGGGAGATGAATTGTGATGATAAATATTGAACTGTTCGCACAGAGCGGTGATCATGGTGTTGTTCAAATTTGTACTGTTGTCTGTGATGATCCTGTCGGGGATACCATACCGGCATATGAGGTTTTGCTTGATGAAGCGGGCAACCACATTCTTTGTAACTGAGGCATAGGAAGCTGCCTCGACCCATCTGGTGAAGTAATCAATAGCCACCAGGATGAAGTGATGGCCATTGGATGTCGTGGGCTTGATCTCTCCAATCATGTCAATGCCCCACATTGCGAATGGCCAAGGAGCTGTCAGAATGTTGAGAGGAACATGAGGAATATGCACCTTGTCGGCATAGACTTGGCATTTGTGGCAGGTACGGGAATGTTGATGACAATCAGCTTCCATGGTAGACCAGTAGTAGCCTGCCCTTAGAATCTTCTTAGCCATCGTATGTCCGCTCAAGTGGGTGCCAAATGTGCCACTATGTATTTCGGTCATGATCAACTCTTCTTCAACCTTGTCCACACAACAAAGTAGAACACAATCATGGTTGCGCTTATAAAGGATGCCATTGCTTAGGAAGAACTTGGCAGCAAATCTCCTTAAGAACTTTTTGTCATTGACGGAAGCTCCTTCGGGGTCTTCTCTAGTCTGGAGATACCTTTTGATTTCACGAAACCAGGGTTGTTCCACTACTTCTTCGGTATTAATCTCATGACAGTGTGCAGGTTCGTCCATTCGCTCGATGGTAATTTGGGGAGCCTCGTTATCCCAGTTGAGTTTAAACATGGAATACATTGTAGCCAGAGCATCGGCTAACTGATTTTCTTCTCGCGGTAAATGCTCGAAGGTAATCTGCTCGAAATGAGGCAACAATGTCAAGACATGTTCTTTGTATGGGATAAGATTAGGATGTTTGGTGTCCCACTCTCCTTTGACTTGACTGATAACCAAAGCCGAGTCCCCAAATATGACCAAAGATTTGATTCCCAAGTCTATAGCAGCCTTGAGACCAAAGATGCAAGCTTCATATTCAGCCATGTTGTTGGTACAGCTGAAGCAAAGTCGGGCAGTGAAGGGTGTATGGCAACCTTCCGGAGAAATGAGTACTGCACCGATACCGTTGCCAAGTGCATTTGAAGCACCATCAAAGTATAGGGTCCATCGGGATCCTTGTTCAAGTCCGTCGTACGGTCCGTTACCTTCAATGTTGTCCAATGTCATGATGTCCTCGTCAGGGAAGTCGAATCTCATAGATTGATAATCTTCGACGGCTTGATGAGCTAGATGGTCAGCTAGTACACTCCCCTTTGTAGATTTTTGGGTAGTATACTGGATATCATACTCAGTCAGGATCATTTGCCATCTAGCGATTCTTCCAGATAAAGCAGGCTTCTCGAAGATATACTTGATCAGATCCATCTTGGAAATCAACAAAGTGGTATGAGTCAACATATACTGCCTTAGCCGGTGAGCAGCCCATACCAAAGCACAGCAAGTTTTCTCGAGCAGTGAGTAGCGAGTCTCACAGTCAGTAAACTTTTTGCTAAGGTAATAAATGGCATGCTCTTTTCGGCCAGACTCGTCATGTTGGCCCAGTACGCACCCTATTGAGTTATCCAAAACAGTCAGATACATGATTAACGACCTTCCTTCGACGGGTGGCATCAAGATAGCAGGTTCCAGTAAGTATTCCTTGATCTTATCAAAAGCAACTTGACAATCATTGTTCCATTCAACTACCTGATCTTTCTTCAGCAACTTGAAGATTGGCTCACAGGTAGATGTCAGGTGAGAGATGAACCTCGCAATATAGTTTAAGCGTCCCAAGAATCCTCTAACCTCCTTTTCAGTGCGGGGGGCAGGCATTTCTTGTATAGCCTTTACTTTAGCTGGGTCAACCTCAATGCCTTTGTTGCTGACAATAAATCCCAGAATTTTACCAGACCTAACTCCAAAAGTGCACTTGCTTGGGTTTAGTCTGAGCTTATACTCCTTCAACCTGACAAACAGCTTCTGCAAATGATTAAGGTGTTCTTCTTCCGTCTGTGATCGAGATATCATGTCGTCTATGTAAACTTCGATCTCATGATGTATCATATCATGAAAAAAGCTACCATGGCGCGTTGATAGGTTGCCCCTGCGTTCTTCAGTCCGAACGGCATCACTTTGTAGCAGAAGGTACCCCATTGCGTGACAAAGGTAGTTTTCTCCATGTCCTCAGGGGCCATTTTGATCTGGTTGTATCCCGAGAATCCGTCCATGAAGGAAAATACCTTGTGTTGAGCTGTGTTGTCAACCAAAATGTCGATATGTGGCAGTGGAAAATCATCCTTGGGACTAGCCCTGTTTAAATCCCGATAGTCCACACACATTCTGACTTTGCCGTCCTTCTTAGGCACGGGCACAATGTTAGCAACCCATTGAGGATAGGAAGTAACAGCCAGAAAACCAGCGTTGAATTGCTTCATTACCTCAACTTTGATCTTCTTAGACATGTCGGGCCTCATCCGACGGACCTTTTTCTTGATCGATGGACAGTCTTCTCTTGTAGGGAGACGGTGAACCACGATATCTGTGTCTAGTCCCGGCATGTCTTCATAATACCAGGCGAATATTTCAACGTATTCGTTCAACAACTGCACTAAACGCTCCTTGATACTTGGTTCCAGGTTGGCACCCACTTTTACTTCCTTCTTGTCTTCCTCTGTCCCCAAGTTGATGGTTTCTAGCAACTCCTCATGAGGCAGAATAGCCCGTTCTTCTTGTTGTAGAAGTCTGGCTAACTCTCCAGACACTTCACAATCTTCGTCAACTTCGTACTCAGCGTGATTGACCAAATCTTCAGAGTTATCGAAGGCTGAAGCAGAATAGTAACCCATGGAATCCAGAGTGGATGGGTACCTGCATTTGTGAGTGTGGGTGTGTGTAAGGGATAGCCATCCTTAAACAAAACAAAAATGCAAAAGGAAAGAAAATGAACACAACAGTTTATAGATGAAAAACGTCCAATGATTCATTAAAACATGGCATATGATAATGAAGAAAATCAAGCCCTTACAAATGGACCTACATGCCCCGGGCAAGGCATGAGGTGAAAATAGTGTACGAATTGTTTTAGTTATTACAGACCGAAAATAGGAAATTGTTCAAAGATAAAATTACTGGTTGATAAAGGTGACGGGAATAAAATCCTTTGCTTCCCAGTTGCTTAGACCCCCTTCGACGGTTGGAAAGATCCAATCTTTGAAGTTGTTCTCTTCATCTTCATCCTCAACAGCATTAATTCTATGGTGAGTGATCCTTACAGATGGCCCTCCAGTCTTGGAACGACGCATATCCTTCTGTCCTGCAGCTGTAAACCCTAGTCCAAATTTGTCTGTCTTATGGGGAAAATCAGGCAATTGCCCCCATACTGTACTCTTCCCTTCTTTGATCACCGCCTCTGCGTCCTTGAGAGATGCCATTCTAGGCACATGCTTGGGAATGATAGGTACCTCAACCATTGTCTTCGCCACTGCTACCTCAGGAGAAACTTCCTCAAAATGTTGGAAAGGCGTTTCGATGAACTCGCCATCCAATTCCACATAGCAGAAGGAATTGAGATGACTTATCATGTACTCTTCCTCGCCGTGCACTGTTATAATCTTACCCTTAACAGGATATTTCAACATTTGGTGCAAATAGGAGGTAACTTCCCCGACATAATGGATCCACGGTCTTCCTAACAAACACGAATATGACGGACGGATGTCCATCACGTAAAAGGTTGAGTTGAAAACTGCTGTGCCTACTTTGATAGGAATATCAACCTCTCCATGAACCATTCTTTTGGACCCATCAAAGGCCCTAACAACGATGTTACTAGGTTTGAGGGTCAATCCTTCGCAGTCTAAACGGTCCAACGCTTTCTTCGGCAGCACATTCAAGGAAGAACCAGTATCAACTAAGACATGGGCGAGGGTGGTTCCCATGCATTCAACCGAGACGTGTAGCATGTCGTTGTGTTTCCTTCCCTTGGGAGTTAAGTCAGCATCGGAAAAGCCAAGGCCATTATCAGCAGTAAGACTGGCCACACACTCCTGAAACTGGTCAGCCGAAGTCTCTTGGGGTACATGTGCCGCCTTCAAAAATTTGATCAGGGCCTTAGCATGGGCCTCAGAACAGAGTAGAAGAGCCAACATTGAAATTTTAGAAGGGGTCTGCCCTAACTGTTCCACGACGTCGTAGTCACTCTTTCTGATTATTTTCAATATTTAATCCATTTCTTTCTGGGTGGTTTCGGGGATAACCACAGCATGAGCCTTCGTCCTGACAGGTACTTCTAGTATCCCCTTACCCTTATCGGTATTATCAACAGATGGTCTTACTTCAGGAGTATCCAATTCTTCAATTATCGGGTCTTACACAGATGTCCTAACAGGTGCAGAAGCTTTCGAGGGTCCGAAAACTGCTCGAGGGGAGCAATCTCCGGAGAAAAGATTCGGCCGCTGCGGGTTATCTTGCTTGTTCCCGCGATGTTCCCTATATCAGGGTTTTCTTCTTCAGAATTCTCTTGGACTGCTTCAATCTGTTTGATACCGTGATAGAAGATTTCTCCTCCATAGTTCCATGGTATCGTTTTGCTAGATTGATACGGGACAGGTCCCGGCATGGTGATCTTTAATGGTACAAATTTAGGGTCGGGCGTAATCCTGACAGGCCTTTTACAAGCCTTGGGAGGATTGTCGGAAATGGTTATGATTGCAATATCGTTGGTTGAAGTAGAAAAATTAGCAGGAGTAACAGGCGTGAAGGTATCAACAGGGTTTTTTTGGAAGAGTATCTCTTGGGTATCCATCAAGCGTTGGACACCTGACTTCAACATTGGGAAATCAGCTCGTATCCATCCCGTGGAAGAACTCCCAATTAAGTGATTGAAGAAAGGGCCAGACAGGGTCCCTAGAAACATGTCAACCAGCTCTCTGTCCGATAATGGTGGCTGCACCCTTCCAGCCAGATCACGCCACTTCTGGGCATACTCTTTAAATCCTTCATTGGAAGCCATCCCCATACTTTATAGCTGAGTACGAGTGGCCGCCAAATCAGCATTGTATTGATATTGACGGTAAAAAGCAGCAGCTAAGTCTTCCCAATTGTGAACCTCTGACCTCTCGAGTTGATAGAACTAGTCCAATTGTGTGCCTGACAAACTGTCTTGGAAAAAGTGTACCCAGAGGTCTTTATCAGATGAGTGGGGTTGGATCTTTCTGACATACGATCTCAGATGCATCTTTGGGCAAGACAGACCGTCATACTTAGAAAATGTTGGTACTTTGAACTTGGGAGGGATGACGATCCCAGCGACCAACCCTAGTTCTTCAAAATCTAAACCAGGTACCTTTTGCAACTCCATGGCTTCCAATTTATCCTCAAGATTCTTATATTTATCATCCGCCGGGGGATATTGTTGTTCGGAGTAATCTTCGTCTTCTTCCTCTTCCTCCTCTTCAACTTTAGATTCAGAAGGTACCGCAGCCCCTTTTCCTTTACCAACCCCTTCATCAGACGTTGATGGGAACTCGAGAACTTTTCTAGCGTTGCTTTCAAACCTTCTTCCAAAAGTGGCTACTCCAGGCCTCTTCTTCTTTTTCTCTTTATTCTTCTCCAACAGTGTTTTGAGGTCCTCTTGACCCTTTGCTAAGGTCATGAGAGTTGCTGGAATTGAGAATTCTGTGCCTGCAGATCCTTAACCGTCTGCTCCAAATCCATCTTGCTGAAATAAACAGCAGAAAGATAAGGAAACCTGGTGTGAAGACCTATTTATGCATATGATGAATGATATGTTATTCATGTAATGCATTCAAGGATTCAGAAATTCCAATTTGTTGCAAACAAAAAGGGAACACACGTCATATTAAGAAGAAATTGTTAGTACATAAGTGCCCCATGGGAAAAATATTACAAAATTCTTAATGTAAAAAGACATTGCACATCCTCTTTGGTGCGATGTAAGTGTTGAGAGTTTCCTCCTCATGAAGTCGGCGGGTAAGCTCCAAAACCTTCTTCTCACTGGCGTAGAAGTTGGCTTCAAAAGTATTTCGTTCTTCCTTGAGTTGGATCCAACTCTTTTGCATTTCTTCCCATGATGTTGGCATGTCAGGATGTAGGATGGTGTATGGAACCTCTCCTTCCATAACAGGCTCTTTGATCAAGGGGAGAATGTAAGGGTATGGCATCATAAGATTCTGGGCGCGGGTTCGCACCCACTTAAGGTAAGGCTCAAGGGGGATGGAATTTTTGTGCCCCAGTGTCTTACTATCCACTTTGTTGGGCATCCTCCAAGCTCTGATGAACCTTTGTTGAAGTCCTTGCGCATCTTTGTCGAATTCAAAAACTAGGTCAGGGATCAGCATGTCATGAGGGTCATCCCTCCGAGCATATCCAAACTGTCTTAGAGCTAAACAGGGGTTGTAGGTAATGCCTCCCCTAATGCCAAGTAGTGGGACATTAGGTAATTCTCCACAACGATCAATGATGATGACATTTTCTCTGGACCGAGAACACCAATGTACATCAGAATGTGTAAGGGTCATCAACCGTTGTGACCACCTTAAACCCTGCTCATTCTTCAAAACTGATTGTGGAAGGTGAGAAATAAACCACCTTGCTAAGAGAGGAGTACAGCACATGAGAACACCTCTTTTCCTCATTGTTCGTGTGTAAAATGAGTGTAGGATGTCCCCAAGCAATGTAGGTACAGGATTCCGGGATATGAAAATCTTGACAACATTCACATCTATAAGTTGATCAGGGTTTGGGAAGAAGACCAACCCATAGATAAGGAGTGCCACAATCTCTTCAAAGGCTTGTAGATCTAGAGAGTTCCAGCAGTCTTGTGCCTTCTCAAACAGAAACTTTGCCAGGAAACCCTTGACACCACTTCTGGTTTCCCAATGTCCCTTGATGTCAGATGGTTGCAAGTGCAATGCTTGAGCAACATATTCAGGCTTTGGTTCTTTTTCCGTACCGTTGTAGGGTAGTTGATGAAGAATAGGAATTCTCAGGAGTTGAGAAAATTCCTCCAAAGTGGGTACTAGCTGGTAATCAGGGAATGTGAAACAGTGGTGTAGGGGGTCAAAGAACTGGAAGAGAACTTTGACCATGTCTTCTTCAGTGTTGGAGTTGACCAAGTTGAGAAGCCTACCATGTCTTTCACTGAAGAGAGAATTCTCTGGAATCCTGGATGTAAGCTCCTTGAGTTGAGGAGGGATTCTCACAAGGTTGACTTGAATTGTTTTCCTGCGAGGAGATTCCATGACCTACAAAACAAGAACAAAGATGAAGATCCAAACCCTTGAAATGGTTAGTGGATGCATATGATGTTTTATGATGTTCATGATGTATGCACAAGCACATGTACAAGCAAGTCACACAAAACCCTAGTTTCAGGCTTGCATGAGGTTTCATAGGTAAATACCCTATTGAGTTTAGTTGGCTCAAACCTGTCCTATAAATAGTAACCGGGTTCTAAGGAGCTCAATATCACTAGATTGTTTTCTATGTTCATTGTTTTGGTTTAGCCACTTAACTAGAGACCAAAATATTCCAAGAAAACAACCCTCAATGAGTGTAATATCGAGGATCTACCAACTTCGGACTGCACCAAAGCCGGTCATCTCACTACCCCTAAAAAGGCCAAGATGGTCAATTAAGGTTCTAAGAGTTCATTAGTGCTTTATGACATCACTCAGCGGCCCCGTATTCTCTTTGATTGACTCAAAGGCTACCGGTACTCACAAATATGTCGCACTAATATAGCTATTGCTTCAACCATATCGGTATACCCCGCACAGTTTCCACAATGTATTGCTATTTACCTATGAATGTTTCCCAAATCTGGGTAGAGGATTTCAAGCCCAAACAAGAGAACCAAATGTAAAGCAATCAAAGCAAACAATATAAGCATGCAAAGGGTGATCTAAGCCCTAAGGTTACTCCACTTTTATAATTTTCCCCAGCAGATTCGCCAGTTCTGTGATACGGTGGGAGAACTGACTTGGGATTTTGCATTTGTGTTCGCAAATGTTTCGGTTTAGCAAGACTCGCCACCGACTTTTTATTTTATCCTAAGGAAAGGTCAAAAAGCACAGGAAAGACCTTTGAGATGTTTTCTTGGGTTCGGGGAGTAGATTATAGAAAGGGAAGGTATTAGCACTCTTTCTATCCATGGTTATCCATGGGATCTTAGTTACTTGCTTAGATCACTTGCTTTGCTTTTCAATTGTTTGAAATGGTGCTTTGTGTGTGATTTTGAAAGATGTTTTGAAAAAGAGGCCATCATTGTGGCAACCTTTGTAATGATTCTTGTTTGAATGTATACAAAGATGTTTTTGTCTTTTGAAAAGTTTTTAATGTTTGAAAGTGGGGTTTTGAAATTGTGTTATGAAGTGTGTTTTGAAGATAACAAGGATGTTTTTTTGCAAGCTTTGATCAAGTAACTAAGAGTTATCTACCCTATTTTACTCAAAGATCTTTCTTATGTTTTTAACCCTTTTAACAGTGTTGCTTCACCATTGTATTTGGTGAACAACCTTGTGTTAGGATGTTAAACGGGACAGGAGCGGGTCATCGTATAGACCATGATAGCAATAGTGTCGAGTATTTTTGGCAATTTTATTGAGGGACTTGATCATTTTGTTTAGGCAACTCAGATAGTGTCATCGAGGGACTATGATCTTTTGTTTTGTTTTTGTTTTGCCAAAGTACTTGACATGCATACCATGGCTCATTTTTGAAGGCAACAAGTGGATTGTAACCCTAGGGGTGCAAGTGTGCATTGTGTTTGTTTTTCATGCAATTTTGTCTTTGATTAGGTCAAACTATTTGTTAATTTGGTTTTTTGCATACAAACCCTAAGTCTAATCATGGCATAATTGAAAGCATTTAAAGGTGCGAGAATTTAAATTCTACACTATTACAACATGATATAGGGAGGGGGGTACAAATTTGAATTGGGGATTATTTAGACAAGAAATTAAATTCTAAATTATTACAACCAAATTGAATGTGTAAGGCATAACAATTAAATGCACAATATTTAAATAAATATAATAAATAAATATTAAATAAAATGTATTATGCAAAAAAAAGTTTTTATGTATGTAAAAAGTATTTTTAATGTGAAGTGTAAAGAAATAAATAAATAAAAAAGTCAATTTCAATTATTTTTGTTTTTAGGGCAAAAACCCTAATTTCTTAAATAAATAGTATTATTTATTATTTATATACAATAATGCATCTATTTGTACAAAAAATAAAAGTATATTGAAAAAAGGTATTTTTAATATAACATATTAATAAAAATAAAAATGTATTATTTTTGTGTTTTTTGTTCTAATTATTTAATAAAATATAATAATAAAAATAAAATAAATTATTTACAAAAATATATATATTTCAAGAAAATATTTTCAAATGTGAATAAAAATTATAAATAAAAAAATAACAGTTTTTTTTACATTGTTTTTAAGTTTAAACAAAATAAATATAAAGTATTTAATGTATTAATGCTAGAAATAATCAAAATAAATACCAAATAAATACAAAAATTTATAAAAATATTTTTTAAGTATTTTTTATGTTTGAAAATAAAATATCAAAGTCAGAAATAAAATAAAAATGCAAAAATGACAAATATACAAGAAATGAGCCATGGGGTGTGAAAAGAAAAGAGGGGGGGTGCCAAAAGCAAGCTTGTCCAGGCCCAGCCCAAAAGCAACTTCATTTTCTTCCTCTAGACAGAAACCCGCGCGCTCTATGTACAAAATGATATCTCCTGATTTTGTGCTTTTTTGACAAAACTCATAACATGAAACTTGTAGAGCATCAAGCAACGAATCTAACCATATAAAAACTTAAGCTAACTCTCAAAGACCAGAGAGAATTTCTCTGGCCCTAATTCTTAACCTAGTTTTTTCAGAAAGTTCATGGATGAAATTCTCCTAGCACGATTAATATAAATGAAAACTAAGCACATGTATGGTTTCAGGGTTATGAATACAACATCTTTCATTCACAAACCTAAGTCAAACTATTCCTAAATAGAGAGATAGAAGTTCATGAAATACCTGTTTCAGTTGACTTCGAGCTGGACAATGCAGCAACTTCCAATGGTGCTTGAGGTTCTTTTGAGCTTGCCTGATGTCCACTGAAGCTTTCCCAATGCTTGGTTTGTTTTGGAGTAGCTTGAATCGTGCTATAGAACTCAACCTACAAAGCTTCCAAACAAAAATGGCAATGTGTGTTAATGGAGTTACAGTTGGCAATGGAGTTCTGGAATAGTTTAGGTGAGTTGAATGGAAGGTATTGGAACAAGTTTGAGGCAAAACGCACGAGGCAAAGTGGAGATGGAAGTGGTTCTGCAGGGCTTGCCATGTTTTGCAGAAAAATGGTGATTTTGTGTACAAGGGGGTTTGATGGGTCAAGGGCTCGTGCTTATGGCTCAAAGGGTTGTATGAAACTTGTTTGCAATGTTTGTGTAAGCTGACTATGGCTGGTTTTTGAGTTGGGAGGATTTGGACAAATTTCTTCTTTGTGAAGCAAGAAAGTGTAACTTCTCAATGCAGGCATGTACACTCTATCTTGTATGCTGCATTCAATCTCCTTGATACTTGCAATTTGTGGATTTGATTTTGCTTCAGAGATATGGCCACATGCTTCAAAGATCATGGTTTGACATAAAGCATATCTTTTGCAAAAATGGAACTATGCCTTTTACCATTTTGGGATTAAACTTGTGTACAATACCCTAATGACCAAGACAAAGCACTAGCTCAATGTATTTGCATTAAATTATTGAGTACAAATTGGTTTAGAGGCCTGTAATTGTGTACAAAGCTAGCTTGGTCAGATTTGCAACTTGGTATGAACATGTATTGGCCATGGTTACAAAGTGAGTTTTTGCCAACTTCAAGCATTCAATTCTCCCTAACCAAAAAGGTGTTTGAGGAGTACTTGGACAATTTGGAAAGCTTGCAACATGTACTATAATCTGTCTTTGAAATGAAACTTGAAACTCCAAGTGGAACTATGTTAAAAATGGCCAAGAAGATGGGTCAAAATCCTGCCTAAACTAGGGCAAAATTTCTCTAAGTTAAAAGTTTTAGGTACCCTTGTTCCAAAAATCATAACTTGAGATCCAAGCTTCTTTTGAGAAAACTTTGTGAATCAAAGTTGTAGACTTTGTGATGGAATACAACTTTATTGTTATAAGTTTTGTTTGAATCCATTTGCATCTTGGTGAAAAAATGGGACAAAGTTAGGAAAAAATAAGAAAATTTCATAACTTAGAAAATTTCTAAGTTATGAAAATTTTCCATTTTAAACCCTAATTTGCATTTTTGGGTTTCTTGATGAACAAGTTTCACAATTTGACATGTCTTGATGAAAAATGACCACTGGCACTTGATTTTGACCAAAAAGTCAAAGTTTGACTTTTCAGTATACAGTCAAATTTTGATCAGTTGACTGAAAAATTCATTTGTCAATCTTATGCATTTGAGATCTTTTTTAACTTGTTGAATGGGTCAAGACAATGTCATTGAGTCCTTGTGTCCATGGTTGAGCTTTATTTTCCATTGGCTAGGTCAAACAGTCAAAAATTGCCTTTGTACAGTCAAAACCCTAAAAATGACAATTTTGCCCTTTTGGTGATCTGGTCAAATTTCTTGAGGAATTGTGATCCAAACTTGATCAAATTGTTTATATGAGTTCATAATGTTGATGTGGGTCAAATTTCATGAGGTTTGACTGTCAATTGGCCACAATTGACTTTTTCCCCAATACAGCTGATTTCTAGGTCAACTGTCCAATTGACTGGGCAAAAATTTGAATCAAGACTTGAAACTTGGTATGGACAAACTTGTGGGTCCAACATGGAGTATGAAAGTCATTTTGGGCATTGTGGGTCAAAACATCCCTGTGCAAACTCAAACCCTAATTTAGGTCATCAGTGCAAGGAGGTGTCTTGAGCAGAGCAAACCCTAGCTTGATCTTGACTTCCAAGAGTCTTGTGATGAGAAAATGTTGATGAAATGAGAGGGCAAATTTTGGGGTACAACAATTACTCCAAAGTATAAAAAATGATCAAACGATCATTTAAATGATAAGTTTGAAATGATGAAAGTTCATGAAACCAAAGCATCATTCAAAGACCAATTGAAATTGGGGAAGCATTGATCAACCAAGTCATGATCCAATTCAACAAAAATCAAAACATAAATTGATTAAAATATGATTAAAAATTAATTAAATGATTTTAAAATGATTAAAAAATTTAAATTATAGTGTAAAATTCCAAAGAGGCATCAAAACATCTTATAAATTACCCAAAAAAATTGATAAAGTCAGAAATATTATAAATAATTAGATCTCAAAAGTTAGAGAGAAAAATATTTCAAAATGTATGAAAATTAATTGTTAAATGAAAATTATAAAGAAAATAGAAAAATATTCTAAAAATGATTATAAATTTCTGGAAAAAATATATGTGGTAGAAAATACTTTTAGTGATTTATGAAAAAATCAGAGGTAAAAAGGTCAAAGGAGCTATTTAAAATAAATCAAAAAAGAAATAAATATTAAAAATGGTTTTAAAAAAAGAAAAGAAAATCACAAAGGCTAGTTGTGTGGCATACTCTGATTGGTAAGGATTAAAATCTTCCCACCAAAGTACGCATAAAGCTTTATCATCTTCAACCTTTGAACGAATTTTGCAGATTCACGAACTCTGAGTTTTAAGCTCAAACAACACACGTTTAAGCTTCTACTCATGTCATTGATTATGTCTCTTTTCTTCAGAACTATTCATTAGTTCTGAGCAAAGCGAATTTTCTCAAACACACGAAGAAACCTAGTTCTTTAAAGTAAAATTAAATGAAAAATACGAACAATAAATTTCATTTAAGAAAGAGCTTTTAATTAGTGAATCAAGACGATGAGTGTGGTAACTTGTTTGTTCAGAAATTTAACTCATATCTACCTTTTCCGTTGAAGCTTCGAAGATCAACAATGGTGAAATCGAGCTTAAGGTTGTAGGAGGTTTCAAGATACAGTAATGCTTCAGTTAGCTTTAGATGATGACAATGAGTGATTCTAGGCAGAGATTTGAAGTTAAAACAAGCTTAAAATGGAAATAGAGTTTCTGGTTTTTAGAGCTTTTTGTGAGTGAAAATGACAAAGGTTTTGTGGATCTATAAGCTTGGAAATGAAGGGAAAATGGTCCTCTATTTATAGGAAATGAAGTGAGGTCATGATACATACAAATTCAGATATAGAGCATGTGAACCAAGTTGGAAATTTTAGTTTTGCAATTCGTGTGAAAGTGATGGCGAAATGTGTGAATTTTGGCATGAAACCTGGTCATTTTTCACTCCACTCTATGCGTTTTGCAACAACAAACAAGTTTTCACATGTGTCAAGTTTGCACATGTGTCAGTGGTCCCAAGTGAAGTTTTGGATGATATCAAGTTATAGGTCATGCGCAAAATGTAGATTCTATGTCACCATGTTTGAGCTTAGGCCAAATGAGACTCTTTTGTGCATTTTGAAATGTTCTTTGTGCCAAATTATCTCCTCATGATGAAGTACCAAATACAAAAAGAATCACATCAAAAGGATGCTTGAGTTGAAAATGGCATGGATGACAAGTTCAGGCCATGATCAAATTTTTGGATCATGCAATAGGTCGAACCAGGTTTTGGACCAGCTTTTGTGCATACACGAGCATCTTGTCCAATTCTAAAATTGATGTACTTAGAGGAAAAACTGATGTTTGACCCTTGAAACAAATTTGTAGAGGGGTTCAAATGTGACATTTTTCTCGAAGTAGATCCCAAAAATGTTGAGAAATGAGAGAGTTATGGTGTCTGGACCAAGTGACATTCCGTACTTGATTTTAGGTCAACCAAACATGTATAAACTTTTAATTTTTGCTATTTTCTTTCATCCAAATTCCAAATGATGAACATTTCAATACCAATTGAAGTAATCTTGATTTTCCCTTGAATAATCTTGACAATTGCTTGAGAATTGATAGAGATGGCATGGAAATAAACACATAAACCATACTTGAATTAACTTTGAAATCATGCACCAAATTTGAACTTCCATTCATCAAATTATGTTGAATAAAGCCTGACATGAATATGACCTAAGATTATAGGTCATGCATTGAAGTAAAAGCTCTTGTGTACCACTTGTTGACAAAAACTTTGACCTTGGTAACAAAAACCCTAATTTAGAAACCAATCTTGTTCCTTTGATTGCAAGTCCCTACTGTAGTTATAGAAATGTTGAGACTAAGCCATTGGATTAACTTAACTCGCATAGATCAAATAAAAAATCGCCACCGCACTTTATTGTTTCCAGAGGAATGGGAAAAAAGCGAATAACCCAAAAAGGGAAAGAGAATCTAAGTTCGGGGGTTGGTTATGCAAAGGGAAGGTATTAGCATCCTAAACATCTACGGTACTCCACAAGAACCTCTTTGAAAATTTGTGTATTTTGGCTACAAATGTTATATAAAAATAGATGGTGGAGGTGAGAAAAGAAATATATTTCTTTTACAATCTTTTGCACCCGCCGCGGTTGCGAACCTTTAGTGCCTATGTACCACCTTTTATGAAATAGGGGATCAGGGTACTCGTAGTTCACCTTTATAAAATTTAAAACACAAGTAGAGACAAGACATCATTGTCTTATCCGAGTGGAAGAACATACTTACTACCCACAATTATGAGAAAGGAGAACTTGCATCATCTCAAAGTGGAGGATATAGCTTGGATTTTAAAATCAACAAAGCCTCGCTCGACACCCAAGTGGAAATATCTCACTTCACTACATATCGTTGAAGTATAGTAGCTTGCACCACTACAAAGATTGACAAGAGTCTAATATTTTGAGAAAATTTTAAGATAAAAAGCCAAACTGGAAAAATAGTTTGAATGAGATTGATTGGCTTTTAGTCTTCTCACAAAAAAGTCAAAGTATTGTTAAATTGTTTAAAGTTTGATGGGTAAAAGATTTTTGAAAATGCATGGACCTAAGTCCAAGTTTATTGTGACAGCGGTTCAAGTTAAAATAAAAAACAAGAAGAGTTCTCAAAGGAGGGAGAAGATTTTTGAAATTAAAGAAAAAGGGAGGAGATGAAGGGGCTATCCTAAAACATAAGATAAAAGCTAGGGAAAAGAACCGTCTAACCAACAAGAAGCCAACACTTGACACAATGAGTCAATGTAGAATTCCCATCCTTTGGATTGAAACCAAACAATAAAAGAAAGAAAACCTCTTGAGAAAACCAAACTTAAAATGAATTAAATCTTCACAAAAATTGGGCAGAGTAACAGATGCATACAGATGAATTCCCAATCACAGACAAAGCATATAATCAGAATAACCTGCACACAAAGAAAACAAACAACCCAATGTCTCGGGGTAGACCCCAAGAACTCTAGACAAGATAAAAATAGAAGTCACAAAGGTCTCAAGGTAAGTCAAGATCTCTAATCCTAAGTCCAAGAAGTCCATAAATCCGAAATGCGAAGGATAGTAACCAAATAGTCTAAGTAACATTAAAGTCGTTTATGGTTCAAGTTGATTATTAGGTATCTTCAAAAAGAAAATGAAAAGCTCAAGTGAGCAAAATAAAAATGACATAAAGATAAATGCTCAAGTGAGCAAAGAAGAAAATAGCATGAAACATAAATGCTAAGATAAATGGTGCTTAAAGTAAAAGCAAAAAGTAAAAGCATAAAAATAAAAGTCAATTGTTAATGAGTTAGAAATTAGAGGTTAGTTGAATGACCATCTTGAAACTTGCATTTGAAAACTCATTAGAAGATTGATAAAATCAAAGCCTCTCAACAACAAGTTTCATTTGCTTTTTGTCAAGTATATCCTTCATTTTGAAATCTCAAGACAACAAAAAATGATCAACAATGTTTAAATGATTTACTTAGACCAACTCTTATGAAAGATCATTAGAGGATTGATAAGACCAAAGCCTCCTAATAATGAACCTCAAGGTTATTGGATCAAAGATTTCAAATTAAACATACTTGGGCTTGCAAACATAGGATTGGGCTACGAATGATCATTTCTCGAATCAGAACAAAACTTAGCACTATGTTAAGCAATCGTAAGTGGACTTATATACAAGTCGCACCTATTTTGAGACTGGTCAATAGCAATCTATGTACCATATGTTTAGAGAGATTATATGTAAATTATCCTCTAACAACATAGAGTACAAGAGAGAAAAGGATGAGATGAAGAGAGAAGGGGAATATTTGAATCAAAATATTTGATCAAACTATCATTAAAATCATCCATCCATTTTGGTGGAGTTAAACTCAACACCCAATATCCAAGGATGTTAATGAAGTTTATGATCAACAATCACATAGTCAGAATATAATAAAAAAATAAATTGCATTTAATGAATAAAATTAAAAAAAAGGATTTTAAATTGTTTTTAAAATGAAAATAAAAGTTAAAATAGCAAACTATATTCAAACTATCAAAGAAAAATTTGAAAAGACCCTAGAAAAATAAAAAATAACCTCAAATATTTTTATTAAATTTTTGGTAATTTTTTTAAAACATAAGAGTATTTTAAAACTAATTAAAATCACTCAAATAAGTGAAAAAAATATCAAAAATAGTAGAAGTCAAAATAAAATTCTATAAAAATTTCAGAAAGCCAGAAATGTGTAAAATGATTTTTATAAAAATTTTCAGAATTTAAAAACATCAAAAAGTATTTTTAAATAATTAGGAACAAGTCAAAATAAAGGAAAAATTATAAAAAATATCTAATCTAAAAATAAAATTATGAAAAAATAAAATTATGAAAAAATAAAAATCAGAAAGAGAATATTTTTTAAAAAAATTGAATTTTTTCAGAATTTTTGAGTCAGAAATTAATTTTCTATGAACTTTTGAAGTTTAAATCAATTAAAATAAGAAAGTCAGAAAATAAAATAACAAACCAAAAAATATGGGTCATCTGATCATTGTCAAAATGCGTTAGTAAACAGATCCAATGGATTTAGCGCGTTGTGCATGTCATGGACTTTATTGGATTTCACACTGAATCAATCTTTATTAAATAAAAATAACTTAAAACGTGGCACGTTGGATGGAGTCTTACTCACTAAAGTAATCAGATCCAAGGGCTCCTGAGACACTTTCATGGTAAAGCAAACGCACTACGTCTGTTTCAAAAAAATAGTATGGCACGCCATCATTGGTTGAAGCACGACACGTAGGTCGTTTTCAACCTCCAAACGCCCTAGATTGGGATTCCTCAAATTGTAAAATTAGAGGACCAGATTGGTACCATTAGAGTCGTCTCTTCAAGATGATTCTAATGGTACTATCGTGCCAAATTTATATAAACTATGCAAGGTTTAAATTGAGAAAATGTAGAAATAATAGCGAGCACGAAAATCCCAAGTGTCTCTCTCAATTCTCAATTAAAATGCAAGCCGTAAGAAGTGTGAGATTCAAAAGGATGAATAGAGTAGAATATGGATTTATTTGGTTCAATTTGGTTGAGAATTCTACCTGAACGAAGTAATTGAAAAATGATTTGAAACTAGACTTGGCTAGCACGATTTAGGACACCTCAAGGCTTGATTCTTCTTCTGTTAACTTCATCAAAGTTCAAGGATGAAGGATCAATGACAAAATTTGATTAAAAAGTGGAGAAAAGGGGAATTCAAAATCTCAGAAAAGTGAATTATGTAGGGAGTTTGGTAGGGTGATTTTGGATGTCTAAGCTTGAGAAAATGAGTGAGATATAACCCTCTATTTATAGGGAATCAAATGGAATGCTCAAGCAAGTGGGGTGATGAACTTTGGAGGGAAATCGTGTGAAGTTTCAAGCATGAAAAGTGTGACTTCTATTTTGCTCAAAAACTCATCCAAAACGTGCATTTCAAGGTGCTAATCACTTTTGAAAGATTGTTAAATATGATTAGAAGTAAAAAAGCACATAAATTTAGTGATTAGAAGCTGAATTATGGATTTCAAATTCCGACTTTGGAGGAAACTTCAGTTTCAAGGTACCAACCTTGAATCCATGGTGTTCATAGCTCAAAGGGTCTTAGGACATGATTCTTAAAGCATTTGAAAGATAAGGTTACAATATTTACAATGTGCAAAGAATGGAATCAAATGGATGCTTGATCTAAAAGTTGTGACGAGTCAAAGTTGAGAAAAAGATGTTGACTTTTTGTACTTAGAAAAATTCTAAGTTTTTCTCAAAAAATGTCCTATAATGTTTTGCATCCAAACATGGCCTTCCACTCAAAATTTTCTTTTGACCAAAAAATATGGAATTAAGTAGATCTCTTAAATGACATTTGGAGATTTGAAACATTTAAAAACTCCAGAAATTGAGAAAGTTATGACTTTGTGAAGTTGGTGAAAATCCATGAAATGACTTATAATCTCTTGCATTCTTAGGGCATCCTCCATCCATTTTAAAGCTTTTCACATAAAAGAAGAGTTGAAGTTAATATCCTTAAGATCATTATGGGAAAATAATGGGCTCAAGGAGATAAAAATTGATCAAGTTATGACTTTTTAAAGTCACATAAGGGAAATTGATGGTCTATCTAGAGGACTTGTAATCTTTCTTCATCATTAGGAATCTTCCACATAAAATTTTCTTGAAACTTTTGAAGTGATTGGTTGATAAATATTTAAAGATAATCATGTCTTTGGAATTACTCAAAAATCTCAAAAGATGAGCAAGGTATAGCCCTTAGAAGTTCAAAACCCTGGCTCATAGAGCAACAGAATGCCTTGGGAACCCCTTTCAATTTTGACAAACTTTCTTGAACAAATACTTTTGTCATGTGAATATAAGTTATTGTGGATGATAATAAGAACCATAGAAACAAAAACCACCTCCAAATATCAAGAATTGAGAGAGTTATGCACTTGTGACCAAGAAATCAAGAACTTGTCCAATTAGGTTAAACTTCTTCAATCAACTCTTGCATCTTTTGATTTTCTTTGAAAAATTGAGGCATGATGAATCATAGTAGACCTTGTCATGATATCACTTCAAAGTATCTTCAGTGATGAGGTTTGAATATCAATGAAACTTTGTTGAAGAAGACATGGAAATAAACTCATGAACCTATATATCCACCTGATGAAATGTGTTGTGCTTTCACCTATAGCATCATCAATTCGAGAAAAAATTAATTGTATTTATTAGTTAAAATTTAATCAATACAAAACATATATGATCATAATTTACAAATCAAGGTGCTCGATGATTCCTCATGAGCAAACCTAGAGATAGGGAGAAGAACCAAACCCTAGTGTGATCTTGTTGTAATTGAGTTGATATGAGATGATAGAGGAATCTTAGGGGCAAAAATTGGGGTACAACAACTTTCCTTATTTAAGTGTCTTCTATCTGGAGACACAAAAGTTAAAATCTTCGTGCCGGCGTGATTCAAGATACTTAAATATAAAACAAGCCCTATTTTTGGCCCTAAGATGCCATGCAATGCTTATGATTGTGCATGCAAACAAACATATTTGAAGGTGACACAGGACACCACTAGGGAAACAAAAAATAAAAGATCAAAAGAAAATTAGACTAGAAAATAAATCACTGGTGAACAGAAGACTCGACTCTATTGGGGTAAAGCCCAAGGAGGAGACAAAGTAATATCAACTCAAACATTGAGGAGAGAAAATAAAGGATCATATTGATCGACAGATAACCGCAAACTATCTATTCACTAAGAAGATAGCAAAAAAGATAATGTCGACCCACATGGGGGAAAGAAGTGGTAGGATAAAACCATCAACCATCAATACTTTGGTAAGCCACAAGTGACCAACATCAGTACTCATGACTAGAAACAAATAAACTTCTTCAGATCAAAGTGAATCTCAGTGATGAACTATCTCCTATAATGACGAGACTACCATTCACCGGAGTAACAAATCTCAACAACGAACTATCTCCCTTAATGAAGCGATTACCATTCATCGGAGTAACAAATCTCAATAATGAACTATCTCCCATAATGACGAGGCTATCATTCATTGGAGTAACAAATCTCAACAACAAACTATCTCCCGTAATGTCGAGACTACCATTCATCGGAGTAAAAAATATCAACAATGAACTATCTCCCATAATGACGAGCCTACCATTCATCGAAATAACAAATCTCAATAACGAACTATCTCCCATAATGACGAGACTGCCATCCATTGGAGTAACAAATCTCAACAACGAACTATCTCCCATAATGAAGAGACTACCATTCATCGGAGTAACAAATCTCAACAACAAAAAAATCTCCCATAATGACGAGACTACCATTTATTGGAGTAACAAATATCGACAACGAACTATCTCCCATAATGACGAGATTACCATTCATCGGAGTAACAAATCTCAACAACAAACTATCTCCCATAATGACAAGACTACCATTCATCGGAGTAACAAATCTCAACAACAAACTATCTCCCATAATGACGAGACTACCATCCATTGGAGTAACAAATCTCAACTTCGAACTATCTCCCATAATGACGAGACTACCATCCATTGGAGTAACAAAATCATGAATCCTTTCTGGGAACTGACAGACTTACTCGGGAAGTACAAGTTGCTCAAATAAAGAGACCTGCCACTTACTGTTATGAGAGGGATTTGTAATAATGACTTCCTGGGGAAATGACAACATATTCTTGTTGAGGAGATAAAAACTTCACGTGAAAAATAAATGCACATTCTCAAACCAGAGCTCAAAGCCTGCAGAAATCAAAACAACAATGTTACCGGGGACTGCAGATTCAAACCAGAAATAAACTAGAGTGACACAATCGACCAAAACAGCACCCAATAAGAAATAAACTCAAAAGGGGATCACATTCTATCCAAATAACAAGCTGAATAGGAAGGCTAAAACAAAATTCTTCCACGAGGCATAACTCAGTGGGGAAATTGAAAGGATATACATTTTTTGCTAAAGGTTGACAATCTATTGGAGAGAGGGTAACATAACTATGCAAATAGGGTAATATGCTAACAAAAATTAATAAATGCAAATGAGCAAGGAATTTTAATTCAGCTATGCATCATGTTTGTGTGAATGTTATCATGTATATGCTGACAAAACAAACATATAACACTAGGAATAACCAGACAAAACCAGTTTGGATAAAGTCATCACTCGACTAAATCACATCCAAAATGAAATTTTTTTATAAGAAAGTAAGCACCAACTGAGGAAACAAAGTCATGTTCCACGGCTTGACTTCACTGGGAAGAATCACAATCCGAAAGTAATCAAACCAAAATAATAAAATCAGTGCAAATACAAGGATCTAACATCCTCCTCCAGGTTTCACCGGGGAACATCACACATACTTCAATGGGGAAAACAAATGTCTCAACATCTAGACTTCTACTGGAGATTATAATACTGACTTCATTAGGGCATATGAAAACCGCATCATCGAGATATCAACTGGGGATCTCGTGCTAACTTCATCGGGGAGGGCAACACCACATCATCGAGAGGATCCCAAAAAACATTCTCCAATTCCAAGAGTGATGATTACACAAACTTCCCTGGGGATAACAACTTTCAGAGAGAAGAATTATCTCAGCTTTACTTGTGGATCTAAGAAGTCAAACAATACTGCAAGAAATCAAAATTATGTGGATTTTAAATCAAACCCAGCACTTGGCGGGGGAAAACCCAAAAAGTTGACAATTATTTCAACACTTCTTAGAAAAGATATTGCCCTGGTCTATTTACCTGGGAAACAAATTATAACAATAATGCCATCACTGCAAAGGGCGATGTTTTGTAAATGATTCTACCTCAGCACGCGAAGGGAGAAGGGCCTTTCGTCATATGAGTGAAGACTCTACTAGGGAATCTGGGATATAGGCTTCAGACCATGCAAACCCGAAATCAAAAATGAACCAAGACTTGACTGAGGAAAATGGGATCATAAACTCAACACCACACCATACATCAACTGGTATCATCTCTAACTATCTGAGAAACACACAAAGATCATACGCATACCAGCAACAAAAATACTTGAGAGAACCTTCCTGGGGAAAATAAACTTCCAAAATTTTAGAGTTCGTCCATCCTTGGGACCACCACTTTTATTTTTCTTAAGTTACAAAATCTAAAGTAAAAAGTAATTTGTAAATTCTTTTCAAAAAACAATTTTTTTATTTAATCTTTTTGTTTTGAAAATTACTATCAATAATAAACGGAGTCTTTGCAAGAAGAATACAATAATAATTGCAAAGAATTGGATAAAAGCTCAAACTTTATTAATAGAATGGTAGTCTATGAATGGTGAGACTCCATAGATGATTATAAAGTTTGGAAAAAGGGTAATACATTGGAAAAGATAAATTGAAATACAATGACCACTATTATCCCTAATAACTTTGAATTCCTGAGCAGCGACTTCTATTGAAGTGTGATGATGATTCGAGAAGATTGTTGCTTCAATGATCGAGTCTTGTCTGACGCAGTTATTTGCCAAGAAATCCCTAACTTTTGCCTAAGTTGCCCTTGCGGGTTTTCAACCTAGCGGGAAGAATCTATTCTGTTTATGTCTCTAATTTTTGCCTAGACCGCCCTTTCGGGTTTTCATCCTACCGAGATGCTCCTTCTTGCCTAAGCCACACTTTTGGGTTTTCGACTTAGCGAGCTGTTCTTTTATTAGGCGAAGTATTTCTTGACTGCATCAGCATTCATAGAACGTCGGAACTCCTCGCCATCCATAGTTTCAAGAATCAATGCACTGCCAGAGAAGGCTTTCTTGACAACATATGGGCCTTCGAAATTGGGAGTCCACCTGCCCCTAGAATCAACGTTAAAAGATATGATCTTTCTGAGCATGAGGTCTCCTTCTCTGAATTCATGAGGCTTGACCTTCTTATCAAAAGCTTTCTTCATTCTCCTTTGGTATAACTAACCATGATACAAGGTTGTCATTCTCTTTTCTTCAATCAAATTCAATTGGTCAAACCTGTTCTGGACCCATTCAGGCTCTAACAACTTGGTTTCCATTATCACATGTAAATAGGGAATCTCAACCTCAACGGGGAGCACTGCTTCCATACCATACACAAGGAAGAACAGGGCTGCCCCTATTGAAGTGTGAACAGATGTACGATACCCGTGCAAAGCAAAAGGGAGCATTTCATGCCAATCTTTGTAAGTAACAACCATCTTCTGGATTATCTTCTTGATGTTTTTATTAGAAGCTTCCAGCCCCATTCATCTTTGGCCTATAAGGAGATGAATTATGATGGACAATCTTGAACTCTTCACAAAGTTCTGTCATCATATTATTATTCATATTTGAGCCATTGTCGATGATAATCCTGCTGGGCACACCTTACCGACATATAAGATTATTCTTGATGAAGCGTACTACCACTTGCTTAGTAACATTGGCATATGAAGCTGCTTCCACCCATTTGGTGAAGTAGTCAATTGCCACCAAGATAAAACAATGTCCATTCAACTCCTTGGGTTCAATCATTCCAATCATGTCAATACCCCCACATAGAGAAAGGCCACAGGGAATAAATAACATTGAGAAGTGTCAGAGGCACATGAATTTTGTCAGCATAAATCTGGCATTTATGGAACTTCTTTGCAAATTTGTAATAGTCAGATTCCATTGTCAGCCAATAGTAACCTGCCCTAAGCATCTTCTTTGCCATCGAATGTCTGTTGGCATGAGTACCAAAGGAACCTTCATAGATTTCATGCATCAACATGTCTAATTCGTGTCTATCTACACATCTAATCAAGACCATGTCATAATTTCTTTTGTATAGCACATCTCTATTAAGGAAAAAGCTACCTGCCAACCTTCTCAATATCTTTCTATCTTTGTTTGACGCACCAGCCGGGTATTCTCGAGTCTGGAGAAAATGCTTGATATCATAATACCAAGGTTTTTCATCTGACGTTTCCTCTGTTACAAACACACGAGTTGTCTATCCAAACGTTGCACTGTGATATGGGGAACATCGTTCCAGGTATTCACTTGATACATAGAAGCTAAAGTGGCTAAAGCATCCGCCATCTGATTTTCATCTCTGGGAATATGATGGAATTCAACTTTATTGAAGAAGGGTAATAACCTTCTAGCATAATATTTTTAAGGAATCAAACCAGGGTGACGAGTATCCCATTCTCCTTTAATCTGATTTATTACCAAAGCTGAATCACCATACATATCTAGAATTTTGATTATAAGATCAATAGCCTCATCGAGACCCATGATACAAGCTTCGTACTCTTCCATGTTATTGGTGCAATCAAATTCAAACCTTACAGTAAATGTGATATGCGATCCATGAGGAGTGATAATCACGGTGCCAATTCCTTTCCCATAAGCATTCACAGATCCGTCGAACACCATGCCCTAACGAGATTCTGGATCAGGACCTTCCTCAGGCAACAGTTCATCATAATCTTTTACTTTCAGAAACATAACATCCTTATCAGGGAAATCATATTTAATAGACCAATAATCATTAACTAGTCGGTGAGTAAGATAATCTGCCAACACACTGCTTTTTATTGCCTTCTGAGTACGGTATTCAATATCATATTCAGACAACAACATCTGCCAACAGGCAATTCTTCTAGTAAGAGCAGGCTTTTCAAAAATATACTTAATTGGATCCATTTTGGAAATCAACCAAGTAGTATGATTCAACATATATTTCCTCCCAGGTCATAGCACAACATGTCTTTTCCAACATAGAATAACGCAACTCACAGTCAGTAAACTTCTTTCTGGGATGATAAATGGAATATTCCTTCTTCCCTGTTCCATCTTGTTGTCCCAAAATACAACCCATAGAATTATCTAACACTCTCAGATACATAATCAATGGCCTTCCTTCAACAGGCGGGAGCAAGATAGGAGGTTCAAGCAGATACTCTTTAATACTTTCAAATTTCCTTTGGCAATCATCTGTCCGTACACAGCCTTGATCTTTCTTTAACAACTTAAACATCGGCTCACACGTTGCAGTTATATGGGAGATCAATCTGGAAATGTAATTTAAACGCCCAAGGAAACCTCTAACTTGCTTTTCAGTTATTGGCGTCGAAATTTCTTGAATTTCTTTGACTTTATCAGGATCAACTTCAATCCCTTTTTGGCTGACAATGAAACCTAACAATGTCCCTGATCGAACACCAAAGGTGCATTTATTTGGATTCAAGTGGAGACAATACTTCCTCAAATGCTGAAACAATTTCAACAAATCTTCTATATGCCCTTCTTCAGTCTGGGACTTAGCAATCACATCATCAACGTATAACTCAATTTCCTTGTGCCTCAGATCATGGAATAGGGTTGTCATAGCCCTCTGGTACATTGCACCAGAGTTCTTCAACTCGAAGGGCATCACTTTGTGTTACGACTGGTTTTTAAATCAGAGTCGCCACTATTAGTTTTTATCCTATAGAAGGGAATCTAACAGAAAACCCTAATTCACAGACAAAGATTCTAGGTTTCGGACTTAATTAGACGAAAGGAAGGTGTTAGGCACCTTTCATCTACCTTGTTCACAAGGATATTAGGTTTTAGGTTTAGGTTAAGGTAAAATAGGGTTTTGAATTTTATTAGGGGAAAGGGTTTAAATTTTTTATAGGGGAAAGGGTTTAAATTTTTTATAGGGGAACTCGCTACGATTTTTGATCGTATGCCTACGTATCCTCTTATGAGGAATCAGAGTCCCAATTCGTAGTTCGTATGGGTTGGTGTCTTTTAGGGGTTCGCAAACAAATTTTGAATCACGTCGCACTCGATCAAGAGTAGTGATTGCGGAGATTTTGACTGAGAACGCAGTAAGCCAAAATTAGTTTGAAACCCATTTGTAAAAAAGACTGTTGATTAGCTTAGTTTTATTCGCGAAAATAGTTTGAGATTTGTTTGTGTTTTTTAATAATATTAATTGCGAAAATCTTAATTAATGCATGATTAAAATATGATTTAATGCAATATACGTGAAAATAATATGTACATGAGTTTTTTGAATAAAATATATTTACATGTGATAATAAATAATAATAATAATAATAATAGAAAAATATGATAATAATAATAATTAATAATAATAATTAATAATAATAATTGTAATTATAAATGAAAAAATAAGAAATAAATAATTAATAAAGTACAGTATAAAAAAACATAAAAGAAATAATAACAAAATAATTGTAATTTTAAATAAACCTAGGGGGTGCGTTTTCAGTTAGCTATCAAAAACGGGGGGTGTTGTTTAGTAATCTGGGTTTTGGCCCAAGACAGTTCTGGACAGGGGGTGCAAAATGTTTGGTAACTTAGTAAACAGTTGGAAGGGGGGGTGCGCATAGCAGTGGGCTTAGGCCCAGTGTATTTTTGAAGAGGACATGGTGATTGCATGTTACGCGGTGCATGGACCCTATGGTGCGGCTTGGCCTCATGGCCTCCTGATTACCATCAAGTGGATGACAAGGGAAGGCATATGATAGCCCAGATGGGCGCATTGCATGGGATTAGACTGAATAACAATATACTATTTTACACTATTTTCATTTTAGTTTTACAATTCATATTCCATCTTCCTCTCACCTCACCTTCATCATCCTCTCATCACCCCAAAAAGCAACCTTAACTTCCCCAGAACCTCTGGCGGCTGTGAAACTCACCCAACCCTATATCCACCTCCAATTAAACCCCAACACAATCTACAAGCAGAATCAAACGAAAGATAAGCTAAGTGGTTTTACCCCGTTCGCGATTCTATATTCCGATCCAGCTTCTTCCGATTTGGGTACTAACCCATTCACCTCTTCTTGTTTGCAGGTAACGATGAGTTGGGGGTGGTGACGGTGAAGGTGGTTGATTTGATTAAGGAAGATGGCGCGCGGCGAATAACAACAAGCGATTAGGTTTTCTGATCCAGAAAATCTAATCGCCTCTTCCTCTCATCTTCAACAAAAAGGGCCTTGTTCACGGTTCTTCTTCCTCCAACCTCAGTAATCTCGTTTTCTGTCAAACGCTCGCCTCTCTGTTTCTGCGAAGATCCCCCCTCTGTTAGCCAGCCTCCCCATTTTCTATATCTTTCTCTTCATTTATATAGGTAGTATTTTAGGGTTTTAGAATTAAGTTATGGATTCTGAGATTTGATTTGCTTTTAGTTTGTATAATCTTCCAAGATTTGATTTGAATTTAGTTGAATGTTATTGAGATTCTGTAAGATTTCCTGGACTTGCTGTTGTATTCTAGTTTTATTCTGGAGATTTAATTGGGATTTGATTCCATGCTTTGTAGTGTTTGAACGTTATTGAAGGTTTGACTCAAGTGAGAATAATCCGCACAGTATCTGTTCTTGCCAAAAGTTACGCGTATTCTCTGGGCTAGATTGACACAGTAGGTGTTTATTAAAAAAAAGTGCATTAAATTTTTTTTGAAAATCTATTGTTGATCTTGGGCCGGCGCTTTTAATCCTATACTCAGCCCAACAACTCTACTTCACAACCAATGTGTTTTTTTTCTTTTATATACAATTGGGCCCCAAATCTCTTAAAAACTGCAGTCCAAAATTTTTTTTTCTAAACAAGCACCCTTAACAAATGGAATAAATAATGTTTAATCCAATATCCTTTTTAATAATAAAACATTATTATAAACGGTTTATCAGCAAAAATCATATTCTCTTAAAGATATATATATATATATATATATATATATATATATATATATATATATATATATATATATATATATATATATATATATATATATATATATATATATATATATATATATATATATATATATATATATATATATATATATATATATATATATATATATATATATATATATATATATATATATATATATTATTTTTTGAAATAATAACACCCAGTTTTAATAATTTTCCCTTAAAACAACAAAGCATCAAATGTGCTAACCTAGAAATTGTTTAATGGGCCTGCTCTTTTATAATTGTACCCCCTATTCTTTGCTATTCCTAAAATAAAATTGGGCCAACCTGAAATGGATCTTTTATTCGAAATTTTCACCTCCCCTTTTACTAACGACCATTTAATAATTTGGAAATTTACAATTACTCTATTAATTTCCATTTACGAATCGCATGGGCCAATGGCCAACATGTCTCGCGAATGGATTCACGGATATGCGGGTCTTTTTGATTTAGAAATCCCCGTTTTCCTGAATTAAAGATACACCCGTGATTGACTTAAATTTAAAGAATGGGCCATCAGATATTGTTGTACCATCCTTAATTGAACGTTTCTTTATTATTTTAAACTTGAAAAATTAAATCATCGAGGTAGGACAAATTTGGGTTATGACAACTGCCCCTATTCAATTATCTGTCAATCGAATAGCGTGAGAAAACTCGAGTCTTACGCATTTTGATTGAAAGTTTATTGAATACTCGAAGTATCCTAAAATTTGTCCGACAAACATAAGGTTATACTGATGCAGCATACCCTTATAAGTCTCAAGGAAGTAGGCAAAGCTGATGATATATCGCTTACCCGGGTTTGATAACGAGGCAGATAGCGTAATTTTATATGTCTTGGCTTGTTCACCCATTTGGAGGGTGAGTATAGCAATGATTGATGATGCATGGCTGCTTGACGATTGAGGCCATGGGTTACGTTTGTGAATCGTTGCATGACGTTTGAGGCGATGTTCTGAGCACGAATATATTGTGGCTCAGAGACTATGTGTTTGAGTTTAACGAACGCATTGCGGCTTAGAGGAAATGTGTTAATTTGGATAATACATTGCGGCTCAGAGGCAATGTGCTGAGTTTTGATAATACATTTCAGCTTAGAGGCAATGTGCTGAGTTTGGTTAATACATTGCGTCTTAGAGGCAATGTGCTGAGTTATGGGGATGCATTGCGGCTTAGAGGAAATATGCTGAGTTTTGAGGATGCATTGCAGCTTAGAGGTAATGTATTGAATTTGTGAATACATTTCCTCTTAGAGGCAATGTGTTGAGTTTGTGAATACATTTCGGCTTAGCGGCAATGTGTTGAGTTTGCAAATACATTGCGGCTTAGAGGCAATGTGTTGAGTTTGCAAATACATTGCGGCTTAGAGGCAATGTGTTAAGTTTTGTGTTCTTTTGATCACTGCAGCATGAAGTCTGAGGCGATGATTGGTGTTCATGGAATAATGAAATGTATTGCTGCAAGAAGTTTGATGCAATGGGTAAGAGTTTTGTTTTTCATCGTGGCATGAAGTCTGAGACGATAATCGGTGTTTATAGAATGAAAGAAGGTATTGCTGCTTGAAGTCTGATGCAATGGGTAAAAGTTTTGTTTTTCATCGTGGCATGAAGTCTGAGACGATGATCGGTATTTATGGAATGAAAGAAGGTATTGTTGCTTGAAGTCTGATGCAATGAGTTTGGTTCGCGAATCGCTGCGTGAAGTCTGATGCGATAGGCTGGATTTTGCGGAATAAGAAACACATTGCTGCATGAAGTCCGGGACGATGGTTTGGTTCACGAATCGCTGTGTGAAGTCTGATGTGATAGGCTGGATTTTAGAACACATTGATGCAAGAAGTCTGAGGCAATGGATTAGGTTTGCAAATCACTGCGTGAAGTCTGATGTGATAAGTTAAATTTGTTATTTTGAACATCGCTGCATGAAGTCTGAGGCAATGATCTGGGTCGCAGAATAAGAAACACATTGCTGCATGAAGTCTGAGGCAATGGGTTAGGTTTGCAAATCACTGCGTGAAGTTTGATGTGATAAGCTAATATGGTTTCGAACATTGCTGCCTGAAGTTTGAGACGATAATTTGTGTCGCAGAATAAGGAATACATTGCTGCATGAAGTCTGAGGCAATGGGTTAGGTTTGCAAATCACTACGTGAAGTATGATGTGATAAGCTAAATTTTTTGTTTCGAACATCGTTGCATGAAGTTTGAGACGATGGTCTGGAACTTGGCATAACGAAATACATTGTTGCATGAAGTCTGAGGCAATGGATTAGGTTCGCAAATCACTGCGTGAAGTCTGATGTGATAAGCTAAATTTGGTTTCGAGCATTTCTGCATGAAGTATGAGGCAATGGGTTAAGTTTGCAAATCACTGTGTAAAATCTGAGGCGATAAGCTAAATTTGTTTTTGAGCATCGTTGTATGACGTCCAAGGCGATGGTCTAGGTTTTACGAATATGTTGCGGCTTAGAGGCAATGTAATGAGCTTTGTGAATACATTGCAGCATAGAGTAAATGCATCGAGTTTTGAGAATACATTGTGGCTTAGAAGCAACATACTGAGTTTAGAGAATACATTGCGGCTTAGAGGCAATGTAATGGGACTTCTAAGGAACTCATCACTCGGGAAGACTTAGGTGATGGGATGAATGTGTCACGACATGAAGATTGAGGTGATAGGTTGAATCGTAGGAGAAGTATTGTGTTGCTCGATCCTTAAATAGTTGAATCGAGGGTGAAATTATTTGTCTGTTTTCTATGTGATAAATGTGTATGCATGTGTATTGAATGTTGTATGTATGCGAAATGTATGATGCTTGACATTGATATGGAACCCTGAGTGTATTCAATATTGAAATGTGTATGGTATGTATGCTTTGGATATGTAAAATGTATGTATGAAATATGTGTAAGATGTGCGTAGGCCTTGAAATGTTATGAAAACTATTTTTGGCATTCTCTCCTTTAAACCATTGGCTTAGAGTTACCAATTCCTGGCGTTGTATGTTGTGTCGTCATAGTATTGTTGAACTTGAACGCGGTGGGCAATGTTAGCAAAAGTTAAGCATTGATTTTGTATTGCAGGCGTAAATGTAGGCGTAGACGTAGATGATGGCCTATGCATAAATTTGTATGCAGGTGTAGACGTAGACATATGTAATGGCCTATTCATAGATTTATATGCTGGCGTAGACGTATGTATGTGGTCTCTGTAAGAGCAGGCGTAAGCGTAGACGTGCATAGATTCGTACGTTGTAGGCGCAGGCGTAAGCGTAGATTCATATTTCGTAGGCACAGGCGCAAGCGTAGACGTATGTCGACTCGTATGTCGTAGGCACGGGTGTAAGTGTATGTTGATTCGTATGTCATAGGCGCAGGCGTAAGTGTAGACGTATGTAGAATTGGTAGGAGTACACATGTGCATGGACGCGTGCGGATGTCGACCTTGTGTTGCAAGTGTAGGCATAGGCGCTGACATGGACGTAGACTTTGTGCGAATGCATAGATGTAGGCATAGACTTGGTATTGTTGAGTGCAAGCACAAACGTAGGTCCGGGGGTAGTCTTTTTTTTTTGCATCGTAAGCGTAGACATAGGCGTAGACATGTGTATAGACTTTTGTATTGTAGACGTAGGAGTAGATATGCATAGATTTTGTATTGTTGAGTGCAAGCATCGACGCATACATGGACATGTGTATAGAATTTGTATTGTAGACGTAGGAGTAGACATGTGCAGGGACGTAGATGTGGATTTTCTTTTGATATTTTTCTAACCAAAATGTTTTTTCAATGTTTTTTCAAATTCTTTTATTTTGTTAATCCCCGGAAATTATTCCAAGACAATATTCACAAGTAATAATCGTAGTATTTTGTAAAAAAGTCTGAGAAAAAGAAAAACGCAATTTGAAAGATACCAAGAAAGAAAATGTTTTATTGATATGCCTCTGAATAGGCAAGAGTATAAGGTGCAATTCCTAGGAAGAGGTAATTACTGAAAGTTTTAAAACTGTAAATGGCAATGAAAAATGATAATTGTCGTTGTTGTTCCCAAATATCCTTTTAATGATCTTATCTCCTTCGCTTCCGAGTTGGATGATTCAGTTATGTCTCTCCTTTCGTGGTTCGTAGTCGCGGTTCATAGATTGCAGTCTTTTTGTTCTTTATTTCTTTTCGAATGATCCCTAATTTTTGCCTGGATTTCCCTTTAGGGTTTTCAATCCACCGGGATGATTTTTTGCCTATATGCCCCTAGTTTTTGCCTGGATCACCCTTTAGGGTTTTTGATCCACCGGGGATCTCCTTTTTGCCTAAATCGCCTGTTTAAGGTTCGAGCTTAGCGAGCTTCTTATACATAGTGTTTTTGACTGCATCTAAATTTTCCGAGCGCGGTAGTTCTTCCCCATCCATTATTGTGGAGCCAAGATTACCACCGGAGGATGCTATTTTGACTATGTATAGACCTTCGTAATTGGGGGTCCTCTTACCACACGAATCGAGGCGAGGTAGCAGAATCTTCTTGAGTATTAGACCATGTCGCGGTTCATCTTATACAGTATACCATTACTCATGAAAGAAATCTGAGGCTAATTTTTGTAGAGTTTCTTGTCGATGCTGGAGGCATGTTTGGACGTCGTGAAACTAAAGCTCATTATATTGTCATTTTCTTATAGCAAGGCAAATTGCGGGCTCTTCAAAGCATCTATTTATGATGCGCGATTCGTGATTTGACCAAGTTACTTTGAATATAGACGATGTTGTACCCCAAAATTTGCCCTCCCTTTTTCACAAGAAATCACAACTTCAGGATTTTCCCTGACTTTTCAAGATTGGCTCAAGAATTGGTCAAACAGACTTTTCTTTATCAGTCAATCCAGAATTAGGGTTTCCATTGTTTTTTAATTGATCAAACAAAACTTTTCTTTGACAATAAGTCCAGAATCAGGGTTTCCATTGATTGGGTTGAGATTGGCTCAAGAATTGGTCAAACAGACTTTTCTTTGACGACAAGTCTGGAATTAGGGTTTTTCACTCGTATTTCTCAGAAGAATTTGAATCCACAGTATTTCAAATTGACTGTTACATTGTTTTTACGCTTGTTCAAGATTGCTGTTTGTTTCTCAAAACCTAAACATCTGGGATAGGAGCCGAGGCTTTTGATTGAGAGTTTGAAGCATTGGTTTGATCAGTGAAGTGAAAGGTGTATGGATGTTTGTTTGTTTAAATTGTACAAAGCATATGATTAATTGGAATGCCGGGCGTATTATGGTTAATGCAAGGTTACGAGACTGCAAAGTTTGTTGATTGTTTATTTTATCTGAGTTAAAATTATTGGGGTGCATTTCCAGTTATTTTTAATTCAAGAGATTTAAATAATTAAATAGACAGTGCAGAAGAAATAAGGAAATATCTAACAAAGACTTTTTATTTATTTTAAATGTTGTTACAAATGTTATTCGAATACTATAAATTTATTTACAGTGTTTACAATAATATTTATTACAATAAAAAGAAAATAGATCTAAAGTCTAAGTTCTCTTGAAGTCTTCTATCTTCTACTGCTTCTTCCATTATCTAACTGGTATTTACCTGCAAATACAGAAAAAAAAGAAATTAGTACAGTTAAATTGAAAAGCAGTTTTAAGCAGATAAATAAAAGATCATCATTAAAGCTTGTTGGCCGGAATCAGATTGTTTTTTGGTTTCATCATGTTTTACTTGTCCTCTTTGCAAATCACAAGAAGATTTCTCTTCTTGGTTCACAAAGAGGAAAGTAAAATAATTTGCAAAGTATACAATCAATTAAATGCAAAGATACAAGGCACAAGGCTGCACATAAAGAAGGCACAAGGCTGCACAATGTCAAACTGAACAACAAATTGCATTAGTCAACCAAAAGCAAACCAAGTTGCATAAAAGCAAACTAAGTACACAAAGCTGTCCAAACCAAGTACACAAAACTGTCAACCAAGTACACAAGCTGTCAAGAAACTGTCAATGCAGAAAATATGGAAAATGAAGAGATAAACCAAGATACAAGCAAGCAAGCTTGTCAAAAACTTTTCATCATTTTCTGGCCAACAATCCTTTCAGAAAAAGTACATTAAGCAATTAAAAATGCTTTTTATGGAGAGAGAAAGAGAGAGTGAAGTAGGTTTTGCAGTTTGGCAGGCTATACAGAGCAGGGAGAAAGAAGATAAATATAACAGGCTAACAGTTCAAAGGGGGGGAAGAGAACCAAAAAATGCAAGTCCAAAACCTGCACAATAACTACAGCTCAAGCCACAAAACTGCAAGCTGAAATAACAAGCATAAGCCTGTATACAAAAGCTCAGAAACCTGCATGTACCAAAAAAATAAAACTCAGAGTTGCTATCAAACTCCAAACACTAAAACCTGCCTCAGAACCATACAAACTTGCACAACAAAAACCAAGTCTGCAAGTTATCAAACTGCTTGTAAACACAAGCATAACCTGTGGCCTGCTGTCAAAAAAGAACCAAACTGCATAACCTATTCAAAACTGCCTCAAAGGCTCAAGCCTGCCTAAAGCCAGTTCAACCTGCATAAACTGCAAACACCAAGAACCCCTCAAAACTGCACCAAAGCTCAACCACCTGCAAAACTTCTTGAGAATACAAGCATCAAGCAAAACTGCATAAGCCTGCATAACTACAAACACAACAGCATAGCCTACCAAAAAGCAGAACTCACAAGCCTCCAGGCATGCCTTACAAACTCAAAGCTTGTTTCCAAACACATTAACATTCATCACCATCAACATAAATCAACAGAATATATCCAAACACCAAATCAACAACAACAATAGCAACATCTCAGAACGAAGCTCATCATCGAAAATCAACAAAGCCAACAAAGAGAAACGTATCAAAAACAATGTTTCATACTGGATCATCACTAACATAGCAAAGGAGAAGAAGAAGAGAAGATTCAGAAGCAGATTGATATAGAGTTTTCAGAGTATACATCATCATCAAATGATTCAAAGAAAGATACAAAGTACCAGAAAACAACGCTCTTGTCATCACGCTCTTCCCTCCGCCTTGGCCGCCTGAGAGCACCACCATTACCATGTTCCCCTCTCTCCTTCAGTTTACAGAACAAATCGCCAAAGGTATGGTCTATTCCCTCAATCTATCGCTGTACCTCACACAAACATAAGCATCAAAGATCAAAGCTTTGCAAACTATAAAACATGCAAAAATTAAACATGCACGAACCTAAACCCTAAAACGCGCTTAGAATGAAATTATTACCTTTCAAATCGCCGCCCTGTGTAGTCACGGAGAGGAGGAGTGGAGGTATCACTCTGGCGACTGGAGGAAAGGGGAGAGGATATCAGTTGCTCTTGGTTTGAGAAAGACAAAGAGGATGAAGACGAGAGGAGAGGAGCGGCGCCGTTCACAAAGCAAACCCTTGTTCTGAGAACATGAGTCACAAACCCTAAGCAAACTTTGTCAAGCATCGTGGGCCTCTGCCCAAGCCAAAACACTAAGGCCCATTTGCTTTCAGCGCATACACCCCCTTTCTAGTCTTATTTTGTCTTTTTTTTGGGCCAAATGCATCCCTTAAAGCCCATTTATCCTTATTTTTTTAAAATGTTTTGAAAACCATTACTTTTTATTTTATCACCACATTTTCATTTTCTATAACCTAATTATTTTTGTTAAATAAAAATAATATATTAAATTTTTGTATAAAATATTCTTAATATCTCTTTTTAATATTTATTGCATTTAAAGGTATGTAAATAATAGATTTTTAATAATTTGTCTTTGTTTTAAAACTTTTTTGTTTAATTAATCTTTTTATATAAGTTTCTAAAAAACATTAACCAAAAATACAAAAGTATTAATAAATACTTAATCTTTTGAAGTTACATTTTTTATTTTGATCTTTTGTAAATAAACACGCATCTCATATTTCTTTAAATTTTCATTATCTTATACCTTGTTACAATTTTACATTGAGAATGCGACAAGTTCGATTTGGTTGTAACATAATACTTGGACATTACTATTCTGATAAGACTCATCCCCATTTGTAAACATTTGTACCCCCATCCCCGGATACTTACTTGTAATAACTTAGACTTTAAATTCCCGCAATTTATCGCTTTTCATATACTGTATAGTAATTAGGGTTTGTATGCGAAGATTCAAAATCAATCGCTAGATAACCTAATACAAGATAAATGCATGAAAATCAATATACAATTCACACTTGCACCTCTAGGGTAACCTCGCTTGTTGCCTCGGAAATGCAATCATGTCCCTCGAGTGTGTGACACTCTAGAAAATGTCCCTTCGATAAACAAAGATTGTAGTCCCTCGATGACCCTCAATGTTGCCTTCGATAAAACGATCTCGTCCCTTACAAAATTGCTAGAGCGTCTCACAAGTTGCCTTCAATGATTGTATACGATGACCCGCGCCTGTCCCATTTAACATCCTAACACAAGGTTGTTCACCAAATGCAATGGTGAAACAATACTGTTAAAAGGGTTAAAAACATAAGAAAAATCTTTGAGTAAAATAGGGTAGACAAACTCTTAGTTACTTGATCAAAAAACTTGCAAAACATCCCTGCCATTTTTCAAAAACCACACACACAAAGCACCATTTCAAACAAGTGAAAAGCAAAGGCAAGTGATCTAAAACAAGTAACTCAGAGCCCATGGATAACCATGGATGAAAAGGGTTCTAGCACCTTCCCTTTTCATAATCTACCCCCGAACCCAAGAAAACATCTCAAAGGTCTTTCCTGTGCTTTTTGACCTTTCCTTAGGATAAAATAAAAAGTCGGTGGCGGTTCTTGCTAAACCGAAACATTTGCAAACACAAACGCAAAATCCCAAGTCAGTTCTCCCACCGTATCACAGAACTGGCGACTCTGTTGGGGACATTTTAAAAGTGGGGTTACCTTAGGGTTTTAGATCACCTTTACATGCTTACCTTGATTGCTTTGATTGCTTTGATTGCTTTACTTTTTGGGTTCCTTGTTTGGGTTTGTTTTAAATCCTACACCCGGATTTGGGGGCACCTTTTAGGTAAGTAGCAATAAAATGTGGGGGAACTGTGCGGGGTATACCGACATGGTTGAAGCAGTAGCTACGTTAGTGTGACATATTTGTGGGTACCGATAGCCTTTGAGTTAATCAAAGAGAATACGGGGCCGCTGAGTGATGTCATGAAGCACTAACGAACTCTTAGAACCTTACTTGACCATCCTGGCCTTGTTAGGGGTAGTGAGATGACCGACTTTGGTACAGTCCGAAGTTGGTAGATACTCGATACTACACTCATTGAGGATTGTTTTCTTGGAATATTTTGGTCGCCAGTTAAGTGGCTAAACCAAAACAATGAACACAGAAAATAATCCAGTGATATTGAGCTCCTTAGAACCCGGTTTCTGTTTTAGGACAGGTTTGAGCCAACTAATTTCAAGAGGGTACTTACCTACAAACCCCATGCAAGCCTAAACCTAAGGACTTGTCTGCTTTGTGTGAATGTGATCACCTGTATATACACTTGCTTACTTTTGCATACATGTACATAACATCATAACATCATGTCATAGCATTTTCAATAACCATTTCAAGGATCTCGAGGGTCTCTTGATGCAGGGTCACGTTGAACCAGACATCTACCAAAAGGCAAGAGGGTTTTCCTCCAAACAAACGCCGTCAAAGATCAAGTGCAACAACTTGAATCGGGGGGTTATGACCCACTTGACATGGTGAGCTTGATTCTCGTGGAAAAACATCCACCAATACAAAGTTCTCCAATCAAATATGTTGATTAAAGTTCAACCTCTAACATTTTCTTGTGTTTACCCCGAGAGATTCTTGAAAACATGCATCCACATATCATGCATTGTATCATAACCGGTTTTCCTTTTCAGGTTTCCTTATTCTCCTACTGTTTATTAAAGTAGAGATGGATCTAGAGAGGACTGTCAAAGATATCCAGGCACAAAACGCTCAACTTCAGGAAATGTTCTTGAACATGTCCCTGGGGCAAAAAGAAGTAAAAGCTCTCCTCACAAGGGGCATGGTCCTAGGGAATTCAGGCAGTGTCAGGAATGATCAGTTGGAAGAGCTACAGATTGAGCTGGCAACAATGAAGATCCAGATGATGGGACAGCTGGTGGGCCAGATGGCTCTCATTCAAGACTTGGCTCAAAGACAAGAGGAGCTCAGGGTTCTCATCAACAAACTGCTTCGAGATAACCAAGTGGGGAAAACATCTAAGGTTGAAGATCAAGTCATCATTCAACCTCCTTTGAGACAAGAAGACAAGGGAAAGGCTCCCCAACTTTCTTCAGGGTCACAAGCCCAGCAACAACCCCGCCAACATCAACTGGGTAATCGGCATAAGAAAAATACGTTTGGAAGACATTTCTCTGAGACTGACATACCATCATCTCTAATATTGAAATGCTTGTTGGAGGTCAATCTGATTGCTTTAAAGGATCCTATTCGGAAGCCCAATACCTCTACTCCTAGCTATCACCCCGACACATTTTGTGTATACCACTCCCATAGTCCTGGACATGACACCGATGACTGTTGGGCTTTGAAAAACAAGATCCAAGACTTGATTGACGAAGGAGTACTGGAATTCATGCCGGATGGCGAGATGAAAATCTTCCGCTAAGGGTTCTCCACCTGAAATGACAAAGCTCGAACTGAGAGACTTTTGTTCCATTTGAATTTTCAAGTTGTAATTTCTTTTGTTATTCAAACAATTATCTGTTGATGTCAAACTCTGTTTCATTAATGCATTGCATATGTTTGTCTTGAATTCATCCATTCGTTTTCACTATTCTTATGCTTCTTACTTTCTTTATGATATTTAACTCTTGATAAAAAGCTACAAGCCTTTGGAGGGAGGATGACGAAACAATACCGTAATCTCATACAGTATGCTTTTGAACAAGACCTTGTTGACGATGTACAAGCGTTTCTTTCAAATCCTAAACACTGGAGTTATAAGGAAGATAATCCCTAGTCAACCCCTTCGAGACAAAGAAGTAGGAGTTTTCTGTTTTAAACAAATTGAAACCTTTGATTTAAACCTGGGGCAGGGTAGTCTCTCAGATAATTCAAAAAATGCGCATTGAAGTCGCAAACTCGCAGTTCATAATACAACGAATGACATCAAAAACATTTCCTTTGAAACCAAAAGACAGTGATGGTTCCTTATCTCATAGGCAGACAATCTCTCAAAAGAGAAAAGCCCACTGAGCCAAAACCTATAAAGGAGGCTTAAGAAAGCTGGGGCATCCCGCTGACTATAATCTCGAAAACAGGAGCAGTCAGGCAAAAATTAGGGATAACGAATCAAAAGAAACAGGTCATTATAAATCCTCAACAATATGAAAAATGTTGCAAAATTGATGACTGCCTTCCAATAAATTCAACTTGTGTGAACCATCACCAAAATGTCGTTCCAAACTCGAATAGATTTCGACGCGCAATTAACTGAGTTTAGGATTGAAGAACATCACGAAGAGCGGGTGGGTACAAATATACTTTGAGCATTTATCCTTTGTTTCTTAAACCGTGAATCGAGCCACGTTACAACCCTTTAAAAGTCCTAATTGAAGCATGGGTTAGTTCAAAAGCATATTGTTACAAAAGGTATCCTGACTCCTATAAGGCTTTGCCCTAAATCTTGTGTTGAATTTGTCTTATAAAAAGTTTTCTGCTAAAAACGCATTTTTCAAAACTTCGAGACAAGCATAAACTTTGCATTATTTCAATATCATTGTTTGCACATGTTTATTGGTTTGACAGCAAAGAAATTCACAACTGTGAATGTTCGGAGGAACGAAAACTCTCTCGGTGAATAAAATCACTTCACGTGGGATAACACTTCCGTCACAAAAATCTCCTATCAACAAAAGGGGATTTGATATTGTATTGTCTAGTGAACCTGGGGCAGTCCAGTCAAGATTTCAACAAATCTTTCAAAGTTCAGTTAACCTGGGGCAGTCCAGTCAAGATTTCAAGAAATCTCTCAATTGCAGGATAACTTGGGGCATTTGAACGTCAATCTCAACAAAGGGTTACGCGCAGCCCAAGCTTCCTGGAAATACCACAAACATCTGATACTAGGGGCAGTGATGAACCTCTCCGAAATCTTTCTGAAAAGAAATTCAAGCGTCCTCGAGAAGTTTATCATCTCTCTAAACAGACCAGCAGTCATGGGTTTATTTCCCCAACATTTGTCAAGGATTTATTCTCCAAAACAAATTACATTCCAAGTTACGATCGTCATCAAAAATTCCTTCATCACCTGCTGGAAGTTACGGTCGTCATCAAAAATTCCTTCATCACCTGTTGGAAGTTACAGCCACCAACAGAATAACGGACAATTGAAGCTCCTAAAAATCTGTTTCTCTCAAGAATGAAGATTCTCATCCTTGAAACCTCAGAAGATTGGTATACTCCCAACCTCCTGACCCTTAACAGAATGAAGATTCTCATCCTTAAAACCTCAAGAGATTAGTATACTCCCAACCTCCTGACCCTTAACAGAATGAAGATTCTCATCCTTGAAACCTCAAGAGATTGGTATACTCCCAACCTTCTGACCCTTAACAGAATGAAGATTCTCATCCTTGAAACCTCAAGAGATTGGTATACTCCCAACCTCCTGACCCTTAACAGAATGAAGATTCTCATCCTTGAAACCTCAAGAGATTGGTATACTCCCAACCTCCTGACCCTTAACAGAATGAAGATTCTCATCCTTGAAACCTACAGAGATTGGTATACTCCCAACCTCCTGACCCTTAACAGAATGAAGATTCTCATCCTTGAAACCTCAGAAGATTGGTATACTCCCAACCTCCTGACCCTTAACAGAATGAAGATTCTCATCCTTGAAACCTCAGAAGATTAGTATACTCCCAACCTCCTGACCCTTAAAAGAATGAAGATTCTCATCCTTAAAACCTCAAGAGATTGGCATACACCCAATCTTATGACCCAAGACCTGAATAGAGATTCTCATTTTGGCTTCCCCAGTAGATTGGCATACACCCAACCTCCTGATATTCCCGACAGAATGAAGATTCTCATTTCTCAAAGTGGTATAACATCTGAATTTCTGGCATTCCCGACAGAGTGGAGAATCTCATTCTTAAAGTGGCATACACCTAAACCTGAACTTCTTCCAGACAGGAATAAGCTTTCTCCAGATTCCTGAGTTTTACTCTCCAACAGGATAACTACTTTTCAACAGTATGGCTATTCCCCACAGAATTCTTATTCCCCAAGCAGAATGAAGACTCTCATTCTCAGTTCCTCACAGAGTATTCAGATATTCCCCAGCGAATATCTCCTCAAAACAGGAATCCCCAATAGATTGGCATACAACCCAAACTCCTGATTTCCCCAACCATACTCCCAGGACTTCTCATTTTCAATGATCAAAGGATTTTCAATCCCCAGCAGCAGTCAAGGATTTACTTTCCCCGGCAGCAGTCAAAGATTTCATCATCCAGGATTTATTTTCCTCAGCAAGACAGCTACTCGGCTTATATGAACATCCATTACATTCATATATCATAAACATTGATGAAGTACAATTCACTGCATCATACATATCATGCAACATGACTTTATGTTAGCTAACATTTTACCCTTTTCAGGATAAGATTAAAAGGCTATTGTTAACAATTGTTCAGATACAGTACAGATACACCCCAGACACAGCGGTCATTCTAATACTCATTCAGACTTCAGCAACCCGATACAGATTAGATACGCTCCAGACGCGACGACCATTCTACCTCTCATTCAGAATCAACTATCAACCACAAGTTCAAATACGCTCCAGACACGGATGCCATTCTATCCCTTACACCAACAGCTTGATTCTCCCCAGTGCAATCACCACGAAAGTCATTCTGTCACTTATTCAGATCCCAGTTACAGTTTCAGATACACTCCAGACACGGAAGTCATTCTTCTACTCATACAGATCTCAAATTCAGATACAATACAGATACACCCCAGACACGGAAGTCATTCTGCTACTCATGCAAACTTCAACTTCTGAAAATAGTTTACAGATTCTCCAAACACAGATGTTAATCTATCGCTTGTTCAGACTCAACTTCTGAAAACAGTTTACGGATTCTCCAAACATGGATGTCAATCTATTGCTTATTCAGACCCCCGACTCAAAGATGTTCCAAAACATGGATGCCTTTCTGATACTCACCCACTCACCTACAACAAACATTCCATATGGCATCTTTAAGCCCATCTCCGACAAGATTCTGTCACATTCCAGATGGCATCTTTAAGCCCATCTCTGACAAGATTCTGTCACATCTCCAGATGGCATCTTTAAGCCCATCTCCGACAAGATTCTGTCACATCTCCAGATGGTATCTTTAAGCCCATCTCTGACAAGATTCTGTCACATCTCCAAATGGAATCTTTAAGCCCATTCCCTCAACTACGCTTTGACGAGTGCAAATTTTTGGGCACTCTAGTGTCCAATCATTCTTCTACCTTCGAGTCGCGAACGGCAAAATTGCCAATCTAACTCTTCAGGTTCAATAAGATTGAACAGGGGCAACTGTTGTACCCCAAAATTTGCCCTCCCTTTTTCACAAGAAATCAAAACTTCAGGATTTTCCCTGACTTTTCAAGATTGGCTCAAGAATTGGTCAAACAAACTTTTCTTTATCAATCAATCCAGAATTAGGGTTTCCATTGTTTTTGAATTAATCAAACAAAACTTTTCTTTGACAACAAGTCCAGAATCAGGGTTTCCATTGATTGGGTTAAAATTGGCTCAAGAATTGGTCAAACAGACTTTTCTTTGACGACAAGTCTAGAATTAGGGTTTTTCACTCGTATTTCTCAGAAGAATTTGAATCCACAGTATTTCAAATTGACTGTTACATTATTTTTACGCTTGTTCAAGATTGCTGTTTGTTTCTCAAAACCTAAACATCTGGGATAGGAGCTGAGGCTTTTGATTGAGAGTTTGAAGCATTGGTTTGATCAGTGAAGTGAAAGGTGTATGGATGTTTGTTTGTTTAAACTGTACAAAGCATATGATTAATTGGAATGCCGGGTGTATTGTGGTTAATGCAAGGTTGCGAGACTGCAAAGTTTGTTGATTGTTTATTTTATCTGAGTTAAAATTATTGGGATGCATTTCTAGTTATTTTTAATTCAAGAGATTTAAATAATTAAATAGACAGTGCAGAAGAAATAAGGAAATATATAACAAAGACTTTTTATTTATTTTAAATGTTGTTACAAATGTTATTCGAATACTGTAAATTTATTTACAGTGTTTACAATAATATTTATTACAATAAAAAGAAAATAGATCTAAAGTCTAAGTTCTCTTGAAGTCTTCTATCTTCTACTGCTTCTTCCATTATCTAACTGGTATTTACCTGCAAATACAGAAAAAAAGAAATTAGTACAGTTAAATTGAAAAGCAGTTTTAAGCAGATAAATAAAAGATCATCATTAAAGCTTGTTGGCCGGAATCATATTGTTTTTTGGTTTCATCATGTTTTACTTGTCCTCTTTGCAAATCACAAGAAGATTTCTCTTCTTGGTTCACAAAGAGGAAAGTAAAATAATTTGCAAAGCATACAATCAATTAAATGCAAAGATACAAGGCACAAGGTTGCACACAAAGAAGGCACAAGGCTGCACAATGTCAAACTGAACAACAAATTGCATTAGTCAACCAAAAGCAAACCAAGTTGCATAAAAGCAAACTAAGTACACAAAGCTGTCCAAACCAAGTACACAAAACTGTCAACCAAGTACACAAAACTGTCAACCAAGTACACAAAACTGTCAACCAAGTACACAAGCTGTCAAGAAACTGTCAATGCAGAAAATATGGAAAATGCAGAGATAAACCAAGATACAAGCAAGCAAGCTTGTCAAAAACTTTTCATCATTTTCTGGCCAACAATCCTTTCAGAAAAAGTACATTAAGCAATTAAAAATGCTTTTTATGGAGAGAGAAAGAGAGAGTGAAGTAGGTTTTGCAGTTTGGCAGGCTATACAGAGCAGGGAGAAAGAAGATAAATATAACAGGCTAACAGTTCAAAGGGGGGGAAGAGAACCAAAAAATGCAAGTCCAAAACCTGCACAATAACTACAGCTCAAGCCACAAAACTGCAAGCTGAAATAACAAGCATAAGCCTGTATACAAAAGCTCAGAAACCTGCATGTACCAAACAAATAAAACTCAGAGTTGCTATCAAACTCCAAACACTAAAACCTGCCTCAGAACCATACAAACTTGCACAACAAAAACCAAGTCAGCAAGTTATCAAACTGCTTGTAAACACAAGCATAACCTGTGGCCTGCTGTCAAAAAAGAACCAAACTGCATAACCTATTCAAAACTGCCTCAAAGGCTCAAGCCTGCCTAAAGCTAGTTCAACCTGCATAAACTGCAAACACCAAGAACCCCTCAAAACTGCACCAAAGCTCAACCACCTGCAAAACTTCTTGAGAATACAAGCATCAAGCAAAACTGCATAAGCCTGCATAACTACAAACACAACAGTATAGCCTACCAAAAAGCAGAACTCACAAGCCTCCAGGCATGCCTTACAAACTCAAAGCTTGTTTCCAAACACATTAACATTCATCACCATCAACATAAATTAGCAGAATATATCCAAACACCAAATCAACAACAACAATAGCAACATCTCAGAATGAAGCTCATCATCGAAAATCAACAAAGCCAACAAAGAGAAACATATCAAAAACAATGTTTCATACTGGATCATCACTAACATAGAAAAGGAGAAGAAGAAGAGAAGATTCAGAAGCAGATTGATATAGAGTTTTCAGAGTATACATCATCATCAAACGATTCAAAGAGAAAGATACAAAGTACCAGAAAACAACGCTCTTGTCATCACGCTCTTCCCTCCGCCTTGGCCGCCTGAGAGCACCACCATTCCCGTGTTCCCCTTTCTCCTTCAGTTTACAGAACAAATCGCCAAAGGTATGGTCTATTCCCTCAATTTATCGCTGTACCTCACATAAACATAAGCATCAAAGATCAAAGCTTTGCAAACTGTAAAACATGCAAAAATTAATCATGCACGAACCTAAACCCTAAAACGCGCTTAGAATGAAATTATTACCTTTCAAATCGCCGCCCTGTGTAGTCACGGAGAGGAGGAGTGGAGGTATCGCTCTGGCGACTGGAGGCGAGGGGAGAGGATATCAGTTGCTCTTGGTTTGAGAAAGACAAAGAGGATGAAGACGAGAGGAGAGGAGTGGCGCCGTTCACAAAGCAAACCCTTGTTCTGAGAACATGAGGCATAAACCCTAAGCAAACTTTGTCAAGCATCATGGGCCTCTGCCCAAGCCAAAACACTAAGGCCCATTTGCTTTCAGCGCCTACACCCCCTTTCTAGTCTTATTTTGTCTTTTTTTTTTGGGCCAAATGCATCCCTTAAAGCCCATTTATCCTTTTTTTTTTAAATGTTTTGAAAACCATTAGTTTTTATTTTATCACCACATTTTCATTTTCTATAACCTAATTCTTTTTGTTAAATAAAAATAATATATTAAATTTTTGTATAAAATATTCTTAATATCTCTTTTTAATATTTATTGCATTTAAAGGTATGTAAATAATAGATTTTTAATAATTTGTCTTTGTTTTAAAACTTTTTTGTTTAATTAATCTTTTTATATAAGTTTCTAAAAAACATTAACCAAAAATACAAAAGTATTAATAAATACTTAATCTTTTTAAGTTGCATTTTTTATTTTGATCTTTTGTAAATAAATACGCATCTCGTATTTCTTTAAATTTTCATTATCTTATACCTTGTTACAATTTTACATTGAGAATGCGACAAGTTCGATTTGGTTGTAACATAATACTTGGACATTACTATTCTGATAAGACTCATCCCCATTTGTAAACATTTGTACCCCCATCCCCGGATACTTACTTGTAATAACTTAGACTTTAAATTCCCACAATTTATCGCTTTTCATATACTGTATAGTAATTAGGGTTTGTATGCGAAGATTCAAAATCAATCGCTAGATAACCTAATACAAGATAAATGCATGAAAATCAATACACAATTCACACTTGCACCTCTAGGGTAACCTCGCTTGTTGCCTCGGAAATGCAATCATGTCCCTCGAGTGTGTGACACTCTAGCAAATGTCCCTTCGATAAACAAAGATCGTAGTCCCTCGATGACCCTCGATGTTGCCTTCGATAAAACGATCTCGTCCCTTACAAAATTGCTAGAGCGTCTCACAAGTTGCCTTCAATGATTGTATACGATGACCCGCGCCTGTCCCGTTTAACATCCTAACACAAGGTTGTTCACCAAATGCAATGGTGAAACAATACTGTTAAAAGGGTTAAAAACATAAGAAAAATATTTGAGTAAAATAGGGTAGACAAACTCTTAGTTACTTGATCAAAAAACTTGCAAAACATCCCTGCCATTTTTCAAAAACCACACACACAAAGCACCATTTCAAAGAAGTGAAAAGCAAAGGCAAGTGATCTAAAACAAGTAACTAAGAGCCCATGGGTAACCATGGATGAAAAGGGTTCTAGCACCTTCCCTTTTCATAATCTACCCCTCGAACCCAAGAAAACATCTCAAAGGTCTTTCCTGTGCTTTTTGACCTTTCCTTAGGATAAAATAAAAAGTCGGTGGCGACTCTTGCTAAACCGAAACATTTGCGAACACAAACGCAAAATCCCAAGTCAGTTCTCCCACCGTATCACAGATGATATAGTTTCCAAGGCATCTGTCATTCGATCTCCTTTTCATGGGACGTGACTGAAAATGATCTTCGTGAATTCTGTAGTTGGTTTTAAAACATGATCTTAATGAGGAACTAGTTTTGGTTGTTTAGTATCCCGTTCACCATTGAATTGGTATATGGATTATGAGCATTCTTTGGGGGAGTCAATAATGCCCCTATGCCATGCCCTAGTGTATTCGAAGCTTCGTCGAACTTGGATACCCAACGTGCCCCTGGCTCGGGTTCTTCGCCAGTTCTTGGTATTTCATAGTTGTTTATTTTTATAGCACTGTCTGTATTCGACTTTTGGCCAATTTTCGCAGATATGCGCAATAACTTGATCAACTTTTTTTTGTGGCTCCGCTCTGACATTGCCCCTTAGCTTGGTTTCTTCCAGGTCTCCCCTAGTGCTCAGATTAATGGTCTTGATAGCCTATATATACGGTTGCATATTGTTATCCTTTTTTATTTCCCTCGCCATTTTCTGAGAGAGTTCAAGATCTTTATCATCTTCCTCTTTAGCTTGGTTGATAGGAGCATTAAAATTATATTGGATCACATCAATAGCATTATCGGTGGTTTTGGGCATGATTTTGCACCTTTAGCATGTTTTGGTGCAACTTTAGTATTTGAATATTTGAAAATACATATGCCGAGAAAGTATTTCCATTTTTAAAATCAAGACATGAATGCAAAAGAAAGACATGGATCTTGATTGAAAACAAAATATAAATTTTATTAGTCGTAAATGTTGTCTGAAACAAAACGGGGAAACCCTTAAAAGCAACCCCTATGCCTCGAGCTTGACATAGGTTCTTTCAAAAACAAGGAAAATTAATTAAGAAAGAAAAAGATCTCATGAATCTCCACAGTCGTCCATCTTTTTTTCTCCTGGGGCGCATTCTCGGATGAATTCAGTTGCCCCTTTGGCGTTGGCCTTGTTGGATATTTTCACCACATGTTCGCCATGCACTACTCCATTGTTGACAGAGGTCTTTTGGATTGGAGGAAAATGTGCTTAGCCCTTCAGAGTGGCTTTATATTTTCCTCCAGGGTATTGTCCGAACTGGACTATCCCCTGGTCCCCTGGCCTTTGTAGAACTCTTTCGAAAGCTTCATTGTGTCCTAGCGGGAGTCCGAATTATTGGTTGAAATCTGTAGGGCATGAGATGCCCCTGTTTATGGTGGAGGTAGGACAAACCCTTCAGTTTCAGCTTCTTGTTGGGCCATGACGGACTTCTGGAGTCCTGCCTCTGACTCCTTCCTTAGTTGGTGACCGCTTGATGCACCAATAGTCTGGGCTACTTCCTCGAAAGCTACCCTGGGAATTTGGTCTTGCCTGTCAATAATGTTCTTCAAAGCAAGAAGTACTTGACTCAAATCTCCTTTCATCGAACTTACATCACCCTTTACTTAGTCGAGATCCTCTTTGAATGCATCATGAGTTTCCTCGATTTTCTCCATTTCTTTTTATTAATAGGCCCTTGTTTGATATGGGGGCCAAGGAGGTGGAGACCTTCTTATACCGACAGTTCAACTGGAGAGATGCTTGTGGACAAATGAGTTTTGAGATGATATGCGGGTGTTTGTGAATGCATAAGTGGGAATGAATGTGTATGAATATGAAATGGTCAATGTTTTAAATGTCTTATTCATCTGTTTATCTTTTGATCATTTTTATTCGATGGCTATCTTTAAAATAGATACGCAAACAAGATGTGGAATCAAAATGCCTTTAATGAAGATAACATAATTCAGATATTAAAAAATATTACAATCTTAAACCAATACTTTATTTGCATGAAATCAAGCAAAAGGAAATAAGTCTTCTAGGTGCGCCTGCGGATATCTGATCTAGAGGTCATCCACCTTAACCTGACAAATCTTGAGAAAATCTTCAGCATGTTATTCCCTTTTCGTGGCCTTGATTTCAGACATGTTTAGCGTGTTGACGCGGGCAAGCTGTTTCCTTCGGTATCCATTTTTAAATACAGTCACCGAGATCTTGATTTTATTTTTTTGTACCCCGTGAATAAGACAAAGAGACGGGTGGCAAATATATGATGAATGTATGATGAATACATGAAATATATGAATGCGTGGGTGTAAGGTTGAGTGACGGACTTTTTGTAATAATTACCCTCATAAGGTAGGTTCCTTAGTCTTGACATACATTTGATCTTCCCTCCCAAAAGGTGGCTTCCTTAAGGGTGTCATGAATAACACCAGAGGGGAAAGGCACAAGGGCCTCCCTTAGGTGGATCCTCTTTACGGACTGAGACTTTCTTCTCCAAGTCGTGAAAGATCTCGTCATGAGATTTTTAGGTTAAGGTCGTTACAAAGAGTCATGGGTGACCTTCCAAAGTCTTACTCGTCAAGAGGATATCTCTCGATAAGTATTCCTTTTTCGCAAGTTCACCGACTCTAGGCGAAGTCGTCACATAAACTCGCAGGGATGATGTACCCCCTAAGCTAATAGACGGACCTTCTTTCTAAGGGTCATATTTTATATTGGAAATATTTTTGAAATAGAAAAATCCTGCCAGGAAGTAAATATATGATTATAAGAGAAATTGACAGTAAATAAATAAATGCGACAAAGTAGATAAATGCAATGAATAAATAAATCAAATAAGAATAGAAACCCAAAAATACCCAGACCTATGGTTAAGGAGAGTCCCCAGCAGAGTCATCAGCTGTTGCAACTGGTTTTTAAATCAAAGTCACCACTATTAGTTTTTATCCTAGGGAAGGGAATCTAACAGAAAACCCTAATTCACAGACAGAGATTCTAGGTTTCAGGCTTAATTAGACGAAAGGAAGGTGTTAGGCACCTTTCATCTACCTTGTTCACAAGGATATTAGGTTTTAGGTTTAGGTTCAGGTAAAATAGGGTTTTGATTTTATTAGGGGAAAGGATTTAAATTTTTTATAGGGGAAAGGGTTTAAATTTTTTATAGGGGAACTCGCTACGATTTTTGATCGTATGCCTATGTATCCTCTTATGAGGAATCAGAGTCCCAATTCGTAGTTCGTATGGGTTGGTGTCTTTTAGGGGTTCGCAAACATATTTTGAATCCGTCGCACTCGGTCGGGAGTAGTGATTGCGGAGATTTTGACTGTGAACGCAGTAAGCCAAAATTTGTTTAAAACCCATTTGCAAAAAAGACTGTTGATTAGCTTAGTTTTATTCGCGAAAATAGTTTGAATTTGTTTGTGTTTTTTAATAATATTAATTGCGAAAATCTTGGTTAATGCATGATTAAAAAATGATTTAATGCAATATACGCTAAAATAATATGTACATGAGTTTTTTGAATAAAATATATTTACATGTGATAATAAATAATAATAATAATAATAATAATAATAGAAAAATATGATAATAATAATTAATAATAATAATAATTATAATTATCAATGAAAAAATAAGAAATAAATAATTAATAAAGTACAGTATAAAAAAACAAAAATAAATAATAACAAAATAATTGTAATTTTAAATAAACCTAGGGGGTGCGTTTTCAGTTAGGTATAAAAAACGGGGGGTGTTGTTTAGTAATCTGGGTTTAGGCCCAAGACAGTTCTGGACAGGGGGGTGCAAAATGTTTGGCAACTTAGTAAACAGTTGGAAGGCGGGTGCGCATAGCAGTGGGCTTAGGCCCAACGTATTTTTGAAGAGGACATGGTGATTGCATGTTACGCGGTGCATGAACCCTATGGTGCGGCTTGGCCTCATGGCCGCCTGATTACCATCAAGTGGATGACAAGCGAAGGCATGTGATTACACTATTTTCATTTTAGTTTTACAATTCATATTCCATCTTCCTCTCACCTCACCTTCTTCATCCTCTCACCACCCCAAAAAGCAACCCTAACTTCCTCATAACCTCTGGCGGCTGTGAAACTCATCCAACCCTATCTCCACCTCCAATTAAACCCCAACACAATCCATAAACAGAATCAAATGAAAGATAAGCTAAGTGGTTTTACCCTATTCGCGATTCTGTATTCCAATCCAGCTTCTTCCGATTTGGGTACTGACCCGTTCAACTCTTCTTGTTTGCAGGTAACGATGAGTTAGGGGTGGTGACGGTGAAGGTGGTTGAGTCAATTAAAGGCGATGGCGCGCAGAGGATACCGACAAGCGATTAGGGTTTGAGATACGGAAACTCTAATTGCCTCTTCCTCTTGTCTTCAACAGTAAGGGGCTTTTTCACGGTTCTTCTTCCTCCAACCTCAGTAATCTCATTTTCTGTCAAACGCTCGCCTCTCTATTTCTACAAAGATCCCCCCTCTGTTAGCCAGCCTCCCCCTTTTCTGTATCTTTCTCTTCATTTATATAGGTAGTATTTTAGGGTTTTAGAATTAAGTTAGGGATTCTGAGATTTGATTTGCTTTTAGTTTGTATAATCTTCCAAGATTTGATTTGAATTTTGTTGAATGTTATTGAGATTCTGTAAGATTTCCTGGACTTGCTGTTGTATTCTAGTTTTATTCTAGAGATTTAATTGGGATTTGATTCCACACTTTGTAGTGTTTGAACGTTATTGAAGGCTTGACTCAAGTGAGAATAATCAGCACAATATTTGTTCTTGCCAAAAGTTGTGTGTATTCTCTGGGTTAGATTGACACAGTAGGTGTTTGTTAAAAAAATGTGCGTTAAATTTTTTTTGAAAATCTATTGTTGATCTTGGGCCAGTGCTTTTAATCCTATACTCAGCCCAGCAACTCTAATTTACAGCCAATGTGTTTTTTTATTCTTTTATATACAATTGGGCCCCAAATCTCTTAAAAACTGCAGTCCAAACAAAAACTTTTCTAAACAAGCATCCTTAACAAATGGAATAAATAATGTTTAATCTAATATCCTTTTTAATAATAAAATATTATTATCTAATAGCCTTTTTAATAATAAAACATTATTATAAACGGTTTATCAGCAAAAATCACATACTCTTAAAGATATATATATATATATATATATATATATATATATATATATATATATATATATATATATATATATATATATATATATATATATATATATATATATATATATATATATATATATATATATATATATATATATATATATATATATATATATATATATATATATATTATTTTTTGAAATAATAACACCCAGTTTTAATAATTTTCCCTTAAAACAACAAAGCAACAAATGGGCTAACCTAGAAATTGTTTAATGGGCCTGCTATTTTATAATTGTACCCCCTATTCTTTGTTATTCCTAAAACAAAAATGGGCCAACCTAAAATGGATATTCGATTCGAAATTGTCACCTCCCCTTTTACTAACGACCATTTAATAATTTGCAAATTTACAGTTACTCTATTAATTTCCATTTACGAATCGCATGGGTCAATGACCAACATGTCTCGCGAATGGATTCACGGATACGCTGGTATTTCTGATTTAGAAAGCCCCGTTTTCCTGAATTAAAGATACACCCTTGATTGACTTAAATTTTAAGAATGGGCCATCAGATATTGATGTACCATCCTTAATTGAATGTTTCTTTATTATTTTAAACTTGAAAAATCAAATCATCGAGGTAGGACAAATTTGGGTTATGACACTCTGTAACAGAATGTTCCCCAGGGTGTGATAAACGTTGTTTTTTCTATGTCCTCGGGAGCTATTTTGATTTGATTATATCCGAAAAATCTACCCAAGAAAGAGAATAATTTGAATTTTTCTGTATTATCAACCAGCATATCAATAAGTGGCAATGGAAAATCATCTTTTGGACTAGCTTTGTTTAAATCTCTATAATCCACGCACATGAGAACTTTTCCGTCTTTCTTTGGTACTGGGACAATATTGGAAATCCACTAAGGGTACACTGATGTCACAAGAAAACCGACATTAATATGCTTTAAAACTTCTTCTTTAATTTTCACTGCCATATTCTTTGCAATTTCTGCTTGATTCGCGGGAATTCTAGCTTTAGCGGCAAATGATGTTCCACAATATCAGTATCCAATCCCGACATGTCTTGGTAAGACCAAAAAAAGATGTCTAGATACTCTTTCAACAATTTAATCAACATGTTCTTTATGTCGGGATGCAACAATGCTCCAATCTTGACTTCCTTTGGATCTTCCTCTGAACCCAAATTGATCGTCTCCAATGGCTCTTTATATGGCTGAATGGCACTTTCCCCGCGCTCAAGCAACCATGAAACCTCCTATAGAATTTCATCATATTCTTCTTCTTCGGCCACATGCACAGGATATTCAAAGTTGGGAGAGGATGCAGGGTCATTGTATTCAACGGGTTTTTTTTTTAAATTAATCTGCACATATGATTTATGATTGTTTTTAGAAACTAACACATATAACAAGTGATTATGGAGATTCAATTACAGTTATTATTTATTTTGAAAGGTTTTTTCTGATTACCATTTTCCAAGAAAAAACAAAAAATCTAGACAAAATTTGTGGATTAAAGACAACTTTTATTATTGATTTTAAAGGTCAAAGAAAAAGATCAACCCATACAACATCAATACTTTCACCTCGGATAGAGTGAAAGATTTTTGAAAAGATTAACAAAAAACAAATTACTTTGTGACATGAATGCAAGAGGAAACATCAATGGTGATCCAGTTTTGGACTCTGACTCCATGCGTCACGTAGTTCGGCATCTCCTGCTCTGCTTCATCTTCCACAATAGCATTGATCCTTAGAGCAGTTGGATGAATATAACCCCTGCTACGAAAGATATCTTGATATTTGCCCAAAGTAGACATCGGCTTCATGTTCTTACCTTTATCATTCTTCACAGAGAATCCCAAACCAGCTCTATTCTTATTCACAGGTGGATCAACAATCTGCCCCTACACTTTACTAGGGACGTTACGTACTACCTACTGAGCATCCTTAAATGAAACTATAAAATTCTCATTTTCCTTTATATTATCAATGGATAAAGCTTGGAACTGAGTTCCAACAGCAGCTTCATCCGCTTCCACAACACTAAAATAAGATAAATGAGATATTAACAATGCTTGTTCTCCATTTATGATGACCATCTTTCCTTCATGCATAAACTCCAGCTTCTGGTGTAAAGTTGAAGAAACAGCCCCTGCCTCGTGGATCCACGATCGTCCCAGTAAACAGCTGTAAGCGGGCACAATATCCATAACCTGAAAAGTAATCTGAAATAGGTGCGGGCCTATATGAATAGGAAAATCTACTTCCCCGATGACATACTTCCTTGATCCATCGAAAGCTTTCACAATTATGCCACTTGGGCGCATGAGAGTTCCTTGTTACTTCAGATTTATAAGCATGCTCCTTGTTATGACATTTAAAGTGGATCTATTGTCAATCAACTCCTTTGATAATGAATCATTCTTACAGTTCATGGAGATATGGAGAGAAAAGTTATGATTCCTTCCTTCACCGGGCAACTCATCATCATAGAAACTCAGGTTATTACAGGACATAATATTCCCGACAACACTACTGAATTGGTCAAAAGGAATATCACTTTCCATGAAAGCTTGATCCAATACTCTCATCAAAGATTCCCTATGGGCAGAAGAGTTCATTAGCAAGGTTATAATAGATATTTTTGATGGAGTCTGCAACAATTAATCTATAATCCTATAGTCGCTCATCTTAATAATCTTCAATATATCATCCACATCTTTTTCCAGTGTAGTACCTCTAGATTCCCCCACTGCTTTCTTGGGTTCAGTACTTTCAACAACCTTTTCATCAACATTAAAATTTCCTCGAATAACAAGTGTGAAAACACGGCCACTACGGGTCACCCGACTGGCTTCAGCAATATTCTCGACATCAGACAAAGGTTGGATGGGAACTTCCACACCATCTTCTAATATTGTAGCATTGTATTTGTATGGCACGGGTTTGTCTGATTCATAAGGAACAGGTCCCGACAAGCAAATCACCACTGGTGCAACATTTGGCTTGCTATGATACTCAATCTCTATAGGGGCAGGAACACCAAAACAAGGCACAATAACATTCACCCCTTCTTCAGAATACTTGGATATCACAGAATCATTACCGGGGAACATATCTACATCTGAGGAAAAAAATTCATTAGCAGAAGCATACTCATCATCTTACATAGCTTCAGCCAAGAAATCTTCAATCACATTAATGCCATTGTAATCATCTCTATTTCATGCAACTTTGATAGTACCATTATCCAATAGCAACTGAATACCCCTTCTTACAATGGAACGACCACGAGAATCTCTGCAGCAGACCCGACAAGACCCATAATGGTGTTCCTCTTGACCATCCATGTGACAGAAAGTAGTGTGCAACTACACCAAATCATCATTCATATAATCGACGTCAAAAATCCGAAATTCACCGGGACATCCAAAGACCATATTCGCATCTTCTTCGTACTCTTCCCTAGGCCTGATTATATGAATGAGGCCTTCGTCCATCATTTCCTGGAGATCAACTTTTATCTTATCACACCCCTGTATATATGTACTGCAAATACCACAACCAGCATGGTCATGTGTGTAGCAACTGAAATCGTAGAGGTCAGCATGCATCTTTACCAAATCTCCTCTAACCAGGTTGATATAAAAAATCCGGAAGTCCCCTGGACAACTAGAAACCATGTTTACAACATTTTCTCCTCCATGCTTAGGCAAAGGACTATCTTTCACATTAGGGCCAACATCTATAAAGGATAAAAGTCCAGATCTCACCATCTTTTGTACTTTAGATTTCAAAGGATAACAATTCTCAATATTGTGCCATGGTGCTCCCTGATGAAAAGCACACGTTTGGTATGCCTTATAATACCAAGGTAAAGGTGATGGTATATCAAGGGGTGGCCTGGTCTGAACCAACTTTTTCTTAATCAAAGCCATGAGTAACTCTGCATAGCTCATCGAAATTGAGTCAAAGGCTTCTCTTTTCTGACTCTGCCCTTGATTTCCCTGAGGAGATGGTCTATGATAGGAAATGGTGGTTGAAGCTACATTGACGACTGGAGTCACAGAAGTAACACGTTGCTGGTACCGTTGGTGCCTTCTAGTTGGTCTAATATTCCTTTCTCCAATAATAGCATTCATTTCACTTTCTTTCTTCCGAGAAAACCCGTATGATGACTTCTTTGTCCCTTCATCTTTTGTCAAGTGCCCTTCTCTGACAGCTTCTTCTAGTCTAACACCCATGCTTACCATTTAGGTGAAATCACTCGGTGCACTGGCGACCATCCTTTCATAATAAAATTATCCAAGGGTTTTCAGGAAGACCTTAGTCATTTCTTGTTCTCCCATAGGTGGCACCACCTGGGCAGCTACCTCGCACCAACGTTGCATATATTCTTTAAATGAATCCTTATCTCTCTGAGCCATTTCCCTTAACTGGTCACGGTCAGGTGCCATGAACATATTATACTTGTAATATTTAATGAAGGCCACTCCTAGATCATTGAAGGTGCGAATACTACTACTCTCCAGACTCGTATACCACTTCAGAGCAGAACCAGTTAAACTATCTTAGAAGAAATGAATGAGCAAACACTGATCATCAGTATAGGTAGTCATTTTCCTTATATACATCACAAGGTGGTCACGAGGATAAGACTTTCCCTTGTACCTCTCAAATTCTGGTACTTTAAACTTGGTTGGCACCTTTACATTGGGCACTAGGAAGAGTTCACTAACATTCTGCCCAAACAATTCTAGTCCTTGAAGGGCCTTCATTTCCTTTTGCATCTCATTGAAGGATCTTGAAAGTCATCCAACCGGTCATATAAACCCACACTTTCACTCGATGGAGGAACATGACGATAAACTTCATTATTAACAAACGACATAACATTCACCGAAGGAGGTGCAATATAGTGAATATCATTTTTAGCAGTAGGAGTAATATGCACCACAGGAGGTGCAAGAGTAGCAAAAGCTTGCACAACTGGAGCAGCTTGAGTGCCAAGATTAAAACCTTTTGGCATGAAGTTTTCAGGAATTCCCCACGGGTAACCCTGAGGCATACGATTCTGAGAAACATTAAATGGAGTAACAGAAATGGGAACTGATGGTCCTTCAGAAGTAATTGTTGTTTGTTGAGGCTGAGCAAGTGGTGGCTGATTCTGAGCAGCCACCAATGATTCTATAAAAGCAGTCAGATTGGCCATACCGGCCTTCAAAGCAGTAACTACCTCACGTAGCTTGCGATTCTCGTGTTCAAGATTCTCCATTTTCTTCCTGGAATTAGCCCGAGTATTTTACCAGTGAGACATCTTGCTGAACGAAGTAGGGAAATTAAGTAAGACACATGGGTATGAACAGAAAGGCAAGAAATATGTACCAGATGATGCATGACATGCGATGCACATGATTTATTTTATTATTCATATTTCAAGGAACTCAAAGAATTATAGACAATTTTTCAAATATTAAAGTACTAACTCATTTTGAAATACTGAAAATCTCATTGTAATAACTTCAAAATGGATTACAACTTTTAGTACAAGTTTCAAAAATCCCAAGTATAAAAGAAGATAGAATCTAAAATCCTAAGAAATTAAAGTTGATGAAGATCACTCCACACACTTACGCTTTCCTGTGAGTCTTGCAATCTGAGCCTTTAACTGCTTGTTCTCTTCTGCATACTTGTCGGCAACCAATTTCCAATCATCAGAGTCGGGAAGTGAATGACTGAGTCATGACTGAGCTCTAAAGGAAAATAAATCCTCTTGCCTCTCCATCATCTCTACATCATGACTCTTGAGAATCTTGATCAGGTCATCCTTCTATTTCAGGTCTGCTCGGTAGGATATCTCTAAAGTCAGAGACTTATTTTTCCAGGCCTCCTTCTCCTGCTGCATCCTGACTAGGGCAAGCTGAACCTCTTCTACATCATCTAAAAGTGGAGGAGTGGTTTTCACAAACATATCAGGCATAGGTGCTTCACGGGAATATGGAATTTTCATCTGGATTTCCCTTGCTTGTACCCACCGGAGATAAGGCTCCAAAGAAACAGCTCATCTAGGTCCCAAGTCCTTTCTTCTCCTCCTATGAATATGGCTCCAAGCCTTTTCAATCTCCTCTTTATCTTTCTTATGATCCTCTGCCTCTTTAATAAAGAAACCACTCAGATGAATACCATTTGCCCTATCTCTCATCGGATATCCAAGCTGTCGTCGTGCAAGAACGAGATTGTAATTAATTCCTCCCTTTGTACCAAGAAGAGGTACATTGTGGAAACTACCATAACTATCAATAACCTCCACATCATATTAAGCCTGATGATACCAAAAAACATCTGAATGAGTGAGTGCCATAATCTTCGATGCCCAACGAGGTTTCTTCTTGACATCCCAGAAAGCATCGAACCGGGGTAAGTGAGAAATAAACCACTGATACAACAAAGGCGTGCAACAAATGATCATCCCTCCATGATAAGAATCCCAAAGATGAATGGAGTAATAAGAATCTCCTAATAATGTAGGGACTGAATTCCCTATCAAAAAGATCCTGATGGCATTGATATCCACAAAATTATCGACGTTCAGAAATAAGAACAACCCATAAGCAAGCAGAGCAAAGATAGCTTCAAAACTAACTGTACTATTCATCCTAGCAAAATAATGAGCTTTCTCTAATAAAAACTGAGCGGGTAATCCTCTAATTCCTCCTTTGGTAGTCATGTTCACCTCAATCTCAGATTTCCCCAATTGAACCAAAGCAGCAATCTTATGGGACTTTAGTTCCCCCTCCAAACTGGTGAAAGGAACACGATTGGTAATAGGTAAACCCAGTAGATAAGAAATCTCCTCCAATGTAGGCATCAAGTGATAATCAAGGAAATTAAAGCATCGATACATCGGATCATATAATTGGACCAAAGTCGAGAGAATACCCTCCTTCACCCTGAGCTTCATAAGAGACACGATGGGTCCATACTTCTTCCAAAAATCTGTAGAACTCTCGATCTCGGGAATCAAACTCATCAAATCATCTATCTTGGGATTCTTGAAACTATACTTCTGAGTTTTCTTTTTCCAGAATCCATGGTCAAAAGTACCTGGAATATTCGCAAAAAGTCAACTTTAAGTCCCTTGAACCAAAATGTTTTAAAGGATGATCATGGGTGCATGAATGCATGATGAAACAATCACACACAAGATCATAAGCATGGGAGATTCATAGGTTTGACGCCACGAGCATGAGGTCAAAGGTACTACCCACAAGGTATGGTCTAATAGTTTGTCACCTGTCAAACAAGGTTCTAAGAGGTTCCTAGAGCCTACATCCTTCCTTTGGATATTACCAATGTCCCGATTGACTCGGTAATTAGTAATATTCTCCAGAAAAACTCGTCTGAGTGTACTATCGCGTGACAAGATAGGTTAAAGGTTCTACGATCCTTAGTTTCAACAGGCTCCCAGGTCGAAAGCAGCGTGTCTTCCCGATTACTCGGTAAACGACACTACAATCAAAGTGGCCTCCACTGAGTGGGGGATCTCATGCTTCATTTTTTGGGATTACTCCCTCAAAGTTAACATGAATATACTGCCCGTCCTATGTTAAGTTTGCCTAAGTCCGGGTAGAGGAATTATGAGAAATCACCAAGCACCCTGAAAACCAAGAAGATCCAGATAAACATATATACAACATATAATATACAATGAATAATAGCACATACACAAATAAACAAGGATAGGCTAAACCCACTTAGGGATGGACCAGCATTTGGTCAATCTTTCCCCAGTGAAGTCGCCATTTTTCTATAGCGGTAGAAATGTTGAGACTAAGCCATTGGATTGACTTAACTCGCACAGATCAAATAAAAAATCGCCACTGCACTTTATTGTTTCTAAAGGAATGGGAAAAGAGCAAATAACCAAAAAAGGGGGAGAAAATCTATGTTCAGGGGTTGGTTATGCAAAGGGAAGGTATTAGCTCCCTAAACATCTATGGTACGCCACAGGAACCTCTTTGAAAGTTTGTGTATTTTAGCTATAAATTTTCCGCAAAAATAGATGGTGGAGGTGATAAAAGAAATATATATTTTTTTACAATTTTTTGCATCCGCCGCGGTTGCGAACCTTTAGTGCCTACGTACCACCTTTCGTACAATAGGGGATCAGAGTACTCGTAGTTCACCTTTAAAAATTTTAAAACACAAGTGTGTTGGTTAATTTTAAGAGACGAGATACCATCGTCTTATCCGAGTGGAAGAACATACTTACCACCCACAATTATGAGAAAGGAGAATTTGTGTCATCTCAAAGTGGAGGATATAGCTTGGATTTTAAAATCAACAATGTCTCGCTCGACACCCAAGTGGAAATATCTCACTTCACTACATATCATAGAAGTATAGTAGCTCGCATCACTACAAAGATTGACAAGAGTCTAATCTTTTGAGAAAATTTTAAGATAAAAAGCCAAAGTGGTGAAATAGTTTGAATGAGATTGATTGACTTTTAGTCTTCTCACAAAAAAGTCAAAGTACTGTTAAATTGTTTAAAGTTTGATGAAGAAAAGGTTTTTGAAAATGCATGGACCTAAGTCCATGCTTATTATGAAAGCGGTTCGAGTTTTAAAAAAAACAAGAAGAGTTCTCAAAGGAGGGAGAAGATTTTTGAAATTAAAGAAAATGGGAGGAGATGAAGGGACAATCCTAAAGCATAAGATAAAAGCTAGCAAAAAGAACAGTTTAACTAACAAGAAGCTAACACTTGACACAATGAGTCAATTTAGAACTCCCATCCTTTAGATTGAAACCAAACAAGCAAAGAAAGAATACCTCTTGAGAAAACCAAACTTCAAATGTATTAAGTCTTAACAAAAATTGGGCAGAGTAATGGCTGCATATATATGAATTCCTAATCACAGACAAAGCATATAATCAAAATAACATGCACACAAAGAAAACAAACAACCCAATGTCTCAGGGTAAACCCCAAGAACTCCACACAAGATAACAATAGAAGTCACAAAGGTCTCAAGGTAGGTCAAGGTCTCTAATCCTATGTCCAAGAAGTCCATAACTCTGAAATGCCAAGGATAGTAACCAAATAGTCCAAGTAACATTAAAGTCTTTTATGGTTCAAGTTGATTATTAGGTATCTTCAAAAAGAAAATGAAAAAGCTCAAGTGAGCAAAATAAAAATGACATAAAGATAAATGCTCAAGTGAACAAAGATGAAAATAACATGAAATGTAAATGCTAAGATAAATGGTGCTTAAAGTAAAAGCAAAAAGTAAAAGCATAGAAATAAAAGTCAATTGTTAATGAGTTAGAAATTAGAGGTTAGTTGAATGACCATCTTGAAACTTGCATTTGAAAACTCATTAGAATATTGATAAAATCAAAGCCTCTCAAAAACAAGTTTCATTTTCTTTTTGTCAAGTATATCCTTCATTTCAAAATATCAAGGCAAGATTAAAATGATCAACGATGTTTAAATGATTTACTTAGACCAACTCTTATGAAAGTTCATTAGAGGATTGATAAGACCAAAGCCTCCTAACAATGAACCTCGAGGTTATTGAATCAAAGATTTAAAATTAAACATAATTGGGCTTGCAAACATAGGTTTGGGCCACGAATGATCATTTCTCGAATCGGGACAAAATTTAGCTCTATGTTAAGCAATTGTAAGTGGACTTATATAGAAGTCACACCTATTTTGAGGCAAGTCAATAACAATTTATGTACCATATATTTAGAGAGATGATATGTAAATCATCCTCTAAGAACATATAGTACAAGAGAGAAAAGGATGAGATAAAGAGGGAAGGGGAATATTTGAATCAAAATATTTGATCAAACTATCATTAAAATCATCCATCTATTTTGGTGGAGTTAAACTCAACACCCAAGATCCAATGATGTTAATGAATTTTATGATCAACAATCACATAGTCAGAATATAATAAAAATTAAATTGCATTTAATGAATAGAATAAAAATAATAAAAATGACTTTTAAATTGTTTTTAAAATGAAAATAAAAGGTAAAATAATAAACTATATTCAAAGTATCAAAGAAAAATTTGAAAAGACCATAGAAAAATCAGAAATGACCTCAAATATTTTTATAAAAGTTTTGGTAATTTTTTTAAAACAGAAAAGTATTTTAAAACTAATTAAAATTATTCAAATAAGTGAAACAAAATATCAAAAATAGTAGAAATCAAAATAAAATTCTATAAAAATTTCAGAAAGTCAGAAATGAGTAAAATGATTTTTATAAAAAATTTCAGAATTTAAAAACATCAAAAAGTATTTTTAAATAATTAGAAACAAGTCAAAATAAAGGAAAAATTATAAAAGAAATCAAATCTGAAAATAAAATTATGAAAATATAAAAATCAGAAAGAGAATATTTAAAAATATTTTTGTAAATTTTTTTCAGAAATTTTGGGTCAGAAATGAATTTTCTATGAATTTTTAAGTTTAAATCAATTAAAATAAGAAAATAAAATAATAAACCTAAATATATGGGCCAATTGATCATTGTCAAAACACTTAAGGGTGATAAGTCTTCTATTGATAGAGTCTTCTACTCCCAGAGTCTTGAGTAAATGTTGATCAGGGTGATAAGTCTTTTACTGATAGACAGGTGACGAGATGAAGGGACATAGTCGTATGCTTTAATCCTTAACTTTCGCCTGGACTATCCTTTCAGATTTTCAGTCCACCGGGATACCCTTTTTTGCCCAAGCCGCCTTTTCAGGTTTTTGACTTTAGGTGTACAGTTTTATTTATATATCCTTAATTTTTGCCCGAACTTTTTTGGTTCGCCAGGATGCCCTTATTTTTGCCTAGGCCAATCAACCTAGCGAGTCTTTTTTTCATGCGTAGTATTTTCCGACTATGTCTGTGTTCACAGGGTGTAGAGAATTGTCACTGTCTATAGTAGTAAGTGTTGCAACACTGCCAGAAAATGTTTGCTTGATCGTATGTGGCCCTTTGCTGGAACTCATGTTTAATGCCCTAATTGATTCAGATGGAGGTCTTCCCCTGGCTATTCGGCACTTTTGAGAGATTCCTTGAATCTTGACTCGACTGCTCCCAGATCAGTTAGACACCATGTCATGCCCCTTGATTATGAAAGGCCTGTTACTGGAAATATCTTTCCATCTGAGGTGATTCTGTTCATTGAGAGGATTTCCGATCATTGAACATCCGTCGTGCAAATTTCTCTACTGTCAAACAATTAGTCATATGCAAACAATGGCATTTAAAAATGCAAAGCTTATGTCTGTCTTGAAGTTTTGAAAATGAATTTTTAGTAAACAAACAAAATTTTGTAAGAATATGAATTCAACTCAGGATTTATAGGAAACCTTACAGGAGTCAGGATAACTTTTTGTAATAGTATGCTTTCGAACTAACCTATGCTTCAGTTAGGACTTTTAAAGGTTGTAACGTGACCTGGTTCACAGTTTAAGAAACAAAGGATAAAGGCTCAAACTTTATTTGTACCCAACCCATTCTCCGTGACGTTCTTCTAGCTCTATACTCAGTTAATTGTGCGTAATTGAGTCTGGAATGATATTTTGGTGATGGTTCAGAACTGGAAGTTTATTTGAGAAGGCATTCATTTTTTTGACATTTTTTTTTTGTTGTCGAGGATTCGTAACAACCTCTTTTTTTTTATTATACCTAACTTTTTCCTGAACTGTTTCTTTTGTGATTACAGTCAGTGGGATGCCCCCATTTTTTATTAAGTCTCCTTCATAGGTTTTGACTTAACGAGCTTTTATTTTGAGAGATAATGACGACCTGCTTTATACGGAACCATCATCGTCTTTTGATTTGGAAGGATGTTTTTGATACTATGAAGTGAAAGCTTGCGACTGAATATGCTTTTGAATTAATTGAGAAACTACCCTACCCCAGGTTATGATTAAAGATTTCAATTTGTGTGAAAAATAAAACTCCTACTTCTTAGGCTCAAAGGGGTTGACTAGGGATTATCTTCCTTATAATTCCACTATTTAGGATTTGAAATAACGCCTGTACATCATCAACAAGGTCTGTTCAAAAGCATATTGTATGAGATTATGGTATTATTTTCGTCATCCTCCCTCTAAAGGCTTATAGTTTTTAATCGAGAGTTGAATATCACAAAAGGAAGTAAAAGCATAGTATAGTGAAAATGAATGGATTAACTTAAGACAAACATATGAAATGTGTTAATGGGGAGAACCAAAGTCTGATATAAAGGTAAGTGTTTGAACAAACAGAGAAATTACAAACAAAAATTCGAATGAACAAAAAGCTTCTCCTCCTGAACTTATCACCTTAGATGGTGTGCCTTGCAGCCTCGATATTTGAGGAATATTAGAAGAACTCGATCTGACCATCTTCCGTGAACTCGAAAACTTCTTCGTCAATCAGGTCCTGAATCTTATTTTTCAACGCCCAACAACGGTCAGTGTCATGCCCCATACTGTTAAAGTGATACATGCACCTTACATTAGGATTGTGACGCGAAGAAGAAGTATTGGGCTTCTGAGGAGGATCCTTCAATGTAACTAGCTTGGCCTTCAACATGTGTTGCAATGCTTGAGCCAAATACATGTTGATTTTAGTAAATTGTCTTTTGGGTGTATTCCGCTTACGTTGATTACCCTGTTTTTAGAGGTGAGGTCGTTGTTGGACTTGCGATGTAATAGTAATCTAGGAATCTCATCGGAGGTTGATTAATGATTTGATCCCCCATTCTAGCCATTCGTCCTGATGAAGTTTGCTGACGATAATTCTAAACTCTTCTTGCCCCCGAGCTAAATTTTGGATAAGAGCCTTCTGACCCATCATCTGGAATCTCATCGTTGCCATCTCAGCTTGCAATTGTTCCAACTGGTCATCCCTGTTGTCTTCAGGATTCTTCTTGGTCATGCTCTCAGTGAGGAGTGCTTTTAATTCCTCTTGCCCCTTGGATAAGTTCAGGAACATTTCTTGGAACTGAGCCTCTTGAGTTTGGAGGTCTCTGACAGTCTGTTCGAGAGCCATTTTTCTTACTGAAATAAACAGCGAGAAAATGAGAAACCTGTCTTAAGAATATATATTATGTAATGACATACATGATATGTGGATGCAATGTTTTCAAGGATCTCGTGGGATAAATACAAGAAAATGTTAGAAGTTAAATTTTGACTGTAGCTTCGATTTGAAGAGCTTTGTATCGTTGAATGTCCTTCTACGAGAATCAAGATCACCATGTCGAGTGGGTCCTAGATACTGACTCAAGACATCATGCTTTGAAGGCATTGGCTAGAGGAAAATAAATCCCCTTGCCCCTTTCTAGACGTCTGGTTCATCATAACCTGCATTACAGTCCCTTAAGATCCTTGTGTTGTACCCCAAAATTTGCCCTCCCATATTCTTCAAGAAATTGCCAAGCCAAGCTGCAAAATTCCCCAAGGGTTGCACAGTCAAAGATCTCCTATACAGTCAAAATTAGGGTTTGTGTTCTGGTCAAGAAAATGAAGTTTTCAAAGGTCCAATCAAGTCTCACAAGCCTACAAATATGGTCAAGCATCCTCATATCAAGTTTCAAGACTTTCAGCACAAAATTGCACAGTCAAAAACCCCAATTGCACTACAGTCAACTGTAGGGGCAAAATGGTCATTTGACAGTCAAAAGTTCAAATTTTTGGTCAACATATCATTTTGAAGCCACAAACATCATTTGATCAATGCTTGATCATGATTCTCAAAACTTGGCTCAAAAATCATCAAGATGCAAAAGTTTCTATTTTTGGACAGCTGAAAAAGTCAACTGAAATTGACCAGGGCATAACTTTCACATGGTTCATCAGAAAAATTCCATCCAAAGCTCATTTTGAAGAGAAAGACATTTCCTACAACTCATCTTCATACTTCAAGTCCAAGAAATGCTCTCACAAAAAGTTATCAATTTCAACATTATAGGTCATTTTCAAAAGTCAACAAAAAGGGACTTTAAGTCAAAGGACATAACTTGAGATTGATAAATCAAAATGACATGGGACCAAAGACATTGTTTAGAGGACTTCAAGACCTTTCTAAAATGTCCAAGAACATGAGCAAATCTTAAAAATTGAGCAAGTTATGCATTGGAGAAGTTGGGAAATTTTTGTGAAATGGCCAAAATCATTTATCCTTGAAATCTCATTTTTGACAAAAGGGGCCCACTTTTTCCACTTGAATTAACTTGGCCATGCTTCCCACGTGTCCCACCTTTTATTTCAGATTTTTTTATTAATTTTTTCATTTTTATTGATTTTATTGGATTTAATTAATTTTAAATCTTTTAAAATCAAAAGAAATTCAAAAATTAATTTAAAAGGGAATATTTGGCCTTAACTAGCCTTGAAACATCATTATGTGCCTACCAAAATTCGTGCAAGGGAGTAAACAAGGCAAGAATTCAAAAATGAGTCAAAAAAGGAAGTTTTGTTATGGAGGTTTATGGAGGATTTTGGACTTGAATGCTATACATTAAGAGACCATAATTCCTTTTGATTCACATTACCTAATGCCTATACAAGGGATCAAAAACGAAATTGAGAGGAGGCTGCACCAGAACATAAGAAAATCACAACCTAAAAAGTCCCCAAAAACAAAAAAACACATTTGAACTTTTCAAGAAAAAAAGCAAAACTGTAAACCTACTTGCAGCACGTTTTAAGCCTCTATTCCAATCAAAAACACATTCCTTGCATTGCCAGGAATCTCCAGCAATCAAAATCAAGCCCAAATGCGCAAAGAAGCATCCCCACGACACCCCACGGTTTGTCCAAAATTTGAAAATCAAAACTCCATTTCCATGCCTTTTTAATTCATTTTAAATATTGCTATGCATTGCTGATGTTATTACCAAGCTTCCTGTATGCTTTAATTTGACTGTAAGGCCACAAAATGCAAATCACCATGGGAGACATCTAGGTTTTCCGAAGCTTTCAATTTGGGGTTTCTCACATACGCAAAAATTGGAACCTCAAACTGCCATGGTTGAATTGAGGAAGATGAGACGAATCCAATGGACCCCTCGCGCCTAATTTATGTCTAACGAGGAGCTAATCGCTTTTATTTGCAGGCTTGTGTTTTGGGGGGGTTTAAAACCCCCGCTACATGTTTGTTATTTTGCAGAAAAGGTAGAAGACGATGGCGTGGCAACCGGGCATTAGACCATTCAAAATTCCGCGCGCGTTTTTTTTTAATTCCCAGGATTTATTTGCTTATCAATATAATATTAAGTATTTATTGTTATGTCAATTGAAACAGCTGGCTCAGATGGCAACGCGTTAGTGGATATTCCCAGAAGGCACGAGTTCGAGTCCTGGTTCAGGCATTTTTTTTCACCTTTTCCATAATTAACATGTTTCCTTTGTTTTTCACCCTTTTTTATATTTTTAATCCTAATTTAATTTATATTCAAATAATTTTCTCGTGCATTTAAAAACTCACAAAAAATATTTTCCTTTTTGCATTTTAATCAGAAAAATGTTTATTTAATTTTTGACATTAAAAATAATATTTTTGCATGCATATTTAATTAATTGTTAGATAATCATTAATTTGACTTTTATTTGCTTTTAGTTATCAAAATTGATCCAAAAAAACACCAAAAAATAATTACTCTATCATTAAATTAATTTAACTAACATTTTCATAAAAAAACCCAAAAAAAAAAGAATATAATTAACACTTTTATTATTATTATCTTTATTTTGTAAATAAACCATAATTGAATTAGTTTTTTTAATTAGGTCATTTTAACATTCTTTTTAATAATTAAAATAAATTTAGACTTAGGCTTTTCTTTTGACATTTTAATTTCTTTTTCTATTTTATTTCATAAAAAAACATAAAAAAACAAAAACATCAAAAAAATAAAAAATAAAATAACTTCTTTTCTTTAATCATTAATTAATTTAATAATTTCAATTCAATTCCTTAAAGGGTCCAACGCCCTCGCACTCGATTCTTATTTCTTTTCGCACATTTATTTTTATTTCTTTTGTGGATATAATGTATTTGCCCCAAAGCCTTGTAATAGATAATTAGGATATTTACCTTCCGCATTTTACTTATTCAAATCGGGTCTTTATTTAATTTGGCGATGTAGACCCGCGCCTTGTAATAGCGTAGGACTTTTATTTTCCGCACTTTAAATCCCGCACTCTTTTAACTGCTAATCTCATGAAAGAATGAATGCCCAAATAAAATCAAAGCGTAGCTCACCCAATGCATGACAAGACAAATAATAACTGAAAATGACACACAATTCACACACCACTCTTAGGGTACGCCTCACTGTTGCCTTGCCCCTCGAAACGTGGTCGTCGAGTATAGGACGTTTTAGTAAGTCCTTATGTCCATGAACATGGCATAAGGGTAGCTTCTAAAGTGTCCTACTGTTGCTCTGGTGACCACATTGTTGCCTTGCCCCTCGAAACGTGGTCGTCGAGTATAGGACGTCTTAGTGAGTCCTTATGTTCCATTGATCTAGTTGCCTCGAAACGGTTGCCTCGAAACAAGTTGCCTCAGAACAGTTGCCTCGAAACGGTTGCCTCGGAATAAAAAGATCAATGGCATAAGGGTAGCTTCTAAGGTATCTTACTATTGCCTGGTGACCACACTGTCCCTAACCCTCGAATTGACCCGAACACCTCCAACGGTGGTGCTACCTACCTCTCAATGGTGGGATGGCACTACCACAAGGACATTTACACAGACTAATTCCTTAGGGTAGGTAGATGACTCGTAGATACTTGCTCTAATTCAAAACAAATCAAAAAACTTCTTTTCACACCGATACTTTGCAAAAAGCTTTCAAAAACAACTTTTCAAACACTCTTGAGGACTGATACAAGAGTCGAACTGAAATTTTAAACGGAACTTTTTCAAACCCACTCACCTTGAAAAGCAAACAAACATTTTGAAAACACAAATGAGCAAGTATCTAAGAGCCCATGGATAACCATGGATAGAAAGGGTGCTAACACCTTCCCTTTCTATAAATCTACCTCCCGAACCGAGAAACATCTCGAATAAGGAATTTTGCTGTGCTTTTGTCCTTTCCATGTTGGAGAATATAAAAGACGGTGGCGACTCTTTCTTACCGCGACATTTCGCGAAACCAGCTAAAAAACAGTCAGTTCTCATTTCCACCGATCACACCTTGAAATGGTTAAGAAAATGATATGACATGATGTCATGATGTTATGATGTTATGTTTGAACAATTTAATCATACACAAGAAAAAACACACAGGGCCTTAGTTTTAAGCTTGCATGGAGTTTGTAGGTAAGTATCCTCTTGAAGTTTTAGTTGGCTTAACCTGTCCTAAAAGAAGTAACCGGGTTCTAGGAGTCTCAATATCACCGACCTTTTCCCCAGGCATTGTTTCAACACAAGCATCTGATTTGCGACCGAAATATCCCGAGAGTCTGGCCTCAATAAATGTAGCATCGAGTATCAACCAAATACAGTCTACACCAAAGACGACTATCTCGCTACTTTCTAATGGCTAAGTTGTGTCAACTAAGGTTCTACAGTCAGCTAGTGCTTTATGACACCACGCAGAAGCCCAACATTCTCCTTGACTTAACTCGAGGGACACCAGTACCAACCAATGTGTCACACTAACGTAGCCATCGCTTCAACCGTATCGGTATACGCCGTGTAATTTTCACGATCTATTGCTACTTACCTAAAATGCCCCAGATCCGGGTATAGGATCTTTACAAGAATAACCCAAACAACCCTTTAAAAATAAACCAAACAAATCAAACAATGAAAGAATTTAAATGTGAACTATCTCTAAGGTAACCCCACTTTTTGTTTTCCCCAGCAGATTCGCCAGTTCTGTAATATGGCAGGAGAATTGACTTTACTGATTTTTCTTTTTATTGCAAATGTTGCGGTTAGCATGAGTCGCTGCCGAATTTTCTTTTATCCAATAAAGGAAAGCGTGAAAAGAACAGGAAAGACCTTTCGAGAATATTTCTGAGTAAGGGGGGTAGGTTATGGAAAGAGAAGGTGTTAGCACCCTTTCTATCCGTAGTTATCTACGGGTTCTTAGTTTCTAGCTCACTTTAAAAATGCTTTTTGTGTAAGTGTATTTGAAAATATTTTTGAAAAGGCGCCTTAGTGCGGCGAACTTTGTAATGATTCTCGTATCGTTGAGAATTCATACAAAGTATTTTGTCTTTGAAAATATTTATAAAAAAGAGTGTATGTGTGAGAAAATGATTTGTTTTATGAGCAAGCAACTACAAGTTGTCTACCTACTCGAAAGATCTTTGTTCTTTTCCTCCCTTCCTTTAGATAGTGATATCCTACCATTAGTCGGTAGGTAGCCCTATCCTTGGATCTTTTGAGGGAGAGGCGAGGGTCATTGTACAGTCACGAAGGCAACTCGTGACATATTTTAGCAAATACTCTAAGGTACCAAGATCATTTACCGAGGCATCATCGAAGGGTCATCGAGGGACTATGATCTTTTAACCAAAGGGTCTTTTCTAAAACTTCTCACGTTCGAGAGACGTGACTGTTTATTTTCCAAAGGAAACAAATGGAGGTACCTTAGAGGTGCATGTGTGTGATGTGTGTTGTGTTTTAGTTATATTTATCTTAGATGTTAGGTTTTCTATCATTTGGTTTTAAATCTTATCACGCAAACCCATTAACATACATCTAACAGTTAAATATATACATAAGGGCAAAAAAATAAAAATGCGGGAAGTAAAGTCTAAGATATTACATGCTTCAATGATGGGGGAAATACAAACGAAAACATTGGGGAAAAATGTAAAAGGGTCCTAATTAGCTATTACAAACTTTGGACAGTTACAATATTGAAAAAAATGTGAAAAAATAAATAAACGCGCGAAGATTGAAGAGGGCAAGATATCTAAAAAAACTCTAAGTATAAAATTTTTGGTGTTTTTATTTAGAAAAATAATTAAATGATAATTAAAGCCTAATTCTAATTATATTTTAATTAATAAAATAAACTTAAAGTAATTAAATCAATTAATTTTTATTGTGAAAAATAAAGTTAATTTATATCTAATTTTTTATGATTTTTTATGATTTAAAAATTAGTTATTAAAAGAAAAAGAAAAGAATTAGATCAAAACCAAATAATAATAAAAAAATATGGGTTGCATTGTGAAAAAGAAGATGGGGATGCAAGGGGAGAAAGTTGCTTGCAATGTCCGGTTCAATGATCAATGGCTTCGGTGCCCTAACCATGGTGAAACGCCATTTATGTGTCAACATTTACATGTAATGTACCTATCCTGTTCTAATGATGCATAAGAAGAGATCAAACATGTTAGTAATGATTAAAAAACGCAAGAAAAGATAGTTTTGATTTTTACCAATTTCAAAAAACTGATGTGATGCACAGACTGGGTTCTGGCGCTTGAGGGCTACGAATATGGACTTGGATCAACACTTTTGACCCTTAGGAAGTGAATGCAAGCCTTATTTTGGATCGAAAATTGTTGGAATGTGAGATATAATTTGAGCTTTGGAGAATTTCTGGAGAGCTTTGGTGCAAATGATTTCATGTCCCTTTGGCATGGCTTTGCTTGCATTATATAGAGGAATAATTTGAGCCAACATATATGGCAAGGTGTTGCACCCCAAAATTTGCCCTCTCATGTTTTCCAAATGTCTTCCCCCTGCATGGTTGACCAGAAACCCTTGCCTAAGGAAAAAGAAAATTTTTGAGTGGTGTTTTAAGTACCTTTAATTGGCATTCTGAAAGACCCTTCGATTGATATTCTGAAGGAGCCTTTTGATTGGCATGGATAATTCCCTTCGATTGGAATTATGGACAAACACTTCGATTGGCATTGTGTACAGGCCTTCGATTGGAATTCTGAAAGACCTTTTCGTTTGGCACCCTGGGCCAAGCCTTTCAATTGGCATGCCAAGGGATCCTTCGATTTAGCATTGTGTCAAGGCAGCTTCGACAGGCATGTTAACCATGTCCTTCGATTAGCATGAACATCACCTTTCGATTGGCCTGTTAACAAAGCCTTTCGATTGGAATTTTAACAAGTACCCTTTGATTGGTATATGGACAAATACCCTTTAATTGGCATTTCAAAAGGTCCTTGGACTGGAACTTCAGAGTGTCCTTCAACTGGAACTTCATACTTTACCTCAATCAGAACATAAGAACGAAATGACCTTTGAATGGCATTTCAGTGCAGAGTTTCTCTTAATCTAAGATGCTCTGATGAAGGAAGTTATGGACACTTCGAATCAGAACTTAGACTCATCACAAGGCCAAAGGCTGGTCGAAGTTGTCTAATAGGGAACGTTCTAAATATATTCGAATTGGACTTTGAAGCTGGCAAAGAAGGCAGATTCGAAGGAATGAAGTAGGCTGGGATGACTAAGCAAAAACACATATCCTAACCTGTCCAGGTTCACCCAAAGTTCACAATGGCATGTGTCCCTTGCAAATATGCAATCGAAGCAGGGGGAGTCTCAATCGAAGGGAAGTGGATTTGTAAGTCAGCTTTCGATTTTCATCATGTTGGAGGCCCAAACAGCTCATAACAGGCTGGCAGTAACGCATGAAAGCAGATTGGCACGTGATTGAATCAAAAATAGAAAGTCTTTATGAAGAAATCAAATCAAATCCGTGTAAAGGCATGGTGTGGACAAAAAGATTGAATTAGGCTATTTTTGGAATGATATTCAAAGTAAATCAAATCAAGAATCAAGACATTGATGGAGGAAGATTGAGGCCAGGTTTTCAACCCTAATTCATTCCATTATATACAAGCAAGCCTCACAAATCAAAGACACACGGAAAAACACACAAAAACTCTACAGAAACGGCCACACAACTTTGAGAAAAAAGCTTGAGAACCTTGGATCTGAAATTGCACTTAGAGACCTTTTCAGGATCAAACAAAGGTTCTAATCGCTTCCTTGGACCTCACTGAAGCAGTACCAATCATTATCGTGTGCTCTCCTGCCCCAAAAATCCCTGTAAGTATCGCTCTGAACCGCCATACTCATGGAATCGTAAAGCTTCAATCTTGCATCCTTTCATTGAAATAATTGCATATTCATACTCTGTGCTGTATTCTGAAACTTTTGGCATCATTGAATTTTATTTTCATAGCCTGTAACGCCATGCCCAGTTCTAGGGTTCGTGTATCTCGTTTTTGGGGTTTTTAATTGCAGGCAAAATCAATGCAAATAATGGCCATGGATGAGTTCAGGGGAGAGAGACGAGTGCATTGGCACTATTAGCTTGCGTTTATATGGCCTAGGGAGGATTTTGGAGAGGTGCTACGAATCTTCCTGCGGAATAAAATCCACAGGTAAATGAACCAGGGTGATATGAAGAAGACGATCACGTGGCTAGCGTCTATTGGCCCATTTGAATTATTAGCGCGTTTTTATTTTTTTGCTGGGAATAATCGTTGGTTTTGAATATATTATTTGTGTCTTATTCCACTAACAGGTTAACATCATGGCTCAATTGGTAGCACGCTAGTTGAATTGTCCCTTGGGACCTGGATTCGAATCCCAGGTCCCCTAAAACTTTGTTACATTTTTTCTTCAGGTACTCAGGTGCAGCATTCCAGGCGTGGTTCACCATATGCCCCAGGGATCAGCATGCCAAGTGGCCCACTAGGTAGATTTAGTGACCCAGATTGCACGCCCATCATAGTCCTCAGTCAACAAACATGCATGGAATCACAAAAAGTCCAACAGGCTGGACGTCTGGGCCTGGGAATTACCATTCAAATGCCAACTTCAGGCCCAACACCCCCCCTGAGTTTGTTTATTTTATTTTTTCTTTTCACTACTTTCTATTTTCTATTTTGTTATTATTAACTAATTAACTTTTCATAAAATCAGAAAACCCCAAAAAATTATATTTTTTAATTTCATTATTTTATTATTTTTGTAAATAAATTGCAGCAAATTAATTTAGTTTTTAATTAGGTTTAATTTTAACGTATTTTTGCATTAAATTAAAATTGATTTAGAATTAGGGTTTTGATATATTTCTACCTTTCTAATTTTATTTTCTTAATTAAAATAAAACTCAAAAAATATTTTCTTTTTTTAATTAGTTAATTCCATTATTAATTTAGACTTAATTCTTAATTCAAAAAAGACCAAAAATATGCTTTATTCAATAAAAGGGTCAAAACCCTAAAGGACAATCCGATTCAATTTTCTCGTGCGTATTATTTTTTATCCATATATTGTAATTGCTCCGAGGATGTAATAGTTTTAACTTAGGACCTTTATTTATCACTTTTATTTACTTTTCGCATTTAATTTTAAGGGTTTGTTTTTGGCGATGTAAATACCCGACGCCTTGTAATAGCTTAGTTTTATTTTCCGCAATTTATTTTCTGCAATCATTAACTGTTAGATGTTTGAATAATAGGCTATGCATGACAAGATTAACCTTTAATTTAAAATCAACCGTAGCTCACCATAACATGTACAAAGATAATATAACTGAAAAACAATACACTCGCACATGCCACTCTTAGGGTACGCCTCACTTGGTTGCCTCGAACGTGGTCATTGAGTATAGGAAATTTTAGAGGTCCTCCTTTTGTCCAAAGATCATAAGTTGCCTCGAAACGGTTGCCTCGGAAAAATGATCTAAGACATTAGGGTTACCACTAAGGTGTCCTAACATTGCTTTAGTGGCCACACGTCCCTTAAATCGAATTGACCCGAAAACTCCAACGACGGTTCTACCTACTCCTCAATAGTGGGATCGCATTGTCTAAAGGACATTTGCACAGTTTAATTCCTTTTTGAGTAGGTAGATGTTCTTAAGTACTTGCTCCTTTTAAAACAAAACAAAACTTTTCGCACTTACACTCTCTTCAAAACAAAAACTCTTTTCAAACCCACAAACACAAAGAAAAGCAAACTTTTGAAAACTAAGTGAGCAAGTACCTAAGAGCCCGTGGATAACCACAGATAGAAAGGGTGCTAACACCTTCCCTTTCTATAATCTACCTCCCGAACCCGAGAAACATCTCAAAAAGGAATTTTTCTGTGCTTTTGTCCTTTCCTTGTTGGATAAAATAAAATACGGTGGCGACTCTTGCTTACCGCGACATTTTGCAAAAACAAATGCGAACCAGCATTCCAAAACAGTCAGTTCTATTCCCACCGATCACAGAACTGGCGACTCTGCTGGGGATATCTTTATAAGTGAGGTGTACCTTAGGATTAGATCACTTGTGTTTTCAATTGTATGCTTTGTATGCTTTTAATTTTGTGGGCTTGTATCGGAGTTTTATAGATCCTAACCCGGATCTAGGGATACCCTTTAGGTAAGTAGCAATAAACTGTGAGGAATCTGTCTGGCATAGACTGACACGGATGAAACAGTAGTTACGTTGGTGTGACACCTTGGTCTGTACCGATATCCCTTGTGTTGGAACGAGGAGAATATGGGTCTTCTAAGGAGTCATTAAGCACCAACTGACCTTAGAACCTTAAATTGACCAACTTGGCCATAGAACAGTAGCAGTATGCTTCACTCATTGAGACTAAACTCGCGCGATGATTCCAGTCGCAAGAATAGGTTGCTAAACTGGAATTATGACCGATTGAGGGTAGTCAGTGATATTGAGATCCTCTAGAACCCGGTTACTATTTTTTAGGACAGGTCTTAACCAACTGAAACTGAAAGAGGGTAATACCTAAACTCTATGCCAGCCTAAACTTAAGGCTATATGTGTGACTTGTGTGCCTTCAAACTTGAACTACTTGCACAATCTTGTTATCTGACAACATGAGTTCCTTGCAGGTTTTGTTTACAGTCCTTATCCAATAATTTGGATTTATCGCAGGGTTTACTTACAGCATCTGACACTTTTGCTTAAACGCATAGCATACACATCATAACATCATGCCTTAATATTTCTTTAACCATTTCAAGGATCTCAAGGGTCTGTGATGCAAGTTATGGTAAATCAAATGTCTAGCAAGGGGAAAAGGGGATTTATTTTCCTCTAGCCAAGGTTGTCTAGAAATCAGAACACGATAACTTGAGTCAGGGGCTATGACCCACTCGATATGGTGAGCTTGACTCTTGAAGAAGGACTCTTAACGACACAAAGTTTCTTCTAACAAATTCTAACAAGTTTCTTGTTTACCCCGCGAGATCCTTGAAAACATTGCATACATATATCATACATATCATTGCATAACAGGTCTCCCAATACAGGTCTCTCATGTTCTCGCTGTTTATTTCAGCAATGGCTTTCCAACCAGACAATCAAGATCTTCAAACTTGAGAGACTCAGTTCAGGGAAATCTTCCTAAACCTATCCAAGGGGCAGGAAGAGTTGAAAACACTCCTCGTTGGGGACTTGGTTAAGAAAAGTCCTGAAGACAATAAGGACGAACGGTTGGAACAACTGCAAGCTGAGTTCAGTACCATGAAAAGCCAGATGCTAGGGCAGATGGCTCTTATCCAAGGCTTAGCTCGGGAACAAGAAGAGTTGAGAACCATGATCAACCAGTTTCATCAAGACAGATACAACAACATGAAGCAAACCGTCAAGGCCGGGGACCAAGTTATTAATCAAATTCTGAGAAGTCAAAGGTTTGGTTTGATGAAGAATAGACCTCTCCAAGTTGCTACTACCTCAAGGGTCCAACAACAACCTCACCAAAAACAACAGGTTGATCAGAGTAAGCCAAATATGGCCAAGAGGCAATTTACCAAGCTCAACATGTCGTTGTCTCAGGCTTTACAACACCTGTTGATATTGAATCTGGTGACGTTAAGGGACCCTCCTAAGAATCCCAACATAGCCTCCCCAAGGTACAATCCTGATGCAAGGTGTGCATACCACTCTGACAGTCCGGGACATGACACAAACAACTGTTGGGCTCTGAAGAACAAGGTCCAAGACATGATGGATGCCAAGGAGATCAAGTTTGACCCTCCGGAGACTCCAAACATAATCACTTCTCCTATGACGAATCATTGAAAGCTTTTGTTCATTTGAATTTTCAAGTTGTAATCTCTTTGTTATTCAAACAATTATCTATTAATGCCAAACTTTGTTTCATTAATGCATTGCATGTGTTTGTCTTGATTTGATCCAATCATTTTCATTACATTTAAACTATGCTTTTTACTCACTTTATGACATTCAACTCTTGCTAAAAGTTACAAGCCTTTAGAGGGAGGATGACGAAACAATGCCATAATCTCATACAGTATGCTTTTGGATAGACCTTGCTGACGATGTACAAGCATTTCTTTCAAATCCTAAACACTGGAGTTATAAGGAAGATAATCCCTAGTCAACCCCTTCAAGCCAAAGAAGTAGGAGTTTTCTGTTTTAAACACAAATTGAAACCTTTAATTTAAACCTGGGGCAGGGTAGTCTCTCAGTTAATTCAAAAAAGATGCGCATTGAGGTCGCAAAACTCTCAGTTCATAATACAACGAACGACATCAAAAGCATTCCTCTGGAATCAAAAGACAGTGGTGGTTCCTTATCTCATAGGCAGTCAATCTCTCAAAAGAGAAAAGCCCACTGAGCCAAAACCTATAAAGGAGGCTCAAGAAATTTGGGGCATCCCGCTGACTATAATCTCGAAAATAGGAACAGTCAGGCAAAAATTAGGGATAACAAATCAAAAGAACGAGGTCGCTACAAATCCTCAACAACATGAAAAATGTTGCAAAAATGATGACTGCCTTCAAAAATCCAACTTGTGTGAACCATCACCAAAACGTCGTTCCAAATTCGAATAGAGTTCGACGCACAATTAACTGAGTTTAGGATTGAAGAACATCACGAAGAGCGGGTGGGTACAAATATACTTTGAGCCTTTATCCTTTGTTTCTTAAACCGTGAACCAAGCCACGTTACAACCCTTCAAAAGTCCTAATTGAAGCATGGGTTAGTTCAAAATCATACTGTTACAAAAGGTATCCTGACTCCTGTAAGGCTTTGCCCTAAATCTTGTGTTGAATTTGTCTTATAAAAAGTTTTCTGCTAAAAAACGCATTTTTCAAAACTTCGAGACAAGCATAAACTTTGCATTATTTGAATATCACTGTTTGCATTTGGCTATTTGTTTGACAGCGGACAAATTCACACAACGAATATCCGATGAACGAAAGGCCTCTAAGTGAACAAAATCACTTCAAAAAGGATGAAACTTCCATTGACAAATCTCCTATCAACAAGGGGACTTGACATGTCACTATCCAGCACACCTGGGGCAGTCCAGTCAAGATTTCAAGAAATCTCTAAAGAAGTGCAGAGTAACCAGGGGCAAGTCTCCATCTCCGTCACTTAGGGCATTGAACATCAATCTCGATGAAGGGTTACGTACAATTAAACATTTTCTGACAATGTCACAAACACTTGCTACTAGGGGCAATGATAAATCTCCCAAAAATCCTTCTCATAGGATGACTCCCAGCAAGGGTTTAATCTCTGAAAACCTTTCCCCAGCTGAATCAACCTCAAGAATCCTCGAGGACTTCCCCCAACGAAGATGTCACCTCTCTAGAAGACTGACGATAGGGTTTATTTCCCCAACAACACCAGGATTCCCCAGCTTGAGTTTGCCTCTCCGACTACTACAAATAAAAGGACCACAACTCCTCTTCCCCAGTAGACTACTCTACAATCCCCAGCAAGTTACTGCGAAACCTGGACACAACCAGATATCAGTTCAACTTCGACTCCCCAGTAGAGCAACGGATGATTAAGACTCCTAAACTCTTTTCTCAAGCAGAAATAAACATACTCCCCACAGAGTTTTCAATATCCCCCAGTGGAGTTCTCCTCAAACAACAAAGCAGGGATCCCCGGTGGAAACATTTTGAGCAAAGTCCAAGATAAAATTACACTTCAACAACATTCATAACATATGCATACAAAATACATATGACACAAATCTCATTTTATGTTGAGAACATCATTACACAATGCATACATCATGACAATTGCATACATCATGACATTGCATATAACTAACTCTTTACCTTTTCAGGAAAGATCAATCAACAGGCAAAGATCGTCATCTCCTGAGATCCCTTCTAGAGACAGTTCAGATGCGATCCAGATATGGCTGACATTCTGATACTTATTCCAGATTCCTTCTAGAGACAGTTCAGATGCGATCCAAATATGGCTGACATTCTGATACTTATTCCAGGTTCCTTCTAGAGACAGTTCAGATGCGATCCAGATATGGCTGACATTCTGATACTTATTCCAAATTCCTTCTAGAGACAGTTCAGATGCGATCCAGATATGGCTGACATTCTGATACTTATTCCAGATTCCTTCTAGAGACAGTTCAGATGCGACCCAGATATGGCTGACATTCTGATACTTATTCCAGATTCCTTCTAGAGACAGTTCAGATGCGATCCAGACATGGCTGACATTCTGATACTTATTCCAGATTCCTTCTAGAAACAGTTCAGATGTGACCCAGATATGGCTGACATTCTGATACTTATTCCAGATTCATTCAAATTACAGTCCAGATACGATCCAGATTCAGATGTCATTCTGTCACTCATTCAAATTATAGTCCAGATACGATCCAGATTCGGATGTCATTCTATCACTCATTCAAATACATTTCAGATACACTCCAGATGCAGATGCAATTCTGGCAATCATCTAGTTCCAACTTATAGATACAGTCCAGCAATCACTCCTGCAGATGGCATATATAAGCCTATCCTCCTACCAACAATCTCCAAATGGCATCTGTAAGCCCATTCCCGACGTCACAATGTTGATACTACACCATGCAAGTGCAAATTTCTGGGCACTCTAGTGTTCAATTATCTTCCACCTTCGGATCACGAAAGGCTCGAAAGCCAATCTATATCCTCAGGTTTAAGAAAATTGAACAGGGGCAACTGTTGCACCCCAAAATTTGCCCTCTCATGTTTTCCAAAGTCTTCCCCCTACATGGTTGACCAGAAACCCTTGCCTAAGGAAAAAGGAAATTTTTGAGTGGTGCTTTAGGCACCTTTCGATTGGCATTCTGAAAGACCCTTCGATTGGTATTCTGAAGGAGCCTTTCGATTGGCATGGATAATTCCCTTCGATTGGCATTATGGACAAACACTTCGATTGGCATTGTGTCAAGGCCTTCGATTGGAATTCTGAAAGACCTTTTCATTTGGCACCCTGGGCCAAGCCTTTCAATTGGCATGCCAAGGGATCCTTCGATTTAGCATAGTGTCAAGGCAGCTTCGACATGCATGTTAACCATGTCCTTCGATTAGCATGAACAGCACCTTTCGATTGGCCTGTTAACAAAGCCTTTCGATTGGAATTTTAACAAGTACCCTTTGATTGGTATATGGACAAATACCCTTCAATTGGCATTTCAAAAGGTCCTTGGACTGGAACTTCAGAGTGTCCTTCGAATGGAACTTCATACTTTACCTCAATCAGAACATCAGAACGAAATGACCTTCGAATGGCATTTCAGTGTAGAGTTTCTCTTAATATAAGATGCTCTGATGAAGGAAGTTCTGGACACTTCGAATTAGAACTTAGACTCATCACAAGGCCAAGGGCTGGTCGAAGTTGTCTAATAGGGAATGTTCTAAATAGATTCGAATTGGACTTTGAAGCTGGCAAAGAAGGCAGATTTGAAGGAATGAAGTAGGCAGGAATGACTAAGCAAAAACACATATCCTAAGCTGTCCAGGTTCACCCAAAGTTCACAATGGCATGTGTCCCTTGCAAATATGCAATCAAAGCAGGGGGGTCTCAATCGAAGGGAAGTGGATCTGTAAGTCAGCTTTCGATTTTCATCATGTTGGAGGCCCAAACAGCTCATAACAGGCTGGCAGTAACGCATGAAAGCAGATTGGTACGTGATTGAATCAAAAATAGATAGTCTTTATGAAGAAATCAAATCAAATCCGTGTAAAGGCATGGTGTGGATAAAAAGATTGAATTAGGCTATTTTTGGAATGATATTCAAAGTAAATCAAATCAAGAATCAAGACATTGATGGAGGAAGATTGAGGCCAGGTTTTCAACCCTAATTCATTCCATTATATACAAGCAAGCCTCACAAATCAAAGACACGAAAAAACGCACAAAAACTCTGCAGAAACGGCCACACAACTTTGAGAAAAAAGCTTGAGAACCTTGGATCTGAAATTGCACTTAGAGACCTTTTCAGGATCAAACAAAGGTTCCAATCGCTTCCTTGGACCTCACTGAAGCAGTACCAATCATTATCGTGTGCTCTCCTTCCCCAAAAAGCCCTATAAGTATTACTCTGAACCGCCATACTCATGGAATCGTATAGCTTCAATCTTGCATCCTTTCATTGAAATAATTGCATATTCATACTCTGTGTTGTATTCTAAAACTTTTGGCATCATTGAATTTTATTTTCATAGCCTGTAACGCCATGCCCAGTTCTAGGGTTCGTGTATCTAGTTTTTGGGGTTTTTAATTGCAGGCAAAATCAATGCAAATAATGGCCATGGATGAGTTCAGGGGAGAGAGACGAGTGCATTGGCACTCTTAGCTTGCGTTTATATGGCCTAGGGAGGATTTTGGAGAGGTGCTACGAATCTTCCTGCGGAATAAAATCCGCAGGTAAATGAACCAGGGTGATATGAAGAAGACGATCACGTGGCTAGCGTCTATTGGCCCATTTGAATTATTAGCGCATTTTTATTTTTTTACAGGGAATAATCGTTGGTTTTGAATACATTATTTGTGTCTTATTCCACTAACAGGTTAACATCATGGCTCAGTTGGTAGCGCGCTAGTTGAATTGTCCCTTGGGACCTGGATTCGAATCCCAGGTCTCCAAAACTTTGTTACATTTTTTCTTCAGGTGCTCAGGTGCAGCATTCCAAGCGTGGTTCACCATATGCCCCAGGGATCAGCATGCCAAGTGGCCCACCAGGCAGATTTAGTGACCCAGATTGCACGCCCATCATAGTCCTCAGTCAACAAACATGCATGGAATCACAAAAAGTCCAACAGGCTGGACGTCTGGGCCTGGGAATTACCATTCAAATGCCAACTTCAGGCCCAGCACCCCCCCCCCCTGAGTTTGTTTATTTTATTTTTTCTTTTCACTACTTTCTATTTTCTATTTTGTTATTATTAACTAATTAACTTTTCATAAAATCAGAAAACCCCAAAAAATTATATTTTTTAATTTCATTATTTTATTATTTTTGTAAATAAATTGCAGCAAATTAATTTAGTTTTTAATTAGGTTTAATTTTAAGGTATTTTTGCATTAAATTAAAATTGATTTAGAATTAGGGTTTTGATATATTTCTACCTTTATAATTTTATTTTCTTAATTAAAACAAAACTCAAAAAATATTTTCTTTTTTTAATTAGTTAATTCCATTATTAATTTAGACTTAATTCTTAATTCAAAAAAGACCAAAAATATGCTTTATTCAATAAAAGGGTCAAAACCCTAAAGGACAATCCGATTCAATTTTCTCGCGCGTATTATTTTTGATCCATATATTGTAATTGCTCCGAGGATGTAATAGTTTTAACTTAGGACCTTTATTTATCGCTTTTATTTACTGTTTCGCATTTAATTTTAAGGGTTTGTTTTTGGCGATGTAAATACCCGACGCCTTGTAATAGCTTAGCTTTATTTTCCGCAATTTATTTTCCGCAACCATTAACTGTTAGATGTTTGAATAATAGGCTATGCATGACAAGATTAACCTTTAATTTAAAATCAACCGTAGCTCACCATTAACATGTACAAAGATAATATAAACTGAAAATCGACACACTCGCACATGCCACTCTTAGGGTACGCCTCACTTGGTTGCCTCGAACGTGGTCATTGAGTATAGGAAGTTTTATAGGTCATCCTTTTGTCCAAAGATCATAAGTTGTCTCGAAACGGTTGCCTCGGAAAAATGATCTAAGACATTAGGGTTACTGTGATACGGTGGGAGAACTGACTTGAGGTTTTGCGTTTGTATTCGCACTTGTTCGGTTTAGCAAGAGTCGCCACCGACTTTTTATTTTATCCTACAGGAAAGGTTAAAAAGCACAGGAAAAACATTTGAGATGTTTTCGTGGGTTCGGGGGGTAGATTATGAAAAGGGAAGGTGCTAGCACCCTTTTCATCCATGGTTATCCATGGGCTCTTAGTTTACTTGTTTTAGATCACTTGCCTTTGATTTTCAATTGCTTGAAATGGTGGTGTGTGTGTGTGTGTGTTTTTGAAAATGTTTTGAAAAAGATGCCTTGTCTAGGAAACCATTGTAACAATTCTTTACTCGAATGTTTTACAAAGGTGTTTGTCTTTTTGAAAAGATGTTTCAATATTTTTGAAAGTTGTGTTATGGAGTGTGTTTTGAAAGTAGGCAAGTGTGTTTTGCAAGTTTGATCAAGTAACTAGGAGTTGTCTACCCCTAAATTTACTCAAAGATCTTTCTTATGTTTTAACCCTTTTAACAGTGGTGTTTCACCATTGTATTTGGTGAACAACCTTGTGTTAGGATGTTAACGGGACGGGCGCGGATCATCGTATAGACCATGAGTGCAATAGTGTCAAGTGTCTTTGGAAATTTTCTTGAGGGACTTGATCATTTTTTAGGCAACTTGAGAAATCATCATCGAGGGACTATGATCATTTGATTTGTTTTTGTTTTGCCAAAGACACTCAACATGCAACATGGCCCATTTTGGAAGGCAACAAGTGGAGTAACCCTAAGGGTGCAAGTGTGCATTGTGTTGTCCATTTTCATGCTTTTTTGTCTTTTTATTAGTCAAGCTATTTGTTATTTGATTTGCATACAAACCATAAGTCTATCATGGCATAATTTGAAAGCTTTTAAATGCAGAAATTTAAAGTCCTAAATTATTACAACATAATTATGGGGATGGGGGTACAAATGTTTGAATGGGGAGGTATTTAGAAAGAAATTAAATCTAAAACTATTACATCCATATTGAATATACAAATATCAAATTGTACAATATTTAAACAAATATAATAAATATGCAAAAATGTATTATGCACAAAAAAGATTTTTTATGTATGAGAGAGTACTTTTCAATGTGAAATATAAACAAAAATAAAAAGGTCAAATTTTTGAATATTTTGTGGTTTTAGGGCAAAACCCTAGTTTTTAAATAAATAGTATTTATTTAATAATTATATACAATATTTATATATTAACTTATACAAAAATAAATAAAAAAAAGAAGTATATTGTGAAAAAAGTATTTTTTAGTGTCATGTATTAATAAAAATAAAAATGCATTATTTTTATATTTTTGTCCTAAGTATTCTAATAAAATATATAAGTGTTTATATTATACATTAAATATACTAAACATATACAAGGATAAAATATTAATTATTTACAAAAAAAGAATATATTTTAGAAAATGTTTTCAAAAGGTAAATGAAAAATAATCACTGAAAATAAATATATTTTTGTATTATTTTCTAGGGTTTTAAATAAAAAGTATATATATTTATTTACATACATATATTAAATAAAAAAAATAAATGCCAAATAAATGCAAAAAAGGATGGAAAAATATTTTTGATATTTTTTATATTTGAGCAAAAAATAATAAGTCAGAATCAAAAAGAAAAAATAAAAAATGATCAATATATCACACAATGGGCCAGGGGGGTGTAAATTGGAAAAGGGGGTGCAAAAAGTAGGACTGACTCAGGCCCAGCCCAAGCCAGTCATCTTCAACCTTCAGCAATGTTTGAACATCAAAAACGCGCGCTTCTTGTACAACAGCTAACTCCTGATTCTTTGACTTTTAACAAAAACTCATAACACAAACATTATAGAGCATCAAGAGACGAATTCATACATATAAAACACTTGACCTAACTCTAAGAATCCAGGGAGAATTTCTTCATCCCTAATTTCTGACCTAATTTTTCTTCAATGTTCATGGCCAAAATTCTCACAGCACGCATAATATAAATGAAAAGTAAATACATGGATGGCTTCAGGGCTATGAGTAGAACATGTTTTCTTCACAAACCTAAGCTTAATCATGCCTGGATAGAGAGATAGAAGTTTATGTTTTTACCTGTTTCAGCTTGACTTGAACAGAACAATGTAGCAACTTCCAATGGATTTTGAGCTTTTGTACAGCTTGCCTGAAGTCCAAGGATGCTTCTCCAACTCCTAGCTTGCTTTAAAATCAACTGAATCGTGCTATGGAAGTCAACCTGCACAGCTTGAAAATAAAAATGGCAAACGTGGTTATGGGTGTTACAGTTTGAGTTCAATGCTTGGGATAGCTTCAGTGGATGGTAGGGAATGTGTTTGAACGAGCTTTGGCCAAAACGCACGAGTGGAAATGTTTGTGGAAGTCAAGTTGCAGAACTTGCTCTGTTTCTGCAGCAAGAGGGTGTTTTTGTGTTTGAGGAGGTTTGAGGGGTGGTTGATTCGTGCCTTAGGCTTGCTTGGATGTATGAAAGATATTTGCAAAGTTTGCTTGAGCTCTTGTTTACAGGAATGAAAGATTGATAGTTTTTGCAAGCTTTCTTCTACTTGAAGCAAGAAAATGCAAGTTTCAATACAGGCCTGTACAATTCCCTAAAGTATGCTGAAACTTTTACTCTTGGTTAGAGGGATTTGTGTACAAATTCTAGCCTCAAAGATCTGGCCCATGCCTCTTGGATTTGTTATTTGACATAAAGTGCATCTTTTCAAAAATGGCAAAGTTGCTTTTTCTAATTATGGATTAGTTCTTTGTGTAATGACTAAATGCATAAAACAATGCTTGAACACAAAGGTTAGGCATTTAATTATTGAGTGTGAAGAGATTTAGAGGCCTGCAAGCTAACTTGTACAAGATGATTTGAAAAATGCAAATGTTATGAACAAGCCTTAGCCATGAACAAAAGTGAATTTTGCCCAACTTTGCAAATTCGATTCTCCCTAACCACAAGGGTGTTTGATGAGTTCTTGGACAATTTGGAAAGCTTGGAATGTGTACTACAATCCATATTTGTAATGCAAATTGAAAATCCAAGTGGAAGCATGAGAAAAATGGCCAAGAAGTTGGACAAAAATCCTGCCTAGAATAGGTCAAAAATTTTCTATTAAAAATGTTTTGCACCCTTGTTCCAAAAATCATAACTTGAGCTACAAGCTTCCTTTGAGAAAACTTTGTGAATAAAATTTGTAGATTTTGCAATGGACTACAACTTTCATGTTTTGAGTTTTGTTTTAATCCATTTGCATCTTGGTGAAAAAATGGGACAAAGTTAGGAAAAAATAAGGAAATTTCATAACTTAGAAAATTTCTAAGTTATGAAATTTCTTCATTTTAAACCCTAATTTGCAATTTTGGGTTTCTTGATGAACAAGTTTCATAATTTGACATGTCTTGATGAAAAATGAATCTTGGCACTTGATTTTGACCAAAAAGTCAAAGTTTGACTTTTCAGTATACAGTCAAATTTTGATCAGTTGACTGGAAAATTCATCTGTCAATCCTGTGCATTTGAGACCTTTTGAACTTGTTGAATGGATCAAGACAATTCCATTGAGTTCTTGAGTCCATATGTGATCTTGGTTTGCCATTGGTTAGGTCAAACAGTCAAAAATTGCCTTTGTGCAGTCAAAACCCTAAAAATGACCATTTTGCCCTTTTGGTGATCTGATCAAATTTCTTGTGGAATTGTGATCCAAACTTGACCAAATGGTTCATATGAGTTCATAATGTTGATGTGGGTCAAATTTCATGAGGTTTGACTGTCAATTGGCCACAGTTGACTTTTTCCCCAATACAGCTGATTTTAGGTCAACTGTCCAATTGACTGGGCAAAAATTGGAATCAAGGCTTGAAACTTGGTATGGATAAACTTGTGAGTCCAACATGAAGCATGAATGTCATTTTGGGCATTTTAGGTCAAAACATCTTTGTGCAAACTCAAACCCTAATTTGGGTCAACAGTGCAAGGAGGAGTCTTGAGCAGAGCAAACCCTAACTTGATCTTGAGCTCCAAGAGTCTTATAATGAGAAAATGTTGAAGAAATGAGAGGGCAAATTTTGGGGTACAACAGTTGCCCCTGTTCAATCTTCTTGCACCTGAAGAGTTAGATTGGCAAGTTTGCCTTTCGCGTCTCGAAGGTAAAAGGAGATTGGACACTAGAGTGCCCGTAAATTTGCACTCGTCAAAACAATGGATGCGGGAATGGGCTTAGAGATGCCATTTGGAGATGGGCTTAAAGATGCCATCTGGAGGGGTGACAGAATCTTGTCGGGGGATGGGCTTAAAGATGCCATCTAGAATGCTTGTTGAATTGTATGTCGTTGATGAGTGAGCGAGCATCAGAAAGGTATCCATGTTTTGGAACATCTCTGAACTGGGGGTCTGAATAAGCAATAGATTGACATCCATATCTGGAAGTATCCGTAAACTATTTTCAAAAGTTGAGTCCGAACAAGCGATAGATTAACATCCGTGTCTGGAGAATCCGTAAACTGTTTTCAGAAGTTGAAGAATCAGAATAAGCGATAGGTTAGCATCCGTGTATGGAGAACCCGTAAACTGTTTTCAGAAGTCTTGAAGTTGAATAAGCAATAGAGAAGCATCCATGTTGGGAAGCGTCTGTAAACTGTTTTCAAAAGTTGAGTCTGAACAAGCGATAGATTAACATCCGTGTCTGGAGAATCCGTAAACTGTTTTTAGAAGTTGAAGAATCTGAATAAGCGATAGGTTAGCATCCGTGTCTGGAGAACCCGTAAACTGTTTTCAGAAGTCTTGAAGTTGAATAAGCAATAGAGAAGCATCCATGTTGGGAAGCGTCCGTAAACTGTTTTCAAAAGTTGAGTCTGAACAAGCGATAGATTAACATCCGTGTTTGGAGAATCTGTAAACTGTTTTCAGAAGTCTGAGCTTATACATCTTATCCTGAAAAGGGTAAAATATTAGCTGAAACACAAAGTTATGTTGCATGAAATGTATGATGCAATGTATGTTATATCAATGTTTATGATATGGATGTAATTAATGCGCATGTAAGTTGATGAGTTGTCTTGCTGGGGTTAGATAAATCCTGGATAGCCAGAGATAATAGAATCTTGACTTTGCCGGGGAAAGTGAATCCTTGACTGCTGCAAGGGATTAGAAATCCTTTGATCGTTGAAAATGAGAAGTCCTGGGACTGCTGTTGGGGAATCAGGAGCTTGGGTTGTATGCCAATCTACTGGGGATTTCAGGACGAGAGTCTTCATTCTGATACCGCTTAACTGTTATCTGATCGATCTCCAGGCTTTCACAGAAACCTGTATTGTCATCTGGTCATAATCCAGGCTTCACAATAGCTTGCTAAACTGTTATTCGGTCAAATTCGGGCTTCTCGGCTTGTGTTGAAGATATACCACTATCTGGTCGACTCCAGGCTTCATAGTATTCTTGACTGCTGTCTGGTCGTAATCCAGGCTTCACAGAAACTTGTATTGTCATCTGGTCGTAATCCAGGCTTCACAATAGCTTGCTAAGCTGTTATCCGGTCAAATTCGGGCTTCACGGCTTGTGTTGAAGATATACCACTATTTGGTCGACTCCAGGCTTCGTAGTATTCTTGACAGCTTCCTGGTCGTAATCCAGGCTTCACAGAAACTTGTATTGTCATCTGGTCGTAATCCAGGCTTCACAATAGCTTGCTAAGCTGTTATCCGGTCAAATCCGGGCTTCACAGCTTGTGTTGAAGATATACAACTATCTGGTCGACTCCGGGCTTCGTAGTATTCTTGACTGTTGTCTGGTCGTAATCCAGGCTTCACGGACTCTTGTATTGTCATCTGGTCGTAATCCAGGCTTCACAATAGCTTGCTAAGCTGTTATCCGGTCAAATCCGGGCTTCACGGCTTGTGTTGAAGATATACCACTATCTGGTCGACTCCAGGCTTCGTAGTATTCTTGACTGCTGTCTGATTGTAATCCAGGCTTCACAGAAACTTGTTGGGGATTAAACTATTATCCGGTCGAATCCGGGCTTCATAGCTTGCTCTGAGGGGATACCACTATTTGGTCGCAATCTAGGCTTGGCGATAGTCTGGCATTGTTATTCGGTCGTACTCCGGGCTTCATAATAGCTATAGAGATTAAGATATTATCCGGTCAAATCCGGGCTTCATAACTTGAACTTTGTGAGAATTTGATCTTTGAGGACTGTAACTTCCAACAAGTGATGAAGGAACTCTTGAACGACCGATCAATTTGAAATGTAATTTGTTTTGGAGAATAAATCCTTGACAAATGTTGGGGAAATAAACCCATAACCGAAGCTGGGGATAGAAAAATCCTTTGGTTACTGAGGGTGGGAAATCCTTGTTGACTGTTAATTACTTGGGGAGCCAGATCTTCAGTTGTTGAGGGATCCTAGGACCACTGCTGGGGATAGAAAATCCTTGGTGACCTGCGGGAGATGAGAATTCTGATGATCTCTACTGGGGAGTCCAGAACCTGGGAGCCTCACTCCGGAGGGGTAAGACTGAGAATCTTCAATCTAAGGGGAAGTATCTCTGTGGGAGAATGTTCACTAATTTGGTTCCGCTGGGGATTGATAGTCGGAAGTTTTAGCTCCGCTGGGGATAGGATTTTCAGATTTTAGGGCTCCACTGGGGATACTGAAACTTAACTCTGAGGGGAATTAAGTTCTAGAAGGCTCTCTGGATGGGGAAATCAACTTTGAGAAAGCTTTTGTTCTGTTGAAGATCCTGAAGTTTAACTTTGTTTGGGGAATTAAGCTCTGGATTTGAACCTTGTTGAGGAATTTGGAGTTTAGAACCGCGGGGGATTCCTTCTGAAAGGGCATCAAGATATCTATCTGTACCTTCAACCTATCAGCAATCATCTTTCTTGATGTGTAAGGAAATGATTATGTTCAAATGCATATGCCTATTTAACAAAACATTGGACGTTTCTCAAATAAAACATAAGTGTAAAAAAAGCAAAAGGAAGACAAAGCAAATTTCTGTATCTGGAAAAGTATTTGTATTAACTTTTTATGAGTATCTTTGTACAAAGGAGACAGACATCCTAGTAAGAGGATGTTGTCGTAAAAAAAATTAAAAATTTTATACAAAATAAAGATGGCTATGTGTAATAATTCTATGGGATTCCATTCTGTTATAGCCTTCACAACTCTGAATATCTTGTCCATTCGATGCTTCGTCCGGCGATGGTTGGATTGATCAGAAGTTCGGAGCTTGTTGATGAAGAGATTGTTCTTTAAAGTGATCCGACGAGACATAGTCATACGCTTTAATTCCCTAACTTTTGCCTGGATCGCCCTTTCGGGTTTTCAATCCACCGGGAAACCCCTTTTTGCCCAAGCCGCCCTTTCGGGTTTTCAACTTGCCGGGTGTACAGATTTTTTTTTGTTTTATCCCTAATTTTTGCCTGAACCGCCCTTTCGGGTTTTCGGTTCACCGGGATGCCCATTTTTGCCCAAGTCTCCCTTTCGGGTTTTCGACTTGTCGGGTGATTTTATGCGTAGTATTTTTTGACTATGTCGGCGTTCGCAGGGTGTGGCAAATCGTCACCGTCCATGGTGGTCAGAATCATTGCACCACCAGAAAATATGTTTTTGATCACAAATGGTCCCTCGTAAGTAGGAGTCCATTTGCCCCTGGGATCACTTTGCGGCAAGATGATCCGCTTGATTACGAGATCTCCGACTTGATATTCTTGACGTCTGACTTTCTTGTTGAAATCCTTGATCATCCGTTTTTGGTACGTCTGACCATGGCAAACAGCAGTGAGTTGCTTCTCGTTGATCAAATTGAGTTGATCAAGTCGGGTCTGAATCTAATCGTCTCCATTCAAACCAGCTTCCTTCATAATCCTTAAAGAAGGAATCTGAACTTCCATGGGTAGGATAGCTTTCATGCCATATACTAAAGAAAATGGGGTTGCCCCTGTTGAAGTTCGTGTCGTGGTACGGTATCCATGCAGAGCAAACGGTAACATCTCATGCCAGTCCTTGCAGGTGACTGTCATTTTCTGAATGATCTTCTTGATGTTTTTGTTCGCAGCTTCAACAGCACCGTTCATCTTCGGCCGATAGGGAGATGAATTGTGATGATAAATCTTGAACTGTTCGCATAGAGCGGTGATCATAGTATTGTTCATATTAGTATCGTTGTCTGTGATGATCCTGTCGGGGACACCATACCGGCATATGAGGTTCTGCTTGATGAAGCGGGCAAGCACATTTTTTGTAACAGAGGCAAAGGAAGCTGCTTCGACCCACTTGGTGAAATAGTCAATGGCGACCAGGATGAAGCGATGTCCATTGGACGCTGTGGGTTTGATCTCTCCAATCATGTCAATCCCCCACATTGCGAATGGCCAAGGAGCTGTCAGAACATTGAGAGGAACAGGAGGAATATGAATTTTGTCAGCGTAGACTTGACATTTGTGGCAAGTACGGGAATGTTGATGGCAATCAGCTTCCATGGTAGACCAGTAATAGCCTGCCCTTAGAATCTTCTTAGCCATAGTATGCCCGCTCAAGTGGGTGCCAAATGTGCCACTGTGTATCTCAGTCATGATCAACTCTGCTTCAGCTTTGTCTACACATCGGAGTAAAACACAATCATGGCTGCGTTTGTAGAGGATGTCGTTGCTCAGGAAGAACTTGGCAGCAAATCTCCTTAGGAACTTCTTGTCATTTACGGAAGCTCCTTCGGGATATTCTCTAGTCTGGAGATACCTTTTGATTTCGTGAAACCAGGGTTGTTCCACTACTTCTTCGGTATTAATCTCATGACAATGCGCAGGTTCATCCATTCGCTCGATGGTGATTTGGGGAGCCTCGTTATCCCAGTTGAGTTTAAACATGGAAGACATTGTAGCCAGAGCATCTGCTAGCTGATTCTCTTCTCGCGGGAAATGCTCAAAGGTGATCTGCTCGAAATGAGGCAGCAATGTCAAAACATGTTCTTTGTATGGGATAAGATTAGGATGTTTGGTATCCCACTCTCCTTTGATCTGACTGATAACCAAAGCCGAGTCCCCAAATACGATCAAAGATTTGATCCCCAAGTCTATAGCAGCCTTGAGGCCAAAGATGTAAGCTTCATATTCAGCCATGTTGTTGGTACAGCTGAAGCAAAGTCGGGCCGTGAAAGGTGTGTGGCAACCTTCCGGGGAAATGAGTACCGCACCGATACCGTTTCCAAGTGCATTTGAAGCACCATCAAAGTACAGGGTCCATCGGGATCCTTTTTCAGGTCCGTCATACGGTCCGTTACCTTCAATGTTGTCCAAAGTCATGATGTCCTCGTCCGGGAAGTCGAATCTCATGGATTGATAATCTTCGATAGCTTGATGAGCTAGATGGTTAGCTAGTACACTCCCCTTTATAGCTTTTTGGGTAGTATACTAGATGTCATACTCAGTCAGGATCATTTGCCATCTAGCAATTCTTCCAGATAAAGCAGGCTTCTCGAAGATATACTTGATAGGATCCATTTTGGAAATCAAAAGAGTGGTATGAGTCAACATATACTGTCTTAGTCGGCGAGCAGCCCATACCAAAGTGCAGAAAGTTTTCTCGAGCAGTGAGTAGCGAGTCTCATAGTCGGTAAACTTTTTGCTAAGGTAATAACTGGCATGCTCTTTTCGACCAGACTCGTCATGCTGGCCCAGTACGCACCCCATTGAGTTATCCAAAACGGTCAGATACATGATCAGCGGCCTTCCTTTGAGGGATGGCATCAGAATAGGAGGTTCTAGCAAATACTCCTTGATCTTATCAAAAGCATCTTGGCAATCGTCATTCCATTCGACTACCTGATCTTTCTTCAATAGTTTGAAAATTGGCTCACAGGTAGACGTCAGATGAGAGATGAATCTGGCAATATAGTTCAAGCGCCCCAAGAACCCTCTAACCTCCTTTTCAGTACGGGGGGCAGGCATTTCTTGTATAGCCTTCACTTTTGTTGGATCGACCTCAATGCCTTTGTTGCTGACAATAAATCCTAGAAGTTTACCAGACCTAACTCCAAAAGTGCACTTACTTGGATTCAGCCTGAGTTTGTATTCCTTCAATCGGGCAAACAGCTTTTGCAGATGTTCAAGGTGTTCCTCCTCTGTTTGTGATCGAGCTATCATGTCGTCTACGTAAACTTCGATCTCATGATGTATCATATCATGAAACAAAGCTACCATGGCGCGCTGGTAAGTTGCCCCTGCGTTCTTCAGTCCGAACAGCATCACCTTGTAGCAGAAGGTACCCCACTGTGTAACAAAGGTTGTTTTCTCCATGTCCTCGGGGGCCATTTTGATCTGGTTGTAGCCCGAGAATCCGTCCATGAAGGAAAATACCTTGTGCTGAGCTGTGTTGTCAATCAAGATGTCAATATGTGGCAGCGGAAAATCATCTTTAGGGCTGGCCCTGTTTAAATCCCGGTAGTCCACACACATTCTGACCTTGCCGTCTTTTTTAGGTACTGGCACAATGTTAGAAACCCATTGTGGATAGGATGTAGCAGCCAGAAAGCCAGCGTTGAATTGCTTCATTACTTCTGCTTTAATCTTCTCAGACATGTCGGGCCTTATTCGGCAGACTTTTTGCTTGATCGGTGGACAGTCCTCTCTTGTAGGGAGACGGTGAACCATGATATCTGTGTCTAAACCCGGCATGTCTTCATAAGACCAGGCGAAGATTTCAACATATTCATTTAACAACTGTATTAAACGCCCTTTGACACTTGGTTCCAGATTGGCACCCACTTGTACTTCTTTCTTGTCTTCCTTTGTTCCTAAGTTGACTGTTTCCAACAACTCTTCATGAGGTAAGATGGCCCTCTCTTCTTGTTGTAGAAGTCTGGCTAGCTCTCCTGGTACTTCACAATCTTCGTCATCTTCATACTCAGCCTAATTGACCAAATCTTCAGAGTTATTGAAGGATACAACAGAATAGTCACCCATAGAATCCAGAGTGGATGGGTACCTGCATTTGTGAGTGTGGGTGTGCGTAAGGGATAGCCATCCTTAAACAAACAAAAATGCAAAAGGAAAGAAAATGAACACATCAGTTTATATATGAAAAACGTCCAATGATTCATTAAACATGGCATATGAATATGAAGAGAATCAAAACCCTTACAAATGGACCTACATGTCCCGGGCAAGGCATGAGGTGAAAAAGTAGTGTGCAGATTGTTTAAAAGTAATTATTACAGACCAACAGAAAATGTTCGAAAGATAAGTTACTGATTAATGAAAGTAATGGGGACGAAGTCCTTCGCCTCCCAGTTGTGCAGTCCCCCTTCAATGGTTGGGAAGATCCAATCTTCAATGTTGGCCTCTTCGTCTTCGTCTTCCAAAGCATTGATTCCATGAGGAGAAATCTTGATGGGTGTCTTTTCAATTTTTGAGCGACGCATAGCTTTTTGCCCCGCAGCGGTAAATCCCAACCCAAACTTGTCTATCTTGTGGGGAAAGTCAGGCAAATGACCCCATGTTGAGCTCTTTCCCTCCTTCATTGCAGCCTGTGCGTCTTTCAGAGATGCCATCCTGGCCACCTGCTTGGGTACCTCAGCTACAGCCTTTGCTATTGCAACCTCGGGAGCAATTTCCTCGAAGTGTTGGAACGGTGTTTCGATGAATTCGCCCTCCACCTCCACATACCTAAAGGAGTTCAGATGACTGATCATGTAGTCCTCTTCACCGTGTATAGTTATGATCTTTCCCTTAACAGGGTATTTTAGCATCTGATGTAGGGAGGAGGTGACCGCCCCGGCATTATGTATCCATGGCCTCCCTAGCAAGCAAGAGTATGATGGGCGGATGTCCATCACATAGAAAGTTGAGTGGAACACTTCAGTTCCTACCTTGATAGGGATGTCGACCTCCCCATGCACCATTCTTTTAGACCCGTCAAATGCCCTGACAATGATATTACTTGGTTTCAGCTCCAAGCCTTCACAATCCAATCGATCGAGAGCCTTCTTAGGCAGCACATTTAGAGAAGAACCAGTGTCGACCAAGACATGGGCGAGAGTAGTTCCTCGGCATTCAACTGACACATGCAATGCGTCATTGTGCTTTCTTCCCTTCGGAGTCAGGTCAGCATCAGAGAAACCCAGGCCGTTGTCAACGGTAAGGCTGGCTACACAATCCTGGAATTGATCGGCTGAGGTTTCCTGGGGAACGTGGGTTGTCTTCAGAAATCTTATCAATGCTTTGGCATGAGCCTCCGAACAAAGCAGCAATGCTAACATGGAGATCTTCGAGGGGGTTTGCCCCAGTTGCTCTACCACATCATAATCACTTTTCTTAATTATTTTCAGAATCTCCTCCATTTCTTTCTTAGAGGTTTCGGGGATGACGAATGGCTGAGCCCTCGTCCTGACGAGCTCATCTTGGATCCCTTTCCCCTTATCAGCAGAAGTAGGAGGGACAACCACAGGAGTAACAGCTTCTTCAATCAGCGGAGTTCTTGCAGAAAGTTTTATCGGTGCAGGAGTAACCTTGACAGCAGCTGAGGGTCCAAAGATTGCCTTTGGAGGGGCAATCTCTGGAGAGAAAATTCTCCCACTTCGGGTAATCTTGCTCGTACCGCCAATGTTTCCAATGTCGGCATTTTCTTCGTCTGAGCTCTCTTCAGTTATCTCAACTTGTTTAACACCGTGGTAGTAGATTTCTCCACCATAATTCCACGGTATCGATTTGTCAGATTTGTAGGGGACAGGCCCAGGCATGGTTATTTTCAAAGGAACAATCTTCGTAGCGGATGTAATCTTAACAGGCTTTTTAGGGACCTTGGAAAGATTGGTGGAAATGGTGATTATTGAAACATCTTCGATAGGGGTTGGAGTAGCATGAATCTTTTCGAAAAGAATTTGTTGGCTGTCCATTAGGCCTTGGATGCCTATCTTCAGTAATGGACAGTCGATTGGTAGGGAGGAACAACAGTAGCAGTCTTCTTTACAACCTGGGAAAATCCCAGCCTTCAATAGATTCAACTTGATTGTTAATAGTGGAGTTACCAGATCATCAACAGCAGCAACATACAGATCTTCTTCAATAGCATGGACATTGCGACCATGCTTCGACATCGGAGCGGATATTACATTCGGCTTCTCTGGTGCATCGAACTTAACCTCTTTAGCATCTATCAAGTCTTGAATTTTATTCTTAAGCGCCCATCAATCGTTGGTGTCATGCCCGGTGCTGTCAGAATGATAGGCATATTTAGCATTAGGATGATAGTGTGGGGAAGCGGTATTCACAATCTTTGGCGCTTCTCTAATAGTGGTAAGATTTAGCTTCAACAAATGGGGAAGAACTTGTGTAGGCGTCATGTTGATGCGGGTGAACTGCCGTTGTGGCCGTTCTACCCGTTGCTGATTTGGTCTGGACTGATTGTTACGAGGCTGATCATGTGATGAATTTTGAATCATCACGGCCCCTACAGTCGGCCGGCGCTCAGTTCTTCCCGATCCCTTTTGAGAGTATATAACAGCTGCTTCCTTCTTGGCCGGAAATGATTTCTTAGCAGTTGTGGATGCAGAGGCATCCCTTTGAATCTTCCCACTCTTAATACCAGCTTCCACCCGTTCGCCAGTCAGAATCAATTCAGTAAACCCTGCGGAAAAGCTCCCGATCAAATGGTTGAAGAACGGGCCAGATAGGGTCCCCAAGAACATATCAACTAGTTCCCTATCTAAAAGAGGTGGCTGCACTCTTCCGGCCAAGTCGCGCCATTTCTGGGCGTATTCTTTGAATCCCTCATTTGAGGCCATCCCCATACTTTGTAGCTGAGTACGGGTTGGCGCCAAGTCAGCGTTATATTGATACTGGCGATAAAAGGCAGCTGCCAAGTCTTCCCAGTTATGCACTTCTGACCTCTCAAGCTGGTAAAACCAGTCTAGTTGTGTACCGGACAAGCTGTCCTAAAAGAAGTGTACCCAAAGATTTTTGTCGGATGTATGAGGTTGAATTCTTCTGACATATGACCTCAGGTGCATCTTTGGGCAAGACAGCCCGTCATATTTTGCAAAAATAGGCACCTTAAACTTTGGAGGGATCACAATCCCAGCAATCAATCCCAATTCTTCAAAATCTAGCCTGGGAACTCTTTGCAGCTCCATAGCTTCCAGTCTATCCTCCAGGTTTTTGTATTTGTCGTTCGCTGGCGGGTATTGCTGCTCTGAGTAGTCTTCATCTTCCTCAACCTCTTCCTCTTCAGCCTCAGACTCAGAAGGTAGTGCAGCTCCTTTTCCCTTACCGGTTCCCTCATCAGATGTGGAGGGAAATTCAAGAACTCTCCTTGCTTCATTCTCAAATCTTCTTCCCAGTGTAGCTACCCCAACTCTTTTCTTCTTCTTTTTTCCTTTTTCTTGCTCTTTGTTCCCCAACAGTGCTTTTAGATCCTCCTGACCCTTTGCCAAGGTCATAAGGATCTGTTGAAACTACGAGTTTTGTGACTGCAGATCTTTGACCGTCTGTTCAAGATCCATCTTACTGAAATAAACAGCAGAAAGATAAGGAAACCTGGTGTGAAGACCTGCTTATGCATATGATGAATGATATGTTTATTCATGCAATGCATTCAAGGATTTAGAAATTCGAAATTGTTGCAGACAAAAAGAACACACGTCATATTAATAAGAAGAAATTTTGTCAGTACATAAATGCCCCATGGGCCAAATATTACAAAAACTTCTTAAGGTAAAAAGACGTTGCGCATCCTCTTTGGTGCGATGTAAGTGTTGAGGGTCTCCTCCTCGTGAAGTCGGCGGGTAAGCTCCAAAACCTTCTTCTCACTGGCGTAGAAGCTGGCTTCAAAAGTATTTCGCTCTTCCTTGAGTTGGATCAACTCTTCTGCATTTCCTCCCATGATGTTGGCATGTCAGGATGTAGGATGGTGTATGGAACCTCTCCTTCCTTAACAGGCTCTTTAATCAAAGGGAGAATGTGAGGGTAAGGCATCATAAGACTCTGGGCGCGGGTTCGTATCCACTTGAGATAAGGCTCAAGAGGGATGGAGTTCTTGTGCCCCAGTGTCTTACTATCTACCTTGTTAGGCATCCTCCAAGCTCTGATGAATCTTTGGCGAAGTCTTTGCGCATCGTTATTGAAGTCAAAAACTAGGTCAGGAATCAGCATGTCATGAGGGCCATCCCTCCGTGCATATCCAAATTGTCTCAAAGCTAGACAAAGGTTGTAGGTAATGCCTCCCCTAATGCCAAGTAGTGGAACATTAGGGAACTCACCACAACGATCGACGATGATGACATTTTCTCTGGACCGAGAACACCAATGTACATCAGAATGTTTGAGGGTCATCAACCGTTGTGACCACCTTAAGCCTTGTTCATTCTTCAAAACAGATTGTGGAAGGTGAGAAATAAACCACCTTGCAAGGAGAGGAGTACAGCACATGAGGACACCTCTCTTCCTCATTGTTCGTGTGTAAAATGAGTGGAGGATGTCCCCAAGCAATGTAGGTATGGGATTCCTGGATAGTAGAATCTTGACAGCATTGACATCTATAAGTTGGTCAGGATTTAGGAACAAGACCAACCCATAAATGAGGAGTGCCACAATATCTTCAAAGGCTTGCAGATCCAAAGAATTCCAACACTCTTGTGCCTTCTCAAACAAGAATTTTGCCAAGAAGCCTTTGACACCACTTCTAGTTTCCCAATGCCCCTTGATGTCAGATGGTTGCAAGTGTAGTGCTTGAGCAACATCTTCAGGCTTTGGTTCTTTTTCTGTACCGTTGTAGGGTAGTTGATTAAGAATAGGAATTCTCAGGAGTTGAGAAAATTCCTCCAAAGTAGGCACCAATTGGTAGTCGGGGAATGTGAAACAGTGGTGAAGGGGGTCAAAGAATTGGAACAACACTTTCACCATGTCTTCTTCAATGTTGGTGTTGACTAGGCTGAGCAGTCTACCATGTCTTTCACTGAAGAGAGAGCTTTCTGGAATTCTGGATGTGAGCTCCTTGAGTTGAGGAGGGATTCTCAAAAGGTTGACTTGGATAGTTTTCCTGCGAAGAATTTCCATGACCTACAAAACAAGAACAAAGATGAAGATCCAAACCCTTGAAATGGTTAGTGGATGCATATGATGCTTTATGATGTTCATGATGTATGCACAAACATATGTACAAGCAAGTCACACAAAACCCTAGTTTCAGGCTTGCATGAGGTTTCATAGGTAAGTACCCTCTTGAGTGAAGTTGGCTTAAAAACCTGTCCTATAAATAGTAACCGGGTTCTAAGGAGCTCAATATCATTGAATTGTTTTCTATGTTCATTGTTTTGGTTTAGCCACTTAACTAGCGACCAAAATATTCCAAGAAAACAACCCTCAATGAGTGTAGTATCGAGTATCTACCAACTTCGGACTGCACCAAAGTCGGTCATCTCACTACCCCTAATAAAAGGCCAAGATGGTCAAGTAAGGTTCTAGGTCATTAGTGCTTAGTGACATCACTCAGCAGCCCCGTACTCTCCTTGATTGAACTCAAGGGTTACCGGTACTCACAAATATGTCGCACTAACATAGCTATTGCTTCAACCGTTTCGGTATACCCCGCACAGTTTCCACAATGTATTGCTATCTATGAATGTTTCCCAAATCCGGGTGTAGGATTTCAAGCCCAAACAAGAGAACCAAAATGTAAAGCAATCAAAGCAAACAATTAGTCATGCAAAAGGGTGATCTAAGCCCTAAGGTTACCCCACTTTTAAAGTTGTCCCCAGCAGAGTCGCCAGTTCTGTGATACGGTGGGAGAACTGACTTGAGGTTTTCCGTTTGTATTCGCACTTGTTCGGTTTAGCAAGATTCGCCACCGACTTTTTATTTTATCCTAAAGGAAAGGTTAAAAAGCACAGGAAAAACCTTTGAGATGTTTTCGTGGGTTCGGGGGGTAGATTATGAAAAGGGAAGGTGCTAGCACCCTTTTCATCCATGGTTATCCATGGGCTCTTAGTTTACTTGTTTTAGATCACTTGCCTTTGATTTTCAATTGCTTGAAATGGTGGTGTGTGTGTGTGTGTGTTTGAAAATGTTTTGAAAAAGATGCCTTGTCTAGGCAACCATTGTAACAATTCTTTACTCGAATGTTTTACAAAGGTGTTTGTCTTTTTGAAAAGATGTTTCAATGTTTTTGAAAGTTGTTTTGAAAGTTGTGTTGTGGAGTGTGTTTTGAAAGTAGGCAAGTGTGTTTTGCAAGTTTGATCAAGTAACTAAGAGTTGTCTACCCCTAAATTTACTCAAAGATCTTTCTTATGTTTTAACCCTTTTAACAGTGTTGTTTCACCATTGTATTTGGTGAACAACCTTGTGTTAGGATGTTAACAGGACGGGCGCGGGTCATCGCATAGACCATGAGTGCAATAGTGTCAAGTGTCTTTGGCAATTTGCTTGAGGGACTTGATCATTTTTTAGGCAACTTGAGAAAGCGTCATCGAGGGACTATGATCATTTGATTTGTTTTTGTTTTGCCAAAGACACTCAACATGATACATGGCCCATTTTGGAAGGCAACAAGTGGAGTAACCCTAAGGGTGCAAGTGTGCATTGTGTTGTCCATTTTCATGCTTTTTTGTCTTTGTATTAGTCAAGCTATTTGTTATTTGATTTGCATACAAATCCTAAGTCTATCATGGCATAATTTGAAAGCTTTTAAATGCGGAAATTTAAAGTCCTAAATTATTACAACATAATTATGGGGATGGGGATACAAATGTTTGAATGGGGGGTATTTAGCAAGAAATTAAATCTAAAACTATTACATCCATATTAAATATACAAATATCAAATTGTACAATATTTAAACAAATATAATAAATATGCAAAAATGTATTATGCACAAAAAAGATTTTTTATGTATGAGAAAGTATTTTTCAATGTGAAATATAAACAAAAATAAAAAGGTCAAATTTTTGAATATTTTGTGGTTTTAGGGAAAAACCCTAGTTTTTAAATAAATAGTATTTATTTAATAATTATATACAATATTTATATATTAACTTATACAAAAAAAAAAAGAAGTATATTGTGAAAAAAGTATTTTTTAGTGTCATGTATTAATAAAAATAAAAATGCATTATTTTTATATTTTTGTCCTAAGTATTCTAATAAAATATATAAGTGTTTATATTATACATTAAATATACTAAATATATACAAGGATAAAATATTAATTATTTACAAAAAAAGAATATATTTTAAAAAATGTTTTCAAAAGGTAAATGAAAAATAATCATTGAAAATAAATATATTTTTGTATTATTTTCTAGGGTTTTAAATAAAAAGTATATATATTTATTTACATACATATATTAAATAAAACAAATAAATGCAAAAAAGAATGGAAAAATATTTTTTTATATTTTTTATATTTGAGCAAAAAATAATAAGTCAGAATCAAAAAGAAAAATAAAAAATGATCAATATATCACACAATAGGCCAGGGGGTGTAAATTGGAAAAGGGGGTGCAAAAAGTAGGACTGACTCAGGCCCAGCCCAAGCCAGTCATCTTCAACCTTCAGCAATGTTTGAACATCAAAAACGCGCGCTTCTTGTACAACAACTAACTCCTGATTCTTTGACTTTTAACAAAAACTCATAACACAAACATTATAGAGCATCAAGAGACGAATTCATACATATAAAACACTTGACCTAACTCTAAGAATCCAGGGAGAATTTCTTCATCCCTAATTTCTGACCTAATTTTTCTTCAATGTTCATGGCCAAAATTCTCACAGCACGCATAATATAAATGAAAAGTAAATACATGGATGGCTTCAGGGCTATGAGTAGAACATGTTTTCTTCACAAACCTAAGCTTAATCATGCCTGGATAGAGAGATAGAAGTTCATGTTTTTACCTGTTTCAGCTTGACTTGAACAGAACAATGTAGCAACTTCCAATGGATTTTGAGCTTTTGTACAGCTTGCCTGAAGTCCAAGGATGCTTCTCTAACTCCTAGCTTGCTTTAAAATCAACTGAATCGTGCTATGGAAGTCAACCTGCACAGCTTGAAAATAAAAATGGCAAACGTGGTTATGGGTGTTACAGCTTGAGTTCAATGCTTGGGATAGCTTCAGTGGATGGTAGGGAATATGTTTGAACGAGCTTTGGTCAAAACGCACGAGTGGAAATGTTTGTGGAAGTCAAGTTGCAGAACTTGCTCTGTTTCTGCAGCAAGAGGGTGTTTTTGTGTTTGAGAAGGTTTGAGGGGTGGTTGATTCGTGCCTTAGGCTTTCTTGGATGTATGAAAGATATTTGCAAAGTTTGCTTGAGCTCTTGTTTACAGGAATGAAAGATTGATAGTTTTTGTAAGCTTTCTTCTACTTGAAGCAAGAAAATGCAAGTTTCAATACGGGCCTGTACAATGCCCTAAAGTATGCTGCAACTTTTGCTCTTGGTTAGAGGGATTTGTGTACAAATTCTAGCCTCAAAGATCTGGCCCATGCCTCTTGGATTTGTTATTTGACATAAAGTGCATCTTTTCAAAAATGGCAAAGTTGCTTTTTCTAATTATGGATTAGTTCTTTGTGTAATGACTAAATGCATAAAACAATGCTTGAACACAAAGGTTAGGCATTTAATTATTGAGTGTGAAGAGGTTTAGAGGCCTGCAAGCTAACTTGTACAAGCTGATTTGAAAAATGCCAATGTTATGAACAAGCCTTGGCCATGAACAAAAGTGAATTTTGCCCAACTTTGCAAATTCGATTCTCCCTAACCACAAGGGTGTTTGATGAGTTCTTGGACAATTTGGAAAGCTTGGAATGTTTACTACAATCGATATTTGTAATGCAAATTGAAACTCCAAGTGGAAGCATGTGAAAAATGGCCAAGAAGTTGGACAAAAATCCTGCCTAGAATAGGTCAAAATTTTTCTAAGTTAAAAATGTTTTGCACCCTTGTTCTAAAAATCATAACTTGAGCTACAAGCTTCCTTTGAGAAAACTTTGTGAATAAAAGTTGTAGATTTTGCAATGTACTACAACTTTCATGTTTTGAGTTTTGTTTGAATTCATTTGCATCTTGGTGAAAAAATGGGACAAAGTTAGGAAAAAATAAGGAAATTTCATAACTTAGAAAATTTCTAAGTTATGAAATTTCTTCATTTTAAACCCTAATTTGCAATTTTGGGTTTCTTGATGAACAAGTTTCATAATTTGACATGTCTTGATGAAAAATGAATCTTGGCACTTGATTTTGACCAAAAAGTCAAAGTTTGACTTTTCAGTATACAGTCAAATTTTGATCAGTTGACTGGAAAATTCATCTGTCAATCCTGTGCATTTGAGACCTTTTGAACTTGTTGAATGGATCAAGACAATTCCATTGAGTTCTTGAGTCCATATGTGAGCTTGGTTTGCCATTGGTTAGGTCAAACAGTCAAAAATTGCCTTTGTGCAGTCAAAACCCTAAAAATGACCATTTTGCCCTTTTGGTGATCTGATCAAATTTCTTGTGGAATTGTGATCCAAACTTGACCAAATGGTTCATATGAGTTCATAATGTTGATGTGGGTCAAATTTCATGAGGTTTGACTGTCAATTGGCCACAGTTGACTTTTTCCCCAATACAGCTGATTTTAGGTCAACTGTCCAATTGACTGGGCAAAAATTGGAATCAAGGCTTGAAACTTGGTATGGATAAACTTGTGAGTCCAACATGAAGCATGAATGTCATTTTGGGCATTTTAGGTCAAAACAACTTTGTGCAAACTCAAACCCTAATTTGGGTCAACAGTGCAAGGAGGAGTCTTGAGCAGAGCAAACCCTAACTTGATCTTGAGCTCCAAGAGTCTTATAATGAGAAAATGTTGAAGAAATGAGAGGGCAAATTTTGGGGTACAACATTTACCACTAAGGCGTCCTAACATTGCTTTAGTGGCCACACGTCCCTTAAATCGAATTGACCCGAAAACTCCAACGACAGTGCTACCTACTCCTCAATAGTGGGATAGCATTGTCTAAAGGACATTTGCACAGTTTAATTCCTTTTTGAGTAGGTAGATGTTCTTAAGTACTTTCTCCTTTTAAAACAAAACAAAACTTTTCTCACTTACACTCTCTTCAAAACAAAAACTCTTTTCAAACCCACAAACACAAAGAAAAGCAAACTTTTGAAAACATAGTGAGCAAGTACCTAAGAGCCCGTGGATAACCACGGATAGAAAGGGTGCTAACACCTTCCCTTTCTATAATCTACCTCCCAAACCCGAGAAAAATCTCAAAAAGGAATTTTTCTATGCTTTTGTCCTTTTTGAGTAGGTAGATGTTCTTATTAAGGGAAACTCTGAAGTTCCAGTCGAAGGACACTCTGAAGTTCCAGCCCAAGGACCTTTTGAAATGCCAATTGAAGGGTATTTGTCCATATACCAATCAAAGGGTACTTTTTAAAATTCCAATCGAAAGGCTTTGTTAACAGGCCAATCGAAAGGTGTTGTTCATGCTAATCGAAGGACATGGTTAACATGCCTGTCGAAGCTGCCTTTACACAATGCTAAATCGAAGGATCCCTTGGCATGCCAATTGAAAGGCTTGGCCCAGGGTGCTAAACGAAAAGGTCTTTCAGAATTCCAATCGAAGGCCTTGACACAATGCCAATCGAAGTGTTTGTCCATAATGCCAATCGAAGGGAATTATCCATGCCAATCGAAAGGCTCCTTCAGAATACCAATCGAAGGGTCTTTCAGAATGCCAATCGAAAGGTACTTAAAGCACCACTCAAAAATTTTCTTTTTCCTTAGGTAAGGGTTTCTGGTCAACCATGCAGGGGGGAGACTTTGGAAAACATGAGAGGGCAAATTTTGGGGTGCAACAGTTACCCCTGTTCAATTTTCTTAAACCTGAGGATATAGATTAGCTTTCAAGCCTTTCGTGATCCGAATGTGGAAGATAATTGAACACTAGAGTGCCCAGAAATTTGCACTCACATGGTGTAGTATCAGCATTGTGACGTCGGGAAATGGCTTACAGATGCCATTTGGAGATTGTTGGTATGAGGATGGGCTTATAGATGCCATCTGCAGGAGTGATTGTTGGACTGTATCTATAAGCTGGAATTGGATGATTTCCAGAATTGTGTCTGCATCTGGAGAGTATCTGAAATGTATTTGAATGAGTGACAGAATGACATTTGAATCTGGATCGTATCTGGACTGTAATTTGAATGAGTGACAGACTGACATCTGAATCTGGATCGTATCTGGACTGTAATTTGAATGAATCTGGAATAAGTATCAGAATGTCATCCATATCTGGGTCGCATCTGAACTGTCTCTAGAAGGAATCTGGAATAAGTATCAGAATGTCAGCCATGTCTAGATCGCATCCGAACTGTCTCTAGAAGGAATCTGGAATAAGTATCAGAATGTCAGCCATATCTGGGTCGCATCTGAACTGTCTCTAGAAGGAATCTGGAATAAGTATCAGAATGTCAGCCATATCTGGATCGCATCTGAACTGTCTCTAGAAGGAATCTGGAATAAGTATCAGAATGTCAGCCATGTCTGGATCGCATCTGAACTGTCTCTAGAAGGAATCTAGAATAAGTATCAGAATGTTAGCCATATCTGGATTGCATTTGAACTGTCTCTAGAAGGAATCTGGAATAAGTATCAGAATGTCAGCCATATCTGGATCGCATCTGAACTGTCTCTAGAAGGAATTTGGAATAAGTATCAGAATGTCAGCCATATCTGGATCGCATCTGAACTGTCTCTAGAAGGAATTTGGAATAAGTATCAGAATGTCAGCCATATCTGGATCGCATCTGAACTTGTCTCTAGAAGGAATCTGAAATAAGTATCAGAATGTCAGCCATATTTAGATCGCATATGAACTGTCTCTAGAAGGAATCTGGAATAAGTATCAGAATGTCAGCCATATCTGGATCGCATCTGAACTGTCTCTATAAGGGATCTGGAATAAGTATCAGAATGTCAGCCATATCTGGGCCGCATCTGAACTGTCTCTAGAAGGAATCTGGAATAAGTATCAGAATGTCAGCCATATCTGGATCGCATATGAACCGTCTCTAGAAGGAATCTGGAATAAGTATCAGAATGTCAGCCATATCTGGATCGCATCTGAACCGTCTCTAGAAGGAATCTGGAATAAGTATCAAAATGTCAGCCATATCTGGATCGCATCTGAACCGTCTCTAGAAGGAATCTGGAATAATTATCAGAATGTCAGCCATATCTGGGTCGCATCTAATTTGTCTATAGAAGGAATCTGGAATAAGTATCAGAATGTCAGCCATATCTGGATCGCATCTGAACTGTCTCTAGAAGGAATCTGGAATAAGTATCAGAATGTCAGCCATATATGGGTCGCATCTGAACTGTCTCTAGAAGGAATCTGGAATAAGTATCATAATGTCAGCCATATCAGGATCGCATCTGAACTGTCTCTAGAAGGAATCTGGAATAAGTATCAGAATCTCAGCCATATCTCGGTCGCATCTGAACTGTCTCTAGAAGGAATCTCAGAAGATGATGATTTTTGCCTGTTGATTAATCTTTCCTGAAAAGGTAAAGAGTTAGTTCTACCTCCCGAACCCGAGAAACATCTCGAAAAGGAATTTTTCTGTGATTTTGTCCTTTCCTTGTTGGATAAAATAAAAGACGGTGGCGACTCTTGCTTACCGCGACATTTTGCGAAAACAAACGCAAACGCGAACCAGCATTCCAAAACAGTCAGTTCTCATTCCCACCGATCACAGAACTGGCGACTCTGCTGGGGAAGAGATACTTTGCTGAGATTTTAATGATAAACTCCACTGGGGATTCCGTTGATAAGCTCTGTTGGGGATTTTGATGATGAACTCCGCTGGGGATAGAAAGAACTTCGATGGGGATGATCTTTCAGTTGCAACTTGCTGAGGATAACCCGGTTAGACTCTTGTGAGGATAACCTCTGAATTTGGCTGGGGAGACTTATTTGTGCTTCGCAGGGGATAAGCTTCCAGAATCTACTAGGGAAGATGATTCAACTCCATTGGGGAAACTTTTTTAGACTGCGCTGGGGAAATGGTTCCGCTGGGGGTATCTTGCATTCTGCCGGGGAACATTCTTATATTCCGTTGAGGAATATTAAGACTTCCAAGGATACTCTTATGCTTGCTGAGGAATATCCTTATACTCCGCTGGGGAATATTAAGACCTTCTGGGGATACCCAACCTTTTTAGGGCTGATGGTAGACCAACTCTGCTTGGGGAGAGTATTGCTGATTCGTTCATAGTTGCAAGTCTCAGCTGAGAGAGCTATCATTATTGTCTTACTCTGCGGGGAGTGAAAGTATCTTAGCCATATTCTTCAGCTGAATATATACCTTGGTACCTGGTGGACAGAGCAACTTGTACAGTTCGGACAATTCTTATTTGCCCCTATTTTTTGTGGGAGAAGGTGCCTGCGGAGGCCCTGTGGATCGAGTATTATCCCCACCTATGAGGTGCTTGGTATCTTTCGGTCAAAATGACAAGTCTTCTTCTGGTAGGCCAGTGACGAGATGACGAGACATAGTCGTACGCTTTGATCCCTAATTTTTTCCTGGACCACCCTTTTGGGTTTTCAGTTCACCGGGATACCCTTTTTTGCCCAAGCCGTCTTTTCAGGTTTTCGACTTGCCGGGTGTACAAATTTTTTTCATTTTTATCCCTAATTTTTTCCCCAACCCTTTTGGTTCGCCGGGAAGCCCTTACTTTTGCCTAGGCCAGTCAACCTAGCGGGTCTTTGATTATGCGTAGTACTTTTTTGACTATGTCCACGCTCTCAGAGTGTAGGGAGTTGCCATTGTCAGTAGTGTCGTGTTGCCATACTACCAGAAGATGTTTGATCATGCAAGATTAGTTGTTGGAATTCATGTCCAATGCCCCAATTGATTCTGATGGAGATTTGCCCCTGACTATTTGGCATTTTGAGAGATTCCTTGAATCTTGACTTGACTGCCCCAGATGATGGTGAGGGAGACTTGCCCCTAGGTTAACCTGCAATTGAGAGATTTCTTAAAATCTTGACTGGATTGCCCCAGGTTTACTGAACTTTGAAAGTTTTGTTGAAATCTTGACTGGAATGCCCCAGGTTTACTGGACAACACCATATCAAGTCCCTTTTTGCTGATAGGAGACTTTTGCCACGGGAGCGTCATCCCACTTGAAGTGATTTTACTCACTGAGAGAGCTTTCGTTCCTCCGAACATTCATTGTATGAATTTCTTCGCTGTCAAACAAATAACCATGTGCAAACAACGATATTCAAATAATGCAAAGTTTATGCTTGTCTCGAAGTTTTGAAAAATGCATTTTTTAGCAGAAAACTTTTTATAAGACAAATTCAACACAAGATTTAGGGCAAAGCCTTACAGGAGTCAGGATACCTTTTGTAACAGTATGCTTTTGAACTAACCCATGCTTCAATTAGGACTTTTGAAGGGTTGTAACGTGGCTTGGTTCACGGTTTAAGAAACAAAGGATAAAGGCTCAAATCATATTTGTACCCACCCGCTCTTCGTGATGTTCTTCAATCCTAAACTCAGTTAATTGTGCGTCAAACTCTATTCGAATTTAGAACAACGTTTTGGTGACGGTTCACACAAGTTGGATTTTGGAAGGAAGTCATCATGTTTTTTTTTCATGTTGTTGAGGATTTGTAGCGACCTCGTTCTTTTGATTTGTTATCCCTAATTTTTGCCTGATTGTTCCTATTTTCGAGATTACAGTCAGCGGGATGCCCCAACTTTCTTAAGCCTTCTTTATAGGTTTTGACTTATTGGGCTTTTATTTTGAGAAATAATGATTGCCTGTCCTTACGATTATACGGAACCAACACCGCCTTTTGTTACGGAAGGACTTCTTTGATACCATTCATTGTGCACCTGGATCAACTGAGAAAACTACCCTGCCCCAGGTTATAATAAAGGGTTTTAATTTGTGAAAATAAAAACTCCAACTTCTTTGGCTCAAAGGGGTTGACTAGGGATTATCTTCCTTATAACTCCAGTGTTTAGGATTTGAAAGAAACGCCTGTACATCGTCAGCAAGGTTTGTCCAAAAGCATACTGTATGAGATTATGGCATTGTTTCGTCATCCTCCCTCTAAAGGCTTGTAACTTTTAGCGAGAGTTGAATGTCATAAAGTGAGTAAAAAGCATAGTTTAAATGTAATGAAAATGATTGGATCAAATCAAGACAAACATATGCAATGCATTAATGAAACAAAGTTTGGCATTAATAGATAATTGTTTGAATAACAAAGAGATTACAACTTGAAAATTCAAATGAACAAAAGCTTTCAATGATTCGTCATAGGAGCAGTGATTATGTTTGGAGTCTCCGGAGGGTCAAACTTGATCTCCTTGGCATCAATCATGTCTTGGACCTTGTTCTTCAGAGCCCAACAGTTGTTTGTGTCATGTCCCGGACTGTCAGAGTGGTATGCACACCTTGCATCAGGATTGTACCTTAGGGAGGCTATGTTGGAATTCTTAGGAGGGTCCCTTAACATCACCAGATTCAATATCAACAGGTGTTGTAAAGCCTGAGACAGCGACATGTTGAGCTTGGTAAATTGCCTCTTGGGCATATTTGGCTTACTCTGATCAACCCGTTGTTTATGGAAAGGTTGTTGTTGGACCCTTGAGGTAGTAGCAACTTGGAGAGGTCTATTCTTCATCAAACCAAACCTTTGACTTCTCGGAAGTTGATTAATGACTTGGTCCCCGGCCTTGACCGTTTGCTTCATACTGTTGTATCTGTTTTGATGAAGCTGGTTGATAATAGTTCTCAGCTCTTCTTGTTCCCGAGCTAAGCCTTGGATAAGAGCCATCTGCCCCAGCATTTGGGTTTTCATGGCACTGAACTCATCTTGTAGTTGTTCCAGCCATTCGCCCTTATTGTCTTCGGGACTTTTCTTGACCAAGTCCCCAACGAGGAGTGTTTTCAACTCTTCATGCCCCTTGGATAGGTTTAGGAAGATTTCCCTGAACTGAGTCTCTCAAGTTTGAAGATCTTGATTGTCTGGTTGGAGAGCCATTGCTGAAATAAACAGCAGGAACATGAGAGACCTGTATCAGATGACCTATTATGCAATGATATGTATGATATATGTATGCAATGTTTTCAAGGATCTCACGGGGTAAATAAGAAACTTGTTAGAATTTGTTAAAAGAAACTTTGTGTCGTTAAGAGTCCTTCTTCAAGAGTCAAGCTCACCATATCGAGTGGGTCATAGCCCCTGACTCAAGTTATCGTGTTTTGATCTCTAGACGGCATTGGCTAGAGGAAAATAAATCTCCTTTGCCTCTTGCTGGACATTTTATTTACCATAACCTGCATCACAAGCCCTTGAGATCCTTGAAATGGTTAAGGAAATGTTAAGGCATGATGTTATGATGTGTATGATATGCGTTTAAGCAAAAGTGTGAGGTGATGTAAGTAAACCCTGTAATAAATCCAAATTATCGGATAAGGACTGTAAACAAAACCTGCAAGGAACTCATGTTGTCAGATAACAAGAATGTGCAAGTAGTTCAAGTTTGAAGGCACACAAGTCACACATATAGCCTTAAGTTTAGGCTGGCATGGAGTTTAGGCATTACCCTCTTTCAGCTTAGTTGGTTTAAACCTGTCCTAAAAATAGTAACCGGGTTCTAGAGGATCTCAATATCACTGACTACCCTCAATCGGTCATAATTCCAGTTTAGCAACCTTTTCTTGCTGCCGGAATCATCGCGAGAGTTTAGTCTCAATGAGTGTAGCATACTGCTACTGTTCTATGGCCAAGTTGGTCAATTTAAGGTTCTAAGGTCAGTTGGTGCTTAATAACTCCTTAGAATACCCATATTCTCCTCGATCCAACACAAGGGATATCGGTACAGACTAAGGTGCCACACCAATGTAGCTATTGCTTCATCAGTGTCGGTCTACGCCAGACAGATCCCTCACAGTTTATTGCTACTTACCTAAAGGGTATTCCCAGATCCGGGTTAGGATCTATAGAACTCCGATAAAAGCCCACAAAATTTAAAGCATACAAAGCATACAATTGAAAACACAAGTGATCTAATCCTAAGGTACACCTCACTTATAAGATTCCCTAACTGTTGCACCCCAAAATTTTCCCTCTCATGTTTTCCAAAAGTCTTCCCCCTGCATGGTTGACCAGAAACCCTTGCCTAAGGAAAAAGAAAATTTTTGAGTGGTGCTTTAGGTACCTTTTGATTGGCATTCTGAAAGACCCTTCGATTGGTATTCTGAAGGAGCCTTTTGATTGGCATGGATAATTCCCTTCGATTGGCATTATGGACAAACACTTTGATTGGCATTGTGTCAAGGCCTTCGATTGGAATTCTGAAAGACCTTTTCGTTTGGCACCCTGGGCGAAGCCTTTCAATTGGCATGCCAAGGGATCCTTCAATTTAGCATTGTGTTAAGGCAGCTTCGACAGGCATGTTAACCATGTCCTTCGATTAGCATGAACAACACCTTTCGATTGGCCTGTTAACAAAGCCTTTTGATTGGAATTTTAACAAGTACCCTTTGATTGGTATATGGAAAAATACCCTTCAATTGGCATTTCAAAAGGTCCTTGGACTGGAACTTCAGAGTGTCCTTCGACTGGAACTTCATACTTTACCTCAATCAGAACATCAGAACGAAATGACCTTCGAATGGCATTTCAGTGCAGAGTTTATCTTAATCTAAGATGCTCTGATGAAGGAAGTTCTGGACACTTCGAATCATAACTTAGACTCATCACAAGGCCAAGGGCTGGTCGAAGTTGTCTAATAGGGAACGTTCTAAATAGATTCAAATTGGACTTTGAAGCTGGCAAAGAAGGCAGATTCGAAGGAATGAAGTAGGATGGCATGACTAAGCAAAAACACATGTCCTAACCTGTCCAGGTTCACCTAAAGTTCAAAATGGCATGTGTCCCTTGCAAATATGCAATCGAAGCAGGGGGAGTCTCAATCGAAGGGAAGTGGATCTTTAAGTCAGCTTTCGATTTTCATCATGTTGGAGGCCCAAACAGCTCATAACAGGCTGGTAGTAACGCATGAAAGCAGATTGGCACGTGATTGAATCAAAAATAGAAAGTCTTTATGAAGAAATCAAATCAAATCCGTGTAAAGGCATGGTGTGGACAAAAAGATTGAATTAGGCTATTTTTGGAATGATATTCAAAGTAAATCAAATCAAGAATCAAGACATTGATGGAGGAAGATTGAGGCCAGGTTTTCAACCCTAATTCATTCCATTATATACAAGCAAGCCTCACAAATCAAAGACACACGGAAAAACGCACAAAAACTCTGCAGAAACGGCCACACAACTTTGAGAAAAAAGCTTGAGAACCTTGGATCTGAAATTGCACTTAGAGACCTTTTCAGGATCAAACAAAGGTTCCAATCGCTTCCTTGGACCTCACTGAAGCAGTACCAATCATTATCGTGTGCTCTCTTGCCCCAAAAAGCCCTGTAAGTATCGCTCTGAACCTCCATACTCATAGAATCGTAAAGCTTCAATCTTGCATCCTTTCATTGAAATAATTGCATATTCATACTCTGTGTTGTATTCTGAAACTTTTGGCATCATTGAATTTTATTTTCATAGCCTGTAACGCCATGCCCAGTTCTAGAGTTCGTGTATCTCGTTTTTTGGGGTTTTTAATTGCAGGCAAAATCAATGCAAATAATGGCCATGGATGAGTTCAGGGGAGAGAGACGAGTGCATTGGCACTCTTAGCTTGCGTTTATATGGCCTGGGGAGGATTTTGGAGAGGTGCTACGAATCTTCCTGCGGAATAAAATCCACAGGTAAATGAACTAGGGTGATATGAAGAAGACGATCACGTGGCTAGCGTCTATTGGCCCATTTGAATTATTAGCGTGTTTTTATTTTTTTGCTGGGAATAATCGTTGGTTTTGAATATATTATTTGTGTCTTATTCCACTAACAGGTTAACATCATGGCTCAGTTGGTAGCGCGCTAGTTGAATTGTCCCTTGGGACCTGGATTCGAATCCCAGGTCCCCTAAAACTTTGTTACATTTTTTCTTCAGGTACTCAGGTGCAGCATTCCAGGCGTGGTTCACCATATGCCCCAGGGATCAGCATGCCAAGTGGCCCACTAGGCAGATTTAGTGACCCAGATTGCACGCCCATCATAGTCCTCAGTCAACAAACATGCATGGAATCACAAAAAGTCCAACAGGCTGGACGTCTGGGCCTGGTAATTACCATTCAAATGCCAACTTCAGGCCCAGCACCTCCCTGAGTTTGTTTATTTTATTTTTTCTTTTCACTACTTTCTATTTTCTATTTTCTATTTTGTTATTATTAACTAATTAACTTTTCATAAAATCAGAAAACCCCAAAAAATAATATTTTTTAATTTCATTATTTTATTATTTTTGTAAATAAATTGCAGCAAATTAATTTAGTTTTTAATTAGGTTTAATTTTAACGTATTTTTGCATTAAATTAAAATTGATTTAGAATTAGGGTTTTGATATATTTCTACCTTTCTAATTTTATTTTCTTAATTAAAATAAAACTCAAAAAATATTTCTTTTTTTAATTAGTTAATTCCATTATTAATTTAGACTTAATTCTTAATTCAAAAAAGACCAAAAATATGCTTTATTCAATAAAAGGGTCACAACTCTAAAGGACAATCCGATTCAATTTTCTCGCGCGTATTATTTTTTATCCATATATTGTAATTGCTCCGAGGATGTAATAGTTTTAACTTAGGACCTTTATTTATCGCTTTTATTTACTTTTTCGCATTTAATTTTAAGGGTTTGTTTTTGGCGATGTAAATACCCGACGCCTTTTAATAGCTTAGTTTTATTTTCCGCAATTTATTTTCTGCAATCATTAACTGTTAGATGTTTGAATAATAGGCTATGCATGACAAGATTAACCTTTAATTTAAAATCAACCGTAGCTCACCATAACATGTACAAAGATAATATAACTGAAAAACAATACACTCGCACATGCCACTCTTAGGGTACGCCTCACTTGGTTGCCTCGAACGTGGTCATTGAGTATAGGAAGTTTTAGAGGTCATCCTTTTGTCCAAAGATCATAAGTTGCCTCGAAACGGTTGCCTCGGAAAAATGATCTAAGACATTAGGGTTACCACTAAGGCGTCCTAACATTGCCTTAGTGGCCACACGTTCCTTAAATCGAATTGACCCGAAAACTCCAACGACGGTGCTACCTACTCCTTAATAGTGGGATAGCATTGTCTAAAGGACATTTGCACAGTTTAATTCCTTTTTGAGTAGGTAGATGTTCTTAAGTACTTGCTCCTTTTAAAACAAAACAAAACTTTTCGCACTTACACTCTCTTCAAAACAAAAACTCTTTTCAAACCCACAAACACAAAGAAAAGCAAAATTTTGAAAACATAGTGAGCAATTACCTAAGAGCCCGTGGATAACCACAGATAGAAAGGGTGCTAACACCTTCCCTTTCTATAATCTACCTCCCGAACCCGAGAAACATCTCAAAAAGGAATTTTTCTGTGCTTTTGTCCTTTCCTTGTTGGATAAAATAAAAGACGGTGGCGACTCTTGCTTACCGCGACATTTTGCGAAAACAAACGCAAACGCGAACCAGCATTCCAAAACAGTCAGTTCTATTCCCACCGATCACACAAGGGATCAAGGCCATGAATCCATAATAAAGTCACAATCAAACAATTTTAAAACTTGCCAACTTGAGTTTTTCCTTGCCTTTCTTATGTTTGCACGATTTTGGAAAGGAATCAAGGCCATGTAGCCATGGTTTAAACAAGGATAAAACACCTTTGAAACTTTCCAAACTTGAAAAATACTTGCCTTCTTAAGCTTGCATGAATCTTGACATGTTATGACAAGCTTGTATGCATTATTGGGTCTACAAAGGGAGTCAAATCCAAAGGCCCAAGCCTTCAAACATTGTTTTCATTTTTTACTTGATTTTATTCATTTTAAATGAATAAAAATTCAAATAAAAGTAATAAAAATCATCAAAATGTGTTAATTCTTTTTAGGGGTCCTCTAACATCTTATGATCATGTTTGAATATCAAAATTTAGGCCCACTAATTTAAAATTGCAAGTTTGCTCAATTTGCATTTCATGAATTTCCTCAAAATTCCCCAACTTGTGCAATTCATAACTCGCTCAATTTTCATCTTTTGAAGGTGATCTTGGACTTTTTGGAAAGCTCAAGATGTCCTTTAAACTTTCTCTTTTAATCATTTTGGCATTTTTTGGAGACATTATCTTGATGTAAATTGCCTTGACAAAAAGTGTCTTTTGTTGACTTTTGGAAATGTCCTATAATGTATTAGCTCATATCTTTCAAATGAAGCACTTTTTGGACTTGAGTTTAAAAACAAAGTTGTAGAGAATTGAATTTCCTTTAAAATGAGATTTGGTTTTGGAAAAGTTGATGAAGCATATGAAAGTTATGCCTGGTCAAAGTTCAGTTGACTTCTCCTAAGGAAACCCTAATTTGGCAATTTTGGACTTTTGATGATTTGAGAGCTTTCCTTAGGGAATCATGATCAATCCTTGATCAAATGATCAAAATAACTTCAAAATGTTGATGTTGACCAAAAATATTGAAGTTTGATTGTATGTTGACTACAATTGACTTTTTGAACAATACATTTGATTTTCAATCATTTGAGCCATTGACTAAGCAAACTTGTGATGTAGGACTTGAAACTTGACATGAACCTTATTAAGGACCTATTGAGAACCATGAAATCCAATTGAAACCATTTCAACTTAAACTTCTTTGAGTAACTCAAAACCCTAGTTGTAGACCCCGTGCTTAGGAGGAGGTTTGACTGGTCAACCCTTGAGTATCTTGAGAACCTTTGAAAGCATGTCTTGAGAAAAATGGGAGGGAAAATTTTGGGGTACAACACATACTATAGAAAAATGTTGGGCCTTCAGACACAAGGTTCGGGATTTTTTGGATTCTCAGGATATCACTTTTGAAAAACTGAACACCAAGACGAACCTCATGCATCCACATGGTGGTCCGACGGTGAATGCAATTGAGGTAGTCACTGACCATGAAGGGATCAAAGAGCAGTTTCCTCCCATTAAGAAAGTCCTTATTGTTGTACCAAAAAATTTCCCTCTCTTTCTCAAGAAATTCCTCACAAAGGATCTCAAACGCTCAAGGATTCTCAAGAATTGATCAAACAAAATCACCTCTAAAACACTGAGACCACAAATTAGGGTTTTGACTAAGAACGACTGATCATTGACTTTTTTACCTAATACATGATCTAATGGCTTAAAGAAAAATCTCAAGGATTAAAATACAACATGTTGACCTAATTTCATGGCTCAAAACATTTCTCAAGATCAGTGGATTGATAGATGAAATTTGGTCAACTGATAAAAAAGTCAATTGTACACTGAAAAGTCAAAATTTGACTTTTTGATCAAATTTGAGTTTCAAAGATCACATTTCATCTATACATGCAAAAATATGAGACTTGACCATCAAGAAATCAAGAAAATCAAAAGTCAATATGAAAAGTCAAACTTTTCTATACTTCGAAATTTTTTCTAAGTGTTTTCAACATGATAATCTCATAACTTCATGACATTTTTTCACCAAGATGCAAGATGATTCAAAGAAAATATTCAACATGAAAGTTGTAGATCTTGATGAATTTTAAAACTTTGTATTAAAGGGTTGATGTCCAAAAAATGCTTAGATTTGAAGATATGAGCTCATGAAGTCATGACATTTTTGTATAAACACTTAGAGAAATTTCCAACAGATTTTGGTCAGTTTTTATCTTAACTTCTTGGCCAATTTTCATCAAGTTCCAGTTTGATTTAACAAAAGTGGAAAACATGGAAGTTGTAGAGGATGTTTTAAGCTTTCCAAAACATCCAAGAGCATGAATTTATCATACTTGAGTTAGGAGATTCAAGGGCATGGAGTTGGGCATCCATTCTTGAATTGCAAGTCATTTTGTTGAAGAACATATAACAAAATCCTTATGCCGTGCTGCATAATCTTACTTTGCAGGCCTTTTGACTTACAAATCTATCCATAATCATATGTTTACACAATTTATTGAACCATTATCCAAGTGATTCAAGTATTGTCCATTGCATCATTCCATTTATGGCACAAAGGCACCATTGCCATTCACATAAAGCATACTTTATACAAAGTCAGCTCTCCTTGAGCCTCTCAACTATTTTTTCTGCACACACAATGTCAAAGCAAGAAGAAACATGCCTAAAAAATTCCTAGCCACTTTAGACCCCTTTTGTACCATGCATTGGGACATCAAATTTCACACAACTTGGTTGTTTTATCTCAACCAAACTAGAATTTTGACAGCTTGTAAACAAAATCTATCGTCCTCTCGAACCTCCTCTATAAATAGAGAGGCCATTTGAAAGCTAAGGGCAGAATTTTTGGTGGTGTAGACAAGTTTTCTCAAAAAACCATAATTATCCACAAAATCTCCACTCTTGACCTTTGAAGTACAAAACTTTGAACCTCTCACACCTTGCAAGTTCTGTCCAAATAAACCATCCAAACACTCCACATACATCATATAGGAGTTGTTCAAACACAAAAAAACAGCCACCTGCAACTTGGTTTCTCCAACTCTAAATAAAAACACAGATTTCAGTTTCAAGGTAAGTTTTTCTTGACTTTGAACTCTTCATACAAGCATCATTATTGGTTTATTTGTGAAGATAAAATGTAGATATCATTTCCTTGAAGCTAACCATATGCTTACTTTTCATTTTCACTAGCCCTGTGTTAAGAACTGACCCATATATGCAGCAGAACAATGTTAGAAGTAAAAAACAGCAGTATGAGTCGATACGAAACACTATGAGTCGACACATATCATGTATAAAACAGGTTATGAGCTGATGCGAACCATTATGCGTCAATACGAATTATTGTATGATTCGATACGAAATGCGAATGCATCGACTCATACTGAGTTAATTTTCACTTTCCATGAGCAAGAAATTATATGTGTCGATGCATAAGTGTATGTGTCGATGCAAAATGGATATGAGCCGATACAAACCATTATGTATCAATACATACTGATTTGGTTTTGATTTCCAGGGACAAGAAACGTTTTGTATCAATGCATAAGCGCATGCGTCAATACATAAAGGTTTCATTTCAATGCATAAGCTCATGTGTCAATACATAAAAGTTTTTTTTTAAAAAACAATTTTCTTTTTTTACCTTATCTTTATATTTCTTTATATTTTAATTATTATTATTTTCATATAAAACATCCAAAAAATATATTTTATTTAATATTTATATGTATACTGTAATACGGTGAGAGAACTTACTTGGGATGTTTTGTGTTTGATCGTAAATGTTGCTGTTAGCAAGAGTCTCCACCGACTTTTCTTTTATCCAAAAGGAAAGGTGGATAAGAACAGGAAAGACCTTTGAGATTATTTCTTGAGTTCGGGGGGTAGATTATGAAAAGGGAAGTTGGTAGCACCCTTTTCATCCATAGTTATCTATGGGCTCTTAGTTGCTTGCTAGATCACTTGATTTTGTTTGAAAATGTGCTTTGTGGTGGTTTTTCAAAGTATTTTTGAAAAGGCGCCTTCGTTTAGGCAAACTTTGTAATGGTTCTCGTTCGTAAGAACGTATACAAAGTGTTGGACTTTTGAAAATATTTCATGTTTTGAAAGTGTTTGGTGTGTGTTTATTTTTAAAGTGAGCAAGCAACTAGGAACAACCGACCTACTCAATAGTCTTTGTTTATTTCTTCCTTCCTTTGATATTGCTATCTTACCATTGATTGGTAATAAGCCTTATCTTTGGATGTAAAAGGGATGGGCATGGGTCATCGTATAGTCATGATAGCAATGTTGTAAGATATCTTAGTATTTCTCTTTGAGGGACTAAGACCATTTGAAAGGCAACATTTGTAGCGTCATCGAGGAACTATGATCTTGTATTTTGATTGTTTTTGCTAAGACATCTCACATGCATAACATGACCATTTTTGTAAGGCAACAAGTGGAATTATCCTAAGGGTGCATGTGTGGATAATGTGTTTGATTTGCATACATTTAATCTTTGATTAGGGTTATCTACTTGTTGATTTTATCTTTCCATACAAACCCTAATTACTAGCATTTATATGAAAGCGATAAATTTCGGAAAGTAAAATTACTACGCTATTACATCATTAGGGGGATGGGGTATACAAATTTACAAATGAGGATGTCAAGAAATTAAACCTAATTATCTATTACAACCATATTGAATAATGTACAAGAAATAAATAAATATAACGTGCAAGAAATATAAATGGAAAAGAAATGGATTTTTGTTTGGTTTTTTTTTTTTTAGGAAAAGGGTTTTAACCTAATTATCTAAAATAAAATTATTAATTAAGATAAATAAAATTAAACCAAAACTAATTAAGAAAAGAAATTAAGTTAGAAAGCATTTTTTAGGATTTTTTAAGAAAAGGTTTTTAGTTTAATCAAAATAATATGGAAACTAATTAGTTAAAAGAAACATAAATTCTAAATTAATTTTAAATAAAAAGAAAATAACTAAACCTAAATCTAATTATTAATTTATTAAGAAAAAGAGATTAAGTTTGTTTAAGAAAATAGTTTTGTCTTTTTTGTTTTATAAAGAAAATAAAAATATAAGTATGTAAATAATAAATAAAAATATATTTTTGGATTTTTTGATTTAATAAATAATAATAATGATAATAAAAATAAAAATAATAAATTAAAGAAAATAAAATAAAATATGAAAAATAAAGTCAGGAGGTGAAAAAGGAATTTAGGGTGTATTTTAGGAAAAAAAACAGTTTTGTTGAAACCTGGCCCAAATGGTGTTTTTTTTTGTAATCAGAAAAATAAAATAAAAAAAGGTTAGGCCTGTGTAAAACCTGCAAAGAGGGGGGTTAGAAAAAGTAAAAAAGGGAAAGGCCCAGTATACTAAGCACAGCGCGCTTGTTTGCTTGCAAAAAGGAAGAAAATGTTGAAAAAATATGACAAAAGGCAGCGCTGAGACATGAACCCATGACCTTGACCATAAACGCGCGTTGCCTTTACCACTGGGATGGTTATACTGAAGGGTGAGAAAACACTTAGAAGGGGGGTTGAATAAGTTTTTCCTTTTTCTTTTTCTTACTAGCTCAACAGTAATGGAAAGACACAGTTATTTTTATCCTGGTTCGTTTGAACTCAAACTACTCCAGTCCATCCGCCAAGGTGATTTCGCTTTTCTCAACAAGGACTTAATTCACTATAATCAAATAGATTATAATCACACAACCAAACTGTTGTGACTAACAATACAAAGCACAAGTAAACTTACAAGTGACTAACACCACTAAGACTCAAACTAGTCCTAGCCTTCTTGAGAAATCTGACCAAGCTTGGTCTCTCAAGGAACAAATACAAGAATTAAATCTTTACAATAGTGAAACAAATTGCTTCTTAGAAAGCTATATCACAAACTGTGATTTATCACTAAGATATGTTTTGCACTTGTGAAAATAACAAAATAATTTGTGAGCAGCAGAATAATTTTCACGTAAGATGTTTCTTTGGTTTTTGTTGAGTTGTTGAGTACTTGGCTTGCAATAAATGATCTTCTATTTATAGCATGAGGAAGATGACCGTTACTGCCTTCAAAAGTGAGGAGCAATTAATGTTTGCGTGTTTTCTTGCAGTATTGCTTTTTCCAATGAACTAGCGTAGAGACACTTGAGTGCTTTAGTCGTCTTTGCATTAAATGAACAAACGACACTGTCAGAGCATGTTTCCTGAAACTTGACAAGACTTGTTTGCTTCTTTATTCTATCAGAACTTGCTTCATATCTTGCTTCAGAATTTGCTTGCAAATAACTTCTCATCAGAGCTTTCTTGCAAAATACTTCTGAACAGAGTTTGCATGGAAATTTGCTAAGATTAGAAGATGCTTTAAATTTCTTCTTATCAGAGTCAGCATCAGAACTTGCACTAAATAAGTAGTTCTTTCATCAAAGAACTTCTTCATTTTTATTCAGCTCAGCACGTAAAATGATTTTCACTTTAGAAAATACTTCAGTCAGAACATTATCTGAAACAAAGAAATATGCTGATCAGAGTATCAATTATATAAAAATATATTTTATTGTTATCATCAAAACTCTGAGATATGATCAGAACCAATCTTGTTCTAACAATCTCCCCCTTTTTGATGATGACAAAAATATTCATGTTTTAAGAAAAAATTGAACAAGAGATAAGAATCTCCCCCTGAAATAAATATTTCTTCTTCTGAAAAAAATAGATGTATAAGAAAAACTTCCTGAGATTTTTCTTTTAGGATTTCTTCAGCAAGTCTTTTGAAGATAATGTTCAGATGATTAAACTTCCAAAGTTTAGTGATACCTGCAAAATTCTTTAAACAGAGAAAGAAATCTTTGTATTTTGTTAGTAATGTTTGAGACTTAGTCCCATAACTGTTAATAAGAGATTGGATCAAAATACTTATTTTCTCCCCCTTTTTGTCATAATCAAAAAGTATAAAAAGAATTAAAAAGCGTAAAGGTTTTAATAAAAAGATTCAGAGGTACAAAAAAAACAAAAAACAAGAAACAAAATGACACTTAAGATTTCTAGAAACAAGAGACAAAAGAAGATTCTTGATTTCAGATGAAGATTCCTCTTGCTTCATCATCCATTTTCTGATTTCCTTGTTTGTCTCATCCTACTTGTCCAAGCGCTCATGAATAGCTTCATTTTCCTTCTTAATCTCATTCAGAGTATCCATAACTAGTGAAGTAAGAGCAGAAGATGAAGTAGCTTCAGCAGATATAGCCTTTGGTGTAGAAGCAGCTGAGTCAGAATGAACAAAATTTGAGAGAAGAGTGCCCAGATCAACCATAAGAGTTGGCACACCTTCTGGTGCACCTTTAGCAGTAGGTTGATTAAACAGAGTTAATTCCAGAGGATTTGAATCTTCAGAGGCATCTTCAGACTCATCTTTTGAAATGTCCATTTGATCAGCAGGAGCATTGGCAATCAGCAGAGTAGACTTCTTGTCCCAAGTATCAACAAGCTCTGATTGTAAGGCATGCAGATGTTTGGAGAAATTCTCAAGCACCTGAGAATGACATATGTCTTGCAATTTCAGTGATTCAGGATCTAAAGTTCATCTGAACGTTTCCCACAGAAGATCTGTTGTTGCTGGGTTCACGTTGCTGGTGCAGTCTGCCTTCAGCAGGTCTATCCAAGCTTGTACTTCTGTTAAAAAATTCTGAAAACATACATTTACATCTGGCTGGACAGGTTTGGGAACAGCCTTTTTGAAGGTTTTATTTTTCATAAATTGTAGGGATTCAAAATCAACTATAATTTTCAGAAAGTCAGTTGGTTCAGGAGTTTCTAATTGTTTAGGTGTTTCTGTTTGGTCAGAATTTTCAGATGGTTCAGGTGTTGCTGATGGTTCAAGTGTTGGTGATGGTTCAAGAGTTTTAGATGGTTCATGAGATGGATTGAGGGTATGTTCTGGAGATTGAAGAGGTGAAAGTGTTGGTGAGTTAGGTGTTGGAAGTTCTGGAGATGTGGGTGGTGTGGCGTCAGGGGAAATGATGATGGTGTTTTCAGCAGTGGGGGTAGGATTTTGTGGTTGAGTTCTGTTCATAGCAAAGATATTCTCATAGGGTAGGGTGAAAGGTGGCTTTTCCATGGCCAGATGTACGTTTATTCCAGGTTTTCTCCAAGAGCCAACATCATACCATTCAGTAGGTCTTGGTGATAAAGGTCTGGGAGGTGTTTGAGAAAAGTTTTTAGCAGGATTATTTTGTGAGATAGGTGTTTGAGATGGTTGTGTTTGAGTTTCAAGAGAGTCATCAGAATCAAAATCACTTATGTCTGATAAAGCTTGATCTATTAGAGGGTTTGTAGAAAGAGGTTCAGAGGGAATGGTTAAATCTATGTCTACGTCTATGTCACCTAATGTTTGAGGTTCAACAGATGTAGATATATGTACAGAATCATAAACAGAAATAGTCTCAGAAGGTGTACCTGATGTCTTCTTCTTCTTCTGGGGTCTAGCAGAGGGTCCTCCAACTGTTTTCCTTTTTATTGGATGTTGGAAGACAACTTCTGGAGCTGCTTCATTTCTACCTTGAAGCCAGGCAGGATCAATTGGAGTTCCACTTTCTTTGCAAATTTGAATGTAATGCAGAATGATACGAGGGTGATCTCTTGAGTTGAAAAGTGGAAAGTCAGCAATTGGAATTCTTCTTCTGGTAACGGTTGCTAATACGTAAGGGGTAGGTTCCACCAGCAATTTATCAATGATCTTTCTCTTCACCATATTCTTTCCTGTCAGAGATTTCCCACACGTAGGCTCTAACTCCCCCAGCAGGTTTGCTTCGTCCAAATGTGCAATCAGGCCATTCTCTGTCCGAATGTATGAAATCAATCTTCCCATTGGAATCCAATTCCTCTTGGATTTAGGATTCTTGACTCTTTATGCTTCCCTTGTTTCCTTGACATGTGTCAAGAGGTGATCAAACAAAAGGTAGGGTAAATCAATCTTAACATTTGTTCCCAGACAGAACAGAAGGTATTGTTGGTCAGCATTTATATAGTCAGGAGAACTTGTTTCCTTTCTATGATGAATGCAGCCATGGATGATTCTAGCATAGATTTTGTATTGATTCTTCAAGTCTCTGACTTTTGATGAGGCTTGCCCAGTTGTAATAATTTCAGCATGAACTCTTGACATATCCATTCTGCCATTTGAGACTCCAGTGACTCCATTTCCTTCAAAAACCCAGTAACTTTCTGATGAGATTTTCAGTTATTGAGATTTCCTTACCAATTACAAACGAGAGAATAACCTTTGGTGATGCAATGGCGTGAATCCAAAATTCTTTAACAAGATGTGGAAATACAGGGCCAACAAGACGATCAAAGAAATTTCCCTATCCTTGAAATTCCACTACAGGAAGAAGGTCAAACCCATTTGCCTTTAGGTTTTCAAAGTCCACCATCAATTCATTGATTGCTTCTAAACTATCAACTGGAATAAGAGTGGTTCTCTCATGGATGATGTATTGTTCAGTTTGAGTGTTTCCAGAGGGAGTAGAGGATGAAGCCATAAGAGCACTTAGGTTGAGATGAAAGAAAAAATGGGTTGCAGAAAAATACACAGAGACGGTAATTTGAAAGAGAAGGTAAAAAGTGAGAAAGGGGTTTTACAAAAGTATTTATATGTAAACTTTTGAGAAAAAGGTTTTAAAATAAAAACTGTAAAAAGAATTTAAAGAAAAATTAATTAAGAAAAAATGTAATCATTACTAGCATTTAATGACATTGAAAAAGAGGAGAAAACGTGATATTTTAATCAAATCATAACATTTACCTAGGAACGACGTCAATAGCATAGCACGCGTGACCTTTCAGAAACACAACACATGTTCATCTCTTGAAGGTTGCATGAGACAACTATTTGATATAATGAACTGCTGAACTATACTTGTAATGAAATGTTAGAACATTTCAGAACTTTATATATAGTTTCTGATGTAAATTCTCTTCTAACTTCTGAAGAGTTGTTAATCAGAACATTCATTCCAGAACATTCTGAAAGCAATCACAGAAGATAAATACAATTTTATTCAGGACAAAATTCCATATTAATATTTTCAGAATGAATTTAAATCTATCTTCAAAAAGAGGTTTGGTAAATATATCAGCCCATTGATGGTCTGTTTTGACAAAGTTTAAATTTAAAATTCCTTTCTGAATGTAGTCCTTTATAAAATGATATTTAATTTCTATGTGTTTTGCTTTAGAATGCAAAATGGTATTTTTAGAAAGACAAATTGCAGAGGTATTGTCACAGAAGAGAGGAATCTTACTTTCATAGAGATTAAAATCTTCTAGCTGACTTTTCATCCAGATCATCTGAGAGCTACATCCAGCAGCAGATATATACTCAGCTTCTATTGTTGAAAGTGCTATGGTAGCTTGCTTCTTGCTGTACCACGAGATAAGGTTGTCACCTAGAAACTGACAGCTTCCAGAGGTGCTCTTTCGTTCAATTCTATCTCCAGCAAAGTCAGCATCATAATAACCTACTAGTCTGAATTCTTTTGATCTTCTGTAACACGGACCCAGATTAGTAGTACCTTTCAGATACCTCAGAATTCTCTTAACAACAGTTAAGTGAGATTCTCTAGAATCTGATTGGAATCTAGCACATAAACATACGCTGAATAATATATCAGGTCTAGATGAAGTCAGATAGAGAAGGGATCCAATCATACCTCTGTAGAGTTTCTTATCTACCTTCATACTTACCTCTTCTTTTCCCAGAATGTATGTAGGATGCATTGGTGTCTTTGCATCTTTACTTTCTGACATCTGGAATTTCTTCAGAAGTTCTTTAACATACTTCGTCTGATGTATGTAAGTACCTTCTGGAGTCTGGTTTATTTGTATTCCTAGAAAGAACTTTAATTCTCCCATCATGCTCATCTCAAATTCAGCCTGCATGGTCTCAGCAAATTCTTTTCCAAGAGAGATATTATAGGTTCCAAAAATAATATCATCAACATAAATTTGACAAATTAAAATGTCATTTTTAAATGTTTTTCTGAATAAAGTTGTGTCCACTTTCCCTCTGGTAAAATCCTTTTCTAAAAGAAAATTACTCAAACTTTCATACCAAGCTCTGGGAGCTTGTTTCAGACCGTATAAAGACTTTTTTAGTTTAAAAACATGTTCTGGAAATTTTGAGTCATTAAAGCCCGGAGGTTGATGGACATAAACTTCTTTTTCTATATAACCATTTAAAAATGCACTTTTAACATCCATTTGATATAATGAAATGTTATTTTGAACAACAAAAGAAATTAATAATCTAATTGACTCTAACCTGGCGACTGGGGCAAAGGTTTCATTATAATCAATTCCTTTTTGTTGACTATAACCTTGTGCAACCAGTCGTGCTCTATTTCTGACCACCTCTCCTTGCTCATTTAATTTATTTCTGAAAACCCATTTAGTTCCTATAATATTGAATCCTTTAGGTCTTGGAACTAGATCCCACACATCATTTTTGGAAAATTGATTGAGTTCATCTTGCATAGCTAGGATCCAATCATTGTCTTCCAGAGCTTCATCAATAGAGGTTGGCTCAATCAGAGATACCAATCCAAACAATAATTCTTCAATGATTCTGAGGGAGGATCTTGTTCTGATGCGATCTTCTTTCTTTCCAATAATCACGTCTTCTTTATGAGCTGAAGAGATTCTGGGAAACCTTTTCTGAGAGGGTTGTTCAGAGATTCTGAGATTATCCATAGCATTATCAAGAGGAGGATCTTCTGAGTTATCCTCTGCTTCTGAGTTTTCAAAGTTTGAGAGATGATCTTCTGTACCTACGGAAATATCAATTTTCTTTGGTTGTTGCTGGCCAAGCTTATCATCAAACCTGACTTTGATTAATTCTTCAACAATCAGAGTTTCTGTGTTGTATACTCTATAGCCTTTTGAGCGTTCAGAATATCCAAGCAGAAAACACTTTTGTGCCTTAGAATCAAACTTGTTCAGATTATCTTTAGTATTCAGAATATAACAAGTACATCCAAAAGGATGAAAATATGAAATGTTGGGTTTTCTGTTTTTCCATAATTCATAGGGAGTATTTTCAAGAATAGGTCTTATAGAGATTCTATTCTGAATATAACATGTTGTGTTCACTGCTCCTGCCCAGAAGTGCTTAGCCATATTAGTTTCATTAATCATGGTTCTGGCCATTTCTTGTAAAGTTCTATTCTTTCGTTCTACAACTCCATTTTGTTGGGGAGTTCTAGGACAAGAGGAATTATGAACAATACCATTTTCTTTAAAAAAAATCAAAATAATGGTTTTCAAATTCTGCTCCATGATCACTTATAACTTTTATAATTATAAAATCTTTTTCATTTTGCACTTGGTTACAGAAGTCAACAAACACAGAATGTGACTCATCCTTGTGTTTTAAAAACTTAACCCATGTCCATCTGCTGTAGTCATCAACAATGACCAATCCATACTTCTTGCCTCTGATAAATGCAGTTTTAACTGGCCCAAACAGATCAATGTGAAGTAGTTCTAATGGCCTAGAGGAAGAAACAACATTTTTTGATTTAAAAGAAGGTTTTGAAAATTTTCCTTTTTGACATGCTTCGCACAGAGCTTCTGAGTTGAACTTCAGATTGGGAAGTCCTTTGACTAAATTCAGTTTATTTATTTGAGATATTTTTCTCATGCTGACATGTCCCAATCTTCTGTGCCACACCCATTGCTCATCGCTAACAGACAAAAGGCATTTTTCATTATGAGTTTTAAGATCTGACAAATCAATTTTATAGATGTTGTTCTTTCTCTTGCCAGAAAAGAGGATTGTTCCATCTTTTTGACTAACAGCTCTACATGAATTTTGATTAAAGATAATGTCATAACCGTTGTCACTTAATTGACTTATGGACAGCAGGTTAAGCGCTAATCCTTCGACTAACAGAACATTAGAGATAGAAGGAAGGTTACCGTTTCTAATGGTTCCAGAACCAATAATCTTTCCTTTATGATTACCTCCAAATTTTACGTCTCCTCCAGATTTAAATTCTAGGTTTTGGAATATAGACTTTCTTTCTGTCATGTGTCGTGAGCATCCAGAGTCTAGGTACCATGACTGGTGTTTCAATTGAGTTGTTAAGGACATCTGCAACAAATATTATTTTCTCCTTAGGTACCCATATCTTTTTGGGTCCTCTTTGGTTAGAGTTTCTAAAGTTTTGTTTGAACTTTGGATTAGCATAAGAATTTCCAGAGTGAGATGTGTATTTAATATCATGTGTGTGCCCAAAACTAAATTGTTTGTTCAAAGGTTTATATGTGAAAGTCATCTTAGCAACAGGTTTTGGTATATATGTTTCCTTCCCTTTGGGAGTTTCATATCCAATTCCTCTTCTGTTGTTCCCATTAACTCCATAGATCATTGAAGCCATTTTGCTTCTATCTATGCTTTTAGCAAGAAAATTTTGAAAACTAGAGTCATATTCTTTAAGAATATCTCTTGAACTTGACACAAAATCTAAAATAGAAATTTTTTGAACTTTATGAATTTCCTCTTTAAGTTTAAAATTATTTTCTTTGATTTCAAAGTTTTCTGTTTCATGTTTCTCAAGATCAGATGCAAGACTCTTTTTGAGTTTCTTGTATTTGATTTTGATTTGACTATAGTTTTCTAGAAGTTTTGATAAACTTTCAGCAAGTTCAGCTCTAGTAAATTCAGAGAATACCTCTTTTGGTTCTGACTCACAGTCTGAGTCATCTTCTGTGGTAGCCATAAGAGATAGGCTGGCGTTCTCATCTTGAGAGTCAGGTTCATCTTCAGAAGATTCTGAATCGTCCCAGGTGGCCATCATTCCTTTCTTTCTACCAAACTTTTTCTTTGGTCTTTCTCTTTGAAGTTTCGAACAATTACTCTTGTAGTGTCCTGGTTCTTTACATTCATAGCAGATTATCTCTCTTCTATTTGACTTCTTATGTCCACAATATTCTGGTTTATCTTCTGACTTATTGAAGTTCCTGAACTTCTTCTGTCTGTGCTTCCACATCTGGTTGATCCTTCTGGAGAGCAAGGATAGTTCATCTTCTTCTGACGCAGATTCTTCAGAGTTTCCTTCTTCTGCCTGAAAAGCGTTAGTTTCACATTTTTTTAATATATTTAAGGGCAACAAACTTACCTTTCTTCTGAGGCCCGTGTTCATCAAGTTCTATCTCATGACTTCTTAAAGAGCTGATGAGTTCTTCAAGAGACACATTGTTCAAATCTTTTGATACTTTGAAAGCAGTTACCATAGGTGCCCATCTTCTGGGTAAACTTCTGATAATCTTCTTAACGTGGTCTGCCTTGGTGTATCCCTTGTTCAGAACTCTCAGGCCAGCGATCAGAGTTTGGAACCTTGAGAACATAGCTTTTATAGATTCACTTTCTTCCATTTTGAAGGCTTCATACTTCTGGATGAGAGCCAGAGCTTTAGTCTCTTTCACTTGAGCGTTTCCTTCATGAGTCATTTTGAGAGACTCAAACATTTCATGTGTTGTATCTCTATTTGTGATCTTCTCATATTCCATTTTAGAGATAGCGTTCAGAAAGATATTTCTAGCTCTATGGTGATTTTTGAAATCAGCTTTTTGTTTTCTATCCATAATCTTTCTATCAATCTTGTTTCCTTCTGAGTCTATAGGATGTGTGTAACCATCTAAGACCACATCCCATAAATCAGCATCATGACCTAGAAAGAAAACTTTCTAGTCTATCTTTCCAATATTCAAAATCTTCTCCATTAAACAAAGGAGGTTTGGTGTAGTTATTGTTGTTTTGTTCAGTGGCCATTGTGTTTTCCTTCTGGATCTTTTTCTGACACGGTTAAGTGTTTGTGCTCAGAGTCAAGCTCTGATACCAATTGAAGGGTGAGAAAACACTTAGAAGGGGGGTTGAATAAGTTTTTCCTTTTTATTTTTCTTACTAGCTCAACAATAATGGAAAGACACAATTATTTTTATCCTGGTTCATTTGAACTCAAACTACTCCAGTCCACCCGCCAAAGTGATTTCGCCTTTCTCAACAAGGACTTAATTCACTATAATCAAACAGATTACAATCACACAACCAAACTGTTGTGACTAACAATACAAAACACAAGTAAACTTACAAGTGACTGACACCACTAAGACTCAAACTAGTCCTAGCCTTCTTGAGAAATCTGACCAAGCTTGGTCTCTCAAGGAACAAATACAAGAATTAAATCTTTACAATATTGAAGCAAATTGATTCTTAGAAAGCTATATCACAAACTGTGATTTATCACTAAGATATGTTTTGCACTTGTGAAAATAACAAAATAATTTGTGAGCAGCAGAATAATTTTCACGTAAGATGTTTCTTTGGTTTTTGTTGAGTTGTTGAGTAGTTGGCTTGCAATAAATGATCTTCTATTTATAGCTTGAGGAAGACGACTGTTATTGCCTTCAAAAGTGAGGAGCAATTAATGTTTGCGTGTTTGCTTGCAGTATTGCTTTTTCCAATGAACTAGCGTAGAGACACTTGAGTGCTTTAGCCGTCTTTGCATTAAATGAACAAACGACACTGTCAGAGCATGTTTCCTGAAACTTGACAAGACTTGTTTGCTTCTTTATTCTATCAGAACTTGCTTCACATCTTGCTTCAGAATTTGCTTGCAAATAACTTCTCATCAGAGCTTTCTTGCAAAATACTTCTGAACAGAGTTTGCATAAAAATTTGCTAAGATTAGAAGATGCTTTAAATTGCTTCTTATCAGAGTCAGCATCAGAACTTGCGCTAAATAAGTAGTTCTTTCATCAAAGAACTTCTTCATTTTTATTCAGCTCAGCACGTAAAATGATTTTCACTTTAGAAAATACTTCAGTCAGACCATTATCAGAAACAAAGAAATATGCTCATCAGAGTATCAATTATACAAAATATATTTTATTGTTATCATCAAAACTCTGAGATATGATCAGAACCAATCTTGTTCTAACATGTACATCCGTTAACTTAACTGAAACCATAAATATATAATACAAAACAAGTTCTAGAAATGAACTTCATCTTCAACCTCCAGCCAGGGTCCCTGTAACTCACTCATTTCTCATCCATTCTAAAAACTTCCAACATCAAACTTGTTAGAAATTTCATCACGATTATGAATATGTAAATAACTTAAACTAACTCTCAAAGATGAGAAAGAATTTCTAAAAGTACCAAATCCTGACCTAACTTTTTTCAGAGATCCAAACCTAAAATTCTCTAAGCTCAGGCCATATAAATGAAAACTATCAATATGTACAGCTTCAGGGCAATGATATCTACATTTTATCTTCACAAATTAGAAACAAATGATGCTTGTATGAAGAGATAGAAGTTCAGAAAAATACCTCAAGAACTGGAAATCGTGAAATAATTGAGTTGCTTTCAAAGAGTTGTGATGATCAGGTTAGCTTCCTCAAGTTCCCAGGAAGCTAATGCAATGCCTAGCTTGAGCTATGGATGGTTGGAATGGTCTGGAGAAGTCAATGTGCAGACTCTGTTTTTTTAATTATGGAGGTTGATGAAGATGGTGTTACAGTTCCAAAACAAGGTCAGGGATGGGCTATATTTGAGGTATAGAAGCTTTGTGTTGCACCCCAAAATTTGCCCTCCCATATTCTTCAAGAAATTGCCAAGCCAAGTCACAAAACTCCCCCAAGGGTGGCACAGTCCAACTGTCTCCTATACAGTCAAAATTAGGGTTTTAAGTCTGATCAAGAAAAGGAAGTGTTCAAAGACTCAATCAAGTCTCATATGCTTACAAACATGGTCAAGCATTCTCATATCAAGTTTCAAGGCATTCAGCTCAAGATTGCACAGTCAAAACCCTAAATTGCACTACAGTCAACTGTAGGGGCAAAATGGTCATTTGACAGTCAAAAGTTCAAATTTTTGGTCAACATATCATTTTGAAGCCACAAACATCATTTGATCAATGCTTGATCATGATTCTCAAAATTTGGCTCAGAAATCATCAAAGATGCAAAAGTTGCTATATTTGGACAACTGAAAAAGTCAACTGAAATTGACCAGAGCATAACTTTCACATGGATTATCAGAAAAATTCCATCCAAAGCTCATTTTGAAAGAGAAAGACATTTCCTACAACTCATCTTCATACTTCAAGTCCAAGAAATGCTCTCACAAAAAGTTATCAATTTCAACATTATAGGTCATTTTCAAAAGTCAACAAAAAGGGACTTTAAGTCAAAGGCCATAACTTGAGATTGGAAAATCAAAATGACATGGGACCAAAGGCATTGGTTAAAGGACTCAAATACCTTTCCAAAATGTCCAAGAACATGAGAAAAGCTTAAAAATTGAGCAAGTTATGCCTTGTAGAAGTTGGGAAATTTTTGTGAAAAGGCAAAAGTCAACTATCCTTGAAATTTCAATTTTTGACAAAAGGGCCCACTTTCTTCCACTTGACTCAGCCTTGTCATGCCACACACGTGTCCCATGATTAATTTCAAGATCAAACATTGATTTTTCTATTTTATTTAATTCTTGATAATTTAATTCATTTTAAATCTTTAAAAATTCAAATAAAATTCAAAAACCAATGGAATAGTGTCATTTGAATTTGGATAGCTTCCATATATCATGGGCCAGCTCACAAACTCATGCTAGGGTTAAATTGCACACCAAGTCTTGGTTTGCTTAAAAAAGGGGAAAATTGGTTAATGGTGAAAACCCTAGGACTAGTTCTCTCATGGGCATGAATCAAGGCCAGCTAATGACCTAATTCTCTTCCCTCATAAGTGCTAAGTCAAACCCTAACCACAACATACCAAATGCTGCGCTCAAAAGCTCATTGAAAAAACTTGGAATTTGGACTTGAAAACTCAATTCTGAAATCACTACTAGAGGTAGATTCAAGGCATAAAAGTTTTTCTAATAGCTTCCTCAAGCCCTCCTGATCACATTGCAATCCCTAACATCCACTCAAACTCCAGGAATTGGTGCATAGAACCCTCCCTGTACAGCAAAAAAGTGATGATCGTGTTTTCAGTTTTAGACATCCCCATTGCATTTTAATTGTACATTCATGTTCCTTGTCAAATTTCCAAGCTAACTGACATGATTAATTTCGTTTTTATGCCATATATGTGATTTCACCATGATCAATCTTTAGGGTTTTCCAAGCTTGAATTTAGGGCTTCTGAAACCAAGCAAAATTAGCCCACGAAACCATGACCATTCAAATCAGCAAGCTTGGATGAAGAAGAATGAATGTTCGCGCTCAATTTATAGAGCCCTGAGGCTTAATCGCTATTTTTCCAAAAGCCCCCTAAAACCACGCTTAAGAAACCGTTGCTTATGTTGTTTGTTTTCAGGATGGTGGAGACGATGAAGCGTGGCAACATGTGATACGTTGTTTTTGAATTTCGCGCGTTTCAGTCACTAACGCATTGTTTGCTTTCATTATATTTGTTGTTTATTTAATTAACGAATGTGTGATAGTGGTGCAGCGGTACAGGTGTTAACTGGTAACCCTCATGACCTGGGTTCAAGTCCCAGGTCTTGCATAATTTCAATATTATTTTTCCAAACGTCTTCCTGTGCAATTTCAAAGGTGGAGCGCATGGTACACCACCATCATCAAGACGTCCACGTGCCTAAGAGAATCAATCAGAAAGCCATGCTCAGAGGTGTACCATAGGCCTCAGTCAATGGTCCCATACGTGGCCTGGAAAAGTCAACAAATTCCAAGCTTAATTGGGCCAGAATTCTAAGGCCTGTACCTCCAAATTGGGACTTCCACCCCCCCTGGTTTGGCAATTTCCATTTTATTTTGTCTTAAGTTCCTATTTTATTTTATTTTTTTTATTTGTTTTAATTAAATAATTATTCTTTACAAATCATAAAATACACAAAAATCAGAAAAAGAGAACAATATAATATTTATTTTATTTTAGTTATTTTCATAAATAAATTAACATGTAATAAATATTAGTTTAATTAGGTTTATCTTAATTCTTTTCATAATAAAACATAAAAAATATAGAATTTAGGTTTAATTATTAATACTGTTCCTTTTAATTTCTTTTTTTTTACAATAATAATATTTTATTCATTTTCATAAATTAAATTGTATAAATAACTTAGGTTTAAATTAGGGTAAAAATTCAATATTTTTCTTAATAACTAAAAATCCAAAAATATAGCATTAGGTTTAATAACTTTCATTCCTTTTAATTTTCCTTTTTTTTTTGCCATAATATTAGTGATTTATTTATTTTCATAATTAAACTTGTAAACTAATTAGGGTTGCATTTAGGTTAAATTTTAATACTTTCATAATAAACTTAAAAATAATTAGAACTAGGTTTAATATTTCATTTTGGTTTTTAATTAATTCTTTTTTATTAAATTCCTAAAAACACCAAAAATACCAAAAAAAACGTTCCATTTAATTTTAATTTTAATTCCTCATTAACTTTTAATTTTTTGCAAAAGGGTCCAACGCCCATGTTCGTAATTTATTTAATTTCGCGCATTTATTTTATGTCGTTTATTATAATTATGTAATTCTCCCAAAGCGTTGTAACAATTATACTTTTCGCACTTTTATTTAATTTCTTTATTTTCTTGTCAAATCGGGTCCGGTTTAATTTTGGCGATGTGGACCCGCGCCATTTGTAATAACTTTAGTTTTATTTTCCTCGCAAAACTTTTAACTGTTAAAAAGCATGAAAGAATGTATGGCCTTAAATAAAATCAAGCGTAGATCACAATGAACATGACAAGATAAATGCAAATGAAAACGACACACAAATCACACACCACCCTTAGGGTACGCCTCACTGTTGCCTTGCCTCGAAAGGTGATCGTCGAGTAGAGGATGTCTTAGTAAGTCCTCATGATCCGGGAACCTGGCATGAGGGTAGCTTCTAAGGTGTCTTCCCATTGCTCTGGTGATCACCATGTCCCGAACCTCGAATTGACCCGAACACCTCCAACGGTGGTGCTACCTACCTCTCAATGGTGGGATGGCACTACTTTAAAGGACATTTACACAGACGAATTCCTTAGGGTAGGTAGGTTCTCATAGATACTTGCTCTAATTTCAAAAACAAATCAAAAATACTTTTCACACCGACACATTTTCAAAAAGCTTTCGAAAGCAATTTTTCAAACACTCTTGAGGACCGATACAAGAGTCGAACTGAAATTTTCAAAGAAACTTTTTAAAACCCACACTTGAAAAGCAAACAAACAATTTTGAAAACACAAGTGAGCAAGTATCTAAGAGCCCATGGATAACCATGGATAGAAAGGGTGCTAACACCTTCCCTTTCTATAACCTACCTCCCGAACCGAGAGCAATCTCTTTAAGGAATTTTTCTGTGCTTTTGTCCTTTCCATTTGGAGAAAATAAAAGACGGTGGCGACTCTTGCTTCCGCGACATTTCGCGAACCAGCGTTAAACAGTCAGTTCCAGATCCACCGATCACAGAACTGGCGACTCTGCTGGGGACCCTTTATAAAGTGAGGTGTACCTTAGGGCTAGGTCATAACTGTGTTTTCAATTGTATTGCTTTGTCTGCTTTAAAATTGTGGGTTGCATCGGAGTTACATAGATCCTAACCCGGATCTGGGGGTACCTTGTTTAGGTAGCATAAGTTGTGAGGGACCTGTCCGGCGTAGACCGACACGGGTGAAGCAGTGGCTACGTTGGTGTGGCACCTTAGTCTGTACCGATATCCCTTGTGTCGCAACGAGGAGAATATGGGTCTTCTAAGGAGTCATTAAGCACCAACAACCTTAGAACCTTAATTGACACAACTTGGCCTTTAGAACAGTAGCAGTATGCTACGCCCATTGAGGCTAAACTCTCGTGATGGTTCTGGCCGTAAGAAAAGATTGCGATGCTGGAGTTATGACCGATGGAGGGTAGTCAATGATATTGGGATCCTCTAAGAACCCGGTTACTTTGATTAGGACAGGTATGAACCAACAAACTGAAAGAGGGTAGTACCTAGACCTCATGCTGGCCTAAACTTTAGGGGCTTGCCTTGTGTGACTTGTGTGCCCTACCATGTTTGCCTTTGTATCTGTATGTGGTGTGTTTGATCATAACATCATAGCATCATGAGCATTGCATGCATCCTGCATAAGGACTGACTATTTCAAAGACAAGAGGGTTTCATCTTTGCTCTGTTCTGTAGGACATAATGGATTGTAAGAGATCCCTCCTTGAGTACCAATCAGAGGAACATTAGGGTATTCCCCGCATCGATCAATAATAGCTATCTCATCCAAACCTCTGCAAGTCCAAATGATGTCTTTATCGGTGAGAGACATTAACCTATGAGCCCAACCTCTTCCTTCTTGGTTCTTCAGTACGAACTTAGGGAGGTGCGAAATAAACCACCTCACCAACAACGGGATACAACACCATAGGGTTCCTCGTCTTCGGGTAGTACGGGCATGAAGTTGTTGCAAGATGTCACCCAAGAGAGTGGGCACTGGATTCTGAGACATAAAGATCCTTATGGCAGTGACATTGATGAAGTTGTCAGGATTAGGAAACAGGACTAACCCATAGATTAGGAGAGCCAAGATGTCTTCATATGCCCTAAAGTCCAGGTCATTCCAGAAATTGTTAGCTTTACCAATTAGAAACTTAGCCAAGAAACCCTTAACTCCGCTTCTAGTCACCCAGTTGTCTGCTACCTCTTGATGGGTCAAGGGAAGAGCTGCAGCAATGTCCTCAAGCCTGAGGGTCTTTTCCCAACCAGTAAAGGGAGTCTGATCCAAGATAGGGATACCAAGTAAATCAGAGAACTCTTCCAGGGTAGGGACCAGCTGGAAGTCTTGAAAGGTGAAGCACTGGTACTGAGGGTCATAGAACTGGGTCAGAACACTCATCAACTGTTGATCCCGCTTTGCAGTGACTAAACTGAGAAGGGAACCATGCCTCTGAATGAAGGAAGTGGTGTTTGGAATTCTGCTAACCAACTCATCAAGCAACTCAGGTGAACGAACAAAGTTGAACCGGATAGTATTCCTTCGCACAGGCATCATAATGTCTAGCACTCCGTCAGTTTGGAAGAGCAAGAAGAGCAGGCCCCCATGAGATGTTAGTACCTCACCTCAGTTTCGAGTTTCAGGTGGATAGTGACGAGCTACGTCGTAGGTTCATCAAGGCTTGGGACAAGGTTCATAAAGCTGACCCACAAGAGCTAGGGCCAAAAACTTCTTTACCTATGGAAACCTACTACAAATGGGTTCGCATCCGTGCTCAGAAGTTAGGTATGCCGTATGAAGCTGTCAGACCCGTCATTCTTGAGTGTCCCGATAAAGATGGTGTTCATCCAACTGTCCTTCCTCCTCATATACCTACTGATTATGAGACATTGAAGAGATCTTGGTCGCAACTGCAAGAAGAGCGGGATTCTTATCGGGAAAAGTTCGACGAGCAGGAATTAAAGATCTAGAAGCTGACCAAGCAGTTGGAAAATGAGAGAGCTCTGAATGCCTACATCCGTACTGAGAAGAGGAGACCATGGGATCAATGAGGAACTCTGAATGTGCCTTTACAGTTTTTATTTCCTTTCCAGTATTTCCTTTCATGTAACGCCTAAGGGCAACTTGTTGAATAATTTCAGTTGCAAAGTTGAATCTAATGAAGTGTGTTCTTTTTCGTTTACAAAGTTGATTCTCGATTGTCTTTGAAAACATAATTCATACGCATTTCATACATCATGTGCATAGCAGGTGTTCTCCTTTTTCAGGTTGCTTACAGTTCTTCGCTGTTTATTTCAGCGTCATGAACCCTGAATCATCAACCGAGGCATCTATCAAGGCTCTTCAGGCGCAGAACGCCCAATTTCAGGCGCAGAACGCCCAATTTCAGGAGCTGATCAAAGGCTTGACTCAGGGTCAACAAGAGTTGAAGACCATGCTTCTAAAGAAGACTAAGAAGAAGAGGAGGACTGTGCTATTTAACACTGGGCGCAGACTCGGGAACACCTTACAGATTGAGGCTGAAAGGACTACCCCATCTGTAGGGGAAGGTAGTCACCAAGAAAGGGAGGTCCCTACTCCTGTGGGCTCTGATACTGAAACAGACTTCAACGACGAACAGTACCCTCCTGCTGAAGACCGGTACAAGCAGCTGGAAGACAGATTAAAGGCTATGGAAGTTCAGCGGGTGCCTGGACTGGATTTCGGAGACTTGGGGTTATCTACTGGGGTGGTGATCCCACACAAGTTCAAGGCACCTGCCTTTGTGAAGTATGACGGGGCTTCCTGTCCCAAGATGCACCTCCGTTCTTATGTAAGGAAGATCCAGCCTTACACAGCAGACAAGAACCTTTGGATCCACTTCTTCCAGGAGAGTCTTTCAGGGACTCACCTCGAATGGTTCTATCAGCTGGATGGAATCAGCATTCGTAACTGGGAGGATCTGGCCACTGCTTTTTACAAGCAGTATCAATATAATTCCGACCTCGCTCCTACGCGTACCCAGCTCCAGGGTATGTCGCTAGGGTCGGGTGAAGGTTTTAAGGAGTACGCCCAGAAATGGAGAGACCTGGCTGGCAGGGTGCAGCCACCATTGACGGACCGGGAGCTGGTAGATATGTTTTTGGGGACCCTATCTGGTCCATTTTTCAATCATCTCATTGGTAATTCCTCTGTTGGGTTTACTGATCTGATCCTGACTGGTGAAAGGATCGAGGCCGGTATAAAATCGGGGAAGATACAGAAAGTTGCCTCCTCCAGTACTGAAAAGAAACCCTTCAAAAAGGAGGTTGGTGCTGTATATAGCTCCCGGAGAACAGAGCGACCTGAACGCCACCAATCTGTCAGTGCGGTAATGATTGCCAAACCTGCTGCCGCTCCTCGGCCAACTAATCCTCAAAAGTTTGAAAGACCCCGGAGAGAGTTTGCCCGGTTAAGCATGACCTTATCACAGATCCTGCCACAGTTGCTATCCACCAATTTAGTGACTGTCAGGGAGGCTCCAAAGTTTCCCAATACTGCATCCCCCAAGTTTAATCCAAATGCTCGCTGTGCTTACCACTCTGATAGCCCGGGGCATAACACAGATGACTGTTGGGCCCTAAAGAATAAGGTTCAAGACCTCATTGATGCAAAGGAAATACAGTTTGAGGCGCCCGAGAGGCCGAATGTTGTAACCGCTCCCATGCCCCAGCATGGAGTGAATGCTGTTGAGGAGGATTTGTATGTAGCTTCGGTGGATGATGTTGCAACTCCACTGCTGACGGTCAAGAGGAACCTGTTGCTAGCCGGTTTATTTCCGGGATGTAGCGAAGGTTGCCCTCTATGTGTTGCTTCCCCTGCTGGTTGTACTCTGCTGAAGTCAGGCGTCCAAAACCTGATAGATAGTAGAGAAATTTTGTTCAGAAAGACTGTTGTTCCTGCTGCTCCTGTTGAAGAAGTGTCGATCGTTACCATCTTCAACAACCCTTCCAAGGCTCCTTCAAAGAAGCCTGTCCAAATTTTGCCGGTTCACAAGATTGCTCCCATCACCATTACTGTTCCGGGGCCTATCCCCTACAAATCTGATAAGGCTGTCCCATGGCACTATGGGGCGGATGTTTATGTTCTGGGTGTGAAACAAGAGTTCAACATCGATGCTGGTGTCTCCAACATCACTGGGCCTGCTAAGGTCACTCGTAGTGGAAGACTGTTCTCGCCAGACATTGCTCCTCCGGTAATTCATAGGCCTTTGGTCTTCACACCTGCCAGGGTGCCTGTTTCTCCCCCTGACCAAGTATCCACCCCTGCTACCGAGTCATCTGATACTCAGGGCAAGGGAATTGCTGCTGATGTGCCTGCCAGGACGGAGGCACCAAAGACCATTGTTGAGGCTTCCAGGCAGGAAATGGAAGAAATCCTCAAGATAATAAAGAAAAGTGACTTCAACGTTGTAGAACAGCTGGGGCACACCCCCTCTAAAATCTCCATGTTGTCACTGTTGTTGTGTTCAGAGGCCCACGCCAAAGCTCTGATTGCTTTCTTAAAGACAGCCCACGTACCCCAAGAGACGTCTGCTGACCAGTTCACCGACTGTGTGGCCAACCTAACGGCCGATAATGGCCTGGGTTTCTCTGATGCCGATCTGACAGCAAAGGGGAAGAACCATAATGACGCCCTGCATGTCTCCATTGAATGCAGGGGCACTACTCTTGCTCATGTGCTGGTTGACACAGGTTCTTCATTAAACGTGCTGCCCAAGAAGGCTCTGGATAGGCTGGATAGTGAGGGTCTAGAGCTCAAACCAACTCACATTGTTGTCCGGGCCTTTGACGGGTCCAAAAGAATGGTACATGGTGAGGTGGACATCCCAATCAGGGTTGGGTCACAGGTATTTGATTCAAAATTCTATGTGATGGACATCCATCCGTCCTATTCTTGTTTGCTGGGTCGCCCGTGGATCCACAAGGCTGGAGCTGTGACCTCCACGTTGCATCAGAAGCTCAAGTACCCGGTCAGGGGGAAGATCGTAACAGTGCAAGGGGAAGAGGAGTACATGGTCAGCCACCTCAACTCCTTCAGATACGTAGAAATGGATGGGGAGTTCATTGAAACCCCCTTTCAACATTTTGAGGAAGTGCCACAAACCTTGGCAGCAGCAGAAGCAGATGAAGAGGTTTCTCCTTTGAAGATGGCCTCCTTAAAGGACGCCCGGGCTGTGATCGAAAAAGGTGAATGTGCAAACTGGGGCAAGCTCCCTGATCTTACTCCTAAGACTAACAAGTTTGGGCTGGGTTTCACCACAGAAGCTCAGAAAGCAGTGCGCAAGGTGAGAATTGGAAGACCTCCTGTGCTCATCACCCACTCAGAAGTGAATGCTATTGGAAAGGAAGACAAAGTGGAAGAGTCAGAGTTCGATAGCTGGATCTACCCGACGACCGACGGTGGATTGACCAATTGGACTGCTAAAGACTTTACACCCATAACTTTTGTTCCCCAGTAATGAACTTCTTTGTTTTGGATTTGTAATAAACAATAATTTGAAACTATATGGCCCGGTGTCTTACCCGGGGCACCGTGGTTTTGTTTATGAGGGCTTTTGTTTGTCACTGTCATATATCATGAATAAAAGCATTGGACGTTTTTCGCATTTCAAATTTTGCACTCCTTTTCTTTCCTTTCTTTACATATTGCAAAACAGCTGTATTTACACACACACTCACTCATACAGGTTTCAATCCACTCTGGATCTCACTGGTAACGACTCTGCTACTGCCAGTTATGACTTCGAAAATCCGATCAACTTAGCCGAAGACGAAGGTGAAGATGATTGCGAAGTGCCTGGTGAACTTGCAAGACTGTTACAACAGGAAGAGAGGGCAATTCAATCCCATGAAGAGCCAGTGGAAATAATAAACTTGGGTACTGAAGAAGACAAGAAAGGGGTAAAGATTGGTGCCAACCTAGAGCTCAGCGTGAAGCAACGGTTGACTCAGATGCTGCATGACTATAAGGAGATCTTTGCCTGGTCCTATGAAGATATGCCCGGATTAGATACCGACATTGTGGTCCATCACTTACCAACTAAAGAAGATTGCCCTCCGGTTAAGCAAAAGGTCCGCCGTATGCGTCCAGAGATGTCTGAGAAGATTAAAGCCGAGGTTATGAAGCAGTTTGATGCCGGGTTTCTTGCAGTGACTTCTTACCCTCAGTGGGTTGCTAATGTGGTACCGGTACCTAAGAAAGACGGCAAGGTCAGAATGTGTGTCGATTACAGGGATCTGAACAGGGCCAGCCCCAAGGATGACTTCCCTCTACCTCACATTGATGTCCTTGTTGATAATACAGCTCAGCATAAAGTGTTCTCTTTTATGGATGGTTTTTCAGGCTACAATCAGATCAAGATGGCTCCTGAAGACATGGAAAAGACTACATTCGTTACTCAGTGGGGCACCTTCTGCTACAAAGTCATGCCTTTTGGACTAAAGAATGCTGGGGCAACCTACCAACGTGCCATGGTTGCTTTATTTCATGACATGATCCATCATGAGATAGAAGTGTATGTTGACGACATGATCGCTAGGTCTCAGACTGAGGAAGAACACCTTGATCATCTACAGAAACTGTTTGACCGTTTGAAACTGTACAAGCTGAGGTTGAACCCGAACAAGTGCACCTTCGGGGTAAGATCTGGAAAGTTGCTAGGCTTCGTGGTAAGTGACAAGGGAATTCAAGTGGACCCTGCTAAGGTCAAAGCCATTCAAGAGATGCCAGTTCCTAAGACAGAGAAGGAAGTCAGAGGCTTTTTAGGACGTCTGAATTACATTGCTCGGTTCATCTCACACCTAACTGCTACCTGTGAACCAATCTTCAAGCTGCTGAAGAAAGATCAGGTAGTACGTTGGAATGATGAATGTCAGGCGGCTTTTGACAGAATCAAAGAATATCTCCAGGAACCACCCATCCTTATGCCACCAGTTGAAGGGAGACCTTTGATACTTTACCTGACAGTGCTTGATAATTCAATGGGGTGTGTGCTGGGGCAGCATGACGAGTCTGGCCGAAAAGAGCATGCCATTTATTACCTTAGCAAAAAGTTTACCGACTGTGAGACCCGATACTCACTGCTTGAGAAAACTTGCTGCGCTTTGGTATGGGTTGCTCGCCGGCTGAGACAGTATATGCTGACTCACACTACCTTGTTGATCTCAAAAATGGATCTGATAAAGTACATATTCGAAAAGCCCGCTCTGTCTGGGAGAATTGCAAGTTGGCAGATGATCTTGACGGAATACGACATTCACTACACGACCCAAAAAGCCATCAAGGGAAGTGTATTAGCAGACCACTTAGCACATCAAGCTGTAGATGACTACCAATCAATGAACTTCGAGTTTCCGGATGAAAGCATTATGATAGTAACTGACTGTGAAGTACCTGGACCGGATGAAGGACATGAACCAGGATCCCGATGGTCTATGCATTTTGACGGAGCATCCAACGCTTTGGGAAATGGTGTTGGCGCCATCATCATATCTCCACAAGGTACTCATACTCCACTCACCGCCCGGCTGTGTTTCAACTGTACCAACAACATGGCGGAGTATGAGGCGTGTATCATGGGTCTTCAAGCTGCGATCGACCTGAGGATCAAATTTCTGAGTGTCTTCGGAGATTCCGCTCTTGTGATCAATCAGATCAAAGGAGAGTGGGATACGAAACATCCAAACTTGATTCCTTACAGAGAATGTGTGTTGACCCTGATTCCCCACTTCACAAAGATAACCTTTGAGCACTTTCCAAGAGAAGAGAATCAGTTAGCGGACGTGTTAGCTACAATGTCTTCAATGTTCAAGGTCAAATGGGATAATGAGGCTCCCCGGATCATCATCTGGAAACTGGACGAGCCGGCATACTGTTGTGATCTCGAAACTGAATTGGTGACTGAAAAGCCTTGGTACCACGAAGTGAAGAGATATCTGGAAACTCAGGAATACCCTGAAGGCGCATCTATCAACGATAAGAAATTCTTGAGAAGATTCGCAGCCAAATTCTTCCTTAGCAACAACATCTTGTACAAGCGAAACCATGATTCAACCTTACTGCGTTGTGTGGATAAAACTGAAGCAGAAAGAATCATGGAAGAGCTACATGAAGGGACCTTTGGTACACATTCCAGTGGACACACTATGGCTAAGAAAATCCTACGGGCAGGATACTATTGGTCCACAATGGAAGCTGACTGTTACCAACATTCCAGGACATGCCACAAATGCCAGATTTATGCAGATAAAGTGCATGTTCCTCCGGTTCCCCTGAATGTTCTGACTGCGCCTTGGCCGTTTGCAATGTGGGGCATAGACATGATCGGCGAAATAAAACCTACGGCATCCAATGGACATCGCTTCATCCTAGTGGCAATTGATTACTTCACGAAGTGGGTCGAGGCAGCATCCTATGCTACGGTAACCAAGACTGTTGTAGCACGGTTCATTCGGCATAACCTGATATGTCGGTACGGCGTCCCTGAGAGAATTATTACAGACAACGGTACCAATCTGAACAATAAGATGATCGCTGAGCTTTGCGAACAGTTCAAAATACAGCACCACAATTCTTCTCCTTACAGACCGAAGATGAATGGGGCTGTAGAAGCGGCAAATAAGAACATCAAGAAAATCGTGCAAAAAATGACAGTGACTTATAAAGATTGGCATGAGATGTTACCGTTTGCTCTACATGGGTACCGTACCTCAGCCAGGACGTCAACAGGGGCAACTCCTTTCTCTCTGGTTTATGGTATGGAGGCAGTATTGCCAATCGAAGTGCAAATACCCTCTCTCCGGATAATGAAGGATGCAAATCTGAACGAAGATGATTGGATCCAGACACGACTCGATCAGCTCAACCTCATAGACGAAAAGAGACTTGCTGCTATCTGTCATGGTCAGACGTATCAGAAACGGATGATCAGGGCATTTAACAAAAAGGTCAGACCACAGGAATATCAAGTTGGGGATCTGGTAATCAAGAGAATCATCCTTCCTCAGAGCGATCCAAGGGGCAAATGGACCCCTACGTACGAAGGACCATTTGTGGTTAAGCATGTGTTCTCAGGAGGAGCAATGATCTTAACCAACATGGATGGTGACGACCTTCCTCACCCCGCCAATGCAGACATAGTAAAAAAATACTACGCATGAAAAAAGACCCGCTAGGCTGACATGCCTAGGCAAAAATTAGGGCTTCCCGTCGAACCAAAAGGGTTCGGGCAAAATGAAGGGATGAAAATGAAAAATCTGTACACCCGGCAAGTCGAAAACCTGAAAAGGCGGCTTGGGCAAAAAATGGGTATCCCGGTGGACTGAAAACCCGAAAGGGCGGTCCAGGCAAAAATTAGGGATAAAAGCGTAATACTATGTCTCATTGGATCACCTTGCATCCAGAATCCGGTATCTACATCAAGTTCAGACGGCATCGATCAGTCAGCTTCACCTTCAACCAAGGTCATCAAGTGATGAGACGCTCGGAGTTATAAAGGCAATAGTAGAGTTGAAACCCAGTGGATCATTCATCTTTCACACAGCTGTTTTATTTTCTTTTGTACAAAACTTGTATAAACTCTTTTGCTCGGCGACGTTTCTCTTACTAGGACGTCAGCCTCTTGTACACAAAACGCCTATTCACAGGCTATTCAAAATCAATACAAATATACTTTTCAGTTAAACGTGCCAACTGTTTTTCTTTTTTCTGTTTTGTTTTGCGAAGAACGTCCAAGGTTCAATTTGTGATATATGCATTGACAATAATTTGCTAACTCATGAATATTTGCGTACGAAACAAAGGAATTAATTGCAGGTGACACTAGAAACAGGGGCAATAAAGAGTTGTCTGAGCAGTCTAATTGTTCTATCCTCCAAGATACCAAGGTAGGTTCAGCTAAAGAACATGACCAGTACACCTCAATCCCCCAGAGAGCAAGTCAGTGCATTCTTCTCCAAGAAGAGTTAACAAATCCCAAGGAAATTGGGTATCCTCCAGCAGATCCCAACATTCCCCGGCAGCATATATTCTTAACAAGCATCCCCGGCAGTCTTGGTCTAAAGATTGTTCCCCGGCGGCATACATCAACATTCAAAGGAATCACTTCCCCAGCATATCAAAACTCCCCAGGAGAGTCCAATCCAGTTTCCCCAGGAAAGATGGAATTCATATCCCCAAGCAATAAGCTTATCCCCAGTAGATTCTGGAAGCTTATCCTCTCGCAGAACACGAACACGTCGTCCGGCTTGATCTAAAGAGTTGTTTCCTTAACAGGATATAACTGGGTTATCCTCAGCCAAAAGCCACGGAAAGAGCGTCCTCGACGAAGTCTTCCTATTCCCAGCGAAGTCCATCAATACTCCCAACATAATAAGGGTATCCCCAGCAAACTATTATCAACACTCAGCAAGGCATCCCTCTCCCCACAGAGTATTGCTTCCCAGCATGGTCGCTAGAGTATCTTTTCTCCCCGCAGAATCCTCCATTTGCCAAGTTTATTCCGCAACGGAGTCATCTTCTCCTACCGGTATTCTTGCAGTTATCATCCCCAGCGGAAGCAAAATCTACTCTTCGACGTCAGCCCAGGATATGACTTCCCGGCACCCGTCAAAGATTTAATTTCCTAGACGAAAACATACATTCATAAAACATCGCATACATCATTATGGCATGCATAGACGCATCATATCATATAAATCTCATTTATGTTGAGAACATCATTGCTTGATCCATATCATGCATTGCATATGACTGACTTTTACCTTTCAGGAAAGATTCAGTTAAATTCTCAATCATATTTCAAGACCTAGACCGGTTCAGTTAAATCGACCCTAAGATTTTCCTGATGCTTATCCAGTCAAAGGCCTTCTCTGGTTCAGTCAGATCGACCCTAAGATCTCCCTGATGCTTATCCAGTTGAAGATATTCCAAGACCTTGTCCGGTTCAGTTAAATCGACCCTAAGATTTTCCTGATGCTTATCCAGTCAAAGGCCTTCTCTGGTTCAGTCAGATCGACCCTAAGATCTCCCTGATGCTTACCCAGTTGAAGACATTTCAAGACCTAGACCGGTTCAGTTAAATCGACCCTAAGATTTTCCTGATGCTTATCCAGTCAAAGGCCTTCTCTGGTTCAGTCAGATCGACCCTAAGATCTCCCTGATGCTTATCCAGTTGAAGATATTCCAAGACCTTGTCCGGTTCAGTTAAATCAACCCTAAGATTTTCTGATGCTTATCCAGTCAAAAGCCTTCTCTGGTTCAGTCAGATCGACCCTAAGATCTCTCTGATGCTTATCCAGTTGAAGATATTCCAAGACCTTGTCCGGTTCAGTTAAATCGACCCTAAGATTTTCCTGATGCTTATCCAGTCAAAGGCCTTCTCTGGTTCAGTCAGATCGACCCTAAGATCTCCCTGATGCTTATCCAGTTGAAGATATTCCAAGACCTTGTCCGGTTCAGTTAAATCGACCCTAAGATTTTCCTGATGCTTATCCAGTCAAAGGCCTTCTCTGGTTCAGTCAGATCAACCCTAAGATCTCCCTGATACTTATCCAGTTGAAGACATTTCAAAACCTAGACCGGTTCAGTTAAATCGACTCTAAGATTTTCCTGATTCTTACCCAGTCAAAGGCCTCTCTGGTTCAGTCAGATCGACCCTAAGATCTCCCTGATTCTTATTCCAGTAGAAGACACCCAAGATTTTTCTCAACGAGCGTTGTTGAAGTTAAAGTCACCCAAGAATTTTTCTCAACGAGCGTTGTTGAAGTTAAAGTCGCCCAAGGTTCTCTTACCATTCATGCTAAGGTAGTAACCATCCCTGGTTCTTTCATCGCCGTTTGAAGCTCCAGACTCAGCTCCTGTAACCAGTCAGGACATATCTACACCACGCATCTAAAAAAATCAGCTCCTGCAACGTGTCAGGTACTCATTTTTCCGTTTTGCAGGTATGCAGGTTCTCGCTAAGGAATCTCCCACGCAATCAACATTCAGATGGAATCTATAAGCCCATCATCCTATCCAACAACCTCCAAATGGCATCTATAAGCCCATTTTCATCACACTGCTAACATGTGAGCGCAAATTTCTGGGCACTCTAGTGTCCAATCATCTTCTACCCTCGGATTACGAAAGGCACGTCAGCCAATCTGCATCCTCAGGTATAAGAAGATTGAACAGGGGCAACTGTTGCACCCCAAAATTTGCCCTCCCATATTCTTCAAGAAATTGCCAAGCCAAGTCACAAAACTCCCCCAAGGGTGGCACAGTCCAACTGTCTCCTATACAGTCAAAATTAGGGTTTTAAGTCTGATCAAGAAAAGGAAGTGTTCAAAGACTCAATCAAGTCTCATATGCTTACAAACATGGTCAAGCATTCTCATATCAAGTTTCAAGGCATTCAGCTCAAGATTGCACAGTCAAAACCCTAAATTGCACTACAGTCAACTATAGGGGCAAAATGGTCATTTGACAGTCAAAAGTTCAAATTTTTGGTCAACATATCATTTTGAAGCCACAAACATCATTTGATCAATGCTTGATCATGATTCTCAAAATTTGGCTCAGAAATCATCAAAGATGCAAAAGTTGCTATATTTGGACAACTGAAAAAGTCAACTGAAATTGACCAGAGCATAACTTTCACATGGATTATCAGAAAAATTCCATCCAAAGCTCATTTTGAAGAGAAAGACATTTCCTACAACTCATCTTCATACTTCAAGTCCAAGAAATGCTCTCACAAAAAGTTATCAATTTCAACATTATAGGTCATTTTCAAAAGTCAACAAAAAGGGACTTTAAGTCAAAGGCCATAACTTGAGATTGGAAAATCAAAATGACATGGGACCAAAGGCATTGGTTAAAGGACTCAAATACCTTTCCAAAATGTCCAAGAACATGAGAAAAGCTTAAAAATTGAGCAAGTTATGCCTTGTAGAAGTTGGGAAATTTTTGTGAAAAGGCAAAAGTCAACTATCCTTGAAATTTCAATTTTTGACAAAAGGGCCCACTTTCTTCCACTTGACTCAGCCTTGTCATGCCACACACGTGTCCCATGATTAATTTCAAGATCAAACATTGATTTTTCTATTTTATTTAATTCTTGATAATTTAATTCATTTTAAATCTTTAAAAATTCAAATAAAATTCAAAAACCAATGGAATAGTGTCATTTGAATTTGGATAGCTTCCATATATCATGGGCCAGCTCACAAACTCATGCTAGGGTTAAATTGCACACCAAGTCTTGGTTTGCTTAAAAAAGGGGAAAATTGGTTAATGGTGAAAACCCTAGGACTAGTTCTCTCATGGGCATGAATCAAGGCCAGCTAATGACCTAATTCTCTTCCCTCATAAGTGCTAAGTCAAACCCTAACCACAACATACCAAATGCTGCGCTCAAAAGCTCATTGAAAAAACTTGGAATTTGGACTTGAAAACTCAATTCTGAAATCACTACTAGAGGTAGATTCAAGGCATAAAAGTTTTTCTAATAGCTTCCTCAAGCCCTCCTGATCACATTGCAATCCCTAACATCCACTCAAACTCCAGGAATTGGTGCATAGAACCCTCCCTGTACAGCAAAAAAGTGATGATCGTGTTTTCAGTTTTAGACATCCCCATTGCATTTTAATTGTACATTCATGTTCCTTGTCAAATTTCCAAGCTAACTGACATGATTAATTTCGTTTTTATGCCATATATGTGATTTCACCATGATCAATCTTTAGGGTTTTCCAAGCTTGAATTTAGGGCTTCTGAAACCAAGCAAAATTAGCCCACGAAACCATGACCATTCAAATCAGCAAGCTTGGATGAAGAAGAATGAATGTTCGCGCTCAATTTATAGAGCCCTGAGGCTTAATCGCTATTTTTCCAAAAGCCCCCTAAAACCACGCTTAAGAAACCGTTGCTTATGTTGTTTGTTTTCAGGATGGTGGAGACGATGAAGCGTGGCAACATGTGATACGTTGTTTTTGAATTTCGCGCGTTTCAGTCACTAACGCATTGTTTGCTTTCATTATATTTGTTGTTTATTTAATTAACGAATGTGTGATAGTGGTGCAGCGGTACAGGTGTTAACTGGTAACCCTCATGACCTGGGTTCAAGTCCCAGGTCTTGCATAATTTCAATATTATTTTTCCAAACGTCTTCCTGTGCAATTTCAAAGGTGGAGCGCATGGTACACCACCATCATCAAGACGTCCACGTGCCTAAGAGAATCAATCAGAAAGCCATGCTCAGAGGTGTACCATAGGCCTCAGTCAATGGTCCCATACGTGGCCTGGAAAAGTCAACAAATTCCAAGCTTAATTGGGCCAGAATTCTAAGGCCTGTACCTCCAAATTGGGACTTCCACCCCCCCTGGTTTGGCAATTTCCATTTTATTTTGTCTTAAGTTCCTATTTTATTTTATTTTTTTTATTTGTTTTAATTAAATAATTATTCTTTACAAATCATAAAATACACAAAAATCAGAAAAAGAGAACAATATAATATTTATTTTATTTTAGTTATTTTCATAAATAAATTAACATGTAATAAATATTAGTTTAATTAGGTTTATCTTAATTCTTTTCATAATAAAACATAAAAAATATAGAATTTAGGTTTAATTATTAATACTGTTCCTTTTAATTTCTTTTTTTTTACAATAATAATATTTTATTCATTTTCATAAATTAAATTGTATAAATAACTTAGGTTTAAATTAGGGTAAAAATTCAATATTTTTCTTAATAACTAAAAATCCAAAAATATAGCATTAGGTTTAATAACTTTCATTCCTTTTAATTTTCCTTTTTTTTTGCCATAATATTAGTGATTTATTTATTTTCATAATTAAACTTGTAAACTAATTAGGGTTGCATTTAGGTTAAATTTTAATACTTTCATAATAAACTTAAAAATAATTAGAACTAGGTTTAATATTTCATTTTGGTTTTTAATTAATTCTTTTTTATTAAATTCCTAAAAACACCAAAAATACCAAAAAAAACGTTCCATTTAATTTTAATTTTAATTCCTCATTAACTTTTAATTTTTTGCAAAAGGGTCCAACGCCCATGTTCGTAATTTATTTAATTTCGCGCATTTATTTTATGTCGTTTATTATAATTATGTAATTCTCCCAAAGCGTTGTAACAATTATACTTTTCGCACTTTTATTTAATTTCTTTATTTTCTTGTCAAATCGGGTCCGGTTTAATTTTGGCGATGTGGACCCGCGCCATTTGTAATAACTTTAGTTTTATTTTCCTCGCAAAACTTTTAACTGTTAAAAAGCATGAAAGAATGTATGGCCTTAAATAAAATCAAGCGTAGATCACAATGAACATGACAAGATAAATGCAAATGAAAACGACACACAAATCACACACCACCCTTAGGGTACGCCTCACTGTTGCCTTGCCTCGAAAGGTGATCGTCGAGTAGAGGATGTCTTAGTAAGTCCTCATGATCCGGGAACCTGGCATGAGGGTAGCTTCTAAGGTGTCTTCCCATTGCTCTGGTGATCACCATGTCCCGAACCTCGAATTGACCCGAACACCTCCAACGGTGGTGCTACCTACCTCTCAATGGTGGGATGGCACTACTTTAAAGGACATTTACACAGACGAATTCCTTAGGGTAGGTAGGTTCTCATAGATACTTGCTCTAATTTCAAAAACAAATCAAAAATACTTTTCACACCGACACATTTTCAAAAAGCTTTCGAAAGCAATTTTTCAAACACTCTTGAGGACCGATACAAGAGTCGAACTGAAATTTTCAAAGAAACTTTTTAAAACCCACACTTGAAAAGCAAACAAACAATTTTGAAAACACAAGTGAGCAAGTATCTAAGAGCCCATGGATAACCATGGATAGAAAGGGTGCTAACACCTTCCCTTTCTATAACCTACCTCCCGAACCGAGAGCAAACTCTTTAAGGAATTTTTCTGTGCTTTTGTCCTTTCCATTTGGAGAAAATAAAAGACGGTGGCGACTCTTGCTTCCGCGACATTTCGCGAACCAGCGTTAAACAGACAGTTCCAGATCCACCGATCACACTTTGCAAATGAATTTGAGAGAAAACGCACGAGGGAAATGAGAGATACAAGTTCAAGGTCAGAATTGTGTATCAAAGGTGTTTTTGAGAAATTTCTGGTTTTTGAGTGTTTGAGAGAGTTTCAGGGTCTTAGAAGTCGTGTGTTAGCTTGCAAATAGTGTCTATATTTATAAGTAAAAGGTTTTGTATGCTACAACAAGTCAGAATTTGAATTTTCATGTTTAAGCTTAACATGTGATTTTCTTGACAAGACAAGTTTCCATGCCTTGTACCATGCTATTGTAGAGTTGTTAAACTTTAAACAAGCTTACTTATGACTTTGTGGATGGAGTGTACTTAAAGAGAACAAGTTAGGAGCTCAAGAAGTTGACTTTGTGCATAAAGCTTGCTTTACAAGAATGGATATGTTACTTTCTCCCCAAAATGGAAACATGCTTTGGACAATGCTTGAATCAATTGGACAATTGATCAATCAGTTGTGTAAACATTAAATTAAGGAGTGAAAAAAAAATTTGTGGCCTGAAAAGTGAGGATTATGCAGCATGGATATGAATTTGGTTCATGTTCATCACAAAATATGCCTTGTAAATCAAGTTTGAAACCCTAAATTCTTGTCTTAGATTCTATTAGCTCAAGTATGATCTCAATGAGTTATTGGACATTTTGGAAAGCTTGTAACATCCTCTACAACCTTCATGTTGGACATTTTTAAAGATTCAATTTGGAACTAGGTGGAAAGTTTCCATGAAGTTAGGTCAAAATCCTGCCTGACTAGGGCAAAATTTCACTAAGTCTTTAAGTTTCGTGAGCATGTCTTCACAAATTCATAACTTGAAATCCAAGAATTTAGATAAAAATTTCTACCCTACAATGTTTTAGATCTCATTGAGATCTACAACTTTCATGTTGGAAGTTTTCCTTGAATCATCTTGCATCATGGTGGAAATTTGGCACAAAGTTATGAAAAAATATGAACTTTCTAACACTTAGAAAAAGTTCTAAGTCTTAGAATTTTGACTTTTCAAAGATGAATTTTGACTTTTCAATTTCTTGATGAACAATTTTCATATTTTGACATGCCTTGATGAAATATGATTTTTGAAACTTGATTTTGATCAAAAAGTCAAAGTTTGACTTTTCAATATACAATTGACTTTTCATCAGTTGACTGAAATTCAATTATCAATCAATTGATCTTGAGAAGTATTTTGAGCCATGCCATTAGGTCAAAATTATTTATTTGAATCCTTGAGATCATATCTTAAACCAATAAGTCATTTGTTAGGTGAAAAGTCAAAAACTGAACCACCTTAGTCAAAACCTTAATTTTCACCATTTTGCCCTTTTGATGATCTGATCAAATTTCTTGAGGAATTATGATCCAAACTTGATCAATTGACATATATGAGTTCATGATGTTGATAGGGATAAAAAATTATGAAGTTTGACTGTAAATTGACCACAGTTGACTTTTTCCCCAATATAGCCGATTTTAGGTCAACTAATCAACTGACTGAGCAAAAATGTGATCCAAGACTTGAAACTTGACACAAACAATATCGTGGGTCCAAAATGATCCATGAAAGTCATTTGAGGCTTTGAAAGTTCAAGTATCCTTGTACAAAACCAAACCCTAATCTTGAGTTGTTAGTGGTTAAGGAGATGTCTTGAGCTGATCAAACCCTGTGTAGTCTTGAATTAATGGAGATCTTATGAGAGATTTCTTGAGAAATGAGAGGGAAAATTTTGGGGTACAAAATATACGTATACACTTTTGTTTTATTTCTTTTTCTAGACTAAAAAAAAAAGGACAAAAACATTTTCTTATTAAAATCAATTTCTTTTCTTAAAATTAATTCAATATTTAGACTTAGGTTTATCTTTTCTTTTAGTTAAAATTAATTTAGAACTTAGGGATTTTAATTAATTAATTTTTTATATATACTAATTTAATTTAATTAAAACCTTTTCACAAAAACCCTAAACTTGTTTCTTCAATCAAATTAATTTTCTTAATTAACTTAAGTTTAATTTTCTTAGTTTAATTAATTTATTTTCTTTTAGTTAATTAGGTCAAAACCCTTTTTTCATAACAAAAACATTTTCGTTTCTTTTCATATCATTTTATTCTTTGTACATTATATTTACGTTTCTTTTACATTATCATTCAATTCAATATGGTTGTAATAGTATATCAGGATTTATTTGTTTTCATCCCCCATTTGTAAATTTGTATCCTCATCCCCTAAACGATGTAATAGCGTAGGACTTTACATTTCCGTAATTTACCGCTTTCAATATAAATGCTAGTAACTAGAGTTTGTATGGAAAGACATAAAATCAACAAGTAGCAAACCCTAATTCAAGAACAAATGCATGAAAACAAACACTTTTCACACTTTCACCTCTAGGGTAATCCACACTTGTTGCCTCGGATAAAAATAGTCATGTCCCTCGAACGTGGGATACATTAGCAATGTCCCTCAAATACAAGATCGTAGTCCCTCGATGACCCTTTAATGTTGCCTTCCGTAAATGACCTTAGACCCTTACAAAAATTGCTAAGGTATCCTATAATGTTGCCTTCTATGACTATACGACGACCCACACTCGTCCCTTCACATCCAATGATAAGGCTTCCTACCAATCAATGGTAAGATAGAAATATCTAAAGGATGAGGAAAAGAACTAAGACTTTATGAGTAGGTAGAACGTTCATAGTTGCTTGCTCACAACCATCTTCAAAACATCTTTCAAACACACCAACACTTTCAAATGAAATATTTTTCAAAAGTCAACACTTTGTATACATTCTTATAGAGACGAGAATCATTACAAAGTTCGCCTAAACGAAAGCACTTTTCCAAAATAATTTAAAAATAAAATCACAAACGCATTGCAAATAAAGCATTTCAAAGTGAGCTAGCAACTAAAAGCCCATAGATAACTATGGATGAAAAGGGTGCTAACACCTTTCCTTTTCATAACCTACCCCCCGAACTCAAGAAACTTCTCAAAAGGTCTTTTCTGTTCTTTTCACCCTTTCCTTTATTGGATAAAAGAATAGTCGGTGGCGACTCTTGCTATCCATGATAATTGGGATAAAACACAAAACACCCAAGTCAGTTCTCCCATCGTATTACAGAACTGGTGACTCTGCTGGGGAAATAACTTTAAAGTGGGGTTATCTTAGAGACTAGATCACCTTTAAATGCTTTCACAGTTTGACTTGCTTGCTTTACATTATGGGTTATGTTTGGGTTTTGTATATATCCTCTACCCGGATCAGGGAACATTATTAGGTAAGTAGCAAAAGATTGTGGAGACTGTACGACATAGACCGATATGGTTGAGACAATAGCTATGTTAGTGTGACAAATTGGTTAGTACCGGTATCCCTTATGGGGAATCGAGGAGAATATGGGGTTGTTGTATGGTGTCATGAAGCACTAACGGACCATATAACCTTTAATTGAACAACTTGGCCATTAGAAAGTAGTGAGATAGCCGATTTCGGTGGAAAGCTAAAAATTGGTTGATACTCGATACTACGCTCATTGAGATCGGACTTTTGGGATATCTCGGCTGTAAGAAAAGATTGGTTATGCTGAGACAATGCCCAATGAAGAAAGATCAATGATATTGAGATTCCTTAGAACTCGATCACTTTCTAGGACAGGTTGGACCAACTAAACTTCAAGAGGGTACTTACCTATGAACTCTATACAAGCCTAAACCTAAGGACTGGTTTGATTTTCTTGTATTTGTTTATTTGCACATGACATCATGACATCATACCATAACATTTTCAAAAACCATTTCAAGGGTCTCAAGGGTTTGTGATGCAGGGGTATATTGAACCATACGTCTATCAAGGGGCAAGAGGATTTATTTTCCTCTAGCGAAAGGCTGTCAAAAACCAAAACACGGTAACTTGAGTCAAGGGCTATGACCCACTTGACATGGTGAGCTTGATTCTCGTAGAAGGAAATTCAATGATACTAAGTTCTTCAAAGTTGTAATCAAAGTTCAACTTCTGACATTTTCTTGTGTTTACCCTGCGAGATCCTTGAAAACATTGCACCCACATATCATGCATCATATCATGACAGGTTTTCCCCATGCATGTTTTCTCACCTGCTTACTGTTTATTTTAGTAAAAATGGCCCTCGAGCAGAATGTCCAAGATCTTCAGACCCAAAATGATCAGCTTCAAGAGTTGTTCCTGAATCTATCTAAGGGGCAAGAAGAAGTGAAAGCACTTCTTATTGAGAGCATGACCAATAACAATCCTGAAGACGACAAGGAGGTCTAGATAAGACAATTTCAAGTCGAGATACGAATGATGAGAATCCAGATGTTGGGACAGACGACTCTTATCCAAAACTTAGCTCGGGGACAAGAAGAGTTGAGAGCCCTCGTCAACAAGCTTCATCAATATGGATGCAACCGTATGAAACAAACAGTCGAGGTTAGGGATCAAGTCATTAATCAGCCTTCGATGAGACAAGAAGTTGGTTTGGTCAAAAGAACACCTTTCAAAATGGCTACTACACCGGGTGTCCAACAATGACCTCGCCAATAATAACAAGGTAGTCAGCATAGGCAAGATACGCCCAAAAGACAATTTACCGAGATCAACATGTCCTTGACTCGAGAATTGCATCATGTATTGGAAGCCAAACTAGTTGCATTGAGGGAGCCTCCTCAAAAACCTAATAATTCTTCTCCCACCTACAAACATAATGAAATATGTGTGTACCATTCCAACAGTCGTGGGCACGACACTAACCACCATTAGGCGTTGAAGAACAAAATTCAAGACCTGATCGATAAAGGAGTTTTGGAATTTACACAAGATGGTCAACTGGAATTTTTCTGTCATCCTTCAAAGGCACACCATCTGAAGTGACAAATTTAGGTAGAGAAATTTTTGTTCATTCGAATTTTCAGTTGTAATTTCTTTGTTTAAACATTTGTCCTTATGTCAGACTTTGGTTGTTCTCATTAATGCATTGTATATGTTTGTCTTGACTTAATCCATTCGTTTTTACTATATTTAAACTAAGCTTTTATTCCCTTTTTGTGATATTCAACTCTCGTTAAAAGTTGTAAGCCTTTAGAGGGAGGATGACAAAAACAATGCCATAATCTCATACAATATGCTTTTGGACAGACCTTGCTGACGATGTACAGGCGTTCTTTCAATTCCTGACTAGTGGAGTTATAAGGAAGATAATCCCTAGTCAACCCATTTGATCCTAATAAGTAGGAGTTTTCTTTTTTGCACAATTTGAAACCTTCAATCATATCCTGGGGAAGGGTAGTTTCTTAATTAATTCAAATGCACATTCAGTCACAAGCTGTCACTTCACAACGAAAATATCCTTCTGAATCAAAAGATGGTGTTGGTTCCCCATGAAATAGGCAGTCTTTACCTCTCAAAAAGAAAAGCCCACTAGGTCAAAACCTATGAAGGAGACTTAAGAAAAACGGGGGCATCCCGCTGGCTGTAATCTCAAAACAAGAATAGTCAAAAAAATTAGGGATAGTAGATAAAAAAAAGAGGTCACCACAAATCCTCGATAACATGAAAAATGTTACAAAAATGACGGCCTTCCCAAATAAACTTCCAGTATCCAAACCATCACCAAAATATCATTCTAGATTCTAGTAGTAGATAAGCGCGCAATCGATTGAGTTTAGGTCTGGAGAACATCATGGAGAACGGGTTGGGTACAAATAAACTTTGAGCCTTATCTTTTGTTTCTTAAGCCGTGAACAAGGCCACGTTACAACCCTTTAAAAGTCCTAATTGAAGCATATGTTAGTCTGAAAGCATGATGTTACAAAAGGTATCTTGACTCCTGTAAGGCTTACTGTAAATCATGAGTTGAATTCATATTCTTACAAAATTTTGTTACTTATTAAAAATGCATTTTTCAAAAAAATTTCTCAAGACAAACATAAACTTTGCATTGTTTGAATATCGCTTTTTGCATATGGCTAATTGTTCGACAATAGGGAAATTCACACGACAAATATCCAATGAATGAAAACTCTCTCAACATCACTTCAAATGGAAAAACACTTCCAATGACTAATCTCCCATAATCAAGGGGGAATGACATGTTATTGTCCAACTCATTAGTGGCAGTCAAGTCAAGATTCCAGGAAATCTCTCATAAAGTCCTGAATAGCCAGGGGCAGGTCTCCATCTGAATCACTTAAGGCATTGAACATGAATTCCAGCAAAGGGTCACGTACGACCATGCAAACATTTTCTGTTATTTCTACAATGCTGGCTATCATAGATAATGACGACACTCCATGCGGACATAGTAAAAAAATACTACGCATAAAACAGACCCGCTAGGTTGACACGCCTAGGCAACAATAAGGGCATACAGGCGAACCAAAAGGTTTGGGTAAAAATTTAGGATATATATGTAAAAGATTGTACACCCGACAATTCGAAAACCTGAAAAGGCAGCTTGGGCAAGAAAGGGTATCCCGTTGGACTGAAAACCCGAAAGGGAAGTCCAAGTAAAAGTTAGGGATTAAAGCGTACGACTATGTACCGTTATCTCATCATTTTGTCTATCAGTAAAAGATTTGTCACTCTAATCAATGTTTACTAAGAACTCTAGGAGAAGACATAGTTCAAGTTGTCCACAAATCCCCACAAGGCCAAATTCATGGATATCCCTATAGAATCACTTCAATAAGATTATCCCCCACAAAGTCCCTTTCATAAGGTGATCCCCAGTGAAGTCGCCAGAGCCACCTCTACAAGGCTATCCCCGACAAGCGCAAAAGCATCTTCAAATAAAAGTGGGCATCCTACAACCGATGACATAGTAAAACTCACCAGCGGATAAAGGGGTTTAATCTTCTCCTAATGAACACACACATCACGCTAGTTCCCAAACAGAGGGATATTGCCAACAGTTTACCATCTTCTAGATACATTACAGATACAATCTAAATACAAATTCATTCTGATACTTATTCCAGATTCTATTGCAGATACAATACGAATACGATCCAGACAAAGATCCATTCTGATACTTATTCAAATGCATCTTCTTAGACACAGTTCAGATACAATCTACATGCAGATTCATTCTGACACTCATTCTAGATTCTCTTGCTGATACAATACATATACAATCTAAATACATATTCATTCTGACACTCATTCCAAATTTTCTTCCCGATACAGTTCAAATACAAATGTCATTCTGATACTCGTCCAATATCTCCTCAGATAAAATCAAGGCTCAAATTCATTCTAACATTCCCCAGTTGAGTTAGTCTTAACTGAAAAAAGAAACCTTGTGGAGTTCTCCCCAAAATAATTCATCTCCCCAATAAGGTCTTCAAAATAATCTCCTCAACAAGGTTTATTTCCCCAATAAACTATAGATTCCCCAACACAAGTCTTTTCTCATACTATTACAAATCAACAGACAAAACCCCTTTGTCCCCAGCGGAATCGTTACTATCCTCAGAAAGTTGCTACAAAGCCTGGAATTTGACCAGATACCAGTTAACTTTTATTCTCCCCAGTCAAGTTTCCCCAGTAGAGCGACGGACCACCAAGGTTCCTAAACTCTTCTCCCCAAATAGAAATCAGTACATCCCCAGTGGAGTTTCTTCAAACAGATAAGTAGGAATCCCCAGTGCAAGTATTCTAAACAAAGTTGAAGATACACAGACTCTTCATCTCTACCAGTAGTCCAGGAGTTAGTCTCCCAAAACTCCCCAGCAGTAGTCAGGAATTTATTTTCCCAGACAATGATACACTTCAACCATATTTCACATTTCATACATCATAGCATATGCATACGAAAGACATATAGAATTCTCATTCATTCTGAGAGAATCATTATGCAATACATTACATATATCATGCCCTTGCATGAAACTAACTTTATCTTTTTAGGCCGGTTACCGAACAGGTAGATCTCGTCAATAGTTTATCATCTGTCAAATACAATCATCCAAAGATTCTCTTCTAGAAACGATTCAGATATGATCCAGAGACGGGTGACATTTTGATACTTATTCTAGATTCTCTCTATAAAAGGTTAAGATACGATCCAAAGACGGATGACGTTCTGATGCTTATTCCATATTCTCTTCTAGAAACAGTTCAGATACGATCCAAATGCGGATGACATTCTGATACTTATTCCAGATTCTCTTCTAGAAATGGTTCAGATACGATCCAAAGACGGATGACATTCTGATACTTATTTTATTTTGCTGGTTTTTTGGTGTTTGCTGATGGCTTATGGTTTACAGTGAGGTTTGGTTTTTTATCTTGGTTGGCCTTTTTCTCTTACAGTGAGTTTTGGTTTTTTTATCTTGGTTGATCTTTTGCTCTTACAGTGAGGTTTCTGGTTTTGTATCTTGGTGGTGCTGATATTTTTGTTTTCTTTGGCTTTTTTGTGATATATCCTCTCCTCTTCTTTGACCCTTGTTGCTGGTATATAATAGATGTAATAAATTAGCTTTTGAGTAATTTTGGCTTGATGACCTTGGCCTTTAGAGTACAGATTAAGCTATGTCCATTTTGGTGCAAGTTTGGGCAGGTTTTGGACTGTAATGCAGGTTGGTCATGGCAGGTTTTTGGACAGTTTTGGCTTAGGTGATACTTTTCTAACTTGTCCCTATCCTCTTTCATCTTTCTATGAAACAAAAGCAGTTTTTTTCTTATTTTATTTAACATTCTGAAGGGTTTGCAGCATTAGAAAATGATGATGCATTTTGTTCTAGATATGAGCTAATGTTAGCTTGCTTATTGTTTTTTTTTCTTATTGCAGTTTTGTTCTGTTGTGGCTTTTGTTTGGGCTGTTGTATTTGCTTGTTGGCTTGTGCATTTGTTTGCAGTAGCTGCTTGCCTATTGTTCTGCTGTTATTTTGTTGCTTTGTTGCAGGCCTGTTGTTTTGTGATGATGCTGCTGTGATTGAAGTTTGCTATTTGTATAGCAGGTTGGGCAGCTTGTTGTTTTGGTTGGCTTTGCAGGCTTTGGACAACATGCTTGCTTTTATATGGATGCCTTGCCTTGTTGACTTGCTTGCTGCAAATGTAATGCAGCCTTGTTTGTATTTTCCTACCTTGTATATTTATTTCCTTTTTTTGTGAACCAAGAAAGGCAATTCTTTTTTGTGATTTGCAATTGGGGGAAATGATTGTGATAAAACAAACAAATATTTTGATTCCTATCTGCAAACCCTAGTGATGAATTAGGAGAAAATTTGCTTGAAAACTCCTTGTTTAAACTTCATTATCATGTGCTAATTATATCTTCTTTTTCTTTGACTTGTTTCATGAACGACAAGCAAGACTTGGATTCTAACGAAGATTAGATTGATCACTTGAATATGAAGATGAAGACCCGAAGAAGCAAACAAGAAATTCTCTTTGTAATCTTGAGATTCTTTGTAAACAAGACAAACAAATTGTAAATCCATTTGTAATGTAAAAAAATATATCAAACACTTGAATAAAATTTGGTGTAGTAGAATTTATTGTACAAAACTTGCAATCTTTGATTGAATACTTTGGATAAAAATCTTGCTTGATAACTTGCATTTTAAGCAAACACAATATGATCAGATAAATCGTGTACTTTGCATTCTTAAACAAAATAAATGTTTAAGAGCTCAAACCCAATTGATTAATTGAATCCACAATCGTGGTTGTTTAAAATGATAGTCTTAATATTTATATCTTATCCAAACAGAACATGCTCCCAAGAATAACATCAATCCTTAGTAAATTGTGGTTAAGAAAAATTTAAAATCACACAAATTCCTTGCAGCGATTCAATAGCTTTAAAATCTTCCAAGCCCAATTTTCCTTCAACTCTTTGAAGATAAACCCATGAACGGAATCACATATGACCATGACCAGAAATAAACGTCTCAAGGTCTTGTAATTTGGAAAAATCACAATTCTTAGAGATCAGACGACTGTTGTTTGAAATTATGTCAAAATTCATGATGCGACTTCTAACGCATTCAAATTTTGGTGATCTTCTGCGCGTAATCAGCTCTTGATACGTGAAGAGAAATTTGAGAGGGCATCAAGAAGAATCAAACACAAGAAAAACCGCTCAAAAATATTAAATAATAAATAAGTTACGATTGTTTGAAATTGTTCTTGCACAAGGGTAATTTTCAAGTCAATGTAGTCGTTTTCAGTTATCTGGGCCATGGATTGGGTGAACTTGCAATGCGAGGTTTGAAGACTGGCTTAAACAACTTTGAGGAGACATGATGACTTATTTGAAACCTTGACGACTCAATTTCCTTTGAGAAGTGCAAAACCCTAATTGCTGACTTGTTGCCTAGGAAGAGAATTTGTTTGATTAACTTTTGAGCCAAATTAGGTATTTGAGAAACCCTAGGATAACATCATGAATGAGAAACAGGAGGGAAAATTTTGGGGTACAACAATACCCAAGACCTCTTTCGGTTCAGTCTAAACCTCTCAACGGTTTATCCTGATACTTTCCAAATAGACATTATCTCTGGTTCAGATAAATCGCTCCAAGATTTATTCTGATCCTTTCCAGTCAAACAACATGCAAGACTTTTGCTAGTTTCAGTTTAAATCGACCAAAGGTTTATTCTTATTCTTTTCTAGTTGAAGTCAAGTTCAGACTTAGTCCAATTTCTGCCAATAATCACCTTTGGATGGCATCTATAAGCCCATCTCCGACAACTCTCCATCATTTCTCCAAATGGAATCTTTAAGCCCACTCCCTATGCAATCAACCAACACATCACCGAGTGCAAATTTCAGGGCACTATAGTGTTCAATCATCTTCCACTTTCAAGCTACGAACGACAAATAAGCCGATATCACTTTTCAAGTTTAAGAAGATTGAACAGGGGCAGATGTTGTACCCCAAAATTTTCCCTCTCATTTATCAATTATTCTCTCACAAGATCTTCTTTGGTTCAAGACTGCACAAGGGTTGATCAGTTCAAGACACCTCCTTAAGCACTGATGATTGAAAATTAGGGTTTGAGATTGCACAAGGACAAATGAACTTTTAATGTCTCATATGACTTTCATGGATCATTTTGGACTCTCAAGATTTCTCATGTCAAGTTTCAAGTCTTGGATCACATTTTTGCTCAGGCAATTGATCAGTTGACCTAAAAATCAACTGTATTGGGAAAAAAGTCAATTATAGTCAATTTACAGTCAAACTTCATAATTTTGTATCCATATAAATATTGTGAACTCATATATGTCATTTGATCAAGTTTGTACCATAATTCCTCAAGAAATCTGATCAGATCATCAAAAGGGCAAAATGGTCAAAATTAGGGTTTTAATTGAGAAAAGGCAATTTCTGATTTTTGACCTAGAAAATGGTTGATTGGTTGGAAACATGATCTCAAGGATTCAATTGCATCATTTTTACCTAATGGCATGACTCAAAACATTGCTCAAGGCCAATTAATTCATAGTTGATTTTCAGTCAACTGATTAAAAGTCAATTGCACACTGAAAAGTCAAACTTTTACTTTTTGGTCAAAATCAAGTGTCAAAGATCACAATTCATCAAAATATGAAACTTGTTCATCAAGAAATCAAAAAGTCAAGATTTCATTTTGAAAAGTCAAAGTTTCCAAACTTAGAAATTTTTCTAAGTGTTGAAAACTTCATATTTTTTCACAACTTTGAGCCAATTTTTCATCGTGATGCAAAATGATTCAAAGGAAACTTTCAACATGAAAGTTGTAGATCTCAATGAGATCTAAAACATTTCTGAACACAACTCCTCCTATAAATTTATGGATTTCAAGTTATTAATCCATGAAATCATGTTCATGAAACTAAAACACTTAGTGAAATTTTGAGCATTTTGGTCAGGATTTTGACCTAACTTCTTGGCTAAGTTTCATCTAGTTCCAATTGGATTTTGCAAAAGTGATTTAAAGAGGGGTTATATATAACATTACAAGATTTCTAAAATGTCCAAGAACTCCTTGAGATCATTCTTGAGCAAGGAGAATCAAAGAGATGAAGTTAGGGTTTTCAAGCTTGAATTATAGGTCATTTTCTTGATGAACACTTGAGTAAATCTCAAACCATGCTGCATAATCTCACTTTGCAGGCTTCTAACTTGAAATTAACTCCTTAATTAAATGTTTACACAACATATTGAGCCATTTTCCAAGCATTTGAACCATTATCCAAGTTGCATTTCCATTTTTGGAAGAAAGGCACCATTGCTATTCTTGAAAAGTGGCTTTAATCACAAATTCCACTCTCCTTGAGCATTGAACTTGTTATTTCTACACACACAAACCTTATAAACTAAAATCAAGTATGTATAAAGTACTAACCACTCTATGCAGCCTTGTACCATGCCTTGGAACAAGATGTTTCAACATTGCTTCAAAAACAAGTAAAGATGCTACAACTTGATTTTTCAAATTCTGGCTTGTTGTAACATACAAGACCTCTTGCCTATAAATATACAAGTAATTTGCAAGCTGCCATAGATATACATAAGCCCTCAAACTCCCTAGAACTCAGAACCACACACAAAAACTCCATTGTTGCACAATCTGACCAAAAACTTGAAACTTACATCTCCCTCGTGCGTTTCCAAGCCTTTTGGTTCCTAAAGATTCTAAACATTAAATGCAAACCATCCAAAGTCCTTTTTCCCAACTGTAACACCTCTATCATCAAGTTCCATTTTCAAAAATAAGGGTCTGCAACTTGACTTCTCCAGAACTCCTCAGCCACTTTCAGCTCAAGCTAAGCATCACATTAGCTTCCTGGGAACTTGAGGAAGCTAACCCAATCACTAGAACTCATTGAAAGATGTTCAAACTCAAAACACGATCTCCATTTGCAAGGTGAGTTTTCTGATTTTTGAACTCCTCATATAGGCATTGTTAAGCTTTCATTTTCAAAGATAAAATGTAGACCTCATTACCATGAAGTTGTACATATCCATAGTTTGCATTTATATGGCTTGAGCTTAGAGAATTTTAGAGTTGAAGTTTATGAATTTTTTAGGTTTCAGATTAGGGCCAATAAAATTCATGTTTGTCTTTGATCTATAGTTTTAATGCTTTACATTTTTGAAATCGTGAGGAAATTTGCAACAAGATTCATGTTTACACTTTTGCAAATGGATGAGAAATGAACAAGATGCAGGTTGTCTGGCTAAGCGCGAGGTTGAAGATGAAGTTGTCTTCAGGAAGTAGTTTCTAATATATATTTATGGTTTGATATAAGTAAACGGATGTATAGTCACCCCAATGATAAGGCAGCACGCTGGTAACTAAGAGGGCGTGGGTTCAACATCCAGCGCACTACCTTTTATTCATTTTTCACATTTTCACTCTTTTTTGTTTTAGCAAGCAGCGCCTGGGCCTCCACATTGGGCTTTCCACTTTTTTTTTGCTTTTTTTAACCCCCTGACTACTTTTGCACCTCTGGCCCATTTTCTTTTATTATTTCTTTTTTTTTCCTATTATATTTTATTTATTTTTTCTTTATTATATTATTTTTTTTTTATTTAATGAAAAAATGTAAAAATATTTTTATTTATTATTTACACTTATTTATTTCATTTTCTCTATAAATGCAAAAAGACCAAAAAAAAACATTTTCTTAAACAAATAAATTTCCTTTTTTTAATAAATATTTAGACTTAGGTTTATTTATTATATTATTTTCTTTTAAATTAAAATCAATTTAGAACTTAGGTTTTTTTTAATTGATTAATTTTCATTTCATTTTTATTAACTTAAAACCTTTCATATAAAAAACCCTAAAAAATACATTTTTTAACCTAATTTTCTTTTCTTAACTAATTTAGGTTTAATATTATCATCTTTAATTAATTATTTTTCCTTCTTAGACATTAGGTTAAAATCCTTAAAAACCAAAACAAAATCATTTCTTTTTTCATTTACATTCTTGCATTATTTTCTTTTCAATTTTGTACAATACTCAATATGGTTGTAATAGATAATTAGGTTTAATTTTCTTGCAAATCCCCATTTGTAAATTTTTACACCCCCCCTCCCCTAATGATGTAATAGCTTAGTAATTTTACTTTCCGCAATTTATCGCTTTATATAAATGCTAGTAAATTAGGGTTTGTATGGAAAGACTAAAATCAACAAGTTAGCAAACCCTAATTCAAGAAAATCAAGCATGGAAAAGATACACTTGCACACTTTGCATCTATAGGGTTAACTCCACTTGTTGCCTTAAGAAATAAATGGTCATAATACGCATGTAAGACGTCTTAGCAAAAACAAACAAAAAAACAAGATCATAGTCCCTCGATGATGCTACAAATGTTGTCTTACGAATGATCTTAGTCCCTCAAAGAAAATACTAAGATATCTTACAACATTGCTATTCATGAATGTATGATGACCCTTGCCCGTCCCTTTTACATCCAAAGATAAGGTTATTACCAATCCATGGTAAAATAACAATGTCAAAGAAAAGAGGAAATAAACAAGAAAGACTTTTGAGTAGGTAGAATGTTCCTAGTTGCTTGCTCATCAAATCATCCTTGCTATTTTCAAAACAAACACCAACACTTTCAAAACATCTTTCAAACTTGAAACATTTTCAAAAGATCAACACTTTGTATACGTTCTTACGAACGACAACTATTACAAAGTTTGCCTAAACGATGGCACCTTTTCAAAATACTTTCAAAAAACCACACAAAGCACATTTTTAAACAAAAGCAAGTGATCTAGCAAGCAACTAAGAGCCCATAGATAACTATGGATGAAAAGGGTGCTAACACCTTCCCTTTTCATAATATACCCCCCGAACTCAAGGAATAATCTCAAAGGTCTTTCCTGTTCTTTCCAGCCTTTCCTTTTGGATAAAAGAAAAGTCGATGGCGACTCTTGCTAACCGCAACATTTGCGATAAAACACAAAAGACCCAAGTCATTTCTCCCACTGTATCACACCATCAACACTCAAGAACTTGCCATAAATGCCAAATCTATGCTGACAAGGTCCATGTGCCTCCTATCCCTCTGAACATCATGACTGCTACGTGGCCATTTGCAATGTGGGGCATTGACATGATTAGAGAGATTAAACCCACTGCTTCCAATGGATATTGCTTCATTCTGGTTTCTATTGACTATTTCACCAAATGGGTCGAAGCCGCCTCGTTTGCCTCAGTCACCAAGAATGTGGTAGCCAGATTCATCAAACATAACCTCGTTTTCCGCTATGGTATCCCCGAAAGGATCATCACCGATAATGGAACTAACCTCAACAATGCTATGATTACCGAACTTTGCACTCAGTTCAAAATCAAGCATCACAATTATTCTCCATATAGGCCTAAAATGAATGGTGCAGTCGAAGCAGCCAATAAAAACATTAAGAAAATTATGCAGAAGATGGTAGTAACCTACAAGGATTGGCATGAGATGTTACCGTTTGCTCTTCACGGCTACCGCACTTCAGCTAGAACATCAACTGAGGCAACTCCCTTTTCTGTAGTATATGGCATGGAAGTTGTTTTGCCAGTAAAAGTTTAGATTCCCTCACTGAGGATTATGAATGAAGCAGGCCTAGACGAAGACGAGTGGATTCAGACAATATTGGATCAGTTGAACTTGATCGACGAAAAACGATTGGCTGCTATTTGTCATTGTCATACGTACCAAAAACGTATGATCAAGGATTTCAATAAAAGGATCAAGCCTCGAGTATATCAAGATGGTAACTTGGTGATAAAGCGCATCATTCTGCCACAAGGCGACCCCAAGGGAAAATGGACTCCCACCTACGAAGGGCTATTTGTTGTCAAGAGAGTGTTCTCTGGCAGTGCCATGATGCTGACTACCATGGATGGTGAAGACTTCCCACATCCTATAAACGCGGACATAGTTAAAAAATACTATGCATAAAGGACCAATTAGGTTGACACACCTAGGCAAAATAAGGGCATCCTGGCAAACCAAAAGGTTTGGGCAAAAATTAGGGATATATGCAAAAGATTGTACACTGGCAAGTTGAAAACCCGAAAGGGAGACTTGGGCAAAAATGGGTATCCTGGTGGGTTGAAAATCCGAAAGGGCGGTCCAAGCAAAAATTAAGGATTGAAAGCATATAACTATGTCCCGTGGAATCACCACAGTCAGCTTTATCACCAAGATCTGAGTTCAAACGGTCCAAGATCAATCCAATCAACTTATGTCAACGGCAAGGGGCATTCAAAGACATTGGGGCAATAGTAGAGTTGGAATGTAATAAGATCATTTCCACATGGCTATTTGTTTTTGTTTTCAATCTTTGTTTTCCTTTCGACGATTTCCTCTTACTAGGATCTTCGTCTCTTTGTACAAAAAACGCCTATTCATGGGTAAAATATCAATACAAATATACTTTGAAGTGCAAACTTTCTGTTTTTGTTTTGAGTGCAAATTTGTCCAATTACTAAAATTGAACGAACATATACATGTGAACATGATTAAAACTGTTTGGCACATGTGTCCTGCTAGGCAGCAAGCATCTCTTTAATGTATATGGAATATCCCCATAGAGTTGTTTCATTAGCGTTATCTCCAAGGCAGGCTACAATAAACCAATCCTTAACAGAGTTACCCGCAAAGTCTATTTGCATAGGTTGATCCCAACCAAAGTCTCAAGCTCTTGACATCTTACTCTCCAGCTAAGTTGATCCTACAAGAAGAAGACTTATGGATCTCTTCCTCAAAGAACTCACCTCATCAGCAGTTCATCGAGTATTCATCAACAAGGTTTATTTCCCCAACATGGTTTATTTCCCCAACAAACAACAAGTAGCGTAACTCCCCAGCTGAGTTTGTATTCCTCCGGGATAGTCTATCTTCCCAACTGAGTCTGTATTCCCAAGCTGAGTTTATCCTCTCCAGCATAAGTTTGCCTTTCAGACTATTACGAATCAAAGGGCCACAACCCCTAATCCCCAGTAAAGTCATCAAACAAGTCTTTATTATCTCCAAAAGTTGTTGTGAAGCTTGGATCCGACTAGATAACAGTCAACTTTATTCATTCAAAACACTGTGAAGCCTGGACCCGACCAGATATTAGTGTAACTTTTCAGATGCTATGAAGACTGGACCCGACAAGATAATAGTACAACTTTCCAAATGCTATGAAGACTGGACCCGACCAGATAATAGTGTAACTTCCCCAAGTACTTTGAAGCCTGGACCCGACCAGATAAAAGTTTAAATCTTCGAGATATTGAAGAACCTGGACTCAACCAGACCAGGGTTTAACTTATTTTCCCCAGTAGAGTTTTCCTCTACCCTAACAAGTTATTGTGAAGCCTGGATCCGACCAGATAGCAATTAACTTTATCCCCTCAGAAGTTCATTGTGAAACCTGGAATCCGACAAGATAACAACTAAGTTCCCAGCAAGTTACTGTAAAGCCTGGATCCGACCAGATATCAGTTCAACTCTATCTTTTCAAACAAGTTTATTGTGAAGCCTGGACTTGACCAGATAACAATTAACTCCATCCACCTTAAAATCTGTGAAGCCTGGATCTGACCAGATATCAGTTCAACTTCGTCTATTCAAGCAAGTTATTGTGAATCCTGGAGCCCGACCAGATAACAACTAGATACAATCCCCAGCAAGACACTATGAAGCCTGGACCTGACCAGATAATAGTATAACTTTTCAAAAAAACCATGAAGTCTCGACCCGGCTAGATAGTAGTTACCAACTTCAAGTTATTATGAAGCCTGGACCCGACCAGATAACAGTTCAAGTTCAAGAAATTTTTTGTGAAGCCTGGAATTCGACCAGATAAAAGTTAATTCATTCCTCCCCAGTAAGTTATTGTGAAGCCTGGATCCGACCAGATAGCAGTTGACTTCCTCATCCTCAGCAAATTGTTGTGAATCCTGGATCCGACCAAATAACAGCTAACATGCGAAAGATGTTCCCCAGCGGAAGCATTCTTTTAACAAAGTTTGAAGACGTGTCTATTCTTCATCCCCAATAACAATCCAAGATTTAACTTCCCAGGAACTCCTCAACAGTAGTCAGGGATTTATTTTCCTGGACAAATATGCATCCCACATTCATACATCATGGCATATACATGTAAAATGCATTTAGCATAATACCACACTTGGTGAACATCATGCATACATTTGTATTTAACTAACCCTTTTTTCCCACGGTTAAAACATCAAGTTTTAGTCTAAATCGACCAAAGATTTATGCTGATACTTCTTCCAGTGATTCACCAACATTTCTCCAAATGGCATCTATAAGCCCATTCCTAATCCATCTTCGAGTGCAAATTTCTGGGCACTCTAGTGTTCAATCATCTTCCACCTTTAAGTCACGAATGACGGATCCGCCAATCTAACTCATCAGGTCTAAGAAGATTGAACAGGGGCAGTTGTTGTACCCCAAAATTTTCCCTCTCATTTCTCAAGTAATCTCTCACGAGATCTCCTTTGATTCAAGACTGCACAAGGTTTGATCAGCTCAAGACACCTCCTCAGCACTGATGACTTAAATTAGGGTTTGAGATTGCACAAGGACAAATGGATTTTTAGTTCCCCATATGACTTTTATGGATCATTTTGGACCCTCAATATTTCTCATGTCAAGTTTCAAGTCTTGGATCACATTTTTGCTCAGTCAATTGATCAGTTGACCTAAAATCAGTTGTATTGGGGAAAAAGTCAATTGTGGTCAATTTACAATCAAACTTCATAATTTTTTAAACATATCAACATCATGAACTCATATATGTCATTTGATCAAGTTTGGATCACAATTCCTCAAGAAATTTGATCAGATCATCAAAATGGCAAAATGGTCAAAATTAGGGTTTTGACTTAGAAGATGCAATTTCTGATTTTTAACCTAACAAATGACTTATTGGTTTAAGGCATGATCTCAAGGATTCAAATGCTTAATTTTGACCTAATGGAATGGCTCAAAACATTTCTCAAGATCAATTGACTGATAGTTGATTTTCAGTCAATTGTACACTGAAAAGTCAAACTTTGACTTTTTGATCAAAATTAAGTTTCAAAGATTACAATTCATCAAGAAATGTCAAAATATGAAACTTGTACATCAAGAAATCAAAAATTCAATATTTCATTTTGAAAAGTCAAAATTTCTAAACTTAGAATTTTTCTAAGTGTTGGAAATTCACCTTTTTTTCACAACTTTGAGCCAAATTTTCACTATAATGCAAGATGTTTCAAAGGAAACTTACAACATGAAGGTTGTAGATCTTAATGAGATATAAAACATTGTAGAGCATAAATTTTTCTAGAAATGCATGGATTTCAAGTTATGATTTTAAGAAGACATGTTCATGAAACTTGAAAACTTAGTGAAATTTTGCCCTAGTTTAGGCAGGATTTTGACCTAACTTCATGGCAATTTTTCACATAGTTCCAAGATGAATCTTAAAAAATGTCCAACATAGAGGTTGTAGAGGATGTTACAAGATTTACAAAATGTCCAAGAACTCATTGAAATCATATTTGAGCTAGGAGAGTCGAAGGCAAGAAGTTAGGGATTCATTCTTGAATTACAAGCCATTTCTTGATGAGCACATGAACCAAATCCATGCTAGGCTACATAATATTTGCTTTGCAGACCTCAAACTTTTTTGTCACTTCATAATGTTTTGCACAGATTCTAAAAGCTTTAATCCAAGCATTCAATGCATTTCCCATGCTTAAAACCATTTTAGGAAGAAAGGCAACATTGCCATTTTGGAAAAGTGGCTTTATGCACAAAGTCCACTCTTCTTGAGCCTCTAACTTGTTGTTCTCAACACACACAACTTGTGTGCTCAGAAGTAACATGTTTAAAGCTTCTAAGCCACCCTATGAGCCAGGTATTTATGCATTGGAACCACATTTTTCAAGCTTTCTTCAAAATCAAGCAAAAAGCCATAAACATGCGATTTTTGAATTCTGATCAAATACAAGTATCCAAACTTGTTGCTTATAAATAGAGACCCTATTTGGAAGTTAACACACGAGCTTAAGCACCCTGAAACTCTCCCAAACTCCCTCAAATTATAACTTGCATCAAAACTCCATTGTTGTGCATATTCTGACTTTGAAACCTAAACTCACGTTTCCCTCGTGCGTTTTCATTCCTAATCATTCAAAAAGCTCCTATACATCAAATATAGTCCATCCCTGGCCTTGTTTCATAATTGTAACTCCATCTTCATCATCTTCCAAACTCAAAAATAGAGCATCGTAAGTTGACTTCTCCAGGCCATTTCAGCCATCCATTGCTCAAGCTAATCATTGCATTAGCTTCCTGGGAACTTGAGGAAGCTAACCTGATCATTGCAGCACCTTGAATCCAACTCATTTGCATTTCACGATTTCCAATTTTTAGGTATCATTTTTGAACTTCTATCTTTTCATTTAGGCATTGTTAGGCTTGCATTTATGAAGATAAAATATATACATCATTGCCCTGAAACTGTACATGTCCATAGATTTCATTTATATTGCTTGAGTAGTGAGAATTTTAAGTTTGAACTTTCTGAAAAAATTAGGTCAGAATTTGGTACCATTCAAAATTCATACTCATCTTTGATTTATAGTTTTTAGTAATTTACATTTCTGGAATCGTTGTGAATTTTGGGACAAGTTTGATGTTTACATTTTTGCAAATGGATGAGAAATGATAAAGTTACAGATGTTCAGGCTGGAGGTTGAAGATGAAGTCATGTTCAGGACTTGACTTGTGTTATATATTTGTTGTTTTGTTTAAGTTAACGGATGTATAACCACCCAGTGGTAAGGCAACACACGTTTCATGCTTAGGGCGTGGGTTCAAGCCCCAGCGCTGTCATTTTTCTTATTTTTCACATGTTTCTCTCTTTTTTGTTTCAAACAGCTAGCGTTGGGCCTCCAATGCTGGGCCTTCCTTTTTTTTGCTGACTCCTAACCCCCCCTGTCTGCTTTCACACACCTGGCCCAACTCTTTATTATTTCATTTTTATTTATTTTCTTTTTCTTATTTTATTTTATTTCAATTTTCTTTTATTATTTTTTATTACTATTATTATTATTATTATTATTATTATTATTATTATTATTATTATTATTATTATTATTATTATTATTATTATTATTATTATTATCATTTTTATTATTAAAAAAATCCAAAAATATTTTTATTTATTATTTTCACATTTTATGTTTATTTTCTTTATAAAACAAAAAGAACAAAAATATTTTTCTTAAACAAATTAATTTCTTTTTTTCTTAAATAATTAATATTTAGATTTAGGTTTTTTTTTATAATTTTTTTCATTTAAAATTAATTTAGAATTTAGGTTTCTTTTAATTGATTAATTTTCATATTATTTTCATTAATTTAAAACCTTTGCATAAAAAAACCCTTAAAATGTTTCTAACTCATTTTCTTTTCTTAATTAATTTAGGTCTAATTTTGTCTATCTTTAATTGATTATTTTTCCTTTTTTAGTAATTAGGTTTAAACCCTTAATAAAAACCAAACAAAAAAATCATTTCTTTTTCCATTTACATTCTTGCATGATATTTTCAATTCTTGTACATTATTCAATATGGTTGTAATTGATAATTAGGTTTAATTTTCTTGCAATTCCCATTTGTAAATTTGTATACCACATCCCCTAATGATGTAATAGCATAGTAATTTTACTTTCCGCAATTTATCGCTTTAATATAAATGTTAGTAATTAGGGTTTGTATGGCAAGATTAAAATCAACAAGTAGTAAACCCTAATTCAAGATAAATCAAGCATGTAATCAAACACACTTGCACACTTACACCCTTAGGGTGATTCCACTTTGTTGCCTTACAAAAATGGCCATGTTATGCATGTGGCGTATCTTAGCAAAAATAATAAAAAAATACAAGATCATAGTCCCTCGATGATGCTATCAATGTTGTCTTTCAAAATGATCTTAGTCCCTCAAGGGAAATGCTAAGATATCTCACAACATTTCTATCATGACTATACGATGATCCACGCCCGTCCCTTTACATCCAAAGATAAGGATTCTTACTAAATCAATGGTAATATAGCAATATCAAAGGAAAGGAAGAAATGAACAAAGACTTTTGAATCACTTTCCTTGCTTGTTTGCTCACTTTCAAATCAAACATTCTTGGTCATTTCCAAAAACACCAAACACTTTCAAAAACACTTTCAAAACATTTTCCAAACATGAAATATTTTCAAAAGTCCAACACTTTGTATACGTTCTTACGAACGAGAACTATTACAAAGTTTTCCTAAACGAAGGCGCCTTTTCAAAATACTTTCAAAAACCACACAAAGCATATTTTCAAACAAAAACAAGTGATTTAGCAAGAAACTAAGATCCCATAGATAACTATGGATGAAAAGGGTTCTAATACTTTCCCTTTTCATAATCTACCCCTGAACTCAAGAAATAATCTCAAAGGTCTTTCCTGTTCTTTTCAGCCTTTCCTTTTGGATAAAAGAAAAGTCGGTGGTGACTCTTGCTAACCGCAACATTTGCGATCAAACGCAAAACATCCAAGTCAGTTCTCCCACTGTATCACACTATACTTTAGCATATTCATGATACTTAGACTTTTTACAATTTTTATGCCATTCATTCTTTTGTATACTTGTTCATTTGTGAATCACTTTAGTTCCCACCTTTTTGTGAGGTAGCTTTCCATTGTTCACATCTACTGAAGGCCACAATTATTGTTTTAACTGGATTTTATTATGCTTAATCTTTTATCTGTGTTGATTGTATGAATGCAAGAAAAGGATCAAGGCATTTTTGTTTCATTTTGAGCACAACTACCTAGCCAAATAGTCAATTCACCTTGTAAGTGTGTGATCATTAGTTACCCCTTTGAGCTTTTTGTCGATATCCATGTTGTATTTGCTAAATGCTTGTCTATGAGTGTTTAGTTTCCCTTTTTGCATGGATGTTGATTCGTTGTTTTCTTGAACCCTCAACCATTGTTTTGGTTTTAATTTTTACGTTGCCTTAGAAAGTAGGTAGTATTCACTTTAATGTATGGTTGAATTCAAGTTGGGGAGAAAAATGATTGTGTATTTATTGGTTGATTGCTATGAGGTTGAAAAGAAAAAGAAAAGAAAAAACTGTGAAAAAGAAAAGATAGAAAAAGAAAGAAAAAAATTGAAAAAGCTTTGAAAAAGAAAAACAAAAAGAGTTCGAATAATTATGTTAATAAATGATGTGTGTTAGTGTGAAACTTGTGGTAAAGAAGAAGTTTGATTGAAATTCTATTGTTTGAAACTTTGTGGAAGTAATTACTCCATTAGGTTTAGGCAAGTTTTTGTTTCGATTAGCTTTAGGACTTATCACTTGTTTGTTAACCAAGCCACATTACAACCTTGAAAACCCCCTGAGATTCTTGATTTTATATTTTCAATGTAAACTTATGGATGAATGCATAATTTATTCTATTGTTTGCGAGATTGTTGGATGAGTGAAAATACCTCATTTTTGTGTGTTTTTCATCTACCGATGATTGAGTTTTCTACGTGTGATTCATTTGTGAACTAGTATTGTTTTAGAATGTTTGGTATAACTTTTGTACTTAGCATTTGATTTGTATTTATTTTATAGTCGTAGTTTAGTGGTAAGTGTTTACTTTGTGTGTATTGTTTTTCATTTGAAACATTGCATTTGTTTTTTGTTTTCAAAACCTGTTGATTCGTGATTCTTTGATTTATCATTCTTTATTCTTTGGGTTATTTGATTTTGTTTGAGGACAAACAATGATTCAAGTTAGGGAGAGTTTGATAAGTGCAAAAGTGTAGTTATTCTATATATACGTTTTGTTGCACTTATCGACTCTTGGTTGTTAATATCAATTAAATAACCCAACTTTGTATATAAATACGTTTAGTTTGTGTATAATGCATTTTCGTATATAGAGTGTATCGTTTGATAGTTTTCCATTCATTTTATAGGTATTGATGCGTATTTGGAGCATGAGCAATAAAGTGTCGAAGACACGGCTTCAAATGCGCGATTTTGAGCAACTCGTCAATGAATAAGGCTCAAAATAAAATAATAATAATAAATCATAAATTTGGTTTATATTTTGTCATTTTTAGAAATATCATTGAATAAGCTTTCCAACGCTTCGAACCGGGCACAAATCGGAGTTACGGTTCTCAAGTTATGGCCGAAACAGTGCAAAAAAATTTGCTGTTGCTTCTGGTGTATTTTGCCCGGCGAATCTAGTTTCGCCCGGCGAATCTAGTTTCGCCCGAAGAAACTGCAGGACATAAATACGTTAAAAGGGGTCAAAAACACATTTTTTTAGGTTATATTTTGGGTATTTTTCCCAATCCATCAAACCTTCATTTTTTGGTAGAGAGAGCTTAGAAAACAACTTCGGAGCTTGCATACAGATGATCCGGGTGGATTGATCATCAACCGGCACTGACAAGTCAATAGATTTTTGGTTTATTTCTATTCCTCTTTGTGTATTTATCTTTGGTTGGGTTTTGTATATGATTTTACTTTGAACTCGTGTATAATTGTCTCCCATGGCGTTATATTTAATTTGTTTTACAAATTTGTGTCGATTGTTATCTTAGATTTTTGCTCTGTGCTCGGGGTTTGGGTTGTTATAGATATATACTGCTCAAATTCTTATCTAGGATGATTATCTATTAGTTTTTGGATTCTAGAGATAGATTTAGAGCTAACAATCTTTATGGGTGTCGAAGCTTAATGCTTTCGTGTTGGTTGTGTCAGTTGAGAGATCGTCGATACGAGTAATATGGATGTCTGTTGTGTTGTTGAGGTTGGCTGAGAGATCGTTGCCGAGATGATATAGTAGTTCTCTCTACTTTGGGTTAGAAATAAATTAGGGAGTGAGCTATGCTAGATGACATTGATGAGTATTGTTAGGTTGAATGTAATTGGTCGGTAGATTTAAGTCCGTGATGAGTAGATTATATGCAGGCTTGATAAGTTCTTCCTTAATTTTTTTATTTTGTTTACATTTATTTTCTGTTGATACTTTTCTTTTCAACCCATTTAATCCCAAACTCATTAACGAGAGAATTGTCGAATGGCGATTCAATAACCAATCATTGTAGACACGATACAATATAACCTATATCACCCAGTAAATTAATAACTTACTTTTTGCTTGCCGCTGTACCGCAACAACACTAGACACCTCTAGATATGAGATCTCCTCTCACTTCCAATCACCTCATTGATACCTACATCCACAAACCTTGTGACTAGGCCAAAGAACACAATAGAAGATTACACTTCAAATACAAAAATACTAAGTTTTGCTTAAAAGCTTCAACTAAGAACAATACTCAACTCTTGCGTAAAAGCTCATGAGTGAGAATAATAACTTGATATAAAATTAAGTAACGATCAACAAACTCAATGTATCAAAAGATACATGAGTGACATACAAAGAACACAAACACTAAGAACGTAAAAGACTCCCAAAACCCTAACCCTTATTTTGCACTCATAGTTTATTCAATGTGAATGCTTGCTATTTTAGGTCTAGCAAGTCCTTATTTATAGACTCTTGCAGTATGGGCTTGGACTCTTCAAATCAAATCCAATCTTCACTTTTTAAAATCAGCTGCAAGATCTTCACATAAAAATAGGAACAAATATTTTAAAGTTTCTTAAAAAGTCTCCAAGATCCTTTTTAATGAAACCAAATCAAATATGCACGTGTTCCTAATAAATCTCCTTGACCTGCGAATAATAATGAGATACATCCAAAAGGATCTCTAAAAAACAAATTAAATTTGTCAAGAGATTAAAACAGATGCACCTGCTGCAGAATAGACCAAGATGTCAACACATCTGGCTCAACATCTTTTTGATACACATGACAGCAAAACTTGTCATGACAGTTGATTAAGATGTTGTGATATCTTGCTGAACATCAGCCCATAACCATATTTTAGCAAACTTTATGTCAATCCTAAAACCATGAATTTAACAGAACCCTTACACTCCATGTACAATTCACCATGATTGTTAACATTGACCGTAATAAAATGTCTTTTAATAAATAGCAAAAAAAGCACCAAAAATGAGTTATTATTATGGTTAATAGGACGACCATTGTAGTATGGTGTTATGAAAGGTATATTTTAAAGTAATGTGTGATTCACTTTATCTAGGTTTGAGATTAGCGCGTGGTAAAATCTCTTTAGGTTCTTAGTAAGTCTGTGGTAAAACCAAGATTAGGTTAAAGCTTATCCCGTGGTAAAAGCTTGGATAAGGTTTGAGATCATCTTGATATTAAAATCTCCCGTGTTATTAGTTAGCCCATGTAAAACCAAGGTTTAAGTGTGGAAAGGACACTAACCGCTTCGATCTACCGTTTGAAAGAGAAGACTCAAACTGCCATATTATGAAGTCTTGTATTGTTTGGTTAGAGGTCAACCATTTTTCTTTGTATAAGAGGGTTTGTGAGTACATCCTATTAAAAGTTCTCAAGTTTATTAGAAACTTTTAAGACCAGTTCTTGGGGAGAGAAGTATGTCTTTTTGTTTTGACCGAACCTCTATACTCTTGGTGTTCTTCTTTTCCCTATTCTTTTAATTTCCGCAATTTATATTCTGCATTTTGTTTTTGCTGCTAAGTATTTAAAAATATTTTTAAACTCGGATTTTATTCTGCAAAGTTTTTCAAAACCACGTTTTTTTGAACCACACAATTCACCCCTCCACCTTGTGTGTGAAGTCACGTGTCCAACGGATTTTTGTGGCCCCAAATTGAAGGTTTTGACATAAATTCATTACCAATCATTAAGAGATCTTCATAATCGATTATAGACTCGATTATGCATCATCGAATCGCTCAAAAATGTCTCTTAATCAATCAGACAATTCCTAATCAACTGGTTAGACCTTATAAACTTTTTTAGGTGATTTTGTAAAGTAAAAAGAGGTCTTCAAAGTATTTTATGTGTGTGTCTGTGAGTTGTCTTAGTATCTTAGGAATCACTCTCCTACTTTTACAAGACTTTAGTCACTCGGAAAGACACGACGAGACGCGCTTTCGTATCTGCAATCACATAGATCAATATTGTCCTCCTTTTTGATGATCCAGATCATCAGTTTCATACCTACAAGCACATATATCCACAGAGGAAGAAGAGGATGAAATCTACTAGCCTCGAGAGCAACGAAAACAACTTTTGCATATCGAGTGATCATATCTTGAAAGATTGAATATATATATATATATATATATTCTTTGGAAAAAGATATTGGTGTTTCAACCCTAGAATATCAAATATATGGATCTTTGATGGAGAAAGGATAAAATTCTCTTGGAAATTCGCAGGGATCAAAGGCTGATTCTCACAGACGTCGTTACGGAACCATAAATATGGATGAAAGAGTGATGTAGAGTCTTAGAGTAGTGAATTGAACTTCTTGTACAGTGGTACATATTCCTGTTATGGCTACGCGGTGGTGAATTTACAAGATTAACACTCCAACGCTAAAATCAGTGTGACATGTTCCCTATCCAGCTAGAACATTTTTTTCATCTTGAAAGTAGTACTAGTATCTCTTTAAGACCAAAGATTTCCATTATACTTTTGATGAATATATGTCCAAACCTACCATGTAAATATGATATTTTTTCATTGTGAAAGTAATATCTTGGTAAGATCAAAGATTGCCATTATACTTTTGATGAGTGAATGTTCAAACCTACCACATGTTTGGATATGATAAGGTTTTTGGGTGTGTCGTGCAGGTCCAGAGAGATTTGATTGTTTTCAACAATGAATTTGCCTTTCTCTTTTAGGTGTTGGTAGATTTTGGTCTTCGTCTTGATGGTGGATATCTTCAAACTTTGTATTTTGAAATCCTTTTTAGTTTTGAATTTTATCAACATTCTTTCCTGTTGATTGGTGGTTTGACCTCATTTTTTAAATATTTTTGTTTGCATTTGTGATATCTGGAGTGCTTTAATCTCGTTCACCATTATGTGATCCTCTATATTTAGGGATGGCAACGGGGCGGGTCGGGGGCGGGTTTAGCTAACCCCGCACCCGCACCCGCAACTCCAGTAATAGACCCGCCCCCTCCCCCAAACCCGTCGGGGGATGGAAATTCACCCCCAGACCCGCCCCCAATGGAGAACGGGTCACCCGCACCCGCACCCGCCCCCACCCGCGAAAACTGTTTTTTTTAAATAAAAAAATATCTATTTTTTTCACAAATTTCCTGGACAGCATTAACAAATACATTAAAAATACAAAATTCGCCATTGATTTGAGTAAATAATTGTAGGATTTAATATTCAAACACCATTCCAAATATTTTTCTATCATAACCCTTCAATCAACTATAATTGGTTGTGAACTTGTGATTCATTAAAAGAGTGTAATCTTTCAATATATCAAAGTATAAATCACTCCCAACAACCAACAATTTTTTTGCAAAGTACAAATACAAAATTAAAATAATACAATCAACAAAAGAACCATTCCAACAACATGGAACAAAATAACCATTCCAACAACATGGAACATTCCAACAACATGGAACAAAATAACTATTCCAACAACATGGAACAAAATATACGATATCATCATAACAAAAAAAGATCCAAATAAACAACAAATTTTCTAATAATCTTCATCTTCGAGGCGGGAGTTGGAAATAGAAGTAGCACCATCTATCAACAACTCACCTGTGTTAAAAAATAAAAGTTAAAATATAAAAATTGAACTTGACAAATTTAATACAAATAGTATGAATAATACCTTCATCATCAGACTCCATTTCAGTTAGTAAAATAGCATTTTCATTTCCCACGTTAGATTTCAAATTACCTATCAATATAGTAAAATATAGTCAATGATAGTCTTGGCAAGTAAAAATAAAAGTAACATAAAAATAATTAAAACAAGGTTATTATAGTAATTGGATTATTCGGGGCGGGGCGGGGCGGGTGCGGGTGCGGGCGGGTCTCAGTGTCTTACCGCCCCCGCCCCCGTAGTTAGAAACCGGGTTTTACCCGCCCCCGCACCCGTACCCGTTTTAGCCGGGTTTTCCCCGTTAATTTCGGGGCGGGTCCGGGCGGGGCCCAGCGGGTCTGGGTTTTTTTGCCATGCCTATCTATATTTATAGATATAACTTGTTAATAAAAAAATATAGATCAAATAATTCAAACATAATAGTTAAATTTCAAAATAAAAATTAAAACATGTTTCACATCAATAGTAATTTTATTATTTTTAAAGAAGTTAAAGATAGTGCATTGACAATAAAAAATAATCTTAAACTAATATTTAATGATGATTCAATCAGCCATGTTATACAACTAATTTAAAAATATTAAGGTAACATGAATACATGATAGTGATTAATTATTAATATAAAATTGTTTTACACAGTATATATTTCTTTTTCTCATTTTTTAATATACTAAACAAAATTTAAAATCTAATTTATATTTCACATTAAATTTAGAATTTAATTGGAATACAATAAAAAAAATTTATTCCATCTGCAAATAATAATCGTTAGATTTTAAGTTAAGGTTAGATTTTATTTTAATTATTAATAAAATAATATTTATGGGTAATTGTGATAGGATGATAATTAATCTCTTAAATTTATATAAGCTAACCTATTCAATTTTATATGTTTTTTTAATAATTTAAATCTGACTTATATAAATCATATTTAGCATTTAGCTCCTAATTTTAATTAATTTTAAAAAGGAATATCAAGGATTTGAAGAGATCAATCGAGAAATTGAAGAGGCAATTAAGATTTTGTTTTTATGACTCAATTAAATTAAGGGCTTTTTCGATACAAAGCAATCAAAGTGTTTAATAATGAGTGAAATAATTAATTTGGTTTAATGTGGAATTGAAAAACCGAAACTGAAAATATTGGAATTTTACCAATCAACCGAAAATATGACCACTTCAATTCCTCATCTCTAAATAGTTCGACCAGTAAAGGTTAAACCCTAAACCCTAAGCTTCAATTTTTTTGTTTCTTCTGTTAATTACTGTTTGCAATATTTCACTTTCTCATCGTCAACAAGGTAACGTTTTTTATCTATGTAACACAACATCATACTATTCAATTTACAGTATTTTAGCTTAGTTTCTTATTTAATCACATAAATGGCTGATTAGCGGTTATAAAGCTGGTACATTTTAAACATGTTATTGACATTACACATAAACATCGATAATAATTTAAAAAATAAAATAAAATAAAATAAATAGAATCATAAGTACTGGTGGTGTCCGCCGACACATATATAAAATTTTTTTCTAGAGGTGTTTGTGTTACTATATACGTTAGAAGTGTGAAAATTGATTTCTTAGAGATTTGAATATTTCCATATTCAATTGATTTTAGAGTTTTAGTTTTCTATTCAAATGTGTTTTTTTTATTTATTGTTCTGCTCACTTTTAGCATATATTTTACCAATGTGAATTTTTAACAAAAAGTCGCACATAACAGTATCTCCTCCTGGGTTATGGATGTTATGTTTAAGGTTAACGACACAATTTGTTGTCAGCATATCATCCATTCCTAAATACACAAGTAGAATTTGAAATTATAAGGTGTTTACCGACATTACAATTGATAACCAATGTACTTATAGAATTTGTTTTATCTTCTTTTCAGCTAATAACAATTTGTGATGGGTGGAAGTTCTGTTGTTTCCGTTGATGATTGGGAGTTTGCTTCCCCGTCTAATAATGTCAAGACACTAGTTTTGTTTGGACGAACCGGCAATGGCAAGAGTGCAACCGGTAACACTATTCTTGGAAAAAAAGTTTTCAAGTCCAAGACAAGCTCCTCCGGTGTCACCGCTTCGTGTGAAATGAAGACAGCTGTGATGTATGATGGACAGGTCATTAATGTTATTGACAGTCCAGGTATATATATACTATAACTTAGGCTTTGGAGAAACACTTCAATAAGATTTTAGAGATTGTAAAATAAAGTTAAATATGTTTTTAATTTCTATAACACTTCATATTAGGATAGTTTCTCATGATGTTTTTGCGATGTCATTAGCATGAATTGTTGAGTTGTGTAATGAGTTATGAATACTAATATTTCGCTTTAACTATTTTTTCTTCACTGGTTTCGCAGGATTGTTTGATCTTTCTGCTAAATCTGAATTTGTTGGGGAAGAAATACTCAAATGCATTGGTTTAGCTAAGGACGGGATCCATGCCATCATTGTAGTGCTGTCTATTAAAACACGCTTTAGTGTGGAAGAAGAAAATGCTTTCCGTAGCTTGCAGACATTGTTTGGAAGCAAAATTGTTGACTATATGATTGTGGTATTTACCAATGGAGATACATTGGAAAACGATGATATGACGCTAGACGATGATTATTTAGGCCCTGAATGTCCTGAATCTTTAAAGGTTTGTATTAGTATCATAACCTTTGAGGTGAAGCATTGTTTGGTAAATTTGTTGATGCATTTAATTTAGAGCATACCATGTTACCGTTTATCTGGTTTATAGCATTCCATGTTACCATGTTACCATGTTACTGTGAAAGTTTCACTGATCTTGAATTGCCATTAACATTAATGCAGGCAATTATTTCTTTGTGTGATAATCGATATGTGCTTTTCAATAACATTACAAAGGATAAAGAGAAGCAATTCGAACAAGTTCAACAACTGCTATCTTTGGTAAACCAGGTAGTATCAAAGAATGGTGGTCGGCCTTATACGGATGAGTTATTTACCAAATTCGAGGTGAAAGTGTTGTAAATTTCAGTCTCACTTTTCTTAACTCTTGTAAAAATAATCTGATTTCAATGAACTCATTATATGGCTGCAGGAAGGAGATATAGGACTGCTTAAACAAATTACTGATATGGTACTACTCATGGTGTCGATATTCAACAAATCTTCATCGTTTCATTTTTTTTTTTTGAGATCATTTTCTTAACTAGTATTGTTTGCATTACATGGTCTGATGATAAGTCGGTTTTATATGATTTTGTAGGTAGATACGAAGTTGAAGGAAACAACTATAAGGCTGGAGCAACGATTGGCACAAGAACAAGAAGCAAGACTAGATGCAGAAAAGAGATCAAATGATGAAATTGAAAAACTTAGAAAAGATCTTGAGCAAGCACACGCAGAACTTGGCAGGCGAGCAGCAAAATTTGGGTGTTCCATTCTATGATAGCACAGCCACTTCTAACTTGCAAAGATGCTAAGAGTTCATTTAGTTTTTCTTCTGGATTCTTATTACTTATTATTATTACTTTGTGTTGACTTGATTTATTATGAGATTACAAAATAAATATTAAGATATACTCATTAATTTAAAAATATTTTAAATTAGTTCGTAAGAAAACATAATAGAAAATAATAAAATTTATTAAAATTTTATTGCATTTTATTTTTCTGTTGTCAAATAATTAAAAAATGATCAATAAATTTTAATTTTTCAAATTTTATTGCATTTTATTTCCCAGTTGCCAAATAATTATTTGAATTTATAAAAAATTTCATTAATAAAATAGTTCAACAGATTTTATTTTTTCAATATAATTTCCATATTATAAAAAAATAAAATTTATTACAACTTTATTGCATTTTATTTCCCCATTGCCAAATAGTTAAGTTCTCATCATTATCAATAAAATGATTGCATACAAAATGCCGCAATTGATTTTTATGAATAAAATTATTGCATTCTAATAATTGTTACAAATAAATATTTATCACATGTATGATTATAAAATAAATTATAATTAAAGGAATTCATATGTTCATAATTTGTTTATGGACCTATGATAAATATTAATTTTTAGTTAATTAGTTGATAGAGAACTATTTTTGAATAATTGACCAATAAAAATATTAAAATTTATGTAAGATTTATTAAAAGTACTATTTTTTAAAGATTTATAATTGACCAATAAAAACTATTTTTAAATACTTGACATTTAAGATAAATTAATGAAAGATTCATTATTTAGTGCCTAAAAGAATGACAATTCTATGGCCCTATGGTGCAAAAGAACTTGCTATGTATAAACTCACCAATCAGCCCTGCAACATATTCTACAAAACCTCACCAGCACCATAATCAATTAAATCTCAGCTAGTTACACAACATCAGAAGTAAAGATTTCACCGCATATTGAGCAATAAATCCAACAGAAAGTGGTAAAGGCCTGCAACAGAATCACTATTTTCTTGTTAAAAATCACTACCAATGGAATCATATTGAGCACACCTTCACATAAAACCATGGTAATCACTAAACAAATCGCGTAAGGATTGTTTCAACTTGAACTTTACAAACTGTGTGATCCACATAACTCGTTTTTGGTTGTGAATTTTGGCTGCAGTTCAATTTTTGATGGATACAATATTTGCTGAAGATTTGTGTTGATGTCCTCTAATGTGGTAAGCTTTTGTACATCATGAGAGCCTTGACCCGACAGGCATTGTTAATGCAGATTAGATTAAGATAATTTGCGTTGAAATCCTCTAATGTCCCTGTTATGATGATGTATATGATGAATTCTTGTTTCCATGAAGCTGCCTATAGGAAAAACCATAAGCAGCTGATGTTATTCCCCTCTAGGTGACACCATGCTCATAGGAAGCTGATGTTATTCACCTCTAGATGACACCATGCTCATACTATGCTTTCCTACAGTCCAGAGGTTGGTTGTAAATGTAGAGTAATACTAGTATCTATTGAGATGAAAATAGGAGGTTATTTATGTTGCCTGCTAGACACAACTCATGTATCTGCTCTTTTGAACTAGTGTTCATGTTATGGTTATAGATCATGAGCATGTCCAAAATATTTGATTAAACCGTCTTTCGGATATTCAAACCTATTGGATGGTGCTGAAGTGATTGTTTATTTGAAAATACTTTTATGATTGGACTAAACTTATGCAAGCGTTGTAAAATAATGTTTATAACTAGCATATGACATGTGTTCTGCAAATGTTTTATTTGTTGAAAATGATTGAGATGAAAAAACTAGAAAAATTTATCGTGATAATCACTCTTAAAATTTTTGATAAAAAATATGTATGATTTGTTATTTTATTTTAAAATAAGATTTTTAATGTTAAAGTGTGATACTTGATTTTGTTTTACTTTTTCGCTAAACTTCATCCACCCCTCCACCCATCCTTCCATCCCGTCATCCCACACTCCACCCATGCATCCATCAATTCATCCATATATCCAACTCTCTCTCTGGTTGCATTCTCTAAACTTACAAAAAGAGGTGTGAGTTTCACATAATTAGGACATTCACGTAGATGAATGTAATAAATTGAATCTATATCACCATTAGAGACTCGAATTGGAGGTTGATTAATATAGTGTTTATTTGACTGATACCATCTTTTCATCATAGAACTCATGATATGAAGAACACAAAGAAAACATAAGTGAAGACTTTCTCATATCATTGGCAATTCACAAAGGCCAAAGCTGTACTCAACCTTCAAGAATCCATTTAATGATGTGATTCCTTGGTTTCTACGCTTTTAAAGCTTTGAAATAGCATGTGCAGGCAAATTTTTGAACCTGTTGGGAAGCTCCAAATCTTTCCACCCTTCAGCATCATCAAGCTTAGAGAAGTAACTGTCGACGTCGCCGTCACTCACAAGCTCCAATTTGGAAGGTTCCCACTGATAAAGAAGACACAGTCAATCAACATGAGAACCAAAGAAATACAATTTCAATAATACTAACTACATTATGTCTATAGTTATTTATGGCCTCCCACCTTTGGCTTCCTATCTTTGTCTATCAGTATAGCTCTACAACCCTGCAGTTGACCATAAGTAACCATTTTGAGATGAGTATGGCAAGAAATCAACAAAATACATCTTTATGAATCATCAAAAAACCTCAAAGAAATCTTTGCTGTGGTGTCCTTGTAGGATATGACACACAATTCTATACTCTCGAACAAGGCATTCACCAACACCTACAAGCCTCACTTCTCTAATCTGAAAAAAGTCAATAAAAAACTATGAACCAGACACTAATAACGGTTAAAACCCACAATCCATACTATGCTTCCATAAAACATAACATTTAATACTCTCTGGCCACGTACCAATCTAAGAAAGACTTTAAGGCTAGTTGGAGATGATTTCCTCAAGGTTTCAAGAGTTGTAGAAATCCAACTGTCTGCCTTACTCATAGCTTCGGTCTCCTAAACCACCGTATGGTTGCTAAATGTCAAAAGTGATAATGCTAAAGAATATATTCAATAAGATATCTTTTAATGGCGTAATAACTGAAAACATAACTTACAAGACAAGATAAAATTTCTTCCACTGTTTTCCTAGAGAAACACTTATTGATTAGATCCATCCTGCAATGAATGGCCACAATAAGCGAATACAAAGGAGAAAGGTAACTGACTAAGACTACAGTGATATGTTTCAATTATTTAAAAATAATAAAAACAAACAAACAACAGACGTGCTCCAAGTTCATAGAAATGTACAGTGTTCGTGATCTATATAGTTTAGATTTTAGAGAGACACACCAACCTGTGATAAACACTACCCTCTTTTAGGGAAACCTGCTCTGAGTACTTATCAATAATTGCAGATACTACAGCTGGATCACTAGTTTCGACCTTGCATAATGATTCTTCCAATAACGATAGTTTCTGTGCATTCATTGCAAAAGGCAACCAAACAGACACAGATTAGAAACCCCTTAGCTTAAACATCATATAAATATCTTAGTCCTTAGAAAAGAATGTTTAGCATACTGATGAAGGGACAAAATGTGTTGCAAGACCACAAGCAAGCATTTCTGCACCATCCAACCTAGCACCTGTAAGACCAACATATTCACCTGCAATTTGTGTCCAAAGAAAGAAGGAGGAGACGAGAATGTTATTGTACTTTTTTTATAGGATGTTTTGCAAATTCTGAAAAGATGTTGGAATCATAATAAAACAAAATTCAATTAAATGGGTATTTTATATACATAATCCAACCATACAAGAGAAAGTAAACAATCATGAAAATTCAAGAATCTAAGCATCTTCTCAAACCCACCCCCAGGTGCTCTGTGTGTGCACATGCCTGTGTGTGTAAAGTAGAAGATGCTAATTGACTAACAAAATCAGCTATGCACCAAAAATTACAGAAGATATCAGTGACAAAAACGATGAAAAGATTGAAAAGTTAAGTAATTTTAATATCAACTAAATCATTCAAGTAAAATTAAATCCATAGATATCTAAAATACAACTTCCATACCAAAAAATCCAGCTAATCTAGACAAGAAATATGCGGCGCCTACATCAGGAAATAGTCCCAAAGCTGTTTCTGGCATTGCAAAGACCTGCAAATGATCCACTAGTACATGAAGGTCATGAAGTACAAACATAAAAATTAAGTCAATGAATATCTGGATGCTAAATAGATAGGGACAGGCATATCTTTATAAGCCATTTCAAACCAACCTCTCTTTCGTATCACTGTTTTCTTTTTTGAATAGAAAACAAATTTCCAACAACAGTGAACAAGAAAAATCCAAAGAAATAATATTGTTAGAACTTGAATCTATGAAATAATTCTTTGATTTGGTTAGACCATCCAATGTAGCAATTACATGATAATGGTCTCAACAAAACATACGGTATTCTCTGTAACGACACGAAATCTTCCATGCATAGAAGCACCGGCGCCACCTCCCATGACAATTCCATTAAGAATTGAAACCTGCAGATGTTTGGAAACAGATGTGAGGAAATCTGACGTGTTAGAGCCATGAGCGCAAATACAAAATAGAATAAGTGTTTGTACAATTATGAAGAGTTACCTGAGGCTTACTATATGTTGCCATCAAATAATTCAATTTATATTCAGTTTCAAAAAACTTTGCACCAAACCTCCAATCACCTATTCCAAATGGAAACAAATAATTAGTTTTTCATTTTAGTTAAATACTACATTTGAAAACTCAAGCATTCGAATTTATATTCTCTCCTCACATAAGGAATTTAGAAACAGTGTGACATCTCATATTGAAATAGCTTCCCTCTTTAAATAAGATCGTAACAATTGTCCCAATTGGAGGGTACTACAAGGAGAGAGAATTAAATTTATCCAAAAATAAATTGTAAGGGGAGTCAACCTCAAGGTGGAGGCTACGGAACTGACCACCAAAACTGAAGTCAGGGTCACCAGGGTAGAAATATGTGATTGCTAGCAAGATGAATAGAGGCAAGGTGTGCCTTCACATGCTACCACAAGGCACATGACTCTGATATGCAAGCAAAACTCGAGTGTATGTGGCAGCAGCTCAAGATGGATATGTTGATTGGATGAAGGCTGGCAGTTCGTCTAGTGAGGTTGTCAGATGAAGTTTTGCTGGCAGTATAGGGTGATAAATGATTTGGTGTCCAGATACTATTACTAATATGAATGCATCAAGCCATCAACGTAGTGTCGAGGTCAGCCACAATAAAGGTAGTTGATCCGCAGCTGCAATGAAGGTTGCCTAAGGATTTTGTAAAAGCATGGTCTTCCATATCAAGAGCTCAAATACCAACTTGAAATAAAAAGACTTGGAGCAAGAACTGAAAATTAACTATACTAGCTTCAAACATGGCCCTTTTCTTTATAGACCTAACTACTTCTGCCCTGCCTAAAACATAATCTCCTATGCACGGTTACTAATCATCCTAATAACCGAATAATTTAATAAAATTACAATGAGAGGTGGTTACAAATTTACAATAGCTCATAAGTGAAAAATTTAAATCAATGAAAGAATATAAAATAATATAATATCATATAATATAATATGATATTTAAGTCTAGTATGAAATAGTACAGCGCTCACAGAAATGCAATGAACATTGTAGTTATTTTATCTGATAAATTAAGTAATAAAAAGAGAACATACCTTCTCTTGCCTCATGAACAACAGCTGCAACATCACCACCAGCACAAAATGCCCTGCCATTTCCCTGATATAGGTAGCCAAAAGTTAGAAAATTGAGGTTCTCTTTGGTTTGAGTCTTTAATTTATTCATATTTCCTTTCTGACGTGTTGATTACTTTCAGCCATCAAGTACTAATTTGCTCTAGCAAGAAAATGTCAAGAACTAATTTAGCAGTTTATTCATTCTTATTCCAATTGTTGGCACTTTTTTCTCTCTCTATCACATGTAGGTAATAACAAAATGCAAAAAAGTGTTCAGTATATGAAAATGACCTTGACGATAACCAATTTAACATCAGAATTTTCCTCGTCATCGTGAAATATTTCCAGTAGTTTAGATACCTATAACAGGAAAACAGAAGAAGGATATCAAGAAAAGTAAGAGAATGGGAATCGGAATTGGAACTTAACATATAGTATAATAAAAAAATTTAAAGAGTTCTGATAGGTATGTGGAAGAAGTTAGGGGCATTTTGGTTTGTGAAAAATTGTCTGGCATTTCCAGTACAAATATTTAAAAATCAGAAAACAAGATGACATTTTTGTAATTATTACTGAAACAATTAATGGAATAAAAACACAAACAAAACAAATGACTGTAAACAAAAAAATTTACTCTTTGGGTAGCATTTGATGGAGAAATTGAAACAAAACAAAACCAAGATAGGAAAAATGATAAATTTTGAATGGAACCAAAGAAAACAAAGAAGAAGAGGTCGTTCTCTTACATTCTGTCAAACAAAACTACCATAAAATTTGAAACATTCAGATGATATAGTCCTACTTGGAGGAGAATTTAAATGAAAGGTTCGAGACTTAGAGAACAATAACTAAAGACTAACAAGAAAGACAATTCCAAAAAGAAGCCCCAAACCCAACACATCTTCAGGTGATTTTGAGTATGCAGTTACCACAAAAATAGTGAGAGGATATCCATCACATTACAATGAAATTCAGAATAAATTCCAACTTCCAAGCCACCTTGGAAGCTACACACGGGAGCTTCAACTTAGCATGGTTTTGATGCTAGAATCAATTTCTTAGGAAGCCAAACATCTTTACATGCCATCAAACTAGGATTGACCGTGGAAAACTCAAGTTTGAGCCCTCCAACCATGGAATCAAACTCGGAAGCTAAATGTTCAAGTGAAATAAAATTCGTGTTTAGTTCTACAAAGACAAAAATAATTTTGAATGAATTTGTTCCGACTAAGAATGAGTTGAAAGTTAAGTGATTTAAGTTTGAATACATTCATGTAAAGTGAATTGAAATAAATTTAAGTCTAAAAATCAATTCTTGAATAAACTGTTTAAAATTTTAATCAATTCAACTAGAAAGCAACCAAACATGTCAATTGTCAAAATCAATTACATGTGGTATTTTCTTTTCAATCATATGTTATTTTCTTTTCTATCGTATGTTAGTTAGTCTAACAACAAAAACAACCCAACCTTATTCCACTATGTTAGTTACTTCAACAACAACAACCAAGCCTTATCCCACTAAGTGGAGTCGGCTACATGAATCAACTTCTGTCATAATGTTCTATCTAGAGTCATGCTTTTATCCAAATTGTTAATCTCAAGATATTTCTTAATAACTTCTCTTATAGTTTTCCTAGGTCTTCCTCTACCTCTAACTATTTGACTCCTCTTTATCTGATATATTCTCTTTACTACAGAATCTACAGGTCTTCCTTCCACATGTCCAAAGCACCAAAGTCTATTTTCCACCATTTTTTTCTACTATACATGCTACACCAACACTCTCTCTTATCTTGTCATTTATAATCTTATCATGTCTAGTCTTACCACACATCCAATGCAACACCCTCATCGCTGCTACAGTTACTTGATGTGTTGATATGTTAGCTACTCCAAAGTAAAATAAAATAACTTCAAAAAGAAAGCGATGCATGAAATGAATGATAAAGATTAATTTTGAAATAGTACCATATAATAAGAGAGAGCATTCAATTGCTTTGGTCTGTTCAATGTCAAAACTCTTGCGAATGATTTATGTTCCACCAGAAGCTGAAACAGAAAACGGTTCCAATTGAAAAATACTTGAATGAGTGAATATTGATTGAGATTTTAAGAAAGAAAAAAGAAACAGAGAATCGAAGTATAAGAACTCAAAATTGAGAGTAGAGAAAACCTGATCTTCGTTGAGTTTGGCGGGGGATGCCATGGCCAGTTGTCTCGTTGGAGGATGGATATTCACGTTAAGGACTGAAGACTAGGGTGGTCCAAAATGAGGAATTTTTTCTAATATTCCCTATAATTTTTCAAATCATTTTATTGAGAAAGTTAATTTTCAAAAACAATTAATATTAACATGGTATCTAAGGGCGTGCATGGTTCTTACCAACCCAATTGTTATCAAGAGAAATCCAATGATTTTATGGCATATCAAGTAGATAATTATATGAGATTTGAATAACCTACACATTACTTTAGCAAAAACAGAGAGAAGGTGAAATAAATTAGAAAAGGACTTACAAACTAGAAAAACTCAGCCAGAAGCAAACAATGTGAGTGCAATTTCTGTAAAATTTTCTTTGAAATGTGTAAATGATCCAAAATCTTTTTCAATTGGTTGAAGGAGACCTAATATGGGCATCTCTTACCCCTCCCGGTTGCATAAATTCCTAAAAAGAAGTCATGATTCCAATCACATGTGGAAATAATTAGGTATTATAGTTTGCATAGACATCATTGAAATATAAAATCACAAAGCAGACACAATTGTATTTTTGTGATTATCGGTTATTATGTAATCACACAAATAGACAAGAATAACATCATTACACTGATAGGAGCACAGTTTTAAATGGTGGTCCGCAACTGCAATTGCAGTTGCAATATTGTTGATGTGTAGTCTCCGCATCCACATGAGACTGCAATTGCGGTGTGAATTTAAATCACACATCCGGCCGCATTAAGGGCCTGTTTGGATGAGCTTATTGAGTTTATCTACTGCCATCAGTTTTGTGACACTATTTGAAAGACCTGATCAAAATAGTTTACGATATTGTTCATACATTTTCTTGAACTTATCTATATAAATTCTTCCGATTATTATATAAATTTTTTAGATAATTAATGAAAACATCTTATAACATAAATATATAAATGTAATTTAAATTTATTTGGGAAAATTATACTCACCTCCCTTAAGATTTATTAAAACAACGGAGACACCCACCCCCTCTAATTTTAAATCATGCATTAACTTCCCTTGAGGTTTATTAAAACAACGATACCCCCTCTAATTTTAGTGATAGCAAAAAACTGTAGAAATAGAAGACATTTACCTACGGTTTTTATCTGATACTAAAACATTTCATTGATATAATTAAATTTAGGAGAGGTTATTACATACTTTAGAAGGTGTCAGTGTCATTTTAACTGACCTTAAAAGAGATGAGTGTAATTATCCCTAAAAATACCTTATTAAGCACTTATACTAAAGCTGTAAATAAACAACAGACCCTAAGATCAGACAACTTCATCCCACGTTCCTTCACGTAATATAATCAAAATTCAAAATTTAATAACCTCAAAATTTTAGGTAAATTTCTGTCCCCGTTCATTAAGGGTTAAGGAACGAGTACGGGGTTGCAGAAAAATAGGAAAGAAAAGAAGAAACCCTAAATTCGAAAAGAGATAGAGAGAGGGGAGTTACCTTTCTATTCAGAGAGTGGGGCGATAACGTAGTGGAAGACGGCGGATAGATTGCGAGGACTGAGGGATCGAGAGAGCGCAATGAAGGGAAAGGAGGAAGGAGCTATACGTCAGAATGTGAAGAATGAACGATAAATCGAGTCGAACATTTCAACCGGTTCAACTGGGAACCAAACCGAACCGAACAGTTCAATCGGTTCAACTGAAAACCGGATCTGGTTCTGGTCCAAACAGCCTTACAGAATTGGGAAAACCGGCTCAAACCGTCTCTTTACGGAAACACCGGAGAATCAATTTCGGTTTATTCAACCTGTGACCTAATCTCTGCACGCCTGAACTGCTGCAACTAAATTCATCGGATTTCAGCCACGCCGCCGTCGTGATACGACGGTGACTCCGACCCCCACACTCATTTCTCTCTGGTATTTTCTTAATCTTCATGCTCGTGCATTCTTTGTCTCGAACTACTTACCGTATAAAGCTGTAACACTTAGTTTGAATTGAAACATGATTTTCGTTCTATTTCGCCTCTTCATTGAGTTCATTCATTCTGATTCAAGTTAAAATGTTTTGTTAGGTTCGTAAAATTCCACAGATTATGAGTTGTTCCACTTTCAACTCACACAAACACTTTCTAGTTATAACAAGATACTGATGATCACTTTTTTGCAATTTTGCATCTCTCTGAAAATAAAAAGTATGTGTTTGAATATTTTTGAATTGTGTTTTGATCTCTTTTTAATTATTACTGATGTCGTCGTGTCGGTGTCAAGTATGTGTTTGGGGTGTCCGTGCTTTATAGGTCTTGATCTCTTACCTCAATTCGCACATATTTACTTCATCTTGTATTTTGACAACACTGATTCGAACTAGTGATCAGTTTGACGGGTTGTTTTAAAAAAAATCTGTTTATTTGCCTTTGATTCTGCTGTTTTCTACATTCTTTTTGCCAAAACCTTCTTAGTTCCTTATAATGTTGATTTAGGAATGGTGATAAATCCATGTCTGTCGCCATAACTAATAATGACTTTTTTAACGGAGGCTTTGTTGCTGACATCTGACTGGTCGTTTAAGTACTTGAAAATGGAAGTGATGGTGAAAAAATTTCAGTCAAAATTCCAAAAGGTTAGGGAAGAAATGAGTCAGTGGGATGATCTTCAATCTCGCTTAATTTCACAGTTTACGAATGCTTCTCATATTTTGAATAGGTTGCAGGTAATTTAACTTCTTCATGTATATAAATTTTTCAATCCCTTTTGCTTCTTTGACCTTGATCTGGACCGTGTTATAGTTATTAAATTACTTGGGATCTTAAAGTAACTGATGTGGTTGCTAGCAGGTGCTTCAAAAATCTAGCAATTATGGTATTCTAAATTGTGTTGCTGGTGTTAAAGATGCTCTTTTGGAAAAGCAGATTGGTTCTTTGAATACCATTTTGGTTTCCATGAAAAGGACTTTGTAAGTTTCTATGTTGATCTCCAATCTTTTCAACTTTGGAATGGTTGAGGAATCAAACAATTTCATCATTTCTTGATATTTCCTTCCAAATTGTCATTACAAGGGATTTAAAATTATAATCATAATTGATAATTGATAGGTATTTAAATTTCCAGCTCAGTCACTACTACTATCTCGCAAACTGATCATAATCTATTTTAAATAAGTACCAAATTATATGTCAATTCCTCAAGCTACTTTTTAGAAATTACTCTTTTCGTTATTCATTGTGTAAACTAAGTAGGGATTCGCTCCATTTCCTAAAAGAAATGGAAAGTTCGACTACTATAGTTTTGTGTGTATAAAGTGCCTAAATACGTAATATATGTTACATGTTTTAGAAATGTGTGTTATTTACAGACAAAATTGTAGTAATGGAGAAAATGTAGAGAATAAAAAATGGAATTGTGAGCTATATTATTAGCTGACTTGTTATCACAATAATGTTTCAGTGGAGATGATTAGTATGTGTTAGTTTTATTGACTTATTTGTTTAAATTTTAATTTGAACTTTCAGAGAAGAGTTCCATCGTATTGTCTTATCGCTTGAGAAAATTAGTCGTGACGGTAAACAACTAGTCAAAGGTAGTTCTTCTCGCCCAACCATGAAACAACTGCAGCAGCGTGTTGGTGTCAAACCTAGACTTATTGATTGCTTGGATGGCCTTTTGTTTCTACATGAAATATACTACTCAGAGTAAGGAACAACATTGACTACTTTTTTTATGCCTACTAATTTTTGCTGTTAGACTTATCCAGAAATGCATTAGTGCCTGAACTTTTTGTACACATCACATTTTCACGAATCACATTTTCACGAATCACATTTTCTCAATGGTGCTTAGGTGATATTTTTACAGAACCACTCTATATAGATTTGTAATATATTTAAAGCACCTTTAGGCTTAGTTTCATTTTGTAATACATTTGTAACTTTCTGCTTTAATAGCTTTTAACAATTAACATAAATGTCTTCATAGTATTAGTTGCCTCTTCTTTTTGTGAGCGGTTAATTCTATTTTTGAAACAGGTATTTGTTAAAAACATCAGTTGTATCAGCAATATCGTCAATAGCCTTAATGCCCAGGTATGAGGATGCCAATGCTATATAATATAGTCCAACCATTCAAAAGTCTTAATTGTATTTATGTAATTCTAAATTTCCTTTTTATATGATTATTTTCTTAGAATTCTTTTATACTTTAGTTTATGGAAAATTTTAGGCCTTAGAGTTTTCATTCATTTGGGTTTTGCTCCGTATAATATTTCTCTTGGGTATAGATCTCTATCGCTTCAAATCATTTAGGTTTTCATCCTTTAGGAACCAATACCTTAAATAGTTAAACTATATAGACGTTCATGAAAAATGAGGACTATTTGCATTTGATGGATAGACAATGTATGGTCTAAAACCCAAATAAGGGAAAATATAAAGATGATACTCAATAGCAGGGACCCAAAACCAGATTAAAGAAAATGGAGGGACTAAAACCCTCGAACAATTTGCGGTGCACACCTTATATTAATTTGTACAATCTTCGCTGTCCTAGTTAGCTTTTGGGCATTGAGTATTTTGTTCTGAATTGTTTTATGGTGCCGGGGTCTATCTAGTCTTGATGTTAGGCCATCCTCAAATGTCCTATTTCTATAAAGTTAATGCTGTAACAGTCCAATCCCAGGCAAGGAGGGGTGTGTTTGGGGTTGATTTAGGCACAACTTGTTCTCAAGTCTAATATGTCTGTTCTTAATTCTAATATTGTATTACATCCTGTTATATATTTGATGTTGGGCTACCCATAGATGTCTTATATTGCATGCTGAAATTGTAAGTATGGCTAAATTGTACTATGTCAAATTGTAAGTATCCCCATATTGGTTAGATTTATGCCCATAATACTCCTTATAATTTCGTTGACAGTCTTCCTACCTCTGAGCTAGCTTCTTGTGTTGAGGTAGGTCAAATTTGTTCTTTATTCTAATTCTGATGTACCTTGTGGTTGATCAACCTTCAAATGTTTAGTCATATGAACTTTGTACTCCTCTTGATGACCAAAGTAGTCCTATTTTGATTTAGGAAATTATGTCATTATCAGCTAGGAACTAATGCACTCCTTATAGACTTGGGAAATCTTCTCCCTTTAAACTAGCTTTTTTTAGTTTCCTCAGTTTGTTCTTAGCTCTTGCAATAGCAATTGTAGGGAGTACAACCCAGTTTTAATATTTAATTTTGGGATTGAAAAGAAATTTATTCGAGGGGTGCAGAATTAGGATGAGGTCAAGAGATTCTCCAACACGCAAAAGTCTAAATTCAATACTAGAGCATGAAAAACTAAATCTCTTTGCAACTCCAAGTTGGCAACTTCCTTAAAGCAGCTATGATGACCACACCAAAACTTTCTCTCTAACACACAACAGTGGATTGCAAGACTTGTACATTACCATCAAAATGCAACCTATTTCTTTTGGTAATGCTCTCTCCCTCCATCCTTCCCTTCGTCCTTCCTTTCTTCCCTCCATCCTTCCCTCCATCCATCCTTCCCTCCATCCATCCCTCCTTCCCTCCATCCTTCCCTCCCTCCATCCATCCTTCACTCCATCCCTCCATCCATCCATCCCTCCATCCATCCCTCCCTCCATCCATCCTTCCATCTTTCCTTCCATCCATCCATCTCCATCCTTCCCTCCATCCTTCCTTCCTCCATCAATCTATCCTTCCCTCCGTCCATCCATCCATGCTTCCATCCCTCCGTCCATCCATCCATCTCTCTGGTTGCACTCTAAAACTTGGAAAAAGAGGTGTGAGATTCACAGAATTTGGAGGTTGATTAATACATGGAAGCATGATGATAGGATCCAGAGATGATCACAATAAAAAAAGAATGAAGATGTGAAAGAGATGCAAGAATAACGATGAAGAATTGAAGAGAAACTATAGTGTTTATTTGTAAGATACCATCTTATCATCATAGAACTCATGCATAGTGATGAACACAAAGAAAACATAAGGTTTCAAGAGTTGTACCAATCTAAGAAAGACTTTAAGGCTAGTTGGAGATGATTTCTTCAAGGTTTCAAGAGTTGTAAAAATCCAATTGTCTGCCTTATTGTAGAAGCTTCGGTCTCCTAAATCAGTGTGATGAAGTTATGATTTCTAAATGTCAAAAGTACATACCTGATTATGCTAAAGAACATATTCAATAAGATGTTTTTTAATGGCGTAATAACTCAAAACATAACTTAGGGCCTGCTTGTTTCTGCTTTAAAAAAATGAATTTTTTCTTTGTATTTTAAAAAATAGATTTTACAAAACCGTTTTTCAAAATATTACAAGTTTTTTATATTCGTTTTTTCTAAATTGAAACATTAATTTTGACATTCTATAACATAAACATATATTATTGAAGACCAAATGTAGTCAAAATCACAATTTTTTTAAAAAAAAATTGTATTTCAAAAATGATTTTTATGAAAATCTTTTTGAAATAGCTTCAAAATTAAGTGATATTTTAAAATTTTGATATCCAAAAAAAAATTCAATAAAAAAATAAAATACCTAAAATAACATTTTAAGAATAACTATTTAAACCAAAATTTTCATTTAATGCTTTTATGAAAAGTTTTTTTGTAAATTTTTTACTCAAAATTATGTAACAATATAAAAATCATTTTTAAAAAAAGGCAAAACAAACGGACCCTTACAAGACAAGATGAAATTTCTTCCATTGTTTTCCTAGAGAAACACTTATTGATTAGATCCATCCTGCAATGAATGGCCACATTAAGTGAATGTAAAGGAGAAAGGTAACTGACTAAGACTAGAGTGATATGTTTCAATTATTTAAAAAAAAAAAAAACAAACACTAAACTTGCTCCAAGTTCTCAGAAATGTAGTGTTTGTGATCTACATAGTTTATTTATATTTTAGAGAGACACACCAACCTGTGATAAACACTACCCTCTTTTAGGGAAACCTCCTCTGAGTACTTAATAATTGCAGATACTACAGCTGGATCACTAGTTTCGACCTTGCGTAATGATTCTTCCAATAACGATAGTTTCTGTGCATCATATCAATATCTTAGTCCTTAGAAAAGAATGTCAATGCATTATAAAGTCGTGACATAATAAAGTTCCGCAGGAATATGTTAATCCATCTTTGTTTAAAATGAATTTTCATGTACCTATCTTGGATAAGGTTTCAGATTGGATAGAGCTTGTTTCTATTTTAAAGAACAAGGGAGGTAAGGTAATGGCTTAAAAATGCATACGGTTACACCTCTCAAGCATTCAAAACTGCCCAATTGCAAGAAACAAGTTTCTCAAACCACTCTTCTCTTTTTTATTGCTAACAATGACTGTTAGGAATTTCTTAAACAATGACACCTTATATTAAATTTGTACAATCTTCGCGGTCCCAGCTAGCTTTTGGTCATTGAGTATTTTGTGCTCAATTGTTTTATGGTACCGGGGTCTATCTAGTCTTGATGCTAGGCCATCCTCAAATGTCCTATTCTATAAAGTTAATGCTGTAACAGTCCAGTCCCACTCAAGGAGGGGTGTGTTTGGGGTTGATTTAGGCACAATTTATTCTCGATTCCAATTAGTCTGTTCTTAATTCTAATATTGCATTACATCCTGTTACATATTTGATGTTGGGCTACCCATAGATGTCTTATATTGCATTACATCCTGTTACATATTTGATGTTGGGCTACCCATAGATGTCTTATATTGCATGCTGAAATTGTAAGTATGGCTAAATTGTTACTATGTGAAATTGTAAGTATCCACATATTGGCTAGATTTATTATACCCAAAATACTCCTTATAGTTTTCGTTGACAGTCTTCCTACCTCTGAGCTTGCTTCTTGCGGTGAGGTAATCAAATTTGTTCTTTATTCCAATTCTGATGTACCTTGTGGTTGATCAACCTTCAAATGTTTAGTCTTATGCATTGTGTAAACTAAGAAGGGATCCACTATATTATGGGCTTTGACTCTCTTCGCTTTGCATTAACTACAGCAGTGCTAGTGATCTTGGTGCCCTACAGCAACTCTTGGTTGATCAACCAAATATCGTAACTGAGGAAGGTATGCAATAATTCTGGTATGGTAGAGATGATGTCTTGATTATTAGAGATAAGAAAACTTTTGAGATAGTTTCACTTGGTGAATATAATTGAAACTGCTGTATAATTGTTGTTTTGAACAAAGTTCAAGCTGCAGTGTAATAGTTGTACTAAACTTGTTTTTTGTTGTGAATTTTGGCTGCAGTTCAATTTTTGATGGATACAATATTTGCTGAAGATTTGCGTTGATATCCTATAATGTGGTAAGCTTTTGTACATCTAGGAGGCTTTTGTCTGATCCGACAGGCATTGTTAATGCAGATTAGATTAAGATAATTTGTTATTTTTTAATTGTAATAATGTATGAATCCTATAATTATTCTTTTAGTATTTTGTTTAATTTGTATGAACATTGTGGATAAGAAAATTAGTGGCTAGGATGGGAGGTTATTAACTAGCTTCTTCTGCGGAGATTGATTATTGACAGAATTGATGCATATTTCTCATTAATATATATAAATGATATTCGTAACATAATTTTTTAAAATGCACAATTTTTTCCACATTTTTAGAAACATCCTGAACGCCAAAATCTCTGCAGCTTTCCTAAACTATTTGAAACATAATATTTCAACATTTATTATTATTATTTAGTTTAAGTATGGATATAGTTGATGTTGAAATTACTAATTTACCTGTAGATTTTGTCCGTGTATTTACTACTGCAAAATTATGTTTAAGATCAATTGATATTATAAATTGTTAATTTATAATTAAAAGTTTATTGATATCTAATGTTTACATTTCTTTTTGTAGAATTTTTCTACTGCAAAATTATTTTATATTCATAATTTTACTACTGCAAAATTATGAGTAAGATCTAATGTTTTTACATTTCTTTTTAGATTTTTTTTACACTTGAAGAGGTGTTGTTATGGGTACAGCTGTTAAAATGGATAGCCTATATGGGCCGGCCTACCAAACTCAAAAAATTATGACAATTTTTATTACATTCTTATACATTTTTTTAGGTCATGTGCGGAATTCTTAAAATGTCTCTTTTTGGAGATACATATTTGGATGCACTAAATTTTATTTTATTTTTCAAATAAAATTCGAAGATGTACAATCGAAGTCATTTTAAGGATGTGTTCGGAGATACATATTTGAATACTTTTTTTTAAATTCAAAAAAATTAGTTTGGAGATACATCTCTGAAGTAGATGAGCTTATTTAAAGTTCGCGTCATACTCTCTTCTCCTTGTTCATTTTTCAGAAACTCACTTTCTCTTTATCTCATTATACACATTTCAATTTCTCACTCGAGGTTAAGATTTGAAACAACATTTACTTGTTTCATACCATTAATAACTCTTTTTAACTATTGCATTTAACAACATAACACTTTATACCCTAATTAACACATTTTTAAGTTTTTCATTTAGTTTATTTTGATTTTTGATTAATGTATTAGCTCAAATATGTTAGTTTTAATGCATTAGATAACTCAAATAGGTTAATGTGCGTGTACGTGTTTCGAGACCCAGTTTATATGATTTGGATGAGTTTGAATGGATACAGCATTGCAGAAATATATCTGCCATTGAAGTAAAACGAATATTTGTTTCAGATATGCATCTCTGACTGTTCTATTTCAGGTTTTCAGAGATGCATATCTAAACCCTTTTATTCCTCTCATGATTTGTTATATTTTTTTCAGGGCTATGGCTGAAAATCAAGAAAGATTGAGACTCGGGCGACCCAACCCTAAATGCATCTGCTCGTCGCGAGAGGGCTCGTTAGCACGAGCAAGCTAGTGTAGTCCCTCCTTTGCCTTATGATAGGGACGTGTCATACTCTATTTTTTACCCCTAAGATTCCACCCATCATATCATTTACATCTAATCAAAGATCAGAAGCATGTCATCCTCATAACCTTTATCCCTTTCGTTTAACCTTTGTAGGAGATCACCAAACACCATTTGTGTTTCTTTTCGCATCTATTGTGTGTTTACATTTTAACTTTGCTAATCTTATTCAAAATATAAAAATATGTGTTGCTTTCTTTTCTTATTGTACAAGATAGAGACTTGCGATGAAAAGATTAAACTTGTTTTCTAAATTAGGGTTTTGGTTTCCAAGGTCAAAGTTTTGGTCAACAAGTGGTCCGCAAGAGCTTTTACTTCAAGGTATGACCTATAATCTTATATCATATTCATGTCAAGTTTCATTCAACATCATTTGATGAAGGAAAGTTCAAATTTGGTGCATGATTTCAAACTTGATTCAAGTATGATTCATGTATTTATTTCTATGTCATATAGATCCAATTCTCAAGCAATTATCAAGATTATTCAAGAGACAATCAAGATTTTTTTACTTGGTGTTCAAGTGTTCATCATTGAGCCTTTGGATGCAATAAAATAGCGAAAAGTCACAAATTGATACATGTTTGGTTGACCTAAAATCAAGTATGACATGTCACTTGGTCCAAATACCATAACTCTCTCATTTCTCAATATTTTTGAAATCTACTTCGAGTCAAATGTCACATTTGAACTCCTCTACAACTTTATTTTAAGGGTCAAACATCAATTTTGCCTCTAAATACCTCAATTTTGGAATTGGTCAAGATGTCCATGTGCACACAAAAGTTGTGGTCCAAAACCGGTTCGACCTATTGCCTGATCCAAAAATCAAGTTTTAACCTAAACTTGTCATCCATGCCATTTTCAACTCAAGCATCCTTTTAATGTGATTCTTTTTGCATTTGATTCTTCATCATGAGGAGATCATTTGACACAAAGAACATCTCAAAACGCGCAAATGAAGCTCATTTGGTCTAAGTTCAAATATGGTGACATGGACTCTGCATTTCACGAATGACCTAAAACCTAAAATCATCAAATCTTCACTTGGGACCACCAACACATAACAAACTTGTTTGTTGCAAAACGCGCAGAGTGGAGTGCAAAACGACCAGGTTTCATGTCAAGATCACACATTTCACTGTCAGTCTCACACGGATTGCAAAATGAAATTGACCAACTTAGTTCATATGTTCTAGATCTGAACTCGCATATACCATGACCTCATTTCATTTCTTATAAATAGAAGATTGTTTTTCCTTCATTTGCAAGCTTAGACAGCCACAGAACCTCTGTCATTTTCACTCACGAAAAGCTCAAAAAACCATATACACTCGTTCCGTTTTAAATTTGTTTTAACTCAAATCTCTGTCCAAAATTACTAATTGGCACCATCTGAAGCTAACTGAAGCATTGTTAAAGCTTAAAACCCACTGCAACCTTCAACTCGATTTCACCATTGTTGACCTTCGAAGCTTCAACTGAAAAGGTAGATACGAGTTAAATTTTTGAACAAGAAAATTCTGCAGAAGATGGTTATAACCTACCAGAACTGTCATGAGATGCTCCTTTTTGCTCTGCATGGATACCGAACGTCCGCACTTCAACAAGAACAATTCTTTTTTTCTTAGTTTATGACATGGATGCAATGCTCTTTATAAAAGTTGAGATCCCATTAATGCATCAAGATACTTGAAAGGCAAAGAAATGAAGACTAAATGCTTGGGACATACAAAGTTATGTCAAAGGTATTACCGAAGATTAGCCAAAGCCATGTTTCAAGATTCATTACATCATCATCAATGCCATTCTAAAATCAAAGAAAAAGAAAATGCAACTTGAAGGAATGAACTTGCTTTGAAAATAAGAAAATTCATTACTATGCCTTCAAGTTATCTTTAAAACATTGCCTCCATTGCAAACTTCATTATCCATGCCTTCAATGGTGTTGCCAAGAAGCTTTCCATCTTTTGCATCAAGCTGCTCCATCACAAAAACCAGCCTTGATTCAACCTTGCAATCTTCATGCTATGCCAATCTCCAATTCAACTCCTTGCAAATATCCAAACTTGATCCAAATATCCATGCCAAGTAACTCATCCAAATCGACCCTGCATCAAACATAACTTGCTGCCAAACAAAAATCCATAAACATATTCCTGCTGCAAACAACAAAACCAATTTATGCTTATAAAATCGATGCCAAACAGTATGCCCTGCATCCATTAAAAACCATATCAAAAAAGAAAAGCAATTATCCATAACATAAGTTCAGTTTCTAGGGATTAAAATAGAAGAGAAAACTATTAAAACAGAAACAGAAGAATTAACTTCATAACATATTGAACAGGTCAGCATAAATCTCTCATAACAGAATCAAATCTCACCATTAATCTGTAACAAACTCAGACAATCCAAAGGTTGTGATTTCCTCCATCTCTAACTAACTTTCTCATCTCCAACAACCTATATAAGATCCTTCTCATTCACGATTCATTCACCACAATCATTCTGCAGAAATTCTTCAAACTCTCTGAAATCTTCATCTCAAACTTCATCTCAGTTCTCTCTGCACAACATCATCTCCATCTTTATCTGCTTCCATCTTCATCGATTCTTAAACATCAACAACACAACTTCATCGCATCTTCTTTCTGCATTAACAATCGATTCCCTTTGCTTCATGCATAACAACAAATCCGCATCGCATGAGAACTGCATCAACACATCAACGCACAACAACAACATCTCACATCACAGAGCAACTTCAGCAACATCTTTATCATTCACGCATCATAACTCGCAACAAACACAAACAACAGAGACGCAGAAGAATTAAAAGAAGAAGAAATGGACTGGAAGAGGAAGACAATTTCGTAGTAGAAAACGAGAGCACAAGAATTATTATCTGAAGATATCTGGTTTTCTTCTTGATTACGCCTTCGTAGAAGAACCACCGGAGTGTCGCCGGTCGGTAAGTAATGAATCCTTTCATTTTTCATCCTTCTCGCTTCATAATCCATACTATAGCGTGTTTTCGGATCGAGAAATGTTGTCGTTGCGCTTAATCTGAGTGTTAGACGCGTTAGGATCAAATTTAGAGTTTGTAACGAAGACTGAGTGCGAATAAGGTAAAAACTGCGAATGCTGAGAGAAACAAGAGAGGTTGTAGCCGGACTTTGAACGATGGCGGTAAGCATGGAGATCGGAGAAGTTGAGTATGGAAAGTGAGGAACTTATGAAGAGAGGCAGAGATGTGAATGACGAAAGATTTGCGACGGCGAGACGAAGTAGAGATAAACGGCGGCGTAGTTCGTTTGAGCAAATGAAGAAGAAATTCGTCTAAACTAATTTTCAGCGGCGTAGTTCGTCTAAACTAATTTTCAATTTCTTCAATAAAAAATAGTTTTATCCGCTTAAAATTTTAAAGACGTTTTTATTAGTGTCACATAACACTAGAAACTGCACTAATACAAAGAGAAAATTAAACTATCATTTAGAAGGATATGTGAGAGATATGTAGTAGCTTGAGATGTGATCGGTAATTATGAGAAGATGTCCACAATTACTTTTGACTCAAGTAAAAAAAAAACAATCTCTTCTCTAAAACTTTGTCTTTTATATAAATTGTATGCAAGTGGTTTTTAAAGTTAACTAGTGAGGTCTTAACAGGAAGACTTCTAATTATTAAAAATAATTCTAGTCTTGTAGCTGATGTTTTATATACTTGAAGGAAATATCACTTTTCTTGTTCTGATGAAACATTATATCTATTTTGTTTTTGTTCCCGAATATTGTTTTCCTACTCAAGAATTTGTACTTTATCCAATACTATTTTACTCTAGATCTATTTATTAATATAAAATAAGTCATTTTGTTGGAGTTAGTTTAATAAATGGATAAAAAATAGGTGTTAGTCAAAATGTCCAACAAGTGCTGAAACATAAAATTTGTATCTCTTGTTGCCTTTAGTTTTAATCATTGATCATCTTTCTAAGTTGGAAATACAAAATTGTTTGTGTATTCGTAGGTGTTAAGCAGTTTTATTCCTTTGATAATCAGCAAAAATAAAAACTAAGTTATATATTTTATAAAACTATGTTATAAAATTTTACAAATTTTAAATTTATTTTCTACACTGTTGCTATATGTTACTATACTAGATATATTAATTTTTACTGTTAGAGACATTAACGGTATTTTGAAAATTTTCAAAGAAAAAGGGACCTATTTAATTATTTAATTATTTTAGTGCCACAAAATATCAAGATATTAACTATAGTATATATTTGTAAATTAAAGTGAAAAGTGAACATATTTAGATGACAATTATACATTGTTATTGGGTCATTAAAATTATACTAAACCAGATATACTAAGAAGTTTAGAACTTAAAACTTCATTTTAATTTAATTTGTTTTTGATTTTGAACGTTTGATATAAAAGTTAAGAGGTAAATATGGTATATATTATAAGTTAGACTTTGATTAATAAAATTAATTATTAAATAGAATAATAAACCGAATGACTATGGAGTTTATAACGTACGAGATCATTCTATATTAGTTCGTTCTAATTTAGTATTTTAGGATAAAAGTGCTCGATCGACCGACCAACTTCAACAAAACATCAATTCTCACGACTGTTGTGACCGTAAGGATATCTCTCTATTTTTATATACTTTTCTCACTAATAAAAATATATTTTAGTTGTCTCGTATTTCCTTATGTGTTTATTTTGAAAGTGACTAGTTGTGAAGGTGAGTAAATGTTATATAAATGTAGTTGTGCAAAAATTTGATGCATGAGATAAATTATTACATATGATATGCTGTGATGATACACATATGTTGAAATGAGTATATGGGGATTTGTATGCTCACGAATTTCATGGTTACGTGACTACCGGAGAGGAGTCACGAGGTGTACACTGGAGAGGGGGCACGGGGTGCGTGTCCAAGAGGGAACCACCTTATCCCGAAGTGGATCATTGAGTTTGATTGATGGTGTAGATCCCATCACCTTAGTGGCGTTAAATCCTGAAGCGACACCACAACTCTTAGCGAGGAGATTGATATTCTGAAATCATGTGCATCGACATATAGACATTGCATTAGGAATGAGTCTTAATTATGCTATATGTATTATTGTTGCAAATGATTATATACATGTGTTAGAATGAGATCTCTAGCCATGTATAATGTTGAAGAAGTGAAAAACACAAGAAGGGGGGGTTGAATTGAAAACTTGAAATCAAAAGCACAATAGACACGATATTTTTATCCTGTTACAATTCTACTTTAACAACTGTTAAAGTCTTCTTGAGTCCAAAACCACAACCCGGTTTTCTCAAGGAATTTCACTAAACAATTAATTGAATAAAAGTGTACAATGATGTTTCTAAATAAACAGTATCACAAACTTGTGATGTATTACACAGTTTAATATTGAATCGTTGAAGGTGAAGAATGAAATCTGCGTTGTTTACTTTTTCACGTGAGTTTTTCTTTTTGAGCGCAGTTGTTCATCATTCTGAAATCTTCCTATAGTCTGCTTTATATAGGCCTTGCAATAGAGACATAAGAAGATACTTTTGGTAAGTCCATAACACGAGTTGATGAGCTTTCCAAATCAGGAGATCCTTGTCTGCTTGTAGTCGTTACTTATGATTTTGCATTGATGGAATTGTAACACTTCAGAGCTTCTCACATCAGAGGATGAATATTACCATTGAGAGTTCTTTACAGCTTGATCAGAACTTTGCACACCAGAGTATCAGAGATTTTGTTTCACAGCGCTGGTGCATTCAGAAGTTCAATCAGAACTTCTTCACATAAACGTGTCATGCATATTTGACGCGTCTGAATCTTTCATTGTCCTCTCAACTTATGTGCTTGCATAATCAGAACTTCTGGTGATGTTCTGGCAGAACTTTCAGTTGCATCAGAATATCTTTTTAACATCAGAACATCTGGGATGTCATAATCAGAACTTCTGGTGATGTTCTAGCAGAACTTCCAGTTGCATCAGAAACATCTTTTTAACATCAGAACACCCTGCATGTAAACATACTTTTATTAGAGAGCATATTTGTTCTTTATATCATGTGTTTGTTATCATCAAAACTCTTACTGGGATGTAGAACCAAATTGTGTTCTAACAATCTCCCCCTTTTTGGTGATGACAAAAACTAGTATATTTTGATGGAATATAAAGAACAAAAATTAAAAGGAAGGCTCCCCCTGAGTAGAGTACCCAACTAACGAGAAAATAAAATACTTCCCTGAAGATCTTCTGATTATGAGTCAAAATATTCTTCATTCTCCCCCTTTTTGTCAAGAATCAAAAAGTGGTAAAGACTCTGATTGGCTTGCTCTGATATAAGTGCTTGAAATAGTGTGACATCCTCTTCTGGATACATCTGAGATTCTTTAGAGAGCTTCTGATGCTGTATTTCCATTCCTATTTCAAATAGTTTCAGAGCCAATAATCTTCTGTTTCTGATTGCCTCTGAAACCTGGGAATCTTTTAAATTCTAGGCTTTGGAACATATGCTTTCTTTCCTCCATGTGTAGAGAGCATCCAGAGTCCAGGTGTTAATACTGGAGTTTCAACCTTGCTGTTAAAAATATCTGCAACATAGATAATTTTGTCTTTTGGTACCCATATCTTTCTGGGTCCATGACTGTTAGAGTTTCTAAAATTCTGATTGAATTTTGGTTTAGTATAAAACGCCTTACCAACATGTTTTATATCATGTGTTTGCCCAGTGGTGAATTGAGAATAGAGAGGAGTGTGTTTGATAACCAAATCCTTAACTTTCTTAGGTTGGGATACTTTACCTTTGTATCCTATACCTATTCTGCCATTCCTTCTAACTCCATAGATCATTGAAGCCATTTTGCTTATATCTATGTTTTTAGTCAGAAACTTCTGAAAACTTTGATCATATTCCTTTATGATCTTATCAGCATTACTGGGATCCTCTGAGATTATTTCCTTCTGAGAGTTTTGTAAATCATTTTCTAGTTTTCAAATCTTTTCTTTTAACTCAGAGTTTTCTAATCTCAGACTCACAGTTTCTTCAAAGTCAGAAGCAAGATCCTTTTTCAGGTTCTTGAATTTGATTCTGAGCTGCTGATACCTTTCCAAAATTTCACTCAGACTTTCTCCTTGTTCAGCTTTAGTAAAATTAACAATAAAGTCAGGAAATACCTCTTCAGCGTCTGATTCTGATTCTGACCCTGATTCTAATTCAGAAGATTCTAAGGCATCTAATAAGTTGTCCGTTTGAGCTACATTGGCTTGTTCATCTTCTGATTTTGTTCCGTCTTCAGAAGATTCAGAGTCATCCCATGTTGCCATAAGACTTTTCTTCTTCTCCTTAACGAACTCCCCTTTATGTTTCTCCTTCTGAAGCCTTGGACAATCACTTTTGTAGTGACCTTGTTTATTGTATTCATAGCAGGTAATGAATATGATACTTGATATTCTGTATCCAGATGATTGTTCAGAGTCATTTCCTATTCTTCTGGAGTTTCTAAAATTCTTCTTCCTGTGCTTCCACAGCTGATTGATTCTTCTGGATAGAAAGAACAGTTCGTCTTCTTCTGACGAGGATTCTCCAGAGTTTTCTGCTTCTACTTCTGCCTGCAAAATTTTGGTTTCATATTTGTTAGATTTCAGAGTGACAGACTTACATTGCTTCTGAGGCTCATCAACTTCTAACTCTATCTCATGGCTTCTGAGGAAGTTGACAAGTTCTTCTAGAGATATTATGTTCATATCTTTTTCCAGTTTGAGAGCCGTGACCATTGGTCTCCATTGTTTTGGTAAACTTTTGATGATCTTTTTTGCGTGATTAACAGTTGAGTACCCTTTGTCCATCACCTTTAGCCCTGCCACCAGAGTTTGGAATCTAGAGAATATTGTTTCAATGGTTTCGTCTTCTTCCATTCTGAAGGCTTCATACTTCTGAATGAGTGCGAGGGCTTTGGTTTCTTTTACTTACATGTTGCCTTCATGCGTCATTCTCAGAGAATCAAACACGTTCTTAGTTGTTTCTATGTTTGTGATCTTCTCATATTTTGAATATGAGATGGCACTTAAGAGAATCGTTCTGGCCTTGTGGTGATTTTTGAAGTCTTCCTTTTAATGATCTGTCATCCTTTTTCTGTCAATCTTCTGACCGCTTTCATCAACAGGATGTATGTATCCATCAGTTACCACACCCCAGAGGTCAGCGTCATAGGCTAGGAAGAAACTTCTAATCATATCCTTCCAGTAGTCAAAATTGTCACCGTCAAATATTGGAGGGTTGATGCTGATGTTTTGACTTGTTCCCATTAGTGTTTTTCTGAAGCTTGGATCTTGTACTGACACGGTTAAGTGTTTAAGCTCAGAATCAGGCGCTCTGATGCCAATTGAAGAAGTGAAAAACACAAGAAGGGGGGGGGGGGGGGGTGAATTGAAAACTTGAAGTCAAAAGCACAATAGACACGATATTTTTATCCTGGTTCGTTTGATCTCAAACTACTTCAGTCCATCCGCCAAGGTGATTTCTCCTCTCTCCAACAAGGACTTAATTCACTAATCAAACTGATTACAATTCTACTTTAACAACTATTAAAGTCTTCTTGAGTCCAAAACCACAACCCGGTTTTCTCAAGGAATTTCACTAAACAATTAATTGAATAAAAGTGTACAATGATGTTTCTAAATAAACAGTATCACAAACTTGTGATGTATTACACAGTTTAATATTGAATCGTTGAAGATGAAGAATGAAATCTGTGTTGTTTACTTTTTCACGTGAGTTTTTCTTTTTGAGCGCAATTGTTCATCCTTCTGAAATCTTCTTATAGTCTGCTTTATATAGGCCTTGCAATAGAGACATAAGAAGATTCTTTTGGTAAGTCCATAACACGAGTTGATGAGCTTTCCAAATCAGGAGATCCTTGTCTGCTTGTAGCCATTACTTATGATTTTGCATTGTTGGAATTGTAACGCTTCAGAGCTTCTCACATCAGATGATGAATATTACCGTTGAGAGTTCTTTACAGCTTGATCAGAACTTTGCACACCAGAGTATCAGAGATTCTGTTTTGCAGCGCTGGTGCATTCAGAAGTTCAATCAGAACTTCTTCATATAAGCGTGTAATGCATATTTGACGCTTCTGAATCTTTCATTGTCCTCTCAACTTCTGTGCTTGCATAATCAGAACTTCTAGTGATGTTCTGGCAGAACTTCCAGTTGCATCAGAACATCTTTTTAATATCAGGACATCTGGGATGTCATAATCAGAACTTCTGGTGATGTTCTGGCAGAACTTCCAGTTACATCCGAACATCTTTTTAACATCAGAACATCCTGCATGTAAACATACTTTTATTAGTGAGCATATTTGTTCTTTATATCATGTGTTTGTTATCATTAAAACTCTTACTGGGATGTAGAACCAAATTATGTTCTAACAAATGTATCCTCTGAAGGGGTAAGAAAACACTTAGAAGAGGGGGGGGGGGGGTGAATAAGTGACTCTTTTCGTTTCCAAAACAAAGCTCAACAATAATGGAAGGACAATGTTATTTTTATCCTGGTTCGTTTGAACTCAAACTACTCCAGTCCACCCGCCAAGGTGATTTCGCCTTTTTCAACAAGGACTTAATCCATTATAACCAGTTGATTACAAACATACAACAACTGTTATGACTAACAATGCACAAGTAATCTTACAAGTGACTAACACCACTAAGACTTAAATCTAGTCTTAGTCTGCTTGAGAAATCTGACCAAACTTGGTCTCTCAAGGAACAAAATACAGGAGTTTAATCTTTACAGATAATGAAATAAAGTTTGCTTCTAATCAAGCTATATCACAATTGTGATTTTCCATTTAGAATATAATGCACAAATTGTATGAACAAAGAGTTTGTGAGCTCAGATTCTTTCACGTAGTTTCTTGCTTCTCTTTTGAAAATTTGATTAGATAACTTGTTAGTTGGCTTGCAATAAATGTCCTTCTATTTATAGTAGGAATAATAAGACCGTTGTTGCCTTCAGAAAAGTTGGAGAGCATTAAATGCTTGTGTATTTCCTTGCAATATTCCATTTTCCAAGAAACTAGTGTAGACACTTGAGTGCTTTCAGCCGTCTTTGCATTAATGAGCAAACGACAGAATGTAAGAACATGTTTCCTACGCTTTGACAAGACAAGTTGGTTTTAACGTTCTTTCAGAATTTGCTTCAACGTCTTTAAATCAGAACATGCTTCACTCATCTTCTAGGCAGTGCTTTGCTTGCTAAGAACTTGATCAGCGCTTGCTTGCAAGTAATCTTCTGAGCAAGGAACCTGCTAAATATTAGAAGATATATTAAAAATAAAGTGTCTTACCAGAGTCAGCAGATGCGCTTGAAGAAAAGGTTCTTTCATCAAAGAACTTCTTCATAATTTTTTGCTTGACACTTCAGAATGTTTCTGTCAGAACATTATCTGAAATATTCAAACACATTCATCAGAGTATAAATTATCTTAAATATAATTTATTGTTATCATCAAAACTCTGAGATAGATCAGAACAAATCTTGTTCTTACAATCTCCCCCTTTTTGATGATGACAAAAATTATTCAGATATAGAAATAAAAAATGATAAGAGATAAGAATCTCCCCCTGAAATGAATATTTCTATGTAAATTATCCCGAGATTATTTATCAGAGCAATACAAAGTCTTCTTGGATTTCTTCAGAACTTCTTCAAGAAGATAATGTTCAGCTGGAATATTCTTTCAGAGTTAAAGCGATACCTGCAAAAAAATTCTTTTGCACAAAAGGGAATCTTGCAATTTGTTAGAATGTCTGAGACTTAGTCCCATAACTGTTAAATAGTGATTAGTTCAAGAATGCATATTTTCTCCCCCTTTTTGGCATAATCAAAAAGTGTAAAAAAAATTGAGAAGTTTAAAAGATTCCATAAAAAAAATAAAAGAAATATCCAGAAGTACAAACAAAACACCCAAACAAAAGACAAGAGACAAAAAGAAACTAGGATTTCTTAGCAACAAAAGCCATCAGAAGATTCTTGATCTCAGAGGCAAATTCTTCTTATTTCACCATCCAGTTCTTGATTTCTTAAGTTGTTTGGCCGTGCTTGTCCAATCGTTCATTTATGGATTCATTCTCCCTCTTGAGCTCTTTCAGAGTGTCCATGATAAGTGAGGTAGGAGCAGAGAATGACGAAGCTTCAGTAGAAACAGGCTTAGAAGCAGCAACCGTTGAGTCAGAATTCACGAATGTGAAAAGCAGAGTGCCCAGATCCATTGCAAGAGTTGGCATTGGTTCAGGTCCAGCCTTAACAGAAGGTTGATTCAATAGAATAATAGCCAGAGGATTTGAATCTTCAGAGGATTATTCAGATTCATCTTCTGATGTGTCCATTGTATCAGTTGGTGTATCAGCAATCATTAACGAAGACTTCTTATTCCAAATGTCAGCAGCTTCTGTCTTGAAAGCATGCAGAAGTTTGGAAAAGTTGTCCAGCACCTGAAAGTGGCATAAGTCCTGTAACTTCTGTGACTCAGCATCCAAAGTTCTTCTGAAGGATTCCCATAGAAGATCCGTTGCAGTTGTGTTCACGCTTCTGGAGCAATCTTCTTTCAGCAGTTTTAACCAAGATTGAACATTTGTTATAAAATTCTGAAACAAAGTATTCACATCTGGCTGAACAGGTTTTGGGACAACCTTCTTGAAAGTTTTGTTTTTCAAGAATTATAGAGATTCAAAATCCACTACAGTTCTTAAAAAGCTAGTAGGTTCAAGATTTTTGGTAGGTTCAAGTTGGTTAACAAAGATAGGAGGTGCTGATAGATCATGAGGTTCAGATGGTTCAGCAGTTTCAGTTTGTTCAAAAGGTTGTTGTTCTGGAATATAAGGGGGTGAGAGTGTAGGTGAGATTGGTGTTGTATGTTGTGGTGAAGTAGGTGGAGTGACATCAGGTGAAATTATTATTGTATTATCAGGAGTGAGAATGGGGTTTTGAGGTTGTGGTTGATTCATAGCAAAAATGTTTTCAGATGGTAAGTTGAAAGGAGGCTTTATAGTGGTCAGAGGTTCATTTATCCCTGGAATTCTCCAAGAGCCAGCATCATACCATCCAGTGGGTCTGGGTGATAGAGGTCTGGGAGGAGGTCTTGAAAAACGTTCATCAGGAATGGATTGAAAAACAAATGGTTCAGGGGGTTCTGATTGAGAGGGTTCTGATTGGGTGTCAAAGTGTTCATCAGAGTCAAAATCACTCAAATCTGATAAAACCTGATTTTTATGAGGGTTATCAGCAAGGGGGTCAGATGGTAAGGTCAGGTCAATATCAACATCTATATCTCCTAAGGTTTGGGATGGTTCAGCAGATGTAGATACATTGACAGGATCATAAACAAAGATAGTTTCAGCGGGTTTACCTATTGTTGTAACCCAAAATTTCCCCTCTCATATTCATCAAAACATTGCAAGAAAATCTCCAAATTGCTCAAGTTTGCTCAAGAGTTTGACAGACAAGCTACCTCCTAAGGCAATCTACCCCAAAATTAGGGTTTTGTGTTGCATCAATATCCTTGAGTCCAAATGACCTCAAGTGCTCCCCAATGGCCTAATACATTCTCAATATCATCCATGTCAAGTTTCAAGCCTTGCAGAGAAAGTTTGCTCAGTCAATTGCTCAAAGGTCCAAAAATCGACTGTGCTAGGGCAAAAGTCAATTGTGGCCCACATACAGTCAAACTTCAAGATTTTTTTTCAACATTCTAATTTTGAAGGATATTTCATCATTTGATCAATTTTTGATCATGATTCATCAATGATTGCTCAAAATTCATCAAGACTCAAAAGTTCCTAAATTAGGATTTTGTAGGAAAAGTCAACTCAACTTTGACCAAGCATAACTTTCTCATACTTTATGATAAATGACACATCCAATACTCATTTTGAATAGGATGCAATTTCATACAATCCATCTTCATACCCCAAGATCAAAAAATGCACTCACAAGAAGTTATAAATTTGGACATTATAGGTCATTTTTGAAAGTCAACAAAAACACCTTTTCTGCCAAAGCTTATAACTTTATCATGGAATATCAAAATGAGATGAGACCAAAAGGGTTAGTCAGGGGACATCTCAAAATTTCTAAAAAGTCAAATAACACCTCCAAAAGTTCAAAATTGAAGAAGTTATGTATTGTTGAAGTTGGACTTTTTTGCAAAATTGCCAAAAGTCAACTATCCCTAAAACTTCAAATTTTGTCAAATGGGCCCATTCTTTTCCACTTGATTTGAGTTTGCATCATTGTCCACGTGTCCTAGCTTCATCCATGTGTCCATATATCATTTTTATTATTTAATTTGATTTTTATTTGAATTTATTCATTTTAAATCAAATTAAATCATATAAAATCAAAAAAATTGATAACCAAAGATTTTTTATTGATTGTAGGCTTCAATGGACAGTTAGCATATCTCCAAACTCGTACCAAGGCAAATCATATGCAAAAAGATTGAATCAAAACAAATTTGGCAAGTTTGTAAATGGGAATCAAATCATATTCATGTGCATTGATTTGGAGGGATTCAGTGCATGATTTCTACCCTAATGCAAAACATGTTACATAAGCAAGCAAAAGGGAACGAAACAAGGGTTGGAAAGTGCAGAGAGAGGCAGAATCAGATTTGGAAAATTCACAAAAAAGTGAGCAATCAAAGTCCAAGCTAGAGGCATTTTCAGGACTGTGGACTTGTCTCAATCGACTGCTGATCATCTCAAGAAGCTTTTACAACCCAGACCATGCATTTTCAAGCACTCTAAAGCACTGTAAGTCTCACGAAACATAGCCCTATTTTTGAAATCTATTTGGCTTATTCTTGCATCGTTTGAGAAAACTAACTGCATATTTGTAATCCTCACAACATTTCCAAGCTTTTTGCATTATTTAATTTCGTTTATATGGTCTGTATTGCAATTCGCCATAGCTAGGTTTTGCTTGGAGTTTTTGGGCGTTTTTATTTCAGGAACAATTGACCACCAAAAGGGTATGGTTGTGACCGGGAGGGTGAGACGAGTTTAACCATGCCCCTGGAATTCATTTTTGTGGCCTGAGAAGGATTTTTTAGATGGGCCACCTTGTAGCTACAGACTCCTGTCCGTTGGTATAGGCAGTGGGACTTTTGGCCACGGTTGGGAGGTCAGGGATGATGCGTGACATCCATCCACTGGCTAATTCAAATATGGCGTGCATTTTATTTTTTTATGACCAATAATTGTCGTTTTGTTTTATTATTATTGTTTTGTATTCATATAACAAATGGATCAACATGGTGTGGTGGCAAGCAAGCGAAGCAATTTCCTTCAGGACCTGGGTTCGAGTCCCAGGTCCCCCACTTTCTTAATAATTTTGTCTTTCAGGTATTCCCATGCATGTTTCAGCTTGCAGTGCACCATACTCCCTCATACATCCAAGAGACAGATGGCCAATGGCCAGATCTGAGGGCTAGGGATTGAAGAACTACCAAGACATTGGTCAATGCATGCGCACTAGATCTGCAAAGTCAAAACAAGGCCAACACTAATGGGCCTTCCAATTGCTATTCATACTCCCAAATTCAGGCCCAAACCCCTCCTCTCTTCTATTTATTTATTTTGTTTTATTAATTGTTTTATTATTTTTGTTTAATTTCTAACCAATCACAAAATTCCTCTTCATAAAATAAAATCACAAAAAATATTTTTTATATTTAATTAAACTTTAAACTTTTATTTTTCTTAATAAACACTAATTAATTAATTTAGGTTTTTAATTCTAGAATAACTTCAACCTATTTTGTAAATAAATAATTAATTAGATTTAATTAGGTACTAACCATGAATTTAATTAATTTCATTTTTTTTCTTAAAATAACAAAACCAAAAAATATGCCATAATTTTATTTTTCATTTAATTAATTCATTAATTTAATTTAGTAATTAATTTAGGATATTTCTTTCTTAAAATAAATAAAAAACAACAAAAAGACATTTTCTTTAACAAAAAGGGTCAAAACCTTAATCATGCGCTCGATTTAATTTCCCGCACGCGTTACTTAATTTTATCCAATAATGTACTTGCTCCCGGATTGTAATAGTTAAATAGGACTCTTATTTATTTTTATCGCTTTATTTATTTTCAAAGGGTTTTTCTTTGGCGATGTAAATACCCGACGCCTTGTAATTTAAATTCCGCATTTTATTTCCGCAAATTATAACTGTTAGATGTTTGATAATAGGGTTGCATGACAAGACTGGATGTTTTAACCTAAAATCAAATTAGATCACCCTTAACATGTACAAAGATAAAAACAACTGAAAACGACACACTCGCACATGCGCACTCTTAGGGTACACCCTACTTGGTTGCCTTTGTACACGGTCATTAAGTATAGGTCACTTTAGAGGTCGCCCTCTTGTCTAAAAGATCATAGTCGCCTCGAAACGGTTGCCTCGGATATAATTGCCTCAAATAAATAATCTAAGATATTATGGTTACCGCTAAGGCGTCCTAACATTTGCTTTGGTGACCGTAAGTCCCTAATTCGAATTGACCCTCAAACTCCAACGACGGTGCTACCTACTCATCAATAGTGGGATAACATTATCTAAAGGAAATTAGCATAGAACGATTCTTTTTTTGAGTAGGTAAATGGTTCTTAGAAACTTGCTCTTTCAAAAACAAAAATTCTTCACACTTACACTTTTCGAACAAAGTTTTCAAAAACACTTCATACACTCTTGAGGACAGAAGCAAGAGTTAAATCGAAGTTTCAAAATAAAAACTTTTTCAAACCAACAAGCACAAAGAAAACAATTTTGAAAACAATTGAGTAAGTACCTAAGAGCCCGTGGATAACCACAGATAGAAAGGGTGCTAACACCTTCCCTTTCTATAATCTACCCCCCGAACCCGAGAAACTTCTCGAAAAAGGAATTTTTCTGTGCTTTTTTCCTTTCCTTGTTGGATAAAATAAAAGTCGGTGGCGACTCTTTCTTACCGCGACATTTTGCAAAAATAAACACAAAACGCAAACCAACATTCCAAAAAACAGTCAGTTCTTCCCACCGTATCACAGAACTGGCGACTCTGCTGGGGACACTTATAAGTGTGGTGTAACTTAGGAATAATTCATAATGTCTTCAATTGTTTGACTTGTATGCTTTATCTTTGTGGGTTGAATCAGAATTACGATAGATCCTAACCCGGATCTAGGGGATACCTTTTAGGTAAGTAGCAATAAACTGTGAGGGAACTGTACGGCGTAGACCGATACGGTTGAAGCAGTAGCTACGTCGGTGTGACACTTTAGTATGTACCGATATCCTTTGTAGCTCAACGAGGATAATATGGGTCTGCTAAGGGGTCATTAAGAACCAACTAACCTTAGAGCCTTTAATTGACCAACTTGGCCATATAACAGTAGCAGTATGCTACACTCATTGAGACTAAACTCTCGCGATGATTCCGGCCGCAAGAAAAGGTTACTAAACTGGAATTATGACCGATCGAGGGTAGTTAGTGATATTGAGATCCTCTAGAACCCGGTTACTATTTTTAGGACAGGTTTAAACCAACTAAACTGAAAGAGGGTAATACCTAAACTCCTTGCCAGCCTGAAATCTAAGGGCTATCTGTGTGACTTGTGTGCCTTACCATGTTTGTTATTTATGGATACTTGTGGTGTGTTTTCTATCATGACATCATGACATCATGGCATTGCATGCATATTGCATTGGACTAACCTATTTCAAAGACAGAAGGGATTCATCTTTGTTCTGTTTTGTAGGTCATGGCACCCATGCGTAGAAACACTATTCGGATCAACTTTGTCCAGATTCTCACTCAGCTTAAGGAATTGATTGCAAAGATGCCAGATACTTCTTCCTTTATCAGAAGACATGGGCACTTCCTGGGTTTGGTCACCTCCAAGATGGATGAATAGATGATGAGTGTCTTAGTCCAGTTCTTTGATCCACTGTACCATTGCTTTACTTTTCCGAACTACTAGTTGGTCCCCACCTTGGAAGAGTTCTCTGATCTACTTGGTATCTCTATTCTGGAGCAGACCCCGTTTACAGGTTAGGAGAAGATCCTTAGGCCGGAAGAGATTGCTTCAGCCCTCCATCTGACAAAGGCTGAAGTAATGTCAAACTGGGAGACTAGAAGTGGTACAAAGGGCTTCTTGACTAAATTCTTGGTTGGTAAGGCTATTCATTTCTGGGACAGTCTAGACTTCTAGGCATTTGAAGACATTCCAGCTCTTCTCATATATGGTTTGGTGTTGTTTCCTAACTCCGATTCCTTTTTCGACGTGAATGCGGTGAATATTTTCATATCCGGTAATCTTGTACCCACTCTCTTGGGTGACATTTTGCACTCTCTTTATGCCCGTACTGCTCGGAAACGGGGAACCATTATGTGCTGTGCACCATTGCTGGCGAGGTGGTTTATTTCTCACCTCCCCAAGTCAGTTTTGAAGAACAAGGAAGACATGGGATGGGCCTATAGGATTATGTCTCTCTCTCATAATGACATCACTTGGACTATCAAGGGCATGGAAGATGTGGCTATTATTGATCGTTGTGGGGAATACCCCAATGTCCCACTTATAGGAATCAATAGAGGGATCACTTATAATCCGTGCTTGGCCTTACGTCAGTTTGGACGAGCTAGAAGGGAAGGACCTCATGAGTTGCTAATGCCGAGTATTGTCTTTGATTTCCAGGGGGATAGTGACGAGCAACGCCGCAGATTCATAAGAGCTTGGGATAGGATACACAGGTCTGATCCACACGAGTTGGGTGCGAAGACTTCTCTACCAATGGAACCATATCTCCTATGGGTTCGAATCCGTGCCCAAAAGCTAAGAATTCCGTACGAAGTCGTCTTGCCTATAACTCTTGAAGTTGCTGGTGAAGAAGGGGTTCCTCCTACCATCCTACACCCTTACATGCCTACTAACGTTCAGGATACTTACCGAGAAATGTATCACGAGCAAGAGCAGAAGATTCAAAAGTTGACAAGGCAGCTGGAGAACGAGCGGATCCTCAATGACTATGTCCGCACCGACAAGAAACGACCATGGGAGCACTGATTGTCTTTTTTGATTATTTCTAGTTTTGATTTACTTTTCAGTTTTTCTTTCTTGTAATGCCTTAAAGGCATCTGTTGAATAATTGAATTCAAAGTTTATCTAATAAAAGTGTGTTTCATTTTGGTTTACGAATTTGAATCTCTAAAGTCTTTGAAATCATATCATGCGCATTTCATCCCATGCACCTCATAACAGGTACCCATTACAGGTTTCTTATCTTCTTCGCTGTTTATTTCAGCATCATGTCTTCCGAAACATCAACTGAACAAGCAATCAAGGCTCTGCAATCCCAAAACGCCCAGTTTCAGGAATTGTTCATGAACTTGGCTAAGGGTCAGCAAGATCTAAAGACCCTTATCTTGAAAGAGAAAAAGAAGAAGAAGAAGACAGTCCTCTTGAACACGGGGCACAGGTTTGGAAACAGGATGCGAGATGATGTCAATCTATCCCACTCATCTGGAGGGGGAGAAAACCTAGAAGAAAGGAGGGTCCCTAGCCCTGTGGTCTCTTATAACAAGACGGACTTTGACGAAGACCAATATCCTTCGGCTGAGGATAGATATAAACAACTAGAAGACCGGTTGAGTGCGATGGAGATTCAGAAGGTCCCTGGGTTGGACTTCAGTGATCTAGGTCTGTCATCTGGGGTGGTGATTCCACACAAGTTCAAAGCACCAGCCTTTGCTAAGCACGATGGGGTTTCTTGCCCAAAGCTGCACCTCCGTTCGTACGTTAGAAAGATTCAGCCGTACACCACTGACAAGAACCTCTGGATCCACTTCTTTCAAGATAGTCTCTCAGGGACTCATCTTGAATGGTTTTACCAGCTGGAATGAGCTAGTATTCGTAGTTGGGAAGATTTGGCTGCTGCTTTCTATAAGCAGTACCAATACAACACCGACCTCGCTCCTACGCGTACCCAACTCCATGGTATGTCTATGGGTGCGGGTGAAGGTTTCAAAGATTATGCTCAGAAGTGGAGGGACCTTGCTGGTAGAGTGCAACCTCCCTTGGCTGATAGGGAGCTAGTGGATATGTTTTTGGGGACCCTGTCTGGTCCGTATTTCAACCATCTGATTAGAAGTTCATCGTCCGGGTTTACAGAGCTGATTATGACCGGGGAGAGAATTGAGGTTGGTATCAAATCTGGTAAAATACAGAAGGGTGCTTCGTCATGCGCCAAGAAGAAACCTTTTAAGAAGGAGTCCGGTGCTATTTATAATTCAAAAGGCCATAATAGACCTGAACTCCGCCAAGCAGTCAATGCGGTGTTTATATAAAGACCTGCTGTTGCTCATCAACGCAACAATCAACCAAGGGCCGAGAGGACACAAAGACAATTCACTCAGCTTAACATGACATTATCTCAGATTTTTCCGCAGTTATTGAAGACCAACTTGGTGATTCCGAAAGAGGCCCCAAAGAGCCCTAATACAACATCACCGATGTACGATCCAAATGCCCGCTGTGCTTTTCACTCTAATAGCCCGGGGCATGATATGGATAACTGTTGGGTCTTGAAGAACAAAGTACAGGACTTGATTGATGCGAAGGAGATTGAATTCGAAGCACCTGAAAGACCTAATGTTGTGACTGCTCCTATGCCCAAGCATGGAGTGAATGCTATAGATGAAGACTCGTTTGTGGTTTCCGTGAAAGATATTGTTACTCCCTTAATAACTGTGAAGAAGAACCTTCTGTTAGCCAGTTTACTTCCGGGCTGTGGCGAATGTTGCCGTATGTGTTCCGTCCTACCTACCAGTTGCCATCTTTTGAAGTCAGGTGTCCAACGCCTGATGGATAATAAAGAAATTCTGTTTGAGAAGACTTTTGTTTCTTTGGTTCCTACTGAAGAAGTTGCTATAATCACCATTTTCGACAATTCTTCCAAGGCTTCCTCGAGAAAGCCTGTTAGAATTACATCTGTTCCAAGAATCGCACCATTGATCATCACTGTTCCTGGGCCTATCCCCTATACATCCAATAAAGTTGTCCCGTGGCATTACGGGGCTGATGTATATTATCACAGAGTTAAGCAAGACTTGAGTGCTGAAAAGGCTGATACTGACGTCAGCAATATTGTTGGACCTGCCAAAGTCACCCGCAGCAGAAGACTTTTCTCCCCCGAGATCTCTCCACCAATTGTTCGGACGCCTGTTGTCATTACACCTGCTGGTGAACCTAATATTGTTCCTGTTCAAGTTCCAATTATTACCCCTGTTATCGAGTCATCTGATACTCGGGGCAAAGGGACCACTGATGAGCCTGCCCGGATGGAGGCGCCGAAGATAATTACTGTTGAAGCCTCTAGACAAGAGATGGAGGAGATTCTGAAGATTATCAAAAAGAGCGACTACAATGTAGTCGAGCAGCTGGGGCAAACCCCATCCAAAATCTCTATGTTGTCTCTGTTGCTATGCTCAGAAGCCCATGCCAAGGCTCTGATTTCCCTCCTGAAGACTGCACACGTACCGTAAGAGACATCAGCTGATCAGTTTAAGGACTGCGTGGCTAGTTTGACAACAGATAATGGGTTGGGTTTCTCCGACGCAGACTTGCCTGCTAAGGGGAGGAATCACAATGATGCCCTGCATGTCTCCATTGAATGCAAGGGCACTACTCTAGCTCATGTATTGGTGGATACAGGGTCTCTGTTGAACGTTTTGCCTAAGAAAGCTTTGGACCGGTTAGACTGTGAGGGTTTAGATTTGAAGCCAAGTAACATTGTTGTTAGGGCCTTTGATGGGTCGAAGAGAATGGTACATGGAGAAATGGATATTCCAGTGAAGGTTGGTTCTCAGGTCTTTGCGTCTACTTTTTATGTGATGGATATTCGGCCATCCTATTCTTGTTTGCTAGGTCGCCCATGGATCCACAAAGCTGGGGCAGTGACTTCTACGCTCCACCAGATGCTGAAATACCCAGTCAAAGGAAAAATTATGATGGTACGAGGAGAGGAGGAGTACATGGTGAGCCACCTCAACTCATTCTGATACATAGAGATGGATGGGGAGTTCATTGAGACCCCGTTTCAACATTTTGAAGAGGTTTCCCAGACTCTGGCATCAGCTGAATCTGTTACTGAAGATCCTCCAATGAAGATGGCTTCCCTCAAGGATGCCCGAGCTGTTGTTGAGAAAGGTGGGTGTGCAAATTGGGGAAAACTCCCTGATTTCGTACATAAGACTAACAAGTTTGGTTTGGGTTTCACTGCAGAGGCTCAAAGGGCTGTTCAGAGTGCACGGATCGGAAGACCTCCCCTGTTTATCAGCGATTCAGGAGTGAATGCCATTGAAGACGATGTTGAAGAATCTGAATTCAACAGTTGGATCTATCCTACTATTGATGGTGGACTAAGCAACTGGACAACAAAGGACTTCATCCCAATTTCTTTTGTTACCCAATAATGACTTTGATTTTGTATTTGTAACAGACAATGTTTTAAACTTTATGGCCCGGTGTCTTACTCGGGGCACCGTGGTTATTTGTGAGGGCTTTATGTGTGTCATCTACATATATCATTAATAAAAGCATTGGATGTTTCTTGCATTTCAAATTTTGCGCTCCTTGTTTTTTCTTTTATATTACAAAACAACTATTTTACACACACTCACATATACAGGTCTACATCCACTCTAGATCCCACTGATAACGACTCTGCTACTGCCGGTTATGACTTTGAAAGTCCGATCAACTTAGCCGAAGACGAAGGGGAAGATGATTACGAAGTGCCTAGTGAACTTGCTAGACTGTTACTTCAGGAAGAGAGGGTCATACAGCCGCATGAAGAGCCAGTGGAAACCGTGAATCTGGATACAGAGATAGACAAGAAAGAGGTCAAGATCGGTGCAAATCTGGAAGCTAGTGTTAAACAACGGTTGATTCAGATGTTGTATGACTACGTTGAGATCTTCGCCTGGTCTTATGAAGATATGCCTGGGTTGGATACCGATATTGTGGTTCACCGTTTTCCTACCAAGGAAGACTGTCCTCCGGTAAAACAGAAGGTTCGCCGAATGCGCCCAGAGATGTCCGAGAAAATCAAGGCTGAAGTAATGAAGCAGTTTGACGCTGGTTTTCTAGCAGTCACTTCTTCCCTCAATGGGTGGCCAACGTGGTTCCTGTGCCGAAAAAGGATGGTAAAGTTCAGATGTGTGTTGACTATAGGGATCTGAACAGGGCAAGTCCCAGGGATGATTTCCCTCTGCCTCACATCAACGTTCTGATTGACAACACCGCAAAACATAAGGTATTCTCCTTTATGGATGGTTTCTCCGGTTATAATCAGATTAAAATGGCTCCCGAAGACATGGATAAGACAACCTTTGTTACTCAATGGGGTACCTTTTTCTACAAGGTCATGCCTTTCGGATTGAAGAATGCTGGGGCAACGTATCAGCGCGCCATAGTTGCCTTGTTCCACGACATGATCCATCATGAGATTGAGGTATACGTCGACGATATGATTGCAAGATCCCAGATGGAAGAAGAGCATCTTGACCACCTTCAGAAGCTATTTGACAGGTTGAAGTTGTACAAGCTGAAGTTAAATCCGAACAAGTGCACCTTCGGGGTGAGATCTGGTAAGCTTCCGGGTTTCGTCGTAAGCGATAAAGGTATTCAGGTGGATCATGCAAATGTGAAGGCTATACAGGAAATGCCAGGTCCCCGAACAGAGAAAGAAGTCATAGGCTTTTTGGGACGTCTGAACTATATTTCCCGATTCATCTCACACCTGACTGCTACTTGTGAGCCGATCTTCAAGTTACTGAAGAAAGAACAAGTGGTAAGATGGAATGATGAATGTCAGGACGCTTTCGAAAGGATCAAAGAGTATCTCCAAGAGCCACCTATTCTGATGCCTCCAGTTGAAGGGAGACCCTTGATCTTATACTTGACAGTACTCGACAACTCAATAGGGTGCGTGCTGGGACAACATGACGAGTCTGGACGAAAAGAGCATGCTATCTATTACCTTAGCAAAAAGTTTACCGACTGCGATACTCGATACTCGTTGCTTGAGAAAACTTATTGCGCTTTGGCATGGGCTGCTCACCGGCTGAGACAGTATATGCTGACTCACACCACTTTATTGATATCAAAGATGGATCAGATCAAGTATATCTTTGAAAAGCCTGCCTTGTCCGAAAGAATAGTAAGATGGCAAATGATCTTGACTGAGTATGACATCCAGTATACGACTCAAAAGGCAATCAAAGGAAGTGTGTTGGCAGATCATCTGGCACATCAGGCAGTAGACGATTACCAGTCTATGAACTTTGAATTCCCGGATGAGAATATCATGATAGTGACTGACTGTGAGACACCTGGACCGGATGAAGGACCTGAGGAGGGATCCCGATGGTCTATGTACTTTGATGGAGCTTCGAATGCTTTGGGTAATGGCATTGGCTCCGTGATCATATCTCCTAAAGGCTCTCATACTCCGTTTACCGCCCGATTATGTTTCAACTGCACCAACAACATGGCGAAGTATGAAGCATGCATTATGGGTCTTCGAGCAGCTATTGACCTAAGAATTAAGTTCTTGAGTGTCTTCGGAGATTCCGCTCTCGTGATCAGTCAGATCAAAGGCGAGTGGGATACGAAACACCTAAATCTTATTCCTTACAAGGAGTATGTGTTGACGTTGCTTCCACATTTCGAGGAGATAACCTTTGAACACTTCCCTAGAGAGGAGAATCAGTTGGCGGACGCGCTGGCTACGATGTCTTCTATGTTCAAAATCAATTGGGATAATGAAGCTCCCCGGATTATCATTGAAAGGTTGGATGAACCTGCACATTGCTGCGACATTGAGACTGAAGAGGTAGCAGATAAACCCTAGTTTCACGAGGTGAAAAGGTATCTTGAAGCTCAAGAGTACCCCGAGGGTGCATCTGTTAATGATAAGAAGTTTCTGAGGAGGTTCGCGGCAAAGTTCTTCATCAGCAATGGCATCCTTTACAAGCGTAACCATGATTCAACCTTACTGCGATGTGTGGATAAGAACGAAGCAGAAAAGATCATGGCAGATTTACATGAAGGTACTTTCGGAACTCACTCCAGTGGACACACCATGGCAAAGAAAATCATACGGGCAGTATATTATTGGTCCATAATGGAAGCCGACTGTTATCAGCATTCTTGGACCTGTCACAAGTGCCAAGTCTATGCTGTTAAGGTGCATATATCTCCAGTACCTCTGAATGTCTTCACGGCACCTTGGCCTTTTTCAATGTGGGGCATTGACATGATCGGCGAGATCAGACCTACGGCATCCAATGAGCATCGTTTCATCCTGGTAGAAATTGATTACTTTACGAAGTGGGTTGAAGCAGCTTCCTTTGCTACCGTAACCAAGAACATCGTGGCACGGTTCATTCGACATAATCTGATTTGTCGATATGGTATACCAAAGAGGATCATTACGGACAATGGTACAAATCTCAATAATAAGATGATCACCGAACTCTGGAAGCAGTTCAAGATACAGCATCACAACTCTTCTCCTTATCGGCCGAAGATGAATAGGGCTGTAGAAGCGGCTAATAAGAACATTAAGAAGATTGTGCAGAAGATGACAGTGACATATAAAGATTGGCACGAGATGTTACCATTTTCTCTTCATGGGTACCGTACCTCAGCACGGACGTCAATAGGGGCAACACCCTATTCCTTGGTTTATGGCACGGAGGCCGTCTTGCCCATTGAAGTTCAGATACCCTCTCTTCGGATTATGAAGGATGCAGGTTTGAGCAAAGATGACTGGATTCAGACCCGACTTGATCAACTGAACTTAATTGACGAGAAAAGACTTACTGCTATTTGTCATGGTCGGACGTATCAAAAGCGGATGATCAAGGCATTTAACAAGAAAGTTAGACGACAAGAGTATCAAGTTGGGGATCTGGTCATCAAGCGCATCATATTATCTCAAGGTGATCCCAGGGGAAAATGGACCCCTACTTACGAAGGGCCATTTGTGGTTAGGAACATTTTCTCAGGAGGAGCCATGATTCTAACCACCATGGATGGTGACGACCTTCCTCACCCCGTCAATGCAGACATAGTGAAAGATACTACGCATAATCAAAGACCCGCTAGGTCGACTGGCCTAGGCAAAAATAAGGGCTTCCCGGCGAACCAAAAGGGTTCGGGCAAAAATAAGGGATGAAAATAAAAAAATCTGTACACCCGGCAAGTCGAAAACCTGAAAAGGCGGCTTGGGCAAAAAAGAGTATCCCGGTGGACTGAAAACCTGAAAGGGCGGTCTAGGCAAAAATTAGGGATCAAAGCGTAACACTATGTCTCATTGGATTACCTTGTGACCAGACTTCTGTATCGACTATCAAGCTCGGACGACACTAATTAATCTGATCTACCTTCAACCAAGTAGCAAAGTGATGAGATGCTCGAGGACATAAAGGCAATAGCAGAGTTAGAACCCAGTGGGATTATTCACATAGCTGTTTTGTTTAGTTTTTCACAAATTGTGTAAATTTTATTACTCGGCGGTGTTCTCTTACTAGGACGTTAGCCTCTTGTACAAAAAACGCCTATTTACAGGCCAAACTTCAAAATCAATACAATTCATTTTCAGAGAAATTTCAAACTGTTTTATTTTTATTTTTCTATTTTGTTTTGCAAAGAACGTTCAATGTTCATTTTTGATATATGAATTTGACATTAATTGCTGCTCATAAATATTTACCTCAGAAATAGGGGCAAATAAGAATTGTCCAAGCTGTACAGTTGCTCTGTCCACCAGGTACAAGGTAAATTCAGCTGAAGAATAGGGTTGAGATGCATTCACTCCCCGCAGAGTAAGACAGTAATGTTAACTCTCCCCAGTTGAGACTCACAACTGTGAATGAATCGGTAATATTCTCCCCAAGCAGAGTTTATCTATCATCAGCATTGAAAGGTCTTAATATCCCCCGGCGGAGTATAAGAATATTCCCCGGCATAATACAAAATATCCCCGATGGAGTTTGAAAATTTTCCCCAGCGCAGTCTGAAAAAGCTTCCCCAATGGAGTTTGGAAAAAGCATCCCCAGTAGACTTTGGAAGATTGTCCCCATCAAATTCAAAGGATTATCCCCATAAGAGTCTAAAAGGTTATCCCCAGTGAAGTCGCAACCAAAAGTTCATCCCCAACGGAGTTCTTTCCTTTCACAAACAGGAATTCAATCCCCAACAGGATTCAGTATCACCAGCAACGGTAATTCATCCCTAGCAGAATTTATCGGCGGAATCCTCAGCAGAGCTTCTTTTCCCCACAGAGTAATCTTCTCATCAGTTTATTCCCCAACGGAGTTATCCTTTCCTGCAGGTTTATTCTCGCAATCATCTTCGTTCTCCATCCTCAGTAGAAACGAAGAATTCAACTCTTTTCTCCAACAGCTATCCGGGATTTATTTTCCCCAGCTAAAAACATTACATTCCCATACATCATGACACATGCATATACGCATCATACAACACAATCTCATTTACTTCGAGAACATCATTGCTTGATATACATCATGCATTGCATACGACTGGCCTTTACCTTTCAGGAAGGATGCAATTAAGTTCTCAACTATGAAGCTTTTACCCAAGTCGAAGTACTGACCGGTTCTTAAATCTCAACTGAATTATTCTCGATTGAATTACAGATAAGGTTCTAAATCTCGACAAGTTCCTCCGTCAAAGTGTGGACGAGTTCTTAAATCTCAATAGAATTATCCTCGGTTGAATTACAGACAAGTCCTAAATCTCGATGAAGATGTTTCCCTCAGTCGAAGTACTGACCGGTTCTTAAATCTCAACTGAATCATTCTCGGTTGAATTATAGATAAGGTTCTAAATCTCGACAATTTTCCTCCGTCGCAGTGTGGACGAGTTCTTAAATCTCAACAGAATTATCCTCGATTGAATTAAAAATAAGTCTTAAATCTCGATGAAGATGTTTCCCTCAGTCGAAGTACTGACCGATTCTTAAATCTCAACTGAATTATTCTCGGTTGAATTACAGATAAGGTTCTAAATCTCGACAATTTTCCTCCGTCGCAATGTGGACGAGTTCTTAAATCTCAACGGAATTATCCTCGGTTGAATTACAGACAGTCCTAGATCTCGATGAAGATGTTTCCCTCAGTCGAAGTACTGACTGGTTCTTAAATCTCAACTGAATTATTCTCGGTTGAATTACAGATAAGGTCCTAAATCTCGATAATTTTCCTCCGTCGAAGTATGGACGAGTTCTTAAATCTCAACAGAATTATCCTTCATTGAAGTACAGACAGTCCTAGATCTCGATGAAGATGTTTCCCTCAGTCGAAGTACTGACTGGTTCTTAAATCTCAACTGAATTATTCTCGGTTGAATTACAGATAAGGTTCTAAATCTCGGCAATTCTCCCCAGTCGAAGTACTGACCGGTTCTTAAATCTCAACAGAATTATCCTCGGTTGAATTACAGATAAGGTTCTAAATCTCAACAGATTTCCCCTAGTTTAATTACAGACAAGTTCTTAAAACTCAGCAGAGATGTTCTCTCAGCTGAAGTACATGCAAGTTCTTAAATCTCAATAAAGATCAGGCTTCCCCAGCGGAATCTTCCACAACAACAGGTATGCAAGTTCTCGCTAAGGAATCTCTTATGCGACCAACACTCCTGCAGATGGAATCTTTAAGCCCATCCTCCCGCCAACAATCTCCAAATGGCATCCTTAAGCCCATTCCCGACATCACCAGGCTGATACCACTTCATGTGAGTGCAAATTTCTGGGCACTCTAGTGTTCAATAATCTTCCACCTTTGGATCACGAAAGGCACGAAAGCCAATCTACTTCCTCAGGTTTAAGAAGATTGAACAGGGGAAGCTGTTGTACCCCAAAATTTTCCCTCTCATATTCATCAAAACATTGCAAGAAAATCTCCAAATTGCTCAAGTTTGCTCAAGAGTTGGACAGACAAGCTACCTCCTAAGGCAGTCTACCCCAAAATTAGGGTTTTGTGTTGCATAAATATCCTTGAGTCCAAATGACCTCAAGTGCTCCCCAATGTCCTAATATATTCTCAATATCATCCATGTCAAGTTTCAAGCCTTGCAGAGAAAGTTTGCTCAGTCAATTGCTCAAAGGTCCAAAAATCGATTGTGCTAGGGCAAAAGTCAACTGTGGCCCACATATAGTAAAACTTCAAGATTTTTTTCAACATTCTAATTTTGAAGGATATTTCATCATTTGATCAAGGGTTGATCATGATTCATCAAGGATTGCTTAAAATTCATCAAGACTCAAAAGTTGCTAAATTAGGGTTTTGCTGGAAAAGTCAACTCAACTTTGACCAAGCATACCTTTCTCATACTTTATGATGAATGACCCATCCAAATATCATTTTTAAGAGGATGCAATTTCCTACAATCCATCTTCATACCCCAATATCAAAAAATGCACTCACAAGAAGTTATAAATTTGGACATTATAGGTCATTTTTGAAAGTAAACAAAAACACCTTTTTTTCCAAAGCTTATAACCTGATCATGGAATATCAAAATGAGATTATACCAAAAGGGTTGGTTAGAGGACATCTCAAGCTTTCTAAAAAGTCCAAGAACACCTCCAAAAGTTCAAAATTTAAGTCATTATGCATTGTTGAAGTTGGACTTTTTTTTCAAAATTGCCAAAAGTCAACTATCCCCAAAACTTCAAATTTTGTCAAATGGGCCCATTCTTTTCCACTTGAATTGAGTTTTCATCATTGTCCATGTGCCCTAGCTTCAGCCATGTGTCCATATATCATTTTTATTATTTAATTTGATTTTTATTTGAATTTATTCATTTTAAATCAAATTAAATCATATAAAAAAAATTGATAACCAAAGATTTTTTATTGATTGTAGGCTTCAATGGACAGTTAGCATATCTCCAAACTCGTACCAAGGCAAATCATGTGCAAAAAGATTGAATCAAATCAAATTTGGCAAGTTTGTAAATGGGAATCAAATCATATTCATGTGCATTAATTTGGAGGGATTCAGACCATGATTTCTACCCTAATGCAAAACATGTTACATAAGCAAGCAAAAGGGAACGAAACAAGGGTTGGAAAGTGCAGAGAGAGGCAAAATCAGATTTGGAAAATTCACAAAAAAGTGAGCGATCAAAGTCCAAGCTATAGGCATTTTCAGGATTGGGGACTTGTCTCAATCGACTGCTGATCATCTCCAGAAGCTTTTACAACCCAAACCATGCGTTTTCAAGCACTCTAAAGCACTGTAAGTCTCACGAAACATAGCCCTGTTCTTGAAATCAATTTGGATTATTCTTGCATCGTTTGAGAAAACTAACTGCATATTTGTAATCCTCACAACATTTCCAAGCTTTTTGCATTATTTAATTTCGTTTATATGGTTTGTATTGCAATTCACCATAGCTAGGTTTTGCTTGGAGTTTTTGGGTGTTTTTATTTCAGGAACAATTGACCACCAAGAAGGGTATGGTTGTGACCGGGAGGGTGAGACGAGTTCAACCATGCCCTTGGAATTCATTTTTGTGGCCTGAGAAGGATTTTTGAGATGGGCCACCTTGTAGCTACGGACTCATGTCCGTTGGTATAGGCAGTGGGACTTTTGGCCACGGTTGGGAGGTCAGGGATGATGCGTGACATCCATCCACTGGCTAATTCAAATATGGCGTGCATTTTATTTTTTTCTGACCAATAATTGTCGTTTTGTTTTATTATTATTGTTTTGTATTCATATAACAAATGGATCAACATGGCGTGGTGGCAAGCAAGCGAAGCAATTTCTTTCAGGACCTGGGTTTGAGTCCCAGGTCCCCCACATTCTTAATAATTTTGTCTTTCAGGTATTCCCATGCACGTTTCAGTTTGCAGTGCACCATACTCCCTCATACATCCAAGAGATAGATGGCCAATGACCAGATCTGAGGGCTAGGGATTGAAGGACTACCAAGACATTGGTCAATGCATGCACACTAGATCTGCAAAGTCAAAACAAGGCCAGCACTAATGGGTCTTCCAATTGCTATTCATACTCCCAAATTCAGGCCCAAACCCCTCCTCTCTTCTATTTATTTATTAATTGTTTTATTTATTTATTTTTAATTTCTAACCAATCACAAAATTCCTCTCCATAAAATAAAATCACAAAAAAATATTTTTTATATTTAATTAAACTTTAAACTTTTATTTTTCTTAATAAACACTAATTAATTAATTTAGGTTTTTAATTCTAGAATAACTTCAACCTATTTTGTAAATAAATAATTAATTAGATTTAATTAGGTACTAACCATGAATTTAATTAATTTCATTTTTTTTCTTAAAATAACAAAACCAAAAAATATGCCATAATTTTATTTTTAATTTAATTAATTCATTGATTTAATTTAGTAATTAATTTAGGATATTTCTTTCTTAAAATAAAAAAAAGACATTTTCTTTAACAAAAAGGGTCAAAACCCTAATCATGCGCTCGATTTAGTTTCCCGCACGCGTTACTTATTTTTATCCAATAACGTACTTGCTCCCGGATTGTAATAGTTAAATAGGACTCTTATTTATTTGTATCGCTTTATTTATTTTCAAAGGGTTTGTCTTTGGCGATGTAAATACCCGACACCATGTAATTTAAATTCTGCATTTTATTTCCGCAAATTATAACTGTTAGATGTTTGATAATAGGGTTGCATGACAAGACTGAATGTTTTAACCTAAAATCAAATTAGATCACCCTTAACATGTACAAAGATAAAAATAACTGAAAACGACACACTCGCACATGCGCACTCTTAGGATACACCCCACTTGGTTGCCTTCGTACACGGTCATTAAGTATAGGTCACTTTAGAGGTTTCCCTCTTGTCTAAAAGATCATAGTCGCCTCGAAACGGTTGCCTTGGATATAATTGCCTCAAATAAATGATCTAAGACATTAGGGTTACTGTTAAGGCGTCCTAACATTGCTTTGGTGACCGTAAGTCCCTAATTTGAATTGACCCTCAAACTCCAACGACGGTGCTACCTACTCATCAATAGTGGGATAACATTGTCTAAAGGAAATTAGCATATAACCATTCTTTTTTCGAGTAGGTAAATGGTTCTTAGAAACTTGCTCTTTCAAAAACAAAAACTCTTCACACTTACACTTTTCGAACAAAGTTTTCAAAAACACTTCATACGCTCTTGAGAACAGAAGCAAGAGTTAAATCGAAGTTTCAAAACAAAAACTTTTTCAAACCCACAAGCACAAAGAAAGCAATTTTGAAAACAATTGAGCAAGTACCTAAGAGCCCGTGGATAACCACTGATAGAAAGGGTGCTAACACCTTCCCTTTCTATAATCTACCCCCCGAACCCGAGAAACTTCTCGAAAAAGGAATTTTTCTGTGCTTTTTTCCTTTCCTTGTTGGATAAAATAAAAGTCGATGGCGACTCTTGAATACCGCGACATTTTGCAAAAACAAACACAAAACGCAAACCACCTTGCCAGGAGAGGAGTACAACACATGAGAACACCTCTTTTCCTCATTGTTCGTGTGTGAAATGAGTGGAGGATGTCCCCAAGTAATATAGGTATGGGATTCTTGGACATGAAAATCTTAACAATATTCACATCTATAAGTTGGTCAGGGTTTGGGAACAAGACCAACCCATAAATAAGGAGTGCCACAATTTCTTCATAGGCTTGTAGATCAAGAGAATTCCAACAGTCTTGTGCCTTTTCAAACAGTAACTTTGCCAAGAAACCCTTGACACCACTTCTGGTTTCCCAATGCCCCTTGATATCAGATGGTTGCAAGTGTAATGCTTGAGCAACATCTTCAAGATTTGGTTCTTTTTCGGAACCATTGTAGGGTAGTTGATTAAGAATAGGAATTCTCAGGAGTTGAGAAAATTCCTCCAAAGTAGGCACCAATTGGTAGTCAGGGAATGTGAATCAGTGGTGTAGGGGGTCAAAGAACTGGAAGAGAACTTTCACCATGTCTTCTTCAATGCTGGTGTTGACTAGGTTGAGAAGTCTACCATGTCTTTCACTGAAGAGAGAATTTTCTGGAATTCTGGATGTAAGCTCCTTGAGTTGATGAGGGATCCTCACAAGGTTGTCTTGAATTGTTTTCCTGCGAAGAGATTCCATGACCTACAAAACAAGAACAAAGATGAAGATCCAAACCCTTGAAATGGTTAGTGGATGCATATGATGCTTCATGATGTATGCATAAACACATGTACAAGCAAGTCACACAAAACCCTAGTTTCAGGCTTGCATGAGGTTTCATAGGTAAGTACCCTCTTGAGTTTAGTTGGCTCAAAACCTGTCCTATAAATATTAACCGGGTTCTAAGGAGCTCAATATCATTGGATGGTTTTCTATGTTCATTGTTTTGGTTTAGCCACTTAACTAGCGACCAAAATATTCCAAGAAAACAACCCTCAATGAGTGTAGTATCGAGTATCTACCAACTTCGGACTGCACCAAAGCCGGTCATCTCACTACCCCTAAAAAAAGGCCAAGATGGTCAAGTAAGGTTCTAGTTCATTAGTGCTTAATGACATCACTCAGCGGCCCCATATTCTCTTTGATTGACTCAAAGGCTACCGGTACTCACAAATATGTCGCACTAATATAGCTATTGCTTCAACTGTGTCGGTATACCCCGCACAATTTCCACAACGTATTGCTATCTATGAATGTTTCCCCAAATACGGGTGGAGGATTTCAAGCCCAAACAAGAGAACCAAAATGTAAAGCAATCAAAGCAAACAATGTAAGCATGTAAAGGTGATCTAAAACCCTAAAGTAACCTCACTTTTAGAAATAATCCCCAGCAGAGTCGCCAATTCTGTGATACGGTGGGAGAACTGACTTGAGGTTTTTGCGTTTGTGTTTGCAAATGTTCGGTTTAGCAAGAGTCGCCACCGACTTTTTATTTTATCCTAAGGAAAGGTCAAAAAGCACAGGAAAGACCTTTGAGATGTTTTCGTGGGTTCGGGGGGTAGATTATGAAAAGGGAAGGTGCTAGCACCCTTTTCATCCATGGTTATCCATGGGCTCTTAGTTACTTGTTTTAGATCACTTGCCTTTGCTTTTCAATTGTTTGAAATGGTGCTTTGTGGTGTGTGGTTTTGAAAATGTTTTGAAAAAGATACCTTGTCTAGGCAACCTTTGTAACAATTCTTGTTAGAATGTTTTACAAAGGTGTTTGTCTTTTTGAAAAGATGTTTCAATGTTTTTGAAAGTTTGTTTTGAAATTGTTTTTGAAGTTGTGTTGTGGAGTGTGTTTGAAAAATGGAAAGGATGTTTTGCAAGTTTGATCAAGTAACTAAGAGCTATCTACCCTAATTTTACTCAAAGATCTTTCTCATGTTTTTAACCCTTTTAACAGTGTTGTTTCACCATTGTGTTTGATGAACAACCTTGTGTTAGGATGTTTAACGGGACAGGCGCGGGTCATCGTATGCAATCATTGAAGGCAACTTGTGAGACGCTCTAGCAATTTCGTAAGGGACGAGATCGTTTTATCGAAGGCAACATCGAGGGTCATCGAGGGACTACGATCTTTGTTTATCGAAGGGACATTTGCTAGAGTGTCTCATACTCGAGGGACATGATTGCATTTTCCGAGGCAACAAGTGAGATTACCCTAAGGGTGCATGTGTGCAAAGTGTGTTTTATTGCATGCATTTGTCTTTGATTTTTAGGTTGTCTACTTGTTGTTTTCATCTTTCCATACATCCTAATTACTAGCATTTGTGTGAAAGTAATAAAAATGCAGAAAATAATTCCTACACTATTACAACCATATTGAAGAGCAAGAAATGTAAAGACAAAACAAAAATAAAAGGAATAAAAATGATCCTTTCGATCTGGGCAGAGACACCCTTCGATTCTGCACTTTCTGGCTCTCTTCGATTTGGCCTGAAAAGGGTGAAGGCATGAATTTCGACTGAGGCCTCACGGTCAGCATGTTGTGTCTTTCGATTGGGACCAGCGGGACAACATGTTGTGCCTTTCGACCAGGCCTGGAATCTGTGCAAGATGTAATCTCCCTTTCTGCCTCCTTCGACTGGGCCTGGAGTCAGTGAGGAAGCCTGAGGCTTCGTTTCATATTCCTGTCTCCTGTTTATTTCGTTTGAGATATTAAATAGCAACATGGCCTAAGGCCACGCTATCATTACCTCAGGGTCAGGTTAATTCTTAAAGCATCTGTAACCATCCAGAGAACCAAACCAAAAAGGAGAAGCAATAAAAACAAACTAAAGGGTGGAAACGAAAAGGTAACAAACACTACGTATATGTTTGAAACGAAACGGAAGCTTACTTACATGTCATTCTAGAAATGAAAGGTTCAAGGTTAAGAATGACTTACCTTGCTTGAGACTGGAACGTGTGCTGGGCCTTTAAGTGGTTTCCTTGAATGCTTCTGGATTCGAAGGGAGGAACCAGGGGTTATGTCTTTGATACTGGATCCGAAAGAGGAGAACAAGTGTGGGGTTCTTCCTATTGTATTCGAAGGGTAACAAGGTATGGGGATGTTTCAAATTCTAAGGGGATAAGTGTTTGGATTTTGGGTATGTGTTTGATGAATGTTTAAGTGTTTGGGAACTTTATGGTGTTTTTGAGAATTTTCTGAAGATTCGTTCGCCTGGCCAAAAGGTCCTCCTTAAACATGTGTTGGAGCCTCTTATTTATATGCAAAGTTGGTTGAAGCTTTTGGAGGGAAAACAAAATAATTTGAACAATTTGAGTAAACTGCTCTTTGTAGCCTTTGAGGGACAGTGCTTTATTGCCATTTTGGTGCAAGGAATTGGGCGGCAGTGCAGGACTGCTGTGCAGCAGTTTTGGAGTTTTATGGCCAGTGAATCAGGCCCGTGCCTGGCAGCGCATGTGACTTGGTCGACAAATGCCTTTGGCCTCTCGTCCTTTTATCTTGAATCCCTAGAATCACCTTTCGACCAGACTTTCAGTAACCATCTCCTTTTTTTCAATCGAAGTGACGTTCGAATGACTTCTCTAGACTCACCTTTCAACTAGACTTTCAGTAACCATCTCCTTTTTTCAATCGAAGTGACGTTCGAATGACTTCCCTAGACAATCCTTCGAATGGGCCAAATTAATGCTCTTGGGATGGATCAGTAATATATGTCCTTCGAATAGGGACATCCAAACATGCCTGACAAAACTCTTCGAATGCACCACCAAGATGCTTTCTTCGCCTGAGGCAATGACATAGTGAAGAGTTTGTATGCTTGGGACAGGCCATTTCTAACAGGAAATCCTTCCCGTTCAAATTTACCTACAAAGGGGACATATGGCCAAACGAAAGAATGACGAAACACTTGTGCCCAAGGATTCACACCCTCAAGCGAAGGATGTGTGCCAGGGATGGAAGGCTCAATCGAAGCTCACAACATTGGAGAAGTCACTCCCTCAAACGAAAAAGGCGTGCAAGGGCAGGATGTGTGATCGAAAAAGGGCAAAAGAGAGGCTTTTTCCTCCTGGATCGAAGGATATCATCAAGAGGGTTTTTGCCTTGTAAATCTTGGCTAACACGCAGGAAAGAGGCTATATGGCCAAGTGAAATATTTGTACTTAAGAGAATACAACATTCAAACGAAGTCCAATGTCCCAATGAAACAAGAAATGAACTTGCCCAAAAGGAGTCCAGCGCCCAATCGAAGGATGCAACCAAGCCTACATCGAAGGAGCCAAAGTTCCCAATCGAAGGATGTAAAATCAAAGAGAACTTGTTTTTTCCTTCAATTTTGTCAAAAAGAGCATTTTCATCTGTTTTGCCTTTTTTAGAAATTTCCTCTTTAATCTTAATGCTGAAAAATCCAAATATATTTTTGTAAGCTTGAATTTTGGGAATCCTTTGTGAGAGTGGTCTTGAAGAACGAGAGGGAAAATTTTGGGGTACAACAGTTGCCCCTGTTTAATTTTTTTAAACCTGAGGATATAGATTGGCTTTCGAGCCTTTCGTGATCCGAAGGTGGAAGATAATTGAACACTAGAGTGCCCAAAATTTTTTGCACTCGCATGGTGTAGTATCAGCATTGTGATGTCGGGAATGGGCTTACAGATGCCATTTGGAGATTGTGACAGAAACTTGTCGGGGATGGACTTAAAGATGCCATCTGGAGATGTGATAGAAGGTTGTTGGAGATGGGCTTAAAGATGCCATCCAAAAGTGATTGTTGAATTGTTTGAGCGGGTCGAGTAGATAGTTGTCCTGGCTGGTTTCAGGTATTAATTTCTAACCTGAGAAAGAAAGATAGTTTTCCTGGCTTGCTACAGGTATTGTGATGTCGGGAATGGGCTTACAGATGCCATTTGGAGATTGTTGGTAGGTGGTTTTGTCTTCGTTGACAGGTTGTCTCTTCTGATGGGGTGTCTCCTTTGACGAGTTGTCTCCATTGACAAGTTGTCTCTATTGACAGGTTGTCTCTATTGACAGGTTGTCTCCATTGACGGGTTGTATCCATTGACAGGTTGTCTCTATTGACAGGTTGTCTCCATTGACGGGTTGTCTCAATTGACAGGTTGTCTCTATTGACAGGTTGTCTCTATTGACGGGTTGTCTCTATTGACAGGTTATCTCCATTGACTGGCTTTGCCTTAGAAAAATCTTTAGGAATCGATTTAACTGATTTTGTCTCCATTGACTGGCTTCGCCTCAGAAAAATCTTTAGGAATTGATTTAACTGATTTTGTCTCCATTGACTGGCTTCGCCTCAGAAAAATCTTTACGAATCGATTTAATTGATTTTGTCTCCATTGACTGGCTTCGCCTCAGAAAAATCTTTAGGAATCGATTTAACTGATTTTGTCTCCATTGACTGGCTTCGCCTCAGAAAAATCTTTAGGAATCGATTTAACTGATTTTGTCTCTGTTGACTGGCTTTGCCTAAGAAAAATCTTTAGGAATCGATTTAACTGATTTTGTCTCCATTGACTGGCTTCGCCTAAAAAAAATCTTTAGGAATAGATTTAACTGATTTTGTCTCCATTGACATAATTGAGAATTTAACTGCATCTTTCCTGAAAGGTGAAGGTCAGTCATATGCAATGCATGATATGGATCAAGCAATGATGTTCTCAACATAAATGAGATTGTATGGTATGATGCGTATATGCATGTATCATGATGTATGGAAATGTGATGTTTTAGTTGGGGAAAATAAATCCCGAACGACTGCTGGAGAGTAAGGTTGAATTCTTCGTTTCCACTGGGGATGATGAACAAAGATGATTGCAAGAATAAACCTGCAGGAGAGGATGACTCCGTTGGGGAATAAACTGGTGAAGATATTACTCAGCGGGGAATTACTCTGTGGGGAATTACTCCGTGGGGTAGAGATACTTTGCTGAGATTTTAATGATAAACTCCGCTGGGGATGCTGTTGATAAGCTCTGTTGGGGATTTTGATGATGAACTCCGTTGGGGATAGAAAGAACTTCGTTGGGGATGATCTTTCAGTTGCAACTCGCTGAGGATAACCCAGTTAGACTCTTGTGGGGATAACCTCTGAATTTGGCTGAGGAGACTTATTTGTGCTTCGCAGGGGATAAGCTTCCAGAGTCTACTGGGGAAGATGATTCAACTCCACTGGGGAAGCTTTTTTAGACTGCGCTGGGGAAATGACTCCACTGTGGTACCTTGTATTCCACCGGGGAACATTCTTATATTCTGTTGAGGAATATTAAGACTGCCGGGGATGCTCTTTACGCTTGCTGGAGAATATCTTTATACTCTGCTGGGGAATATTAAGACCTTCTGGGGATACCCAACCTTTTTAGGGCTGATGGTAGACCAACTCTGCTTGGGGAAGTATTGCTGATTTATTCATAGTTGCAAGTCTCAGCTGAGAGAGCTATCATTACTGTCTTACTCTACGGGAAGTGAAAGTATCTTAGCCATATTCTTCAGCTGAATATATACCTTGGTACCTGGTGGATAGAGCAACTAGACCGCTCAGACAATTCTTATTGCCCCTACTTCTGATATCACTCGTAATTTGTCCTTTGTTTCGCATGTAAATATTTATGAGTAGCAATTAATGTCAGATGCATATATCAAAAATGAACATTGGACGTTCTTTACAAAACAAAACAGATAAAGGAAAAACAGTTTGAAATTTGTCTGAAAATGAATTTGTATTGATTTTGAAGTTTGGCATGTAAATAGGCGTTTTGTACAAGAGGCTGACGTCCTAGTAAGAGAACGCCGCCGAACCAATAGAATTTATACAATTTGTGAAAAGAAAACAAAACAGCTATGTGAATAGTCCCACTGGGTTCCAGCTCTGCTATTGCCTTTATATCTTCAAGCATCTCATCACTTTGCTGCTTAGTTGAAGATGAATCTGATTGACTGGTGTCGTCCGAGCCTGATAGTTGATACCGAAGTCCGGATGCGAGGTGATCCAATGAGACATAGTGTTACGCTTTAATCCCTAACTTTTGCCTGGACCGCCCTTTCAGGTTTTCAGTCCACCGGGATACCCATTTTTGCCCAAGCCGCCTTTTCAGGTTTTCGACTTGCCGGGTGTACAGATTTTTTTTATTTTCATCCCTTATTTTTTCCCGAACCCTTTTGGTTCGTCGGGAAGCCCTTATTTTTGCCTAGGCCAGTGAACCTAGTGGGTCTTTGATTATGCGTAGTATCTTTTTACTATGTCTGCATTGACGGGGTGAGGAAGGTCGTCACCATCCATGGTGGTTAGAATCATCGCTCCTCCTGAGAAGATGTTCTTAACCACAAATGGCCCTTCGTAAGTAGGGGTCCATTTGCCCCTGGGATCACCTTGAGGTAGAATAATGCGCTTGATTACCAGGTCCCCAAATTGATACTCTTGTCGTCTGACTTTCTTATTAAATGCCTTGATCATTCGTTTTTGGTACGTCTGACCATGACAAATAGCAGTAAGTCTCTTTTCGTCGATTAGATTCAATTGATCAAGTTGGGTCTGGATCCAGTCGTCTTCGCTCAAACCTGCATCCTTCATGATCCAAAGAGAGGGTATCTGAACTTCAATAGGAAACACTGCCTCCATACCATAAACCAAGGAATAGGGTGTTGCCCCTGTTGACGTCCGTGTTGAGGTACGGTACCCATGAAGAGCAAATGGTAACATCTCGTGCCAGTCTTTGTATGTCACTGTCATCTTCTGCACAATCTTCTTAATGTTCTTATTTGCCGCTTCGACAACCCCATTCATCTTCGGCCGGTAGGGAGAAGAGTTGTGGTGCTGTATCTTGAATTGTTCGCAGAGCTCAGTGATCATTTTGTTATTAAGATTGATACCATTGTTCGTAATGATCCTCTATGGTACACCATATCGACAGATCAGGTTGTGCCGAATGAACCGTGTCACGACGTTCTTGGTTACCGTAGCAAAGGAGGCTGCTTCAACCCACTTCGTAAAGTAATCAATCGCTACCAGGATGAAACGATGCTCGTTGGATGCCGTAGGTCTGATCTCGCCGATCATATCAATGCCCCACATTGCAAAAGGGCAAGGTGCTGTCAAAATGTTCAGAGGAACTGGAGGGATGTGCACCTTATCAGCATAGACCTGGCACTTGTGACATGTCCGAGAATGCTGATAACAGTCGACTTCCATTGTAGACCAGTAATATCCTGCCCGGAGGATTTTCTTTGTCATGGTATGTCTGCTGGAATGAGTTCCAAAAGTACCTTCATGCAGCTCTGCCATGATCGCTTCTGCTTCAGTCTTATCCACACAACGCAGTAAGGTTGAATCATGGTTACACTTGTAAAGAATGTCATTGCTGATGAAGAACTTCGCCGCGAATCTACTCAGAAACTTCTTGTCATTAACAGATGCACCCTCGGGGGTACTCCTGAGATTCAAGGTATCTCTTCACCTCATGATACCAGGGCTTTTCTGTTACCTCTTCAGTCTCAAGATCACAACAATGTGCAGGTTCATCCAATTTCCAAATAATGATTCGGGGGGCCTCGTTGTCCCATTTGACTTTGAACATAGAAGACATCGTAGCTAATGTGTCTGCCAACTGATTCTCTTCTCTCGGGAAGTGTTCAAAGGTTATCTCCTCAAAGTGGGGAAGCAACGTCAACACATACTCCTTGTAAGGAATAAGATTTGGGTGTTTCGTATCCCACTCTCCTTTGATCTGACTGATCACGAGAGCGGAATCTCCGAAGACACTCAGAAACTTAATCCTTAGGTCAATTGCTGCTCGAAGACCCATGATGCAGGCTTCATACTCCGCCATATTGTTGGTGCAGTTGAAACATAATCGGGCGGTAAACGGAGTATGAGAGCCTTTAGGAGATATGATCACAGCGCCAATGCCATTACCCAAAGCGTTTGAAGCTCCATCAAAGTACATAGACCATCGGGATCCCTCTTCAGGTCCTTCATCCGGTCCAGGTGTCTCACAATCAGTCATTACTATGATATTCTCATCCGAGAATTCGAAGTTCATAGACTGGTAATCATCCACTGCCTGATGTGCCAAATGGTCTGCCAATACACTTACCTTGATTTCTTTTTGAGTTGTGTACTGGATGTCATACTCAGTCAAGATCATATGCCATCTTGCTATTCTTCCGGACAAGGCAGGCTTTTCGAAGATATACTTGATTAGATCCATCTTTGAAATCAACAGAGTAGTGTAAGTCAGCATATACTGTCTCAGCCGGCGAGCAGCCCATGCCAAAGCGCAACAAGTTTTCTCAAGCAGTGAGTATCGGGTCTCACAGTCGGTAAACGTTTTGCTAAGGTAATAAATAACATGCTCTTTTTGGCCAGACTCGTCATGTTGACCCAGCACACACCCCATCGAATTGTCAAGTACTGTCAAGTATAAGATTAGAGGTCTCCCTTCAACTGGTGGCATCAGAATGGGTGGATCCTGGAGATACTCTTTGATTCTTTCGAAAGCGGGCTGGCATTCATCATTCCAACGTACCACTTGATCTTTCTTCAGCAGCTTGAAGATTGGCTCACAAGTAGCAGTTAGGTGCGAGATGAATCGAGCAATGTAGTTCAGTCGTCCTAGAAAGCCTCTGACTTCTTTCTCTGTCTTGGGAGCTGGCATTTCTTGTATGGCTTTCACCTTGGCAGGGTCCACTTGAATGCCTTTGTCGCTTACAACGAAACCTAGCAGTTTCCCAGACCTCACCCCGAAGGTGCACTTGTTCGGGTTCAATCTCAACTTGTACAACTTTAGCCTGTCAAACAACTTTTGTAGATGGTCAAGGTGTTCCTCCTCAGTTTGGGACCTTGCAATCATATCGTCGACGTATACTTCAATCTCATGATGGATCATGTCATGAAACAAAGCAACCATGGCACGCTGATATGTTGCCCCAACATTCTTCAACCCAAAAGGCATGACTTTGTAGCAAAAGGTACCCCACTGAGTAACAAAAGTGGTCTTCTCCATGTCTTCGGGAGCCATCTTTATCTGATTATAACCGGAGAAACCGTCCATGAAGGAGAATACCTTATGCTGAGCAGTGTTGTCAACCAGAACGTCGATATGAGGTAGAGGGAAGTCATCCTTAGGGCTTGCCCTGTTCAAATCTCTGTAATCAACACACATTCTGACCTTACCATCTTTCTTCGGCACTGGAACCACATTAGCGACCCACAGAGGGTAAGAAGTCACTGCTAGAAAACCGGTGTCAAATTGTTTCATAACTTCGGCCTTGATTTTCTCAGACATCTCCGGGCGCATACGACAAACCTTCTGTTTTATCGGAGGGCAATCTTCCCTGGTAGGCAGGCGATGAACCACAATGTCAGTATCCAACCCAGGCATATCTTCATAAGACCAGGCAAAGATCTCAACATAGTCATGCAACATCTGAATCAACCGCTGTTTCACACTGAGTTCCAGATTTGCACCGATCTTGACTTCCTTCTTGTCTGTCTCAGTACCTAGATTCACCGTTTCCACTGGCTCTTCATGTGGCTGAATGGACCTCTCTTTCTGGAGTAGCAGTCTTGAAAGTTCACCAGGCACTTCGCAATCATCTTCACCTTCGTCTTCGGCTAAGTTGATCGGATTTTCGAAGTCATAACCGACAGTAGCAGAGTCGTTACCAGTGAGATCCAGAGTGGATGGAGACCTGTATATGTGAGTGTGTGTAAAATAGCTGTTTTGCAATATATAATAAAGAAAAACAAGGAGCGCAAAATGCAAAAAAACGTCCAATGCTTTTATTGATGATATATGAAAATGGCACACAAAAGCCCTCACAAAGGAAGCCACGGTGCCCCGGGTAAGACACCGGGCCATAAAGTTTCAAAACATTGTCTGTTACAAATTCAAAACAAAGAGTTCATTACTGGGTAACAAAAGTAATAGGTATTAAGTCCTTTGCTGTCCAGTTGTTTGGTCCACCGTTGGTCGTAGGATATATCCAGCTGTCGAATTCAGACTCCTCCACATCATCTTCAATGGCATTTACTCCCGAGTTGCTGATGAACACAGGAGGTCTTCCCATCCTTGCACTATGAACAACCCTTTGAGCTTCTGCCGTGAAACCCAAACCAAACTTGTTAGCCTTCTGAGTGAAATCAGGAAGTCGGCCCCAGTTTGAATACTCACCCTTCTCGATAACAGCCCGAACGTCCTTTAAAGAAGCCATCTTCATAGGAGAATCTTCAATCACAGTATCAGCTGATGCCAGTGTCTGAGGAACCTCTTCAAAGTGTTGAAATGGGGTCTCAATGAAATCCCCATCCATCTCTACGTACCGGAATGAGTTGAGGTGGCTGACCATGTACTCCTCCTCCCCTTGAACTGTCACAATCTTGCCTTTAAACGGGTACTTCAACTTCTGGTGGAGTGTTGAGGTTACGGCTCCAGCTTTGTGGATCCATGAATGACCCAGCAAACAAGAATAGGATGGTCGAATGTCCATCACGTAGAATGTAGAATTGAAGACCTGAGAACCAACTTTAATTGGAATATCAACCTCACCATGTACCATCCTTTTAGACCCATCAAAGGCCCGAACAACAATGTTACTTGGCTTCAGCTCTAACCCTTCGCAATCCAACCTGTCTAGAGCTTTCTTGGGCAAGACGTTCAACGAGGAACCAGTGTCAACCAACACATGTGCAAGAGTAGTGCCCCTGCATTCAATGGAGACATGCAGGGCATCGTTATGGTTCTTCCCTTTAGCAGTCAGATCAGCGTCAGAGAAACCCAAACCATTATCAGCAGTTAAATTGGCCACACAATCGGTAAACTGATCAGCTGATGTCTCTTGTGGCACGTGGGCCGTCTTCAGGAAGGTAATCAGAGCCTTGGCATGGGCCTCTGAACACAACAATAGTGATAACATAAAAATCTTGGATGGGGTTTTCCCCAGTTGCTCAACTACATTATAATCACTCTTCTTAATAATCTTCAGAATCTCTTCCATCTCCTTTTTGGAAGCTTCAACAGTGATTGTCTTTGGCGCCTCCGTCTGGGCAGGCATATCAGTGGTGATCCCTTTGCCCCGAGCATCAGAGGACTCGGCGACAGGGGTAAGGATAGGAACTTGATCAGGAACGGCAGTGGGTACACTTTCAGGTGTAATGACAACAGGTTTTCGGACAATTGGTGGAGCAATATCAGGTGAGAAAAGTCTACCGTTGCGGGTGACTTTAGCAGGTCCAGTAATGTTGCTGACGCCGGTATCAGCATCAAACTCTTGCTTAACTCTGAGAACATAAACATCTGCCCCATAGTGCCAAGGGACAGCTTTGTCAGAGGTGTAGGGGATGGGCCCCGGAACAGTGATGATTACATGTGCGATCTTCGGAACAGGTGTAATTCTGACAGGCTTCCTCGAGGGAGCCTTGGGAGAATTGTTGAAAATGGTAATGATGGCAACTTCTTCAGTAGGAATGGATGGAACAATAGTCTTTTCAAACAGGATCTCTTTGCTATCCATCAGGTTTTGGATACCTGACTTCAAAGATGGGCAACCAGTAGGTAAAACAGAACACATATGGCAACCTTCACCACAGCCCAGAAATAAACCGGCTAGCAACAGGTTCTTCTTGACAGTCATCAGAGGGGTAACAATATCATCCACAGAAACTACAAACAAGTCTTCCTCTACAGCATTCACTCCATGCTTGGGCATGGGAGCAGTTACAACATTGGGCCTCTCGGGCGCCTCAAACTCAATCTCCTTTGCATCAATCAAGTCTTGGACCTTATTCTTCAAAGTCCAACAATCATCCGTATTATGCCCCGGGCTCTCAGAGTGATAAGCGCAGCGGGCGTCGGGGTTATACTTTGGTGATGTAGTATTTGGATTCTTTGGGGCTTCCCTTAGAGTCACCAGATTGGTCTTCAGCAATTGTGGCAGAATCTGAGACAAAGTCATGCTGAGACGGGTGAATTTCCTTCGAGGTCTCTCGTCCCTTTGTTGGTTGTGATGCTGAGGAGCACCAGAAGGTTTTGAAATAACAACCGCATTGACAGCTTGGCGGTGTTCAGGTCTATTCTGTCTTCTTGAACTGTAGACAGCACTGGACTCTTTCTTAAATGGTTTCTTCTTGGTGCTCGATGAGGCACCCTTCTGTATCTTCCCAGTTTTAATACCAGCTTCAATCCTCTCACCAATCAAGATAAGGTCTATAAACCCGGCTGAAGAGCTTCCTATTAGATGGTTGAAGAAAGGGCCAGATAGGGTCCCCAAAATCATGTCAACTAATTCCCTATCTGATAGCGGTGGCTGCACCCTTCCAGCCAGGTTGCGCCACTTCTGGGCGTACTCCTTGAACCCTTCATTTGAAGCCATTCCCATACTCTGTAGCTGAGTACGGGTCGGCGCCAAATCAGCGTTGTACTGATACTGACGATAGAAAGCGGCTGCCAAGTCTTCCCAATTGTGGACCTCTGACCTCTCGAGCTGATAAAACCAATCTAACTGAGTGCCAGACAAGCTGTCTTGGAAAAAGTGCACCTAGAGGTCTTTGTCGGAAGAATGTGGCTGGATCTTTCTAACATACGACCTTAAGTGCATCTTAGGGCAAGACAGACCCCCGTACTTGGCGAACGTTGGCACTTTGAACTTAGGAGAGATAACAATCCCAGCTACAAGCCCCAGCTCCTCAAAATCCAATCCGGGCACCCTCTGCAACTCCATAGCTACCAATATGTCTTCAAGGTTCTTATACTTGTCATCCGTTGGTGGATACCGTTGTTCTGAATAGTCTTCGTCTGCTTCCTCTTCCTCCTCTTCCTCCTCTTCTACTTCAGATTCTGAAGGTACAGTAACTCCTTTCCCCTTGCCAATCCCCTCGTCGGATATTGACGGAAACTCAAGAGTCCTTCTAGCATCACCCTCAAATATTCTTCCGAAAGTAGCTACCCCAATTCTCTTCTTTTTCTTTTTCTTCTCTTTACTTTTCTCTAACAGAACTTTGAGATCCTCCTGACCCTTTCCAAAGGTCATGAGGAGTTGTTGAAATTGTGAATTTTGTTCCTGTAGGTCCTTCACTGTTTGCTCCAAATCCATCTTGCTGAAATAAACAACAGAAAGATAAGGAAACCTGGCTTGAAGACCTGTTTGTGCATATGATGAATGATATGTTATTCATGTAATACAATCAAGGGTTCAAAAATTCAAATTTGTTGCAAACAAAAACAACGCATGTCATATTAAGAAGAAATTTGTTAGTACATAAATGCCCCACGGGAGAAATATTAAAAAAATCTTAATGTAAAAAGACGTTGCGCATCCTCTTTGGTGCGGTGTAGGTGTTGAGAGTTTCCTCCTCGTGAAGTCGGCGGGTGAGCTCTAAAACCTTCTTCTCACTGGCATAGAAGCTGGCTTCAAAAGTATCCCGTTCTTCCTTGAGTTGGATCCAACTCTTTTGCATTTCCTCCCATGATGTTGGCATGTCAGGATACAGGATGGTGTATGGAACCTCGCCTTCCATGACAGGCTCTTTAATCAAGGGGAGAATGTGAGGATATTACATCATAAGATTCTGGGAGCGGGTTCGTACCCACTTGAGGTAAGGCTCAAGGGGGATGGAATTCTTGTGCCCTAGTGTCTTACTATCCACCTTGTTAGGCATCCTCCAAGCTCTAATGAACCTTTGTCGAAGTCCTTGCGCATCGTTGTCGAAGTCAAAAACTAGGTTAGGAATCAGCATGTCATGAGGGCCATCCCTCCGAGCATATCCAAATTGTCTCAAGGCTAGACAGGGGTTGTAGGTGATTCCCCCCCTCATACCGAGTAGTGGGACATTAGGGAATTCACCACAATGATCAATGAGGATGACATTTTCTCTGGACCAAGAACACCAATGTACATCAGAATGTGTGAGGGTCATCAACCGTTGTGACCACCTTAAACCCTGCTCATTCTTCAGAACTGATTGTGGAAGGTGAGAAATAAACCACCTTGCCAGGAGAGGAGTACAACACATGAGAACACCCCTTTTCCTCATTGTTCGTGTGTGAAATGAGTGGAGGATGTCCCCAAGTAATGTAGGTATGGGATTCTTGGACATGAAAATCTTAATAGTATTCACATCTATAAGTTGGTCAGGGTTTGGGAACAAGACCAACCCATAAATAAGGAGTGCCACAATTTCTTCATAAGCTTGTAGATCAAGAGAATTCCAGCAGTCTTGTGCCTTTTCAAACAAAAACTTTGCCAAGAAACCCTTGACACCACTTCTGGTTTCCCAATGCCCCTTGATATCAGATGGTTGCAAGTGTAATGCTTGAGCAACATCTTCAGGCTTTGGTTCTTTTTCCGTACCGTTGTAGGGTAGTTGATTAAGAATAGGAATTCTCAGGAGTTGAGAAAATTCCTCCAAAGTAGGCACCAATTGGTAGTCAGGGAATGTGAAACAGTGGTGTAGGGGGTCAAAGAACTGGAAGAGAACTTTCACCATGTCTTCTTCAATGCTGGTGTTGACTAGGTTGAGAAGTCTACCATGTCTTTCACTGAAGAGAGAATTTTCTGGAATTCTGGATGTAAGCTCCTTGAGTTGAGGAGGGATCCTCACAAGGTTGACTTGAATTGTTTTCCTGCGAAGAGATTCCATGACCTACAAAACAAGAACAAAGATGAAGATCCAAACCCTTGAAATGGTTAGTGGATGCATATGATGCTTCATGATGTATGCACAAACACATGTACAAGCAAGTCACACAAAACCCTAGTTTCAGGCTTGCATGAGGTTTCATAGGTAAGTACCCTCTTGAGTTTAGTTGGCTCAAAACCTGTCCTATAAATAGTAACCGGGTTCTAAGGAGCTCAATATCATTGGATGGTTTTCTATGTTCATTGTTTTGGTTTAGCCACTTAACTAGCGACCAAAATATTCCAAGAAAATAACCCTCAATGAGTGTAGTATCGAGTATCTACCAACTTCGGACTGCACCAAAGCCGATCATCTCACTACCCCTAATAAAAGGCCAAGATGGTCAAGTAAGGTTCTAGTTCATTAGTTCTTAATGACATCACTCAGTGGCCCCGTATTCTCTTTGATTGACTCAAAGGCTACCGGTACTCACAAATATGTCGCACTAATATAGCTATTGCTTCAACCGTGTCGGTATACCCCGCACAGTTTCCACAATGTATTGCTATCTATGAATGTTTCCCCAAATACGGGTGGAGGATTTCAAGCCCAAACAAGAGAACCAAAATGTAAAGCAATCAAAGAAAACAATGTAAGCATGTAAAGGTGATCTAAAACCCTAAGGTAACCCCACTTTTAGAAATACTCCCCAGCAGAGTCGCCAGTTTTGTGATACGGTGGGAGAACTGACTTGAGGTTTTTGTGTTTGTGTTTGCAAATGTTCGGTTTAGCAAGAGTCGCCACTGACTTTTTATTTTATCCTAAGGAAAGGTCAAAAAGCACAGGAAAGACCTTTGAGATGTTTTCGTGGGTTCAGGGGGTAGATTATGAAAAGGGAAGGTGCTAGCACCCTTTTCATCCATGGTTATCCATGGGCTCTTAGTTACTTGTTTTAGATCACTTGCCTTTGCTTTTCAATTGTTTGAAATGGTGCTTTATGGTGTATGGTTTTGAAAATGTTTTGAAAAAGATACCTTGTCTAGGCAACCTTTGTAACAATTCTTGTTAGAATGTTTTACAAAGGTGTTTGTCTTTTTGAAAAGATGTTTCAATGTTTTTGAAAGTTTGTTTTAAAATTGTTTTTGAAGTTGTGTTGTGGAGTGTGTTTGAAAAATGGAAAGGATGTTTTGCAAGTTTGATCAAGTAACTAAGAGCTATCTACCCTAATTTTACTCAAAGATCTTTCTCATGTTTTTAACCCTTTTAACAGTGTTGTTTCACCATTGTGTTTGATGAACAACCTTGTGTTAGGATGTTTAACGGGATAGGCGTGGGTCATCGTATGCAATCATTGAAGGCAACTTGTGAGACGCTCTAGCAATTTCGTAAGGGACGAGATCGTTTTATCGAAGGCAACATCGACGGTTATCGAGGGACTACGATCTTTGTTTATCGAAGGGACATTTTCTAGAGTGTCTCATACTCGAGGGACATGATTGCATTTTCCGAGGCAACAAGTGAGATTACCCTAAGGGTGCATGTGTGCAAAGTGTGTTTTATTGCATGCATTTGTATTTGATTTTTAGGTTGTCTACTTGTTGTTTTCATCTTTCCATACATCCTAATTACTAGCATTTGTGTGAAAGTAATAAAAATGCAGAAAATAAATCCTACACTATTACAACCATATTGAAGAGCAAGAAATGTAAAGACAAAACAAAAATAAAAGGAATAAAAATGATCCTTTCGATCTGGGCAGAGACACCCTTCGATTCTGGACTTTCTGGCTCTCTTCGATTTGGCCTGAAAAGGGTGAAGGCATGACTTTCGACTGAGGCCTCACGGTCAGCATGTTGTGTCTTTCAATTGGGACCAGCGGGACAACATGTTGTGCCTTTCGACCAGGCCTGGAATCTGTGCAAGATGTAATCTCCCTTTCTGCCTCCTTCGACTGGGCCTGGAGTCAGTGAGAAAGCCCGAGGCTTCGTTTCATATTCCTGTCTCCTGTCTATTTCGTTTGAGATATTAAATAGCAACGTGGCCTAAGGCCACGCTATCATTACCTCAGGGCCAGGTTAATTCTTAAAGCATCTGTAACCATCCAGAGAACCAAACTAAAAAGGAGAAGCAATAAAAACAAACTAAAGGGTGGAAACGAAAAGGTAACAAACACTACGTATATGTTTGAAACAAAAAGGAAGCTTACTTACATGTCATGCTAGAAATGAAAGGTTCAAGGTTAAGAATGACTTACCTTGCTTGAGACTGGAACGTGTGCGGGGCCTTTAAGTAGTTTCCTTGAATGCTTCTGGATTCGAAGGGAGGAACCAGGGGTTATGTCTTTGATACTGGATCCGAAAGAGGAGAACAAGTGTGGGGTTCTTCCTACTGGATTCGAAGGGTAACAAGGTATGGGGATGTTTCAGATTCTAAGGGGATAAGTGTTTGGATTCTGGGTATGTGTTTGATGAATGTTTAAGTGTTTGAGAGCTTTATGGTGTTTTTGAGAATTTTCTGAAGATTCGTTCGCTTGGCCAAAAGGTCCTCCTTAAACATGTGTTGGAGCCTCTTATTTATAGGCAAAGTTGGCTGAAGCTTTTGGAGGGAAAACAAAATAATTTGAACAATTTGAGTAAACTGCTCTTTGTAGCCTTTGAGGGACAGTGCTTTATTTCCATTTTGGTGCAAGGAATTGGGCGGCAGTGCAGGACTGCTGTGCAGCAGTTTTGGAGTTTTATGGCCAGTGAATCAGGCCCGTGCCTGGAAGCGCATGTGACTTGGTCGACAAATGCCTTTGGCCTCTCGTCCTTTTGTCTTGACTCCCTAGACTTACCTTTCGACCAGACTTTCAATAACCATCTCCTTTTTTTCAATTGAAGTGACGTTTGAATGACTTCCCTAGACTCACCTTTCGACCAGACTTTCAGTAACCATCTCCTTTTTTCAATCGAAGTGACGTTCAAATGACTTCCCTAGACAATCCTTCGAATGGGCCAAATTAATGCTCTTGGGATGGATCAGTAATATATGTCCTTCGAATGGGGACATCCAAACATGCCTGACAAAACTCTTCGAATGCACCACCAAGATGCTTTCTTCGCCTGAGGCAATGACATAGTGAAGAGTTTGTATGCTTGGGACAGGCCATTTCTAACAGGAAATCCTTCCCACTCAAATTTACCTACAAAGGGGCCATATGGCCAAACGAAAGAATGACGAAACACTTGTGCCCAAGGATTCACACCCTCAAGCGAAGGATGTGTGCCAGGGATAGAAGGCTCAATCGAAGCTCGCAACGTTGGAGAAGTCACTCCCTCAAACGAAAAAGGCGTGCAAGGGCAGGATGTGTGATCGAAAGAGGGCAAAAGAGAGGCTTTTTCCTCCTGGATCGAAGGACATCATCAAGAGGGTTTTTTCCTTGTAAATCTTGGCTAACACGCAGGAAAGAGGCTATATGGCCAAGTGAAATATTTGTACTTAAGAGAATACAACATTCAAACGAAGTCCAATGTCCCAATGAAACAAGAAATGAACTTGCCCAAAAGAAGTCCAGCACCAAATCAAAGGATGCAACCAAGCCTACATCGAAGGAGCCAAAGTTCCCAATCGAAGGATGTAAAATCAAAGAGAACTTGTTTTTTCCTTCAATTTTGTCAAAAAGAGCATTTTCATCTGTTTTGCCTTTTTTAGCAATTTCCTCTTTAATCTTAATGCTGAAAAAATACAAATATATTTGTGTAAGCTTGAATTTTGGGAATCCTTTGTGAGAGTGGTCTTGAAGAACGAGAGGGCAAACTTTGGGGTACAACAGGTTGCAATAGCATGAATCCAGAATTCTTTCACTAGATGTGGAAAGACTGGACCAATGAGACGGTCAAAGAAGCTTTCCCAACCTTGAAACTTCACAGCAGGGAACAAGTCAAAACCATTCTCTCTAAGATTCTCAAAATCTACCATTAACTCACTTAAAACTTCCAAACTTTCTACCGGAATGAGGGTTGTTCTTTCCGGCACTATGTATTGCTCAGAGTGGGTAGAAGAAGAAGAAGCCATTGAAACTTTTTTTGAAAGAGAGTTTGAAGAAAAAAAGGGTTTAAGAGAGAAAGTACAGAAAAAAAACGCTTGAGTTTGAAAGAGACGGTAAAGAATGAAAAAGGATTTTTCAAAAAATATTTATAAGCAAAAAAAATAATTCAGAAATAGGTTTAGGAATAAAATTAAAAATATTTAAGACGAATTTAAAATTAATTTTAAGACTGATTTAAAACGAATATCATCATTACGTGCATTTAATGATTTTTCTAAAAATAAGGGAAAACGTGAGATTATGGTTAATCATTAACAGTTACCTAGAACGTCATCAGTAGCTTTTGCACGTGTGACCTTTCAGAAACACACCACGTGTTCATCTCCTGAAGGATGCATGTAACAACTGTTTGTTCTAATGAATTTCTGAACTACACTTGGTAATGAAGCGTTAGAACATTTCATAACTTTTCATATAGCTTCTGTTACAACTTCTCTTCTAACTTCTGAAGAGTTGTTAATCAGAGCATTCATTTCAGAATATTCTGAAGTCAAACACAGAAGATAAGTATTATTTTATTCACGACATAATTCCATACAAATATTTTTCAGAATGAAATTAAATCTATCTTCTGAAAGGGGTTTGGTAAAAATGCCAGCCCATTGATGGTCTGTTTTTACAAAAATTAAGTTTAAAATTCCCTTCTGAATATAATCTCTTATGAAATGATATTTAATTTCAATATGTTTGGCTTTAGAATGTAAGATTGGATTCTTAGAAAGACAAATAACAAAAGTATTGTCACAGAAGATAGGAATCTTACTTTCATAAAGGTTGAAATCTTCTAGTTGACTTTTCATCCAAATCATATGAGAACTACATCCAGCAGCAGATATATATTCAGCTTCTGTGGTTGACAGTGCAATTGTTGCTTGCTTCTTGCTGTACCACGAGATAAGATTGTCACCCAGAAACTGACAGCTTCCAGAGGTGCTCTTTCTTTCAATTCTATCTCCAACAAAGTCAGCATCACAATAACCTACTAGTCTGTAATCTTGTGATCTTCTGTAACACAGACCCAGATTAGTAGTACCTTTCAGATACCTAAGAATTCTCTTAACAACTGTTAAGTGAGATTCTCTAGGATCTGATTGGAATCTAGCACACAAGCACACGCTAAATAGTATATCAGGTCTAGATACAGTCAGATAGAGAAGGGATCCAATCATACCTCTATAGAGCTTCTGATCTACTTTTATACCTACCTCATATTTACCCAGAATGCATGTTGGATGCATAGGTGTCTTGGAATCTTTGCTTTCTGACATCTGAAATTTCTTCAGAAGTTCTTTAACATACTTCGTCTGATGTATGAAAGTACCTTCTGGAGTCTGGTTGATTTGAATTCCCAGAAAGAATTTTAATTCTCCCATCATGCTCATTTCAAATTCTGCCTGCATGGTCTTAGCAAATTCTTTTCCAAGGGAGATATTAGAGGTTCCAAAAATTATATCATCAACATAAATTTGAAAATTTAAAATATCATTTTTAAATGTTTTTCTGAAAAGAGTTGTGTCCACTTTCCCTCTGGTAAAATCTTTTTCTAATAGAAAATTACTCAGAAGATCATACCAAGCTCTAGGAGCTTGTTTTAAACCGTAGAAAGACTTTTTTAATTTAAAAACATGTTCTTGATGTTTTGAATCATTAAATCTAGGAGGTTGATGGACATATACTTCTTCTTCAGTATAGCCATTTAGAAATGCACTTTTAACATCCATTTGATATAATGAAATGTTATTTTGTACAACAAAAGAAATTAATAATCTTATAGACTCTAACCTGGCGACTGGGGCAAATGTTTCATTATAATCAATTCCTTCTTGTTGACTATAACCCTGTGCAACCAGTCGTGCTTTGTTTCTGATTACTTCTCCTTGCTCGTTCAATTTGTTTCCGAAAATCCATTTGGTTCCTATAACATTGAATCCTTTGGGTCTTGGAACTAGATTCCATACATCATTTCTGGAGAATTGATTGAGTTCTTCTTGCATTGCTAAGATCCAATCATTATCTTTCAGAGCTTCATCAATGGTAGTTGGCTCAATCAGAGAGACCAAACCAAACAAAGATTCTTCATTGATTCTGAGAGAGGATCTTGTTCTGATGGGATCTTCTTTTCTTCCAATGATTACGTCTTCTTTGTGAGCTGAAGATATTATAGGAAACCTTTTCTGAGTGGGTTGGTCAGAGAATCTGAGATTGTTCAGAGCATTGTCAAGAGGATGATCTTCTGAGTCTTCTTTTGCTTCTGAGTCTTCTTTTGCTTCTGAAGTTTTAGAGTTTGAGGGATGATCTTCTGTACCTACAGAAAAATCAATTTGCTTTGGCTATTGCTGGACAAGCTTATCATCAAACCTGACTTTGATTGATTCTTCAACAATCAGAGTTTCTGTGTTGTATACTCTATAGCCTTTTGATCGTTCAGAATATCCAAGCAGGAAACACTTTTGTGCTTTGGAATCAAACTTGTTCAGAGTTTCTTTGGTGTTCAGAATAAAACAAGTACATCCAAAAGGATGGAAATAAGAAATGTTGGGCTTTCTGTTTTTCCACAATTCATAGGGAGTCTTTTCAAGAATAGGTCTTATAGAGATTCTATTCTGAATGTAACACGCTGTGTTCACAGCTTCTGCCCAAAAGTGCTTAGCCATATTTGTTTCATTGATCATGGTTCTGGCTATTTCTTGTAAAGTTCTATTCTTTCTTTCTACAACTCCATTTTGCTGGGGAGTTCTAGGACAAGAAAAATTATGAACAATACCATTTTCTTTAAAATACTTTTCAAAATAATGATTTTCAAATTCACCACCATGATCACTTCTGACTTTTGTGATTTTAAAATCTTTTTCATTTTGCACTTGAGTACAGAAGTCAATGAATATAGAATGTGACTCATACTTGTGTTTTAAAAACTTTACCCATGTCCATCTGCTGAAGTCATCAACGATGACCAATCCATACTTCTTGCCTCTGATGGATGTAGTTTTAACTGGCCCAAACAGATCAATATGAAGTAACTCTAATGAATTAGAGGAAGAGACAACATTTTTAGATTTAAAGGAAGGCTTTGAAAATTTTCCTTTTTGGCATGCTTCGCACAGAGCTTCTGAGTTGTACTTTAGATTGGGAAGCCCACTGACTAAGTTTAATTTATTTAGTTGAGAGATTTTTCTAAGACTGACATGTCCCAATCTTCTGTGCCATACCCATTGCTCATTTCTAACAGACAAAAGGCATTTGATGTTTTGAGATTTAAGATCTGATAAATCAATTTTGTAAATGTTGTTCCTTTCTTTCCAGAAAAGAGGATTGATCTATCTTTTTGACTTACAACTTTACAGGAGTTTTGATTGAAGATAATGTCATAGCCATTGTCACTTAATTGACTTATGGACAATAGATTATGAGCTAATCCTTCTACTAATAAAACATTGGAGATAGAAGGAAGGTTACCATTTCCAATGGTTCCAGAACCAATAATCTTCCCTTTCTGATTACCTCCAAACTTCACATCTCCTCCAGCTTTAAGTTCCAGGCTTTGGAACAAAGACCTTTTTCTCGTCATGTGTCGTGAGCACCCAGAGTCCAGGTACCATGACTGGTGTTTCAATTGAGCTGTTAAGGACATCTGCAACAAATATTATTTTATCCTTAGGTACCCATATCTTTTTGGGTCCTTTTGGGTTAGCATAAGAGTTTCCAGAATGTGATGTATATTTTATATCATGTGAGTGTCCAAACTTGAATTGTTTATTCAGAGGTTTGTAAGTGAAGGTCATTTTAGCAACAAGTTTTGGAATGTATGTCTCCTTCCCTTTGGGAGGTTCATATCCAATTCCTCTTCTGCTTTTCCCACTAACTCCATAGATCATTGAAGCCATTTTGCTTCTGTCTATGACTTTAGCTAGAAAAGATTAAAATCTATAGTCATATTCTTTCAGAATATCGTTTGAACTAGACACAGACTCTGAACTAAAATTCTTTTGAACATTTTGAATTTCCTTTTTAAGTTTAAAATTGTTTTCTAAAAGTTCAGTTTTTTCTGTTTCAAGTTTCTCAAGATCATATGCAAGACTCTTCTTGAGTTTCTTGTATTTGATTTTGAGCTGACTATAGTTTCCCATAAGTTCTGATAAACTATCAACAAGTTCTTCTCTAGAAAATTCATAAAATACCTCTCTTTGTTCTGACTCACAGTCTGAGTCATTTTCTGTGATAGCCATCAGAGCTAGGTTGGTGTGATCGGTAGAAATAGAACTGACTGTTTTAAAGCTGGTTCGCGAAATGTCGCGGTAAGCAAGAGTCGCCACCGTCTTTTATGTTCTCCAACATGGAAAGGACAAAAGCACAACAAAATTCCTTTTCGAGAATGTCTCTCGGTTCGGGAGGTAGATTTATAGAAAGGGAAGGTGTTAGCACCCTTTCTATCCATGGTTATCCATGGACTCTTAGGTACTTGCTTACTATGTTTTCAAAAATTTGTTTGCTTTTCAAGTGTTTATGGGTTTTGAAAAAGTTTAGTTAGAAAAACTTCTAGGTAACTCTTGTATCAGTCCTCAAGAGTGTATGAAGTATTTGTTTGAAAACTTTTTGAAAGTGTGAGTGCGAAAAGATGTTTTTGTTTTTGAAAGAGCAAGTACCCAGGAGAAATCTACCTACTCTAAGGAATTAGGCTGTGTAAGAGTCCTTAAGACAATACTATCCCACCATTGAGAAGTAGGTAGCACCGTCGTTAGAGTTATTCGGGTCAATTCGATTATTAGGGACATGTGTGGTCACCAAAGCAATAGTAGGACTTCTTAGCGGTAACCCTAATGTCCTAGATCCTTTTTTATCCGAGGCAACCGTTTCGAGGCAACTGGATCTTTAGACAGGAGGGCGACCTCTAAAACACCCTATACTTGACGACCACCTCGAGGCAACCAAGTGAGGCGTACCCTAAGAGTGGCATGTGCATGTGTGTCAGGTTTCAGTTTATGTTTATCTTTGAACATGCATCATTGTGAGCTACGAGTTGGTTTTATTTTCATACGAGTCTTGCAGGCATAATTAATAGTTAATATTTGTGCGGGAAGTAAATTGCGGAAAGGTGAATCTACGCTATTACAAGGCGTCGGGTATTTACGTCGCCAAAAACATAACCCTTGAAAATAAATTGCGGAAAGTAAAGAAAGCGATAAAATTCCTAATTAACTATTACATCCTCGGAACAGTTACATAAATATGATCAAATAAATAAATTGAAAATAAATATGCGCGCGAAAGAATTGAATCGGGACGTCCTTAGGGTTTTGACCCTTTTTGAGAAAAGAATTGAAATTTGGTCCTTTTTGCAATTAAATAAAATTAAACCTAATTTGCTAATTAATTAAATAATTAAAAGAAAAAGTATTTTTGTGTTTTTTATGTTTTAATGGAAATAAAATAAAAGTTAAAATTATCAAGAAAACCCTAATTCTAATGTATTTTATTTGTTATGAAAATAATTAAAGTTAACCTAATTCAAAAAAGACTAAATGAATTAATTTACATTTATTTACAAAAATAATAAATAATAATAGAAATATTTTTTTGGTTTTTCTGAATTTTATTGTGAAAAATAATTTATGAATTAATTAAATAATAGTAATAATAATTATTAAAAGAAAATAAAAAGAAAGAAAATAAAAAAGAAATAGAAACCAGGGGGGTGTTGGACCCAAATGGAGGTGAGAAAAGCAATCTGAAGCCCATTTGTGTGCAGGCCTGCTTTGACTTTCTGGATCCTCCAGAGCGCTTGTTGACTGGGAGCATGGTGCTCCTCACCTTTTGATCATTGGATTCCCGTTTATGGCCACTGGGCAGGCTGACGCTTGGGACGCATGGTAGAACACGTTAGAAAGCCTACATGTGAATACATGATGAAAAATATGAAACAAATATTGAGTGGACCTGGGAATCGAACCCAGGTCCCAATGGTTGCATGCCAACTCACTAACCACCAGGCCATCACGCTGAATTTGTTAGAATAATAATGAGTGAAAATAATATGAAAAAATAATCACATGTGTTGTACAAACAAAATCGCGCGCGTATTATTTGAATAAACCACTCCCATGCTTCCACGTCTTGTCTTCTTCGCTGAAACCTGCAACATAAAAGTGAGATAGCGGGGGTTTTTAACCCTCACAAAGTAGAACCAGGAATAATAGCGATTACGTCTAGGATTAACATAAATTGTTCGCGAGGGTCCTGTTAGATTCGTCTGAATCTCCTGAATTCAACCATAGGTCTTACGAAGCTTAATTTTTCCTGGTTACTGAATCCCCAAATTTCAAGCTTAGGAACCCTAGATTTCTTCAATGGTGATTCTTGATTCCGTGCATCATAATCTAATTAACCTGCATCATTAGCTTCCTATGGACTCAAACAATGCAAAACAAACAACAAATTGTGTTAATGATGCATGAAATAAACAACTCGATTCCAGAAAAAAAACGCAAACCCTTAAACTGTTCTTGGTGATTCTGACAGCTTTAAGGCTTAGTTTTGATTGCAATATGTTCCTTACACCTCCAGCAATGTATTAGAAACAATAAAAGGCTTTGAATTGGCGTGGAAAGTAGAATTCAATTTTCAAGTTTCTTTGATATTTTTCAATGTTCTTATGGCTTTTGTGCAGCAGTTCTCACGTGTCATGCATTAGGGTTAGCTTCAGTATATATAATAGAACTGATTTAGGTTAAAATCTTGGCCAAGAATCCATGAAATTATGGCTTGCATATTTGATTTTCAATCAAATATTTTTCAATCTTTTTGATTGAAAAACCTTGCCAAATTGGGAGATTTTGGTCTCCTTGATGTGCACACGAAATCTTCAGCATATGTTGACCACTTTTGCTTCACAAAAAGATTTAGAAATCATATCTTGGTATTTTCCTACAATTAAATTAATTAAATGAATTAAAAATCAATTAAAAATCCAATTAATTAATAGAAATAAGAAAATAATTCAATTTAATCTCAATGGGTCGTGCATAAGCCTTGGACAATGTTTCAAGAAGGAATTTGAGGCCCATTAGCAAAAATGATGCGTTTTGAGCAAAGTTGACTTTTGCAAATTCACAAAAATTTCCCAACTTCTCCAATGCATATCTTGCTCAATTTTGATCCTATGAACATGTTATTGGACATTTTGGAAAGGTCTTGAAGTCCCCTAACCAATGCCTTTGGTCCCATGTCATTTGGATTTACCAATCTCAAGTTATGGTCTTTGACTTAAAGTGCATTTTTGTTGACTTTTGAAATTGACCTATAATGTAGAAATTGATAACTTTTTGTGAGAGCATTTCTTGGACTTGGAATGTGAAGATGAATTGTAGGAAATGTCATCCACTTCAAAATGAGCATTGGATGAGATTTTTCTGATGAACCATGAAAAAGTTATGCCCTGGTCAAGTCACTGTTGACTTTTCTGCTGTCCAAAAATAGCAACTTTTGCATCTTTGATGATTTTTGAGCCATTCTTGAGGAATCATGATCAAGAATTGATCAAATTATGATTATGGCTTAAAAATAAGATGTTGACCAAAAATTCTGACTTTTGACTGCAAAATGACCATTTTACCCTTGTAGTTGATTGTGAACCAAATGAAGCTTTTGACTGTGCAACTTGGGACTGTGAGTCCTGAAACTTGACATGTAGATGCTTGACAATTTATATAGGCCTATATGACTTGATTGAGCCCTTGAAAACCTCAAATTCTTTGAAGGAACCAAAACCCTAATTTTGGCTGGCTTAGGAGATGTTTGGACTGTGCAACCCTTGATCAATCTTGAACCATTTGAAGATGATTCTTGATAAACCTTGAAGAATATGGGACGAAAATTTTTGGGGTACAACAGTTGGCATTTTCATCTTCAGAACCAGATTCATCTTCAGAAGAATCTGAGTCATCCCAGGTTGCTATCATTCCTTTCTTCTTACCAAATCTCTTCTTTGGTTTTTCTTTTTGAAGCTTTGGACAATCACTTTTGTAGTGACCATGTTCTTTGTATTCATAACAAATGATCTCTCTTCTGTTTGACTTTTTGTGTCCAGAAGATTCTGCTTTATCTTTTGACTTCTTGAAGTTCCTGAACTTCTTTTGTCTGTGCTTCCACAGATGATTGATCCTTCTGGAGAGCAAGGATAGTTCATCTTCTTCTGATGCTAATTCTTCAGAGTTTTCCTCTTCAACCTGAAAAGCGTTAGTATCAAATTTCTTAATTGATTTAAGGGCTAGAGACTTACCTTTCTTCTGAGGCTCGTGCTCATCCAGTTCAATCTCATGACTTCTGAGAGCGCTGATGAGTTCCTCCAGAGACACATTGTTCAGATCTTTTGACACTTTGAAAGCAGTGTGTGATCGGTGGATTTAGAACTGACTGTTTAAAGCTGGTTCGCGAAATGTCGCGGAAGCAAGAGTCGCCACCGTCTTTTATTTTCTCCAACATGGACAGGACAAAAGCACAACAAAATTCCTTATGAGAATGTTTCTCGGTTCGGGAGGTAGATTTATAGAAAGGGAAGGTGCTAGCACCCTTTCTATCCATGGTTATCCATGGGCTCTTAGATACTTGCTCTTATGTTTTCAAAATGTTTGCTTTTCAAATATGAGTGGGTTTGAAAAATTTTCATTCAAAGATTTCTGAATAACTCTTGTATCTGCCCTCAAGAGTGTTTGAAAAATTTGTTTTGAAAGCTTTTGAAAGTGTAAGGTGTGAAAAGTATTTTGTTTGTTTTTGAAGAGAGCAAGTATCTATGAGTCATCTACCTACCCTAAGGAATTAAGCTGTGTAAGTGTCCTTTAGGTAGTGCCATCCCACCATTGAGAGGTAGGTAGCACCACCGTTGGAGGTGTTCGGGTCAATTCGATTGTAGGGACAGTGTGGTCACCAAAGCAATAGTAGGACGCCTTAGCGGTAACCCTAATGTCCTAGATCCTTTTTTAATCCGAGGTGACCATTTCGAGGCAACTGTTTCGAGGCAACTGTTTCGAGGCAACTGGATCATGGACATAAGAGCGACCGCTAAAACGTCCTATACTTGACGACCACGTTTCGAAGGCAACGAGTGAGGCGTACCCTAGAAGTGGTGTGTGTATTGTGTGTTGTTTTCAGTTTAACAGTTATCTTTGATCATGGCATTGTGAGCTACGCGTTGTTTTTAATTAACATACATTCTTTCATGCAATTTAGAATTTATGAGTGCGGAAAATTAAAAGACGGAAATATAAAAGCTACGCTATTACAAGGCGCGGGTCTATACATCGCCAAAATACAAAGACCCGTTTTTGATAAAAATGCGGAAAGTAAAAACACCTAATTACTATTACATCCGGAAAGCAGATACATAATAATCGAAAGAAAATAATGCGCGAAAAGAATAAATTTGAACGTCCGAGGGTTTTGACCCCTTGCTTGAAATTAAATTAAATTAAAACCTAATTAATTATTTAAAGAGAAAAGAAAGTGTCTTTTTATGTTTTTTGTATTTAATGAAAATAAGAAAAAGAATTAAAAAGAAACCCTAAATCTAGATTATTTTAATTATTAAAGAAAATGTCAAAGTTGACCTAATTCACTAATTAATTTACATGTTTATTTACAAAAATAATAATAATAATAAATAATGATGAAAGTAATTAATTAAGAAAAGATAAAAAAATGTCAAAAACCTAATTCTATGTATTTTTATTTATTAAGAAAAAGTATTAGAATTAAAACCTAATTTAAACTAGATTAGTTATTAGAGTTTATTTACAAAAATAAATTAGTGAAGAAATTAATAAATAATTAAATATATTTTGTATTTTGATTTTCTGTTTTTATTATGGAAAATTATTTTATGGTGAAAAAACAATTAAAACAATTAAAAAGAAAAGAAAATAAAATTAAAAAAGATGCAAACCAAGGGGGGTGTCAGGCCCATGTGGAGGTTTTTTAGAAGTAATTTTGGCCCATTAGACAAAGCTCGTTTGACTTTCCATGCTTGTGTACGTGCTGGTTGACTGGAGTACATCATGGAATTCACCTTCTGGCCTTCAGATTGCTCATCAAGGCCACTTGGCAGGCATATGTGTGGGACTCATGGTAGAACGTTGAATGAGTGCTGCATGTGAATATGTTAACACAAAAAATATCAATTATGTGGGGGGACCTGGGAATCGAACCCAGGTCCCAGCGTTTGCAGGACACGTTGCCAGCCATCTGATCATTTGCGTTTGTTTATATACATAACAACAATGAAATATAATATATGAATAATGCTAATTATACTGAAACATTAAAAAAGCGCGCTAATGTTTGAATACTCCAACCACATAATGCCACGCGTGCTTTCTTCTTTGTTTATACCTGCAACATGAACAAGATAGCGGGGGTTTTAAACCCCCACTAAGTGAAAGTCCTAAAAATAGCGAATACGTGCACAACTTATATAAATTGAGCGCGAATATCTTAATGAATCAGGCTTGTTACAACGAGTTCATCCATACAGGTTTGGAAGTCCAATTTTACAGTATACGCAAAGCCCTAATTTTCCAACCTTGAAACCCTAGATATCTTCCATGGTAGATTTTGATTTAGGCAATTTCAGCACAATTCAACTATACCAAAAGCTTAAGGGAGATGTCAGTAGTATAAATCAATGAGCAAAACATATGAATGATGCATAGAAATTAAGTTTCGATTATGAAAATATTCGTTCAAACCATGACTATGTTTTACCGTTTCTTTGAGTATGAGAGCGTGTTCTTGGTTGCAATAGCTTCCTGGCAATGTCAGCAGTGTATTGGAAAAGATTTTAGGCCTTGAATTGCCCTGCAAGTATGAAATCAGTTTCATAATTTTCTTGGAATTTTTGCAACTTAGTTATGGATTCTCAGCAGCTTTTTCGTGTCTGTAGCTTTAGGGTTTCACTCAGCATATGTATGTGAATGATTCTAGGTCAAAAATAAGCCCACAAGTCCATGGATTAATGACTTGAATATTTGATTGCTAATCATATCTTTTTTCAATCTTTTACCATGGAAACTTTGCCAATTATGGAATATCTTGTCCCCTTGGATGATGCACGAAATCTTTAGCATATTTGGAGTATATTTGCTGCATAAAAAGATTTAAAAAAGCATATCTTTGAAATTTCCCATAATTAAAACTAATTAAATGAATTAATATAAATATAAATTCAATTAATTAATCAAAAATAAGAAATTATTTTGAGCTCAATGGGTCGTGCATAGGCTTTGGGTAATGATTCAAGGAAGAATTTGAGGCCCATTAGCAAATTTGAAGCTTTTTAGGCAAAGTTGACTTTTGAAAGTTCCCAAAATTTCCCAACCTCTCCAATGCATATCTTGCTCAATTTTGAAGCTATGATCATGTTCTTGGACATTTTGGAAAGGTATTGAAGTACTCTAACCAATTCCTTTGGTCCCATGTCATTTTGATTTACCAATCTCAAGTTATGGTCTTTGACTTAAAGTGCCTTTTTGTTGACTTTTGAAAATGACCTATAATGTTGAAATTGATAACTTTTTGTGAGAGCATTTATTGGACTTGGAGTGTGAAGATGAGTTGTAGGAAATGTCATCCCCTTCAAAATGAGCTTTGGATGGGATTTTTCTGATAATCCATGAAGAAGTTATGCCTTGGTCAATTTGCAGTTGACTTTTCAACTGTCCAAAAATAGAAACTTTTACATCTTGAGACTTTTTGAGCCATGCTTTGAGGAATCATGATCAAGAATTGATCAAATGATGATTGTGGCTTCAAAATAAGATGTTGACCAAAATTTTTGACTTTTGACTATCAAATGACCATTTTGCCCCTGCAGTTGACTGTGGAGCAATTAGGGTTTTTGACTGTGCAATTTGATGCTGCGAGTCCTGAAACTTGACCTATGAATGCTTGACAATGTATGTAGGCATATGGGACTTGATTGGACCCTTGGAAACCTCAATTTCTTTGCAAGAACCAAAACCCTAATTTTGACTGTGTTAGGAGGCAATTGGACTGTGCAACCCTTGAGGGATTTTGAAGCTTGATTTTGCCCAATCTTGAAGAATATGGGAGGGCAAATTTTGGGGTACAACAGCTGCCCCTGTTCAATCTTCTTAGACCTGAGGATGTAGATTGGCTGGCGTGCCTTTCGTAATCCGAAGGTGGAAGATGATTGAACACTAGAGTGCCCAGAAATTTGCACTCACATAGTAGAGTATCAGCAGTGTGATGTAGGGAATGGGCTTATAGATGCCATTTGGAAGAATGATGGATAGGAGGATGGGCTTATAGATGCCATCTGGAGCTGTAAAAGAGCCTTGTCGGGAATGGGCTTATAGATGCCATTTGGAGACTGTTGGTATGTGGATGGGCTTATAGATGCCATCTAGGTGTCGATCGTGTAAGAGATTCCTTAGCGAGAACTCGTGTACCTAAGAAAGAAAGATAATTACCTGGCCTGTTACAGGGGTTGATCTTCAAACTCTTCATGTAGATGTGCCCTGGCTGGATACAGGTATCGAATCTTCAAACTCTTCAGACGTGCCCTGGCAGGATACAGGAATCGAGTCCGGAAAATAGTCATCAACAGATACACCCTGGCAAGATACAGGAATCGGATCTTCAAACTCTTCAGACGTGCCCTGGCAGGATACAGGAATCGAGTCCAGAAAATAGTCGTCAACAGATACACCCTGGCAGGATACAGGAATCGAATCTTCAAACTCTTCAGACGTGCCCTGGCAAGATACAGGAATCGAGTCCGGAAAATAGTCATCAACAGATACACCCTGGCAAGATACAGGAATCAGATCTTCAAACTCTTCAGACGTGCCCTGGCAGGATACAGGAATCGAGTCTGGAATTAGTCGTCAACAGATACACCCTGGCAAGATACAAGAATCGGATCTTCAGACTCTTCAGACGTGCCCTGGCAGGATACAGGAATCAAGTCTGGAACATAGTCGTCAACAGATACACCCTGGCAGGATACAGGAATCAGATCTTCAAACTCTTCAGACGTGCCCTGGAAAGATACAGGAATCGAGTCCGGAAAATAGTCGTCAACAGATACACCCTGGCAAGATACAAGAATTGGATCTTCAAACTCTTCAGACGTGCCCTGGCAGGATACAGGAATCGAGTCTGGGATTAGTCGTCAACAGATACACCCTGGCAAGATACAGGAATCAGATCTTCAAACTCTTCAGACGTGCCCTGGCAGGATACTGGAATTGAGTCTGGAATTAGTCGTCAACAGATACACCCTGGCAAGATACAGGAATCGGATCTTCAAACTCTTCAGACGTGCCCTGGCAGGATACAGGAGTCAAGTCCGGAAAATAGTCGCTCACAGACATGCCCTGGCTAGATACAGGTATCGAATCTGGAATTGCGACAATTAATAGTAATCATCTTTGTATTGACCTTTGTCCTGAAAAGACAAAACGTTAGTTGTATGCAATGTCATGATGGATGAAATGCATGACGTTCTCGAAATAAATGAGATTGTATGTTCATGATGCGTATGTGCATGCTATAATGTATGAAGATGTGATGTTTATGAATGTATATTTGTCTAGGAAAGTAAATCCTTGACGGATGCCGGGAAGTTAACTCCTGGGCTGATGTTGAGGAGTAGAGTTCCTTGCTTCCGCTGGGGATGATGGTTGCAAAGATAAACCGGTAGGAGAAGGTGACTCCGTTGAGGAATAAACTTGGCGAATAGATTACTCTGCGGGGAGTGAACTCTGTGGGGAAAGAGAGGTACTTTGCTGAGGTTGATGATAACTCCGCTGGGGATACCATTGATATGTTTTGTTGAGGAATTTGATGAACTCCGCTGGGGGATAGGAAGAACTTCGCCGAGGACGATCTTTCCGTGGTAATTAGCTGAGGATAACCCAGTTATAAGCTCTGGTGGGGAATAACCTTCTGAATAAATCCGGGGCGGCGCGTTCGTACTCTGCAGGTGATAAGCTTCCAGAATCTACTGGGGATAAGCTTCCTGAATCTACTGGGGAGACTGACTGAACTCTCCTGGGGAAACTTTTCAGATTGGACTGTACTGGGGAATGGCTCCACTGGATGTCCGGTATATCGCCGGGGAACAATATTAGATCAAGACTGCCGGGGATGCTCGTTAGGAATGTTTGTGTACTCCGTTGGGGAATGTTGAGATCTTCTGGGGATACCCAACTTCCTCAAGGCTGACGGTAGACTAACTCTGCTTGGGGAGAGCGTTACTGACTTGCTGGAGAATACTGTGCCTTTTCAGGGCTGATGGGAGACCAACTGCTTGGGGAGAATTGTTGACTCTTGTCTTGCTCGACGGGGAGTGAAGGTATCTGGGTTACATTCTTCAGCCGAACCTACCTTGGTACCTTGGTGGATAGAGCAATTAGATTGCTTAGACAACTCATTATTGCCCCTGTTTCTAATATTACCTGTAATTAATCCTTTGTTTCGTATGCAAATATTTATGAGTTAGCAATTAGTGTCAAATGCATATATCACAATTGAACATTGGACGTTCTTTGCAAAACAAAACAGAAAAAGGAAAAACAAATTGGCAATTGGTCTGAAAGATAAATTTGTATTGATTTTTGAATTTGCCTGTAAATAGGCGTTTATGTACAAGAGGCTGACGTCCTATTAAGAGAACGCCGCCGAACAGCAGAGTTTATACAATTTTTTGTGAAAAAGGAAAACAAAACAGCTATGTGAAGAGAATAATCCCACTGGGTTCCAACTCTGCTATCGCCTTTATATCTTTGAGCGTCTCATCACTTGGCTGCTTAGTTGAAGATGAAGCTGATTGATCGATGCCATATGAACTTGATGTTGATAACGGATTCTGGATGCAAGGTGATCCAATGAGACATAGTATTACGCTTATCCCTAACTTTTGCCTGGACCGCCCTTTCGGGTTTTCAGTCCACTGGGATACCCATTTTTGCCCAAGCTGCCTTTTCAGGTTTTCGACTTGCCGGGTGTACGGATTTTTTCATTTCATCCCTTATTTTTTCCCGAACCCTTTTGGTTCGCCGAGAAGCCCTAATTTTTGCCTAGGTATGTCAACCTAGCGGGTCTTTTATCATGCGTAGTATCTTTTTACTATGTCTGCATTGGCGGGGTGAGGAAGGTCGTCACCATCCATGGTGGTTAGAATCATGGCTCCTCCTTAGAACACATGTTTAACCATAAATGGCCCTTCGTACGTGGGGGTCCATTTTCCCCTGGGATCACTTTGAGGAAGAATGATGCGCTTGATTACCAGGTCCCCAACTTGATACTCTTGTGGTCTGACTTTCTTGTTAAATGCCCTGATCATCCGTTTTTGGTACGTTTGACCATGACAAATAGCAGTGAGTCTCTTTTCGTCAATTAGGTTTAATTGATCAAGTCGAGTCTAGATCCAGTCATCTTCTCTCAGATCTGCATCCTTCATTATCCGGAGAGAGGGTATTTGGACTTCAATCGGTAAGACTGCCTCCATGCCATAGACCAAGGAAAAGGGTGTTGCCCCGGTTGACGTTCTTGCTGAGGTACGGTACCCATGTAGAGCAAACGGTAACATCTCGTGTCAATCTTTATAGGTCACTGTCATCTTCTGCACAATTTTCTTGATACTCTTATTTGCCGCTTCGACAGCCCCATTCATCTTCGGCCGGTAAGGAGAAGAGTTGTGGTGTTGTATCTTGAATTGCTCGCAGAGCTCAGTGATCATCTTGTTATTAAGATTGGTACCATTATCCGTAATGATCCTTTCCGGGACGCCGTATCGGCAGATCAGATTATGCCGAATGAACCGTGCCACGATATTCTTGGTTACAGTAGCATAAGAAGCTGCTTCAACCCACTTTGTAAAGTAATCAATCTCTACTAGGATGAAGCGATGCCCGTTGGATGCTGTAGGTTTAATATCGCCGATCATATCAATCCCCCACATTGCAAAAGGCCAAGGTGCAGTCAAGACATTCAGAGGAACTGGCGGAACATGCACCTTATCTGCATAAATCTGGCACTTGTGACATGTCCGAGAATGTTGGTAACAGTCGGCTTCCATTGTGGACCAGAAATATCCTGCCCGAAGGATTTTCTTTGCCATGGTGTGTCCACTGGAATGCGTTCCGAAGGTACCTTCGTGCAGCTCTGCCATGATTCTTTCTGCTTCAGTCTTATCCACACAATGCAGTAAGGTTAAATCGTGGTTTCGCTTGTACAGAATGCCATTGCTGAGGAAGAACTTTGCTGCGAACCTTCTCAGAAACTTTTTGTCATTGATGGATGCACCTTCGGGATATTCCTGAGCTTCCAGGTACCTCTTCACTTCATGATACCAAGGTTTTTCAATTACCACCTCAGCCTCAAGATCACAATAATATGCCGGTTCGTCCAATTTCCAGATAATGATCCGGGGAGCCTCGTTGTCCCATTTGACTTTGAACATAGAAGACATCGTAGCTAACGCGTCCGCCAGTTGATTCTCCTCTCTTGGGAAGTGTTCAAAAGTTATCTCTGTGAAATGGGGGATCAATGTCAAAACACACTCTTTGTAAGGAATAAGATTTGGGTGTTTCGTATCCCACTCGCCTTTGATCTGATTGATCACGAGAGCGGAATCTCCGAAGACACTCAAAAACTTGATCCTTAGGTCAATTGCAGCTTGAAGACCCATGATGCATGCCTCATACTCCGCCATGTTGTTGGTGCAGTTGAAACATAGCCGGGAAATGAGTGGAGTATGAGTGCCTTTGGGTGATATGATCACAGCGCCGATACCATTACCCAAAGCGTTTGAAGCTCCGTCAAAATGCATAGACCATCAGGATCCTTCCTCAGGTCCTTCATCTGGTCCAGGTACTTCACAATCAGTCACTACCATGATGTTCTCATCTGGAAACTCAAAGTTCATTGACTGGTAGTCGTCTACTGCCTGGTGTGCCAAATGGTCTGCCAATACACTTCCTTTGATTGTCTTCTGAGTTGTGTACTGGATGTTGTATTCTGTCAAGATCATTTTCCATCTTGCTATTCTTTCAGACAGAGCTGGCTTTTCGAATATGTACTTTATTGGATCCATTTTAGAAATCAACAGAGTAGTGTGAGTCAGCATATACTGTCTCAGCCGGCGAGCAGCCCATACCAAAGCGCAACAAGTTTTCTCGAGCAGTGAGTATCGGGTCTCACAGTCGGTAAACTTTTTGCTAAGGTAATAAATGGCGTGCTCTTTTCGGCCAGACTCGTCATGCTGCCCCAACACACACCCCATTGAGCTGTCAAGTACTGTCAGGTATAGTATTAGAGGTCTCCCTTCAACCGGTGGCATAAGAATGGGTGGTTCTTGGAGATACTCTTTGATTCTGTCGAAAGCGGCCTGACATTCATCATTCCAACGTACTACTTGATCTTTCTTCAGCAGCTTGAAGATTGGTTCACAAGTAGTAGTTAGATGCGAGATGAATCGGGCAATGTAATTCAGACGTCCTAGAAAGCCTCTGACTTCTTTCTCTGTCTTGGGAACTAGAATCTCTTGTATGGCTTTAACCTTGGCAGGGTCCACTTGAATACCTTTGTCGCTCACGACGGAGCCTAGCAACTTCCCAGATCTTACCCCAAATGTGCACTTGTTTGGGTTCAACCTCAGCTTGTACAACTTCAGACGGTCAAACAGCTTCTGCAGATGGTCAAGGTGTTCCTCCTCAGTTTGAGACCTTGCAATCATAGACGTATAATTCAATCTCATGATGGATCATGTCATGAAAGAAAGCAACCATGGCACGTTGGTAGGTTGCCCCAGCATTTTTCAACCCGAATGGCATGACCTTGTAGCAAAAAGTTCCCCACTGAGTGACAAAGGTAGTCTTTTCCATATCTTCAGGAGCCATCTTGATCTGATTATAACCTGAAAAGCCATCCATGAAGGAGAACACCTTATGCTGAGCAGTATTGTCAAGCAGAACGTCTATGTGAGGCAGAGGGAAGTCATCCTTGGGGCTCGCCCTGTTCAAATCCCTGTAATCAACACACATTCTGACCTTACCATCTTTCTTAGGTACCGGAACCACATTGGCAACCCACTGAGGGTAAGAAGTCACTGCTAGAAACCCGACATCAAATTACTTCATAACCTCAGCTTTGATCTTCTCGGATATCTCTGGGCGCATACGGCGGACCTTTTGTTTAACCGGAGAGAAGTCTTCCTTGGTAGGCAAGTGATGGACCACGATGTCGGTATCCAACCCAGGCATGTCTTCGTAGGACCCGGCGAAGATTTCCACATAATCATGCAACATCTGAATCAACCGTTGTTTCATGCTGAGCTCCAGGTTGGCACCAACCTTAACTTCCTTTCTGTCTGCCTCCGTACCCAGATTTACCGTTTCCACTGGCTCTTCATGTGGCTGAATGGCCCTCTCTTCCTGGAGTAACAGTCTTGCAAGCTCACCAGGCACTTCGCAATCATCTTCACCTTTGTCTTCGGCTAAGTTGATCGGATTTTCGAAGTCATAACTGGCAGTAGCAGAGTCGTTACCAGTGAGATCCAGAGTGGATTGAAACCTGTATGAGTGAGTGTGTGTAAATATAGCTGTTTTGCAATATAAAGAAAGAAAGGGAGCACAAGATTTGAAATGCGAAAAACGTCCAATGTCTTTATTCATGATATATGGAAATGACAAGTAATAAGCCCTCACAAATAAAGCCACGGTGCCCCGGGTAAGACACCGGGCCAGAAAGTTTCAAATTATTGTTCATTACAAATTTAAGAAACAAAGGAATTCATTACTGAGTAACAAAAGTAACAGGTATGTAGTATTTTGCAGTCCAATTATTCAGTCCATCATCGGTCGCCGGGTAGATCCAGCTATCAAACTCTGATTACTCCGCATCGCCTTCAATAGCATTCACTCCCGGGTTGGTGATGAACACGGGAGGTCTTCCGATCCTTGCTTTGCGTACAACCCTCTGAGTCTCTGCAGTGAAACCCAGCCCAAACTTGTCAGTCTTAGGAATAAAATCAGGGAGCCTGCCCCAGTTTGCACATTCACCTTTTTCAATCACAGCCCGGGCGTCTTTCAAGGAAGCCATCTTCAAAGGAGAGTCTTCTTCAATCACTGTTTCTGCTGACGCCAATGTTGGAGGTACCTCTTCAAAATGCTGAAAGGGGGTTTCAATGAACTCCCTGTCCATCTCTATATACCGGAACGAGTTCAGATGACTAACCATGTATTCTTCCTCCCCCTGCACTGTAACAATCTTCCCTCTGACGGGGTATTTGAGCTTCTGGTGTAGAGTGGAGGTCACAGCCCCAGCCTTGTGGATCCAGGGACGACCCAGCAAACAAGAATAGGATGGACGAATGTCCATCACATAGAACGTTGAATCGAAGACTTGAGAACCAACACGAATCGGAATATCCACTTCACCATGTACCATCCTCTTCGACCCGTCAAAGGCTCGGACAATGATGTTACTAGGCTTCAACTCCAAACCCTCACAATCCAACCTGTCTAAGGCCTTCTTGGGCAATACATTTAGCGAAGAACCGCTGTCTACCAACACGTGTGCTAGAGTAGTGCCCCTGCATTCAATGGAGACATGCAGGGCATCGTTGTGGTTCTTTCCCTTGGCGGTCAGATCAGCATCAGAGAAACCCAACCCATTGTCAGCGGTCAAATTGGCCACACAATCAGTAAATTGGTCCGCATACGTCTCTTGTGGCACATGGGCCGTCTTTAGGAATGAAATCAGGGCCTTGGCATGGGCCTCCGAGCACAACAACAGTGATAGCATAGAGATTTTAGAGGGGGTATGCCCCAGCTGTTCAACGACATTGAAATCGCTCTTCTTGATGATCTTAAGGATTTCCTCCATCTCTTGCTGGGAGGCTTCAACATTAATAGTCTTTGGTGCCTCCATCCGGGAAGGCACATCAACAATCCCTTTGCCCCGAGTGTCAGATGACTCGGCAGCAGGGGTAGAAACTTGACCAGGAGGGGAAACAGATGCATTTGTAGGCGTGATGATAAGAGGTCTTCGGATAACTGGTGGTGCAATGTCAGGCGAGAAGAGCCTGCCACTGTGAGTAACTTTAGCGAGACCGTTGATGTTACTGATACCGGTACTAGTGTTGAACTCCTGCTTCACTCCAAGCACATACACATCTGCCCCATAGTGCCATGGGACAGCCTTGTCAGATTCATAGGGGAGGGGCCCCGGAACAGTAATGATAATAGGTGCAACAGACATGATTTTGACTGGCTTCCTCGGGGGAGCCTTAGTAGAATTGTTGAAGATGGTGACAACGGATACTTCTTCAGTGGGAACAATAGGAACAACGGTCTTCTTGAACAAAATTTCTTTGCTATCCATCAGGTTTTGGACGCCTGACTTCAGCAACGGACAACCAGCAGGGGAAACGGCACACAGAAGGCAACCCTTGCTACAACCCGGAAATAAACCGGCTAGCAATAGGTTCCTCTTAACAGTCAATAAAGGGGTAGCAACATCATCCACAGAAACTGCATACAGGTCTTCCTCAATAGCATTTACTCCATGCTGGGGCATAGGAGCAGTCACAACGTTGGGCCTTTCAGGTGCCTCAAACTGTATTTCCTTGGCATCGATAAGGTCCTGGACCTTATTTCTTAGGTCCCAACAATCATCAGTGGAATGCCCCGGGCTATCAGAGTGATAAGCACAGTGGGCGTTTGGATTATACTTCGGAGATGTAGTGTTTACCACCTTCGGAGCTTCTCTGACGGTTACCAAGTTGGTCGATAGCAGTTGCGGCAAGATCTGTGACAAGGTCATACTAAGCCGAGTATATTCTCTTCTGGGTCTCTCACCCCTTGGTTGGTTAGGTTGCCGAGGAGCGGCAGCAGGCTTTGCAATTACCACCGCGTTGACAGCTTGGTGGCTTTCTGGTTTGTTTTGCCTTCTGGGGCCATACACAACACTGGCTTCCTTCTTGAAAGGTTTCTTTTCAGAACTTGAGGACGCACCTTTATGTATCTTCCCTGATTTCATACCAGCTTCTATCCTTTCCCCAGTCAGAATGAGGTCTGTAAAACCTGCAGAAGAATTACCAATGAGATGGTTAAAGAATGGCCCGGATAGGGTCCCTAAGAACATGTCCACTAGTTCACGGTCGTTTAAAGGTGGCTGCACCCTGCCAGCCAGGTCCCTCCACTTCTGCGCATAATCTTTAAAACCTTCTCCCGATCCTAGCGACATACCCTGGAGTTGGGTACGTATAGGAGCGAGGTCGGCATTATACTGATACTGCTTGTAGAAAGCAGTAGCCAAGTCCTCCCAGTTACGAACCTTGGTTCCATCCAGCTGATAGAACCATTCGATATGAGTCCCTGAAAGACTCTCTTGGAAGAAATGGATCCATAAGTTCTTGTCCACAGTATACGGCTGGATCTTCCGCACATAAGATCTGAGATGTAGCTTAGGGCAGGACGCCCCGTCATACTTTGCGAAAGATGGTGCTTTGAACTTGTGTGGGATCACCACACCAGAAGATAGACCCAGGTCTCCGAAATCCAACCCAGGCACTTGTTGAATTTCCATGGCATTCAGACGATCCTCTAACTGCTTGTACTTGTCTTCAGCTGGAGGATACTGCTCCTCATTGAAATCAGTCTCGTTGTCAGAGACCACCAGACTAGGAACCCTTCCCCCTTGGGGACTGCCTTTCCCTACAGAAGAACCAGCTTGATCAACCTCATTCTGCAGTGTGTTACCAAACCTCCGGCCAGTGTTGAATAGTACAGTTCTCTTCTTCTTCTTCTTCTTCTTGACCAGCAGAGCCTTCAATTCCTCTTAACCTTGGGCCAAACTCATGATCAACTCTTAGAACTGGGCGTTTTGGGCCTGGAGGGCCTTGATGGATTGCTCAGTAGATGATTCAGGATTCATGATGGCGAGCTGAAATAAACAGCGAAGAAGATTAAGCCACCTATAAAAAAGAGTACCTACTATGCACATGATGCATGATATGCTATTTATGCAATGCATTCAAGGGTTCGAAAGTTCGAATTTGTTGTAGACAAAAAGAACACACGTTATCATTAAGAAATAATTGTTCAGTACATCAAGGCCTCATGGGCAAAACATTACAAAGTGAATTAATCCCAAAAGACACTGCGCATCCTCTTTGGAGCTATGTAAGTGTTAAGAGTCTTTTCCTCGTGCAGTAGGCGGGTGAGCTCCAAGACCTTCTCCTCACTAGCATGTAGACTGGCTTCAAGAGAATTCCGTTCTTCCTTAAGCTGGATCCAGCTCTTCTGCATTTCTTCCCAGGATGTGGGCATGCTAGGATGCTGAATAGTGTATGAGACCTCTCCTTCCGACACCGGCTCTTTGATCACAGGGAGAACATGAGGATATGGCATCACTAACTTCTGGGAGCGGGCTCGTACCCACTTGAGATAAGGCTCCAACGGAATGGAGTTCCTGTGCCCCAGTGTCTTGCTGTCTACCTTGTTGGGCATCCTCCAAGCTCTGATAAATCTCTGGCGAAGTCCTTGTGCATCGTTGTCGAAGTCAAAAACTATGTCAGGAAGTAACATGTCATGAGGGCCATCCCTCCGAGCATAACCAAACTGTCTCAAAGCCAGGCATGGGTTATAAGTGATACCTCCTCTGATCCCGAGTAAAGGAACATTAGGAAACTCCCCGCAACGATCAATGATAGTGACATCCTCTCTGGACCGAGAACACCAATGTATATCAGCATGCGTAAGAGTCATTAATCGTTGTGACCATCTCAAACCCCGCTCGTTCTTCAAAACTGATTGTGGAAGGTGCGAAATAAACCACCTTCCCAGGAGAGGAGTGCAGCATATAAGAACACCTCTTTTTCTCATGGTTCGAGTGTAACATGAGTGAAGGATGTCCCCAAGCAACGTAGGTATAGGATTTCTGGACATGAAGATCTTGACAGCATTGATATCTATAAGCTGATCGGGATCCGGGAACAACACCAACCCATAGACAAGGAGAGCCACAACTTCTTCAAAGGCTTTTAGGTCAAGGGAATTCCAACATTCTTGGTCCTTCTCAAACAGAAACCTGGCCAAGAACCCTTTGATACCACTTCTAACTTCCCAATGTCCCTTAATGTCAGATGGTTGTAGGCGTAATGCTTTAGCAACCTCTTCAAGTTTTGGCTCCTTTTCTGTACCGTTGTAGGGTAGTTGACTAAGGATAGGGATCTTCAGAAGCTGGGAGAACTCTTCCAATGTAGGCACCAGTTGATAATCCAGGAAAGTAAAATAGTGGTGCAGAGGGTCAAAGAACTGGAAGAGGACCTTTATCATATCTTCCTCAATGTTGGTGTTGACCAAACTGATGAGTCTTCCATGCCTCTCACTGAAAGAAGAGCTCTCGGGAATCCTGGATGTAAGTTCCTTAAGCTGAGGAGGGACCCTTACAAGGCTGATCTGAATTATCTTTCTGCGGATAGTTTCCATGTCCTACAAAACAAGAACAAAGATGAAGATTCGAACCCCTGAAATGGTTAGTGGATGCATGTGATGCTGTATGATGTTATGATGCTATGATAAAAACACACCACAAGTATCCACAAAAGGCAAACATGGTAAGGCACACAAGTCACACAAGACAGCCCTTAGAGTTCAGGCCAACATGGGGTCTAGGTATTACCCTCTTGAAGTTGGTGGGCTCAAAACCTGTCCTATCAGAAGTAACCGGGTTCTAAGGATCTCAATATCATTGGATTGTTTTCTGTGTTCATCGTTTCGATTTAGCCACTGAACTGGCGATCAAAATATTCCAAGAAAACAACCCTCAATGAGTGTAGTATCGAGTATCAACCAACTTCGGACTGCACCAAAGTCAGTTATCTCACTACCCTAAAGAGGCCAGGATGGTTCAATTAAGGTTCCTAAGGTCAGTTGATGCTTCACGACACCACGCGGCGGCCCCGTACTCTCCTTGACTTGACTCAAGGGTTACCGGTACTCACCAAAGTGCCACATCAACGTAGCACACTGCTTCAACCATGTCAGTATACCCCGCACAGTTCCCTCACAGTCTTGTTGCTACTTTCTAAGAAGGTATCCCCCAGATCTGGGTTAGGATCTATAGAACTCCCAAGACAGGCCCAATAATATTAAAGCACACAAATCAGACAATTGAAAACATAAGTATGAGCTATCCTAAGGTACACCTCACTTTAAAGTATCCCCAGCAGAGTCGCCAGTTCTGTGATCGGTGGATTTAGAACTGACTGTTTAAAGCTAGTTCGTGAAATGTCGCGGAAGCAAGAGTCTCCATCGTCTTTTATTTTCTCCAACATGGACAGGACAAAAGCACAGCAAAATTCCTTATGAGAATGTTTCTCGGTTCGGGAGGTAGATTTATAGAAAGGGAAGGTGCTAGCACCCTTTCTATCCATGGTTATCCATGGGCTCTTAGATACTTGCTCTTATGTTTTCAAAATGTTTGCTTTTCAAATATGAGTGGGTTTGAAAAAGTTTCATTCAAAGATTTCTGAATAACTCTTGTATCTGTCCTCAAGAGTGTTTGAAAAATTTGTTTTGAAAGCTTTTGAAAGTGTAAGGTGTGAAAAGTATTTTGTTTGTTTTTGAAGAGAGCAAGTATCTATGAGTCATCTACCTACCCTAAGGAATTAAGCTGTGTAAGTGTCCTTTAGGTAGTGCCATCCCACCATTGAGAGGTAGGTAGCACCACCGTTGGAGGTGTTCGGGTCAATTCGATTGTAGGGACAGTGTGGTCACCAAAGCAATAGTAGGACGCCTTAGCGGTAACCCTAATGTCCTAGATCGTTTTTAAATCCGAAGCGACCATTTCGAGGCAACTGTTTCGAGGCAACTGGATCATGGACATAAGAGCGACCGCTAAAACGTCCTATACTTGACGACCACGTTTCGAAGGCAACGAGTGAGGCGTACCCTAGAAGTGGTGTGTGTATTGTGTGTTGTTTTCAGTTTAACAGTTATCTTTGATCATGGCATTGTGAGCTACGCGTTGTTTTTAATTAACATACATTCTTTCATGCAATTTAGAATTTAGGAGTGCGGAAAATTAAAAGACGGAAATATAAAAGCTACGCTATTACAAGGCGCGGGTCTATACATCGCCAAAATACAAAGACCCGTTTTTGATAAAAATGCGGAAAGTAAAAAGACCTAATTACTATTACATCCAGAAAGCAGTTACATAATAATCGAAAGAAAATAATGCGCGAAAAGAATAAATTTGAACGTCCGAGGGTTTTGACCCTTTGCTTGAAATTAAATTAAATTAAAACCTAATTAATTATTTAAAGAGAAAAGAAAGTGTCTTTTTATGTTTTTTGTATTTAATGAAAATAAGAAAAAGAATTAAAAAGAAACCCTAAATCTAGATTATTTTAATTATTAAAGAAAATGTCAAAGTTGACCTAATTCACTAATTAATTTACATGTTTATTTACAAAAATAATAATAATAATAAATAATGATGAAAGTAATTAATTAAGAAAAGATAAAAAAATGTCAAAAACCTAATTCTATGTATTTTTATTTATTAAGAAAAAGTATTAGAATTAAAACCTAATTTAAACTAGATTAGTTATTAGAGTTTATTTACAAAAATAAATTAGTGAAGAAATTAATAAATAATTAAATATATTTTGTATTTTGATTTTCTGTTTTTATTATGGAAAATTATTTTATGATGAAAAAACAATTAAAACAATTAAAAAGAATTAGAAAAGAAAAGAAAATAAAATTAAAAAAGATGCAAACCAAGGGGGGTGTCAGGCCCATGTGGAGGTTTTTTGGAAGTAATTCTGGCCCATTAGACAAAGCTCGTTTGACTTTCCATGCTTGTGTACGTGCTGGTTGACTGGAGTACACCATGGAATTCACCTTCTGGCCTTCAGATTGCTCATCAAGGCCACTTGGCAGGCATAGGTGTGGGACTCATGGTAGAACATTGAATGAGTGCTGCATGTGAATATGTTAACACAAAAAATATCAATTATGTGGGGGGACCTGGGAATCGAACCCAGGTCCCAGCGTTTGCAGGACACGTTGCCAGCCATCTGACCATTTGCGTTTGTTTGTATACATAACAACAATGAAATATAATATATGAATAATGCTAATTATACTGAAACATTAAAAAAGCGCGCTAATGTTTGAATACTCCAACCACATAATGCCACGCGTGCTTTCTTCTTTGTTTATACCTGCAACATGAACAAGATAGCGGGGGTTTTAAACCCCCACTAAGTGAAAGTCCTAAAAATAGCGAATACGTGCACAACTTATATAAATTGAGCGCGAATATCTTAATGAATCAGGCTTGTTGCAACGAGTTCATCCATACAGGTTTGGAAGTCCAATTTTACAGTATACGCAAAGCCCTAATTTTCCAACCTTGAAACCCTAGATATCTTCCATGGTAGATTTTGATTTAGGCAATTTCGACACAATTCAACTATACCAAAAGCGCCAGGGAGATGTCAGTAGTACAAATCAATGAGCAAAACATATGAATGATGCGTAGAAATTAAGTTTCGATTATGAAAATATTCGTTCAAACCATGACTATGTTTTACCGTTTCTTTGAGTATGAGAGCGTGTTCTTGGTTGCAATAGCTTCCTAGCAATGTCAGCAGTGTATTGGAAAAGATTTTAGGCCTTGAATTGCCCTGCAAGTATGAAATCAGTTTCACAATTTTCTTGGAATTTTTGCAACTTGGTTATGGATTCTCAGCAGCTTTTTCGTGTCTGTAGCTTTAGGGTTTCACTCAACATATGTATGTGAATGATTCTAGGTCAAAAATAAGCCCACAAGTCCATGGATTAATGACTTGAATATTTGATTGCTAATCATATCTTTTTTCAATCATTTTCCATGGAAACTTTGCCAATTATGGAAGATCTTGTCCCCTTGGATGATGCACGAAATATTTAGCATATTTGGAGTATATTTGCTGCATAAAAAGATTTAAAAAAGCATATCTTTGAATTTTCCCATAATTAAAACTAATTAAATGAATTAATATAAATATAAATTCAATTAATTAATCAAAAATAAGAAATTATTTTGAGCTCAATGGGTCGTGCATAGGCTTTGGGTAATGATTCAAGGAAGAATTTGAGGCCCATTAGCAAATTTGAAGCTTTTTAGGCAAAGTTGACTTTTGAAAGTTCCCAAAATTTCCCAACTTCTCCAATGCATATCTTGCTCAATTTTGAAGCTATGATCATGTTCTTGGACATTTTGGAAAGGTCTTGAAGTCCTCTAACCAATGCCTTTGGTCCCATGTCATTTTGATTTACCAATATCAAGTTATGATCTTTGACTTAAAGTGCCTTTTTGTTGACTTTTGAAAATGACCTATAATGTTGAAATTGATAACTTTTTGTGAGAGCATTTCTTGGACTTGGAGTGTGAAGATGAGTTGTAGGAAATGCAATCCCCTTCAAAATGAGCTTTGGATGGGATTTTTCTGATAATCCATGAAGAAGTTATGCCTTTGTCAATTTGCAGTTGACTTTTCAGTCTTCAAAAAATAGAAACTTTTACATCTTGAGACTTTTTGAGCCATGCTTTGAGGAATCATGATCAAGAATTGATCAAATGATGATTGTGGCTTCAAAATGAGATGTTGACCAAAAATTTTGATTTTGACTGTCAAATGACCATTTTGCCCCTGCAGTTGACTGTGGAGCAATTAGGGTTTTTGACTGTGCAATTTGATGCTGTGAGTCCTGAAACTTGACCTATGAATGCTTGACAATATATGTAGGCATATGGGACTTGATTGGACCCTTGGAAACCTCAATTTCTTTGCAAGAACCAAAACCCTAATTTTGACTGTGTTAGGAGGCAATTGGACTGTGCAACCCTTGAGGGATTTTGAAGCTTGATTTTGCCCAATCTTGAAGAATATGGGAGGGAAAATTTTGGGGTACAACACAGTGACCATTGGTGCCCATCTTCTGGGTAAGCTTCTGATGATCTTTTTCACATGATCTGCTTTGGTATATCCTTTGTTCAAAACTCTCAGACCAGCGATCAGAGTTTGAAACCTAGAGAACATTGCTTCTATAGACTCACTCTCTTCAACTTTGAAGGCTTCATACTTCTGAATTAAAGACAGAGCTTTAGACTCCTTAACTTGAGCATTTCCTTCATGATTCATTTTAAGAGACTCAAACATATCATGCGTTGTATCTCTATTAGTGATTTTTTCATATTCTACTTTAGAGATAGAATTTAGAAAAATATTTCTAGCTCTATGATGATAATTAAAATCAGCTTTTTGTTGTCTATCCTAATTTTTTCTATCCCCTTTGTTTCCTTCTGAATCTATAGGATGTTTGTAACCATCCAAGACTATATCCCAAAGATCACTATCATGACCTAGAAAGAAAATTTCTAGTCTATCTTTCGAGTACTCAAAATCTTCTCCATCAAACACTGGAGGTTTGTTGTAACTATTATTGTTTTGTTCAGCGACCATTGTGTTTTGTTCTGGATCTTTTCCTGACAAGGCTAAGTGTTGTGCTCAGAGTCAAGCTATGATACCAATTGAAGGGGTAAGAAAACACTTAGAAGGGGGGGGGGGGGTTGAATAAGTGACTCTTTTCATTTCCAAAACAAAGCTCAACAATAATGGAAGGACAAGGTTATTTTTATCCTAGTTCGTTTGAACTCAAACTACTCCAGTCCACCCGCCAAGGTGATTTCGCCTTTCTCAACAAGGACTTAATCCATTATAACTAATTGATTACAAACACACAACAACTGTTATGACTAATAATACACAAGTAATCTTACAAGTGACTAACACCACTAAGACTTAAATCTAGTCTTAGTCTGCTTGAGAAATCTGACCAAACTTGGTCTCTCAAGGAACAAAATACATGAGTTTAATCTTTACAGATAGTGAAATAAAGTTTGCTTCTAATCAAGCTATATACAACTGTGATTTTTCACTTAGAATAAAATGCACAAATTGTATGAACAAAGAGTTTGTGAGCTCAGATTCTTTCACGTAGTTTCTTGCTTCTCTTTTGAAAATTTGATTGGATAACTTGTTAGTTGGATTGCAATAAATGTCCTTCTATTTATAGTAGGAATAATAAGACCGTTGCTGCCTTCAGAAAAGTTGGAGAGCATTAAATGCTTGCGTGTTTCCTTGCATAATTCCATTTTCCAAGAAACTAGTGTAGACACTTGAGTGCTTTCAGTCGTCTTTACATTAATGGGCAAACGATAGAATGTAAGAACATGTTTCTTACGCTTTGACAAGACAAGTTGGTTTTAACGTTCTTTCAGAATTTGCTCCAACGTCTTTAAATCAGAACATGTTTCACTCATCTTCTAAGTAGTGCTTTTCTTTCTAAAAACTTGATCAGCGCTTGCTTGCAAGTAATCTTCCGAGCAAAGAACCTGCTAAATATTAGAAGATATATTAAAAATAAAGTGTCTTACCAGAGTCAGCAGATGCGCTTGAAGAAAAGGTTCTTTCATCAAAGAACTTCTTCATAATTTTTTGCTTGGCACTTCAGAACGTTTCTGTCAGAACATTATCTGAAACATTCAAACACATTCATCAGAGTATAAATTATCTTAAATATAATTTATTGTTATCACCAAAACTCTGAGATAGATCAGAACAAATCTTGTTCTTACATCCTCTGTTTATGCTTGTTGCTTCGCTCTTGTATATTTGTTATTTTCAGATTGATGACCCTTTCAGTAGATGTGTGGGCGAATACACCAATAGATTATGATGCTTCTGGGACACGAGGAGATGCCATCGTCGAAGATGACAAACTTCACCTTCCCTAAAAGGGTGGACCGACACGTCATGGGGGTTCAACCCGACCCTAGGACAATTGTCATTCACCGGGAACATAATGGAGACTACTGCTATGGTGGGACAGGATCCGAAGACCACTTACTCTAGTAGAGCTATGATCTTTCAGATCCCAGCCTCGTTGATCATATTTAGCTTTTTCTCAAGGGTGATTGACCATTATGGATCGTTGACCTTCCCTTCAGCCCCACTTCGACCCTCATACGCCTCAGTTGTGGGAGGGGGACCATTCTTTCGTGATTTATCCATGCCTCCCATTGACTTAGATATGTCACTAGAACTGCCTTCGACATTCACTCGCGACATCTTTCCCATAGACGAGCTCCCTCATATTGATCCAGCACACGTGTAGTCACTAGAGCCAGTCGTTAGCGAGGAAGAGGATGACAACACCGAGGACGATCCCTCAGAGCATGATTATGAGCACGAATATGATAAGGACGCCTTCGATCATATTCTGTCGAGCACTTGTAGTGGATTATGTGGAGTCAGGCGGGTGAGTATTGTGGTTGTCGTTATGTTTCGATCAACCTAGATAGCGGGTAACGTATGTGGATGGTAGGATTATATTAGTACCAGATGGGGGGTTTCTGTGACTTACTGCATGGTCTGAAATTTTCTCCTTGGGGAAGCTCTCCTGCGTGAGTGTCTGCCAAGGACTTTTATTCTGTCATTTTTTGGATTGTATCATAACCACTCTCTTTAATTTATATTGTATGACGCTTTGTTGTCTATATGTATAGTATGTTTTATGTTCTAAATCTAGTTCATCTAATTTCTTTTATAAAGCATAGGTTGAGTTCTTAAAACATATTTAAGCACAAAAATTTTCATAGTGTTTAATTAAAAATATTTATAAAAAAAAGAGACACTATTTTTTCCAAGGAAAACATTTTAATTAATTTATGAAAATAATACCTTTTAAAAATACACTCTCGCTGTTAAAAATTGGGGTGTTACACTTGTATTCTCTTAATTTTTTTTCGTATTTCTTTTTTAATAAAAATATAATAATGCTGAAAATAGTTGGAATTGAGAGCTGAACGGGGATTGTGTTTGTGGACTGAGTAGACTCATGCTTTGGACCGAACCATACACTCAAGCCCGTGGCACTTTTTGGTATAATCTGAAGCTTCAACAAAAAACTGCTTACTGGAACATCACGTGTGGGCGTTGCGCCTGTTTGCTATAGCTCACCCCTTGGATTCTAGCGTGCACCCTCCTTTTGTTTCATTGTTTCTATTTCTTTTTTAATCTTGTTTTAATTTTTGTTTTATTTTAATCAATTTTCTTTTGATTTTTCTTACATGATAAAATGAAAAAAATATTAAATTTTATTTCTTTTATTTTTGTTCATTGGCTTGTGTATTAATCCATGATCCCTTAGGTGTTCTTGATTTAATTTAAATATTTGATTAAATTGAATTAAGATTAGACCTTAGGCTTTAATCCAAGCATGATCACTTTAGGTTAGAAGTGTCATACCCCAAAATTTCCCTACTGATATTAATAGTCAATGTATTCTATTGTATCATTTTTCTATTAAACTTTGGTGTTACTACACATTTTGTTTAAAAACTATATACATGCATGTTAATTTATTATTTGGCTTTGCTTATATATAATAGATTTTGATCTTTGGGGAATGGTGTATCTATCATTTTAATTAAGGGTGCATTATTCTAAAATCATCAAATGGCCCATTAAGAATAGTGAGAGGCCCATGTTGAGTAAATTTTATTAAGTTGATCGAAGTCAACAAATTTGTTAGTCAATTTGTTTTATATTTTTTGTTATACTTATAATTTCTTTTTAGTTGACCCAAGGGTCAACGTGTTTTCTTTGCAGCCAATCCCTTTATTATTTATTATCCTTATTATTATTTATTCATTATTTTATTATAATTGACCAGTAGTCAAAATTAGGGTTTCTTTACCTTAACACCAAGTTGCGCCCAGTCTTCTTGTACCCTAAGTTATCCAAGGCCCAAATCCCAGAAATTGTTCAAATCAAATATGGATGGGATATTTGATTTTTATTGATTGAATACGAATTTACAACATAAAAAAAGTCCATATACATTGCAATTACAGAAACCCTAATTTCTATTTTCTAAACCAAATCTCAATCAAATCTTTTAATTTACAAATCTGAATCAATCTAACTCTAATTCTAATAGTAACTGCAAATCATGTACAAAATTCCTAATCTAACTAATTCTAAACCTATATAAACCTAAGACTAATACATAATGAGGGACGAAAAAAACTTGGAGAAAACCCCTTGCATTTTGCTATGAATCCATTACCCTCACTAAAGCTCTTCATCCAGAAAAAGATTAGGGTTCATCATTAAAACCCTAACCCCTTTGAGCTAAGCCTCTATTCATCTGATACCTGCAAGAAGAAGAAGAAGGGGATTAGAAGAAGGAGATTGATAGTTCTCTTGTTTTAGGATTGGCTTAATTTTTTGTAAAACAAATAATAGCAGCAATGAAGAATAGGATAAGAAGAACATGTACAACAAGAAGTCCTATTACAATGTCAGAACGTGTTGTGTTTAACTTTTTCAACAACTGGAAAAACATGTCAAAGAAGATGTCTTGACATCACGCCTGCTGAGCTGGATTAATGAGATTCAGTTTGTTCTCAACATTGGCAGAATATTCAGGAGAATATTATGTATCCTATGTGGCGCATATTTAAAGGTCCAGAAAATACAATATGAATCAAAGAGAATGAAGACTTTCTAAATAAGGAGATTATTTAGGAAAGTAAAGATTGAAGGCCTTTCTTGGGGCAGAAGTTTCTACAGTTTGTTACAACTGATTTGCTGTGATTGAAGGCCCAAAACCAGTTGGGTAACAGGTTATAAATAGAAGGATTTGTAACCTATAAAAATACATGGCTCAAGATGTAGAAGTCTAGGGTTTTGTCAAGGTAAACCTCCCGGGTTGTGGGAAGGTTACCATGTTAACCTCAAAGCCTGTAGGTAAGAGGTGTATTATTCTTGGAGGAAGCTTTGAAGTAACTCCAAGATGTGTTTGGAGCAAAGCTAACAAATAGTGGAGTTTGGCTTAGAGACTTATATAAGTTGTCATGGAAGTATGTCTTCCAAACTGTTTATCTGTGTGATCAGAATCTTGGTGAAGGGTCGTCTATGCAGTGACTGAGGTGTTGACTACTAGACATCATTGTGATGATTGTAAGTGGGATGGGGATATTCCATATCTAGGTAGGACCTAGATAGAAGGGTCATGGGGTAGTGATTAAGTGCGTAGATCGTCAATGGGTGTCTTGGATGTAGGGTCTGCAAATTGATACTATTGATAGTGGAATTCATTCTTGGCTGGTAGCCCTCAGAGTAGGTGTTGTTATACACTGAACTGGGTAAGAAATTCTGATGTGTTCTTTATCTTTTGGTACTATTTTATCTTGCCTGTGTGTTTATGTTAGATCAGATGTCTCGACATCCTTGTAGGACATCTGAGTCTGTTGTGCCAGAATTTCAATTGGTATCAGAGCAGGCATCATGTTCCACACTGATTGAGATCCTGGGAAGGTACTTTCTGGTCATGGGAAAGGAAGAATTTATTCATTGAAAAGAGGTATGAACTTTGACAATTCATACTATTGTATGGATGATCTCTTGGCAAGGATCATTCTTTATATGTGACAGGTATTATTCCCGGCTGTTGCCATCAGGCCTGCAGCTTAGTGGGAAGTTGCTGCATATAGGGTTTATTTCTTCAATCCTAGGTTTCCATGCTTGTGCTTGGATAGTGGTTTAAGCATTGTGTTTGAATATTGTTGAGGAGTTTGTTATATTATGCTGCATGGTTTCTGATATAACCCTGAAAGTATGGGAATGATACTAGGGTTGTTACCTCAACATAATATATGTTGACATTTTCAACCGTATTAAAAGTGTCAAAGATACTTGAGATTTTCCTCAAGTCCACTCATAAATACATTTATCAATAAGGTTGATTGATCAATAATGCTCATATACATCTACATATTGACCTTGAAGGCCGTCAAGGATGGTGTAGGAACTGATGTTCTATGGGATGTTAGAAAATTATTTCAGCAGGCATGCAACTACCAATTGAAGAACACATGCTTTGGATGGTGAACAAAAATGTTATGAATACTTTTTGTTTGGAACCTGTAACACGGTGGGAGAACCGACTTGGTTGTTTTGCGTTTTATCGCAAATGTTGCGGTTAGCAAGAGTCGCCACCGACTTTTCTTTTATCCAAAAGGAAAGGCTGAAAAGAACAGGAAAGACATTTGAGATGTTTTCTTGAGTTCGGGGGGTAGATTATGAAAAGGGAAGGTATTATCACCCTTTTCATCTGTAGTTATCTACGGGTTCTTAGTTGCTTTCTAGATCACTTGCTTTTGTTTGAAAATGTGCTTTATATGTTTTTTTAAAGTATTTTGAAAAGGCGCCATCGTTTAGGTAAACTTTGTAATGATTCTCGTTCGTAAGAATGTAGACAAAGTGTTGATCTTTTGAAATTTTTTTCAAGTTTGAAAGATGTTTTTGAAAGTGTTGGTGTTTGTTTTGAAAATAGCAAGGATGTTTTGGTTTGAAAATGAGCAAGCAACTAGGAACACTCTACGTACTCAAAAGTCTTTCATGTTTATTTCCTCTTTCCTTTGATATTGTTATCTTACCATTGATTTGGTAAGAAATCATATCTTTGGATGTAAAAGGGACGGGCAAGGGTCATCGTATAGTCATGAATAGCAATGTTACAAGATATCTTAGCATTTTCTTTGAGGGACTAAGATCATTCGTAAGGCAACTTTTTGTAGCGTCATCGAGGGACTATGATCTTGTATTTTGTTTGTTTTTGCTAAGACATCTTACACGCGTATTATGACCATTTATTTCTCAAGGCAACAAAGTGGGTTTACCCTAAGGGTGTAAGTGTGCAAGTGTATTGATTTACATGCATTGTTTTGTCTTTGAATTAGGGTTTTCTAAACATTGATTTTATCTTTCCATACAAACCCTAATTACTAGCATTTATATATAAAGCATTAAATTACAAAAAATAAAAAATAATAAGCTATTACATCATTAGGGGAGGGGGTGTACAAATTTACAAATGGGGAAATTGCAAGAAAATTAAATCTAAATAATTATTACAACCATATTGAATATTGTACAAAATTGAAAATAAAATTGCAAGAATGTAAATGGGAAAAGAAATGATTTTGTTTGGATTTTTATGAAAGGGTTTTAATCTTGACCTAATTAAGAAAATAATTAATGGAAATTAAAAAAAAAATTAAAATCTAAATTAATTAACAAAGAATAATAAGTTAAAAATGATTTTTTAGGGTTTTTTTTTTTTCATGAAAAGGCTTTGAATAATAAAAATAATAGGAAAATTAATTAATTAAAATACCTAAGTTCTAAATTAATTTTAATTAAGAAAATAAAATAATGTAATAGTTAAACCTAAATCTAAATATTAATTCATAAAAAAAGAGAAATTAATTTGCTAAGAAAATTGTTTTTGTTCCTTTTAATTTTTATGAAGAGAAATAAAATATAAATGAGTATAAAAATAATAAAATAAATATTTTTGATTTTTTTTATTAATAATAATAATATTAATAATAAAAATAATAAAATGAAAATATGAAAGTGAAATAAACTAAAAGATAAAAATAAAATAAAAATAAAGAAATAAATGACCAGGGGGTGCTGAAGCAGGGCCAGGGGTTAGAAGCCAGCAAAATACCAAGGCCCACTGCATTGAGGACCAGGCGTGTGTGTTTGTGACAAAAAAAGAATTAAAATGTGGAAAATGGAAAAAAAGGTAGCGTGCTGGGTGTTGAACCCACAACCTCTTGGTTTCCAGCGCACTGCCTTACTACTGGGGTGGCTATACATCCGTTAACATTGGCACAAAAATAAATACATAACATAAAACTTGCCCTGACTGTACTTCATCTTCAACCTCCAGCCAAATGATCTGTAACTTGCTCATTCTTCAACCATTTTAAAAAATGTAAACATGAAACTTGTGTATTTTTTCACCATGAATCCAACCATGTAACTAATTTAAGCTAACATTCAAAGATAAGGATGAGTTTATGAAAGTACCAAATTCTGACCTAAATGTTTCAGCAAGTTCAAACTCAAAATTCTCAATGCTTAAGCAACATAAGTGAAATCTATGGACATGTATAGTTTCAGGGCAATGATATCTACATTCTATCTTCACAAATGTAAGCCTAACAATGCCTAAATAATGAGATAGAAGTTCAATAAAAATACCTCAAAACTGGAAATCGTGAAATGAGTTTGAGCTTGTTTCAAGTGATGGTGATGATCAGGTTAGCTTCCTTGGACCTATAGGAAGCTAATGCAATGGCTGGCTTGAGCTGAAGGTGGCTGGAATAGTCTGGAGAAGTCCAACTGTGATGCTCTGTTTTTGAACTTGGAAATGGGTCAAAATGGTGTTACAGTCGTGTAACAGGGATAAGGATGGCTTATGTATGATGCTTGGAAGCTTTTGGAAGCAAAAGGCCAAGAAACGCACGAGTAGTTTTTGATTTTTGGATTTCTGGCAAGAATATGCAACAATGGAAGTATGAGATACAATTATGAGTTTTTGCGAGTTTTGGAGCTTGTGTATTCGTGTGTTTTGATGCAAACAACTTGTGCATAAGTAAGGAAAAGGTTCTAGCATTTGAGGGGGTCAAAAGTGAAAGATATAGACTTATGGCTATGTTACTTGATTTTGAAGAAAAGTGGGAATATGGTTTCAAGGCATAGTACAAGCATGGCCTGAGTTCCAAGAGGCTTTAGATTCTTTTGGGTTATAGGTTGTGTGTAATCAGAATAAAACAAGTACAAATCTCAAGAACTGATTTTGTACACAAAAGCTACTTTTCCAAAATGGCAATGTGCACTTTCTTCCTGAAATGGTATTAAGCATGGGCAATGTATTGAATGCTTGAGTTGAAGCCTCTAACAACTGTGAAAACATTTAATTATGGAGTTCCAAACAATTTTGAGGCTTCAAAGCAAATATTGTGCATCCTAGCATGGATTTGAATTCTTGTTCATCACAAAATTCTGCCTTGTAAAACAACTTGAAACCCTAACTTCTAACCTTCGATTCTCCTTGCTCACAAATGATCTCAAGGAGTTCTTTGACTTTTTAGAAATCTTGTAATGTGATATAAAACTCCTCTTTGAATCACTTTTGCAAAATCCAAATGGAACTATGTGAAACTTGGCTCAAAAGTTAGGTCAAAATCCTGACCAAAATGCTCAAAATTTCACTAAGTGTTTTAGTTTCATGACCATGATTTCATGGATTAATAACTTGAGATCCAAGAATTTTTAGGAGGAGTTGTGTAAAGCAATGTTTTAGATCTCATTGATATCTACAACTCTCATGTTGAAAGTTTCCTTTGAATCATCTTGCATCATGGTGAAAAATTGGCTCAAAGTTGTGAAAAAATATGAAGTTTTCAACACTTAGAAAAATTTCTAAGTTTGGAAACTTTGACTTTTCAAAATGAAATCTTGACTTTTTGGTTTCTTGATGAACAAGTTTCATACTTTGACATGTTTTGATGAATTGTGATCTTTGACACTTGATTTTGACCAAAAAGTCAAAGTTTGACTTTTTAGTGTATAGTTGACTTTTGATCAGTTGATTGAAAATCAACTATCAATCAATTGATCTTGAGGGAAGTTTTGAGTCATACCATTAGGTAAAAATGATGCATTTTAAACCTTGAGATCATGTATCAAACCAAATAGCCATTTGCTAGGTCAAAAATCCGAAATTGCCCTTTCTTAGTCAAAACCCTAATTTTGACCATTTTGCCCTTTTGATGATCTGATCAAATTTCTTGAGGAATTATGGTCCAAACTTGATCAAATGACATATAGGAGTTAACAATGTTTATATGGATAAAAAATTATGAATTGTGACTATAAATTGACCACAATTGACTTTTTCCTCAATATAGTTGATTTTTAGGTCAACTAATCAATTGACTGAGCAAAAATGTGATCCAAGACTTGAAACTTGACATGAGCTATCTTGAGGGTCCATAATTACCCATGAAAGTTATATGAGGTATTAAAAGTTCAATTATCCTTGTGCAATCTCAAACCCTAATTTCAGTCATCAGTGCTTAAGGAGGTGTCTTGAGCTGATCAACCCTTGTGCAGTCTTGAACCAAAGGAGATCTTGTGAAAAAATACTTGGTAAATAAGAGGGAATTTTTTTGGGTACAACAGAACCTACTCCTGATCTGGAAGAGGAGGCATCTATTTTGTGCAGGTTGATTAGGACACAATCAACAGTTTATCTATTCCATGTGTCAATTTATTTCTGACCAACACTTATGGGAGTATAGAGGTTGAGCTCCATGATCTTGAGAAGAACTCATAAAGGAATCTCCACCAAACCCTTTATGTATATGATATGAGCTTGTATTTGGAATATCCTTCTGATCAAAGGAACCAGATTCATGGAATCCTATTTGTGAACATAAAACGGATTATGTTTAAAGAGGAGTATTGTGGTCCAACCACATTGTTTGATGCTCCTGAGTATTGTTTTAATTTCCCTTGAGGAAGTGAACTGGTGATTCTATTTGTTTACCCTAAGAAGTTGTTGAAAAAGATCCCCTTGTCAAGGGTTGATATTATGTCAGACATAATGTCGTGATATCTTTGAAGATGTTAAAATTTGAAGGGTATTGTTTTTGAAGAATCAAAGGAAATAGGTGCTTTTGAAAAGTCTATATTTTTTAGTATCAGGCCTAGCAAAATCTGTTCCAGAGACCTAATAGAGGGAATTTCCTCTGTAGGTACAGACAATGGCATCCATCATCTTAAAGTCAGACATGAGGTCTAAAGAAAAGCTTATTGAGATACGGATCATACAATCCCCTGCATACGTTGATAGTCTAATTCTGAAGATTGATCCTTTGTTGTTGGTTTGTTTCCTTATGTTAACCCCCATAAGAGTTGATTATAAGTTACTATGGAGGTTACCCCAAAAACCATAGTAAGAATGTATGATGTCGTATCTAATGTCAAGACATCATCTATAGGTGTGTGTTTCCTCTAAAAAGGAGGTTGTTGTGTAGATCATGAGGTGAGTATTATTGTTCACCAGTGGAATTCAAAGTTGGAATGCTTGATCATGATGGAGTTGAAGACCAGTCTCTGACTAAGTCTAGAATGTTGAAAGGATCCTCTTGTGTTGAACGATGAAGAAGAAGGATGTCAGTTCAAGTGATATAACATCTATTGAAAAGGAGTATCATCTGCAGTTGTGTGTGGGGAAGTTTTTCCTATGATGACAAATATCTTGTCGGGAGCTAAGTATAAGTCTGATCTTGTGAATATGTCCATGTTACTGATGATAAAGACCTTGTCGGGAGTTGAGTACTCATCTGAGGTATGGATGAAAATCTACTATCTGAATTGATGAGTCAGATGTTGTTTAGAGTTTATTTCTCTCTATAGGGTTCAGGTGGATGTATTAACCTAAATGAGTCACAAAAGATGTAATCTTTTATGATCTTCTCCTAAAAATACTATAAAGATTAATAATCTCTTTGGTTGATAAATCAAGAACATAATTATTGGGATCTGTGAAGAAAGGTTGATGTCCTAAATGATGTTGTAACATTATTTTGTAAAGGAAGGTTTGGGGTTATGATTATGGAAGACTAAGGATCAACATGGTTGTCAAAAGAAGGAGTTCCGACTTTGTGGATTAGAAGATGCAGATTCTGATCCTGTCTTTAGTAATATGCTTAGTGACTTCATAACTACTATGTTGGAGACTTCACTAGTACCAGCAATTGCTAGTGATTGTTAGAGCAAAGGAATATGAAAAAGGTGGTCTTCCTCTGTTGCAAGTATGTCAACCTGGTGTCCTTAAAACAAGTTATTTGAGGGCTTATGTTTGTATGATGTCCAATTATGTCTTCACAATATATTGGCTATCCAAAGAGGTATTGATGTTTGTGTTTGTAGGGCCATGTATTAGACATGACCTTGTAAAAGTCTACAGACCTGGAGTTGGTATATCAGATTTAGGATGAGTTATTTTCACAAGATTGTTGATATGTTTTAGTGAGTGCGTGAAGTATCTTGTTTGTCTTCTAATGTCCAAGTGTTCATCCTCAGCAGAAGCCTTGTTTGTCCATGATAGGGGAGCTTAGAACTTATCCATGGTTATTATGGAGCTTGTGAAGATCACAGGCAACATGTTATGACTTATGGCTACTAGATGTAACTGTCTATGCCTCTGTTAAGTCTATGTGGTTCTAGTCAGGAGAAGCTAGTATACTCTATTTTCTCCAATGGTTGAGCTTAAGGTCCAGTCATTGACCTAACCTGGAATGTTTTGGCTGCCATGATTGGATGCCTTCAACAAGTATCACAAGTGTGAAGAAGAAAGCTGTCAGTTTTACCTAGTGTGAGAAGCTTACTACAGAATATAGTGAGAGAATATTTATGTTTTTTGGTTAATATGAAGATGAGACATTATGATATCCTCTTGTGAGAATGGGGAGTTTGTTAAAGGGCATGGATGGAAATAATTCCCTTTGATGATGTTTCTAGAACCAAAGAAGATAAGCTCTGTGGTAATGTTGCTGATGCCTCAAATGATGTTGGAACATCATTTTTGATGATAGTCTATTAAAGATACTTGGAACTATGAATCTCAATATTCAAACTCTACACTCATTAGTGGCAATTATGTTTATGGTGTTGAATAAGGAGATTCTAATTGAAGGAGAAGTATGGTCAAGTAATGTATAACTACTATCTTGGTTTGAAGACTTTACTAGTGTCAACTAATATTAGTAATGTGCAGAAGGAGGTTTTAATCAGCACATTGGTTAAGGGGTAATCCTTCTGTTGGAGAGTCTAAATCTTAGTAAAGCTTTTAAGGACACTAAGAAATGGTTGGAAGTTGGTTTAAGACTATGGTTGCATGACATCTTAGCCATCTAAATAGTCATGAAAATACGTGTGAAGGTGCAAGGGCATGAATCAAGTGTCCTTGTACTTGGAGTTATTCCCAGTGAACTAATGGGTGCTTAGTGTTTTGTTTTCTCCATAATGAAAATTTTGATTGTCCATGACAGGAGGAGTCAGTGGACTAATTGGTTTGTTTGGAACTTGTGATGTTCAAGCTCATAGAGTTATTGCCCTCCTAAGAGGATGATATTAGATAACATGCTGAGACATATTGCTACAAGATGTAGTTGTATATGCCTTTACGAGTCTCTGAAGACTCTAGCTAGATGTTTCTAGAGTATACCATCCTTCTCCAAGAGGATGTGTTGGTTCTGCGAGAATTTATTTTTCTCTGCAGTAGTGAATGGGATAAAGAAGACTATCCTGCTGGTTGTTAGAAGATGTTGACTCTGGTTATGATGTCGAGGATGATATCCAGGACATCTCTTGTTTGAATAAGTTTGTAAGCAAGAAGCTTTCTGTCAGGGTGCATGATGCTCCTCTTGACAACATTTCCTTCCAGTCTATTGGCAATGTTGAAAAGTGAAAATATGTGTTTCAAATAAGAATTGCCCTTGAAAGAGAATTAGGAGCAGGTGCACTGGAGTGCAAAGAGATTATGGAGCTGATTTCTTTTGCTGACTTGTGCTGATCACAAAGAATATAGGAAGGTGTTGAATTGTCCCTTGCTATCATCAATAGTTATATGGGAAGATCTGAAGATGATAACTATGAGGTGGAAGGTGCACAAAGCCATTACTACAAACCAGACTGTAAAGCATGCAGGAACCTGTGCACTAGATGTGTGTTCTAATGGGAGCTTCTTAAAGGATTTATATGCATAATAAGTCCTTTAAATGATTGATCAAGAACCAGTTTGATTAGGTTCTGTATTATGGAGTTGATGTACCATATGATGTCTTAACATCATGATTGTTGATGGCTGTTTTTTTTAATGTTTGGGATTATTCATGTGAAGTTGGATGCTTAATTAAGCATTATTGTGATAAGTGGAATTTCTGACTATGTGGATTAGAATATGGAGAGTCTAATCCTGTCTACAGTAGCATGCCTGATGAATGGATGACTACTTTATTGAAGACTCCACTAGTATCAGCAACTACTAGTGGATATAAAGGCAGAAGGCTGCTGACAGATACTGAGGTCTAAGCAGAGTATTTTGAAGTGGTATTTTATTTTTGCTGCAAGTCACTCCAGAAAAGGTTTGGTGATCTGGATATTAGTAAAGCTTTTGGAGTTTATGAGTGACTTCACACCTAGTATGCATGACACCTTACCTATTCAAAAGGTCATGATATAAAGTATGGTTATGATAAGACAATGATCAAATGTGTCCTTGTATTGTGAAGAAGTCAGGGTGTCTAGAAGTATTCTCAACGAGTGAGAATATCTGACTCTGGTTTAACTCTACTGAGGGAGTCAAGGTTCAACATATGCGGGAAGTGCTGAAGTTTCTCATCTAGTGCACAAGTCTTCATCTTCAGCTGGAGCATTAGTTACTCATAACAAAGGGAGTCATGTGGATATCTGTAAATTGTTGCTGCAATGATACAGGTATTGTCAAACCAGAATAATGTTCACTTTTGTAAAGGTTCTATGAGGAAATGATGTCTAAACAACATGTTGTAACATTATGAAGTTATGGATAAACTTAACAAGACATGGTTGTTTCTAAATATAAGAAGCCTGGTGAAGATCAAAAGTTCACATAACTCTTAAAAGTTTAATGGGAAGTCTGGGAGAATTTATTTTTCTCTATAGATTTCAAAAAGACTCCTTGAGGGTCTATATTATGAAGAGGTGTCAAAAATGTGATATTTTGATATCTTAGTATATGTCACTAAGTCTAAGTGAAAGAAGAACACTTAGAATCCAGTATGAATAGGTGGATAATCTAGTGAAGCATCCCTGATTGGTGGGAGAAGATGTGTTGATCACAGAAATAAGAAGGCACTGTCTGACTAAGTGTCAGGACATTACACAGGACATGTTCCTGCATGGTCAATATAGGGGGAGTGGCCTATATGTTCAAACACATGTGTGATACGGTGGGAGAACTGACTTGGTGTTTTGAGTTTTATCACAAATGTTGTGGTTAGCAAGAGTTGCCACTGACTTTTCTTTTATCCAAAAGGAAAGGATAAAAAGCACAGGAAATACCTTTGAGATTATTTCTTGAGTTCGGGGGGTAGATTATGAAAATGGAAGGTATTAGCACCCTTTTCATCCATGATTTTCCATGGGCTCTTAGTTGCTTGCTAGATCACTTGCTTTTGTTTGAAATTGTGCTTGTGGGTTTCGAAAGTATTTTGAAAATGTAACTTTGTAATGGTTCTCATTTCTATAAGAACGCATACAAAGTGTTTGTTTCAAAAATAGTTCAAAGAGGTGTTTGTGAAATGTGTTTTTGAAAGTGATTTTAAAAAGGTGTCTTCTTTGTAAAGGTTCCCGTTTCTATAAGAACGCGTACAAAGTGTTTTCTTTTGAAAATGTTTCCAAAATGAGAGTGTTGGTGTATGAAATATTTTTGTTGTGAGCAAGCGAGCAACTAAGAGCAAATCTACCTACTCAAAAGGTCTTAGATGTTCTTTTCCTCCTCCTTTAGATGTCGCTATCCTACCATTGATTTGGTAAGAAGCCTCATCGTTGGATGTGAAGGGACGAGTGTGGGATGTTTGTATAGTCATATAAAGTAACCTATGGAATGTTTTAGCAATGTCGTTTTAGGGGCTAGATCGTTTACCGAGGCAACATTGTGGGTCATCGAGGGACTACGATCTTTTATCGAGGGTCTTTGCTAAAACGCCCATAGTCGAGGGACATGACTATTTTTCGAAAGGAAACAAAGTGGGATTACCCTAAGGGTGCTAGTGTGTAAGTTTATTTAATTTTCATGCATTTTAGTCTTGATTAGGGTTATCTATTTGTTGATTTCATGTCTTTCCATACATACCCTAATTACTAGCAATATATGAAGGCAATAAAAATGCGGAAAAGTAAAGTCCTACACTATTACAATCATTAGGGGGATGGGGTGTACATATTTACAAATGGGGATTGCAAGTGATTAAATCCTAAGTTACTATTACAACCATATTGAATGGATAAGAATGTACAAGAAATGTAAAATGAATTTGTTTTGTTTAAGTAAAGAAATAAGTTTTGTTTAAGAAAATATTTTGATTTTTTTATGTTAAAAGAAAATAAAATAAGACATGTGAATATGAAATATTTTTTTGGTGTTTTTGATTAATAAAAGTGATGGCAAAAATAATAAGGAGAAAGAAAACAGAATCAGCGCTTTGCTAAAATAAATCAGGAGTTCTAACTCTGGCATTCTGCAAGACAGAAATAACATGTTAGCCAAAATAGGGAATGTCAGAAGTTCAGGGTCCGCTGGGAACAAAAGATATTTCAGAAGTTCTGATGCCGCTGGCGGAGCTTCATCTCCCTCTCCATACTAGTCAGAGCATCTGTAAATTAATCATTTCTTAACATAACAGAAAATACAAACATAGCAATTATGGCAGGTTTCCATCATGGTCCAGAAATATAAGATATCAAGACTAACAAATCAGAAACAAGCATATATCTGCTAAACCTAATTTCCTTAAGAAATTATGAACTAATGTACTCCCTACTTAGGCATACAAATACATGAAACCTCAGAATATGTACAACATCAGAAACATGATGTCTACATTGTATTTTTGAACATGCAAATCTGACAATGCCTAAGTAATATGATGAGAGTCAACAGAAGCTTACCTTGCAGCTGGAAAATACTCTGTGAGCTGGAGTTTGGTTCTGACCGCTGGTGATGTTCTGAACAGCTTCCTCACGTGCTCAGTAGGCTGGAAACTTTTAACTTGGGCTACGAATGGTTAGAAAATTCTAGAACAGTCAAGGGGCAAAGTTTTGACTTCTTTGAGCTGGATACGGATGGAGAGTGTGTTACAGTCTGGACATGGAAGTTAGGATGGTTTCTAAGTGTATACCAAAAATTGTATGGATGGCTTTAGTCAAGAAACACTTGAGGAAAAACGGAGTTTGAACGCAAGAATCAAAAGCTAACAGATTTTGTATTTTTTGTTTGCAGTTTTGGACTCTTGGAATTTTAGTAGGGGTTCAAGGCTTTATCTTTCTCAAATTTTTGACCTCTTTATAGTTTCCAATGAAGTTCAATTTATAGGCAAAGGTTTAGTAGTCTGGAGAGGTCAAGGGTACAAACATCATATGCTACGCGCTGACTTGTTCTTGAAGCAAGTTCAAACAAGTATGGTGGTTAGCAACTTTAGCCGCGCTTAAGATGGATTTGTAAGCAGGGATTAAGGAAAAGTACCCTTAGAAGCAAAAGCAAAGCATGGGCCCAACATAAATTTGTACAAAAGTTTGCTTTTCAAGGACAACAATGGTACTTCTATACCACACGTGGGGAAATCCTTTGGACAAAGACTCAAAAGTGGTTGTGAGAATTAAATGATGATGAGATTTATCAAACCAGAAATCATGCAATGTGATATTTTGAATCATTACTTAATTCTGGGTCAGAAGTTCAGCTTCAGCGTAATTTAGAATAAACATCCAACTTTTGATCTTTGTATCTCCTTGCTCCAGCATGTTCTGAAGGAGCCCTTAGACTTCCCAGGAAGCTTGAAACACGCTTTGTAAACCTTATTTAAATTACCCTTGCAAACTCTGACTAAATCTTTGTGAAAACTGGCCCAGAAATTATAACCAAACTCTGTCTTGGAACTGTCCAGAATTTGCTGAGTGCTTTAGTTTCATGGACGTGTCTTTGAGGAGTCATAACTTGAAATCCCAGCATTTCTAGGAGAAGTTTTGTTCTGCAATGTTTTAGACCTTGTTTGAGTCCATAACTCTTATGTTAGAAGTTAATCCATAATCAAGTTGCATCATTGTGATAATCTGATCAGAAGTTCTGAGCTTATCATATTTCTTAAACACTTAGAAAAATTCTAAGTATTTAGAAATTTGACTTTTCCAAAGTAATTTTGACTTTTGAATTTCTTGATGAAACAAACTTCCTATTTCAACATGTCTTGATGAAATATGATTCTTGAAACTTGATTTTGATCCAAAAGTCAAAGTTTGACTTTTTTAGTGTGCAAATGACCATTTTGCCCTTGTGAATGACTTTCTTGGAAAATTTGTAATTCAAGGTTTGAAATTGGATGGAAGCAAACCTGAGGGTCCAGGATGATTCTTTGAGAAATGAGAGGGCAAATTTTGGGGTACAACAACGTGTTTGTAAACAGGGGGAGACAAATTTGTATGACTATGCATGTGTATGTACATGAAGTAGCTACAACATTCAAAGCCTTTATGGACGGTGCACATTGATACTTGAAGTTTTCTTCTCAAATATGGTTTCCTTTTGACCAAGATTGGTGCTACAATCTAGGATCGTTATTTACCAAGTAAAAATCCTAGTTATTTATAGAGAGTTATCAGTTTCTCTGTAACCCCATGAGCTCCTTGAGTCCATAATTCTTATGGCTTTTATTCGAGTTTGGGTAAGCTGTGCTTGGGTCTGGTATTATGAAGGTCTCCTTTGCCAAGTTTTGGCTATAAAGGGGGAGAAAGGTGAATTAGTACAGATGTTACTGCTGCTTCACAAGTGGTTATTATTAATGTTCATATATGTCAAAATAAGAAGTCAAGTGGTTATTATTTCTATAACATATGTTTTTGACCTGTGATCTGAGTTATGAACACAATTGTGACCTGTGTTCTGAGTTATCAGGGGTGGTGGTTGATTTGGTCTTAAGGAGTTATTAAGGGTTATCTTATTCCACCATTAGTTTTCTATGTTTAGAAGATGTTCCTGCATTGAGGGGGAGTATAAGTTATCTTCTGCTATCTTCTTCCTCGTGTGCATCAACCAAACTTCAGGACTTTCCTTCCTTTTATCCTGAAACTGATGTTCGTTGGTGCTGATGTAATTGAGTTCTTCAGAGTGCTGCAAAGAAGATGTCTAACAAGATGTTGAGACATCATTTTCAACTGAAGATCTATTGTTGTGTGCAATAGCTTATGAATTGTTGTAATCTCCTAGATTGGAACTGTTTTTAGATTATTTGTTTTAGCAAAAAATTGCCAAAGGGGGGAGATTGTTAGTTCTCTTATTTTAGGATTGGCTTAATTTTTTGTAAAACAAATAATAGCAGTAATGAAGAATATGATAAGAAGAACAGGTACAACAAGAATTCCTATTACAATGTCAGAATATGTTGTGTTGAACTTTTTCAACAACTGGAACAACATGTCAAAGAAGATGTCTTGACACCGTGCCTGCTGAGCTGAATTAATGAGATTCAGTTTATTCTCAACATTGGCAGAATATTCAGGAGAATATTATGTATCCTATGTGGCGCATATTTAAAGGTCCAGAAAATATAATATGAAATCAAAGAGAATGAAGACTTTCTAAATAAGGAGATTATTTAGGAAAGTAAAGATTGAAGACCTTTCTTGGGGTAGAACTTTCTGTAGTTTGTTACAGATGATTTGTTTTGATTGAAGGCCCAAAACCAGTTGGGTAACAGGTTATAAATAGAAGGTTTTGTAACCTAGAAAAATACACGGCTCAAGATGTAAAAGTCTAGGGTTTTGTCAAGGTAAACCTCCCAGGTTATGAGAAGGTTACCATGTTCACCTCGAAGCCTGTAGGTAAGAGGTGTATTGTTCTTGGAGGAAGCTTTGAAGCAACTCCAGGATGTATTAGGAGAAAAGCTAACAAACAGTGGAGTTTGGCTTAGAGACTTAGCTAGGTTGTCATGGAAGTATGTCTTCTAAACTGTTTATCTGTGTGATCAGAAGCTTGGTGAAGGACCGTCTATGCAGTGACTGAGGTGTTGACTGCTAGACATCATTGTGATGATTGGAAAAGGGATGAGGATATTCCATACCTAGGGATGACCAAGATAGAAGGGTCATTGGGTAATGATTAAGTGCATAGATCGTTAATGGGTGTGTTGGCTGTAGGGTCTGCAAATTGATACTACTGATAGTGGACTTCATTCCTGGCTTGGTAGCCCCCAGAGTAGGTGTTATTGTACACTGAACTGGACAAATAATTATGATGTATTCTTCATATTTTCAATACTATTTTATCTTACCTGTGTGTTTATGTCAAATCAGATGTCTCTACATCCTTGTAGGACATCTGAGTTTGCTGTGCTAGAATTTCATAGATCACAGAGATACAAAGGAATTCAAATTACAAAAAGTGTCACGACAGGAGAGGTAAGTCGTATCACTTGTCTTATGGCTCTGAATATTGTTGTGTGATTATTGAATCGCTGTGAATTTTGGTGTTTAATTTATGTTTCTGGGAATTTTTGGGGTTTAGGGTTTGTACTTAGGGTTAGGGTTCCACGTTGTTAGGGTTAGGGATCTAAGGATATAGGTTAGGGTTCTTCAGGTTGTTGTTTCTGGGTTAGAATTATTGTTGGGGTTCATATGAGAACCCTAGGGTTAGGTAAATCGCATATTGTTCTTGGTGTTTTTCCAGAAACAGGTGGAATCCCTGACGAACTCACACCTGAGACAGTGGCCTTCACAACCACCCACAGTTGTCGCCGCTTAGGGTTCACAGGGTTCTTGGTTAGGATTCTTGATGCATGAAGATTTGGGTTTGGGGATGGTGGTTGGGATGAACATATGAAGATCCCAGTTGAAGATCAACCAGAGATATGGGTTTTATGGTGGTTGTGGGGTTGGCTCAAGGTGGCATAAGGCAACACTGTCGACCAAGACAATTTCCGGTCACTGGAAATCTAGAGAGAGGTTAGAGCCTCTCTCTCTAAGATTTGTTCAAGTGAGAGAAAGGGTGGGTTAGAGAGAGACATAGACAGAGAGAGAGAGAGATGGGGAAGGAAAAATGACAAATTATGAGGGAAAATGAATATATAATGCTCCCTTCGCTCCCTACGCACATTCCTACTATGCTCCCTTAGTCAAAGCATGATAATAGTCGTCTATTGATTATAATTCAGATCAACGCTCCAGAGTTAACCTCTGGTGGCCCTTTGATCTTAATCAGATGACTCTGATCTCGCTAGCATATCATAACACCCTACGCACACTCACACTTTGTCTAAAGGGTTCCAAATGTTATTTGGAGCAAGCCCATGTCTATTGACACCCCTCAAATTGCCTCACCAATGTAAAACCATACCCCTGACGCTTTTGGGCTCAAACATTACCTGGGCATGAGCCTTTATTATTAGCATGCCCCATACTTACTTCTTTAACATAATTCATACCCCTTCTGTTCTTTGGGCTTCAAATGAACTCTGGGCTTAAGCCCTTGCTATTTTAACCCACTATTTTACTACATTAACTAAGAATACACCCCCTTGTTTTTATTTAAATAATTTATTTAATATATTTATATTATTTATGTATTTTGTTTATTTTATTTATTTATTCATATTGATCAATTTTCTTCGCATTTTTATCATTTGCATTAAAATTATATTCTTATAAATAAGCATGTTGATAAATAAATATTTGTCTATTACTATAAATATTTAATAAAAAGAAAATAACTATTTACTAACAATTTTCTAAAATACTAACCCTTTTTTATGCAATTCACCAAACATTTTCTTATCGTTCAAACTTATTTTCAAAACTTCGTCCATAGCTAACCCATCAAACTTAACTTCATTTTTCTCTAACTTAATTTCAATTTCAATATTATTTTCAAAAAGGATTGTGGATTTATTTTCTAAATTAACTGCGAACTACGTCTACGACTACGCTATTTTCAAACCCAGACAAGGTTCAAGGATAATTCGAAAAATTTACACAATCCATAGAAAAAGCTAACCAAACACATACGAATTACGAATTTGGACTCTGATTCTTCGCAAGGAGATACGTAGGCACGCAATTAAAACCAATGCGAGTTCATAACTAAAAAACTAGTTTTTTTCTTAAACATATGGAAACAACAACTAAGTATAAATCCCCAATCTACCCTTAGACCTAAAAAATGGAGCCCCTTGAGAACAAGGGAGATGAATGGTGCCTAACACCTTCCCTTCTTCTAACTAATTCGCGAACTTAGAATCTCTAAACAATTAGGGTTATCTGATAATTCCCCATCCTTAGGCCAAAAATTAATGGTGGTGACTCTCGTATTTTTTGGCTGGTTACGACAGTTGGCGACTCTACTGGGGACGCAATCCTAGGGTTTAGAGTTTCCCTATCTTTTAGGTATAGGTTTTTTTTTTGGTTCTTTCTATTTATAGCATGTTTTTGTTTCCATGTTTATTTATTGGTTTATTGTTTATTTACTATTTATCGCATTATTATCATGTTTTCATCATAATATTGTTGCTGGGATTTAAAAAATATCAAACCTTAGAAGAAGGATTGTCAATTAACCAAGGGGGTTTGACATCCCTATGAGTTTTTGCTACGACTTCGCCTAGAGTCGATTGAGTTCCAAGGAATATCTTTTAGAAGGCTAGACTCTCTGGGAGGTAGGACTTCGTGATTTGGCAAATGACTCTTTGTATAACTAAAATAAAATCTTATGGTGAGACCTTGTACGACCTAAGAGACGAAAGTCTCGGTCTACAAAGAGGCTCCACTTAAGGGAGACCCTTGTGCCTTTTCCCTTTGGTGTTACCCACGATGCCCTTAAGGAGACCACCCTTATGGGGAGGGTAGAATATCCATAGGGCGAAGCTAGGAACCTACCTACTAAGGATATCTTTCATAATCACACCACCATGTTACATCACCATGCATACATACATCTTGCATTTTCAAAATATTCATTATTTTTGCATTTGTGTCGTCTTATTCACAGGATTCCTAAGAAAAAGTAATCAAAGGTTTTTGGTGTTCTTACAGTCTGATTCGAAAGAAAACATTGTATGGAAAATAACAAGGTTTTTCTATGGTTACAATGATCTCAAGATGTTTAAAGTTTGACTATGAATCTTAAATATGACTTTAAAGGGAATAATCTGGGAGTTTGTGAAAATATAAATACAATGCTTAATAAGAAAAGTTTAATAAAATTGTTAAAAGACTAGACTGGAAATGAAAAAGGAATAAAAGTGATTAAAGAATTTGTACTGAGAAATTAATTCTGAATAAAACTGGTGGTGTTCTTACACATACATTATCAACAAACTCGTTTCTCTCGCTCCGGTACTTTGAGTATAATATGATTTTATATACAATTTAAACACACCTTTTTCTAACATCTAAGACTTCTATTTATACTAATTTGACCCTAACGGTCCTCCTACGAAAACACGCCACGTTCGAAGGTTGCATGTCTTTCGAACTATTAGACTTCCACGTGTCTCTTTGGATAAGATCGAAGCTTTTGAATTCGAAATCTTCTTCTTTTTGAGGCGCCAATTCAAACAACATGACGGTCGAAATATATTTCTTTGTAATGCTTTGAATAACTTATATTTCCACAGTTCAAAGACGAACCCTTTAATAATGGTTCAATATAGTAAAACTCTTTACTAGATCTTCATCAATTGAAGATTCCATAAAAACCTTCTTATACTTTCCCTCGAACAACTCTTTCTTCGATCAAAAATCCTTAAAACTTGTATAATCGAAATTCCCAGCTAACAAATTTCCCCCTCAAAAATGTGTATTTTGTTACATAGAGAAATAGTCATTTTTGAATAACAACTTTGAATTTAGATATATTCTTAATAACCTCTTCTGACTAATAACAACTTCCGATGACAACTTCAGAAAATTTCTGACTTTGGAATGTTTAAATATTAGTCAGAATCAGAAGATGGATATGAAGTTTCTAAAGATGAGTCAAAATTAGAAGTTGATTCTGAAGGTAGATATTTCAGGCAAATCCATTTTGGCAATTAATTGGATCACCATTTTGGCTATACATACTTTTGTTACTTATTCCCTTGCCATGATTTTTACTTCCTGCAAAAATGGTTTATACTTCTTTAAGTATTTCCCATTTACTTTCAGAATTCTTCGATCCTCAGCTAACTCCTCTACTTCGTAAGCGTTGTTTGAGAATGCCTTTAAGATTCGAAAAGGTCCTTCCCAATGTGGGGACCATTTTCCTAACGCTTTATTCTTTCGATCCATAGGTAAAATGACTTTCCATACTAAGTCATTTAGAATAAACGTCTTGCCTTTGACCCTCTTATTGTATGCTCTTGCCACTCTTTCCTTTTGTCTTCTCAATCTTTCTAAAGCATGTAACCTTTTTTCATCTAAATCTACTAATTCATTCATCAACATTTCCCAATAAAGGTCATAAGGAATTTCCTCTTGTCTTTGAATTCTAACTGATTGTAAGTAGATTTCGATTGGCAATATTGCATCAAACCCAAACGTGATTTGGAAAGGTGTGGTATTAGTTGCTTCTTTAGGGGAAGTTCGACAAGCCCATAATGCTTGGTCCAAAGTTTTGTGCCAATTTTTTGGCTTTTTTCCTACATGCTTCTTTACCAACCCAATTATCACTTTGTCGGCTGCTTCGACTTGTCCATTCGCTTGAGCATAATAAGGTGTGGATGTAAATAGTTTGAAACCTGTTTCCTTGGCGAACTTATACATCTTTCGACCAGTGAAAACTCATCCTTGGTCTGTTGTTATACTCTCTGGGGTGCCAAATCTATAAACTATATGTTTCTGAATAAATTCAATAACAATTTCTTAATTCACATTCACTAAAGGTATGGCCTCAACTCATTTTGTAAAGTAATCTATACCTACCAAAATGTACCTGTGATTTTTTAGATGAAGCATGTCGAATTTCTCCAATTATATCTAGCGCCCAACCTCTGAAAGGCCAAGGTTTAATAATTGCATGAAGTTCACTTGCTGTCGCATGTTGAATACCAGCATGATTTTGGCATTCTTGACATCCCTTACTAAATTCTATACAGTCTTTGAGCATAGTAGGCCAATACATTCCATATCAAAATAGAAACCACTTCATTTTATGGCCTGCTTGATTGGCTCCACATGCTCCACTATGAACACTAGATAGTGCCAAATATGCCTCACTTTCTCCTAAGGATTTTAGCAAAACTCCTTCAAGGGTTTTCTTAAACAACTCATTCCCCATTAAGATATAAGACAAAGCTTTGTATTTAATCTTTCTTTCTGTAACTATCGAAGGATCTCTGAGGTGATTAACAATTGGATTTCTCCAATCTGTATCTTCTAAAGTGTTAGTGACCAATACTTCGAATGTGTCTTCATTAGTGTAACGTAACTGGGTATTTTCTAGATCTGTTGGAGACAATCTTGTAGTCATTGCTTTTCCTCTAACTTTGACCAACTTTTTTAGTTTCTCTTTAGTCACTTTATGCCTTGATTCTATTTGTGCTAAGTCGCCTGCCTCTTGATTTTTTATTCTAGGAACATGCTTTATATCTGCATATTCGAATCTTTTGAGCAATTTGTTTGCCATAACAAAATACATAATCAAATTTTATTTTATGCACTTGTACTCCTTTGTCAATTGCTTTATTAATAGCTCAGAATCTCCTTTGATTTCGACTCTTGTTTCTCCCAACTCCAACAAGGCTTCAAGTCCTGCAATCAAAGCCTCATACTCTGCTTCGTTGTTTGAACAAAGAAGTCCTTCGATCATGTACTTGAGTTTCATTGGGATTCCATCAGGAGAAATTATTAGAATTACAACTCCAATTCCTTTTTGGTGGGTAGAGCCATCGAAGAACAATCTCCTAGGATTTAACTCAACATAATGTTGAGGGTTTTCGACCACTACGTGGTCCACAATGAAATCTGATACTACTTGACCCTTCGTTGCTTTTAAAGGCATGAAGGCTAAAGAATATTCAGTAAGGGCCAAGGCCCACTTGCCAATTCGACTGTGTAGTATTGGCTTTGACAACATATGTTTGATAACATCGAAATGTTAAGACACATATACATCAAAAGGCCTTATATAATATTTGAGTTTTGTACAAGAGAAGTATAAACAAAGATAAAACTTTTCTATAGCAGTATATCTTGTCTGTACATCATTCAAAACTCTACTTAGATAGTAAATGGCTCTTTAGATTCCATTTTCGTCTTCTTGTGCTAGCATACTACCAATAGTAACATCAGAAGCATATATGTATAATCTCATTGGTTTCCTTCTAAAAGGTGGTGACAAGATGGGAGGATTCATCAGATATTGCTTGATCTTATTGAAATCTTCTTGATGTTCTTCGTTCCATTCGAACTTTTCTTATTTCAAAAGAAGGAGGGGAGAAAAGGCTTGAGTTCGACCACTTAGGTTTGAAATGAACCTTCTTAGGAAATTTATCTTCCCTAAAAGTGATTGTAACTCCTTTTTAGTTGATGGCGCTTTCTCTTCCATGATAGCCTTCGTCTTGTTTTGATTTATTTCTATTCCCTTCTCGTGAACCACAAAACCCAAGAAGTCTCTAGCCCGCACAAAGAAGGCACACTTAAGGGGATTCATCTTCAAGCAATGTTTTCTCATCCTTTCAAATGTGGCAAAGATGATTCAGATGACTTTCTTCTGATACAGGCTTTATCACAATGTCATCTATATAAACCTGCATAAAAGTTTCTATATAATCATGAAACATTGAATTCATTTCCCTTTGATAAGTTGCCCCAGCATTTTTAGACCGAAAGGAATAACTACCCACTTATAGGCACCTATTTCCCCAGGGCAACAAAAAGATGTTTTGGACACGTCTTCCTCAACAATGAAAATTTGGTTGTATTCAGAGTATCCATCAAGCATACTAAGGTACTCAAATCCTGCGGCTGAATCTATTAGTATTTCTACCATAGGCATTGGATACTCATCTTTAAGAGTTGTTTCATTTAAGTCACGAAAATCTATGCATACTCTTAATGAACCGTTTTTCTTAATAACAAGAACTATATTGGCAATCCATTCAACATACCTTGTAGTCCTGATGAAATTGCAATGAAGAAGTCTTTCGACCTCTTTTTTAATCTTTGAAAGAACATCTGGGGCGAACCTTCTGGGCGTCTGCTTGATAGGCTTCTTGCCTTCTTTGATTGACAACCTTAATTCGACCAGATCTCTTTTTAACCAGGTATTTTGCCATAATCCCAAGTGAAGCAATCTTTGTTTTATTTCAGCAATTCAATCAACTTCATTTTCAATTTTGGATCCAATTTGACACTGATGTACGTGATTCTTCACACGCTTTCATCCCCAAGATCTATTTCTTCTAGGGGGTCTTGAGCCAACATCTTTACGCTTGATTCTAAGGGATTTTTCTCGAAACCCAAGGTGTAATGCCCCGATATTTATTTATTTATTTAATTAAATATTTTTTAATAATTTATATTAATTCAAATTTTTACGTCGAAGTCAGAATTATTTTATTTAGTGGCATGATAAATAACCGGATTTAATTTGGTGGAATTAAGTTGAGAATTATCAGTATTATTCTAAGAAACATAATTGGATAAATATGTTGAGTTGAGCGGTAAGTTGATAGTCAGATAAATTAGACGATTTAGTCGGAGAACTATTATTAGAATATTATTTGCGAGTTAGTATTATTTAAAGTATGGATCATCATAGTTGAATAATATTATTGGAAATAATATTAATTATATTATGTGACTATTTATTTAATTGGGCTTATGTTGTGATAATAGTAATAGTGGGGTGTGTATGTAGGTCCACTAAGAGAAACATTATTTTTTGGAATAAGAAAGTATGGAGATTAGGTTTTGTGGTGGGTATCAGTAAGAAAAGAAATGAGGGTTTGGAACTTTTGGAAGATAGATCGTGAAACAAGGTTGCAGGCAAGGAGGAACGAGGATTTTGGCAGAGAAAGGGGTTGATCAATGACTGCTAGAAAGGGGCAAAGGCTTGCACTCGATCGAATATTAGAGACAGTCTCCAATCCAAGGTAAGGGTGGAGTTTCTTATCCTATAATAGGGCATATGATATGTTGTATATGGGGATTTAGGGTGTGAATTTATTGTTGTTTGGGTTTGTTTATGGCAATGGATGTTAGGAATTAATTAGTGTTGATTATTGGTGAAATTTCATGTTCCTGTGTTATGCGTTGGTTAGTCTGTGAATCGTTATACGTTGGTTCTGTGAATAGAATGAAACTGGAGAAGTAACAGGAAGTTGCAGAAAATTATACATAATGGGGCATGCTGATCGTCAGGCTGTTCATTGTTATTGGATGCCGATTGGCAAGGTGGGGATGGAGAGTGATGATCGGCAAGGTGTGTGGGTAGAGGCTACTGGTCGGCAGACTTGAGAGAGAGAAGAGTTCCATTCGGTACTAGGTATTGAGAGGGAAGAAGAGTGTTGTTCTGCACTGTCTGTTAGGTGCAGAGGCACTTGTTTCTTTCTGTAGCAATATGTTTTATAATTTTTTTTATGGTATCAGTATAGAATTCATTAATACAAAAGCAAAGCAGTTAGGGAACAAATTGAACCATTCTTATCAGTAGTATGTTATAGAAAAAAGATATTAATAGAAGTAGCCCTTATGTCAGTAATCTTAATCTAGTAGTTACAATATAATTTTAACAGCCTGTAGAAATAAGACAGAGTTGAAAATAATTAGTAAAGTTGCAGTAACTGTTTTAGAGGATTGATTAAATAGCAGAAGAAAAAATATATTGCCAGTTATTTATTTAGAAGTGAATATTAGGAGAATAATTAAATAATGAAGAACTGATACATAGAGAGTTATGGGAGTGTTTTGGAAGCGACTATCATGTTTGTGTTTTCTTTGTGGTATGCGTTGATGCTATGATGTTGCGAATATTTTATGAAGATACAAGAATTCTTATGACGAAGATTTACATCTATTAATTGGTAATAACAGTGATATAGGCTTGTTGCCAAAGTTGAATAGTTGTGGTTATGATGTTGTGATAATTTTGTGATGATGCGAAGTGCAGGAAGAATTGTGTTATGGGTCATTACTGTGAATAAGTCATTGTCGAATACATCGTTGTTATTGAATATGTCATTGTTTATATGTTGTGATTGATAAGTTGATTAAGTTGTAGGCCTATGGCCAGTGTTGAAGCGACGATGAGTACCTCTAATTATTGGTAAAGTGATGATGTAGGCTTATGCCTTTGTGACAATGATTGTTGTTATTGTATATGATTGTTGCATTCATTGAGTCACATACATTTGCATTATTAAGTTGGCCTGCATTGGCAAAATATTAAGTTGAAGGCTTATGCCTTGTTGATGCCTCTATTTATTGGTAGATTTTTAAGTTGGGAGTTCTGCTCCAATGGTACCATATGCATGTGCATTGTAATTGAGTCGCATTCGGTGTTGCATCTTGAGTTGTGGTGAAGATAGATTTGTTGTTGCTTTATGTTGTTGACTTATTGTGACAGGTATCATTTAAAGGTTGTGAATTAGTTGTTATGTATTGTTGATGCTTTATTGAGATTGAAGATGTTTGAAAGTTGTGAAGTGGTGATTTTATATTCCTGAATTCTAATATATGATTTATCATGCGCTCACTTATACGATTTGAGAATCTCACCCCTTACTGTTTGAATGTTTCCCTCTGTTGGTAACGTGTAGGTAATCAAGAAGGATAGTTTTACATCGTTAGTTCGAGTCGGTGTCATCGCTCTGATACGTAGCACTAGGGGGGATGAACGCTTGATGATTAGTTGTTGATTATTATTTCTGTTGCTGAACCTTTAAGTTGTTTACATGAAACAATTGTTGTTTTGAGGTTGTTTTAGTTGAATAAAAGATGTTAAGTGAATTAACATTGAGTATGTATATTATGTTGCTTATCAATAAAAAGTTGTTTGATTTTGAAGAATAAATCAAATTGTTATCAATTCATCCGAGTTAAGTGTTATGTATCTGTTTCTATGCGATTAAATGAAGATTGATTTTTAGTTGAAAATGTAGCATCCTATTTATGTTGAACTCTGGTTTTCTTATTATCCGCCGGGAAGAAATAGGGTGTTACACAAGGGCTCCTCATCATATATAGCGTCCAATCTTTGTTCTAATAGTTCGCCTGGTACCTGTTCGTCAGGAGGTTTCGGAATAAAATGCTCCCCAGGTCCTGCTGCGTGCAGCGTATTATCTGTGGCTTTGATAGCCGTGTTTGTTATTTCAGCTTTGAGAGCCGCTTTTCTTTTGTTTTCGGCCAAGTAAGCCGAAATCTTATCGAAGAACAATGATTCAGACATAATCACTGTCTTCATCCCATCCAGTTGGCTGTACATCAGACATTCCTTCAATGCCTTTTGTTTCTCCCATGATTTCTCTGTCCCATTGGAAACCATTTGGGTGGAGAGTTAAGAAATAGATGACACTCTTGCTTGGTGAGTATTCTTCTCCTGCTGGGTAACATGGCCCTATGTTGACTAGATTTCTGTCGAAGTTCCTCATGTCTACCTGATTCACTTCATTCATATAGTAACTTTGGTCCGCTTCTATATTTTCCACTATGCGATCTTCTCTCCAGATGGATAGTCTTTGGTGCATTGTCGAAGGAACCGCCCCTATTCCATGTATCCATTCTCTGCCAAGCAGCAAGTTGTAATTTTACTTCGCTGGAATTACCATGAACATAGTTGGCCTTGTAATTAAGCAAACTGTCAATTCTACCTGTATCACTCCCAATGTATGTCCAATTCTCCCTTCATAATTCGAAAGGACAATGTTATGTGGCTTTACGTCCGTATCGAACATTCCAATCTTTTTCAACATGAATTATGGAATTAAATTGACAGCTGCTCCTCCATCCACCAAAACCTTGTTTATGATTACTTGTTCAACCCTGGGCCTAATGTATAAAGGCTTCAAATGCCCCTTCATGCCCTGGTCAGGCCTTTCGAAGAAAGCATTTTGTTCTTTGACAACTCCATTGTTGAGCACATAGTAGAAAACTGGTTTATGTTTCGCCATTTCCTCCTCATCAACTTCTTCCTAATCCTCTATTTCAATTTCCTGGTTATATTCCTGAGGTAAAACTGATACTACATTAAAATTAACATTAAAGGACGAAACCCTGTCAGATTCGAAATGTTTGTTGATATTTCGTCTTCTTTTGTTAGGTTCTTCTGAACTTTATCACTTGTGACCTTCTCTTCTTATGAAAACAACTTTCGAATCACGGGTGGCTTATTTGAGTTCGCAGTGCTCGAAAGGAACTTGTTACTAATGGACTCTCCTATGTCCTTCGATGCTAACTCTCTCTCAGCCTTTTTGATCCTCTGGTGCCTCCTCCACTGGGATCTGGACATTGGGTTTTTTCCTTTGTTGTTCTCTAACTTGTATTCCCTCTCTTCTATGTTTGAAACTGCTTTCTTTAGGCCATCTAAGTTCTTCCCCCTTGGTTGAAACTTCTCCACTTTCCTCTTTCTGCCCCTGCTTACGTCCATCTGTCAGTTGGTACTTTTGCTGGAAGTTTGAACGCGACTCTCCTAGCTTTGGGGTGAGGATTATCTTGCCTTCTGGGGACTCCCCTCTTGTCGAAGACATATATGTTGGGGTTGCTACCTTGTTTGTCCCATCCATGGGTAAATGGAACTCTTTCGAACATTTCAGCCATCTCTTTATCATACACTGCCCCACACCTGGGACATAACAAACATTTTGTTTCATATTTATAACAACGTAGCAAAAAACCAAGCAGACTTTCCCCTGGCCTTGGGTACACTTTCATCAACTGGCTTTTGTGCCTCCAATTGCCATGGGTTCTAGCATGCTGCGCTCTTTCATAAGCCTCTGCAACCATTTGATTCAGAGAAATGTTGCACCTTGGACACATCAACATCTCTAAATTCCTTCGATGACACCTCCAGAGGTATTCTCACAGAGTCTCATTAGCCTTAGGGTAGCCAAAACTCATTTGTTCCCTTTCCAGCTTGAGGCATCTTTCAACTTCTTCCATTTTTGGTGGAGGTTGGTTCAAATCCACCATGTTAACTCTTAGACTAGGACCTTCAACAATCCTTATCTTCTCAAATTTGACTCTAAGGCCTTCAATAGCCTCAGTTATTCCTCCCTCATGGCCCTCAGTGGCCTCTGATTCAGCATCACCTACAAAAATATTTTTGCCAGGAGTGTCAAAAGGGATTATGTTAGTTAGGCCTTCAGTAGCCTGTTTTCCATTCATGTTTGAGCCTTCGACTCTCTTGGCCTCTTCTCTTTCATATTCCACCATATCCACCATGTTTATTTCCACAAGTTCAGCATAATTGGTGTGTGCAACATGGAGGGGGTCAACATCAACCTTCATGTGGTTCTTGACTTTGTCAGCAAACTTCAAGCGTCCTTCTTTGATAGAATTTTGAATAAGATCCATGAAAAGAAAGCATTGTGAAGTTTTATGGCCCAAAAAGTTATGATATTTGTAAAAACCGATTTTCTTCTGTTGTTCTAGCGGAGGAATTTTGGAATTAGGAGGCACTATCATTTGAGCATGTTTTACAAGCAAATCGAAAATATCATCACATTTAGTAACGTCAAACGTATAAGCTTTCTTGGGGAATTTGTCATTCTTTTCTACTTCGACATGATTTCTGCCGTTTGATGGTGTAAGCATTTTACAAGAGTATGGGTGTGCTTTTTTTAATTCAGCCAAATCTACTTCGAATTCCTCAAGATCATATATGTCACCGAAGGCTTCTTTTTCCTCTTCTTCGATTTCTACATAAGCTACCCTCTCTTTCTTATAATTCTTACTTGCCCTGTCCTTTTCAGCTTTCAAACGTTTGATTTGTTGAACTCTGTCTGCTAATTGAGCCATGTCTCTTAGATACTGAGTATCTAGTTTCTTTCGAATGGAGTAATCTAATCCACCAGCGGCCATTTCGACCAATTCATGTTTAGGCACAATTGTGAAACATCTAGATAATAGCAAACAGAACCTATTTAAATAGTCATTTATATGTTCAGTAAACTTTCTTTTAGTGTTGGCTAATTCCTTTAGACTTATTTTAGTTTGCCCCATGTAGAATTGTTCATGGAACAACCTTTCTAAATGAGACCATGTATATATAGAATTTGGTGGCAATGTAGTGAACCATTTAAAAGCATTTTTTGTTAATGAACTAGGAAAATATTTTATCCTTAAGTTTTCATTATTTTCCAAGTCCCCTGCTTCTATCAGATACATGGCCACATGTTCGACAGTTGATTCATTAGTATCTCCTGAGAATTTTGTGAATTTGGGGACTTTACAACCCCTTGGTAATTCTTCCTGAAAAATAAAATATGTTAATGGAGATGTGTAATTTGGATGTCGAAACCCTGTATTCAGGCTATTTTGGGCCATGATTCTTTCGATCATGGTGGTTAAATTATTTTCAGCCAGTATGTTATCCTTCCTAACTCTATGACTCACTTCTTCTGCATTTTGATCCCTGTTAACCATTACTATTCTTCTAGGTTGCTCCTCAGGGATCTCATTTCGAATTTCTCGTCGTTCTACCCTTGCCCCTATATCCCTTTCGCCATCCTCTTGTCTGGGTAGTCGAACCTAATTGATAGTGGGTTCTTCCTCTTGAATTGCCACCTGATTCTGCCTATGTCAAACAGGTGCTTGTGGGGCTCCAAAAAAGTCTGCTATGCGCGCCATCTACGCTGACATTTGCTGATAGGATTGAGTATTGTCTTGGTTTGTCCTATTAATATTATGGATCAAAGGAGATAAAATGGTATTCATTTCACGTGCAAGCACTCCTACCATGTCATGGTTACTAGTGTCCATTTGTTGCCTAAACGCTGCCTGAGTGTCAGTTATGAGTATAGGCAATTGGTTTGACAATCCTTGGTTCTGCGTATTTCGACCCACATGGTTCATGCCAGAACCAGAGTTTTGCACTGGTAAAAAAGTTGTCATGGTAGGTGTGATACAGTGGAAGAACTGACTTGAATGTTTTGCGTTTTATCGCAAATATTGCGGTTAGCAAGAGTCGCCACCGACTTTTCTTTTATCCAAAAAGGAAAGGTGCAAAAGCACGGGAAAGACCTTTGAGATTATTTCTTGAGTTCGGGGGGTAAATTATGAAAAGGGAAGGTATTAACACCCTTTTCATCCATGGTTTTCCATGGGCTATTAGTTACTTGCTAGATCACTTGCTTTTGTTTGAAATTGTGCTTTGTGTAGTTTTTGAAAGTATTTTGTAAAGAGGCCATTGTTTAGGAAAACTTTGTAATAATTCTCGTTCGTAAGAATGTATACAAAGATATTGATCTTTTGAAAATATTTTCAAGTTTGTAAGATGTTTTGAAAGTGTAAGTGTTTGTTTTGAAAATAGCAAGGATGTTTTGTTTTGAGAGTGAGAAAGTAACTAGGAGCATTCTACCTACTCAAAAGTTTTTCATCTTCATTTCCTCTTTCCTTTGACATTGTTATCTTACCATTGATTTGGTAAGTAACCCTATCTTTGGATGTAAACGGGACGGGCGTGGCTCATCGTATAACCATGATTAGCAATGTTGCAAGGTATCTTAACATTCTCTTTTAGGGACTAATATCATTTGAAAGGCAACATAGATAGCGTCATCGAGGGACTATGATCTTATATTTTGCTTGTTTTTTCTAAGACACCTCACATGCGTAATATGGCCATTTTGTAAGGCAACCAAGTGGATTTTACCCTAGGGGTGCTTGTGTGCAAGTGTATTGTTTTTCATGTTTGTTTTGTCTTGTATTAGGGTTTTCTAATGGATTGGTTTTAGTCTTTCCATACAAACCCTAATTACTAGCATTTGTATTAAAGCGATAAATTGTGGAATTTAAAATTACTACGCTATTATAATACTTGTGGGAGGGGAGTGTACAAATCATAAATGGGGATTGCAAGAAAATAAAGCCTAATTGTCTATTACAACCATATTGAATTTATACAAAGATTGAACAAGTAATGTACAAAAATGAATAAATATACAAGAATGTGAAAGTAAAGTAAATGGATGTTTATTTGGATTTTTTAGGAAAAGGGTTTTTGTTTTAACCTAATTAACTAAAAGAAAAAATAATTAATTAGATAGTAAAAAAGTAAACCTAAATTTACTAGGAAAAGAATTTTAAATAAAACCCTAATCTATTAATTGATTAAAAAGGAAATTAAATTTATAAGAAGAATATTTTTGGTATTTTTGTCTTAAAAATAATTTATAGTATTATAAAATATTTTTGGTCTTTTTTGGTTTTAAAAATAATATATTTTAAATGTGTAAAAGAAAATAACTAAAACCCTAATTTTTTCAAATTAAATTCATAAACCAATTAATAAATAAATGAAGTATGATAAAAATATATTTTTTTTGTGTAAAATATAAATAAACTATATTAAAATATAAATCTAATATTTTTTATTTTTTTTCTTCTAATTTTTTAATATTAGAAAAATATTTAAGAAAACAAATAAATAAAAATAAGAAAAAGAAAATAAAATGGGCCAGGGGTGTGGATAGCCAGCAATGGGGGTTAGCAGTAAGAAAAAAAACAATAAGGCCCAATGGAGGCCCAGGCACCTGTCCAAAAAGTCATAAAGTGTAAAAAATGTAAAAAAATTTAAAAGGGTACCACTGAGGCTCGAACCCAGGTCCCTCAAGTCACAGGCGCGCGCTTCTACCACTGGGGTGGCTATACATCCGTTTATATAATCAAAACAACAAATATATGATAGTAAACAAGTAAATGGCCTGAACTTCATCTTCAACCTCACGCCCAGCCAGAGCCTCTGTATCTCATTCAAATCTCAACAAAAATGAAAACTGCAAATAGGAAACTTGCAGCAAATTTCCTCACGATTTCAGAAATGCAAAGCAATAAAACTATAGATCAAAGACAAGCATGAATTTTAATGGCCCTAATCTGAACCCTAAATATCTCAGAAACTTCAATCTTAAAATTCTCTAAGCTCAAACAAAATTAATGAAAACTATGAACATGGTTAGCTTTAGGGCAATGATATCTACATTTTTCATTCACAAATAAATCATTAATGATGCCTGTATGAAGAGTTCAAAAGTCAGAAAACTTACCTTGCAAGAGGGTATCGGGTTTGGAGTTTGAGTTGCTTTCAGTGAGTTCCAATGATTGGATTAGCTTCCTCAAGTTCCCAGGAAGCTAATGGGATGCTTAGCTTGAGCTGAAAGTGCCCGAGGAGTTCTGGAGAAGTCAAGGTGCAAGGTGCTGTTTTTGAAAATGGGGGATGATGATGGAGGTGTTACAGTGGTGTTGCAGGTGTTAGGATTGTTTGTGTATGTTGTTTAGAAGCTTTTGAAAGTGAAATTCCAAGAAATGGACAAGCAAATTTGGAGATTGGATTCAAAACTCAAAAATGACAAGTTTTGAAGTGTTTTTGGTGATTCTGTGTTCTAGGTGTTTCCAGGGCTTAAGCATGCATGGGATTTGCGGAAAGTGGCTTGTGTATGTATAAGCAAAAGGGTTTGAGTGCTTTTGGAAGTTTCTTTTGAATCATCTTGTATCATGGTGAAAATTTTGCTCAAAGTTGTGAAAAAATATGAAAATTTCCAACACTTAGAAAAATTTCTTAGAAATTTTAACTTTTCAAAATGAAATCTTGAATTTTTGATTTCTTGATGAACAAGTTTCATATTTTGACATGATTTGATGAATTGTGATCTTTGGCATTTGATTTTGACAAAAAGTCAAAGTTTTATTTTCATTATACAATTGACTTTTGATCAGTTGATTGAAAATTCATCTGTCAATCCATTGGACTTGAGCTATGTTTTGAGTCATTTCATTAGGTAAAAATGATGCAATTGGACTCTTGAGATCATGACTTAAACCAATTGATCATTTGCTAGGTCAAAAATCAGAAGTTGCCCTTTCCCAGTCAAAACCCTAATTTTGACCATTTTGCCCTTTTGAAGATTTGATCAAATTTCTTAAGGAATTATGGTCCAAACTTGATCAAATGATACATATGTGTTTAAAATGTTGATGTGGATAAAAAATTATGAAGTTTCACTGTAAATTGGCCACAATTGACTTTTTCCCCAATACAGTTGATTTTTAGGTTAACTGCTCAATTGACTGAGCAAAAGTGTGATCCAAAGCTTGAAACTTGACATGAATAATATTGAGGGTCCATAATGATCCATGAAAGTCATATGGGGCATTGGAAGTTCAAACATCCTTGTGCAATCTCAAACCCTAATTTTGGTCATCAGTGCTTAAGGAGGTGTCTTGAGCTGATCAATCCTAGTGCAGTCTTGAGCCAAAGGAGATCTTGTGATTAAATTTTTGATAAGTGAGAGGTCAAATTTTGTGGTACAACATCTTCCCCTGTTCAATCTTCTTAAGCCTGAAGAGTTAGATTGGCGAGTTTTTCCATTCGTAACTCGAAGGTAGAAGATGATTGGACATTAGAGTGCCCAGAAATTTGCACTCGGTGATGTGATGATTGATGGTATAGGGAATGGGCTTAAAGATTCCATTTAGAAGGATGATGGAAAGTTGTTGGAGATAGGATTGTATATTCCATCCAGAAATGATTGTTGAACCGTATTTGTAAGCTGAAACTGAATGAGTATTAGAACGGCGTCCGTGTCTAGAGCGTATCTGAAGATTGAATCTGAATGAGTATCAGAACAGCGTCCGTGTCTGGAGCGTATCTGAACTGTATTTGAAACTTGAATCTGAATGACTATCAGGATGGCATCTGTGTCAGGAGCGTATCTGAAGATTAAATCTGAATGAGTATCAGGATGACATCCGTGTCTGGAGCGTATCTGAACTGTATCTGAAGATTAAATATGAATGAGTATTAGGATGGCATATGTGTTTGGAGCGTATCTGAACTGTATCTGAGAATGAAATCTGAATGAGTATCAGGATAGCATCTGTGTCTGGAGCGTATCTGAACTGTATCTGAGAGAGAAATCTGAATGAGTATCATGATGGCATCCGTGTCTGGAGCGTATCTGGACTGTATTTGAGAGAGAATTTGAATGAGTATCAGGATGGCATCCGTGTCTGGAGCGTATCTGAACTGTATCTGAAAAGCCTTTAAACATTGTTAATGGTAGTTTTCGATTAACCTTATCCTGAAAAGGGTAAAATGTTAGCTAATATGCAATGTCATGTCGTATGAAATGCATGGTGTAATGAGATTGTGATACATGCATTCAAGTTATCAATGTTTATGATATATGGATGCGATGTATGCGTATGTGAGCTAATCTGCTGCACTGCTTGTTGGATTGGGGAAAATAAATCCCCGACTACTGCTGAGGATATGGAGTGTGAGTCTTCATATTGTGAAGTTGAAGTGTTGATGAATTTCCTCTTAGAGAAATAAACTCTGTTGTAAGGGAACCGCTCCGTACTGCTTGTGAAATCCTGTTGGGGAATCCTGAGAAATTGGACGACTTCTACTGGGGATTAATAACTGGAAGTTTTGTTCTGCTGGGGATTAAATTGCACATTACGGGGGATTTCATGGAAATAAGTTAGAGAGATTTCCCTATCTCTTAAAGCCCTTAGTGATTTTATTTCTAATTTGTTCATTTGTAAATGGTAATTAAGTTCAAATGCATATGTTCAAAAATAAATCATTGGACGTTTTTGTAAACAAAACACAAGAGTAAAGAAAAACAGATAGTTTTGCACTTTCAAAGGGTTATCTTTGTATTGACTTTGAGTAAGTATTTTTGTATAATAAGACAAATATTCTAGTAAGAGAATGTCGTCGTAAAAAAAATGAAAATTTGATACAAAGAAAAGATAGCTATGTGAAATAATCCCATGGGGTTCCCATTCTGCTATAGCTTTCATGTCTCTGAGCATTTTATCTATTTGTCGCCTTGTCAGAAGCTGATTGAATTGATCAGAACTGCTGAGTTTGTCAGTTGAAGCCAAAGGTTGTTTATGAGGTGATCCAACAAGACATAGCCATAGGCTTTAATTCCCTAACTTTTTCCTGGACCGCCCTTTCGGGTTTTCAGTCCACCGGGATACCCTTTTTTGCCCAAGCCGCCCTTTCGAGTTTTCAGCTTGCCGGGTGTACATATTTTTTTGTTTTATCCCTAATTTTTGCTCGAACCTTCTTGGTTCCCCGGGATGCCCTTGTTTTGCCTAGGTGTGTCAACCTAGCGGGTCTCTTATGAGTAGTATCTTTTGACTATGTCTACGTTCACAGAGCGCGGAAGGTCGTTGCCATCCATGGTGGTTAAGATCATTGCTCCACCAGAAAATATGCTTTTGATTACAAAGGGTCCTTCGTATGTAGGAGTCCATTTGCCACTGGGATCACCTTGCGGCAGTATGATGCGTTTGATCACCAGATCCCCGACTTGATATACTTGGCGTCTGACCTTTTTGTTGAAAGCCTTGGTCATCCATTTTTGATACATTTGACCATGACAGACGGCAGTAAGACTTTTCTCATCAATTAAGTTCAGTTGATCAAGTTGAGTCTGGATCCAATCGTCTTCGTTCAGCCCTGCATCCTTCATAATTCTCAGAGAGGGGATCTGGACCTCAATAGGCAAGACAACCTCCATGCCATATACCAGAGAGTAGGGTGTTGCCCTGGTTGATGTGCGTGTTGTGGTACAATATCCGTGGAGAGCGAATGGTAGCATCTCGTGCCAGTATTTACGTGACTGTCATTTTTTGTATGATCTTTTTGATGTTCTTATTTGCGGCTTCGACAACACCATTCATCTTTGTCCGGTAAGGGGAAGAATTGTGATGCTGGATCTTGAATTGCTCGCACAGGGCGGTGATCATAGTATTATTTAGATTCGTACCATTGTCTATGATGACCCTCTCTGGGATACCATAACGACAAATGAGATTCTGCTTGATGAACCAGGCTACAACATTCTTGGTAACGGAAGTGAAAGAGGCTGCCTCAACCCACTTTGTGAAATAGTCAATGGACACCAAGATGAAGCGGTGTCCATTAGAGGCTGTTGGTTTGATTTCCCCAATCATATCAATCCCCCACATAGCGAAGGGCCAAGGATCCGTCAAGACATTCAGAGGAACCGGAGGTACATGCACTTTGTCAGCATAGATCTAACACTTGTGGCAGGTTCGAGAGTGTTGATAGCAATTTGCTTCCATGGTAGACCAGTAATAGCCTGCCCGTAGGATCTTCTATTCCATCATATGCCCACTGGAATGGGTGCCAAAAGTGCCCTCATGTAGATCAGCCATGGTCTTTTCTGCTTCAACCTTGTCTACGCATCGAAGTAACACAGAGTCATGGTTACATTTGTAGAGAATGCCATTACTAAGGAAGAATTAACATAGAATCTCCTTAAGAACTTCTTATCATTAACTGAAGCTCCTTCCGGATATTCTTGAGCCTCGAGATACCTCTTGACTTCGTGAAACCAAGGCCGGTCCACTACTTCTTCAGTATTAATCTCGTGACAGTGAGCTGGTTCATCCATTCATTCAATGGTGATCTGGGGAGCCTCGTTATCCTATTTAAGTTTAAACGTGGATGGCATTGTGGCTAGTGCGTCTGCTAGCTGATTTTCTTCTCGCGGGAAATGCTCGAAGGTAATCTTCTCAAAATGTGGGATAATGTCAACACATGTTCTTTGTAGGAGATAAGGTTAGGGTGTTTGGTGTTCCATTCCCCTTTGATCTGGCTGATGATCAAAACTGAATCTCCGAATACATTTAAGGATTTGATCCCCAAATCTATGGCAGCTTTAAGACCAAAAATGCACGCTTCGTATTCTGCCATGTTATCTGTACAATAGAAGCAGAGTCTTGCAGTAAAGGGAGTATGACATCCTTCAGGAGATATGAGTACAACACCTATACCATTGCCAAGTGCGTTAGATGCCCCATCAAAAACCAGGGTCCATCGGGATCCTTGTTCAGGTCAATCATATGGTCTGAATTCTTCACAATTGTTTACCATCATGATGTCTTCATTTGGGAATTCGAACTTCATGGACTAGTAGTTGTCCACAACTTGATGAGCAAGGTGATCAGCTAGTACACTGCCCTTTATTGCTTTCTGGGTAGTATACTGTATGTCATATTCTGTCAGGATCCTCTGCCATCTCGTTATTCTCCCAGAGAGGGCAGGTTTCTCGAAGATGTATTTTATTAGATCCATTTTAGATATCAATAAGGTAGTACGGGTCAACATATACTGTCTTAGCCGGCGAGCAGCCCATGCTAGAGCGCAGCAAGTTTTCTCGAGCAGTGAATATCTGGTTTCAAAGTCGGTAAACTTTTTGCTCAGGTAATAAATAGCATGCTCTTTTCGGCCAGACTCGTCATGCTTCCCCAGCACACACCCCATTGAATTTTCCAAAACAGTCAGATACATGATCAAGGGTCTTCCCTCGACTGGTGGCATCAAAACTAGAGGCTCTTGTAGGTATTCTTTGATCTTGTCGAAGGCAGTTTGGCACTCATCATTCCATTTGACTACTTGATCTTTCTTCATTAATTTGAAGATTGGATCACAAGTAGCTGTCAGGTGAGAAATGAATCTGGCAATGTAGTTTAAACGTCCCAAGAATCCTCTGACTTCCTTCTCAGTATGAGGAGCAAGCATCTCTTGTATCGCTTTTACCTTGGCGGGGTCGGCTTTAATACCTTTATTGCTGACAACAAATCCTAGGAGTTTACCGGAACTTACTCCAAAGGTGCATTTATTTGGGTTCAACCTCAGCTTGTACTTCTTTAGCCTCTCAAATAGTTTTTGTAAATGATCAAGATGCTCTTCTTCTGTTTGAGATCTATTTATCATGTCGTCCACATAGACCTCTATTTCGTGATGTATCATGTTGTGAAATAGAGCTACCATGGCACGATGATAGGTTTCCCCAACGTTCTTCAATCCGAATGGCATAACCTTGTAGCAGAATATGCCCCATTGTGTGATAAATGTTGTTTTCTCCATGTTCTCAGGCGCCATTTTGATTTGGTTGTAGCCTGAGAAACCGTCCATGAAGGAAAACACTTTGTGCTGTACCGTATTGTCAACTAGAATATCAATGTGGGGAAGTGGGGAATCATCCTTAGGGCTTGCCCTATTTAAATCTCTGTAGTCCGTGCACATTCGTACCTTGCCGTCCTTATTGGGCAAGGGAACAACATTGGCAACCGATTGCGGATAGGAAGTGACGGCCAAGAATCTAGCGTTGAATTGTTTCATGGATTCCGCTTTGATCTTCTCTGACATGTCTATTCATATACGAAGGACCTTTTGCTTTACCGGAGGGCAATCTTCTTTTGTAGGTAGACGATGTACTACGATGTCTGCATCAAGTCCTGGCATGTCTTCGTACGACCAGGAAAAGATTTCAACATAATCGTGTAGCAACTGAATCAGACGCTCTTTAACACTGGGTTCCAGATTGGCACCCACCTTGACTTCTCTATTGTGTTCTTCGGTACCTAGGTTAATTGTGTCCATGGGTTCTTCATGGGGCTGAATAGTCCTCTCTTCTTGTTGTAGTAACCTGGCGAGTTCCCCTGGAACTTCACGATCCTCCTCACCTTTGTCTTCGGCTTGGTAGATTAGATTTTCAGAATCACAGAAGGACATAGCATAACCGTTACCCATGGGATCCCGAATGGATGTAGATCTGCATTTTGAATGTGAGTTTGTGTAAGAGTACAACTATCTTTGAAAGAAATGAAAATCTAAAAAGAAAAACAATGAGCACAAAGTTTACAAAACGTCCATGATTCATTGATATTATATGGAAATGAGATAATAACCCTTACAAATGGACCATTGTGCCTCGGGTAAGACACAATGTTTTAAGAGTCTGAATTGTTTAATATTACAGGTCCGACAAAATTTAAAGACAAATTACTGTGGGATAAAAGTGATCGGGACAAAATCTATAGCTTCCTAGTTGCTGAGCCCTTCATTGACAGTTGGGAAAACCCAGTCCTCCATGTCATAGATGTCTTAATCATCCTCCACGGTGTTGACTTTGTGGTTTCTGATCTTTAAGAGTGGTCCTCCGGCGCGAGCACAACGTACAACTTTCTGGGCTCCTGAACTGAAACCCAAACCAAATTTGTCAGATTTGTACGGGATATCTAATAGTTGGCCCCAAATGGTGAACCCACCTTCTTCTATCACTGCCTTGGCATCTTTCAAAGATCACATCTTGAGCGCAGGCCTTGTAATCTTGGGGACTTGAGAAATAGCCTTGGTTACCGCCACAGTTTGCGGGACTTCTTCAAAGTGCTGGAATGGAGTTTCAATAAATTGACCATCTAGTTCCACACATCTGAAGGAATTTAGATGGATGACCATATAATCTTCTTCTCCATGAATAGTGATGATTTTCCCCTGAATTGGATATTTCAGCATTTGATGCAACGTAAAGGTAACGGCACCAGCATTGTGGATCCACGGTCGGCCTAATAAGCAGAAATATGAAGGACGAATATCCATTACATAAAAAGTTGAATCAAATGTTTGGGTTCCAACTTTTATGGGGATGTAAACTTCCCCATGCACCATCCTTTTTGAGTCGTCGAAGGCTCTCACTACTATGTTGCTCGGTTTCAATGTCAATCCTTCACAGTCAAGCCTATCAAGAGCCTTATTAGGTAACACATTTAGAGATGAACCAGTGTCAACAAAGACATGAGCTAACGTCGTGCCCCTGCACTCGACTGAGATATGCAATGCCTCGTTATGCTTCCTCCCTCTCGGTGTTAAATTAACATCTGAAAAACCTAAACCATTATCTGCGGTCAAGCTAGCTACACAGTCTTGGAACTGATCGGTAGATGTTTCTTGGGGTACATGGGCAGTTTTAAGGAATTTTACCAAGGCTTTTGCATGAGCCTCGAAACATAAAAATAAAGCCAGCATGGAAATTTTTGATGGAGTTTACCCTTGTTGCTAGACTACGTTGTAGTCGCTTCTTTTTATAATATTTAGAATTTCCTCTATCTCTTTTCGGGAGGTCTCAGGGATAGCTACTGATTGTGCCTTCGTCCGGACAGGCTCAACCAGAATACCTTTTCCTCGTGTCTCGGTTGACTCGGCTGTAGGAATGTCAATAGGGGTGATAACAGGGATTGTAACAGTTTTGTCAACAAGAGTATTATCAGAGATGATTGCAGGATTGGGAATAGTCTTTGGAGGAGAAACACCAACAGGAATGATTACGGGTCCAAAAATAGCTTTTGGAGGAGCAATTTCTAGAGAGAAAACCCTTCCACTTCAGATTATCTTGCTAGTCCCTGCGATGTTACTGATATCAGAGTCATCTTTCTCAGAACTTGAATCTTCAGCAGCTGGCCAATCTTGCTTGATACTGTGATAGTAGACATCACCTCCATAATTCCATGGGACAGTTTTATCTGACAAATACGGGATTGGTCCAGGCATTGTAATTATCAACGGAACTACTTTAGGAACTGATGTAATTCTAACGGGTCATTTGGTGGAGACCCTGGAAGAATTGTCAGAAATGGTCACGATGGAAACATCATTATAAGAAACAGTTGGAATAGAAGTCTTTTCGAACAAAATCTCCTTGTCATCTATTAGGCATTGAACGCCTGCTTTTAACAAATGACAGCTGGTTGGTGAGGATAAACAGAAATGATAGATTTCATCATAGCCTGGGAATACACCGACATTTAACAAGTTCTTTTTAATAGTCAGGAGTGGCGTCACAAGCTCATCAACTTAAGTAACAAACATATCTTCCTCAACAGTGTTGACATCACGGCTGTGCTTGGGCATAGGGGCAGTAATACCATTGGGAATTTCTGGCGCATCGAATTCGATCTCTTTGGCTTCAAGAAGGTATTGTACCTTGTTCTTCAGAGCCCAACAGTTGTTAGTGTCATGACCGGGACTCTCAGAATGGTATGCACAACGGGCATTAGGATGATAGTGAGGAGAAGTTATGTTAGGATTCTTTGGAGCTTCTTTTAAAGTCACTAGATTGGATCTTAACAAATATGGAAATACTTGAGATAATGTCATAATAATTCGGGTGAACTGTCTGACTGGTCTTTCCGTTCTTGGCTGGTTGCTTCTTGGCTGAGCAGGCGCAGGTTTAGGAATCATGACATCCCCCACCATTGGACGGCGTTCAGCCCTATCTTGATTTCTCTGAGGATATACAGTGACAACTTCTTTCTTTCTAATGAATGGTTTTCTTACAGCAGCAGAGGATGCATCTTTTTGAATCTTCCCATTCTTTATCCCAGCTTCCACCCTTTCTCCGATCAATATCAATTCGGTAAAACCTGCCGATGAACTCCCAATTAAGCGATTGAAGAAAGGACCGGACAAAATGCCCAATAACATGTCTACTAATTCTCTTTCAGATAGGGGAGGCTGGACTCTTCCTGCTAAGTCCCTCCATTTTTGCGCGTAGTTTTTAAAGCCTTCACTTGAAACCATGGTGTTGTACCCCAAAATTTTCCCTCCCACTTATCAAGAATTTGCTCACAAGATCTCCTTTGGCTCAAGACTGCACTAGGGTTTGATCAGCTCAAGACACCTCCTTAAGCACTGATGACCAAAATTAGGGTTTGAGATTGCAAAAGGATATTTGAACTTCCAATGCTTCATATGACTTCCATGGATCATTATGGACCCCTAAGATTACTCATGTCAAGTTTCAAGCTTTGGATCACACTTTTGCTCAGTCAATTGAGCAGTTGACCTAAAAATCAACTATATTGGGGAAAAAGTCAACTATGAGCAATTTATGAAGAATTCAGGCCATATGACGGACCTGAACAAGGATCCCGATGGACCCTGGTTTTTGATGGGGAATCCAATGCACTCAGCAATGGTATAGGTGTTGTACTCATATCTCCTGAAGGATGTCATACTCCCTTTACGGCAAGGCTCTGCTTCAATTGTACAAATAACATGGAAGAATATGAAGCATCCATTTTTGGTCTCAAAGCTGCCATAGATTTGGGGATCAAATCCTTAAATGTATTCGAAGATTCAACTTTGGTTATCATCCAGATCAAAGGGGAATGGGACAATAAATACCCTAACCTTATCCCCTACAAAGAACATGTGTTCACATTGATCCCACATTTTGAGAAGATTACCTTCGAGCATTTCCCGCAAGAAGAAAATCAGCTAGCAGACGCACTAGCCACAATGTCATCTATGTTTAAACTTAAATGGGATAATGAGGATCCCCAAATCACCATTGAACGAATGGATGAACCAGCTCACTATCACGAGATTAATACTGAAGAAGTAGTCGACCGGCCTTGGTTTCACGAAGTCAAGAGGTATCTCGAGGCTCAAGAATATCCGGAAGGAGCTTCAGTCAATGATAAGAAGTTCTTAAGGAGATTCTCCGCTAAATTCTTTCTTAGTAATGGTATTCTCTACAAACTCAACCATGACTCTGTATTACTTCGGTGTGTAGACAAGGTTGAAGCGGAAAAGATCATGACTGAGTTACACGAAGGAACTTTTGGCACCCATTCCAGTGGGTATACAATGGAAAAGAAGATCTTATGGGCAAGCTATTACTGGTCTACCATGGAAGCAGATTGCTATCAACACTCTCGAACCTGCCATAAGTGTCAGATCTATGCTGACAAGGTGCACGTACCTTCGGTTCCTATGAATATCTTGATGGATCCTTGGCCCTTTGCTATGTGGGGGATTGATATGATTGGGGAAATAAAACCAACAACCTCTAATGGACACCGCTTCATCTTAGTGGCCATTGACTATTTTACAAAGTGGGTTGAGGCGACCTTTTTCTCTTCTGTTACCAAGAATGTTATCGCCCGTTTCATCAAGCGGAATCTCATCTGTCGGTACGGTATCCCAGAGAGGATCATCATAGACAATGGTATGAATCTTAACAATACTATGATCACCACCCTGTGCGAGCAATTCAAGATCCAGTATCACAATTCTTCCCCTTACCGACCAAAGATGAATGGTGTTGTCGAAGCCGCAAATAAGAACATCAAAAAGATCATACAGAAAATGACAGTCACATACAAAGACTGGAATGAGATGCTACCATTCGCTCTCCACAGGTATCGTACCACGACACGCACATCAACCGGGGTAACACCCTACTGTCTAGTATACGGCATGGTAGCTGTCTTGCCTATTGAGGTCCAGATCCCCTCTCTGAGAATTATGAAGAACGCATGGTTGAACGAAGACGATTGGATCCAGACTCGACTTAATCAACTAAACTTGATTGATGAGAAAAGGCTTACTGCTGCCTGTCATGGTCAAATGTATCAAAAACGGATGATCAAGGCTTTCAACAAAAAGGCCAGACGCCAAGTATATCAAGTCGGGGATTTGGTGATCAAACGTATCATACTTCCGCAAGGTGATCCCAGGGGCAAATGGACTCCTACATACGAAGGATCGTTTGTGATCAAAAGCATATTCTCTGTGAACACAGACATAGTCAAAAGATACTACGCATAAGAGACTCGCTAGGTTGACACACCTAAGCAAAACAAGGGCATCCCGGTGAAGCAAAAAGGTTTGGGAAAAAATTAGGGATAAAACAAAAAAAATCTGTACATCCGACAAGTTGAAAACCCGAAAGGGCGACTTGGGCAAAAAAGGGTATCCCGGTGGACTGAAAACCCGAAAGGGTGGTCCAGGCAAAAGTTAGGGAATTAAAGCATATGACTATGTCCCGTTGGATCACCTTACAGACAACCTGACAAACTCAAAGGTTCTGATCAATCCAATCAGCTTCGGACAAGGCAACGAACAGATAAAATGCTCAGAGACACGAAGGCTATAGCAGAATGGGAACCCCATGGGATTATTACACATAGCTATCTTTTTCTTTGTATCAAATTTCATTTTTTTACGACGGCATTCTCTTACTAGAATGTTTGTCTCATTGTACAAAATAATTACTCAAAGTCAATACAAAGATGTCCCTTTGAAAGTGCAAAACTATCTGTTTTCTTTACTCTTGCGTTTTGTTTACAAAAACATCCAATGATTTATTTTTGAACACATGCATTTGAACGTAATTACCATTTACAAATAAACAAAATAAAAAGACAATCATTGATGGCTTTAAGGTAGGAAAATCTCTCTAAGCTATTTCCATAAATCCCCCGTAATGTGTAGTTTAATCCCCAGCGGAACAGAGCTTCCAGTTATCAATCCCCGGTAGAAGTCGCCAAATTTCTCAGGATTCCCCAACAAGATTTTACAAGCAGTACACGGCGTTTCCCTTACAACAAAGTTTATTTCTTTAAGAGGAAATTCATCAACACTTCAACTTCACAACATGAAGACTTACACTCCATATCCTCAACATCAGTCAGGGATTTATTTTCCCAATCCAACAAGTAGTGCGGCAGATTAGCTCACATACACATACATCGTATCCATATATCATAAACATCGATAACACGAATGCATACCATGCATTTCATACAACATGACATTGCATATTATCTAACATTTTACCCTTTTCAGGATAAAGTTAATCAACCGCTACCATTAATAAAATTCAAAGGAATTTTCAGACACAACTCAGATACGCTCCCGACACGGACGCCATTCTGATACTCATTCAGATTCAGCTTTCAGATACAGTTCAGATACGCTCCAGACGCGGATGCCATTCTGATACTCATTCAGATTCAACTTTCAGATACAGTTCAGATACGCTCCAGACACGAATGTTGTTCTGATACTCATTCAGATTCAACTCTCAGATACAGTTCAGATACACTCCAGACACGAATGCCATCCTGATACTCATTCAGACTCAACTCTCAGATACAGTTCAGATACGCTCCAGACACGAATGCCATTCTGATACTCATTCGGATTCAACTTTCAGATACAGTTCAGATACGCTCCAGACACGGATGCCATTCTAATACTCATTCAGATTCAGCTTTCAGATACAATTCAGATAAACTCCAGGCACGGATGCCATTCTGATACTCATTCAGATTCAGCTTTCAGATACAGTTCATATACGCTCTAGACACGGATGCCATTCTGATACTCATTTAGATTCAACTTTCAGATACAGTTCAGATACGCTCCAAAAGTGGACCCCATTCTGATACTCATTCAGTTTCAGCTTACAGATATGGTTCAACAATCATTTCTGGATGGCATCTACAAGCCCATCTCCAACAAATTTCTATAATCTCTCCAAATGGCATCTTTAAGCCCATCCACTCTACCATCACATCACTGAGTGCAAATTTCTGGGCACTCTAGTGTCCGATCATCTTCCACCTTCGAGTCACGAATGGCAAAACTCGCCAATCTAACTCTTCAGGCTTAATAAGATTGAACAGGGGCAGCTATTGTACCCCAAAATTTGCCCTCTCACTTATCAATAATTTTCTCATAAGATCTCCTTTGGCTCAAGACTGCACCAGGGTTTGATCAGCTCAAGACACCTCCTTAAGCACTGATGACCAAAATTAGGGTTTGAGATTGCACAAGGATATTTGAACTTCCAATGCTTCATATGACTTCCATGGATCATTATGGACCCCCAAGATTACTCATGTCAAGTTTCAAGCCTTGGATCACACTTTTGCTCAGTCAATTGAGTAGTTGACCTAAAAATCAGTTGTATTGGGGAAAATTCAATTATGGCCAATTTACAGTCAAAATTCATAATTTTTGACCCACATCAACATTTTAGACTCATATGTATCATTTGATCAAGTTTGGACCATAATTCCTCAAGAAATTTGATCAAATCTCCAAAAGGTCAAAATGGTCAAAATTAGGGTTTTGACTGGGAAAGGGCAATTATTGATTTTTGACCTAGAAAATGATCAATTGGTTTAAGGCATGATCTCAAGAGCCCAATTGCATCATTTTTACCTAATGACTTGGCTCAAAGCATTGCAAGTCCAATGGATTGACAGATGAATTTTGCAGTCAACTGATCAAAAGTCAACTGTTTACTGAAAAGTCAAACTTTGACTTTTTGGTCAAAATCAAATGTCAAAGATCACAATTCATCAAAGCATGTAAAAATATGAAACTTATTCATCAAGAAATCCAAAATTCAAAAATTCATTTTGAAAAGTTAAAATTTCCAAACTTAGAAATTTTTCTAAGTGTTGGAGATTTCTTATTTTTTCATAACTTTGAGCAAAATTTTCACCATGATGCAAGATTATTAAAGAGAAACTTCCAACATGAAAGTTGTAGATATCCATGAAATATACAACTTTTCTTTACACAACTCCTTCTAAAAGTGCTTGGGTCTCAAGTTATAATCTTAAGAATACATGGTCATGAAACAAAACACTTAGTGAAATATTTGCCCTAATTTGGTCAGGATTTTGACCTAACTTCATGGAACTTTTTCATATAGGTTAAATGGGAATCTTCAAAATCAATTAAAATATGGGTTGTAGAGAATATTGCAAGCTTTCCAAAATGTCCAAGAACTCCTTGAGATCATTTTTGAGTAGGGAGAATCGAAGAGATGAAGTTAGGGTTTTATCACTTGAATTAAAAGTTATTTTGTGATGAACCAAATTCAAAATTCAAAGTATGCTGTATAAACTCTACTTTTCAGGCCTCAAACTTGTTATGCACTCCATAATTAATGACTTGCACAGCTGTTAGAGGTCTCATTTCAAGCATTCAATGCAAGGCCATGCTTTATGTCCATTTTGGGAAGAAAGTGCACATTGCCATTTTGATAAAGTGACTTTTTGCACAAAACTTGTTCTTGAGCCTTGCACCTGTTCTCTTCTGATCATAAAAGTCCCATAACCCATAAGAAACTTGTTAAACACTTACAATCACTCAGCCCATGCTTGTACCTCACATTGAAACTTGGTTTCCCATATTTCTTCAAAATCAAGTAACCTAGCAATTAGCTAAAAAACTTGTACTTCTGATTGTCCAAACCACTCCAATCCTTTTGCTTATAGATATACAAACCATTTGCCACAAAAGACATGGATGCTTAAGCCCTGAAAACACCAAGAGCTCATAATGACATCTTATACCTCCATTTTCACATAAATTGACAAAAACTTGAAACTCATAACTCCCTCGTGCGTTTTCAAGTCTTTTGGTTCCTAAAGCTTCTAAACATCATTTAGAACTGATCCCACACCCTGTTACAAGACTGTAACACCACTAACACCATCCTCCATTTTCAAAAACAGAGCTTTGCACTTGGACTTCTCCATAACTCCTCAGGTACTTTCAGCTCAAGCTAAGCATCCCATTAGCTTCCTGGGAACTTGAGGAAGCTAACCCAATCATTGGAACTCACTGAAAGCTGCTCAAACTCCAAACCCGATACCCTCTTGCAAGGTAAGTTTTCTAACTTTGGAAATCTTCATACATGCATCATCAATGATTTATTTGTGAATGAAACATGTAGATATCATTGCCCTAAAGCTAACCATGTCCATAGTTTCCATTAATTTTGCCTGAGCTTAGAGAATTTTAAGATTGAATTTTCTGAGATTTTAGGGTTCAGATTAGGGCCAATGAAATTCATGTTTGTATTTGATCTATAGTTTTAATGCTTTACATTTATGAAACCGTGAGAAAATTTGCTGCAAGTTTCATGTTTACAATTTTCATTTTCATTGAGATTTGAACAAGTTACAGAGCTTCTGGCTGGGCGTGAGGTTGAAGATGAAGTTGGCCTTAGGAACGTGTTTGCCTTATGTATTTATTGTTTGATTTATATAAACGTATGTATAGCCACCCCAGTGGTAGAAGCGCGCGCCTATAACCCGAGGGACCTGGGTTCGAGCCCCAGTGGTACCCTTTTAATTTTTTTTCTTCGCATTTTTTGCTTTCTGACTTTGTTTCTTGGACAGGCGCTGGGCCTCATTGGGCTTTGTTGTTTTTGTTTTTGCTTTCTAACCCCTTGAAGGCTATCAGCACCCCTGGCCCAATATTATTTCCTTTTCTTATTTTCATTTTATTTATTTTCTTAATTATTTTTCTAATATAAAAAAAATCACAAAAAATATAAAAATAGTAGATTTATATTTTGACTTAATTCATTTATTTTTTCTCACAAAAAATATTTTATTTTAACCATACTTTATTTATTTTACTAATTATTCTTTGTAAATTTAATTAAAAATAGGTTTTAGCTATTTTCTTTTACACCAATTAAAATATATCATTTTTAATATAAAAAGACCAAAAATATTTTATAATACTATAATTTATTTTCAAGACAAAAATACAAAAAATACTTTTCTTAAACTTCATTTCTTTTTAATCAATTAATAGATTTAAGATTTTATTTAAAATCTTTTTTAGTAAATCTAGGTTTAATTAATTATTTTCTTTTAATTAATTAGGTTAAAATCAAAACCCATTTTCTCTAAAAAAAATCAAACAAAATATCCATTTACTTTACATTTATAATCTTACATATTTATTCATTTTGTGCATTATACTCATTTAATTTCTTTTACATTTATACCAATTCAATATGGTTGTAATAGTTTAATTAGGTTTATTTTCTTGCAATCCCCATTCATACTTTGTATTACCCCTCCCACAAGTATTGTAATAGCGTAGTAACTTTAAATTTCGTAATTTATCGCTTTATATATAAATGCTAGTAATTAGGATTTATATGGAAAGACTAAAACCAATACTTAGAAAACCATAATTCAAGCCAAAATCAAGCATGAAAACAATACACTTGCACACAAGCATCCCCTAGGGTAAATCCACTTGGTTGCCTTTACAAAAATGGCCATATTACGCATGTGAGGTATCTTAGTAAAAACAAAGCAAATACAAAATTATAGTCCCTCAATGACGTTATCTAAGATGTCTTTCAAATGATCTTAGTCCCTAAAAAGAGAATGCTAAGATGCCTTGCAACATTGCTAATCATGGTTATACTATGTGATACGGTGGCCAGAACTGGGACGTGTTTCCCTATTTTTTTTAAGGAATTACTGGTTTGCATTTTGTGTTTGTGTTCGCAAAATGTCGCGATAAGCAAGAGTCACCGCCGTCTTTTATTTTATCCAACAAGGAAAGGAAAAAAGCACAAAAAAATTCCTTTTCCGAGATATTTCTGAGTACGGGGGGTAGATTATAGAAAGGGAAGGTATTAGCACCCTTTCTATTCGTAGTTATCTACGGGCTCTTAGGTACTTTCTCATCATTTTCAAAATTGTTTTCTTTGTGTTTGTGTGATTTGAAAAGCTTTTGTTTCGACTTCGATTTAACTCTTGCTTCTGTCTTCAAGAGTGTAATGAAGTGTTTTTGAAAACTTTGTTTGTAAAGAGGTGTAAGTGTGAAAAAAAATTTTGTTTTGATTGAGCAAGTACTTAAGAACTAATCTACCTACTCGAAAAAGAATAGTTCTATGTTTGTTTCCTTTAGACAATGCTATCCCACTATTAGTGAGTAGGTAGCACCGTCGTTGGAGTTTTGAGGGTCAATTCGAAAAGGGACGTGCGGTCACTAAAGCAATGTCAGGACGTCTTAGTAATAACCCTAATGTCTTAGATCAATTATCCGAAGTGACAATATCCGAGGCAACCTTTCCGAGGCAATTTTGATCTTTGGACAAAAGGATGACCACTAAAGCATCCTATACTCAATGACCGTTTACCGAAGGAAACCAAGTGGGAGCGTACCCAAGGAGTGCGCATGTGCGAGTGATTCAATTTCAAATTATTTATCTTTGCACATTTAGGGTTGTCTAACTATTTTAAAATTACATACATTCTTGTCATGCATCCTAATATCATATATCTAACAATTAATAATTTGCGGAATTTAAAATGCGGAAATTAAACTACGTTATTACAAGGCTTCAGGTATTTACATAGCCAAAAACAAACCCTTTGAAATTAAAGCGATAAACGTAAATAAACGTCCTAATTAAACTATTACAAACGGTAGGCAGTTACATCAATATGATAAATAATAAAAATAAAGCGCGCGAGAAAAATTAAGATGAATGCGAACTAGGGTTTTGACCCTTCTATCCTAATTAAAAGAAAAAAAATGTTTTTGTTGTTTTTAATATTTTTAAGGAAAATATTAGGTTTTAAATTTAAACACTAAATTAATTAGCTAATTAAATTAATTAATGAAAATAATAAAATGACCTATTTTTTATGTTTCGGTTATTTTTAAAAAACGAAAATAATTAAATTAGAAATAAAACCTATTTGTTCTAATTAATTTTAATTATGTATAAAAAAGAAATTAAAGTTATCTAAATTAACAAACCAAATTAAATTAATTAATTTTTTAATAAAAAATAAAATCTAGACCTAATTTATGAAAAGTGATATTTTTTGTGATTTTTTTGATAAAAATAAAATTGATTTTTGTTAATAAAAACAATTTAAATAAATTAAATAAATAGAAAAATATAAAAAGGAAAAGAGAATGGGCATGGTTCTTGTAGCAAAAAGGGGGTATGAGAAGCAACTTTCTGGGCCCATCAATCTGAAGTCCACATTGACTTCTGAGATCCTATGTTACGCGTTTGACTAGGCATTTGGTGCTCCCTCCTGGATGGCCATCAGATTTGGCCATCTGGCCACTTGGCAGACTGGATCTTGAGGTCACATGATAGACCCTTGGCTTGTGTATGCACAGAATCCTGAAAAGGCAAAATACATGAAATATTTGGGGGACCTGGGATTCGAACCCAGGTCCTGAAGCATTATCCATGCACTCCACTACTGCTGCGCCAACTGTTCTTGTTTGTACATCAAATAAGAAATAATAATAATATACAAAACAACGATTTACTGAAAAATAATAAAAAAAATGCGCGTCAGAAATTTGAATAGTCCAATAGAGAGATGACACGCAAGTCTTCCCTGACCTCGTTCCGTTGGTAAAAGTGGGAAACTTTTACCTACGGACGTTTGTCCGTCGCTATAGGCAGAGCTCGTTCCAAAATCCTCCATGAGCAATATAAATGACATTTAATGCCATAGTTGGATTCGTTTTGTCCTCCTGAACATGATGGTACCACTCATGAAGGCTAATTTTACCTGTAAGAAAAAACCCTAAAACAGAGCTACAAACCCTAGCCATGGTGAAATCTTACACAAGACATATAAATGAAATTAAACGATGAAGAAAGCTTGCAAATGTTTCATGGATCAAGAATCTATAACTATTTCATGCTATAAGTACAGGAATGATGCAATTCGATTTCAAGAATATAACAATACCAAGACTGACTTACAGTGTGTTAGAGGGGCTGAAAATGCTTGCTCTTGATTGCTTTCGCTTGCTGGGAATCTAAGGAAGTGATTGAGACAACTAGAAGGCCTTGAGGATGCCTGGAAATAGGAATTCATGTTTGCACTTTCTTGGTATTTTTTCAATTCTTTTCTCCTTGTTGCGCCTCTTTTTAACCTAGTTTTGAGTCTGCACATGTTCTATATGTATCAAGGAAGGGATTAAGGTTGATAGGCTGTACTCAATCTTCCTCCATCAATGAATTGGATCTTGATTTGATACACCTTAAAAATCTTTCAAAAAATGGCCTATTTCAATCTTTTTGTACACACCATGCCTTGATACGAATTTGAATACTTGCTAGCTGTAATTTAAAACCTGAAACAAGCACAAAATCTTTTGTTTTCAATATTTTGGATTTTATATGATTTGTTTTGATTTAAATTGAATTAATTCAAATAAAAATAAAAATAAAAAATAAAAATATTATAAGGACAATTGGCAAGGTCTAGAGCTCATGGACTATGTTGCCAACTCAAAACAAGTGAAAAAGATTGGGCCCATTTGGCAAAATTTGAAGTTTTAGGCATAGTTGACTTTTGGCAATTTTGCAAAAAGGGTCAACTATGCATAACATCCTCAATATTGAATCTTTTAAGGTGTTCTTGGACTTTTTAGAAAGCTTGAGATGTCCTCTAATCAACCCTTTTGGTCTCATATCAATTTGATATTCCATTCTCATGTATGAAGCTTTGACAAAAAAAGGTGTTTTTGTTGACTTTTCAAAATGACCTATAATGTCCAAATTTATAACCTTTTGTGAGTGCATATTTTGAACTTGGGAGATGAAGATGGATTGTAGAGCATGGAATCCTCTTCAAATGAGGTTTGGATGGGTCATTTCTCATAAAGTATGAGAAAGTTATGCTTGGTCAAAGTTGAGTTGACTTTTCCTACAAAACCCTAATTTAGTAACTTTTGGTTCTTGAGGAATTATGAGAAATCATTGATGAATCATGATCAACACTTTATAAAATGATTAAATATACTTCAAAATGAGGATGTTGACCAAAAATATTAAAGTTTGACTGTATGTGGGCCACAATTGACTTTTGCCCTAACATAGTCGATTTTCAGGCCTTTGAACAATTGACTGAGCAAATTTCCTCTGTAGGGCTTGAAACTTGACATGGATGATCTTGAGAACAAATTAGGACATTGGTGAGAATTTGGGATCACTTGGAATCAAGTATCTTGATGCAATATGAAACCCTAATTTGAGGTAGACTGCCTTAGGAGAGAGCTTGTGTGGCCAACCCTTGGACTACCTTGAGCAACTTGAGGATCTTTCTTGAAATGTTTTGATAAATATGGGAGGGAAAATTTTGGGGTACAACAGCTGCCCCTGTTCAATCTTCTTAAACCGGGAGATTTAGATTTGCTTGTCTACCTTTCGTGATCTGAAGGTGGAAGATGATTGAACACTAGAGTGCCCAGAAATTTGCATTCGCGTGAAGTGGTATCCGTATTGCGATATCGGGAATGGGCTTACATATGCCATTTGGAAATTGCTGACGAGGGGATGGGCTTAAATATGCCATCTAAAGGAGTGTCGATCGCATAAGAGATTCCTTAGCGAGAGCTTGTATACGTGTCGTTGAGGAAGATTCCGTTGGGGAAGGCTGATCTCTGTTGATAGAGGTAGAATTTTAGGAGCTTCGGTCGTCCGTTATTCTGCTGGTGAGTCGTCTCTGTTGTATTTTAGGAACTTCGGTCGTCCGTATTCTATTGAGGAAACATTTCTATTGAATTTTAGGAACTTCGGTCGTCCGTATTCTACTGAGGAATCATCTCTGTTGAATTTTAGGAACTTCGGTCGTCCGTATTCGACTGAGGAAGCATCTCTATTGACATATAGGAACTTAGATTGTCCATTATTCAACTGAGGAATCATCTCTGTTGAATTTTAGGAACTTCGGTCATCCGTATTCGACTGAGGAATCATCTCTGTTGAATTTTAGGAACTTCGGTCATCTGTATTCTATTGAGGAAAAATCACTGTTGAATTTTAGGAACTTCGATCGTCCGTATTCTATTGAGGAAACATCTCTGTTGAATTTTAGGAACTTCGATCATTCGTATTCTACTGAGGAAACATCTCTGTTAAATTTTAGGAACTTTGGTCGTCTGTATTCTACTGAGGAAACATCTCTATTGAATTTTAGGAACTTCGATCGTCCGTATTCTACTGAGGAAACATCTCTGTTGAATTTTAGGAACTTCGATCGTCCTTATTCTATTGAGGAAACATCTCTGTTGAATTTTAGGAACTTCGATCGTCCGTATTCTACTGAGGAAACATTTATGTTGAATTTTAGGAACTTCGATCGTCCGTATTCTACTGAGGAAACATCTTTGTTGAATTTTAGGAACTTCGATCGTCCGTTATTAAATTGAGGAATCATCTCTATTGAAGAGGAAAGTTGAGAATGAACTACTATCTGGTCGTAATCCAGGCTTTATAGCGACTTATTGGGGATTAAACTATTATCCAGTCGTACCTGGGCTTCACAACTTGAATTTTGCGAGAATTCGATTGTACCCTTCTTGAAAGGTAAAGGTTAGTTGTATGTAATGCATGATATGTATCAAGCAATGATGTTCTAAAAATAAATGAGATTGTGTTGTATGATGCATATGCATGTCATGATGTATGGAAATGTGATGTTTTTAACTGGGGAAAATAAATCCCGGATTGCTGCTGGAGAAAAGAGTTGAATTCTTCGTTTCCGCTGGGGATAGTGAATGAAGATGATTGTAAGAATAAACCTGTAGGAGAGGATAATTCTGCTGAGGAATAGACTGACGAGGAAATGACTCTGTGGGGAAGAGATGCTCTGCTGAGGATTCCGCTGAAAAATTCCGCTGGGGATGAATTACCGTTGCTGGTGATAATGAACCATGTTGGGAATTAAGTTTCTATTTGTGAAAAGAATGAACTCCGCTGGGGATGATTTTCCATTATAGACTCTACTGGGGACAATCTTCCAGAGTCTACTGGGGATAATTCTCCAAACTCCACTGGGGATGGTCTTCTAGACTTCACTGGGGAGAGCCTTCTAGACTCCATTGGGGATAGTCTTCCAGTGCTGGTGATAGATAAACTCTGCTTGGGGGGACTCTTACCGACTCATTCGCGGTTGCGAGCCTCAGCTGGGGAGAGTTAACACTACTGTCTTTTTTTTAGTCTGCGGGGAGTGAATGCACCTTAGTCATATTCTTCAACTAAATCTATCCATGTACCTGGTGGACAGAGCAACTGTAAGGTCTGGACCATTCTTATTTTCCCCTGTTCCTGATATTACGAGTAATCGTCTTTTGTTTCGCATGTAAATATTCATGAGCAACAATTATTGTCAAATGCATATATCAAAAATGAACATTGGACGTTCTTGCAAAACAAAACAGAAAAAGGAAAACAATTTGAAATTTCTTTGAAAAAATGAATTGTATTAACTTTGAAGTTGGCCTGTAAATAGGCGTTTTTGTACAAGAGGCTGACGTCCTAGTAAGAGAACACCGCCGAACAAATAGAATTTATACAATTTATGAAAAACAAAGAAAAACAGCTATGTGAACAATCCCACTGGGTTCCAACTCTACTAATTCCTTTATATCCTCGAGCATCTCATCACTTTGCTACTTGGTTGAAGGTGGATCAGACTGATTAGTGCCGTCCGAGCTTGATAGTCGATACCGAAGTCTGGTTGCAAGATGATCCAATGAGACATAGTGTTACGCTTTGATCCCTAATTTTTGCCTGGACCGCCCTTTCGGGTTTTCAGTCCACCGGGATACCCTTTTTTGGCCAAGCTGCCTTTTCAGGTTTTCAACTTTCCAGGTGTACAGATTTTTTCATTTTCATCCCTTATTTTTGCCCGGACCCTTTTGGTTCTCCGGGAATCCCTTATTTTTGCCTAGGCCAGTCAACCTAGCGGGTCTTTGATTATGTGTAGTATTTTTTCACTATGTCTGCATTGACGGGGTGAGGAAGGTCGTCACCATCCATGGTGGTTAGAATCATAGTTCCTCCTGAGAAAATGTTCTTAACCACAAATGGCCCTTTGTACGTAGGGGTCCATTTGCCCCTGGGATCACCTTGTGGTAGGATGATGCGTTTGATCACTAGATCCCCTACTTGATACTCTTGTCGTCTAACTTTCTTGTTAAATGCCTTGATCATCCGCTTTTGATACGTTTGACCATGACAAATAGCAGTAAGTCTCTTTTCGTCGATTAAGTTCAGCTAATCAAGCTGGGTCTGGATCCAATCGTCCTCACTCAAACCTTTATCCTTCATAATCCGAAGAGAGGGTATCTGAACTTCAATGGGCAAGACTGCCTCCATACCATATACCAAGGAATAGGGTGTTGCCCCTGTTGACGTCCGCACTGAGGTGCGGTACCCATGAAGAGAAAATGGTAACATCTCGTGCCAATCTTTGTATGTCACCATCATCTTCTGCACAATCTTCTTGATATTCTTATTAGCCGCTTCAATAGCCTCATTCATCTTCGGCCGGTAAGGAGAAGAGTTGTGATGCTGTATCTTGAACTGTTTGCAGAGCTAGGTGATCATCGTATTGTTGAGATTCGTACCATTGTCCGTGATGATCCTCTCTGGTACACCATATCGACAAATCAGAATGTGCCGAATAAACCGTGCCACGACGTTCTTGGATACAGTAGCAAAGGAAGCTGATTTAACCCACTTTGTAAAGTAATCAATTGCTACTAGGATGAAACGATGCCCGTTGGAAGCAGTAGGTCTGATCTCACCGATCATGTCGATGCCCCACATTGCAAAAGGCCAAGGTGCCGTCAAGACGTTCAGAGGAACCAGAGGTATATTCACCTTATCAGCATAGACTTGGCACTTATGACATGTCCGATAATGCTGATAACAATCGGCTTCCATGGTAGACCAATAATATCCTTCCCGAAGGATCTTCTTTGCCATGGTATGTCCACTAGAATGAGTTCCGAAAGTACCTTCATGTAACTCTACCATAATCCTTTCCTCCTCGCTCTTATCCACACATCGCAGTAAGGTTTAATCATGATTACGTTTGTAAAGGATACCATTATTGATGAAGAATTTCGTCGTGAACCTTCTCAAAAACTTCTTATCATTAGTAGATGCACCCTCAGGGTATTCTTGAGCCTCAAGATACCTTTTTACCTCGTGAAACTAGGGTTTATCTGCTACCTCTTCAGTCTCAATGTCACAACAATGTGCGGGTTCGTCCAACCTTTCAATGGTGATCCGGGGAGCCTCATTGTCCCACCTAACCTTGAACATAGAAGACATCGTAGCTAGCGCGTCCGCTAACTGATTCTCCTCTCTTGGGAAGTGTTCAAAGGTTATCTCCTCAAAATGCAGAAGCAACGTCAATACATACTCTTTGTAAGGAATAAGATTTGGGTGCTTTGTATCCCACTCGCCTTTGATCTGACTGATCACGAGAGAGGAATCTCCGAACACACTCAAGAACTTAATCCTTAGGTTAATAGTTGCTCTAAGGCCCATGACGCACGCTTTATACTCCGCCATGTTGTTGGTGCAGTTGAAACATAGTTGGGCGGTGAATGGAGTATGAGAACCTTCAGGAGATATGATCACGGCGCCAATGCCATTACCCAAAGCATTTGAAGCTCCATCAAAATACATAGACCATCGGGATCCTTCCTCAGGTCATTCATTTGGTCCAGGTGTTTCACAGTCAGTTACCAACATAATGTTCTCATCCAGAAACTCGAAATTCATAGACTGGTAATCATCCACTGCCTGATGTGCCAAATGATCTGCCAACACACTTCCCTTGATTGCTTTTTGGGTCATGTATTGGATGTCATACTCAGTCAAGATCATCTGCCATCTCGCTATTCTTCTGGATAAGGTAACCTTTTCGAAGATATACTTGATTGGGTCCATCTTTGATATCAATAGGGTAGTGTGAGTCAGCATATACTGTCTCAGCCGGCGAGCAGCGCATACCAAAGCGCAACAAGTTTTCTCAAGCAACGAGTATTGGGTCTGCAGTCGGTAAACTTTTTGCTAAGGTAATAAATAGAATGCTCTTTTCGGCCAGACTCGTCATGCTGCCCCAACACACACCCCATCGAATTGTCGAGTACTGTCAAGTATAAGATCAAAGGTATCCCTTCAACTGGAGGCATCAAAATAGGTGGCTCTTGTAGATATTCCTTGATCCGTTCGAAAGCGGCCAGACATTCATCATTCCACTTTACCACTTGATCTTTCTTCATTAGTTTGAAGATTGGCTCACAAGTAGCGGTCAAATGTGAAATGAATCGGGTAATGTAGTTCAGACGTCCCAAAAAGCCTCTGATTTCTTTTTCAGTTCGTGGAGCTGGCATTTCCTGTATAGCCTTCACCTTTGCAGGATCCACTTGAATACCTTTATCACTATCAACGAAACCCAACAGTTTACCAGACCTCACCCCGAAGGTGCACTTGTTCGGGTTTAACCTCAGCTTGTACAACTTTAACCTGTCAAATAGCTTTTGAAGATGGTCAAGATGTTCCTCTTCAGTTTGGGATCTTGCAATCATGTCGTCAACGTATACCTTAATCTCATGATGAATCATGTCGTGGAACAAAGCGACCATGGCGCGCTGATACGTTGCCCCAGCATTCTTTAATCCAAAAGGCATGACCTTGTAGAAAAAGGTACCCTACTGCGTAACAAAGGTTGTCTTCTCCATGTCTTCGGGAGCCATCTTAATCTGATTGTAACCAGAAAAACCATCCATAAAAGAGAAGACCTTATGTTGTGCGGTGTTGTCAACCAGAACGTCGATATGAGGTAGAGGGAAATCATCCTTGGGGCTTGCCCTATTCAGATCCCTATAGTCCACAGACATACGAACCTTACCATCTTTCTTCGGCACCGGAACCACGTTAGCAACCCACTGCGGGTAAGAGGTAACTGCTAGAAAACTGGCATCAAACTGTTTCATAACCTCAGCCTTGATTTTCTCAGACATCTCTGGGCGCATTCGGCGAAATTTCTGTTTCACTGGAGGACAGTCTTCTTTGGTTGGCAATCAGTGAACCACAATATCAGTATCCAACCCAGGCATATCTTCATAAGACCAGGCAAAGATCTCAACATAATCACGCAATATTTGTATCAACCATTGCTTAACACTAGGCTCCAGATTTGCACCGATCTTGACCTCTTTCTTGTCTTCCTCGGTACCCAGATTTACTGTTTCCACTGGCTCTTCATGCGGTTGTATGGCTCTCTCTTCCTGAAGTAACAGTCTAGCAAGTTCACCAGGCACTTCGCAATCATCCTCACCTTCGTCCTCGGCTTGGTTGATCGGGCTTTCGAAGTCATAACTGGAAGTAGCAGAGTCGTTGTCAGTGGGATCCAGAGTGGATGTGGGCCTGTATATGTGAGTGTGTGTAAGACAAATAGCTGTTCTGCAAGATAGAAAAGAAAAACAAGGAGCGCAAACTTCGTAATACAAGAAAATGTCCAATGCTTTTATTGATGATATATGGAAATGACAAAGATTAAGCCCTCACAAACAAAGCCACGGTGTCTCGGGCAAGGCACCGGGCTGTAAAGTTTTTAAATTGTCTGTTACAAACTCAAAACAAAAGTCTATTACTGTGTAATAAAAGAAATGGGCACGAAGTCCTTCGCCGTCCAATTGCTCAAGCCACCGTCGGTAGTCGGATAAATCCAGTTGTCGATATCTGACTCTTTATCATCACCTCCAATCACATTCGCTCCCTGATCATGTTTTGGCATAGGAGCAGTCATGACATTTGGCTTTTCCAGCGCGTCAAACTCAATCTCCTTAGCATCAATCAGATCCTGCACTTTATTCTTTAAAGCCCAACAGTTATTCGTATCATGCCCTGGGTTATCAGAGTGATAAGCACAACGGGCGTTCGGATTATATAGCGTTGATGTAGTACTGGGATTCTTTGGAGCTTCCTTTAGAGTCACCAAGTTGGTTTTCAACGATTACGGCAGAATTTGAGATAGAGTCATACTGAGCCGAGTATACTGCCTTTGCGGTCTCTCTACTCTTTGCTGATTGTTGCGTTATGGGGCAACAATTGGTCTTGATATTACTACCGCATTAACTGTTTGGCGGCGTTCGGGTCGATTTTGGCTCCTCGAGCTGTAAACTGCACTAGATTCCTTCTTGAAAGACTTCTTCTCTGTACTTGGCGAAGCACCTTTTTGTATCTTGCCACTTTTAATACCAGCTTCAACTCTCTCCCCAGTCATAATCAATTCAGTGAACCCAGACGATGAACTACCGATTAAATGATTGAGGTATGAACCAGACAAAGTCCTAAGAAACATATCCACCAACTCCCTATCAACCAGAGGGGGGTTGTACTCTTCCAGCAAGATCTCTCCACTTCTAAGCGTAGTCCTTAAAACCTTCGCTCGCACCCATAGACATACCCTGAAGTTGTGTACGCGTGGGAGCAAGGTCGACATTATACTGGTATTGCTTGTAAAAAGCAACAGCGAGGTCCTCCCAGTTGCGGATGTTAGCTCCTTCCAGCTGATAGAACCATTCAAGTTGAGTCCCTGACAGACTATCTTGAAAGAAATGAACCCATAGGTTCCTATCAGCAGTATATGGTTGAATCTTTCTGACATACGAACGGAGGTGTAACTTTGGGAAGGAGACCCCATCGTACTTAGCAAAGACAGGAGCCTTAAACTTGTGTGGGATCACCACCCCAGATGCTAGCCCCAGATCTCCAAAGTCCAACCCAAGTATCTTCTGGATCTCCATTGCGCTCAACCGGTCTTCGAGTTGCTTATACCTATCCTCGGCAGGAGGATACTGGTCTTCATCAAAGTCAGTGTCATTGTCAGAAACCACAGGGTTAGGACCCTTCCTTTCCTCTTGACTCTCTCCCCCTCCATATGAATGAGACAAATCAACTTCTTCTCGCAACCTATTCCCAAACCTGTGACCCATATTCAGGAGGACCACCTTCTTCTTATTCTTCTTCTTCTTCTTGTCCTTCAAGATAAGAGTCTTCAAATATTGCTGCCCCTTGGTCAGGTTCAGGAACATCTCCTGGAACTGAGCATTCTGAGCTTGAAGAGCCTTAATAGCTTGATCAGTAGGTGTTTCAGAAGACATGTTGTGCTGAAATAAATAGCGAAGAAGATAAGAAACCTGTAATGGTACCTGTAATGAGGTGCATAGGAATGGAATGCGTATGAAATGATTTCAAAGACTTAGGGAGATTTAGATTTGTAAAACCAAAATAAAACACACTTTATTAGATTAAAACTTGAAACAATGTTTAACAAATGCCCTTAAGGTGTTACAAAAGAAATACTGAAAAGCAAATCTAAACTAGAAATAGTAAAAAAACATCAGAACTCCCATGGTCGTTTTCCTTTCGTGCTGAAATAATCGTTGATCGTCCTCTCATTCTCCAGCTGCCTTGTAAGCTTTAGGATCTTCCGCTCCTGCTCATGATACTTCTCTATGTAGGTATCCCTTTCTTCCTTTAACTGGATCCAAGATCTCTTCAATGCCCCAATATCAGTAGGTATGTATGGATGAAGGACCGTATAAGGAACACCTTCTTCCTCAGTATGCTCTATGATCACCGACAAAATAGCTTCATATGGCATTCCCAGCTTTTGAGCACGGGCTCGAACCCATTGGAGATAGGGTTGCATCGGGAGAGAAGTCTTCATTCCTAGCTCATGTGGATCAGACCTATTCACCCTGTCCCAGGCTCGTATGAATCTGCGACGATGTCCCTCAACATCCCCCTTGAAGTCAAAGACAATTCCTGTAAGCAACAGCTCATGAGGACCGTCCCTTCGAGCTCGTCCAAACTGGCGTAAGGCTAAACAAGGATTATAGGTTATTCCTCCTCCAATTCCAAGCAATGGAACATTGGGGTATTCCCCACACCAATCAATGACAACTACTCTTTCCATATCTTTAGTACTCCAAAGGATGTCCATATGAGCAAGTGACATGATTCTGTAAGCCCAACCTACACCTTCCTCATTTTTCAATACAGATTTGGGGAGGTGAGAAATAAACCACCTCGCCAACAGCGGTGTATAACACATGAGAGTTCCCCTTCTCCGAACGTTACGGGTATAAAGAGCATGCAAAATATCACATAAGAGAGTAGGCACCGGGTTACGAGACATGAAGATCTTAACTGTGTTCACATCCACAAAAGAATCTGGATTTCGAAACAGAACCAAGCCATAAATGAGGAGAGCCAGGATGTCTTCAAATGCTTGAAAGTCCAAACTATTCCAGAACTGTTGAGCTTGATCAACTAAAAACTTATCCAAGAAACCTTTAACCCCGCTCCAAATCTCCCACTTGGATACTACATCAGCCATTGTCAAGTGTAAAGCTGAGGCAATGTCTTCTGGCCTAGGAGCTATCTCCAAACCTGTAAAGGGTGTCTGCTCTAGAATAGATATGCCCAGTAAGTCAGAAAACTCCTCCAAAGTAGGGACTAACTGATAGTCCGGGAAGGTGAAACAGTGATGCAATGGGTCAAAGAACTGGAACAACACACTCATCATTTTCTCATCCAAATTGGAAGTGACCAAACTAAGGAGACGACCATGTCTTCTAACAAAGGAAGAAGTATCAGGGACCTTTGAAACCAACTCTCTAAGCTGAGCAGGTATCTGCACGAAACTGACTCGAATGGTATTTCTGCATATAGAAGCCATGATCTGCAAAACAGAACAAAGATGAATCCTCTCGGTCTTTGAAATGGTTAGTCTAATGAAATATGCATGCGATGTCATGATGCATGATGTCATGATAAAAACACACCACAGGTATCACATATGGCAAACATGGTAAGGGCAAACAAGTCACACAATAGCCCTTAAATTTCAGGCTGGCATGGAGTTTAGGTACTACCCTCTTGCAGTTTAGTTGGTTCAACCTGTACTAATAATAGTAACCAGATTCTAGAGGTTCTCAATATCACTGACCATCCTCCATCGGTCATAATTCCAGACACACAATCTTTTCTCGCGGCCGGAACCATCTCGAGAGTATGGTCTCAATGAGTGTAGCATACTGCTACTTTCTATGGCCAAGTTGGTCAATTATAGGTTCTAAGGTCAGTTGATGCTTAATGACCCATATAGAAGCCCCATACTCTCCTTGTTCCTCCACAAGGGATATCGGTACCAACTAATGTGCCACATCAACGTAGCTACTGCTTCAGCCGTATCGGTCTACGCTGTACAGTTCCCTCAGAGTCTATTTCTACTTACCTAAAAGGTATCCCTAGATCCGGGTTAGGATCTATAGTAACTCTGATACAAAGCCCACAAAGATAAAGCAAACAAATCAAACAATTGAAAATAATATGATGAACTATTCCTAAGGTACACCCCACTTATTCAACTCCCCAGCAGAGTCGCCAGTTCTGTGATACGGTGGCCAGAACCGGGACGTGTTTCCCTATTTTTTAAGGAATTACTGGTTTGCGTTTTGCATTTGTGTTCGCAAAATGTCGCGGTAAGCAAGAGCCGCCACCGTCTTTTATTTTATCCAACAAGGAAAGGAAAAAAGCACAGAAAAATTCCTTTTTCGAGATATTTCTGAGTACGGGGGGTAGATTATAGAAAGGGAAGGTATTAGCACCCTTTCTACCCGTAGTTATCTACGGGCTCTTAGATACTTGCTCATCATTTTCAAAAAAAATTTCTTTGTGTTTGTGTGATTTGAAAAGCTTTTGTTTCGACTTTAATTTAACTCTTGCTTCTGTCTTCAAGAGTGTAATGAAGTGTTTTTGAAAACTTTGTTTGTAAAGAGGTGTAAGTGTGAAAAAAAAGTTTGTTTTGATTGAGCAAGTACTTAAGAACTAATCTACCTACTCGAAAAAATAATCGTTCTATGTTCGTTTCCTTTAGACAATGCTATCCCACTATTAGTGAGTAGGTAGCACCGTCGTTGGAGTTTTGAGGGTCAATTCGAAAAGGGACGTGCGGTCACTAAAGTAATGTTAGGATGTCTTAGTAATAACCCTAATGTCTTAGATCAATTATCCAAAGCGACAATATCCGAGGCAACCTTTCCGAGGCAATTTTGATCTTTGGACAAAAGGACGACCACTAAGGCATCCTATACTCAATGACCGTTTACCGAAGGCAACCAAGTGGGAGCGTACCCTAGGAGTGCGCATGTGCGAGTGATTCAATTTTAGATTATTTATCTTTGCACATTTAGGGTTGTCTAACTGTTTTAAAATTACATACATTCTTGTCATGCATCCTAATATCATATATCTAACAGTTAATAATTTGCGGAATTTAAAATGCGGAAATTAAACTACGTTATTACAAGGCTTCGGGTATTTACATAGCCAAAAACAAACCCTTTGAAATTAAAGCGATAAACGTAAATAAACGTCCTAATTAAACTATTACAAACTGTAGGCAGTTACATCAATATGATAAATAATAAAAATAAAGCGCGCGAGAAAAATTAAGACGAATGCGAACTAGGGTTTTGACCCTTCTATCCTAATTAAAAGAAAAAAAAATGTTTTTGTTGTTTTTAATATTTTTAAGGAAAAGATTAGGTTTTAAATTTAAACACTAAATTAATTAGCTAATTAAATTAATTAATGAAAATAAAAAATTACCTATATTTTATGTTTTGGTTATTTTTAAGAAAAGAAAATAATTAAATTAGAAATAAAACCTATTTGTTCTAATTAATTTTAATTATGTACAAAAAAGAAATTAAAGTTATCTAAATTAACAAACCTAATTAAATTAATTAATTTTTTAATAAAAAATAAAATCTAGACCTAATTTATGAAAAGTGATATTTTTGATAAAAAGAAAATTAATTTTTGTTAATAAAAACAATTTAAATAAATTAAATAAATAGAAAAATATAAAAAGGAAAAGAGAATGGGCCTGGTTCTCGTAGCAAAAGGGGGGTATGAGAAGCAACTTTCTGGGCCCATCAATCTGAAGTCCACGTTGACTTCTGAGATCCTATGCTACGCGTTTGACTAGGCATTTGGTGCTCCCTCCTGGATGGCCATCAGATTTGGCCATCTGGCCACTTGGCAGACTGGATCTTGAGGTCACATGATAGACCCTTGGCTTGTGTATGCACGGAATCCTGAAAAGGCAAAATACATGAAATATTTGGGGGACCACTCCACTACCACTGCGCCAACTGTTCTTGTTTGTACATCAAATAAGAAATAATAATAATATACAAAACAAAGATTTACTGAAAAATAATAAAAAAATGCGCGTCAGAAATTTGAATAGGCCAATGGAGAGATGACATGCAAGTCTTCCCTGACCTCGTTCCTTTGGTAAAAGTGGGAAACTTTTACCTACGGACGTTTGTCCGTCGCTATAGCCAGAGCTCGTTCCAAAATCCTCCATGAGCAATATAAATGACATCTAATTCCATGGTTGGATTCGTTTTGTCCTCCTGAACATGATGGTACCACTCATGAAGGCTAATTTTACCTGTAAGCAAAAACCCTAAAACGGAGCTACAAACCCTAGCCATGGTGAAATCTTGCACATGACATATAAATGAAATTAAACGATGCAGAAAGCTTGCAAATGTTTCATGGATCAAGAATCTATAACTATTTCATGCTATAAGTACATGAATGATGCAATTGAATTTCAAGAATATTGCAAACTGTGACTGACTTACAGTGTGTTAGAGGGCCTGAAAATGCTTGCTCTTGATTGATTTCACTTGCTGGGAATCTCAGGAAGTGATTGAGACAGCTAGAAGGCCTTGAGGATGCCTGGAAACAAGAATTCGTGTTTGCACTTTCTTGGAATTTTTTTCCAATTCTGTTCTCCTTGCTGCGCCTCTTTTTAACCTAGTTTTGAGTCTGCACACATTCTATATGTATCAAGGAAGGGATTAGGGTTGATAGGTTGTACTCAATCTTCCTCCACCAATGAATTGGATCTTGATTTGATACACCTTAAAAATCTTTCCAAAAATGGCCTATTTCAATCTTTTTGTACACAACATTCCTTGATACGAATTTGAATACTTGCTAGCTGTAATTTAAAACCTGAAACAAGCAAAAAATCTTTTGTTTTCAATATTTTGGATTTTATATGATTTGTTTTGATTTAAATTGAATTAATTCAAATAAAAATCAAAATAAATAATAAAAATATGATAAGAACAAGTGGCAAGGGCTAGAGCTCTTGGACTATGTTGCCAACTCAAAACAAGTGAAAAAGATTGGGCCCATTTGGAAAAATTTGATGTTTTAGGCATAGTTGACTTTTGGCAATTTTGCAAAAAGGGTCAACTTCACCAATGTATAACTTCCTCAATTTTGACTCTTTGGAGGTGTTCTTGGACTTTTAAGAAAGCTTGAGATGTCCTATAATCAACCCTTTTGGTCTCATCTCAATTTGATATTCCATTCTCATGTATGAAGCTTTGACAAAAAAAGTGTTTTTGTTGACTTTTCAAAATGACCTATAATGTCCAAATTTATAACCTTTTGTGAGTACATATTTTGAACTTGGGAGATGAAGATGTATTGTAGAGCATGGAATACTCTTCAAAATGAGATTTGGATGGGTCATTTCTCATAATGTATGAGAAAGTTATGCTTGGTCAAAGTTGAGTTGACTTTTCCTACAAAACCCTAATTTAACAACTTTTGGTTCTTGAGGAATTATGAGCAATCCTTGATGAATCATGATCAACCCTTGATAAAATGATGAAATATACTTCAAAATGAGTATGTTGACCAAAAATCTTGAAGTTTGACTGTATGTGGGCCACAATTGACTTTTGCCCTAGCATAGTCGATTTTCAGGTCTTTGAGCAATTGACTGAGCAAATTTCCTCTGTAGGGCTTGAAACTTGACATGAATGATATTGAGAACAAATTAGGACATTAGTGAGCATTTTGGATCACTTGGACTCAAGTATCTTGATGCAACATGAAACCCTAATTTGAGGTAGACTGCCTTAGGAGAGAGCTTGTCTGGCCAACCCTTGGACTACCTTAAGCAACTTGGGGATCTTTCTTGAAATGTTTTGATAAATATGGGAGGGATATTTTTTAGGTACAACATACGATGACCCACGCCCGTCCCTTTACATCCAAAGATATGGTTACTTACCAAATCAATGGTAAGATAACAATGTCAAAGGAAAAGAAAACGAACAAGAAAGACTTTTGAGTATGTAGAATGCTCCTAATTACTTGCTCAAATTCAAACAAAACATACTTGCTATTTTCAAAACAAACAACTATACTTTCAAAACCTCTTACAAACTCAAAAATATTTTCAAAAGATCAAACATCTTTGTATACATTCTTACGAATGAGAATCATTACAAAGATTGCCTAAACAATAGCCTCTTTACAAAATACTTTCAAAAACCACACAAAGCACAATTTCAAACAAAAGTAAGTGATCTAGCAAGTAAATAAGAGCCCATGGAAAACCATGGATGAAAAGTGTGCTAGTACCTTCCCTTTTCATAATCTACCCCCCGAACTCAAGAAATAATCTCACAGGTATTTCCTGTGCTTTTTCACTTTTCCTTTTGGATAAAAGAAAAGTCGATGGCGACTCTTGCTAACCGCAACATTTGCGATCAAAAACAAAACCTTCAAGTCAGTTCTCCCACCGTATCACACATGGCCATACTCTGGAGTTGAGTACGGGTGGGCGCAAGGTCTGCATTGTATTGGTATTGTTTATAAAAGGCAGCGTCCAGATCTTCCCAGTTATGAACATTGACTCTTTCTAACTGATAAAACCAATCAAGTTGAGTTCCAGACAGGCTGTCTTGGAAGAAGTGTACCCATAAATCCTTATCGGCAGTATGAGGCTGGATTTTCCTCACATAGGACTGACGATGCATTTTGGGACATGAAACTCCGTCGTATTTGGAGAATACTGGTGCCTTGAATTTTGGAGGGATGACAATCCCAGATAATAAACCCAATTCCTCAAAGTCCAATCCAAGCACTTTTTGAATTTCCATTGCACTTAAGCGTTCTTCCAGATGCTTATACTTGTCGTCGGCCGGAGGGTATTATTCTTCAGAATAATCTTCTTCCTCTTCCTCTTCCTCTTCCTCTTCTGAATCTGGATGGACAACTGCTTCCATGCCTTTCCCATCTTGATTGTCTTTCTCACCAGATGACGTTGCAAAGTCTAGGGTCCTTCTTGCTTGTTCTTGGAATCTTCTTCCCATATTTAGAACTCCGGTTATTTTCTTCGTTTTCTTCTTTTTCTCTTCAACCAGCAAGGTCTTCAACTATTCTCATCCTTTGGCTAGAGTTAGGAACATCTGTTGAAACTCAGCATTTTGTGCTTGGAGGTCCTTCACCATTTGCTCGAGATCCATCTTACTGAAATAAACAGTAGAAAGATGAGGAGTCTTGTTGCAAGAAACCTTCTTATGTTATGATGAATGGTAGATGCATATGAAATCATTTTAAGGATTTTAAAGATTCAAATTTGTTTTAGACAAAAAGGAAACACACGTTATATTAATAAATTAAAGCTTGAGTACATCAATGCTTTTTTGGGCAAAACAATACAAAAACTCTAAGATAAAAAGGTAGTACGCATCCTCTTTGGTGCGATGTAGCCATTCAGAGTCCGCTCCTCATGAAGTTGCTTAGTGAGTTCCAAAACCTTCTTATCACTAGCATAGAATGGGGCTTCGAAAGTGTCTCGCTCCCCTTTGAGTTGTATCCAATATCTTTGTAAGTCTTCAAGAGAGGTGGGCATGTCAGGATGTAGGATAGTGTATGGAATATCTCCTTCCATAACAGGCTCAATAATTACTGGGAGAATGGAGGGATAAGGCATCATAAGACTCTGAGCACGAGTTCGTACCCATTTGAGGTAAGGCTCAAGAGGGATGGAATTCTTATGCCCCAATGTCTTGCTATCTACCTTGTTTAACATCCTCCAAGCTCGGATAAATCTATGGCGATGAATTTGATCGTCGTTCTCGTAGTCAAATACCAAACCTTGAATGAGCATCTCATGTGGGCCATCTCTTCGGGCGTAACCAAACTGTCTTAAGGCTAAACAGGGGTTGTAGGTGATACCTCCTCTAATTCTAAGTAAAGGGACATTAGGGAATTCTCCATAACGGTCGACGATAGTAACATTCTCTATGGATCGGGAACACCAATGAATGTCTGAATGTTTGAGTGTTATCAACCTATATGACCACCTTGAACCTTGCTCGTTCTTCAATACAGATCGGGAAGATGCAAAATAAACCATATTGCCAAGAGAGGTGTACAACACATAAGGACACCTCTTTTCCTCATAGTGCGAGTGTGAAAAGAATGTAGGATGTCCCCTATCAAAGTAGGCACCGAGTTGCGGGATATGAATATTTTGACGGTGTTCACATCTATGAGTTAGTCAGGATTTGGAAACAAAACCATACCATAGATGAGGAAAGCCACAATTTCCTCAAAGGCTTGTAAATCCAAAGAGTTCCAACAATTTTGGGCTTTCTCAAACAAGAAGTTTGCTAGGAAACCTTTGAAACCACTCCTTGTTTCCCAATTAGTTGTGATATCAGATGATTGCAAGTGTAGAGCCTAAGAAATTTCTTCTGGCTTTGGATCTCTTTCCGTACTGTTGAAAGGTAGTTGATTGATAATGGGAATCCTTAAGAGTTGGGAGAATTCTTGCAAAGTTGGCACAAGTTGATAATCGGGAAATGTGAAGCAATGGTGTAAAGGATCAAAGAACTGAAAGAGCACCTTCATCATGTCTTCATCAGTGTTGGAGGTGACCAAATTTAGCATGTGACCATGTCTCTCGGTGAATGGATAATTTTCTAGAATCCTTGAAGCTAGTTCTTTAAGTTGTGGAGGGATCCTTACAAGATTGACTTGAATGTTTTTCCTGCGGATAGAATCCATATCCTACAAAACAGAACAAAGATAAATCCCAAGATCCTTGAAATGGTTAATGAATGAGTATGATGTTATGATGTTTATGATGTTACATACAAGTATATACAAACAAAGCAAACAAGTCCTTAGGTTTAGGCTTGCATGGAGTATCATAAGTAAGTACCCTCTTGAAGTTTAGTTGTCTCAAACCTGTCCTAGTAATAGTAACCGGGTTCTAAGGAGCTCAATATCACCGGTTTGTTTTGTTTGGTCATTGTTTCAGCGCAAGCCTCTTTAATGGCGACCGAAATATCCCAAAAAACCAAACCTCAATGAGTGTAATATCGAGTATCTACCAACTTTGGACTGCACCAAAGCCGGTCATCTCACTACGTCCTAATGGCCAAGTTGGTCAAGTAAAGGTTCTAAAAGTTCATTAGTGCTTCATGACATCACTCAGCGGCCCCATATTCTCCTTGATTAACTCAAGGGCTACCGGTACCCACAAATATGTCGCACTAACGTAGCTATTGCTTAGACCATGTCGGTATACCCCACACAGTTTCCACAATGTATTGCTACTTACCTATAAGGTATCCCAAATCCGGGTAGAGGATTCAAACCCAAAGGAAGAATCATAATGTAAAGCATGCAAGACAAACAATGAAAGCAAGTAAATGTGATATAACCCTAAGGTAACCCCACTTTTAGAATTTTCCCCAGCAGAGTCGCCACCGACTTTTCTTTTATCAAAAAAGGATAGGTGAAAAAGCACATGAAAGACCTTTGAGATTATTTCTTGAGTTCGGGGGGTAGATTATGAAAAGGGAAGGTATTAGCACCCTTTTCATCCATGGTTTTCCATGGGCTCTTAGTTACTTTCTAGATCACTTGCTTTTGTTTGAAATTGTGCTTTGTGTGGGTTTTGAAAGTATTTTGTAAAGAGGCCATTGTTTAGGCAAACTTTGTAATGATTCTCGTTCGTAAGAATGTATACAAAGATGTTGATCTTTTGAAAATATTTTAAAGTTTGTAAGATGTTTTGAAAGTGTAGGTGTTTGTTTTGAAAATATCAAGGATGTTTTGTTTTTAGAGTGACCAAGTAACTAGGAGCATTCTACCTACTCAAAAGTCTTTCATGTTCATTTCCTATTTCCTTTGACATTGTTATCTTACCATTGATTTGGTAAGTAACCCTATCTTTGGATGTAAATGGGATGGGCGTGGGTCATCGTATAACCATGATTAGAAATGTTGCAAGTTATCTTAGCATTCTCTTTTAGGGACTAAGATCATTTGAAAGGCAACATAGATAGCGCTGTTGTACCCCAAAATTTGCCCTCTCAATTATCAAGGCCTTTCTCACAAGGATTCTCAAGGTTCAAGATTGCACAAGTACTTTGGAATTTTCCAGTACCAAAATTAAAAGGAAACTGTCAAAAAGGGAGAAAACAGGTAAAAATATTATTTTGACAAAAATTGGAGAAATACAAGTGTTCTTCGTTTCAGCTCTTTCGATTGGCCTTTAGGCCTCTTTCGATCAGCATCCTTCGATTGACTCTTGGCCTCCTTCGATTTCTCAAAATGGATGCTAGCGTGCCTCTTTCGCATGGGCGTGTGACTTCTTGTTGCAGGTTTCGTTTGTGACTTTTGCTGCCTACATTGCTTGCCTTGAAAACCATGTTTGCTGGCCACAAGTGCCCCCTGCAAGGCAAAAACCCTCTTGATGATGTCCTTCGATCCAGGAGGAAAAAGCCTCTCTTTTTCCCTCTTTCGATCACACATCCTGCCCTTGCACGCCTTTTTCGTTTGGGGGAGTGACTTCTCCAACGTTGCAAGCTTCGATTGAGCCTTCCATCCCCGACACACATCCTTCGCTTGGGGGTGTGAATCCTTGGGCACTAGTGTTTTGTCATTCTTTCGTTTGGCCATATGGCCCTTTTGTAGGTAAATTTGAGTGGGAAGGATTTCCTGTTAGAAATGGCCTGTTCCAAGCATACAAACTCTTCACTATATCATTGCCTCAGGCGAAGAAAAAATCTTGGTGGTGCATTCGAAGAGTTTTGTCAGGCATGTTGGGTTGTCCCCATTCGAAGGACATATATTACTGATCCATCCCAAGAGCATTAATTTGGCCCATTCGAAGGATTGTCTGGGGAAGTCATTCGAACGTCACTTCGATTGAAAAAAGGAGATGGTTACTGAAAGTCTGGTTGAAAGGTGAGTCTAGGGAAGTCATTCGAACGTCACTTCAATTGAAAAAAGGATATGGTTACTGAAAGTCTGGTCGAAGGAGGGTCAAAATGAAAGGATAAAATATTCAAAGATGCTTGCTGCCAACTTCAGACATGGTACACTGGCCACAAAACTCCAAAATTGCTGCACAGCAGTCCTGCATCGCTGCCCAATTCCTTGCACCAAAATGGCAACAAAACACTGTCCCTCGAAAGCTACAAATACAACATACCCCTTTTGTTTGAATTTTTTGTTTTCCCTCCCAAAAGCTTCAGCCAACTTTGCCTATAAATAAGAAGGCTCCAGCACATGTTTAGGAGGACCTTTTGGCCAGGCGAACGAATCTTCAGAAAATTCTCAAAAACACCAAATTTTCTCAAACACTTAAACACTCATCAAATACATACCTAGAATCCAAACACTTATCCCCTTAGAATCTGAAACATACCTATACCTGGTTACCCTTCGAATACAGTAGGAAGAACCTCACACTTGTTCTTCTCTTTCGAATCCAGTATCAAAGACATAACCCCTGGTTCCTCCCTTCGAATCCAGAAGCATTCAAGGAAACCACTTAAAGGCCCAGCACACGTTCCAGCCTCAAGCAAGGTAAGTCATTCTTAACCTTGAACCCTTTATTTTTAGCATAACATGTAAATAAGCTTCCTTTTCGTTTCAAATATATACGTAGTGTTTGTTACCTTTTCGTTTCCACCCTTTAGTTTGTTTTTATTGCTTCTCCTTTTGGTTTGGTTCTTTGGTTGGTTACAGATGCTTTAAGAACTAACTTGGCCCTAAGGTAATGATAGTGTGGCCTCAGGCCATGTTGCTATTTAATATCTCAAACGAAATAAACAGGAAACAGGAATATGAAACGAAGCCTCAGGCTTCCTCACTGACTCCAGGCCCAATCGAAGGAGGCAAAAAGGCAGATTGCATCTTATACTGGTTCCATGCCCAGTCGAAAGGCACAACATGTTGTCCCGCTGGTCCCAATCGAAAGGCACAACATGCTGATCGTGAGGCCTCAGTCGAAAGTCATGCCTTCACCCTTTTTCAGGCCAAATCGAAAAGAGCCAGAAAGTGCAGAATCGAAGGGTTTTCTGCCCCAATCGAAAGACCTTCATTTTTCTTGCTTTTATTTTATTTTTGCCTTTATATTTTATGCCTTTCGATATGGTTGTAATAGCGTAGGATTTTATCTTTTTGCATTTTATTTACTTTGTACAAATGCTAGTAAATAGGTGTGTATGGCAAGATAAAACCAACAAGTAGACAACCTCTAATCAAAGACTAAATGCATGCAAATCAAACACACTATTCACACATGCACCCTTAGGGTAATCTCACTTGTTGCCTCGGAAAATAGTCATGTCCCTCGAGCATGGGCGTTTTAGAAAAGACCCTTGATAAAAGATCGTAATCCCTCGATGACCCTCGATGTTGCCTTCGGTAAACGATCTAGTCCCTAAAACGACATTGCTAAAACATCCCATATGTTGCCTTCTATGACTATACGATGACCCGCGCCCGTCCCGTTAATATCCTAACACAAGGTTGTTCACCAAATACAATGGTGAAACAACACTGTTAAAAGGGTTAAAAACATGAGAAAGATCTTTGAGTAAAATTAGGGTAGATAGCTCTTAGTTACTTAATCAAAAATCTTGCAAAACATCCTTGCCATTTTTCAAACACACTTCACAAACACAACTTCAAAAACAACTTCAAAAACAATTTCAAAACAAACTTTCAAAAACATTGAATTATCTTTTAAAAAAGATACACCTTTGTATATACTCAAACAAGAGCCATTACAAAGGTTGCCTAGACAAGGCATCTTTTTCAAAACATTTTCAAAAAACCACACACACAAAGCACCATTTCAAGCAATTGAAAAACAAAGGCAAGTGATCTAAAACAAGTAACTAAGAGCCCATGGATAACCATGGATGAATAGGGTGATAACACCTTCCCTTTTCATAATCTACCCCCCGAACCCACGAAAAAATCTCAAAGGTCTTTCCTGTGCTTTTTGACCTTTCCTTAGGATAAAATAAAAAGTCGGTGGCGACTCTTGCTAAACCGAAACATTTGCAAACACAAACACAAAATCTCAAGTCAGTTCTCCCACCGTATCACAAGCGCCATCGAGGGACTATGATCTTATATTTTGCTTGTTTTTGCTAAGATACCTCACATGCGTAATATGGCCATTTTGTAAGGCAACCTAGTGGATTTTACCCTAGGGGTGCTTGTGTGTAAGTGTATTGTTTTTCATGCTTGTTTTGTCTTGTATTAGGGTTTTCTAATGGATTGGTTTTAGTCTTTCCATACAAACCCTAATTACTAGCATTTGTATATAAAGCGATAAATTGTGGAATTTAAAATTACTACACTATTACAATACTTGTGGGAGGGGGTGTACAAATCATAAATGGGGATTGCAAGAAAATAAAGCCTAATTGTCTATTACAACCATATTGAATTTATACAAGGATTGAACAAGTAACGTACAAAAATGAATAAATATACAAGAATGTGAAAGTAAAGTAAATGGATGTTTATTTGGATTTTTTAGGAAAAGGGTTTTTGTTTTAACCTAATTAACTAAAAGAAAAAATAATTAATTAGATAGTAAAAAAGTAAACCTAATTTACTAGGAAAGTAATTTTAAATAAAACCCTAATCTATTAATTGATTAAAAAAGAAATTAAATTTATAAGAAGAATATTTTTGGTATTTTTGTCTTAAAAATAATTTATAGTATTATAAAATATTTTTGGTCTTTTTTGGTTTTAAAAATAATATATTTTAAATGTGTAAAAGAAAATAACTAAAACCCTAATTTTTTCAAATTAAATTCTTAAAGCAATTAATAAATAAATGAAGTATGATAAAAATATTTTTTTTTTGTGTAAAATATAAATAAACTATATTAAAATATAAATCTAATATTTTTTATTTTTTTTTCTTCTGATTTTTTAATATTAGAAAAATATTTAAGAAAACAAATAAATAAAAATAAGAAAAAGAAAATAAAATGGGCCAGGGGTGTGGATAGCCAGCAATGGGGGTTAGCAGTAAGAAAAAAAACAATAAGGCCCAAGGGAGGCCCACGCGCCTGTCCAAAAAGTCAGAAAGTGTAAAAAATGTAAAAAAAAATTCCAAAAGGATACCACTAGGGCTCAAATCCAGGTCCCTCAAGTCACAGGCGCGTGCTTCTACCACTGGGGTGGCTATACATCCGTTTATATAATCAAAACAACAAATATATGATAGTAAACAAGTCTATGGCCTTAACTTCATCTTCAACCTCACGCCCAACCAGAGCCTCTGTATCTCATTCAAATCTCAACAAAAATGAAAACTGTAAATAGGAAACTTGTAGCAAATTTCCTCATGATTTCAGAAATGCAAAGCAATAAAACTATAGATCAAAGATAAACATGAATTTTAATGGCCCTAATCCGAACCCTAAAAATCTCAGAAACTTCAATCTTAAAATTATCTAAGCTCAAACAAAATTAATGAAAACCATGAACATGGTTTGCTTTAGGGCAATGATATCTACATTTTTCATTCACAAATAAACCATTAATGATGCCTGTATGAAGAGCTCAAAAGTCATAAAACTTACCTTGCAAGAGGGTATCAGGCTTGGAGTTTGAGTAGCTTTCAGTGAGTTCCAATGATTGGATTAGCTTCCTCATGTTACCAAGAAGCTAATGGGATGCTTAGCTTGAGCTGAAAGTGCCTGAGGAGTTCTGGAGAAGTAAAGGTGCAAGGTGATGTTTTTGAAAATGGGGGATGATGATGGAGGTGTTACAGTGGTGTTGTAGGTGTTGGGATTATTTGTGTATGTTGTTTAGAAGCTTTTTAAAGTGAAAGGCCAAGAAACGCACGAGAAAATTTGGAGATTGGATTCAAAACTCAGAAATGACAAAATTTAAAGTGTTTTTGGTGATTTTGTGTTCTAGGTGTTTTCAGGGCTTAAGTATGTGTGGTATTTGTGGCAAATGGCTTGTGTATGTATAAGAAAAAGGGTTTGAGTGCTTTGGGAAGTCAGAAGTACAAGTTACAAGCTAATTGCTAGGTTACTTGATTTTGAAGAAAAGTGGGAAAACAAGTTTCAAGAGGAAGTACAAGCATGGGCTCAGTGATTGTAAGTGTCTAATAAGTTTCTCTTGATTTATGGGACTTCTATGATTGGAAGAAATCAATTACAAGGCTCAAGAACAAGTTTTGTACAAAAATCTACTTTATCAAAATGGCATTGTGCACTTTCTTCCCAAAATGGATATAAAGCATGGCCTTTCATTGAATGCTTGAAATGATACCTCTAACAGCTGTTCAAGAAATTAATTATGGAGTTCATAACAAGTTTGAGGCCTGCAAAGTAGAGGTTATGCAGCATAACTTTGAATTTGAATCTTGTTCATCACAAAATGACTTGTAATTCAAGTGATAAAACCCTAACTTCATCTCTTCGATTATCCCTACTCAAAAATGATCTTAAGGAGTTCTTGGACATTTTGTAAAGCTTGTAATGTGCTCCACAACCCATATTTGAATCACTTTTGAAGATTCCCCTTGGAACTATATGAAAAAGTTCCATGAAGTTGGGTCAAAATCCTGACCAAATTAAGGCAAAATTTCACTAAGTGTTTTGTTTCATGACCACATGTTCTTAAAATTATAACTTGAGATCCAAGAACTTTTGGAAGAAGTTATGTGAAGAAAAGTTGTAGATTTCATGGAGATCTACATATTTCATGTTGGAAGTTTCTTTTAAATCATCTTGCATCATGGTGAAAATTTTGCTCAAAGTTGTGAAAAAATAAGAAATTTCCAACACTTAGAAAAATTTCTAAGTTTATAAATTTTAACTTTTCAAAATGAAATCTTAAATTTTTGATTTCTTGATGAATAAGTTTCATATTTTGACATGCTTTGATGAATTATGATCTTTGGCATTTGACTTTGACCAAAAAGTCAAAGTTTGACTTTTTAGTATACAGTTGAGTTTTGATCAGTTGACAGAAAATTCGTCTGTCAATCCATTGGACTTGAGCTATGTTTTGAGCCATGTAATTAGGTAAAAATGATGCAATTATACTCTTGATATCATTACTTAAACCAATTGATCATTTTCTAGGTCAAAAATCTTAAATTGCCCTTTCCCAGTCAAAACCCTAATTTTGACCATTTTGCCCTTTTGAAGATTTGATCAAATTTCTTGAGGAATTATGGTCCAAACTTGATCAAATGATACATATGAGTTAAAAATGTTGATGTGGATAAAAATTATGAAGTTTGACTGTAAATTGGCCACAATTGACTTTTTCCCTAATACAACTGATTTTTAGGTCAACTGCTCAATTGACAGCAAAAGTGTGATCCAAAGCTTGAAACTTGACATGAGTAATCTTGAGGGTCCATAATGATCCATGAAAGTCATATGGGGCATTGGAAGTTCAAACATCATTGTACAATCTCAAACCCTAATTTTGGTCATCAGTGCTTAAGGAGGTGTTTCGAGCTGATCAATCCTAGTGCAGTCTTGAGCCAAAGGAGATCTTGTGAGTAAATTCTTGATAAGTGAGAGGGAAAATTTTGGGGTACAATAGTAGGCTATGTATGTGTAGTTATATTATTGTGTAATCCTGACATAAGGGAAGTTGGCATCCCGTATTAGGGTTGCTCCCTCCAAGTCCTAAAATTTTCAAATCCTGGTGGTATAGGGGTTACAAGTTGAGTTTGGTTTCCCACATATATCAACATATGGCCAATTTGAGTGTTCGAAGGGATCTTTGTCGTATTTGCAGAGATAGGCATGGTTATCGAATTGTTCGTAGGTATGGCCCTTGTGGACCCAGGTATCGAACTATTTGTAGTCATGGATCCTGTGGATGTGGACATGGCTTGTGAACTAGGAATCACAGTTGACGCATTCGTCGAACTTACAATGCTTGTGCCTGATCCTTGTGGAGGATTTCACTCTCCATCATTGGCAGTATTAACCATATTTTTGGTTTATTTTCTTTTAGGTATTGGTTGTTTGTTGTTGGTTATCTAAACGAAGGCGCTTTTCAAAAATACTTTCAAAAAACCACCACTAACACCTTTTCAAACAAAGCAATTTCAAAAGTGATCTAGCAAGCAACTAATATCCCGTAGATAACTACGGATGAAAAGGATGATAACACCTTCCCTTTTCATAACCTACCCCCCGAACTCAAGAAAATATCTCAAAGGTCTTTCCTGTTCTTTTCACCCTTTCCTTATTGGATAAAAGAAAAGGTGGTGGCGACTCTATCTATCCGCAACAATTGCAATAAAAACATAAAACATCCAAGTCAGTTCTCCCACCGTATTACAGAACTGGCGACCCTGCTGGGGATTTACATAAAAGTGGGGTTACCTTAGAGCTAGATCACATTTAATTGCTTTCATTGTTTGATTTATTTGCTTTACATTTATGGATCCTTGTTTGGGTTTGTGTTAATCCTCTACCCGGATCTGGGAACATCATTAGGTAAGTAGCAATAGATTATGGAAACTGTACAGCATAGACCGATATGGTTGAAGCAATAGCTACATTAGTGTGACATATTTGTTGGTACCGGTAGCCCTTGAGTCTAGTCAAGGAGATTACATAGTCGCTGTGTGGTATTATGAAGCATTAGTTGACCTTAGAAACTTTAATTGAACAACTTGGCCATTAGGAAGTAGTGAGATAGCCGACTTTGGTGCAATCCGAGGTTGGTTGATACTTGATACTCGCTCATTGAGATCGGAAATTCGGGATATTTTGTTCGCCAATAAAGAGGCTTGCGCTGAAACAATGCCCGATGAAGAAAGATTAGTGATATTGAGAGTCCCTAGAACCCGGTTACTTTCTAAGACACATTGAACCAACTAAACTTCAAGAGAGTACTTACCTATGAACCTCATGTAAGCCTAAACCTAAGGATTTGTTTGCTTTGTTTGTATATGTTTATTTGTACATAACATCATGACATCATACCATAGCATTTTAAATAACCATTTCAAGGACCTCAAGGATTTGTGATGCATGGTTATATTGAACCAGACATCTATCAAGGGGAAACAAGATTTATTTTCCTCTAACCAAACGCTCTCAAAGACCAAGATACGATAACTTGAGTCAAGGGTTATTACCCACTTGACATAGTGAGCTTGATTCTCGTGGAAGGACATTCAATGTGTTTACCCCACGAGATCCTTGAAAACATTGCATTTTACGTATCATGCATGTCATTACATAACGGGTATTCTCAAGACAGGTTTCTCATTTTTCTCTCTATTTATTTAAGTAAGAAAATGGCTCTATAGCAAATAGTTAAAGATCTCCAAGCTCAGAATGCCCAGTTCCAACAAATGTTCCTAAACTTAGCCAAGGGGCAGGAAGATCTAAAAGCACTCTTCACCAAAGGAAGCAAGAAGAAGACTAAGAAGAAGGTTGTCATCCTCAACATGGGAAGAAGGTTCAAGAGGCATGCCCAATTAGCTCAAAAAGAAGATACTTCTTTTGAGGAAGAAGGAAATCAAGAAGACGAAGCTAAAAGCCCTAGAGATAGGGATAACCAAGCTACTGAGGACGAAGACTATTCTGAGGAGCAGTATCCATCGGCGGATGAAAAATACAAACAACTTGAAGACCAACATAAGGCTGTGGAAATCAAAGCAATATCTGGTCTAGACTTTGGAGATTTAGGGGTTGGTCCCTGGGGTAGTCATTCCCCACAAATTCAAGATCCTTATCTTTTCCAAGTATGACGGGGCATCTTGTCCTAAGATGCATCTGAGGTCTTATGTCCGCAAGATTCAGCCACACACCACTGATTAGAAGTTGTGGGTTCACTTTTTCCAAGAAAGCTTATCTAGAACATAGTTGGAGTGGTTCTATCAACTTGAGAGGACTAATATCCACACCTGGGAGGATCTAGCTACTTCTTTCTACAAGCAGTACCAATACAACGTTGATCTTGCAATAACTCGTGTGTAGTTTCAGAATATGACCATGGGTTCAAATGAGGGCGTCAAAGAATACGCCCAAAAGTGGAGAGACCTGGCTGGCAGGGTGCAACCACCCTTAACTGACAGGGATTTGGTTGATATCTTTATGGGAACTTTGACATGACCTTTCTTCAATCACCTAATCGGAAGCTCTTCGGTCGGGTCACCGAGCTGATTCTAACTGGGGAACAAGTTGAAAATGGAATCAAAAGCGGAAAGATCCAAGTGGCTGCATTTTTAGATACTCATAAAAAGCCATACAATGGGAAGAATGAGTCTAACGCTGTGTACAGACAGAAGGGTCGTAACAAGATTAACCACGACCAATCTGTGGGGGGCAGTCATGATATCTAGTCCTGCATCGATGCGACAACAACAATAGGGAAACCAGCGAAGGCAAGATGAGTCCAAGAGACAGTTTACCAAAATCAACATGCCATTGTCTCAAGAATTACAACGCATGTTAAGGATGAATCTGATTACGTTGATAGGACCTCATCCAAACCCAAAAACTTCTTCTCCTAACTACAATCCCGATGCAATATGTGCCTATCATTCTGGAAGTCATGGGCATGATACTAACGATTGTTGGGCACTGAAATACAAGATTCAAAATATGATTAACGCCAAGGAGATTGAATTCGGCCCTCCCGAGACTTCCAATGTGATCACTGCTCCCATGCCAAATCATTGAGAGCGTCCAGTTCATTTTGAATTTTCAATTGTAATTTCTTTTGTTTGTTCGAACACTTATCTATTAAGTCAAACTTTGTATTCATTAATGCATTGCATATGTTTGTCTTGAATTAATCCATTCATTTTCACTATATTTAAACTGTACTTTTTATTACTTTTTTGTGATATTCAACTCTCGACTATAAGTCTTAAGCCTTTAGAGGGAGAATGACAAAAACAATACCATAATCTCATACAATATGCTTTTGGACAGACCTTACTGAGGATGTACAAGCGTTCTTTCAATTCCTAAAACAGTGGAGTTATAAGGAAGATAATCCCTAGTCAACCCCTTTGAGCCAAAGAAATAAGAGTTTTCTTTTTCACACAAACTGAAACCTTTAATTATAACCTGGGGTAGGGTAGTTTCTCAGTTAGTCCAAAGGCGCATTCAGTCAAAAGCTGTCACTTCACAACGAAAATATCCTTCTGAATCAAAAAATGGTGTTGGTTCCCCATGAAATAGGAAGTCTTTACCTCTCAAAAAGAAAATTCCATTAGGTCAAAACCTAAGAAGGAGGCTTAAGAAAAACTGGGGCATCCCGCTGGTTGTAACCTTAAAACAAAAACAGTCAGGCAAAAGTTAGGGATAGTAAATCAAAAAGAGGTCGCTAAAAATCCTCGATAACGTGAAAAATGTTACAAAAATGATTGCCTTCCCAAATAAACTTCCAGTATCCGAACCATCACCAAAATAGAATTCCATATTCAATAGGAATTTAAACGCACAATTAACTGAGTTTAGGACTGGAGAGCATCGTGAAGAACGGGTGGGTACAAATAAACTTTGAGCCTTATCCTTTGTTTCTTAAACCGTGAACCAAGCCACGCTACAACCCTTTAAAAGTCCTAATTGAAGCATGGGTTAGTTCGAAAGCATACTGTTACAAAAGGTATCCTGACTCCTGTAAGGCTTATTGTAAATCCTGAGTTGAATTCATATTCTTACAAAATTCTTTGATTTGCTAAAAATGAATTTTCAAGAAACATCAAGACAGACATAAACTTTGCATTGTTTGAATACCGCTGTTTGCATATAGCTGATTGTTTAACAACAGAGAAATTCGTATGACGGATATCCAATGAACGCAAATTCTCTCAAGAAACAGAATCACTTCAAATTGGAAGACACTTCCAATGACAAATCTCCCATACACAAGGGGGCATGACATGTTATTTTCCAACTCATCAGTGGCAGTCAAGCCAAGATTCCAAGAAATCTCTCATAAAGTCCGGAATAGCCAGGGGCAGATCTCCATCTGAATCACTTGGGGCATTGAACATAAGTTCAAGTTAAGGGTCACATACGATCAAGCAAAATATTTTTGGCAGTGCTACAAATATTTACTGTAACACCCCAATTCTACCCCGACAACTATATAAATAAATCAGAGTTATAAAATCATTCATGCAGACGAATCGAGATGTCACAAATTCATCATTAAAAACTCATTGTATTCATCGTGGATATATAACACTTTAAAACATCGGATGAACCATCAACATAACAACTTTAATTAAATAATTCAGCAATTCAACATCTACGCAACGAAATTCTTAATAAAATCTTTATCATTGTTACGACAACGTCGAAACAACACATATTTAATAATAAGCAACTTAAGGTTCAACAACTAAATAATCAACAATCAAAAACAACAAGTGTTCATCCCCACGAGTGTTACATATCAGAGCAATGACACCGACTCGAACTATTGAAGGTATACAACCTTCACTCTCGATTACCTGCACGTTACCAACAGAAGGGCAACATTCAAACAGAAGGGTGAGATATCTAACAATATAATAAAGCGCATGATAATTAATATATTAAATTAGATCACATTACATCACCACTTCTCATCTCATAATCAACAATAATCACAACAATAATACACATTCACAACCTCAATACACACTTCTTTATGCAATCATATAATGCGACTCAATACTATGCAAATGCATGTGGTACCATTGGAGCAGAACTCCCATCTCAAAATTGCCAATTAATAGAGGCATCAACAAGGCATAAGCCTTCATCTCAATATTCGCCAATACATGCCATCTCAATGAGCATAAGCTCCATCTCAAACTGCAATTTATGCGACACAATCATGAATGTAATAACAACACCATAATTGACAACATCTCAATACAACATCATCGTTGGCCAAAAGCCTACATCTTAAAAGCATCTCAACATCTCTTCATCAACATCATCCATCATAAATCATCACACATCATATATACGTCATAATTCATCAAAACAAACTCTCATTAACATCAACTCATCAATAATTCAGCCGTACAGTAATGCAACAACACTCATTATTTTCACAATGTTAGCCATATAACTACAACATAATTCACCTATAACTAATTAATCAACTAAGGTTTGATTCTAAATCCCTAGACCTCTACATATTATTATTCTGTAATCTTACATCATTATCATCATTAGTCCTACTGTTACAAACCAGACAATAATCTATAAACGTCTCATCCTCATCCTTGTTCACAAGGACCAACATAATGATTAACTCGCGAATTAACTTAAATCCGAATTTGGATACTAGGATTATCTTTCCTATTCTTCATTTTAATCCTTAAGAATAAAGTTAATCACATTAGCTATTCAACGCTTCAAACGACACCTCAAACGGAGTCCAAAAACTCAAGTTACATCATCTTCAAATGATTCTGCCAAAAACCAGACCACATGGATCAATGCATAACGTCTTGGATCGACGCGTACTGCACTGAACTCGCAACATGAGTCGACGCATCCTCTCTTGTATCAACTCATACTGAGTCTACCATACAGCATGTATCGACACATGATCCTACATATCGACTTATATTGAGTCTAAAGGTCCTCATGTATCGATGCAAGGCTCCTTCATGTCGACTCATCCTGAGTCTAAAGACCTGCTTGTATTGACACATACCATTTGGGGTCGACACATATTGCTCTATCCTGTATAATTTCTGTGATTTTATCTGCGTTTTCACTATGGGTTCCATACTTTAAGCCCTAAAAACGTAATCTAATCATGGATAATCATCACTTACAATTATCCTATAATTCTACATCAAATAAACAACATCGAGACGTCATTATTCATCTTTCAATCATCAATTCTCATCATATAACAACATAGAATTCAATCATGAACAAAATAACACTTTCACATCTAACCCGACATACCAATTATCATGAACCCAATTATAAAGTCAGAACCCCACCCTTACCTTGGATTGAAGGTTGCTCTATAACTTCCGGTCGAATCCTCGTTCTGTCATTCTTCCTTTTTTTTCCCAGCAACTTCACGTTCTTCTTTCCAACCCTTATTCTTCTACTGCTTCTTCTTTTCTATTCTTTCTAACAATAATAAAATAACCTATTATTCTCTTTATTCCTTAATGGGCTTAAAACTATTACACCCCCCTTAATACTTCTATTCCTTTAAAACAAACCCACATCAAATAATATCATACTTCTAATATTATTTTACCACTTAATAAAATAATTAAATCCAATTAATCACAGCACAACTTCACAAATATTCCAAAAATAATTTAATTAAATGATTAATTAAATTACGGGCGTTACAACTCTCCCACACTTAGAATATTTTCATCCTCGAAAATTTACCTTAATCAAACAACTCTGGATAGGAGTCCCGCATCTTGCTCTCCAACTCCCAAGTCAGGCTTTCTCCGATAGCTCCTAGCCAAACCACTTTAACCAAAGAAATCTCTTTGCCCCTCAGAGCCTTTATTTCACGATCTGTGATCCGTACAGGTATCGTCTCCACCGTAAGATTATCTCGTACTTGCACATCGTCCATATGAATCACATGAGATGGATATGAAATATACTTCTGAAGTTGTTACACATTAAACACATCATGCAAATTCGAAAGATTAGGTGGTAAAGCCACTCTATAAGCAACATTCCCCACTCTCTCTGAAATCTGATATGGTCCAATGAAACGAGAAGTGAGCTTCTTAGACTTCAATTCTCGTCCAACACCAGTCACAGGTGTAACTCTAAAAAACACATGGTCACTCGATTGAATTTATAAATCTTTCCTTCGCTTGTCATGATAACTCTTTTGTATACTTTGGGAAGCTTTCATCTTTTCTCGGATCAACTTCACCTTATCAGTAGTCTCACGAACAAGTTCAGGTCCAAGTACTACACTTTCACCAGATTCATGCCAACATAACGGAGTTCTACATCTTCGACCATACAATGCCTCAAAAGGTGCCATCCCAATACTAGAATGGTAACTGTTGTTATAAGTGAACTCTATCAACGGAAGATAAGTATCCCACGAATCTCCCTGCTCGAGAACACATGCCCTCAACAAGTCTTCCAACGATTGAATAGTCCATTTAGTTTGACCATCTATCTGAGGATGATACGCTGAACTTAACCTCAACTTAGAACCCAAAGCTTCTTGCAAACTCTTCCAAAAATCAGAAGTAAATCTTGGATCTCTATCTGACACAATGCACAAAGGAACACCATGCAGCTTCACAATCATACTAGTGTAAATCTCAGCCAACTTCGACACTGGAAAACTGTGATTAATAGGAATAAAATGAGCTGACTTCGTAAGCCTATCAACAATCACCCAAATTGAATCATGTCCTCTTAAAGTATTAGGTAACCCCGTCACAAAGTCCATTGAAATTCTATCCCATTTCCATTCTGGAACTTCTAACGGTTGCATTAATCCTGCAGGCTTCTGATGTTCACCTTTCGACTTATGACAAGTCAAACATGCATACACAAACCGAGCCACATCACTCTTCATTCCAGGCCACCAAAACAAACCTTTCAAATCTTGATACGTCTTTGTAGCTGCTGGATGAATACTCAACTTACTTCTATGACTCTCTTCAAGTATCACTTTCTTCATCTCAGCATCATCAGGAATACAAATTCGGTTACGAAACCTCAACACACCCTGCGCATCTAGTTTAAAATCACTATTCTCAGACTGATCGATTCTAACCATCGAATCTACCAGTTTCACATCCAACTTCTGAGCCTCTCTGATACTGTCTAGAAATCCATTATTAATCTTCAACATACCCAACATAACACCCTGCAGTGTAACCTCGTAAACTAAGCTCATATATCTGAACTGATAAATTAATTCCAACTCTTTAACCATCATTGTTGACATATGTAAAGTCTTTCGACTTAAGGCATCAGCTACCACATTCGCTTTTCCTGGATGATAATTCAAACTGAAATCATAATCCTTTAACAATTCCAACCATCCCCGTAGCCTCATATTCAGCTCCTTCTGATCGAATAAATACTTTAAGCTCTTATGGTCACTAAACACTTCAAATCTAGAACCATAAAGATAATGCCTCCAAATATTCAATACAAAAACAACTGCAGCAAGCTCTAAATCATGCGTAGGATAGTTCTTCTCATGAGTCCTTAACTGCCTTGACGCATAAGCAACTACCTTACCATTCTGCATAAGCACACCTCCTAAACCCATCTTAGAAGCATCACAATACACCACAAAAGGCTCTCCTAGATTAGGCAACATCAAAATCAGAGCCGATGTCAACCTCTTCTTCAATTCTGTAAAACTTTCTTTGCACTGAACATCCCACACAAAAGCTCTACCTTTACAAGTCAACTTAGTCAACGGAAGTGCCAGCTTAGAAAACCTTCAATAAACCTTCTATAGTAACAAGCTAATCCCAAGAAGCTTCTAATATCAGTAGCTGACCTCAGAGTCTCCCATTGCAACACAACATCAACCTTCGATGGGTCTACAACAATGCCACTACCTGAAATCACATGACCAAGAAAACTCACCTCCTTTAACCAGAATTCACACTTGGACAACTTTGCATACAACTTCTTCTCTTTCAAAACTTGCAATACTACTCTTAAGTGTTTTGCATGCTCTTCTTCTGACTTAGAGTAAATCAAAATATCATCAATGAACACCACTACAAACTGATCCAAATAAGTATGAAAGATACAATTCATATATTCCATGAATACTCCCGGCGCATTAGTAACACCGAAAGGCATCACCGAATACTCATAATGTCCATAATGCATTCTGAAAGCCATCTTCTAGATATCTTCATCCTTCACCTTGATCTGATGGTAACCCGACCTCAAATCAATCTTACTAAACACACGAGCATCCACCAATTGATCCATCAAGTCATCTATTCTTGGAAGCGGATACTTGTTCTTAATCATCACTTTATTCAACTGTCTATAATCAACACAAAGCCTCATACTTCCATCTTTCTTCTTTACTAACAACACTGGAGCTCCCCACGGAGATACACTTGGTCTAACAAAATTATTTTCAAGTAACTCTTCCAATTGCTTCTTTAACTCTAACAATTCAGATGCAGACATCCTGTATGGTGCCATAGACACAAGTTTGGTACCAGGTACAAGATCAATTGCAAACTCAACTTCCCTCTCTGGAGGTACATCAGGAATCTCATCAGGGAAAACTTCAGGAAATTCACACACCACCTGCAATTCCTCAATTATAGCTTGAGTCTCTATAGATAGAGATGCCATCAACAAGAACATCTATGCTTCCTCTTGCATCAACTTCCTCAACTGTCTAGCAGACAACAAACTATCTTCTTATTCTTCAGGAGTAGAAAACCTCACAGACTTGTCATAACAGTTAATATGAACACAATTATGCTCTAACCAATTCATACCCAAAATCACATCCAAACCTCTTAACGGTAAACAAACCAAATCAATAGCAAAGTCTCTGTAGAAGATCGACAAGGGACACTTTAAACACACAAAAGAAGTAGTCACCGACCCCTTGGCTGGAGTATCGACGACCATTTCTCCATTCAAAGAAGACAACATAAGACCCAATCTTTCAACACAATCAGCAATAATAAAACAATGAGTAACACCGATATCAATAATAGTAATTAAAGGAGTACTATTAATGAAACATGTACCTCTAATAAGTCTGTCCTTAACAACTGTCTGATCTTCAACCAAAGCAAACACTTTACCACTTGTCAGAGCCCTCTTCGGTTTCTAAAACTGGCTACCAATGTGCCCTTCCTCTCTACAATTGAAACAAATCACATCCTTATGTTCACACTCAGATACAACGTGTCCGTTCTTACCACAATGGAAACATCTATTTACTTTAGTAGTACATACATTACTCTTATGCCCAGGTTTCCCACTTTTAAAACAAACCACACTAGTAGGAGCATCTCCCCCACTAATCCTCTGACCATGAGCAACTTTCTGTTTACCTTTACCAGCTGGGGTATCATAAGGCTTACCATAATTCTGTTGGTGCTTACCCCTCTTCTCACTGGTCATCTTGTGATCAGCATTATTATCCTCTTCATAAATCCTGCAGCTATCAACCAAATCAGCAAAGACACTGATCTTCTAGTATCCAACAACCTTCTTGATCTCCGGGCGCAACCCGTTCTCAAACTTGACACACTTCGAAAACTCAGCATCGACCTCAGCGTAGTGCAGATAAAACTTAGCCAACTCAGAAAACTTGGAAGCATACTCAACAACAGATATATTCCCTTGCTTCAGCTCAAGGAATTCAATTTCCTTCTTACCATGAACATCTTCAGGAAAGTACTTCCTCAGAAATTCCCTACGGAACAAAGCCCAAGTGTCATTCTCACCTCCAGCTTCCAACTTCTGAGAAGTCTCTAGCCACCAGTCATCAGCCTCGATTGCTAGCATATGAGTACCATATCGAACCTTCCGCGCTGGAGTGCAGTCCATCACACGAAAGATTCTCTCAATCTCTTTCAACCACTTCAATGCTCCGTCAGGATCATACTTTCCCTTGAACGTAGGTGGATTCTCTCTCTGGAAATTCGCCAAGCTACGAGATTCAGCATTCCCGTTAACATTCGGCTGATTCTCCATCGCATGGGCCATTGCTTCTAAAGCAGCAACAAGTGCAACATCATTCCTTCCAGCCATCTCAACTTATCACTACAACATAAACAACAATTAGAACTCAAATTAACAATACTTGATTGTTAGACAACTACGACTCGACGACAAGGCCAGACCAAGCTTTTGCTCTGATACAAACTTTGTAACACCCAAATTCTACTCCCACAATTATATAAATAAATCAGAGTTATAAAATCATTCATGCAAACAAATCGGGATGTCACAAATTCATCATTAAAAACTCATTGCATTCATCGTGGATAGATAACACTTTAAAACATCGGATGAACCATCAACATAACAACTTTAATTAAATAATTCAACAATTCAACATCTACGCAACAGAATTCTTAATAACATCTTTATCATCGTTACGACAACGTCGAAACAACACGTATTTATAATAAGCAACTTAAGGTTCAACAACTAAATAATCAACAATCAAAAGCAACAAGTGTTCACCCCCCCCCCCCCCCCCCCCCGAGTGTTACATATCAGAGTAATGACACCGACTCGAACTATTGAAGGTATACAACCTTCACTCTTGATTACCTGCATGTTACCAACAGAAGGGCAACATTCAAACAGAAGGGGTGAGATATCTAACAATATAATAAAGCGCATGATAATTAATATATTAAATTAGATCATATAACATCACCACTTCTCATATCGTAATCAACAATAATCACAATAATAATACACATTCACAACCTCAATACACACTTCTTTATGCAATCATATAATACGACTCAATACTATGCAAATCCATGTGGTACCATTGGAGCAGAACTCCCATCTCAAAAATTGCCAATTATTAGAGGCATCAACAAGGCATAAGCCTTCATCTCAATATTCGCCAATACAGGCCATCTCAACGAGCATAAGCTCCATCTCAAAATGCAATGTATGCGACACAGTCATGAATGTAATAACAACACCATAATTGACAACATCTCAATACAACATCATTGTTGGCCAAAAGCCTACATCTTAAAAGCATCTCAACATATCTTCATCAATATCATCCATCATAAATCATCACACATCATATACACGTCATAATTCATCAAAACAAACTCTCATTAACATCATCTCATCAACAATTCAGCCGTACAGTAATACAACAACACTCATCATTTTCACAATGTTGGCCATAGGCCTACAACATAATTCGCCTATAACTAATTAATAAACTAAGGCTTGCTTCTAAATCACTAGACCTCTACATATTACTATTCTGTAATCTTACATCATTATCATCATTAGTCCTACTATTTCATACCAAACTGTAATCTATAAATGTCTCATCCTCATCCTTCTTCATCAGGACTAACATAACGATTAACGCGGGAATTAACTCAAATCCGAATTTGTATACTAGGATTATCCTTACTATTCTTCATTTTAATTCGTAAGAATAAAGTTCATCACGTTAGCTATTCAACGCTTCGAACGACACCTCAAACGGAGTCTGAAAACTCAAGTTACAACATCTTCAACTGATTCTGCCAAAAACCAGACCAATGGATCGATGCAAAACGTCTTGGATCGACGCGTACTTCACTGAACTCGCAACATGAGTCGATGCATCCTATCTTGTATCGACTCATACTGAGTCTACCACACATCATGTATCGACATATGCTCCTATGTATCGAATCATCCAGAGTCTAAAGGTCCTCATGTATCGATGCAAGGCTCCTTCGTGTCGACTCATCCTGAGTCTAAAGACTTGCTTGTATTGACACATACCATTTGGGGTCGACGCATACTACTCTATCCTGTATAATTTCTGTGATTTTATCTGCGTTTTCACTACGGGTTCCATACTTTAAGCCCTAAAAACTTAATCTAATCATGGATAATCATCACTTACAGTTATCCTATAATTCTACATCAAATAAACAGCGTCGGGACGTCATTATTCATCTTTCAATCATCAATTCTCATCATATAACAACATATATTTCAATCATGAACAAAACAACACTTTCACATCTAACCCCATATACCAATTATCATGAACCCAATTATCGAGTCAGAACCCCACCCTTACCTTGGATTGAAGGTTGCTCTATAACTTCCGGTCGAATCCTCATTCTGCCGTTCTTCCTTTTTTTTCAAGCAGCTTCACGTTCTTCTTTTCAACCCTTATTCTTCTACTGCTTCTTCTTTTCTATTATTTCTAACAATAATAAAATAACCTATTATTCTCTTTATTCCTTAATGGGCTTAAAACTATTACACTCCCCTTAATACTTCTATTCCTTTAAAACAAGCCCACATCAAATAATATCATACTTCTAATATTATTTCACCACTTAATAAAATAATTAAATCCAATTAATCACAACACAACTTCACAAATATTCCAAAAATAATTTAATTAAATGATTAATTAAATTACGGGCGTTACACTTACTAATGTGGGCAGTGCCAACTCTCCACACCCTATGAATGCGTACATAGTCGAAAAATACTACGCATGAAAAAAGACCCGCTAGGTTGACACGCCTAGGCAAAAATAAGGGCATCCCGGCGAACCAAAAGGTTCGGGCAAAAATTAGGGATATATATGCAAAAGATTATACACCCAGCAAGTCGAAAACCTGAAAAGGCGGCTTGCACAAAAAATGGTATCTCGTTGGACTGAAAACCCGAAAGGGCGGTACAAGCAAAAGTTAGGGATTAAAGCGTACGACTATGTCTCGTTATCTCGTCAGTTTGTCTATCAATATAGGATTTGTCACTATGACAGAGTTCAAACTATCCATAAATCCCTACAAGGCTAATTTCATGGATATCCCCACAAATTTGAATTCATGAAATTCCCAACCAGAGTTTCAATCTCCGAAAAACTCTCTCCCAAGATGAGTTGGTCTTAAGAAAGAAGCCTTGTGGATTTCTTCCTTAAGAATTCACTTCCCCAATAGGTCGTCAAAATATTCTCTTTAACAGGGTTTATTTCCCCAACAAACTGCAAATTCCCCAGCTCGAGTTTGCTTCTTCGACTATTACAAATCAATGGACAAAACCCCTTAATCCCCGATAGAGTCATTACATTCCCCAATGGAGTCATTACTATCCCAGTATGTTACTAAAACCTGGACCCGACCAGATAACAGTTGATTCAATTTACTGTAAAGGCTGGACCCGACCAGAAAACAATTTGAGTTGTTGAAACCTGGACCCGACCAGATAACAGTAAATCTCAATTTTAAGTTACTAAAGCCTAGACCCGACGAGATAATAGTTTAACTTATTCAATTGCTAAAACCTGGACCCGACCAGATAACAGTTCGAGTTGTTGAAACCTGGACCCGACCAGATACCAGTTAACTTCAAGATCAAATTTTTGAAACTTGGACCCGGCCAGATAACAATTCGAGTTGCTACGAAACCTGGACCCGACCAGATAATAGTTTAACTTCTTCAAATCACTAACAAAGCTCCTCTTCCCAAGTAGAGTTTTCCAGTATCCTCAGTGAGTTGCTGCAAAGACTGGAATCCGACCAGATAACAGTTAACTTCTTTATCCCCAGCAAGTTATTGTGAAGCCTGGAATCCGACCAGATAACAACTAAACTTTCTTCCTCTCCAATCAAGAGATAACTCCCCAGTAGAGCAATGTACAACTAAAACTCCTGAACTCTATTCCCCAAGCAGAAATCAACACTCCCCATAGAGTTTCCTCAAGCAAAGTCAATGTTCCCCAGCGGAATTCTCCTCAAACAACAAAGCAGGAATCCCCAGCGAAAACACTCTAAACAAAGTTTGAAGATACACATACTCTTCATCCTCAATAACGATCCTAGATTTAACTTCCTAAAACTCCCTAACATTTGTCAAGGATTTATTTTCCCGGACAAAAATGCACTTCAATAACATTTCACGTTCATACATCATAGCATATGCATACGAAGCGCATATAGCACAACCTCATTTTTTAAAACACCATTAGACAATGAATTTCATACATCATGACATTGCATACAATTAACTCTTTAACTTTTCAGGAAAGATCAATCAACATATAATTATCATCTATAATTTTCAACAGGTCCAGGAATAGTTCCTGAAATAAAACAGAGCAACTACCTACGTGACCAGATGCAGCTTCACACGGGCTCATCCTGAAGCAATCTTACACAGGTTCCTTCTCATACACGACCCGACGAAGCAATCTTACACGGATTCCTTCTCATATATTTCCAGATGAAGTTTCACACAGACTCATCCCAAAGCAGCCCTATCCAGGCTCCTTCTGATGTATTTCCAGATGAAGTTTCACACGGACTCATCCCGAAGCAGCCATATCCAGGCTCCTTCTGATATATTTCCAGATGAAGTTTCACACAAACTCATCCCGAAGTAGCCCTACCCAAACTCCTTCTCATATATTTCCAGATGAAGTTTCACAAGGACTCATCCCGAAGCAGCCCTACCCAGGCTCCTTCTCATATATTTCCAGATGAAGTTTCACACGAACTCATCCCGAAGCATCCCTACCCAGGCTGCTTCTCATATATTTCCAGATGAACTTTCACACGGACTCATCCCGAAGCAGCCCTACCCAGGCTCCTTCTCATATATTTCCAGATGAAGTTTCACACGGACTCATCCCGAAGCAGCCCTACCCAGGCTCCTTCTCATATATTTCCAAATGAAGTTTCACACGGACTTATCCCGAAGCACCCCTCCCAGGATCCTTCTCATATATTTCCAGATGAAGTTTCACACGGACTCATCTCGAAGCATCCATACCCAGGCTCTTCTCATATATTTCCAGATGAAGTTTCACACGGACTCATCTTGAAGCAGCCCTACCCAGGCTCCTTCTGATAAATTGCAAATGCAGTTTCACACAGACTCATCCTGAAGCATCCCTACTGTAACACGGTGGGAGAACTGACTTGGGTGTTTTGCGTTTGATCTTAATTGTTGCGGATAGCAAGATTCACCACCGACTTTTATTTTATCCAAAAGGAAAGGTTGAAAAGAACAGGAAAGACCTTTCGAGATTATTTCTTGAGTTCGAGGGGTAGGTTATGAAAAGGGAAGGTATTATCATCCTTTTCATATGTAGTTATCTACGGGCTCTTAGTTGCTTGCTAGATTACTTGCTTTTTGTTTGAAAATGTGCTTGTGGTATGGGTTTTGAAAGTATTTTGAAAACGCCTTTGTAATGGTTCTCATTTCTATAAGAACGCGTACAAAGTGTTGTTTTGAAAATAGTTCAAAGAGGTGTTTGTGGAATGTGTTTTTGAAAGTGATTTTAAAAAGTGTCTTTGTAATGGCTCTCATTTCTATAAGAACACGTACAGAAAGCTTTGTCTTTTGAAAATGTTTCAAAATGAAAGTGTTGGTGTATAAAATGTTTTTGTTGTGAGCAAGCAAGTAACTTGGAGCATCCTACCTACTCAAAAGGTCTTAATGTTCTTTACCTCCTCCTTTAGATGTTGATATCTTACCATTGATTTGGTAAGAAGCCCCATCACTAGATGTGAAGGGACGGGCGTGGGATGTTTGTATAGTCATATAAGGAAAGCTATGGGACATTTTAGCAATGTCGTTTAGGGACTAGATCATTTACCGAAGGCAACATTAAGGGTCATCGAGGGACTACGATCTTTTATCGAGGGTCTTTGCTAAAACACCTATATTCGAGGGACGTTACTATTTTTCCGAGGCACCAAGTGAGATTACCCTAAGGGTGCATGTGTGTGAATAGTGTGTTTGATTGCATGCATTTTGTCTTTGAATTTTAGGTTATCTACTTGTTGGTTTTATCTTGCCATACATCCTAATTACTAACATTTATACTAAAGTACTAAAAATGCAGAAAATAAATCCTACACTATTATAACCATATTTTGTAGCAAGAAAATATAAAGACAAAATAAAATAAAGAAAGGAAAAATGGGCTCTTTCGATTCAGGCAGCCACACTCTTCGATTCTGCACTTCTTGGCTTCCTTCGATTTGGGCCTAGAGTTAGCAAGGTCATGTCCTTCGATTTCACCCCTTGCCTGTTCCTTTCAATTGGGAGCTGGAAGGCGGCATGACCATCCTTCTAGCTGCTTCTTTCATTTTGAGACTTGGCAATCAGTATGGACATCCTATTGGCTACATCCTTCATTTGAGGCATGGGGTCAACGTGAGGTACACTCTGTTCCTCAGGCTCCTTGCTGCCTCCTTCGACTGCAGGAATGCTAGGCCCTCAGGCTGGGATTCAAAAGGCTTGAATACTTAGCCGATTGAAGGGTACAGAGAACCTGTTTTAAACTTTTAAAATGCAACATTCAAGTATAACTTTCAAAATCTACAGGCCAGGGGTTAGCTCAAAATTATTGGGTCTCAAAGTCCAAAGCCTAACTAGTCAGAGTTGAGATTTTCAACACATGGGCAACCATAATCGAAGGTTAAAACATGGTCAAGTTCCCTATATGAAATATCTACATTTTTTCTTTATTGAAATCTGTACATGATATTTAAATGAAATAGTTTCAAGTTTAAATAGAACTTACCTCTTGAAGTTCTTAAATCAGAGGAAACTACAAGTGTCTTCCTTGATGGTGAATAGAAGTTCGTTGGGGCCTTCCTGAGACTAGTCTAGCTACTACCTTGCTTGAGTAGTCAATGAATCAAAGGAAGGGTATGTGAGTGAATCGAAGGTTACTAGGTAAGGGAATGAATCAAAAGATTTTTATATTATGGTTGGGGGAATGAGTCGAAGGTTAGCTCTCTGATTCACTTAGTGTACAAAGGGGCTGAGTTTTATCAAAAGTGTTTGGAATATTTAAAAAAAAACATTGGGAGGTGTTTGAGAGTTTTTTGGAGAATTTATCACAAGAGTTTTCTTGCAACTATCCAGGGGCCCCTAAGATGTGTGGTGGAGGCTCATATTTATAGATGGCCTTGGCTGATGTTTTAGGAGGGAAAACAAAAAGTTTAAACAAAAAGGGAATGTTGTTCTTGTAGCTTTCGAGGGACAGTGTTTGTATTCCATTTTGGTGCAAGAAATAAGGCAGTGGTGCATGACTGCTGTGCAGCAGTTTTAGAGTTTTATGGCTAGTGTATCAGGCCTGAACTTGGCAGTGCATGGGACTTGGTCAGCAAGTACCTTTGGGCATCTCAACCTTTTGTTTTAACCCCCTAGCCTTATCCTTCGACCAGAATCCTCAACAACATTTCCTTTTTTTCAAATAAAAGTGTCCTTCGAAGGGCTCATATGGGTATCCTTTGAAGGGGCCCAAATGGGTGTCTTTAGACCAGGCCTTTTGTGGGTTCCTTCGAATGGTCCAAATACATGCTCCTGGGGTGGATCAACAAAACATGTCATTCGATTCGGACATCCAGACATGTCTGGCAAGTCCTTTGAATGTGCCACCATGGTACTTCTTTCGTACGAGACAATGGCATAGTGTAGAATTTGTATGTTGAAGCAAACTATTTCCGAGGGAGATACTTCCCACTCAAACTTGCCTATAAAGGGGTCATATGGCCAAATGAAAGTGTGTATGCAAAAACTTGTACTGAAGGATTCACACGCCCCAAACGAAGAATGCATGCAGAGGATAAAGGGCACAATCGAATCTTGCAACAAAGGAGGGCCATGTTCCCCAAATGAAAGAGGCAAGCAGGAGGTAGAATGTGCAATCAAAAGAGACCAGAAAAGAGGCCTTTTCCTCCTGAATCGAAGGAAATCAATCAGGAGGCTCCTTTCCTTGTGGATTGAATCTAGTTGAAGATAAGTGTTGCCCCTGTCGAAGCTTGTAACAAGTTGTTTCAAAGGGTGACTTTAGCCTTGTTCATGCTAGCATGGTGGGGAATTCTGCCTTGTAAATTTTGGCTAACATGCAGGAAAGAGGCTTGTATGGCCAAACGAATGATGTACACCAATTTTGCACAAAGAGACTAAGATGTTCCAACGAAGCTAGAATCGAACTTGTTAAAAAGAAGTCTAGTGCCCAAACGAAGCAGGGGATGAACTTGCCCAAAAGAAGTCCAATGCTCAAACGAAAGGTGTAACCAAAGCTTGCATCGAAGGATCCAAAGTGCCAAATTGAAAGATGTGAAATCGAAGGAAACTTGTTTTTCCTTCAATTTTAAAAAAAAAAGAATATTTTCATCTGCTTTGCCCTTTTTAACAATTTCCTTTTTAGCTTGATGCTAAAAAAAAATCCAATTGTATTTGTGTAAGATTGAATTTTTTTGAGAACCCTTGTGAGAAATGCTTTGAGAAATGAGAGGGCAAATTTTGGGGTACAACAGCTGCCCCTGTTCAATCTTCTTAAACCTGAAGAGTTAGATTGGAGAATCTGCCATTCGTGACTTGAAGGTGGAAGATGATTGAACACTAGAGTGCCTAGAAATTTTCACTTGATGATGTGGTGGTTGATTGTGTAGGGAATGGTTCGTCCATCCTCTCAATAGTGATATGAGGAGCCTCATTATCCCATCTGATTTTGAACATGGATGACATAGTGGCTAGCACGTCTGCTAGTTGATTTTCCTCTCGTGGAAAATTCTCAAAGGTAATTTCCTCAAAATGTGGGATCAATGTTGTTGTACCCCAAAACTTGCCCTTCCATTTTTTTCAACACATGGCAAGTGAGGTCCTCAAATTGCTCAAGGAAGCCCAAGAGTTGACCAGACAAACTCTCTCCTAAGGCAGTATACCTCAAATTAGGGTTTCTATTTTCATCAAGATGTGTGAACCAAAAAGGACTCTAATGCTCACCATTATCCTAATATGTTCTCAAGATCATCCATGTCAAGTTTCAAGCCTTGCAGAAGAAGTTTGCTCAGTCAATTGCTCAAATGCCTGAAAATCAATTGTATTAGGTCAAAAGTCAATTGTGGCCCACATACAGTCAAACTTAAATATTTTTGGTCAACATCCTCATTTTGAAGTATCATCCATCATTTTATCAAGGGTTTATCATGATTCCTCAAGTATTGCTCACAATTCATCAAAATCCAAAATTTGCTAAATTAGGGTTTTGTAGGAAAAGTCAACTCAACTTTGACCAAGCATAACTTTCTCATACTTTATCAAAAATGACCTATCCAAAGCTCATTTTGAAGAGGATGAAATTCCCTACATTTCATCTTCATATACCAAGTTCAAAATATGCACTCACAAAAAGATATGAATTTTGACATTGTAGGTCCTTTTGAAAGGTCAACAAAAACACCTTTTGGGTCAAAGCTTCATACATGAACATGGAAGATTCAATTGGTATCAGAACAAAAGGGTTGTTTAGAGGACATCCTAAGATTTCTAAAAAGTCCAAGAACACCTCTCTAGGGTCGAAATTGAGAGAGTTATGCATTGGCCAAGTTGACCATTTTTGCAAAATTGTGAAAAGTCAAATGTGCTAAAATTTGCATTTTTTGCCAAATAGGCCCAATTTTTTATGCTTGCACCTCAATTATAATGTGGTCCACGACTCAAATGTTCACTCACCAATTATATGCTTCATTTTTCAATTTATTTTGATTTTCCATTGATTAAAAAGTGAATTAAATCAAATAAATGATGAAAATTAACAAAGATATGATTTGATTTGTTTTTTGACAAATTAACAATCAAGATATGCTGAGGTTACATGATGAATTCGAATCAAGGGCAATTGATACAAGAAAGGCATGATTTGGGTCAATATAGCAACATATCATACAACTTGAAAATCAAATCAAATCTTGGATAAATGCAAAGATTCATGCCAAGTTTGTTAACCTAATTCATTCTAGGTTATATAATGAAGAATTGTAGATCAAAAAACAAGGGTTGGAGGTCGTGCAAAACCAGAACAAAACTTGAAAATTTCCAAGAAAAGTGTGAGATGAATCTTCTTCCACAGGCCAATTCAAGGTGTGCTGAAGGTTCCAATCGCTTGCTAGACATCCCAGGAAGCTATTCCAATCAGTCCCATGTCTTGAAACGCCAAAAATCGCTCCCTACAGGCACCACGGTTTGCCTAAAAACTTGATTTTGATTTCACTGATTTACTCATCATAAGCATGTTTTAATTATATATTCTTGTTCATCATTGTGTTTGTAAGATATTGGTACCACTTAATTGCATTTGCAGTGCAGGAATCACAATATGCCATTGTTAGGGTTTCTTTGCTCGTTTTAGAGGCTTTAAGTATAGGCAAAATTAGGCTTTGATTCTGGTACCATGATACTCGTGAGGATGAGACGAGTTGATTGGTACCCTTACCTTTCATTTATATTGCTTGTACAGGATTTTGGAATGTTACACGTCCGTAGTTACACACCAATGTCCGTAGGTAAAAATGTTCTACCTAAAACGACATGTCGGTGAAGGAGATGACGGCGTGGCAGCATATGGCTGGCCCGTTTAAATTTTCGCGCATTTTCTGAGTGTATTATTTGATTTGTTTACATTATTTTGTTTCTATTATATGAACAAATAGAGCGCGTAGCACAGCTGGCAAGGGATTAGTGGAAGCGAGCATAAGGACCCGGGTTCGATCCCCAGGTCCCAACGTTTTCATTTGTATTATTTTCAGATAATAGATCCAACGTAGCTTTCATCATGAGGCTCACCATGCTCCATCAACATCCAACCATCAGATTCATCAGCAAGCCAGATCGAACGTGCTAGCATTGAAGGACCACCATAGTCCTCAAGTCAACCCCCACACCAAATCAAGCGTGGTCAAACAGGCTTGGAGCATCTTGGGCCCAGAATTCAGATGTGCACCCCCTGCATTTGCTTACACTATCAGGACCAATTCTCAATTTCTCTTGATTTTTTATTTCCTATTTTAATTTGTTTAATCATTTATTTTATTTTAAAATCAATTTTTTTCATAAAAATCATAAAATTAAGAATTCGTAAAAATTAGAATTAGGTTTTTTTATCAAATTTAATTTAATTTAGTTTAATTTAATTTAGGGAAATTTTAACTTGTTTTTATAATTAAAACTAATTAGAAAATTAGGTTTAAGTTCTTGGTTTAATTCTTTTTCTTTTTTAAACTATAAAAATACAAAAAAATAGGTTAACTTAATTAATTTATTTTCAAATATTAATATTAATTAGAATTTAGGATTTTCTTTTAATTTAACTATTCATTATTTTCTCAAATAACAAAACATGACAAAAAACATTTCTTTTCTTTAATCAATCGCACATAGGACCAGTCAAAGGGTCAAAACCCTAATCGTCCCCGCTTTAATTCGCTGCGCGCTTGTTGATTACTTTGCCAATATTTTGTATTTGTTCATGGTTTGTAATAGTTAACTTAGGGTTTTTTTATTTACTGTTTAAATCCCCGATTTTTTGGTTATGTAATTAATCCCCATCCCCGAAGCCTTGTAATAGCTAGGTTTATTTTCTCGCATTTTTAATTCTCGCAAATATTTAACTGCCTAGGTGTATGCTAATAGGATTGTATGGCAAGAATGCATGACAAATTAAAACGGTTAGAAAACCCTAATGTGCAAAGATAAATAACTGAAACAAATCACTCGCACATATCACTCTTAGGGTATACTCTCACTTCGGTTGCCTTCGGTAAATAATCCTTAAGCATAGGGTGTCTTAGTGGTCGCCCTCCTGTCTAAAAAGATCAAAAGACCCATTCAAATGTTGCCTCAGAAATGTTGCCTCGGAAACGTTGCCTCGAAAGATCTTAAGACTCTAGGGTTACTACTAAGGCGTCCTAATATTGCTTTAGTGATCGTACGTCCCATTCGAATTGACCCTTACAAACTCCAACGAAGGTGCTACCTATTTCTCAATAGTAGGATAACACTGTCTAAAGGAAACAAGAATAGAAACGATCTTTTTTCGAGTAGGTAGATGCTAGTAGGTACTTGCTCAAATCAAAACTTTTCACACTTACACTTTTCAAACAAATTTTCAAAACAACTTTGTCACACCTTTGAGGACTGATACAAGGGTTATCACGAAGTCAAACTTTTCAAAAACAAAGCGCAAACACAAGAAATTTAAAGAATGAGCAAGTACCTAAGAGCCCATGGAAAACCATGGATAGAAAGGGTGATAACACCTTCCCTTTCTATAATCTACCCCCTTACTCAAAATCTCGAAAAAGGATTTTTTCTGTACTTTTTTCCTTTCCGATTGGATGAAATAAAAGTCAGTGGCGACTCTTGCTTACCTCGACATTTTGCGAACGAAAAGCGCAAAACGCAAACCAGTATTAACAGTCGGTTCTACCACCGTATCACAGAACTGGCGACTCTGCTGGGGACTAATAAGTGGGGTATACCTTAGGATCTAGGTCATTTAAATTTCTTCTCTTGATTGCTTTGTTTGCTTTATTTTTGAGGGTTTTGTTTGGGGTTACTATAGATCCTACACCCGGATCTGGGGAATACCTTTTAGGTAAGTAGCAATAGACTGTGAGGGAACTGTACAGCGTAGACCGATACGATTGAAGCAGTAGCTACATTGGTGTGGCACTATGGTTGGTACCAGTATCCCTTGTGGTGAAACGAGGAGAATACGAGGCCGCTGCATGGTGTCATGAAGCATAAACTGACCTTAGAATCTTTAATCGCCCAACTTGGCCATTAGAAAGTAGCGAGATAGCCGGTCTCGGTGTAGAGCTGAGAACTGGTTGATACTCGATGCTACACTCATTGAGACCAGACTTTCGGAATATTTTGGCTGCAAGAAAAGATTGCGTGAGCTGAAACCATGACCGATAAAGGATGGTCAGTGATATTGAGATCCTCTAGAACCCGGTTACTTTTCTAAGACAGGTTTGAAACCAACTTAACTTCAAGAGGGTATTACCTTTGACTTCATGCAAGCCTTAAACCTAAGGGCTTTGTGTGATTTGACTGTGTTTGTAATACCTGTGTTTACTATACATATGGTTTATCATGATATCATGCATCATAACATGGCATTCATGCTTCATTACACTAACCATTTCAAAGACCAAGGGAATTTATCTTTGTTCTGTTTTACAGATCATGGCTTCTGTGCGTAGAAATACTATCCGAATCAACTTTGTGCAGATACCTGCCAAACTTAAAGAGCTAACATCAAGAGTTTCTGAAACTTCTACTTTCATTAAGAGACACGGTCAACTTCTCAGCCTGGTTACTTCAAAACTTGAAGAACAGATGATGAGCGTACTATTTCAGTTCTTCGATCCCAAGCATCACTGCTTCACCTTTCCAGATTATCAATTGGTACCCACCTTAGAAGAATTCTCTCAGCTATTGGGCATATCCATTCTTTAACAGGTACCCTTCACAGGTATAGAAGAAGTTCCTAAGCCATAATTCATTGCCTCAGCTTTACATCTGAAATGGGCCGACATGGTATCCAATTGGGAAACTTAAAGCGGAGTCGAGGGTTTTCTAGCCAAATTTATGATAGACAAGGCTCAACTATTTTTGGATGATTTGGATTTTCAGGCTTTTGAGGAGGTCTTGGCTCTTCTTATCTACGGTTTAGTTCTCTTCCCTAATCCAGACTCCTTCGTAGATGTGAATGCTGTCAAGATTTTCCTTTCTCGCAACTCTGTGCCTACCTTGCTTGGAGATATTTTGCACGCTCTACATACTTGTACCATGAAGAGAAGAGGGACTCTTATGTGCTGCATGCCGTTGCTGGCGAGGTGGTTTATTTCTCACCTCCCTAAGTTTGTACTGAAGAATGAAGAAGGTTTGGGTTGGTCGCACAGAATAATGTCACTCGCTCATACGAATATTCTTTGGTGTTCCTGAGCTATGGAAGACATTGCTATTAATGACCGCCGTAGGGAGTATCCTAATGTCCCATTACTTGGTATCAGAGGGGGTATAACTTACAATCCTTGTCTAGCTTTGCGACAATTTGGTCATGCTCGAAGGGATGGTCCCCATGAGTTACTTATTGAGAGCATTGTATTCAACTATAAGGATGATGTTAAGGAGTATCGCCGGAGGTTCATACGAGCTTGGGGCATGGTAAACAGATCTGACCCCAAAGATTTAAGATCAAAGACTTCCATTCCTATGCAGCCTTATCTCCAATGGGTACAAGCTCGGGCCCAGAAGCTTATGATGCCTTATGTGGGCGTATTACCAGTGATTGTGGATCCCACTACTGAAGAAGGCATTCCTTACACGGTTCTTTATCCTTACATGCCCACTGATCTTGGGGAGTTACAGAGGTCTTGGATTCAGCTGAAGAATGAGCGGGATACTTACAAGGAACAGTTCCATGATCAAGGGAGGAAGGTTTTAAAGCTCATCAGGCAGCTCGAGGAAGAAAGAATGCTCAATGATTATATCAGCACAAAGAGAAAGCGTCCATGGGACTTTTGATTTTTCTTTTCTAGTTCTAGATTTGTTTTATTTACTTATTTGTAACGCCTTAAAGGCATTTTGAACCTTCAAATTTAAAGCTAATAAAGTTTTTTTTTTATTTTGGTTTGCAAATTTAAATTTCCCGAGGTCTTTGAAATGATTACATGCGCATCCCATTATCATACACATCATTACAAGTACCACTACAGGTTTCTCATCTTCTTCGCTGTTTATTTCAGCAGAAATGTCTTCCGATCAAGTCATCAAAGATCTACAGGCGCAGAACACCCAGTTCCAACAGATGTTCATAAGTCTGGCCAAGGGGCAGGAAGATCTGAAAGCCCTTATTCTGAAAGAGAAGAAGAAGAAGAAGAAGAAGAAGAAGAAGAAGAAGAAGAAGAAGACTGGTATTCTAAATATGGTCCGAAGGTTTGGAGAAAGGTTGAAACAACAAACTGATCTGAGCTCTTCATCCAAGGAAGGGGAGAACCAAGAAGGGGAAAAGGACCTTAGTCCTGCAGTTTCTGACGATGATACTGATTACAATGATGAGCAATATCCTCCTGCTGAGGATAGGTACAGGCAGCTAGAAGACCATCTGAGTGCTATGGAAGTTCAGAAGATACCTAGTTTGGATTTTCGAGAATTGGGACTGGTATCGGGAGTGGTCATCCCTCATAAGTTCAAAGCTCTAGTTTTTGCCAAGTATGATGGGGTGTCCTGCCCAAAACTCCATCTCCGCTCGTATGTCAGGAAGATCCAGCCCCACACAGCTGATAGAAATTTGTGGGTGCACTTATTTCAAGATAGTCTGTCAGGGACTTAACTTAAATGGTTCTACCAGTTGGAGGGAACCAGTGTCCAAAACTGGGAAGATCTTGCTGCTGCTTTCTACAAGCAGTATCAGTACAATGCCGACCTTGCTCCATCTCGTACTCAACTCCAGGGTATGTCCATGGGTGCAAGTGAAGGTTTTAAAGATTATGCTCAGAAGTGGAGAGACTTGGCTGGGAGAGTTCAACCCCCTTTGTCTTATAGGGAGTTGGTGGATATGTTTCTTGGTACGCTGTCTGGTCCGTTCTTCAATCACTTAATTGGCAGCTCGTCATCTGGCTTCACCAAGTTGATTTTAACTGGAGAAAGAGTAGAAGCTGGAATTCGGAGTGGTAAAATACAGAAGGATGCCTCCTCGAGTTCGACAAAGAAGCCTTTCACTGGTAAGAAGGAAGCAAGTGCAGTCTATAGCCCGAGGGACCAAAGCAGATCTGAGTACCGTCAAATGGTAAATGTTGTAGTGATATCAAGACCTGCAGTTACTTCACAACACAACAATCAACAAAGAGCGGAAAGACCCCAATGGAAGTTTACCCGCATCAACATGAATTTGGCTGAAGTTCTACCTTATTTATTAAAATCCAACTTGGCAACCTTAAGAGAGGCTCCCAAGAATCCAAATACTACATCTCCCAGATACAATCCCAATGCACGGTGCACCTACCATTCTGAGAGTCCTGGTCATGATACAAACGACTGTTGGGCCCTGAAAAATAAGGTGCAGGACCTAATTGAAGCCAAAGAGATTGAGTTTGACACTCCGGAGAAGCCCAACATCATAACTGCGCCCATGCCCAAGAATGGCTCGATAATCAATGCTATTGAGGTTGTCTCTGCCATAGAGGATGTTGACAATGAGGATTCAGACATTGACAGTTGGATCTACCCAACAACCAACGGTGGACCGAATAACTGGACAGCGAGGGACTTCATACCTGTTTCTTTTATTCCGCAGTAATTGACTCATTTGTTTTAAGATTTGTAATAAATAATTTCAAACTTTACGGCTCGGTGCCCTGCCTGAGGCACCTTGGCTTTGCTTGTGAGGGATATTATTTGTCATTTCATATATCATTAATAAAGCATTGGACATTTCTTGCATACAAATTTTGTGCTCCTTGTTTTTCTTTTCTGTCTCTCACTTTATCAAAACAATTATTCTCTTACACACACTCACGTATAAAACTGCAGATCCATATCCCCTCTGGATTACATTGATAACAACTCTGCTACTGCCAGTTATGACTTCAAAAATCCGATCAACCAAGCCGAGGACGAAGGTGAGGATGATTGTGAGGTGCCTGGAGAACTTGCTAGACTCTTACAGCAGGAAGAAAGGGCCATACAATCTCATGAAGAGCCAGTTGAGTCAGTGAATTTGGGTACAGAGGAAGACATGAAAGAGGTCAAAATAGGTGCAAATCCGGAGCCTAGTGTCAAACAACGGTTAATACAGATGCTACATGACTATGTTGAGATCTTCGCCTGGTCCTATGAAGACACGCCTGGTTTGGACACTGATATTGTGGTACATCGCCTGCTGACTAAAGAAGACTGCCCTCCGGTAAAGCAGAAGGTCCGCCGTATGCGCCCTGAAATGTCAGAGAAAATCAAGGTAGAGGTCATGAAACAGTTCGACGCCGAATTCTTAGCTGTCACTTCTTATCCGCAGTGGGTTGCCAATGTCGTTCTGGTACCTAAGAAGGATGGTAAGGTACGAATGTGTGTGGACTACAGAGATCTGAACAGGGCAAGCTCCAAGGATGACTTCCCACTTCCTCACATTGATGTTCTAGTCGACAACACCGCGTAGAACAAGATCTTCTCCATCATGGATGGTTTTTCTAGATACAACGAGATCAAGATGGCTCTTGAGGACATGGAGAAGACAACCTTCGTTACACAATGGGGCACCTTCTGTTACAAGGTAATGCCTTTTGGATTGAAGAATGCTGGGGAAACTTATCAGCGCGCCATGGTCGCTTTGTTCCATGATATGATTCACCATGAGATCGAGGTTTTTGTTGATGACATGATAGCCAGGTCCCAGACTGAGGAAGATCATCTTGATCATCTCCAGAAACTGTTTGATAGGTTGAAGACGTACAAGCTGAGGTTGAATCCGAACAAGTGTACCTTCGGGGTAAGGTCTGGTAAGCTTCTAGTTTTTGTTGTCAGTGACAAGGGTATTCAGGTGGATCCTGCAAAGGTAAAAGCCATACAAGAGATGCCGGTCCCCCACACAGAGAAGGAAGTTAGAGGTTTCTTGGGACGTCTGAATTACATCGCCAGGTTCATTTCACATCTGACTGCTACTTGTGAGCCAATCTTCAAGCTGTTGAAGAAAGATCAAGTGGTAAAATGGAATGATGAATGCCAGACCTTTTCGAAAGAATCAAGGAATACATTCAGGAACCACCAATTTTGATGCCTCCAGTTGAAGGAAGACATTTGATATTATACTTGACAGTGCTAGACAATTCAATGGGGTGTGTGCTGGGGCAACATGACGAGTCTGGTCGAAAAGAGCATGCAATTTACTACCTTAGAAAAAAGTTTACCGACTGTGAGACCTGATACTCATTGCTCGAGAAAACTTGCCGCGCTTTGGCATGGGCTGCTCGCCGACTGAGACAGTATATGCTGACTCACACTACTTTGTTGATATCAAAGATGGATCCGATCAAGTACATTTTTTAGAAGCCCGCCTTATCCGAAAGAATAGCAAGATGGAAGATGATCTTAACCGAGTACAACATCCAATACACAACCCAAAAAGCAATCAAGGGGAGTGTATTGGCGGATCAGGCCGTGGATGACTACCAGTCCATGAATTTCGAGTTCCCGGACGAGAATATCATGTTGGTAACCGACTGCGAAGAACCTGAACCGGATGAAGGACCCGAGGAGGGATCTCAATGGTCTATGTATTTTGATGGAGCCTCGAATGTATTGGGTAATGGCATTGGCGCTGTAATTATATCTCCTGAAGGCTGTCATACTCCATTCATCGCCCGATTATGTTTTAACTGCACCAACAATATGGCGGAGTATGAAGCGTGTATCATGGGTCTTCGAGCTGCTATTGACCCGAGGATTAAGTTCTTGAGTGTATTCGGAGATTCCGCTATGGTAATAATTCAGATCAAAGGCGAGTGGGATACGAAGCACCCGAATCTTATTCCTTACAAAGAGTATGTACTGACATTGGTCCCACACTTTGAGGAGATAACCTTTGAACATTTCCCAAGAGAGGAGAACCAGTTGGCGGACGCGCTAGCTACCATGTCTTCTATGTTCAAATTCAGGTGGGACAATAAAGCTCCCCAGATTACTATCGAGAGGTTGGACGAACCCACACATTGCTGTGAGATCGATACTGAAGAAGTAGCAGATAAACCCTGGTTTCACAAAGTCAAAAGGTATCTTGAGATTCAGGAATACCCCGAAGGGACATCTGTCAATGATTAGAAATTTCTGAGAAGATTCGCTGTGAAGTTCTTCATCAGTAATGGAATCCTCTATAAGCGTAACCATGATTCAACCTTATTGCGATGTGTAGACAAGAGCGAGGCAGAAAGGATCATGGCAGAGTTACATGAAGGTACCTTCGGAACTCATTCCAGTGGACATACCATGGCGAAGAAAATCCTACGGGCAGGATATTACTAGTCCACTATGGAAGCCGATTGTTATCAGCACTCTCGAATTTGTCATAAGTGCCAAGTCTATGCTGATAAGGTGCATGTACCTCCGGTTCCCATGAACGTCCTGACAGCTACTTGGCCCTTTGCAATGTGGGGCATCGACATGATTTGCGAGATCAGACCTACTGCATCTAACGAGCATCGTTTCATTCTGGTAGCCATTGATTACTTTATGAAGTGGGTTGAGGTAGCTTCCTTTTCTACAGTAACCAAGAACGTCGTGGCACAGTTTATCCGACATAATCTGATCTGTCGATATGGTGTACCAGAGAGGATTATTACTTACAATGGTACAAATCTCAACAACACAATGATCACCGAGCTTTGTAAACAGTTCAAGATACAACATCATAACTCTTTTCCCTACCGGCCGAAGATGAATGGGGTTGTTGAAGCAGCTAACAAGAACATCAAAAAGAATGTACAAAAGATGACGGTGACATACAAAGACTGGCACGAGATGTTACCATTCGCTCTTCATGGGTACCGTACCTCAGCACAGATGTCGACAAGGGAAACACCCTACTCTTTGGTGTATGGTATGGAGGCAGTCCTACCCATCGAAGTCCAGATACCCTCTCTCAGGATTATGAAGGATGTAGGATTGAACGAAGACGACTGGATCCAAACCCTACTTGATCAGCTGAATCTAATCGATGAAAAGAGACTTACTGTTATCTGTCATGGTCAGACGTATCAAAAGAGAATGATCAAGGCTTTTAACAAGAAAGTCAGACGTCAAGAATATCAAGTAGGGGATCTAGTGATCAAACGCATCATACTACCACAAGGTGATCCCAGGGGAAAATGGACCCCTGTAACACCCCAATATTACCCAAGGTTTTATATGCAACAATCAGAGTAAATTAAAATTTCATAAATTTAATACTGAGGCATCACACCTTCAAAAACAACTCACTTTAAACAATTTGATTTAAAGTATAAGTCTCGGATACATAGCATCGCCGGAAGGCATAAATTGATTCAAAAACATCAAAACATCTTCTTTAATAAACTTCCTTAATAAATCATATTTTCATAAAGTATGATTCTATATACAAAAGGAAGAACAACAAAAGAATCAACAACAAGACAACATAAATGTTTCCCCCCGAGTGCTACGTATCAGAGCAACACCGACTCAACTAACAGCAGCTATAAACTCCGTCTTCATAACCTGCACGTTACCAATATAGAGGTAACGGCGAAACAAGTAAATGGTGAAATAATCCAAAACATATAGTTAAAGACATGATAAAATATATATATAGTTTTGGAATTGTAAAGGATATAAGTTAATAAGTGCATTCTAACACATATCCAAACCTCACTTACTCTTATCGTCATTCTAAAGTGTATAATCTATACTTAATCTCCTTAGCCTCATCGGCACAAATCATCACAACAACAGGTAAACCTCCGTCACCACGAAATCGTCATAAGCTAATACATCGCTAATTAACATGGCAATCATAAACAACAACATCAACCAACAACATTAAACAATGCTAACAAGAGAAACATAAAAAAATCATCATAAATTGCTAAAGCCCATTGTCGCTTTTGGGATAAAAGCCCATCGTTGCTTTTGGCATAAAAAGCCCATCGTCGCCAATATCATCACATAATAATTGCATTAAGAATTTCATCTAAATTAAGTCATCACAAAACTCACCATTTATATTCATCGCCTAGTTATCATGAAATTATCAAGTTATATTCATTTCATGTTCATCATAAAGATCATCACCAAACAAAGCATCATACATCATCGCAATTCAATCATCGTCAATCAATTAAAAACCCAACGCCAAACAACTCACACATAAACATAACTGACTCCATGAGACACAACTATGTTATGCATGTGGTACCCGTCGCTTTGTCCATAATTAGGAACACTTGGCATAAAAGCCTCGTCGCTTGGCATAAAAGCCTCGTCGCTTGGCATAAAAGCCTCGTCGCTTGGCATAAAAGCCCATCGTCGCCAATGCAATGTATGTGACTCGACAATAAATAACACAACAAAAAAACATCATCGTCGCTTATCAAAATTGGCATAAAGCCCACATCACCATAATTTATCCAAATCAAGATAAATATATCATCGCATTATATTTGCATTATGCAAAACGTCACATATAATTCATCATCATCAAAATCATGCATCCACAAATCGGAAGCATTTATTAATAACATCAATATAATCATCACATCATCATGTACAAAGACATATAACCTCGCATCGCATAATCAACAAGTATTAACTAACTAATACGTCGTCGCAAGCATTATGTTTAATCACCCCACCTCATTATCGATTCGTTCACTAAATTCTACATACGGAAAGATAGTCAAACACCTATCATCGTTGCAAAAGCCATCCCTAATAACCGGCACTACTCCTAATCGTCAACATTGCAATCGGATTGTCCTTACGTGTCTTAAATCCCCTAAAACGAAATCTGATTCAATTAAACCGTAATTAAGCCTATTTCGGGTCATCTCGTAAAAACTCGCAACTTCTAAAAACTAACCTCACCACTAAGTTCTACACGTCAAACTTAGCTAGCACGTCAATTTTCGTTGAATTCGGAGCAACTTGCTCCGTCGTCGAATCTACCGAAATCGGAAAATCGGAACACAATCGGGTTCCAAAGGAAGTGCGAAAAATCAGAATTTTGGAGGCTACAAAAGCATCAACACGGGCCACCGTGTGCATCAACACGGCCCGTGTTGAAAAGCCACCAGAACGTGCAAAAATGCCAAAGTCAGAGCATCAACACGGGCACCCGTGTGAATCAACACGACCCGTGTTGATTGTCCTGTCAACAACTCTTCCCTCTACAATAGGTCAACACGGGCGCTCGTGTGAATCAACACGGCCCGTGTTGATTGACCTGCGTGAAAACTCCATTTTTAACATTCCTAACCTCACTTTTACCACTCCCATTGATTCTAATTATCATCAACCTCATAATCCCTACACCTAATTCAACTTTCCAATCTATTTCAATCAAACAATCAAACATACAACTCATAAATCAACCTATCAATTTTACCCCCAAATCCAAAATATATCTATCAAAACCTAACAATATGAGATGGAGAATCAAACCCCTTACCTCTAGAGATTGGATGATCCAAGATGATTCCACAACTCCAACCTCAAGCTTCCTCTCTTGCTCTCTTTCTCTTCTTCTTCTTCTTCTTCTTCTTCTTCTTCTTTCCAAAACCCTCTCTTCTTCTCTCTAAGGCCAAGTTTGGCTTTGGTTTATAAGAATGTAAGGAATGGGAAAGAAAATTGATTTTATAAGTTGTTTTTCTACTAGAAAGCCTAAGTTTCTATGTTTGGTTTTGGTATGTATGAATGGAAGGAAAATGAGGAGAAATGGTTTATAAAGGTATTTCTACTAGTAAACCAAGGGTTAAAACCCAATCCTCAACAATTGCTCCCCACACTCCTAACTTACTAATTATATCATCAATTCAATTAATTTCGGGGAATTAAATATCGGATCCGAATAATATTTTACCAGACCGAAAGGAACATCGCTAAATATATTATCATATATATCGATTAATATATTTATTCTCGTCGCAAAATAAATATCGATCGGTAACTCGAAAATATTAATATAATATAATATTAATTAAAACAGGGCGTTACAACCCCCACATACGAAGGGCCATTTATGGTTAAGAACATGTTCTTGGGAGGAGCTATGATTCAAACACCATGGATGGTGACGACCTTCCTCACCCCGTCAATGCAGCCATAGTGAAAAGATACTAAGCATAATCAAAGACCCGCTAGGTTGACTGGCCTAGGCAAAAATAAGGGCTTCCCGGCGAACCAAAAGGGTTCGGGCAAAAGTAAGGGATGAAAATGAAAAAACTGTACACCCGGCAAGTCGAAAACCTGAAAAGGCGACTTGGGCAAAAAAGGGTATCCCGGTGGACTGAAAACCCGAAAGGGCAGTCCAAGCAAAAATTAGGGATTGAAGCGTAACACTATGTCTCATTGGATCATCTTGCAACCAGACTTCGGTATCGACTATCAAGCTCAGAAATCGCAAATCAATCTGATTAACCTTTGGCCAAGTAGCAAAGTGATGAGACGCTTGAAGATATAAAGGCAATAGCAGAGTTGGAACCCAATGGGATTATTTTACATAGCTGTTTTTCTTTCTTTTACTCAAATTATAATTTCTATCTTTCGGCGGCGTTCTCTTACTAGGACGTCAGCCTCCTTGTACAAAACGCCTATTACGGGCCAATTTCAAAATCAATACAATTCATTTTCATAAGAAATTCCGATTTATTTTTCTTTTTCCGTTTTGTTTTGCAAGAACGTCCAATGATTTATTTTTGGTATATGCATTTGAAAATGATTGCTGCTCATAAATGTTTACATAAGAAACAAAAGACGATTACTCGTAATGCTAAAAACAGGGAAAAAAAGAAGTGCCCAAACCTTACAGTTACTCTACCCATCAGGTACAGGGATAGAGCCAGCTTGAGAACATGAGTAGTGGTACATACACTCCCCACAGTGTAAAAAGTATCCAAAGACAGTGATGTTAGCCTTCCCGAACTACACATAACTCTCCCCAGATGAGGTTCACAATCGCGTGTGAGTCGGTAGATTTTTCCCGAAGCAGAGTTTATTTCTCTCACAAGCAGAAATTCAATCTCCAACAGAAATCATTATCACCAACAACAGAAATTCATCCCCGGTGGAGTTTATTTCTCCAAATCAACAGATCTATCAATAGAGTATCTCCTCTCCAACAGAGTTATTCTCCCGCATTGTTGTTCTCAATTGGAGTCTCTCCTCGGCAGAATATCCGTAAACGAGGGGAAAATCCCCAGCATGGTCATCTTTGTTCACCATCCCCAACAGAAATAGAGGAACTATGGTTTTTTACAGCAGTCAAGAATACCATTTCTCATACTCTCCAAACAACAGTCAGGGATTTATTTTCCCGGACTCATATTATTACGTCAGCATTTCATGTTCATACATCATGACATGTGAATACATTACATATAACATAATCTCAGTCATTTTGAGAACCTCATCGATATGCATCTCATGCATCGCACATAACTAACCCTGTATTTCTTTCAGGAAAGACAATTTTTATCAACAATTCCTGGAAAGTCCATGATCAACACTCGAAGCTAAATAGAGTAATCATCGGTGCGACAGATGCAACCTCACCCAGGTTCCCTCTCACAACCCTACTATCCCGGCTTTCATATCGAAGTAACCCTACTATCCAGGTTCCTTCTCACGGCCTTACTATCCAAGCTTTTATCTCGAAGTAACCCTACCATCCAGGTTCCTTCTCACAACCCTATTATCCAAGGTTTCTAATCGAAGTAACCCTACTATCCCGGTTCCTTCTTACAACCCTACTATCGAGACTTTCATATCGAAGTAACCCTACCATCTAGGTTCCTTCTCACAACCCTACTATCTAGGCTTTCATCTCGAAGTGACCATACTATCTAGGTTCCTTCTTATAGTCCTACTATCCCGGCTTTCATATCGAAGTAACCCTACTATCCAAGTTCCTTCTCACAGCCCTACTATCTAGGCTTTCATATCGAAGTAACCCTACTATCCAGGTTCCTTATCACAGCCCTACCATCCAGGCTTTCATCTCGAAGTAACCCTACTATCCAGGTTCCTTCTCACAACCCTACTATCCATGCTTTCATATAGAAGTAACCCTACTATCCAGGTTCCTTCTCACAACCCTACTATCCAGGTTCCTTCTCACAACCCTACTATCCAGGTTCCTTCTTAAGCCCTACTATCCAGGCTTTCATCTCGAAGTAACCCTACCATCCAGGTTCCTTCTCATAGACCTACCATCCAGGCTTTCATCTCGAAGTAACCCTAATATCCAGGTTCCTTCTCATAACCTTACTATCTGAGTTCTTCCTCTCTTATCCCCAGACAGCAGTCCATAACACTGTAAGACCAGGACCCAATCAAACACAATTGATTTCACATTTCCCCAGAAAGTCGCAGTGCAACATATACCCCAACCAGATACGCAGTTCACTTCCGCTTCCCAAACCGGAGTTATTCCCCGATAGAGTAACGACCAACTGAATCTCCTAAAACTCTATTTCTCCCAAGACAGAGACCAACATTCCCCAACGAAGTCCTCCTCAACAACAGGTATGCGGGTTCTCGCAAAGGAATCTCTTATGCGATCGACACGTCTTCGAATGGCATCTTTAAGCCCATCTCTGACAATTATCTAGAAACTTCCAAATGGCATCTATAAGCCCATTCCCAATATCACAAATCAAGCGCCACTTCATGCGAGTGCAAATTTCTGGGCACTCTAGTGTTCAATCGTCTTCCACCTTCAGATCAAGAAAGGCAGACGAGCCAATCTACATCCTCAGGTTTAAGAAGATTGAACAGGGGAAACTGTTGTATCCCAAAATTTTCCCTCCCATTTTTTTCAACACATGGCAAGTGAGGTTCCCAAATTGCTCAAGGAAGCCCAAGAGTTGACCAGAAAAACTCTCTCCTATGGCAGTATACCTCAAATTAGGGTTTATATTTTCATCAATATGTGTGAACCACAAAGGACTCTAATGATCACCATTGTCCTAATATGTTCTCAAGATCATCCATGTCAAGTTTCAAGCCTTGCAGAAGAAGTTTGCTCAGTCAATTGCTCAAATGCCTGAAAATCAACTATATTAGGTCAAAAGTCAATTGTGGCCCACATACAGTCAAACTTCAAGATTTTTGGTCGACATCCTCATTTTGAATTATTATCCATAATTTGATCAAGGGTTGATCATTATTCCTCAAGGATTGCTCACAATTCATCAAAATCCAAAAGTTGCTAAATTAGGGTTTTGTAGGAAAAGTCAACTCAACTTTGACCAAGCATAACTATCTCATACTTTATCATAAATGACCCATCCAAAGCTCATTTTGAAGAGGATGAAATTCCATACAATTCGTATTCATCTCCCAAGTTCATAATATGCACTCACAAAATGATATGAATTTTGACATTATAGGTCCTTTTGAAAGGTCAACAAAAACACCTTTTGGTTCAAAGCTTCATACATGAACATGTAAGACTTAATTGATATGAGACCAAAAGGTTTGTTTATAGGACATCCTAAGCTTTCTAAAAATTCTAAGAACACCTCTCTAGGGTCAAAATTAAGAGAGTTATGCATTGGCCAAGTTGACCATTTTTGCAAAATTGCCAAAAGTCAAATATGCTCAAATTTGCATTTTTTTGCCAAATGGGACCAATTCTTTATGCTTGCACCTAAATTATAATGTGGTCCATGACTCAAATGTTAACTCACCCATTATATGCTTCATTTTTCAATTTATTTTGATTTTCCATTGATTAAAAAGTGAATTAAATCAAATAAATTATGAAAATTAACAAAGATATGATTTGATTTGTTTTTTTGACAGATTAGCCATCAGGATATGCTGAGGTTACATGATCAATTCGAATCAAGGGCAATTGATACAAGAAAGGCATGATTTGGCTCAATATAGCAACATATCATACAACTTGAAAATCAAATCAAATCTTGGATAAATGCAAAGATTCATGCCAAGTTTGTTAACCTAATTCATTCTAGGTTATATAATGAAGAATTGCAGATTAAAAAACAAGGGTTGGAGGTCGTGCAAAACCAGAACAAAACTTGAAAATTTCCAAGAAAAGTGTGAGACGAATCTTCTTCCACATGCCAATTCAAGGTGTGCTGAAGGTTCCAATCGCTTGCTAGACATCCCAGGAAGCTATTCCAATCACTCCCAGGTCTTGAAACACCCATAATCGCTCCCTACAAGCACCACAGTTTGCCTAAAAACTTGATTTTGATTTCACTGATTTACTCATCATAAGCATGTTTTAATTATATATTCTTGTTCATCATTGTGTTTGCAAGCTATTGGTACCACTTAATTGCATTTGCAGTGCAGGAATCATAATATGCCATTGCTAGGGTTTCTTTGCTTGTTTTAGGGGCTTTTAGTATAGGCAAAATTAGGCTTTGATTCTGGTACCATGATACTCGTGAGGATGAGACGAGTTGATTGGTACCCTTACCTTTCATTTATATTTCTTGTACAAGATTTTGGAATGTTACAGGTCTATAATTATACACAAATGTCCGTAGGTAAAAGTGTTCTACCTAAAACGACATGCCGGTGAAGGAGATGATGGCGTGGCAGCATATGGTTGGCCCGTTTGAATTTTCGCGCATTTTCTAAATATGTTATTTGATTTGTTTACATTATTTTGTTTCTATTATATGAACAAATAGAGCACGTAACACAGCTGGCAAGGGATTAGTGGAAGCGAGCATAAGGACCTGGGTTCGATCCCCGGGTCCCAACGTTTTCATTTGTATTATTTTCAGATGATAGATCCAGCGCATCTTTCATTAAGAGGCTCACCATGCTCCATCAACATCCAACCATCAGATTCATCAGCAAGCGAGATCCAACGTGCCAGCATTGAAGGACCACCATGGTCCTCAAGTCAACCCCCACACCAAATCAAGCATGGTCAAACAGGCTTGGAGCATCTTGGGCCCAGAATTCAGATGTGCACCCCCTGCATTTGCTTACACTATCAGACCCAATTCTCAATTTCTCTTGATTTTTTATTTTCTATTTTAATTTGTTTAATCATTTATTTTATTTTAAAATCAATTTTTTCATAAAAATCATAAAATCAAGAATTCACAAAAATTAGAATTAGATTTTTTTATCAAATTTAATTCAATTTAGTTTAATTTACTTTAGGAAATTTTTTACTTGTTTTTATAATTAAAACCAATTAGAAAATTAGGTTTAAGTTCTTGGTTTAATTCTTTTTATTTTTTAAACAATAAAAATACAAAAAAATAGGTTAACTTAATTAATTTATTTTCAAAAATTTATATTAATTAGAATTTAGGTTTTTCTTTTAATTTAACTATTCATTATTTTCTCAAATAACAAAACATGACAAAAAACATTTCTTTTCTTTAATCAATCGCAAATAGGACAAGTCAAAGGGTCAAAACCCTAATCGTCCTCGCATTTAATTCGCCGCGCGCTTGTTGATTATTTTGCCAATATTTTGTAAATGTTCATGGTTTGTAATAGTTAACTTAGGGTTTTTTTATTTACTGTTTAAATCCCTGATTTTTTGGTTATGTAATTAATCCCCCTCTCCGAAGCCTTGTAATAGCTAGGTTTATTTTCTCGCATTTTTAATTCTCGCAAATATTTAACTGCCTAGGTGTATGCTAATAGGATTGTATGGAAAGAATGCATGACAAATTAAAACGGTTAGAAAACCCTAATGTGCAAAGATAAGTAACTGAAACAAATCACTCGCACATATCACTCTTAGGGTATACTCTCACTTTGGTTGCCTTCGGTAAACGATCATTATGCATAGGGTGTGTTGTACCCCAAAATTTTCCCTCCCATATTCTTCAAGAAAATGCCAAGTCAAGCTTCAAAATTCCCCAAGGGTTGCACAGTTCAGGAGCCTCCTAAACAGTCAAAATTAGGGTTTTGGTTCTGACCAAGAAAATGAAGTTTCCAAGGGTCCAATCAAGTCTCACATGCCTACAAATATGGTCAAGCATCCTCATACAAAGTTTCAAGACTTTCAGCACAAAATTGCACAGTCAAAACCCTAATTGCACTACAGTCAACTGTAGGGGCAAAATGGTCATTTGACAGCCAAAAATCCAAATTTTTGGTCAACATCTCATTTTGAAGCCTCAAACATCATTTGATCAATGCTTGATCATGATTCTCAAAGCTTGGCTCAAAAATCATCAAGATGCAAAAGTTTCCTTATTTGGATAGCTGAAAAAGTCAACTGTAAATTGACCAGGGCATAACTTTCACATGGGTTATCAGAAAAATTCCATCCAAAGCTCATTTTGAAGAGAAAGACATTTCCAACAACTCCTCTTCACACTTCAAGTCCAAGAAGTGCTCTCACAAAAAGTTATCAATCTCAACATTATAGGTCATTTTCAAAAGTCAACAAAAAGGGACTTTAAGTCAAAGGCCATAACTTGAGATTGGTAAATCAAAATTACATGGGACCAAAGGCATTGGTTAGAGGACTCAAAGACCTTTCCAAAATGTCCAAGAACATGAGCAAAGCTTAAAAATTGAGCAAGTTATGCCTTGTGGAAGTTGGGAAATATTTGGATATTTTGAAAAGTCAACATTGATTCAAGTGACCTAAAATTGCTAATGGGCCTCTTTTTCTTCCACAATTCATCATCCAAGACATGTACACGACCATTTGGCCCAAAGGGAAGTTTTTTATTATTTTTATTTATTTATTTGAATTTTTTATTACAATTAATTCATTTAAACTAAATAAAATATGAAAAAATGCTAAACTATTGAAATAAAATCTTTTTGTGCAGAAAATACTCTCATTGGACACTCAAAATTCGTGCATGATCAATTAGGGAAGGATTGGATATGATTGAGAGCAAATGTGCATGAAAAGATTTGAAAATATTTTGCCATAAAAAATCAAATATCCATACATCAATTCTTTGATTCCTTGGACAAGAAACAACCCTAAATCATTCATACATATACAAACAAGCAAGACCTAATGCTGAGAACCTAAAAGCTGCGCAGAAAACACCATTTGAAAACTTGAAATTTATCAAGAAAACTCAATTCTGAAAACAAGATTGGAGGATGATTCAAGGCAAAAGACTTGTGCCATCACCTTCCTGAAGCTTCAAGGAAGGATTTCCAATCAAAATCGTTCATCCTAACATCAAGAATTGGTAAAACGAATGTGCCCTGTACAGAAAATTTCGTGCACTCGTACATCATGAATCATGCGTTTTTAGCACTTTTTAATGTTTGATTCATGTTCATTATTTGATTCTAATGTTAACCATGTAAATTAATTGTGTTTTTGAGCGTTGTACACGATTCCACCATGGTCGTATCTTAGGGTTTGCAGAATTGTGAATTGGGGGTTTTCGTTTAAGGAACAATTGGCATATAAGACCTAGACCATCCAACTCAACGCGCTTGGACGAAGAGAATGCAATCCTCGCGCCTAATTTATGAGGCCCCAGGGGCTATTCGCTATTTTTTAATATAGTGTCTACAGGGACGTTTAAAAACTGTTGCCTATGTTTTGTTGAATTTTCAGGAAAAATAAGCCAAGGAAGAAGAAGGATGCGTGGCCATCAGTAATTGGCTGGTTTAAAAATTCGCGCTAAAATCCACTAACGTTTTTGTTTTATTTGATATTAATTGTTTGTTGTATTATATACAAAGCGCACTACATGGCTCAGTGGCAGGCAGGCATATTGTTGACTTCCAGGACCTGGGTTTGAGCCCCAGGTCCCTCACTCTTTCCATGCTATTTTTCAAATTATTATCCTATGCAGTTTCAATACAGGGAGTTTACCATGTCGCCCACCATCCAGCCTGCCACGCGTATGTTAAGAGCAATCCTAGGGATATAATTGGAGGAGCATCATGGACTTGAGTCAAAGAATTACATGCTAGCCACGAAAGTCCATCAGGCCATGAATTTAAATGGGCCAAATTGCTAAAGACCAACCTCACAATTAGGGGCAGACCCCCTAGGTTTGCCATTTTTTTTACATTCTTCCTTTTTCATTATTTCTATTTTCTTTTAATTATTGTTTTGTTTAATTAATTTATTATTTTCATAAAAACACAAAAACAATAAAAAAATCAGAAAAGATGCAAAAAAACAATAAATATTTTATTTTAGTATTTTTGTAAATAAATTCATTAATTCACTTAGTTTTAAATTTAGGTTTTAATCTTAATATTTTTTTTTACTAAAACTCAAAACTTATAGAATTAGGGTTTAATTAATTTTTATCTTTTTTTTCTTTTTATTCCACAGTAATTAAGTATTAAAATATTTACTATTATTTATTTTTATAATTAAATGGCATGTAAATAATTAGGTTAAATATTAGGCTAAAATTTAATCTTTTCTTAAAAAAAAAACTAAAAACAAATAGAATTAGGGTTAGCATTTTATTCTTTTTTCATTAAAAAATCATCAAATACAAAAATACCAAAAACAAATTTCTTTTCCTTCTAATTTTATTAATTTAATAATTGTTTAGTTTAATTTAATTAAAAAGGGTCCAACGCCCTCGTTTCAACTTTAATTCCAAATTCGCATATTTATTTTTTCTTTATAATATTTATGTATCTCTCCCAAGGCCATGTAACATTTTAATTTTCTTGCACTTTACTTTTCTTTTAATTCTTTATTTCTCTGTCAAATCGGGTTCAAGAAATTTTGGCGACGTGGACCCGCGCCTTTGTAATAGCGTAGGAATTCTATCTTTCCGCAATTTTTTAACTGTTAATCAAGGCATGCAAGAATGAATGAAAAATAAAAACAAACGCTAGATCACCTATACCATGACAAGATAAATACAAATGAAAACGACACACAAATCACACACCACCCCTAGGGTACGCCTCACTGTTGCCTTGCCTCGAAAGGTGATCGTCGAGTAGAGGATGTCTTAGTAAGTCCTCATGATCCAGGAACCTGGAATGAGGGTAGCTTCTAAGGTGTCTTCCTATTGCTCCGGTGATCACCATGTCCCGAACCTCGAATTGACCCGAACACCTCCAACGGTGGTGCTACCTACCTCTCAATGGTGCGATGGCACTACTTTAAAGGACATTTACACAGACGAATTCCTTAGGGTAGGTAGGTTCTCGTAGATACTTGCTCTAATTTCAAAACAAACCAAAAATACTTTTCACACCAACACATTTTCAAAAAGCTTTCGAAAGCATCTTTTCAAACACTCTTGAGGACCGATACAAGAGTCGAACTGGAATTTTCAAAGAAACTTTTTAAAACCCACAGTTGAAAAGCAAACAAACAATTTTGAAAACACAAATGAGCAAGTATCTAAGAGCCCATGGATAACCATGGATAGAAAGGGTGCTAACACCTTCCCTTTCTATAATCTACCTCCCGAACCGAGAGCAATCTCTTTAAGGAATTTTTCTGTGCTTTTGTCCTTTCCAATTGGAGAAAATAAAAGACGGTGGCGACTCTTGCTTCCGCGACATTTCGCGAACCAGCGTTAAACAGTCAGTTCCAGATCCACCGATCACAGAACTGGCGACTCTGCTGGGGACTTAACTTAAAGTGAGGTGTACCTTAGGGTTAGTTCATAACTGTGTTTTCAATTGCTTTCCTTGTTTGCTTTAAATTGTGGGACTGTCTTGGGAGTTCTATAGATCCTAACCCGGATCTGGGGGATACCTTCTTAGAAAGTAGCAACAAGGCTGTGAGGGAACTGTGCAGGGTATACCGACATGGTTGAAATAGTCTGCTACGTTGATGTGACACTTTGGTGTGTACCGGTAACCCTTGAGTTCAGTCAAGGAGAGTACGGGGCCTCCGCGTGGTGTCATGAAGCATCAACAGACCTTAGGAACCTTAATTGAACTATCTTGGCCTCTTTAGTGTAGTGAGATAACTGACTTTGGTGCAGTCCGAGGTTGGTTAATACTCGATACTACACTCAATTGAGGGTTGCTTTCCTGGAATATTTCGGTCGCCAGTTCAGTGGCTAAATCGAAACGATGAACAATGAAAGCAATCCCGTGATATTGGGACCCTTAGAACCCGGTTACTTCTAATAGGACAGGTTGAACCTACCAGCTTCAAGAGGGTACTACCCAGACCCCATGCTGGCCTTAAACCCTAAGGGCTTGTCTTGTGTGCCTTGTGTGCCTTATATGTTTGTCTTTGAAAATATCTGTGGTGTGTTTAATCATAACATCATGACATCATCTAGCATCATATGCATTGACTAACCATTTCAGGGGTTCGAATCTTCATCTTTGTTCTTGTTTTGTAGGACATGGAAACTGTTCGCAGGAAGACAATTCAAGTCGGTCTTGTAAGGGTCCCTCCTCAGCTTAAGGAACTTATATCCAGGATTCCCGAGAATTCTTCATTCAGTGAAAGACATGGAAGTCTCATCAGCTTGGTCAATACCAACATTGAGGAAGATATGATCAAGGTCCTGTTCCAATTCTTTGACCCTCTGCATCACTGTTTCACCTTCTTGGACTATCAGCTGGTACCTACATTGGAGGAGTTCTCCCGGCTCCTGAAGATCCCCATCCTTGATCAACTACCCTATAACGGTACAGAAAAGGAACCTAAGCTCGAAGAGATTGCTAAAGCCTTGCACCTATAGTCATCTGACCTCAAGGGACATTGGGAAGTTAGAAGTGGTATCAAAGGGTTCTTAGCCAGGTTTCTGTTTGAAAAGGCCCATGAATGTTGGAACTCCCTTGATTTGCAAGCTTTTGAAGAAGTGGTGGCCCTCCTTGTCTATGGCTTGGTGTTGTTCCCTAACCCAGATCAACTTATAGATATCAGTGCTGTCCAGATCTTTATGTCCAGGAATCCTATACCTACGTTGCTGGGGGACATCCTTCACTCATGTTACACTCGAACCATGAGAAAAAGAGGTGTCCTTATGTGTTGCATTCCTCTCCTGGGAAGGTGGTTTATTTCGCACCTTCCACAATCAGTCTTGAAGAATGAGCGGGGTTTGAGATGGTCACAACGGTTGATGACTCTTACACATGCGGATATACATTGGTGCCCTAGGTCCAGAGAAGATGTCACTATCATTGATCGTTGCGGGGAGTACCCTAATGTTCCTCTACTTGGAATCAAAGGAGGTATTACTTACAACCCATGCCTGGCTTGGAGACAGTTTGGTTATGCTCGGAGGGATGGTCCTCATGACATGTTAATTCCTGACATAGTTTTTGACTTCGACAATGATACTCAAGGACTTCGCCAGAGATTTATCAGAGCCTGGAGGATGCCAAGTAAGATAGACAGCAAGACACTGGGGCACAGGAACTCCATCCCGTTGGAACCTTATCTCAAGTGGGTACGCGCCCGCTCCCAGAAGTTAGTGATGCCCTATCCTCACATGCTCCCAGTAATCAAAGAACCAGTCTTGGAAGGAGAAGTGTCCTACACTATTCAGCACCCTGATATGCCCACATCCTGGGAAGAGATGCAGAAGAGCTGGATCCAGCTTAAGGAAGAACGGAATTCTCTTGAGACCAGTTTACATGCTAGTGAAAAGAAGGTCTTGGAGCTCACCCGCCTGTTGCATGAGGAGAGGAATCTCAACACTTACATAGCTCCAAAGAGGATGCGCAGTGTATTTTGGGATTGATTTACTTTTGTAATTTATGCCCATGAGGCTCTGATGTACTGAACAGTTATTTCCTTAATGATAACGTGTGTTCCTTTTTGTCTACAACAAATTTGAACTTTCGAACCCCTGAATGCATTGCATAAACACATATCATTCATCATGTGCATAGCAGGTTTTCCTCTTTTCAGGTTGCTTACCGTTCTTCGGTGTTTATTTCAGCATCATGAATCCTGACTCATCATCAATTGAGACATCCATCAAAGCTCTTCAGGCGCAGAATGCGCAATTTCAGGAATTAATCAAGGGTTTGGCTCAAGGCCAAGAAGAGCTGAAGGCTCTGCTCCTGAAGAAGGAGAAGAAGAAGAAGAGAAGAACTGTTCTGTTTAGCTCGGGCCGAAGGTTTGGCATCATTTTGCAGAATGAAGAGGCTGGTTCTTCTATTGGCAAGAGTACTCCTCAAGCAGAAAAAGGTCCTAGTCCGGTAGTCTCTGATAATGAGACTGATTTTGATGAAGAGCAGTACCCTCCTGCAGAAGACAGATACAAGCAACTGGAGGATAGGTTGAATGCTATGGAGATCCAACAGGTACCTGGGCTGGATTTTGGAGATTTGGGTTTGTCTACCGGTGTGATTATTCCTCATAAGTTCAAAGCACCATCTTTCGCTAAATATGACGGGGCGTCTTGTCCCAAGCTACATCTCAGGTCCTATGTTCGGAAGATTCAACCGTATTCAGCGGATAAGAATTTGTTGATCCACTTCTTCCAGGAGAGTCTTTCAGGGACTCATCTCGAATGGTTCTATCAGCTGGATGGGACCAAGGTTCGTAACTGGGAGGAGTTGGCTACTGCTTTCTATAAGCAGTATCAATATAATGCCGACCTTGCCCCTACACGTACCCAACTCCAGGGTATGTCGTTAGGTTCAAGTGAAGGTTTTAAAGAGTACGCTCAGAAGTGGAGGGATCTGGCTGGCAGGGTGCAGCCTCCGTTGACTGATCGGGAGTTGGTAGACATGTTCTTGGGGACCCTATCTGGGCCATTTTTCAACCATCTTATAGGGAACTCGTCTGCAGGGTTTACTGATCTTATCCTGACTGGAGAGAGAATTGAGGCTGGGTTGAAGTCTGGTAAGATTCCGAAGGGTGCATCGTCTAGTTCAGAGAAGAAACCCTTCAAAAAAGAGGCCAGTGTGGTGTATGGGCCTAGAAGGCAAGACAAACCAGAGCGCCGCCAATCTGTCAACGCATTGGTGATTGCAAAACCTGCCGCCGCTCCTCGGCAAGCTAACCAACCAAGGGCTGAGAGACCCAGAAGGGAATTCACCCGTTTGAGTATGACCTTGTCGCAGATCTTACCACAGTTGCTCTCAACCAACTTAGTAACCGTCAGAGAGGCTCCGAAGTTTCCAAATACTACATCTCCTAAATACAACCCAAATGCCCGCTGTGCTTATCATTCCGATAGCCCGGGGCATGCCACTGATGACTGTTGGGCATTAAGGAATAAGCTGCAGGACCTTATTGACGCCAAGGAGGTACAGTTTGAGGCATCTGAGAAGCCTAATGTAGTGACAACTCCCCTGCCTGCTCATGGAGTAAATGCTATTGGGGACGAAGACGAAGTGGATGAAGCTGAGTTTGATAGCTGGATTTACCCGGCAACCGACAGTGGACCTAACAATTGGAGTGCAAAGGACAATCTATCTATTTCTCTTGTTACTGAGTAATGAATTCTCTTGTTTCGGTATTTGCAATAAACAATAAATGAACTTTATGGCCCGGTGTCTTACCCGGGGCACCGTTGGCTTCATTTGTGAGGGCATATAAATTGTCATTTCATATATCATAAATGAAAATCTTGGACGTTTTCTCGCATTGCAAATCTTATGCTCCTTTTCTGTTTTTCTTTCCTTTACATATATTTCAAAAAACAGCTGTATTTACACACACACTCACTCATACGGGTTTCAATCCACCCTGGATCTCACTGATAACGACTCTGCTACTGCCAGTTATGACTTCAAAAATCCGATCAACTTAGCCGAAGACGAAGGTGAAGATGATTGCGAAGTGCCTGGCGAGCTTGCAAGACTGTTACTTCAGGAAGAGAGGGAAATTCAACCCCATGAAGAGCCAGTGGAAACAATAAACCTGGGTACTGAGGCAGACAGGAAAGAGGTAAAGATTGGTGCCAACCTAGAGCTCAGCGTGAAGCAACGGTTGACTCAGATGCTACATGATTGTATGGAGATCTTTGCCTGGTACTACGAAGACATGCCCGGGTTGGATACCGATATTGTGGTACATCACTTGCCTACTAAGGAAGACTGCCCGCCGGTTAAGCAAAAGGTCCGCCGTATGCGTCCAGAGATGTCAGAGAAGATCAAAGCCGAGGTTATGAAACAGTTTGATGCTGGGTTCCTTGCAGTGACGTCTTACCCTCAGTGGGTTGCTAATGTGGTGCCGGTACCTAAGAAGGACGGTAAGGTCAGAATGTGTGTCGACTACAGGGATCTGAACAGGGCCAGCCCCAAGGATGACTTCCCCCTACCTCACATTGATGTCCTTGTTGATAATACAGCTCAGCATAAGGTGTTTTCTTTCATGGATGGCTTTTCAGGTTACAATCAGATCAAGATGGCACCTGAAGACATGGAAAAGACTACATTTGTTACTCAGTGGGGCACCTTCTGTTACAAGGTCATGCCATTCGGGTTGAAGAACGCTGGGGCAACCTACCAACGTGCCATGGTTGCTTTATTTCATGACATGATCCATCATGAAATAGAAGTGTATGTTGACGACATGATCGCAAGGTCCCAGACTGAGGAAGAGCACCTAGATCATCTACGGAAGTTGTTTGACCGGTTGAAACTATACAAGCTGAGGTTGAACCCGAACAAGTGCACCTTCGGGGTAAGATCTGGAAAGTTGCTAGGCTTCGTGGTCAGTGATAAGGGTATTCAAGTAGACCCTGCCAAAGTCAAGGCTATTCAAGAGATGCCAGTTCCCAGGACAGAGAAGGAGGTCAGAGGCTTTCTAGGACGCCTGAATTACATTGCTCGATTCATCTCACATCTGACTGCTACCTGTGAGCCAATCTTCAAGCTGCTGAAGAAAGATCAGGTAGTACGTTGGAACGATGAATGTCAGGCTGCTTTCGACAGAATCAAAGAGTACCTCCAAGAACCACCTATCCTTATGCCACCAGTTGAAGGGAGACCTCTGATACTATATCTGACAGTACTTGACAATTCAATGGGGTGTGTGCTGGGGCAGCATGACGAGTCTGGCCGAAAAGAGCATGCCATTTATTACCTTAGCAAAAAGTTTACCGACTGTGAGACCCGATACTCACTGCTTGAGAAAACTTGCTGCGCTTTGGTATGGGCTGCTCGCCGGCTGAGACAGTATATGCTGACTCACACTACCTTGTTGATCTCAAAGATGGATCCTATAAAGTATATATTCGAAAAGCCTGCTCTGTCTGGGAGAATAGCAAGATGGCAAATGATCTTGACGAAATACGACATTCAGTACACGACCCAGAAAGCCATCAAAGGAAGTGTATTGGCAGACCACTTGGCCCATCAGGCAGTCGACGATTATCAGTCAATGAACTTTGAGTTTCCAGACGAAAGCATCATGATAGTAACTGATTGTGAAGTACCTGGACTGGATGAAGGACCTGAGGAAGGATCCCGATGGTCTATGCACTTTGACGGAGCCTCCAACGCTTTGGGAAACGGTATCGGCGCCATAATCATATCTCCTCAAGGCACTCATACTCCACTCACTGCCCGGCTATGTTTCAACTGTACCAACAACATGGCAGAGTATGAGGCATGCATCATGGGTCTTCAAGCTGCGATCAACCTAAGGATTAAGATTCTGAGTGTCTTCGGAGATTCCGCTCTCGTGATCAATCAGATCAAAGGAGAGTGGGATACGAAACATCCAAACCTGATTCCTTACAGAGAATGTGTGTTGACCTTGATCCCCCACTTCACGAAGATAACCTTTGAACACTTCCCGAGAGAAGAGAATCAGCTGGCGGACGCGTTAGCTACAATGTCTTCTATGTTCAAAGTTAAATGGGATAATGAGGCTCCCCGAATCATCATCTGGAAACTGGACGAACCGGTATACTGTTGCGATCTCGAGACTGAATTGGTGACTGAGAAGCCTTGGTACCATGAGGTGAAAAGATATCTGGAAACTCAGGAATACCCTGAAGGTGCCTCTATCAATGATAAGAAATTCCTGAGAAGGTTCGTGGCAAAGTTCTTCCTTAGCAACGGCATCTTGTACAAGTGAAACCATGATTCAACCTTACTGCGTTGTGTGGATAAGACTGAAGCAGAAAGAATCATGGAAGAGCTACATGAAGGGACCTTTGGTACACATTCCAGTGGGCATACAATGGCAAAGAAGATCCTTCGGGCAGGGTATTACTGGTCCACAATGGAAGCTGACTGCTACCAACATTCTAGGACATGCCATAAGTGCCAGATTTATGCAGATAAGGTGCATGTTCCCCCGGTTCCCCTGAATGTTCTGAATGCGCCTTGGCCATTTGCAATGTGGGGCATAGACATGATCAGTGAGATTAAACCTACGGCATCTAATGGGCATCGCTTCATCCTGGTAGCGATTGATTATTTTACGAAGTGGGTCGAAGCAGCTTCCTACGCTACGGTAACCAAGACTATTGTGGCACGGTTCATTCGGCATAATCTGATCTATCGATACGGCGTCCCTGAGAGAATCATTACAGACAACGGTACCAATCTGAATAACAAGATGATCGCTGAGCTCTGCGAGCAGTTCAAGATACAGCACCACAATTCTTCTCCTTACAGGCCGAAGATGAATGGGGCTGTAGAAGCAGCAAATAAGAACATCAAGAAAATCGTGCAGAAGATGACAGTGACTTATAAAGATTGGCACGAGATGTTACCGTTCGCTCTACATGGGTACCGTACCTCAGGTAGGACGTCAACCGGGGCAACTCCTTTCTCCTTGGTCTACGGCATGGAGGCAGTCTTACCGATCGAAGTGCAAATACCCTCTCTCCGGATAATGAAGGATGCAAACCTGAACGAAGATGATTGGATCCAGACACGACTTGATCAACTAAACCTCATTGATGAGAAGAGACTTGCTTCTATCTGTCATGGTCAGACATATCCGAAACGGATGATCAGGGCATTTAACAAAAAGGTCAGACCACAGGAATATCAAGTTGGGGATCTGGTAATCAAGCTAATCATCCTTCCTCAGAGTGATCCAAGGGGGAAATGGACCCCTACGTATGAAGGGCCATTTGTGGTTAAACATGTGTTCTCAGGAGGAGCCATGATTTTAACCAACATGGATGGTGACGACCTTCCTCACCCCGTCAATGCAGACATAGTAAAAAGATACTACGCATGAAAAAAGACCCGCTAGGCTGACATGCCTAGGCAAAAATTAGGGCTTCCCGGCGAACCAAAAGGGTTCGGGCAAAATGAAGGGATGAAATGAAAAAAAATCTGTACACCCGACAAGTCGAAAACCTGAAAAGGCGGCTTGGGCAAAAATGGGTATCCCGGTGGACTGAAAACCCGAAAGGGCGGTCCAGGCAAAAATTAGGGATAAAAGCGTAATACTATGTCTCATTGGGTCATTTTGCATCCAGAATCCGGTATCTACATCAAGTTCAGACGGCATCGATCAGTCAGCTTCACTTTCAACCAAGGTCATCAAGTGATGAGACGCTCGGAGATATAACGGCAATAGCAGAGTTGAAACCCAGTGGGATCATTCATTTCACACAGCTGTTTTATTTTCTTTTATACAAAATTTGTATAAACTCTTTTGTTCGGCGGCGTTCTCTTACTAGGACGTCAGCCTCTTGTACACAAAACGCCTATTTTCAGGCCATTCAAAAATCAATACAAATATATTTTTCAGTTAAACATGCCAATTGTTTTTCTTTTCTGTTTTGTTTTGCGAAGAACGTCCAAGGTCCAATTTGTGATATATGCATTGACAATAATTTGCTAACTCATGAATATTTGCATACGAAACAAAGGATTAATTACAGGTAACATTAGAAACAGGGGCAATAAAAGAGTTGTCTAAGCAATCTAATTGTTCTATCCTCTAAGGTATCAAGATAGGTTCAGCTAAAGAACACAACCAGATATCCCAATTCCCCAGAGAGTAAGTCAGCAAGTCAGTATACTCTCCTCAAGCAAAGCTATTACTAGCCTTAAGGAAGTTGAGTATCCTCCAGCAGATCTCAACATTCCCCAGCAGCATATGTATTCTTAACAAGCATCCCCGGCAGTCTTGGTCTAAAGATTGTTCCCCGGCGGCATATCAACATTCAAAGGAGTCACTTCCCCCGCAGCTCAAAACTTCCTCAGGAGAGTCCAATCTAGTTCCCAAGGAAGGTTGGAATTCATCTCCCCAAGCAGTAAGCTTATCCCCAGTAGATTCTGGAAGCTTATCCCCGCAAAGCACGATCGCGTCGCCCGGCTTTATTCAAAGAGTTATTTCCCTACCAGGATATAACTGGGTTATCCTCAGCCAAAAGCCACGGAAAGGTCGTCGTCAACACAATTCTTTCTTATCCCCAGCGAAGTCTGTTAACACTTCCAACACAGCAAAGATATCCCCAGCAAGTTATTATCAACAACTTAGCAAAGTATCTCTCTCCCCACAGAGTATTGCTTCCCAACAAGATCGTTAGAGTACTTTCCTCCCCGAAGAGTCATTCCATTCGCCAAGTTCATTCCCCAGCGGAGTCATCTTCTCCTACCGGTATACTTGCAACTATCATCCAGCGGAAGCAAAATCTGTTCTCCAACATCAGCCCAGGATATGACTTCCCGGAACCCGTCAAGGATTTACTTTCCTAGACGAAAAATACATTCATAAACATCTTCATACATTATAGCATGCATATACGCATCATGAACATATAATCTCACGTATTCAGAGATCATCTCGCATGTCATATCACATGACATCGCATACAACTAACGCTTGTCTTTTCAGGACAAAAGTACAAAAATGATTACTATCAATGGTCGCAACCAAAGATCCGATTCCTGAATCTTGCCAGGGTGTATCTGTTGACGACCAAATACCAGATCCGATTCCTGTATCTTGCCAGGGTGTGTCTGAAGAGTTCGAGGATCTGATACCTGAATCTTGCCAGGGTGTATCCGTTGAAGACTAGCATTACCAGATCCGATTCCTGTATCTTGCCAGGGTGTGTCTGAAGAGTTCGAGGATCCGATACCTGAATCTTGCCAGGGTGTATCCGTTGAAGACTAGCATTACCAGATCCGGTTCCTGTATCTTGCCAGGGTGTGTCTGAAGAGTTCGAGGATCCGATACCTGAATCTGGCCAGGGTGTATCCGTTGAAGACTAGCATTACCAGATCCGATTCCTGTATCTTGCCAGGGTGTGTCTGAAGAGTTCGAGGATCCGATACCTGAATCTTGCCAAGGTGTATCCGTTGAAGACTAGCATTACCAGATCTGATTCCTGTATCTTGCCAGGGTGTGTCTGAAGAGTTCGAGGATCCGATGCCTGAATCTTGCCAGGGTGTATCCGTTGAAGACTAGCATTACCAGATCCGATTCTTGTATCTTGCCAGGGTGTGTCTGAAGTGTTCGAGGATCCGATACCTGAATCTTGCCAGGGTGTATCCGTTGAAGATTAGCATTACCAGATCCGATTCCTGTATCTTGCCAGGGTGTGTCTGAAGAGTTCGAGGATCCGATACCTGAATCTTGCCAGGGTGTATCCGTTGAAGACTAGCATTACCAGATCCGATTCCTGTATCTTGCCAGGGTGTGTCTGAAGAGTTCGAGGGTCCGATGCCTGAATCTTACCAGGGTGTATCCGTTGAAAACTAACATTACCAGACTCGATTCCTGTATCTCGCCAGGGCACGTCTGAAGAGTTCGAAGATCCGATTCCTGTAACCAGTCAGGACACATCTATACAAAGCATCTGAAAACCAGATCCTGCAACGTGTCAGGTACTCATTTTTCTTTTGCAGGTACGCAAGTTCTCGCTAAGGAATCTCTTACGCGATCAACATCCAGATGGCATCTATAAGCCCATCCACCTATCCATCATCTCCAAATGGCATCTATAAGCCCATTCCCCACATCACACTGCTACTATGTGAGCGCAAATTTCTGGGCACTCTAGTGTTCAATCATCTTCCACCTTCGGATTACGAAAGGCACGTCAGCCAATCTGCATCCTCAGGTCTAAGAAGATTGAACAGGGGCAACTGTTGTACCCCAAAATTTTCCCTCCCATATTCTTCAAGAAAATGCCAAGTCAAGCTTCAAAATTCCCCAAGGGTTGCACAGTTCAGGAGCCTCCTAAACAGTCAAAATTAGGGTTTTGGTTCTGACCAAGAAAATGAAGTTTCCAAGGGTCCAATCAAGTCTCACATGCCTACAAATATGGTCAAGCATCCTCATACAAAGTTTCAAGACTTTCAGCACAAAATTGCACAGTCAAAACCCTAATTGCACTACAGTCAACTGTAGGGGCAAAATGGTCATTTGACAGCCAAAAATCCAAATTTTTGGTCAACATCTCATTTTGAAGCCTCAAACATCATTTGATCAATGCTTGATCATGATTCTCAAAGCTTGGCTCAAAAATCATCAAGATGCAAAAGTTTCCTTATTTGGACAACTGAAAAAGTCAACTGTAAATTGACCAGGGCATAACTTTCACATGGATTATCAGAAAAATTCCATCCAAAGCTCATTTTGAAGCGAAAGACATTTCCAACAACTCCTCTTCACACTTCAAGTCCAAGAAGTGCTCTCACAAAAAGTTATCAATCTCAACATTATAGGTCATTTTCAAAAGTCAACAAAAAGGGACTTTAAGTCAAAGGCCATAACTTGAGATTGGTAAATCAAAATGACATGGGACCAAAGGAATTGGTTAGAGGACTCAAAGACCTTTCAAAAATGTCCAAGAACATGAGCAAAGCTTAAAAATTGAGCAAGTTATGCCTTGTGGAAGTTGGGAAATTTTTGGATATTTTGAAAAGTCAACATTGATTCAAATGACCTAAAATTGCTAATGGGCCTCTTTTTCTTCCACAATTCATCATCCAAGACATGTACACGACCATTTGGCCCAAAGGGAAGTTTTTTATTATTTTTATTTATTTATTTGAATTTTTTATTACAATTAATTCATTTAAACTAAATAAAATATGAAAAAATGCTAAACTAATGAAATAAAATCTTTTTTTGCAGAAAATACTCTCATTGGACACTCAAAATTCGTGCATGATCAATTAGGGAAGGATTGGATATGATTGAGAGCAAATGTGCATGAAAAGATTTGAAAATATTTTGCCATAAAAAATCAAATATCCATACATCAATTCTTTGATTCCTTGGACAAGAAACAACCCTAAATCATTCATACATATACAAACAAGCAAGACCTAATGCTGAGAACCTAAAAGCTGCGCAGAAAACACCATTTGAAAACTTGAAATTTATCAAGAAAACTCAATTCTGAAAACAAGGTTGGAGGACGATTCAAGGCAAAAGACTTGTGCCATCACCTTCCTGAAGCTTCAAGGAAGGATTTCCAATCAAAATCGTTCATCCTAACATCAAGAATTGGTAAAACGAATGTGCCCTGTACAGAAAATTTCGTGCACTCGTACATCATGAATCATGCGTTTTTAGCACTTTTTAATGTTTGATTCATGTTCATTATTTGATTCTAATGTTAACCATGTAAATTAATTGTGTTTTTGAGCGTTGTACACGATTCCACCATGGTCGTATCTTAGGGTTTGCAGAATTGTGAATTGGGGGTTTTCGTTTAAGGAACAATTGGCATATAAGACCTAGACCATCCAACTCAACGCGCTTGGACGAAGATAATGCAATCCTCGCGCCTAATTTATGAGGCCCCAGGGGCTATTCGCTATTTTTTAATATAGTGTCTACAGGGACGTTTAAAAACCGTTGCCTATGTTTTGTTGAATTTTCAGGAAAAATAAGCCAAGGAAGAAGAAGGATGCGTGGCCATCAGTAATTGGCTGGTTTAAAAATTCGCGCTAAAATCCACTAACGTTTTTGTTTTATTTGATATTAATTGTTTGCTGTATTATATACAAAGCGCACTACATGGCTCAGTGGCGGGCAGGCATATTGTTGACTTCCAGGACCTGGGTTCGAGCCCCAGGTCCCTCACTCTTTCCATGCTATTTTTCAAATTATTATCCTATGCAGTTTCAATACAGGGAGTTTACCATGTAGCCCACCATCCAGCCTGCCACGCGTATGTTAAGAGCAATCCCAGGGATATAATTGGAGGAGCATCATGGACTTGAGTCAAAGAATTACATGCTAGCCACGAAATTCCATCAGGCCATGAATTTAAATGGGCCAAATTGCTAAAGACCAACCTCACAATTAGGGGCAGACCCCCTAGGTTTGCCATTTTTTTTACATTCTTCCTTTTTCATTATTTCTATTTTCTTTTAATTATTGTTTTGTTTAATTAATTTATTATTTTCATAAAAACACAAAAACAATAAAAAAATCAGAAAAGATGCAAAAAAAATAATAAATATTTTATTTTAGTATTTTTGTAAATAAATTCATTAATTCACTTAGTTTTAAATTTAGGTTTTAATCTTAATATTTTTTTTTACTAAAACTCAAAACTTATAGAATTAGGGTTTAATTAATTTTTATCTTTTTTTCTTTTTATTCCACAGTAATTAAGTATTAAAATATTTACTATTATTTATTTTTATAATTAAATGGCATGTAAATAATTAGGTTAAATATTAGGCTAAAATTTAATCTTTTCTTAAAAAAAAAAAAACTAGAAACAAATAGAATTAGGGTTAGCATTTTATTCTTTTTTCATTAAAAAATCATAAAATACAAAAATACCAAAAACAAATTTCTTTTCCTTCTAATTTTATTAATTTAATAATTGTTTAGTTTAATTTAATTAAAAAGGGTCCAACGCCCTCGTTTAAACTTTAATTCCAAATTCGCATATTTATTTTTTCTTTATAATATTTATGTATCTCTCCCAAGGCCATGTAACATTTTAATTTTCTTGCACTTTACTTTTCTTTTAATTCTTTATTTCTCTGTCAAATCGGGTTCAAGAAATTTTGGCGATGTGGACCCGCGCCTTTGTAATAGCGTAGGAATTCTATCTTTCCGCAATTTTTTAACTGTTAATCAAGGCATGCAAGAATGAATGAAAAATAAAAACAAACGCTAGATCACCTATACCATGACAAGATAAATACAAATGAAAACGACACACAAATCACACACCACCCCTAGGGTACGCCTCACTGTTGCCTTGCCTCGAAAGGTGATCGTCGAGTAGAGGATGTCTTAGTAAGTCCTCATGATCCGGGAACCTGGCATGAGGGTAGCTTCTAAGGTGTCTTCCTATTGCTTCGGTGATCACCATGTCCCGAACCTCGAATTGACCCGAACACCTCCAACGGTGGTGCTACCTACCTCTCAATGGTGGGATGGCACTACTTTAAAGGACATTTACACAGACGAATTCCTTAGGGTAGGTAGGTTCTCGTAGATACTTGCTCTAATTTCAAAACAAATCAAAAATACTTTTCACACCAACACATTTTCAAAAAGCTTTCGAAAGCATCTTTTCAAACACTCTTGAGGACCGATACAAGAGTCGAACTGGAATTTTCAAAGAAACTTTTTAAAACCCACAGTTGAAAAGCAAACAAACAATTTTGAAAACACAAATGAGCAAGTATCTAAGAGCCCATGGATAACCATGGATAGAAAGGGTGCTAACACCTTCCCTTTCTATAATCTACCTCCCGAACCGAGAGCAATCTCTTTAAGGAATTTTTCTGTGCTTTTGTCCTTTCCAATTGGAGAAAATAAAAGACGGTGGCGACTCTTGCTTCCGCGACATTTCGCGAACCAGCGTTAAACAGTCAGTTCCAGATCCACCGATCACAGGGTGTCTTAGTGGTTGCCCTCCTGTCTAAAAAGATCAAAAGACCCATTCGTATGTTCCCTCGGAAATGTTGCCTTGAAAGATCTTAAGACTCTAGGGTTACTACTAAGGCGTCCTAATATTGCTTTAGTGATCGTACGCCCCTTTTGAATTGACCCTTACAAACTCCAACGACGGCGCTACCTATTTCTCAATAGTAGGATAGCGTTGTCTAAAGGAAACAAGAATAAAAACGATCTTTTTTCGAGTAGGTAGATGCTAGTAGGTACTTGCTCAAATCAAAACTTTTCACACTTACACTTTTCAAACAAATTTTCAAAACAACTTCGTCACACCTTTGAGGACTGATACAAGGGTTATCATGAAGTCAAACTTTTCAAAAACAAAGCACAAACACAAGCAATTTAAAGAATGATCAAGTACCTAAGAGCCCATGGAAAACCATGGATAGAAAGGGTGCTAACACCTTCCCTTTCTATAATCTACCCCCCGTACTCAAAATCTCGAAAAAGGATTTTTTCTGTACTTTTTTCCTTTCTGATTGGATGAAATAAAATTCGGTGGCGACTCTTGCTTACCGCGACATTTTGCGAACGAAAAACGCAAAACACAAACCAGTATTAACAGTCGATTATGCCACCGTATCACAAGTGTCAACACATGTTCTTTGTAAGGGATAAGATTAGGATGCTTCGTGTCCCATTCTCATTTGATCTGACCGATGACTAAGGCTGAGTCTCCAAATACACTTAAAGATTTGATCCCCAAATATATGGCAACTTTGAGACCCATAATGCACGCTTTATATTTAACCATATTATTGGTACTGTTGAAACACAGCCTGGCAGTGAAGGGAGTATGACAACCTTCAGGGGATATGATTACAGTGCTGATGCCATTGCTGAGTGCGTTGGAAGCTCCATCAAAAACCATGGTCCATCGGGATCCTTGTTCAGGTTCGTCATACGGTCCGAGTTCTTCAAAATCATTCACCAGCATGATGTCTTCATCCGGGAATTTGAAATTCATGGATTGATAGTCATCCATAGCCTGGTGAGCCAAATGATCAGCTAGTACACTCCCCTTTATTACTTTTTGGGTAGTGTACTGAATATCGTATTCAGTCAGGACCATCTGCCATCTTGCTACTCTTCCAGAGAGGGAGGGCTTCTCGAATATGTATTTAATTGGATCCATCTTGGATATCAATAAGGTAATGTGAGTTAGTATATACCGTCTTAGTCGGTGAGCAGCCCATGCCAGAGTGCAACAAGTTTTCTCAAGCAGTGAATATTTGGTTTCACAGTCGGTAAATTTTTTGCTCAGGTAGTATATTGCATGCTCTTTTTGGCCAAACTCGTCATGCTGCCCCACGACACACCCCATTGAATTTTCCAAAACTGTTAGGTACATGATCAGAGGTCTTCCCTCAACTGGAGGCATCAAAATGGGAGGCTCTTGAACGTACTCCTTGATCCTGTCAAAGGCAATCTGGCAGTCGTCATTCCATTCCACCACTTGATCTTTCTTCAGTAATTTGAAGATTGGTTCACAAGTAGCGGTCAGATGGGAAATAAATCTGGCGATGTAGTTTAGCCGTACTAAGAATCCCTTAACTTCCTTTTCAGTGAGAGGAGCGGGCATTTCCTGTATTGCTTTTACCTTTGCATGGTCCACTTCAATACCATTGCCATTGACAACGAAGCCCAAGAGTTTATCAGATCTTACTCCGAAAGTGCATTTATTTGGGTTCAACCTCAATTTGTATTTCTTCAGTCTTTCAAACAGCTTCTGCAGATGGTCAAGGTGTTCCTCTTTAGTTTGAGATATGGCTATCATATCATCCATGCAGACCTCTATCTCGTGATGGATCATATCGTGAAACAAAGCTACCATAGCACGTTGATAGGTTGCCTCAATGTTCTTCAGCCCAAATGGAATAACTTTGTAACAGAACATGCCCCACTGTGTGACGAAGGTCGTTTTCTCCATGTCCTCAGGTGCCATTTTAATCTGATTGTATCCGGAGAAACCATCCATGAAGTAGAATACTTATGTTGTGCGGTATTGTCAACCAGAATATCGATATGGGGAAGAGGGAAGTCATCCTTGGGGCTTGCCATATTCAGGTCTTTGTAATCCATACACATACGTACCTTACCGTCCTTCTTAGGCACCAGAACGACATTGGTAACCCATTATGGATAAGAGGTGACAACTAAGAATCTGGCGTTGAACTGCTTCATGACTTCAGTCTTGATTTTTTCTGAAATTTCTGGCCGCATACGACGAACCTTTTATTTCACTAGAGGGCAGTCTTCTTTTGTCGGCAGACGATGGACCACGATATCAGTGTCGAGTCCTGGCATGTCTTCATATGACCAGGCAAAAGCCTCAACATATTCATGTAGTATCTGAGTTAAACGCTTCTTGACACTATACTCCAGATTGGCCCCTATCTTAACTTCTTTATTGTCCTCTTCAGTACCTCAGTTAACTATTTCAATCGGTTCTTCTTGGGGCTGTATGGTCCTTTCTTCCTGTTGTAATAATCTGGTAAGTTCTCCTAGAACCTCACAATCTTCCTCATCTTCGTCCTCGACTTGGTAGATCGGATTTTCAAAGTCATGATATGCCATAGCAAAACCGTTAGCAATGGGATCCCGGGTGGATGTGGATTTGCATTTCGATATGTGAGTGTGTGTAAGAGCATAGCTATCTTTGATTAAATAAAAGGTAGAAAAATAAAAACAAAGAGCGTAAAATTTGCATGCAAAAGTGTCCCATGATTTATTAATGACATATGAAGATGAAGTAACAACCCTCACAGAGGGACCATTGTGTCTCGGGTAAGACACAAGGTTTTAAAGTCTAAATTGTTTAAATATTACAAGTCCGAAAAATTTAAAAGACAGTTACTCTTGAATAAAAGTAATAGGAACAAATTCTTTGGCCTCCCAATTGTTGATTCCACTGCCGATGGTTGGAAAAATCCACTTGTCCATGTCACAACTTTTATCACTGTCTTCCAATGCATTGACTCCCTAATTGCTGATGCATAATGGTGGTCCCCCAGCGCGAGTACTTTGAAAAGCTCTTTGGGCCTCCGAAGTAAAACCCAAACCAAAATTGTTAGATTTGTAGGGAATATTCGAAAGTTGACCCCAGATGGTACATCCACCTTCCTCAACTACTATTCTAGCATCCTTCAGAGAGGTCATTTTTAATGGAGGTCTGGTAACCTTCGAAGTCTTGGTAGCAGTCTTGGTTGCAGCAACCGTCTGTGGGACTTTTTCAAAATTTTGGCATGGGGTCTCAATGAACTCACTGTCCATTTCAACATACCTGAAAGAGTTCTAGTGGCTAACCATGTATTCCTCCTCCCCATGGATTGTGATAATCTTTTCCTTGACTGGGTACTTCAACATCTGATGTAGGGTAGAAGTGACAGCACCAACCCCATAGATCTATGGTCGACCCAATAGACAGGAATAAGATGGGCAGATATCCATCACATAGAAGATTGAATCAATAGTCTAAGTTCCAACTTTGATAGGGATGTCCACCTCCCCGTGCATCGTTCTTTTAGAACCATCGAAGACCCTCACCACAATGTTGTTGGGATTTAATGTGAGTCCTTCGCAATCTAACCGATCAAGAGAATTCTTGGGTAAGACATTCAGCAAAGAACCTGTATCTACCAGAACATGGGCTAATGTAGTTCCCCTGCACTCAATAGAGACATGCAAGGCATCATTGTGTTTCCTTCCTTTGGGAGTTAAATCAGTGTCAGAAAAACCCAGTCCATTATCAACAGTTAGACTGGCCACACAATTCTCGAATTGATCAATGGAGGTCTCTTGGGGCACGTGGGCGGTCTTCAGAAATTTTACTAAGGCCTTAGCATGGGCCTGGGAGCACAAAAGTAAGGCCAACATTGATATTTTTGAGGGGGTCTGCCCCAACTGCTCCACGACGTTGTAGTCACTTTTCTTGATTATCTTTAATATCTCTTCCATCTCCTTTTTAGAAGCTTCAAGAATGACCTCTGGATGCGCCTTCGTGTCTCGGTATCAGGGATAACAATAGGACTAACAATAGGAGTAACACTGGGAATACTGACGGGAGCGGTAGCGGGAATAATGACAGGAGTAGTAATGGTCTTTGGAGAGATATGGGGGGAGAAAACCCTTCCACTTCTCGTTATCTTACTGGTCTCAACGATATTGTCGATGTTAGGATCAGTACCTTCAACAACTTTGTCTTTGATAGCCAATAGATCTTGCTTGATGCCATGGTAATAGATGTCAGCCCCATAGTTCCATGGAACAACTTTATCCGAGGAATATGGTATTGGCCTTGACATGGTGATAACTAAGGGAGAAAACTTTGGAATAGATGTAATCCTGACAGGTCTTTTGGTGGAGACCCTGGGAGGTTTGTCGGAAATGGTGATTATTGAAACATCTTCACAGGAATTTCTGGTAAGAGGAACTTTCTCAAACATGATTTCTTTGTTAACCATCAGGCACTGGACGCCCATCTTTAGTAACAAACAGCCATCTGGTAGAGACATACATAAGTGACAACTTTCATCACAGCCCGAAATAGACTGGCTTGCAATAGATTATTTTTAACAGTCAAAAGGGGAGTAGTTAACTCATCCATGGAGGAAACAAAACAGTCGCCATCAACAACATTGACCCCTTGGCCATGTTTGGGCATTGGCGCCATTATTACACTAGGTGTTTCTGGGGGGGGGGGGGAGGGAGGGGTCAAACTCAATATCTTTCGCCTCGATAAGGTCTTGTACCTTATTTTTCAAGGTCCAACAATCGTTTGTATCATGCCCCGGACTTTCAGAATGATAGGCACATCGAGCATTTGGGTTGTAGTGGGGGGAAGCAATATTGGGGTTTTTTGGAGCTTCCCTTAGAGTCACTAGATTGGACTTCAATAGATGTGGCAAAAACTGGGACAAGGTCATATTGATCCGGGTGAATCGTCTCATGGGTGCCTCCAGCCTGCGTTGCTGGTTTCGTTGTTGATTCAATACAGTATTAAAGATCATAACAGCCCCTACCGTCAGACGGCGTTCAGTTTTGTTTTGATTCCTGTGGTCATAAGCAACACTGACCTCCTTCTTTCTAGTAAAGGGTTTCTTCATCGTGCTTGAGGATGCATCCCTTTGAATTTTTCCACTCTTAATACCGGCTTCTTCCCGCTCACCAGTCATAATTAACTCAATAATTCCAGTAGAAGAGCTTCCGATTAGATGGTCGAAGAATGGACCAGACAACGTGCCCAAGAACATATCCACTAACTCCCTATTAGATAAAAGGGGTTGGACTCTTCCTGTGAGATCCCTCTATTTTTGGGCATAATTTTTGAAACCTTCACCAACACCCATATACATACCTTGCAATTGTGTTTGAGTCGGAGCTAGGTCAGCATTATACTGGTATTTCTTGTAAAAAGAAGCAACCAAATCTTCCCAATTGCGAATATTGATTCCTTCCAACTGATAGAACCAATCCAACTGCATCCCTGATAAGCTTTCTTGGAAGAAATGTACCCATAGGTTCCTATCGGCAGTATGGGGTTGAATTTTCCTGACGTATGACCTTAAGTGCAGCTTAGGACAAGAGACACTGTCATATTTAGCAAATGTAGGGACCTTGAAATTTTGCGGGATGACCACCCCTGAGACAAGTCCTAGCTCTTCAAAATCTAGCCCGGGTACCCTCTGTATCTCCATAGCATTGAGTCGATCCTCTAATTGTTTGTATTTATCATCAGCAGGAGGATACTGTTCTTCAGAGTAGTCAGTTTCTTCTTCTTTAGACACTGGGTTGTCATCTCCTTCCTTGTTCTTTCCTTCTTTATTATCTCCTTCACCCGACGAGGTTGCAAAATCTAGAGTTCGCTTGGCTGGTCCTCTGAAACTTCTTCCCAAATTCAAAATGCTGACTGCTTTCTTTGATTTCTTCTTCTTATCTTTGATCATAAGAGCCTTCAGGTCCTCTTGTCCTCTAGCCAAAGCCAAGAACATTTGTTGGAATTGAGAATTCTGTGCTTGAAGATCTTTTACTGCCTGTTCAATATCCAACTCATTGAAATAAACAGTAGAAAGATAAGGAGACCTGCTGTAGAAAACTGTTTGTGTTATGATGAATAAAAGTGCATATGCAAATGATTTCAAGGAAACTAGGAGATTTAAATTTGTTTAGACAAAAAGAAACACACATTGTATTAATAAATCAAATTTGATTACATCATGTCTCTCAGGGCTTACAATGGATAAAATACATAAATAAAACTCCTAAGACAAAAAGGTCGAACGCATCCTCTTCGGCGCAATATAGGCGTTCAAACTTCGCTCTTCATGAAGCTGCTTCGTGAGATCCAGAACCTTCTTCTCACTGGTATAGAATTGATTCTCAAAGACGTCTCGTTCTTCCTTGAGCTAGATCCAAGACTTTTACAACTCTTTGAAGCTTGTTGGTATATCAGGATGAAAAATGTTGCGAGGCTCGTCTTCTTGATCAATAGACTTTGAGATCACTAGTAGGATAGAAGCGTATGGCATCATAAGACTTTGAGCGCGAGATTGCACCCATCTGAGGTAGGGTTCCAAAGGGATGGATTTTTTGCGTCCCAAGGTACTGCTATCAGTCTTCTTTACCATGCCCCAAGCGCGAATGAACCTCTGGTGATAACCTTGTAGATCATTTGAATAGTCAAACACAATACCTTGGATAAACATATCGTGGGGACCATCCTCCGGGTGTAGCCGAACTGGCGTGAGGCTAAATAAGGGTTGTAAGTGATGCCTCCTCTAATGCCAAGGAGTGGCACATTTGGGAACTCTCTGCAGCGATCAATGAAAGAGATATCTTCCTGAGAGCGAGGGCACCAATAAATATCAGAGTGAGAAAGGGACATTATCCTTTGATTCCATCTTAAGCCTAACTCATTCTTCATTACTGACCGAGGGAGGTGCGAAATAAACCACCGATATAGCAAAGGCGTACAACACATAAGAGTCCCTCGTTTCTTCATGGTATGAGTGTGGAGTGAATGCGGCATATCTCCGAGCAATGTAGGCACTGGATTGCGAGCAAGGAAGATGTCGATGGCACTGACATCTATAAACTGGTCTGAATTGGGGAACAGAACCAATCCATAGATCAAGAGAGCTAAGACACCTTCAAAGGTATAGTAACTCATATCATCTACGAATATTTGAGCTTTCTTCATTAGAAAACTTGCAAGGAGGCCTTTAACTCCACTTCTTCTTTCCCAATCGGATTCAATGTCAGATGGTTTTAAATGCAAAGCTATGGCAACACTTTTAGCAACTGGATCTTGTTCTAAACTGGTGAAAGGTACCTGCTCCAATATAGGTGACCCAAGTATTTTGGAGAATTCTTCCAACGTAGGCACCAACTGATATTCTGGAAAAGTGAAGCAATGGTGTTTAGCATTGAAGAACTGGAACATAACACTCATCAGACCTTCGTCAAACCCGATAGTAACCAAACTGAGCAAGTGACCATATCTCTTGTTGAATGATGAGCTCTCGGGAACTCTTAGGACCAATTATTTGAGCTTGGGATAGACCTCTACAAAATTAATTTGGATGGTCTTTCTGCAATTTGAATCCATACCCTACAAAACAAAAAGGAAAGATAAATTTCCATCCCCTTGAAATGGTTAGTGTGTATGTCATGATGTTTATGATGTTATGGTTATGCTTTAAAATCACATATATATCAAACAAGTCACACAAAAGACCCTAGCTTTAATGGCTTGCGTGAGTTTTTAAAGGTAAGTACCCTCTTGATGTTTAGTTGGCTCAACTTGTCCTTTTAGTAGTAACAAGGTTCTTAGGAGTCTCATATCACTGACCTTTATTTTAGGCACTATTCTAGTTCAAGCACCGAAGTATTGCGGCCAGAATATCCCAAAAGTCCAATCTCAATGAGTGTAGCATCGAGTATCAACCAGACTTTGGTCGAAACTAAAGCCGGCTATCTCACTACTTTCTAATGGCTTAGGATGAGTCAAGTAAAGGTTCTAAAGGCTAGTTAGCGCTTAATGACACTATAAGGAAGCCTAATGTTATCCTTGACTGACTCAAGGAACATTAGTAAAAGCCAGAGTATCACACTAACGTAGCTATCAATTTGTCCATATCGGTCTACGCCGTACAACTTCCATGATTTATAGATGCTTACCTAAAAAGGTGTCCCAGATTCGGGTATAGGATCTTTAACAAAATCCCAAGCAAAGACCCAAGAATGTAAAGCAAACAAGTCAAACAACGAAAGCAAGTAAAGGTTATCTATCCCTAAGGTAACCTCACTTTTAAGTTTTCCCCAGCAGAGTCGCCAGTTCTGTAACACAGTGGGAGAACTGACTTGGGTGTTTTACGTTTGATCGTAATTGTTGCGGATAGCAAGAGTCGCCACCGACTTTTCTTTTATCCAAAAGGAAAGGTAGAAAAGAACAGGAAAGACCTTTTGAGATTATTTCTTGAGTTTGGGGGTAGGTTATGAAAAGGGAAGGTATTAGCACCCTTTTCATCCGTAGTTATCTACGGGCTCTTAGTTTCTTGCTAGATCACTTGCTTTTTGTTTGAAAATGTGCTTGTGGTGTGGGTTTTGAAAGTATTTTGAAAACGTCTTTGTAATGGTTCTCGTTACTATAGGAAGGCGTACAAAGTGTTATTTTGAAAATAGTTCAAAGAGGTGTTTGTGGAATGTATTTTTGAAAGTGATTTTGAAAAGTTTCTTTGTAATGGCTCTCGTTTCTTTAAGAACGCGTACAAAAAGCTTTGTCTTTTGAAAATGTTTCAAAATTAAAGTGTTGGTGTATAAAATATTTTCGTTGTGAGCAAGCGAGCAACTAGGAGCATCCTACCTACTCAAAAGGTCTTAATGTTCTTTTCCTCCTCCTTTAGATGTTGCCATCTTACCATTGATTTGGTAAGAAGCCCCATCATTGGATGTGAAGGGACGGGCATGGGACATTTGTATAGTCATAAAAGGCAACCTATGGGAAGTTTTAGTAATGTCGTTTAGGGACTAGATCGTTTACCGAAGGCAAAATTAAGAATCATAGAGGGACTAAGATCTTTTATTGAGGGCCTTTGCTAAAATGCCTATATTCGAGGGACATTACTATTTTCTGAGCCAACAAGTGAGATTACCCTAAGGTTGAATGTGTGTGAATAGTGTGTTTGATTGCATGCATTTTGTCTTTGAATTTTAGGTTATCTACTTGTTGGTTTTATCTTGCCATACATCCTAATTACTAACATTTATACAAAAGTAATAAAAATGCAGAAAATAAATCCTACACTATTACAACCATATTGAATAGCAAGAAAATATAAAGACAAAATAAAATAAAGAAAGTAAAAATGGGCTCTTTCGATTCAGGAAGCCACACTCTTCGATTATGCACTTCTTGGCTTCCTTCGATTTGGGCCTAGAGTCAGCAAGGTCATGTCCTTTAATTTCACCCCTTGCATGTTCCTTTCGATTGGGAGCTGGAAGGCAGCGTGATCATTCTTCGGGTTGCTTCTTTCGTTTTGAGACTTGACAGTCAGTGTGGACATCCGACTTGCTACTTCCTTCGTTAGAGGCCTGAGGTTAATGTGAGGTACATTCTTTGCCTCAGGCTCCTTGCTGCCTCCTTCGACTGTAGGAATGCTAGGCCCTCAGGCTGGGATTTAAAAGGCTTGAATACTTAGCCAATCGAAGGGTACAGAGAACCTATTTAAACTTTTAAAATGCAACATTCAAAATCTACAGGCCAGGGGTTATCACAAAATTATTGGGTCTCAAAGTCCAAAGCCTAACTAGTCAGAGTTGAGATTTTCAACACATGGGCAGTCAGAATCGAAGGTTAAAACATGGTCAAGTTCCCTATATGAAATATCTACATTTTTTCTTTATTGGCATGTGCACATGATATTTAAATGAAATACTTTCAAGTTTAAAGAGAACTTACCTCTTGAAGATCTTAAATCGAAGGAAACTGCAAGTGTTTTCCTTGGTTGTGAATGGAAGTTCGTTAGGGCCTTTCTAAGACTAGTCTAGCTACTACCTTGCTTGAGTAGTTACTGAATCGAAGGAAGGGTATGTGATTGAATCGAAGGTTACTAGGTAAGGGAGTGAATCAAAAGATTTTTATGTTGTGGTTGGGGGAGTGGGTCAAAGGTTATCTCTCTGGTCACTTGGGGAGTGAATCGAAGGATTCACTTAGTGTATAAGGGGGGCTGAGTTTTTTCAACAGTGTTTGGAATATTTTAAAAAAAACGTTGGAAGGTGTTTGAGAGTTTTTTGGAGAATTTCTCACAAGAGTTTTCTTGCAACTAACCAGGGGCCCCTAAGATATGTGGTGGAGGCTCATATTTATAGATGGCATTGGCTGATGTTTTAGGAGGGAAAACAAAAAGTTTAAACAAAAAGGGCATGTTGTTCTTGTAGCTTTCGAGGGACAGTGTTTGTATGCCATTTTGGTGCAAGAAATAAGGCAGTGTTTCAGGACTGCTGTGCAGCAGTTTTGGAGTTTTATGGCCAGTGTATCAGGCCTGAACTTGGCAGCGTATGGGACTTGGTTAGCAAGTACCTTTGGACATCTCAACCTTTTATGTTGACCCCCAAGCCTTATCCTTCGACCATACTCCTCAACAATATTTCCTTTTTTTCAAATTAAAGTGTCCTTCGAAGGGCTCATATGGGTATCCTTTGAAGGGGCCCAAATGGGTGTCTTTCGACCAGGCCTTTTATGGGTTCTTTTGAATGGTCCAAATACATGCTCCTGGGGTGGATCAACAAAACATGTCATTCTATTAGGACATCCAGACATGTCTGGCAAGTCCTTCGAATGTGCCACAATGGTACTTCTTTCTTACGAGACAATGGCATAGTTTAGAATTTGTGTGTTGAAGCAAACTATTTCCAAGGGAGATATTTCCCACTCAAACTTGCTTGCAAAGGGGTCATATGGCCAAACGAAAGGGTGTATGCAAAAACTTGTACTGAAGGATTCACACGCCCCAAACGAAGAATGCATGCAGAGGATAAAAGCCACAATCGAAGCTTACAACAAAGGAGGGCCACTTGCCCTAAACAAAGGAGGGCTCTATGCCTTATGGATTGAAGCTAGTTGAAGATAAGTGTTGCCCTGTCAAATCTTGCAACAAGTTGTTTCAAAGGGTGACTTTGGCCTTGTGCATGCTAGCATGGTGGGGAATTCTGCCTTGTAAATTTTGGCTAACATGTAGGAAAGAGGTTTGTATGGCCAAACGAAAGATGTACACCAATGTTTCACAAAGAGACTAAGATGTTCCCACGAAGCTGGAATCGAACTTGTCAAAAAGAAGTCTAGTGCCTAAACGAAGCAGTGGATGAACTTGCATAAAAGAAGTCCAATGCTCAAACGAAAGGTGTAACCAAAGCTTGCATCGAAGGAGCCAAAGTGCCCAATCGAAAGATGTGAAATTGAAGGAAACTTGTTTTTCCTTCAACTTTGTCAAAAAGAATATTTTCATCTGCTTTTCCCTTTTTAACAATTTCCTTTTTAGCTTGATGCTAAAAAAAATCCAATTGTATTTGTGTAAGCTTGAATTTTTTTGAGAACCCTTGTGAGAAATGCTTTGAGAAATGAGAGGGAAAATTTTGGGGTACAACACCTACCCAGGCTCCTTCTCATGTATTTCCAAATGCATCTTCACACGGGCTCATCCTGAAGAAATCTTACACAGGTTCCTTCTAATGTATTTCCAAATGCAGCTTCACACGGGTTCCTTCTAATACATTTCCAGACACGACTTAACACGGGTCCATTTCAGCATATCATTCAGATTCAGTCAACCAAAGATTTATTATGATACTTCTCCGACACATGTTGTTTTAGTATAAATCGACCTAAGATTTATTCTGATGCTTCTTCCAATCTCTATCAATAGTCACGTTGGATGGAATCTATAAGCCCATCTCCGAAAAATTCTTTATCACCTCTCCAAATGGCACCTTTAAGCCCATAACCGACACAATCAACTAACACATCATCAAGTGCAAATTTCTGGGCACTCTAGTGTTTGATCATCTTTCACATTCAAGTCACGAATGGTGGACTCGTCAATCTAACTCTTCAGGTTTAAGAATATTGAATAGTGGCAATTGTTGTACCCCAAAATTTGCCCTCCATTTATCAAGACATTTCTCACAAGATCTTCAATGGCTTAAGCTCGCAACACTGATACATCAAATTAGGGTTTAAGTTTTCATAAGGATAATTGGACTTTTAATGCCTCAAAATACTTTCATGGATCATTATGTGTCGTAATTGGATTTTTAATCAGAGCCGCCACTATTAGTTTTTATCCTAGGGAAGGGAATCTAACAGAAAACCCTAATTCACAGACAGAGATTCTAGGTTTCAGACTTCTTTAGACGAAAGGAAGGTGTTAGGCACCTTTCAGCTACCTTGTTCACAAGGATACTAGGTTTTAGGTTTGATTTGGGGAAACATGATTTAAATTTTATTAGGGGAAAGGGTTTAAATTTTTTATAGGGGAACTCGCTACGATTTTTGATCGTATGCCTACGTATCCTCTTATGAGGAATTAGAGTCTCAATTCGTAGTTCGTATGATGTTGGTGTTTTTTTTAGGGTTGAAAACATATTTTGAATCACCTCGCATTCTGGTCGGGAGTAGTAATTACGTAGATTTTGACTAAATGCGTAGTAAGTTAAAATCTGTTTGAAACCCTTTTGCAAAAAATAGTTGATTAGATTAGTTGATTGTGAAAAATAGTTTGAGATTTGTTGCGTATTTTTTAATTGTATTAACTACAAAAATATCTTGATTAATGCAAGATTAAAAAAGATTTAATGCAAATAATATAGTAAAATAATGTATGCAATTTTTGAATAAAAATAATTTATTTGTTAGTATATAAATAATAATGTATACGTATAATTAATAATAATAATAATTATAAATAATAATGATAAGAAATTGAGTAATTATAATAATAATACATAATAATAAAAATATATAAAAAATATAATAATTATAAAAAATAGAAAATAAGTGATAATAGAAAATAAAATGATTTAATTAAGTCAAACCTGGGGGTGAAATTTTGAACTAACAAGCAAATCATGGGGGTGCCTTTAGGAGGCTGGGTTAGGCCCAAAATAGTTCAGACAGGGGGGTACAACTTTAGTTCGTTTAGTAAGATAGCAAAAAAGGGGGGTGTTAACAATAACTGGGCTAGGCCCAAAATGCAGTTTTGGAAGGGGTCTGATGGAGTTGGTACGTGAGGGCGTAGGGAGCTTATGGTGGACTTGGCCTTACAGTCGTCCACTGATGATCAAATGGACCAGATGGAGGGAACATGTATATTATCATGGGCGCGCACATATTAGATTACAACATAATATAAGTTTGTTTTACATTTTATAGCATTTCATTTCAGAACAAACCCTTTTCGCCTTCTCTCTCTCTCTCTCTCTCTCTCTCTCGACCCTTCCTTCTAACCCTAGTTCTTCATCTTCTTCATCCATAACCACAACAGCACGATCCCTTACCCGAATGCAAAAACACAACGCAAAGTAGTTCATAGTAAAAGCTAAGGATTCAAGCCTGTTACCTCCTCGTGATGTTGTGTATTGAGTTCGAGTTTTTGAGCGATTTTGTGAGACTCGGCTTCTAATCCTTCCTCCCTTTCTTTTGCAGGTTACGGTGAGTTTGAATGGAGTAGCGGCAGAGGATGGAGAGGTTGGCGGCGGCGATTAGGGTTTCAGATATTGAAACCCTAAGCGTTATCTTCCTCTGTCTTCGACAAATAAGGGTATCAGTTCTTCGTCTTCTTGCTCTGAATTTCTCCTCAGAACTTCTCCCTTAATCTTGTCTTCAAATCCCTCTTCTCTTCTGTATTTTGTTCTTCTATTTATAGAGTTAGAACAGTTTATCGTTACCAGCATAGATTTAGGGTTCTTTCAAATAAATTAGGGATTTGTAATTTGTTGTTATTGATTCTGATTGCGATTGTAATATATTTTTGCTGAGATTTGATTTGAATGAGAGTAATTCTGTGTATTAGAGATTTGAATTGGATTTGTTTGTAACAAATTGAGATTTGTTTTGTATATTTTGTATTTTTTAACTGTAATTGAGATTTTATTCGATTATTAGATTTATTCTGCATATTTTCCGCCAAGCCAAGATTTGATCTTATTTTAATTTCTACAGTAAGCGTTTTTGAAGAAAAACGTGCGCATATACTATTGTGATTGATACAACATTTATTTCTAATTCAATTTGGACCTTACGTTACTTAATAATTGGGTTTTGAACTGCCTAAAATATGCCTTTCTTATTGCAAAAAACAATTTTCCAACCTTTGATACGGACTGGGCCTGTCTCCTTTGGGCTAGCAACAAACTTTTCTCAAACACAATATGCTCGTTGCAAAAGGAATTTCTTTAATAAATATTTTATAAAAAATATTTAATTGTAATAAAATAATGTTTAGTAGTTACAATTTTCAAACATAAGCCAATATTGAGCAGGCCCAAACTATATCCATTATTTGAACCCCTGGAAAAACGTACAACCCCCACTCTTCTATTCAACATTTTAGAAAAGACCAAACATGATATCTTTAATGGCTCTATTAGGCCTGTAGTTTGAAATTGCACGCTCCTCTCTTATTACTAAAACAGTAAAAGAATTAACGAGCCTTCTTACTATTTTTCCTGAACACAACAATCCCGTTTTCGCAAAAAGCATTTTAATAGACATCTACAAAATAATTGTAAATTCATCGCTTACTAATTTGTAAAAAAATATTTAACGGAATGACGATTTTAAGGATAATAATAAAAAGAAAATGATTTTTTCTTAAGATGTCAAATAGACTAATCAAAAACTCAATGGGCTTGTAGTTTGAATTTTCACCTCCCCTTATTACTAACAACAACCTTTCTTAATTGAGCTTATGTAATTAAAACTTAATTTATTTTTTTGAAATAATTTTCCATTTTCGAATCGCATGGGCAATTAGCCAACATGCTTTGTAAATGGGCCTACGGATACATGGGTCTTTCAGATTTAGAAAGCCCCAATCTTATATTAAAGTATACCCCCTGATTATCATGGATTTAAGAATGGACCATAAGATATTGTTGAACCATCCATAACTAAGCATTTATCTTTTTATTTTTAATCTTTAAAAATATGATCATCGAGGCAAGGCAAGTTTGGGGTACGACAGTTTCCCCTATTCAATTATCTTCCAATCGGATAGCGCCAGAATACGCGAGTCTTGCGCATTATGATTGGAAGTTTATTGAATACTTGGAATACCCTAAAATTTCTCCGACAAACATAAGGTTATGCTGATATAGCATACCCTTACGAGTCTTGAGGAAATAGGCAAAGTTGATGATGTATCGCTTACCAGGGTTTGATAACGAGGCAGACAATCTTTGATCTTAAAAGTGAAATATTGTATGTCTTGGTTTTGCTTTAGCTTATTCATCCATTTGGAGGATGAATACAACAATAATTGATGATGCATGGCTGCTTGAAGACTGAGGCCATGGGTTATATTCGCGAATCCTGGTGTGAAGTCTGAGGCGATAAACTAAATTTGTTTTCGAGCATCGCTGCATGAAGTCCGAGGCGATGGCCTGGAACTTGGAATAAAGAAATACATTCCTGCATGAAGTATGAGGCAATGGGTTAGGTACGCAAATTATTGTGTGAAGTCTGAGGCGATAAGCTAGATTTGGTCTTCGGACATTGCTGCATGAAGCCTGAGACGATGATCTGTGTCATGAAATAAGGGAATGCACTGCTGCACGATGTCTTAGACAGTGGTTTGAATGACGAGAGTACATTTAGGCTTAGAGGCAATGTACTGAGTTTGGAGAATACATTGAGGCTTAGAGGAAATGTGTCGAGTTTGGAGAATACATTGGGGCTTAGAGGAAATGTATTGAGTTTGGAGAATACATTGAGGCTTAGAGGCAATGTATTGAGTTTGGAGAATACATTGAGGCTTATAGGCAATGTATTGAGTTTGGAGAATACATTGAGGCTTAGAGGAAACGTATTGAGTTTTGAGAATACATTGAGGCTTAGAGGCAATGTATTGAGTTTGGTGAATACACTAAGGCTTATAGGCAGTATACTGAGATAGAAGAATACATTGAGGCTTAGGGGAAATGTATCGAGTTTGGAGAGTACATTGAGGCTTAGAGGCAATGTACCGAGCTTTGTGAATACACTGAGGCTTAGAGGCAGTGTACTGAGATAGAAGAATACATTGAGGCTTAGGGGAAATGTATCGAGTTTGGAGAGTACATTGAGGCTTAGAGGCAATGTACCGAGTTTTTTGAATACACTGAGGCTTAGAGGCATTGTACCGAGATAGAAGAATACATTGAGGCTTAGGGGAAATGTATCGAGTTTGGAGAGTACATTGAGGCTTAGAGGCAATGTACCAAGTTTTGTGAATACACTGAGGCTTAGAGGCAATGTACCGAGATAGAAGAATACATTGAGGCTCAGGGGAAATGTATCGAGTTTCATTCATTACTGCATGTAGACTTAGTTAATGGACTACTTTATTAGGAACTCATCACTGCATGGAGACTTAGGTGACATGTTGAATCACAGGAGAAGTGTTTTGTTGGTTGATCCTTGGGCATATGTGTATTGAATGTCTGTGTATGTATGATGTTTGACATTGATATGGAACCCTGAATATATGCGTGTTGTATGTAAAAATGTATAGTGTATGTATGCTATGCAAAATGTATGTATGAAATATGTGTAAGATGTGCATATTCCTTGAAATGTTATGAAGACTATTCCTGGAATTCTCTCCTTTAAACCATTGACTTAGAGTTACCAATCCATTGGCATTGTATGTTGTGTCGTCATAGCTTTGTTGAATTTGATTTGAATGCAGTGAAAAAGTGTTAGAAAAATTTTGAACATTGATTTTGTATTGTAAGCGTAGGTGTAGACGTAGACGTAGGAGTAGACATATGCGTGGACTTGTATGCTGTAAGCACATGCGTAGACGTATGTATTGGCATATGTGTAGCCTTTTATGTTGTAAGCACAGGCGTAGACGTGGACATGTGTATAGACTTTGTATTATGAGTGCAAGCATAGGCGCAGACATAGACGTAGAAGTAGACATATGCGTGGACGTGATCGTGGATTTTCTTTTGATGTTCTTCTAACTAAAATGCTTTTTTGATGTTTTGTCAAATGCTTTTATTTGTTAATACCTGAAATGATTTCAAGATAATATTCACAAGCGATAATCGTAGTACTTTATAAACAAGTCAGAGAAAAGAAAAAAAACACAATTTGAAAGATGAAAAGAAAATAAATGTTTTATTGATATGCCTCTGAATAGGCGAGGATACAAGGTGCAATTTCTAGAAAGAGGTAATTATAGAAAGTTTTAAAATTGTAAGTGGAAATGAAAAAATGATAATTGTTGCTGCTTTTCCCAATATCCTTTTAATAGCCCTTTTCTCCTTTGCTTCCGAGTCATATGATTCAGATCTATCTCTCCCTTCGTGGTTCATAGTCAGAGTTCTTAGATCGCAGTTTTTTTGTTCTTTATTTCCTTTTGTATGATCCCTAATTTTTGCCTGGATTTCCCTTTCGGGTTTTCAATCCACCGGGATAGTTTTTTTGTTATGTGCCCCTAATTTTTGCCTGGATCGCCCTTTAGGCTTTTCGATCCACCGGTACGCTCCTTTTTGCCTAAGTCGTCCTTTTAGGGTTCGAGCTTAGCGAGCTTTTTATACATAGTATTTTTTGACTGCATCCGAGTTTTCCGGATGCAGTAGTTCTTCCCCTCCATTGTTGTGAGGATAAGACCACCTCCGGAGAATGTTGTTTTGAATACATATGGACCTTCGTAGTTGGGTGTCCATTTACCACGCGGATCGAGGAGAGGTAGCAGAATCTACTTGAGCACTAGATCCACTTCTTTGAATATTCGAGGACAGACTTTCTTATCGAAGGCTCTCTTCATCTGCTTTTGATGTAGCTGACTGTGGCACAGAGCTATCAATTGTTTCTCTTAAATAAGGTTGAGCTGATCAAGCCATGTCTGCACCCATTTTGCTTCTTCCAGCTTTGTTTCCATTAGAACCTGAAGTGATGGTATCTCGATTTCAACTGGAAGTACTGCCTCCATGCCATATACCAGCGAGAAAGGAGTTGCGCCTGTTGATGTGCGTACCGAAGCGCGATAGCCATGTAGAGAAAAGGGAAGCATTTCATGCCAATCTTTGTATGTATTCACCATCTTCTGGATGATTTTCTTGATATTTTTGTTGGCTGCTTCAACGGCCCCGTTCATCTTTGGTCTGTATGGTGAGGAATTATGATGCTCGATTTTGAAGTCATCGCACAATTCCTTCATCATTTTGTTGTTTAAATTGGACCAGTTATTTTAATTATCCGGCTTGGGACACCGTATTTGCATATGATATTCTGCTTGATGAAGCGTGTAACCACTTGACTTGTCACGTTGGCGTAGGATGCCGCTTCTACCAATTTGGTAAAGTAGTCGATGGCTACCAGTATAAAATAGTGTCCGTTGGATGCTTTCGGCTCGATCATGCCAATCATATCAATTCCCAACATTGAGAATGGCCAAGGGGAGCTCATGACGTTCATATGATTTGGCGGCACATTTATCTTATCGGCGTAGATCTGACACTTATGACACGTCTTCGTGTAGTGATAACAATCAGCTTCCATTGTTAACCAATAATACCCTGCTCGCAAAATCTTTCTAGCCATGGCATGCCTATTTTTATGAGTCCCGAAAGTACCCTCGTGGATTTCTCTCATAAGCGTATCCGCTTCTTTCTTCTCCACACACTTGAGTAGTACCATGTCATAATTTCTTTTGTATAGCACCCCATTACTCAAAGAATTTTGAAGCTAACCTTCACAGGGTTTGTTTGTCAATGATAGAGGCATTTTCAGGATATTACTGCTTTTCCAGGTACTTCTGGATGTCATAGAACCAAGGCTTGTTTTCTGACCCTTCTTCAATAGCAAGACAGTGTGCGGGCTCTTCGAAATGTCTAATTGTGATGTGTGGTTCATGATTCGGCCAGGTTACCTTGAACATAGCTGATAGAGTTTCTAGAGCGTCTGCCATTTGATTTTCTTCTCACGGGATGTGGCTGAAAGTGATCTCGGTGAACTCCGCGGCCAACTTCAAAACATGATCCTGATATGGAATTAGTTTTAGGTGTTTTGTATCCCATTCACCATTAACCTGATATATGACTAATGCAGAGTCCCTGAATACTTTGATGTGCTTTATTCTCAGATCAATGGAAGCTTCCAGTCCTAGTATGCAAGCTTCGTACTTGGCAATGTTGTTGGTGCAGTAGAAACACAATCTTCGGTATATGGCTTGTGATAGTTATTTGGAGAAGTCAAAACTTTCCATATGCCGTGCCCTAGTGAATTTGAAGCCCCGTCGAACGTGAGTGTCCAACGTGCCCCTGGCTCGGGTCCTTCATCGGGTCCTAGTGTTTCCTAGTCGGCTATAACCATGACGTCTTCGTCTGGGAAGTCGAACTTCATAGGTTGGTATTTGGAAGCGGTTGGTGAGGTAGATGATCAGCTAGTATACTTCCCTTGATGGCCTTCTGAGTGACATATTGGATGTTATATTTTGATAGTAGCATCTGCCATCGTGCGATTCTCCCGGTAAGAGCCGGTTTTTCAAACACGTACTTTAGAGGACCCATTATTGATATTAACCACGTAGTGTGTGTTAACACATATTGCCTAAACCTCTTGGTATCCCAAGCCAATGCACAACAAGTTTTCTCGAGGAGTGAGTACCTGGTTTTGCAGTCAGTGAATTTATAAATCGCCTGCTCCTTTCTACCTGTTTCATCCTACTGTCCGAAAACACAATCCATTGATCCTTCGAGCACTGTCAGATACATGATGAGTGGTGTTTTATCCCAAAATTTTCCCACTTATTCCTCAAGTAATCTCTCACAAGATCTCCTTTGGTTCAAGACTGCACAAGGGTTGATCAGCTCAAGACACCTCCTCAAGCACTGATGGCTGAAAATTAGGGTTTGAGTTTGCACAAGGACAAATAGATTTTTAATGCCCCATTTGACTTTCATGGATCATTTTGGACTCTCAAGATTGCTCATGTCAAGTTTCAGGTCTTAGATAACATTTTTGCTCAGTCAATTGATTAGTTGACCTAAAATCAACTATATTGGGGAAAAAGTCAAATATGGTCAGTTTATAGTCAAAATTAATAATATTTGACCCATATCAACATTATGAACTCATATATGTCATTTGATAAAGTTTGGATCACAATTCCTCAAGAAATTGGATCAGATCATCAAAAGGGCAAAATGGTCAAAATTAGGGTTTTGACCGAGAAGGGGCAATTTCAGATTTTTGACCTAGCAAATGACTTATTGGTTCAAGGCATGATCTCAAGGATTCAAATGCATCATTTTGACCTAATGGTATGGCTCAAAACATCTTTCAAGATTGATTGGTTGACAGATGAATTTCAGTCAACTAATGAAAAGTCAACTGTACACTGAAAGGGTCTTAATTAATTAATTTTCTCATATTATTTTTGTTAAATTTAAAACCTTTTCATAAAAAAAACCCTAAAAATCCTTTTTAAGTCAATTTCTTTTCTTAATTAGTTTAAGTTAATTTAATTTAATTTTAATTAATCATTTTCTTTAATTAGGTCAAGACAAAACCCTTTCATTAAAAATCCATATAAAAATCATTTTTTTTTCTATTTGCACTTGTGCATTATTTATTCAATTCTTGTACATTTATTTAATATAGTTGTAATAGATAATTAGGTTTAATTTTCTTGCAAAATCCCCATTTGTAAATTTGTACACCCCCTCCCCTCATGATGTAATAACTTAGTATTTTTACTTTCCGCAATTTATTGCTTTATATAAATGTTAGTAATTAGGGTATGGATGGAAAGACTAAAATCAACAATTAGCAAACCTTAATCCAAGATAAACAAGCATGTAAATGAAACACATTTGCACACTTGCACCCTTAGCATAATTCCACTTTGTTGCCTTATAAAAATGGCCATGTTATACATGTGGGGTATCTTAGCAAAAAGCAATAAAAAATACAAGATCATAGTCCCTCGATGACGCTATCAAATGTTGCCTTTCAAAATGATCTTAGTCCCTTAAATAGAATTGCTAAGATATTTCACAATATTTCTATCATGGCTATACGATGACCCACGCCCGTCCCTTTACATCCAAAGATAAGGCTTCTTACCAAATCAATGGTAAGATAGCAATATCAAAGGAAGGAAGAAATAAACTAAGACTTTTGAGTAGCTAGGTTGTTCCTAGTTGCTTTCTCAAATTCAAATCTAACACTCTTGCTTATTTTCAAAACAAACATCAAACACTTTCAAAAACACCTTCAAAAACACTTTCAAAACATTTTCCAAACATGAAACATTTTCAAAAGATCAACACTTTGTATACGTTCTTACGATCGATAACTATTACAAAGTTTGCCTAAACGATGGCGCCTTTTCAAAATACTTTTAAAAACCACACAAACCATTTTTTCAAACAAGAGCTAGTGATCTAGCATGAAACTAAGAGCCCATAGATAACTATGGATGAAAAGGGTTCTAACACCTTCCCTTTTCATAATCTACCCCCCGAACTCAAGAAAAAATCTCAAAGGTCTTTCTTGTTCTTTTCAGCCTTTACTTTTGGATAAAAGAAAAGTCGGTGGCGACTCTTGCTAACCGCAACATTTGCGATAAAATGAAAAACACCCAAGTCAGTTCTCCCACTGTATCACAAGTGGTCTTCCGGGAACTGGTGGCATTAAGATTGGTGGCTCTTGCAGATACTGTTTTATCGTCTCGAAGGCGGTTTGACAATCCTGATTCCATACTACCGTCTGATCTTTTCGTAATTACTTAAATATTGGCTCACATGTAGCTGTTAGATGCGATATGAACCTTGAGATGTAATTCAATCGCCCTAAGAAACCACTCACTTCTTTTTCTGTCCTCAGTGCTGGAATCCCTTGTATAGCTTTTACTTTGTCGAGGTCCACTTAGATACCCCGCTGGCTTATAACGAAAGCAAACAATTTTCTTGATCTGACGCCAAATGTACACTTGTTCAGATTTAACCTCAGCCTGAACTTAAACAACCATTCAAATAGATTTTGTAAATGTATGATGTGTTCCTCCTCCGTATGGGATTTGGCGATCATATCATCTATGTACACTTCAACTTCTTTGTGGATCATATCATAAAATAATATGAACATTGCCTTCTGATAGGTTTCCCCTGCATTCCTGAGACCGAATGGCATTACTTTGTAGCATAAAGTTCCCCAAGGTGTCATGAAGGTAGTCTTTTCCATGTTTTCGGGTGCCATTTTGATTTGATTATAGCCCTAGAAGCCGTCCATGAATGAGAATACCGAGGATTGAGCCGTGTTATCCACCATAACATCTATGTGGGGTAACGGGAAATCGTCCTTAGGGCTTACTTTGTTCAGATCTCGATAATCCACACACATGCGTACCTTTCTGTCTTTCTTGGGTACTGGAACAATGTTAGCTATCCAGGGTGGATAATCTACCACTGCTAAGAATCCTGCGTCAAATTGTTTAAGAACCTCTTCTCTGATTTTGCTGGACATATCTGGACGAGTTCTCCTGAGTTTTTGCCTAACTGGAGAACCCCCTTCTTTGAGAGGTAGTTTGTGCACCACGATGTCGGTATCTAATCCTGGCATGTCTCTGTAGGACCAAGCGAATATGTCTACATACTTGTGCAGTAGTTCGATCAACCTTTCTTTGACGCCCTGCTCTAACATTGCCCCTAGCTTGATTTCTTTCGGACCTTCCTCTGCCCAGATTAATGATCTCAATAGCCTCTTGGTATGGTTGTATGTTTTCAGCCTTTCATTCCATTTCCATCGCCATTTCCTCAGAGAGTTCGATATCTTCATCATCTTTCTCTTCGGCTTGGTTGATAGGAGTATCAAAATTGTATCGGGTCACAGTAGTAACAATATCAGTAGTTTTGGTCATGGATCTGCACATTTATCATGTTTTGGTGCATATATGAGATTATGGAAATGCGTATGCAGAGAAAGTTTTGCCATTTTGTAAAAAACAAATTTAAAGAATAGATGCAAGAGAAAGACAAGGATCTTAATTAGAAACAGAATATAACTTTTATTAATTATAAATATTGTTTGAAATAAAACGGGAAACCCTTACAAGCAACCCCTATGCCTCAGGCTTGACATAGGTTCCTTTTTTAAAACAAGAAAAATTACTTAGGAAAGAAAAATATCTCGGGAATCTCCACGGTAGTCCAGCTTTTGAGTTCTTCTCCTGGGGCGCATTCCCAGATGAAGTCAGTTGCCTTTCTAATGTTGATCTTGTTGGATATCATCGCCACATGTCTGCCATGTTTTGTTCCTTTGTTGACAAAAGTTTCTTGGATTGGAGGGAAACATGCATTGCCTTTTAGAGTAGCTTTCGACAATTCATAGCCCAATCCAAAGTGATTCTTCTTCTCACGGATTTCTTGGAGCCTTCCCCAGCCTTTTGACACATCACATTGTTAGAACAATGTTTGAATCTAGTACCCTATATTTGAGTTTTGATGATAACAAAGTGAAAAGATATAGTACTTAAATATTTCATGATTGAATTATATGCTGCCTAAAATTACTATGCTCTGATTTGCAGATATGCTGATTAAAATAAGCAAGATCACGTTTTCAGCATCAGAATATGATTTCATACACCAGCATCAGAAGTTGCTGAATCAGAACGTCAAGATCAGATGATCAACGCTTGCACATGCTGAAGCTTGATGAACAAGAACTGCGCGTAAAACACTCTGATACAGAATCAATAGTTCATCAGCAGCGAAGCAGAATCAGAATGAGCCAAGCCAGAATGTGCATTGAAGAAGCAACGGTACTGTGCATTGAACGCTAATTAATTCCAACGGCATCATTCTAGACAAGATCTGCTCAAAAAGGAAAGCTTGTTATTAGCATTGAATCAAGAATATTTGCTTCAACGTTCATCTTCTCAAGTGCTATATAAACCAAGCTTCGAAGATTATCATGGCTAATGCTCTCCAATTCTCTACACGCACAAAGCTGATCAATAATCTTCATCTACCAGTTTTGCTAAACCAACAAACTCTGATACTCCATTAGCGTTTAGCATCCTAGTATTCTAAGCTTAATTTGTGTAAACATCACAGTTGTGATATAGTTTTGTAGAAAACATTCACACACATTTGTTTTATACCTTTGTAAGAAAGTGTTGCCTTGACAAACCGGATTGTGGTTTGAATCAAGAAGGCTTTAGCAGTTGTTAAAGCAGATTTGTATTCAGTTGAATATAGTGAATTAAGACCTCGTTGGAGAGAGGCGAAATCACCTTGACGGGTGGACTGGAGTAGTTTGAGATCAAACGAACCAGGATAAAAATATCTTGTCATTTGCTTTAAGATTCCAGTTTTACAATTCAACCCCCCCTTCTTGTGTTTTTCACCCCTTCAATTGGCATCAGAGCGCCTGGTTCTGAGCTAAAACACTTAACCGTGTCAGTACAAGATCCAGCGTCAGAAAAACACAATGGCAGGAAACAACTCTCATTTCAGCAATGACACCAATGAGGACAGAGACAGATTCAGCGGCAAACCTCCAGTCTTTGATGGAGAAAACTTTGATTACTGGAAAGACAGAATTGAAAGCTTCTTTCTAGCACATGATGCTGATCTGTGGGATATGGTGACAGATGGATACACGCACCCTGTGAATGCAACTGGTCAGAAGATTGAAAGAAAATCAATGACTGATCAACAAAAGCGTGATTTCAAGAATCACCATAAGGCCAGAACCATCCTCCTCAGTGCTATCTCCTATACTGAGTATGAGAAGATCTCCAACAGAGACACAGCTAAGAACATCTTTGATTCTCTCAGAATGACGCATGAGGGCAACGTTCAAGTCAAAGAAACAAAAGCTCTGGCGCTCATTCAGAAGTATGAGGCGTTTAAAATGGAAGAATCTGAATCCATTGAAACTATGTTCTCTAGATTCCAGATTCTGGTAGCTGGTCTCAAAGTTCTGGACAAGGGATACTCTACTGCTGACCATGTCAAGAAGATAATCAGAAGTTTACCCAAGCAGTGGAGGCCTATGGTTACTGCTCTGAAGCTGGCGAAAGATCTCAACAAAATCACTCTGGAGGAACTTATAAGCTCCCTCAGAAGTCATGAGATAGAGCTGGAAGCTGACGAGCCTCAGAAGCAAGGTAAGCCTATAGCTTTAAAATCTAACAGAAAATCTGAATCTAAAGTTTTGCAGGCAGTTGAAGAAACATCTGATGGATCCTCATCAGAAGAAGACGAGCTTTCCCTTCTCTCCAGAAGAGTAAATCAACTGTGGAAGCAAAGACAAAGGAAGTTCAGGAATCCCAGAAGATCTGATCAGAACGAGTCTTCTTCCAGATACAGAAGGACAGATTCTTCCTCTGGATACAGAAGATCTGAAGGCTCCTCCGGTAGCAAGAAGCCAAATACAAAAGACATCATCTGCTACGAGTGCAATGAGCAAGGACACTACAAGAGTGACTGTCCAAAGCTTCAGAGGGAAAAGCCCAAAAAGAAGTTTGGAAGAGAGAAGAAGAAAAGTCTCATGGCCACATGGGATGACTCTGACTCGTCTGAAGCTGACTCAGAATCAGATGATGAAAGGGCGAACATAGCGCTCATGGCTAACATTCCAGATGACAGTGAAGCCTCTGACTCAGACTCAGAATCAGACACAGAAGAGGTATTCCCTAACTTCGCTGTTAATTTTACAAAGGCTGAACTTGCTGAAAGCCTCAATGAAATTCTGGAACGTTATCAGCAGATTAGAGCTAAATTCAGAGACCTGAAAAGGACTCTTGAATCTGACTCTAATAAGTCTGAGAGTCTCAAATTGGAAAACTCTGAGCTGAGAGATAAAATTTTAAAATTAGAAAACTCTTTACAAAAATCTCAGAAGGAACCAATTGCTGAAACTCCCAGCAACGCTGATGAGATCATCAAGGAGTATGATCATAGTTTCCAGAAGTTCCTTGCTAAAAGCATAGATAGAAGCAGAATGGCTTCAATGATCTATGGAGTTAGCAGAAACGGCAGGAAAGGAATAGGATACCTAGGTAAGGTTCCTACACCTAAAAATGTCATGGATTTAACCATTAAACACACTCCTCTAAAATCACACTTTGTGTATGGTCACACACATGACATCAAATATACTAGTAGTAATCACTTTGTGAAACCAAAATTCAACCAGAGTTTTGGTAAAACTAACAAATCAGGACCCAAGAAAATCTGGGTACCTAAGGATAAAATAATACATGTTGCAGATATCTTTAGCAGCAAGTCAGAAACACCAGTCATGGTACCTGGACTCTGGCTGCTCACGACACATGACGGGAAGAAGGCATATGTTCCAAAGCCTGGAACTTAAGCCTGGAGGCCACGTTGGCTTTGGAGGCAATCAGAGGGGAAAGATAATTGGCTCTGGAACTGTAGGTAACGGAAATCTTCCATCTATTAATAATGTTCTGCTAGTTGATGGATTGATGCATAACCTGTTATCCATAAGTCAATTAAGTGATAACGGTTATGATATAATCTTTAATCAAAAATCATGTAAAGCAGTTAGTCAGAAAGATGGGACTATCCTATTTAATGGTAAGAGGAAAAACAACATTTACAAAATCAAACTTTCTGAACTAAAGAGTCAGAACGTAAAATGTCTTCTGTCTGTTAACAACGAGCAGTGGATCTGGCACAGAAGATTGGGGCATGTTAGTATGAGAAGAATATCTCAGATTAACAAACTCAATCTGGTCAGAGGACTTCCAAATTTGAAGTTCAATTCAGATGCTCTGTGTGAAGCATGTCAGAAAGGCAAATTTGCAAAACCTTCTTTTAAATCCAAAAATGTTGTTTCTACCTCTAAGCCATTAGAACTTCTGCACATTGACTTATTTGGACCAGTTAAAACTGCTTCAGTCAGTGGCAAGAAGTATGGGTTAGTAATCGTAGATGACTATAGCAGATGGACATGGGTAAAGTTCTTAAGACACAAGGACGAGTCACACTCTGTGTTTGTTACCTTCTGTAACCAAGTTCAGAATGAAAAAGATCTTAGAATCGTTAAAGTCAGAAGTGATCATGGTGGAGAATTTGAAAATAAAGATTTTGAGTCATTCTTTAATGACAAAGGCATTCTGCATGATTTCTCTTGTCCTAGAACTCCCCAACAAAATGGAGTTGTAGAACGAAAGAACAGAACATTGCAAGAAATGGCCAGAACCATGATCAACGAGACAAACGTTGCTAAGACTTTCTGGGCAGAGGCAATAAACACAGCGTGCTACATTCAGAATAGAATCTCAATAAGACCTATTCTGGAAAAGACTCCATATGAATTGTGGAAGAACAGAAAGCCCAACATTTCGTATTTTCATCCATTTGGATGTACTTGCTATATGTTAAATACTAAGAATTATTTGAACAAGTTTGATTCTAAGGCACAGAAGTGTATTATGTTAGGATACTCTGAACGCTCAAGAGGGTACAGAGTATACAATACAGAAACACAGATTGTGGAAGAATCAATCAGTGTTCGTTTTGATGACAAGCTTGACTCTGAAAAGTCAAAGCAGAATGAAAATCTTGCAGGTATAGAAATTGAATTTGCAGGTTCTGAAGACAAGTCATCAGAAGCTCTCAACACAGACATTCCTTCAACGTCTGAAAGAAGCAATGCTAGAAATCCTACAACTGCTGCTGATCAACCTCAGAAGAGATTACCCAGAAGCAGTTTGGATCACCCAGAAGAGACTATCCTAGGAAGAAAGGAAGATCCAATCAGAACAAGAGCAAGCTTCAGAAACTCTGAAGAAACTCTTATGGGACTTGTGTCTCTGATTGAACCTTCTTCTATTGATGAAGCACTTCTGGACAATGACTGGATTCTGGCAATGCAAGAAGAGCTGAATCAATTCACCAGAAACGACGTATGGGATCTCGTTCCAAGACCAAAAGGATTCAACGTCATTGGAACAAGATGGGTGTTCAGAAACAAGCTTAATGAACAAGGTGAAGTCGTCAGAAACAAGGCACGACTGGTTGCACAAGGTTATAGTCAGCAAGAGGGGATAGACTATACAGAAACCTTTGCCCCAGTCGCCAGGTTAGAATCTATCAGACTTTTAATTTCATTTGCTGTTAATAGAGGCATCACTCTGTATCAGATGGATGTCAAAAGTGCATTCTTAAATGGTTATATAGAAGAAGAAGTATATGTTCACCAACCCCCAGGTTTTGAAAATACAAAACATCCAGAACATGTTTTCAAACTGAAAAAGTCACTGTATGGTCTGAAACAAGCTCCCAGAGCTTGGTATGAAAGACTAAGTAACTTTCTGCTTGAAAATGAATTCACCAGAGGGAAAGTGGACACTACTCTATTCTGTAAAACAGTTAAGAGTGACATTTTAGTCTGTCAAATTTATGTTGATGATATTATTTTTGGTTCTACTAATCCTTCTCTTGGAAGAAAATTTGCTAAGTGTATGCAGGCAGAATTTGAGATGAGCCTCATGGGGGAACTGAAATTCTTTCTAGGAATTCAGATCAATCAAACTCCAGAGGGAACTTACATTCATCAGAGCAAATACATCAGAGATCTTCTGAAGAAATTTGACCTCTCAGAATGTAAGCCATCAAAGATTCCAATGCATCCCACGTGCATTCTGGAAAGAGAAGAGGTAAGCAAAAGCGTAGAACAGAAGGTCTACAGAGGTATGATTGGTTCTCTCCTTTATCTGACTGCTTCAAGACCTGATATTTTATTCAGCGTATGTATTTGTGCTAGATTCCAATCAGATCCTAGAGAATCTCACTTAACAGCTGTTAAGCGAATTTTCAAGTATCTGAAAGGTACTACTAATCTGGGTTTGTTTTATAGAAAATCTAGTGATTACAGCTTAGTAGGCTACTGTGATGCTGATTTTGCTGGAGATAGAGTGGAACGTAAAAGTACTTCTGGAAGCTTCCAGTTTCTGGGAGAAAATCTGATCTCGTGGTCCAGCAAAAGGCAATCAACAATTGCTCTGTCAACAGCAGAAGCTGAATACATAGCAGCAGCAGGATGTAGCACACAAATGCTCTGGATGAAAAGTCAGCTTGAAGACTTCCAGATCTTTGAGAGTAACATTCCTATTCTTTGTGATAATACTTCTGCTATTTGCTTAAGTAAGAATCCTATTTTACATTCTAGAGCTAAGCATATAGAAATAAAACATCATTTCATTAGGGACTATATTCAGAAAGGTATTTTAAACTTGAAATTTATAGATACAGACCATCAATGGGCTGATATCTTTACTAAACCCCTTTCAGAAGATAGGTTTAATTTCATTCTGAAACATCTCAGCATGAAAGTATGCCCAGAATGAAAATGTTTTAATTCCATGTATTTATCTTCAGAATGTAATTATATTACTGTGAACTTCTGATCAATCTTCTTTCAGAAAGATAGAACATGCAGATTGTATCAGAGGCAAGTCTAAAGATCTGAGAGTCTAATCTCAAAGACAGACGTGCTGATCACTACATCAAACAAGTGTCATCCAATCATCAGCAAATCCCTGAAGCAGAACGCGTGCACGTTTCTGAGAAGGCAAAGCGCTGATTGGGTGCATTGAGACACATGTCTGGTAACCGTTTTTAAGTATCTTTCTCAAATCCCCCAAAATCAGCAAGCATTTAATGCAAAAGTAATCACGCTTGTTAATGGCAATCATTATTTTTTTCTCTCTCTTAAAAACGTTTAATTTTTCAAAATAATTTTTGAAATCTTTATTTAAGCACATTATTCTTCAATCTTATTCTTTACGCTTTCTCATAATCTCTTAAGTATTCTCTGCATATTTCTGAGTTATCTTCTTAAAACCCTTTTTTCTCTCAAATCATTCTCTATGTTTTCTTCATTTTCTGATGTACTTTTGACTATTTTGACTATGTTTTGTAATGTTCTTTTGCTCTGAACTATTTTAATATAATTTGTTTTTCTGATCTAAATTGTTTTAGCACATCACTAACACTTTTTGATTGCTGACAAAAAGGGGGAGAACAAGAATGATATTTAAAATCAATAACGGCTAACTATACAGAAATTCTCAAACATTCTAACTCTATTACTTGAAATGTTTTTCTGTTTTGTTTTTAAGTCTACAGGCACAAGGAAGCTCTTGAAGACTAGAAGCTAGAAGCTCTGATCAAAATGTAGAAGCTCATATTGCTCTGATCAAATATGAAGTTCTGATCGACCTAACACTCTGATCCGAAGCAAAGCTCTGACAGGAAAAGCTCTGAAGCTCTGCTCTCTGATAAGTCAAAGACCTATAATCTGATGCTCAAAGATAGACAAGATCTGACTCTGAAGAACACGCATATCAAAGGGAAGTAACAAACTCAGGGGGAGTATCTCTTAACTCTGACTTCTCCGTACTTCTTATTCTGATACATAGCTCTGATAACTTTTCACGTTATTCTTTCTTTTAAAATATCTAGTTTTTGTCATCATCAAAAAGGGGGAGATTGTTAGAACAATGTTTGAATCTAGTACCCTATATTTGAGTTTTGATGATAACAAAGTGAAAAGATATAGTACTTAAATATTTCATGATTGAATTATATGCTGCCTAAAATTACTATGCTCTGATTTGCAGATATGCTGATTAAAATAAGCAAGATCACGTTTTCAGCATCAGAATATGATTTCATACACCAGCATCAGAAGTTGCTGAATCAGAACGTCAAGATCAGATGATCAACGCTTGCACATGCTGAAGCTTGATGAACAAGAACTGCGCGTAAAACACTCTGATACAGAATCAATAGTTCATCAGCAGCGAAGCAGAATCAGAATGAGCCAAGCCAGAATGTGCATTGAAGAAGCAACGGTACTGTGCATTGAACGCTAATTAATTCCAACGGCATCATTCTAGACAAGATCTGCTCAAAAAGGAAAGCTTGTTATTAGCATTGAATCAAGAATATTTGCTTCAACGTTCATCTTCTCAAGTGCTATATAAACCAAGCTTCGAAGATTATCATGGCTAATGCTCTCCAATTCTCTACACGCACAAAGCTGATCAATAATCTTCATCTACCAGTTTTGCTAAACCAACAAACTCTGATACTCCATTAGCGTTTAGCATCCTAGTATTCTAAGCTTAATTTGTGTAAACATCACAGTTGTGATATAGTTTTGTAGAAAACATTCACACACATTTGTTTTATACCTTTGTAAGAAAGTGTTGCCTTGACAAACCGGATTGTGGTTTGAATCAAGAAGGCTTTAGCAGTTGTTAAAGCAGATTTGTATTCAGTTGAATATAGTGAATTAAGACCTCGTTGGAGAGAGGCGAAATCACCTTGACGGGTGGACTAGAGTAGTTTGAGATCAAACGAACCAGGATAAAAATATCTTGTCATTTGCTTTAAGATTCCAGTTTTACAATTCAACCCCCCCTTCTTGTGTTTTTCACCCCTTCACACATCCCATGGTTGCTTGCAGATTTCTCCACGATGTCACCTTAGGCTTATTACCCTTCTGGACTGGTAAAGTCACCATTGAAGCAATTTCCAAGGCTTAGAACGGGGTAGCTATACAATTTTCGTCGGCACTGATATATCTGTATGATTCAATGTTGCTTACGAAGATATCTTCCTTGCCATCGATTATGATTAATTTCCCTTCCACTAGGAACTTAAATTTCTGATGTAGGGTCTATGTGACCCCCCCTGCTGCATGGATCCAAGGTCTCCCCAATAAGAAAGTGTATGCTAGTTCTATATCCATGACCTGGAAAGTGATATTGAATATATGCGGCCCAATTTTAACTGAAAGATCCACCTCTCCGAACACCGAGCTTCGAGAACCGTCAAATGCTTTCACTATTGTAGAACTTGGCCTTATAACAATGTCATCTATTGTTAACTTTATCAGACTGGACTTCGGTAACACATTGAGGGTAGAACTGGTATCAGTGAGAACCCTGGATAAATGGGTAGTACCTATTTGCATAGTAATGTGGAGTGCTTTGTTATGAGCTCGGCCTTGTGGCATAAATTCATTGTTGCTGAAACCCAGGTACGATCCGAATGTTAGGTTTCCTACGACATTGTCAAATTGATTTTTGAAATTTCTTCCGCGATGTAAGCTGAACTTAGTACCTTCATCAAAGAGTCTCGGTGCGCTTTAGAGTTGATGAGTAGTGAGAGTATGGAAATTTTTGCTGGAGTTTGGTGAAGCTGATCCACCACTCTGTAATCACTTATTTTGATTATTTTAAGAAATTCTTCTGCCTGTTGATCAGTAAAGTTTTTGCTTGGAGGTTCTGTTTCTTGACTTTTATCTACTACTACTTTTCCCTTGTCTTTTGTTGGAGTCTAATCCTTCTTCTTTGATGGTTCTGCTCCAAAAATTCGACCACTTCGGGTCATACCCCCTGTCCCTGCTATATTTGAAATTGTAGGTCCCTGACTTGGTGAGGGCTTATTTTCTTGCATCACTCCATTAATGTACACGGCTGAGTCATAACTCCATGGTACTGCCTTGTTATTTTCATAAGGGATAGGCGATGGTCCCTTAATTACCATTGTGGCCTTTGGAATTGCTGATATTAGGAGAGCCTTCTTGGGCGCCATTCCTGTGGTCTCTGTTGTTCTTCCCACGGGATCACTAGAGTTTTCTTTTTAAGATTTGGGCCTTGGCAAGGGATTACCAGTGGCTTCTTCCCTTCAATAGCGGATACATATTTTTCTTCAGGGTATGGTCCAAATTGGACTATCCCCTGGTCCACTAGCTTTTGCAGAGTTCTTTCGAAGGCTTCATTATGCTCTAACAAGAATCCACATTCGAACAAATATTCCTTCAATAAGTTGATTGGGGTTTTTGCCTGTCTGATTGCCCCAAAGTCAGTGACTGCTTCAATTGCATTTATTGTTGGCCCATCATACGGAGGCATATGGTTTGATTTAATGTTAGGTTTCTCCAAAGTGATGTCATGAGATTCCAACAAATCCTGCACCTTGTGTTTGAATGCCCAACATTGCTTTATGGTGTGCCCCAGAGAATTAGCATGATATTCACACCTGGCATCAGCATTGTATATTCGCGGGAGCAGCCCGATTGGAGGAGCTAGAGGTTTGATTTCCACCAATGATGCCTTAACCAAGTGTTGTAATAACTGGTTGGGTGGCATAGGGAGTGGATCAATGCTTCTTTGTGGCCTTTTAAATCTATCTTGTTGCTTCCCTTGTGGGATCATCAGTGGTTGTGTTGCCCTTGGTTGTGAGGCTACCACATTGATTTCTCCCTCTTTTCTCTTTGGGAAATTTAAAGCAGGCTTTTTTGAATTATAGGGGGTATTTGATGGTCCCCCTGATATCTTCCCATTTTTTATCCCAGTCTCAATTCTCTCTCCGATAGTTACTAGATCTGAGAATCCTTACGAGATACTTCCTACCATTTTCTTATAATACAGCCCCTGCAAAGTTCCCATGAACATGTCTACTAATTCCTTTTCTAGCAGTGGGGGTTGCACGCGGGATGCCATTTCCCTTCATCTGAGCATACTCTTTGAATGATTCTTCTTTTTTCTGGGACATATTCTGGAGTTACATGCAGGTAGGTGCCATGTCCAGGTTACATTTGTAATTCTTTAAAAAAGAATTAGCAAGATCTTCCCAGGTTCGAATATGTATTCGCTCCAATTGCATCTACCAGTCTAAAGATGCCTCACTCAAGCTATCTTGGAAATAGTGAATCATCAACTTCTGATTATGGGCATGGGCATGCATCTTCCTGCAATACATGCGCAGATGATTTCTTGGACAAGTGAGCCCCTTGTATTTTCCAAAGTCAAGTACTTTGAACTTTGGTGGAATCACCACATCAGGAACTAGACCCATTTCGAGCGCGTATACTTCAAAAGCATTAAAACCCTCGACAACTTTCAATCTTTCCTCCAGAGCTTTGTAATTATTCATTACTAGTGGATTATCAACAACATGAGTACCAGTTGTCTTTAATGGTGCTTGGTTGGAATCCTCTGGGTTGTGGTCTCCGTATTACAGGTCTAAGTAGTTGTCGACATTATTGGTTGGAATCTGTAAGGTATGTGATGCCCCTGCTTTCGGTGGCGGTGAGACAAACCCTTCAGTTTCAACTTCTTGTTGGGCTACGACAGACTTTTAGAGTCCTACTTCTGGCTCTTTCCTTGGTTAATGACTGCTTGATGCACCAGTTGTTTGGGCTACTTCTTCTAAAGCTACCCTAGGAATCTGGTCTTGCCTGTCAATGATGGTCTTCAATGCTAGGAGAACAACTCACATCTCCTTTTATTGAAGTGACATCCCCCTTTACTTGGTTGAGATCCTCTTCGAATGCAGCCTGAGTTTCCTCGATTTTCTCTATTTCTTTTTGTTGGTAGGCCCTTGTTTGATATGGAGGCCAAGGAGGTGGAGATCTTCTTCTACCAATGGTTTAACTGGGGAGATTTTTTTTATAAAAAAAAGATGAGTTTCGATATGATATGTAGGTGTTTATGATTGCTCGTATGCAGATAGATGTGTATGAACATGAAATGGTTTCTTGTTTTAAATGTCTTATTCATTTGGGTATGCATTTATTGTTTGCTTATTTTTTTATTTGGTGACCAGCCTTTTTTAAAAAAAAAAAGACACGCCAATGAGATAGGGAAACAAAATGCCTTTACTGAAGGTAACATAGTTCAGATATTGAAAAATATTATAATTTTAAACCAAAACTTGTTTGCATAAACATAAATAAAGGTAAATAAATCTTCTAGGCGCGCTTGCGGATGTGTTCTCTGAAATCACCAACCATTGCTCGGAAAAGCTGGAGAAAGTCTTCAACGTCCCTTGGAAGAGGGACCATTACACTTTCTGTGTCTCTCAAACTTCGATGGATATCCTCAATGAGATTGTTGGCTAAGAAGGCAAGCTTTTCATGTTTGTCCTTATAATACCGGTACTCTTGATAAAGATGCGGGATTATCTTATGGTTATCTCTCTTTACTTGGGAAATCTTGGAATATTGCTCTTCCTAGTACATCTTTTCACCCCTTATTTCCGTATAAAGTCTCCGTTGAATGAGAAAATCCTTTTGGAGGCCATGTAGCTCTAGACACATATGCTCATATTCTTGAGTTCTCTGAGTCAGGAGTCTTTCTGCCTCTACCCTTTCAAGGCGTGCTTTGACCTCTGATTCTTGGTTGTCTTGAAGTTCAGTGGTAAGGTACTTCACTTGTTCTTCTTGATCTAAGGAAGCTTGTGCCAAACTTTGGATCTGGGATCTTAGGTTTTCCTCTATCACCTTTTTGTCATGTATTTCCTTTTCATACCATCTGGTTAACCTTCCAATTTCAGTAGCAACCTCCTCTAACTTTTAGTTGTGGGAGTCTAAGTTGAATGTCGCACTCAACAGCCCTTCGGTTGTACGCTTCCGTTTGAGACTCTTTTTCTCCAATGCATTTTGATCTCTCTCAATTTGTTGGTCCTTTGGATCAAGTATGAGCTGCATTTGCTTCTTCTCTTTGGTCAGATTGAGAAGGTTGAGTTCTAGCTCTTCTTTTTCCCTTTGATCTTGCTTTATGGTGCTCTTCAGATTTTTGACTTCTTCCAAGGATATAGGCATAATCTTTGGGACCTCTGACTTATATTCTGGATCTAATCGAATGGCATCTTAATAATTTGTACCCTATCTCGGACCCATCTGGTGTAGGGTTCTCTTGCTATGGCATTCTTTCTTTCAGCTTTCCTTTTGTTAACCTTGTTCCAAGCCCAGATAACCTTGTTAAACAACCCTTGATCTTCTATATCCATGTCATGTATGATCAATGGTTGGAGTTGTTTGTCTAATGGTCTGTCTTCCAAAGAATACCCTAACTGTCGTAGGGCCAAAGTATGGTTGTAATTAATACAGCCTCGAGATCCGATCAATGGGACATTAGGAAAGTCCCCACAGCTAATAGTGATGTCTCCAATATCCAGCTTCCTGGCATACCATAGTACCGAGTTTGCGGTGAGAGACCTAAATTTCTATGGCCACTCACGTATGGTCAAGTTTGGAATCATATAGTCTTCTTTGTAAAGATGAGTCATGAACCAAGTATATAGAAGTGGGATGCAACAATTTAGCATGCCTTTTCTCTTTTCGTACATCGTATGCAAGGTGTAATAAATGTCAGCAAGCAAAGCGAGGGTTGGATCCGTATTAAATACTTTCGCACCCCAAAATATGCTAATGGATGCAGGGTCAATATAGTCCACAGTCCGAGGAAATAAAATTACACCAAATACTAGTAGCCCTAAACAATCGACACAAGATTCCCATTATTTATAATTAGCAAATTTGAGTGCCTTAGCTTCCAAGTATATCCTTTTAATTCCTTGTATTGGACCTTCTTTTCGGTAATTTTGCATTAACTCAGGGTAAGGGATCCCTAAGCCTTTTGCCAAAACTTTGACTTCAACAGTTTGTCCGATACTTATGTAGGCATTCTCTTTGGAAAAATTCAGAATTCTGTCAAATTCTTCCAGAGCTGGTGCTAGCTTGAAGTCTTGGAAGGTAAAACATCTCAGTGGAGGGTCTTAAAACTGAATAAGGGTAGAAACATCATCCATTTGAACCTATGCTCTGGTTAAGTCAAGGATATCCCCATAGCGGAGATTGTACATCTTCAAAGCTCTCTCAGATAATTTCCCCTTTATAGTTTTAATTTCAGAAATGTCAGGTCGGAAGGCATTGACGCGGACAAGTTGTTTCCCTCTGGTATCCATTTTTTTAAAGTCAGTCACCGAGATCTTGATTTTATTATTATTTGTTTTGCACCCTGTGAATAAGACAGATAAAAAGAAATAAATGATGAATATTTTTTTAGAACATAGTTTGATTCTACAACCCTTAGTTAGAGTTTTGATGATAACAAATACAAAGAATAAATAAATACAAAGAACAAATATGCACCTTAAAAATATGTTTTATGCATGCAGAAGTTCTGATCTGATCAACATCAAAAGATAAGTCATAAAGTATTACAAGCTGAAGCAATCTGATTATACGTCGAAGATTGGTGACCAGAACCTGCGCTTTATTATAGTAAACTCTGATTCTGAACAAAGACATATCAAACCAAGTCATCAATATTCTGAAGCGTCATCAGCAGTAAGGAGAAAAGGCTCTGAAGTGTTACTGAATATTCAAGATAGAATTAATGCCAACGGCTTTCTTCAGACATAATCTTCTCCAAAAGAAAAGTGTGTTAATAACATTAAACTTGCTTTATAGACAACATCATTACATTTCCTATATAAACAAGTCTGCTTTCAAAAAGAAGCACGTACGTACACATAATAATTTGCTAAGAGATCACCAACCACGCATATTCAAGCTTAAGAAAATTCATTCTTTATTCTAAGCTAAACCTGTGTAATTTATCGCAGTTGTGATAAACTGTTTTTGTTAGAAAAACAAAAACACATTTTGTTTAAATCATATTGTAAAAGAGATCCTTGAGATTAACCGGATTATGGTTGTACTCAAGATGACTTTAACAGTTGTTAAAGTAGCTGTTGTAATCTTTTGAGATTAGTGGATTAAGACCTCGTTGGAGAGAGGCGAAATCACCTTGACGGGTGGACTGGAGTAGTTTGAGATCAAACGAACCAGGATAAAAATACTTTGTCATTAAGCTGTTTTAGATCCAAGTTTTTCAATTCAACCCCCCCTTCTTGTGTTTTTCACATCTTCAATTGGCATCAGAGCGCCTGGTTCTGAGCTTAAACACTTAACCGTGTCAGTACAAGATCCAAGCATCAGAAAAACACTATGGTGGGACCAAGCCAAAACATCAGCAATGACAACAATGAAGAAAGGGACAGATTCAATGGTAAACCTCCAGTCTTTGATGGAGAAAACTTTGACTACTGGAAAGACAGAATTGAGAGTTTCTTTCTGGCCTATGATGCTGATCTGTGGGACATGGTGACTGATAGATACACGCATCATGTGGATGGACGTGGTCAGAAGATAGATAGGAAAATCATGTCTGATCAGCAAAAGCGTGAATTTAGAAACCACCACAAGGCCAGAACAATTCTCCTCAGCGCCATCTCATATTCAGAATATGAGAAAATATCAAACAGAGAGACTGCCAAGAATATGTTTGACTCTCTGAGAATGACGCATGAAGGCAACATTCAAGTCAAAGAAACCAAGGCCCTTGCGCTCATTCAGAAGTATGAGGCATTCAAGATGGAAGATAGTGAATCAATAGAAACTATGTTTTCAAGATTTCCAATTCTTGTTGCTGGACTAAAAGTTCTTGACAAAGGGTATTCTACTGCTGATCATGTTAAGAAGATCATCATAAGCTTGCCAAAACAATGGAAGCCAATGGTCACAACACTTAAGCTAGCCAAAGATCTCAACAAAATCTCTCTGGAGGAACTTGTTAGCTCCCTCAGAAGTCACGAGATAGAGATAGAAGAAGACGAACCTCAATAGCAAGGTAAGCCATTAGCTTTAAAATCTAATAGAAAATCTGACTCCAAAGTTTTTTAGGCTGTAGAAGAAATCTCTGATGGATCCTCATCAGAAGAAGATGAAATGTCTCTCCTCTCCAGAAGGGTGAACCAACTATGGAAGCAGAGACAAAGGAAGTTCAGGAATCCCAGAAGATCAGAAAATTAGAATGAATCCTCCTCCAGATACAGAAGGTCAGAATCTTCCTCTGGACATAGAAGATCTAAAGGTTCTTCAGGATATAGAAAGCCAAACAACAAAGACATCATCTGCTATGAATGTAACGAGCAAGGGCACTACAAAAGTGACTGCCTAAAGCTTCAGAAGGAATCCCAAAAAGAAGTTTCTCAAGGAAAAGAAAAGCCTCATGGATACATGGGATGATTCTGACACATCTGAAGCTGACTCAAAATCAGATGATGAAAGAGAAAACATAGCTCTCATGGCAAACGTATCAGAAGACAGTGAAGCTTCTGGTTCAGACTCAGAATCAGACACTGAAGAGGTATTCCCTGACTTTACTATAAACTTTACTAAGGATGAACTTGCTGAAAGCCTAAATGAAATTCTGGAAAGGTATCAGCAGATCAGAGTCAAATTCAGAAACCTGAAAAGGAATCTTGCCTCTAACTCTGATAAGATTGAAAGTCTCAGATTGGAGAATTCTGAGTTAAAATAAAAAATTTCTAAATTAGAAAACCAGTGGCAAAACTTTAAGAAGGAAACAATCTCTGAAACTCCCAGCAATGCTGATGAGATCATCAAAGAGTATGATCACAACTTTCAGAAGTTTCTAGCTAAAAACATAGACAGAAGCAAAATGGCTTCAATGATCTATGGAGTTAGCAGAAATGGCAGAAAAGGGATAGGATATCAAAGTAAGGTACCTACACCAAAAAATTCCATGGACTTAGTTATAAAACGCACTCCACTTGATTCACATTTTATATATGGGCACACACATGACATAAAATACACGAGTAGTGATTATTCTGTCAAACCAAAATTCAATCAGAATTTTGGTAAAACTAACAAATCAGGACCCAAGAAAATGTGGGTACCTAAGGATAAAATCATACATGTGGCAGATATCTTTAGCAGCAAAGCAAAGACACCAATCATGGTACCTGGACTCTGGCTGCTCATGACACATGACGGGAAGAAGGAATATGTTCCAAAGCCTGAAACTTAAGCCTGGAGGCCACGTGAGCTTTGGAGGCAATTAGAGAGGAAAGATCATTGGCTCTGGAACAGTAGGTAATGGAAATCTTCCATCTATAATTAATGTTTTATTAGTTGATGTATTAATGCATAACCTGTTATCTATAAGTCAATTAAGTGATAACGGTTATGATATAATCTTCAATCAAAATTCATGCAAAGTTGTTAGTCAGAAAGATGGGACTATCCTATTTAATGGAAAGAGGAAAAACAACATTTATAAAATAAAACTTTCTGAACTAAAGAGTCAGAATGTAAAATGTCTACTGTCTGTTAACAATGAGCAATGGATCTGGCACAGAAGATTGGGACATGTTAGTATTATAAGAATATCTCAGATTAAAAAACTCAATCTGGTCAAAGGACTTCCTAACTTGAAGTTCAATTCAGATGCTTTGTGTGAAGCATGTCAGAAAGGCAAGTTTGCAAAACCTGCTTTCAAATCCAAAAATGTTGTTTCCACCTCTAAGCCATTAGAACTTCTGCACATTGACTTATTTGGACCAGTAAAAACTGCTTCAGTCAGTGGCAAGAAGTATGGGTTAGTAATCGTAGATGACTATAGCAGATGGACACGGGTAAAGTTCTTAAGACACAAGGACGAGTCACACTCTGTGTTTGTTACCTTCTGCAACCAAGTTCAGAATGAAAAGGATCTTAGAATTGTCAAAGTCAGAAGTGATCATGGTGGAGAATTTGAAAATAAAGATTTTGAATTATTCTTTAATGAAAAAGGTATTCTGCATGATTTCTCTTGTCCTAGAACTCCCCAGCAAAATGGAGTTGTAGAACGAAAGAACAGAACATTGCAAGAAATGGCCAGAACCATGATCAACGAGACTAACGTTGCTAAGATCTTATGGGCAGAGGCAATAAACACAGCGTGCTACATTCAGAATAGAATCTCCATAAGACCTATTCTGGAAAAGACTCCATATGAATTGTGGAAGAACAGAAAGCCCAACATTTCTTATTTTCACCCATTTGGATGCACATGTTTTATTCTGAATACAAAAAATTATTTGAACAAGTTTGACTCTAAAGCACAAAAGTGTATTATGTTAGGATACTCTGAACTCTCAAGAGGGTACAGAGTATACAATACAGAAACACAGATTGTTGAAGAGTCAATCAGTGTTAGGTTTGATGATAAGCTTGACTCTCAAAAGTCAAAGCAGAATGAATTCCTTGCAGGTATGTAAGTTGAACTCACAGGTACTGAAGACAACTCATCAGAGGCTCTCAACAGAGACACTCCCTCAATGGCAGAAAGAGCAACTACAAGCAATCCAGCACCTTTTGTTGATCAACTCCAGAAAAGACTATCCAGAAGCAGCATTAATCACCTAGAAGATGCAATATTGGGAAAGAAGGAAGATCCAATCAGAACAAGATCAACATTCAGAAACTCTGAAGAATCCCTCATGGGACTGGTTTCTCTGATTGAACAAACAACAATTGATGAAGCACTTCTGGACAATGATTGGATTCTGGAAATGCAAGAGGAACTAAATCAATTCACCAGAAATGACGTATGGGATCTGGTTCCCAAACCAAAAGGGTTCAACGTCATTGGTACAAAATGGGTGTTCAGAAACAAACTGAACGAGCAAGGTGAAGTCATCAGAAACAAAGCACGGCTTGTAGCACAAGGTTATAGTCAGCAAGAGGGGGTAGACTATACAGAAACCTTTGCTCCAGTCGCCAGGTTAGAATCTATCAAACTTTTAATATCATTTACTATTAATAAAGGCATCACTCTGTATCAGATGGATGTCAAAATGCATTCTTAAATGGCTATATAGATGAAGAGGTATATGTGCACCAACCCCCTAGTTTTGAAAGTTCCAAAAATCCAGAATATGTTTTCAAACTAAAGAAGTCACTCTATGGTCTGAAACAAGCTCCCAGAGCTTGGTATGAAAGACTAAGTAACTTCATGTTAGAAAAAGAATTCACCAGAGGGAAAGTGGACACAACCTTGTTCTGTAAGACAGTTAAGAATGACATGTTAGTATGTCAGATTTATGTTGATGACATCATATTTGGATCTACTAATCCCTCTATGGGAAGAGAGTTTGCTAAATGTATGCAGGCAGAGTTTGAGATGAGCCTAATGGGGGAACTAAAATTCTTTCTGGGTATTCAAATAAATCAAACTCCAGAAGGAACTTACATTCATCGGAGCAAATATGTCAGAGAACTTCTGAAGAAATTTGATCTCTCAGAATGTAAGCCCTCAAGGATTCCAATGCATCCCATGTGCATTCTGGAAAAGGAAGAGGTAAGTAAAAAGGTAGAACAAAAGGTCTAAAAAGGTATGATTGGTTCTCTTCTCTATCTGACGGCTTCAAGGCCTGACATTCTATTCAGTGTTTGCATTTGTGCTAGACTCCAATCAGATCCTAGAGAATATCACTTAACAACAGTTAAGCGAATTTTCAAGTATCTGAAAGGTACTACTAATCTGGGTTTGTTTTATAGAAAATCAAGTGATTACAGCTTAGTAGGATATTGTGATGCTGATTTTGCTGGAGACAGAGTAGAACGTAAAAGCACTTCTGGAAGCTGCCAGTTTTTGGGAGAAAATCTGATCTCATGGTCCAGCAAAAGACAATCCACAATAGCACTATCAACAACAGAAGTTGAATACATAGTAGCAGCTGGATGCAGTACGCAAATGCTCTGGATGAAAAGTCAACTTGAGGACTTCAATATATTTGAGAGTAACATCCATATCCTCTGTGACAATACTTCTGCTATTTGTCTCAGTAAAAATCCTATTTTGCATTCTAGGGCTAAGCATATAGAAATAAAACATCATTTTATTAGGGACTATATTCAGAAAGGGATTTTTAACTTAAAATTCATTGACACAGACCATCAATGGGCTGATGTCTTTACAAAACCTCTTTCTGAAGATAGGTTTAACTTCATTATGAAACATCTCAGCATGAAGCTTTGCCCAGAATAAATTGTTTTATTTACATATCTTAACCTTCAGAATTTTAGTTATTTTTTGTGAACTACTGATCAACCTGCCTTCAGAATTTTAGAAGTACAGATTGTATCAGAATCTATCCATGAAGATCTGAGCGTTTCATTTCAAGGATAGAAGTGTGTTGTTCACGTAAGCAAACAGTTGTCATCCATTCATCAGCTACCTTCTGAGGCTGAACACGCGTTCACTTTTCTGAAAGGTCAAAAGCGCTGATTGGGTGCATTGAGACACATGTCATGGGTAACCTTTCCAATATATTTCTTAATCCCCTAAAATCAGCTATCATTAATGCTTATAATCATGACTAATTGTTTCTCTCTCTTACAGTTTATGCTTTCAAGAAAATCTATTTAAACTCAAGTTTCACTCTTCACACTCTTTCACTTTTACTCTCTCAATACCTTCTAATTGTTTTCTGTTCGTACTTTCAAAAACCCTTTCATCTTTCTCAAATTTCTTGTGTGAACATGGCTTCTTCAAGCGTCCAAAACACCAGTGCTCAAGAAACTGCTTCTATTGAACAGTACGAAGAACCATTCAGAATGCTACTCACGCCCATTGATAACCTAGAAGTTCTTTCAGAACTGATTGTTGATTTTGAAAGCCTTCAAGAAAATAGATTTAATCTCTCTGAAGATGTCAATGCTCAAGGACGGAAGATATTTTTTGACCGTCTTCTAGGGCCAACGTTTCCAACTCTTGTCAAAGAATTATGGATTCATGCTTCCTCCTCAAACCATCAAGTTACCTCGTATGTCATGGGGAAGAAGATTTTCATCACAGAATATCTAATTTCAAGACTGATAGGTTATAATGGTGGAGGTGTCAGGTGTATAGACATGGCTAAAAGATGTTCTGATGTTGCTTCTATTGCAAGAGAAATATTCACTCTGGGACTTCCCTCCAGCAAGATTAGGAATCTGAAGGATCATCACAGAATCTGGGCTAAGATAATTCTTGGATGCACCAACCACAGGAAGCCAACTAGCTCTCCTGACTAATTAAACATTGATCAGCAGTTTCTGATCTACTTTATCTCTAAGAAGACTAAGGTAAATCTCCCTCACTTGCTATTTAATCATCTGAGGACCAGTGTTAAAGAAACAAGAGAAGATGAGCGTACCAAAAGGGACTGGATACCCCTAGGAAGACTCATATCCGATATTCTGACAGAGAATAGGCTGATAGAGCATCTAACTGAAGAACAAGAAATCAGCTCACTAGAAGCAACTATTGGGAAGCCTCTGAACGCAAAGAATCTGAAAAAGATGAAAATCATTGAGAACATCAAGAAGGAACCCAATGTTAATTCTTTTGCAACCATCTCTTCCAGAAGAATTCCTCTGGATGATTTTCCTCTTTTCTCTGAGATTGACTCCAAGCCTGAGATAATTGTCAGATATTTGGATGTGTGTAAGGCAGATGGCACTGCACCAGAAATAAATATTCAGGACTTGCATCAGGAGGCTCTAGAAGTTGTGTTGAAGAAGACTAAGAAAAGGAAGGCAGCAGCAGAAGGAACATCCCAGAGGACTCCAAAAGCTGCTAAAAAGAAAGGTAATCCTTCTTCTGTTACTGTTTTAGAATCAATAACTATATCAACATCTGAACCCGTAACTACCCAATCAGAACATCCAACCCCACAAACTTTTGATGACTTTGACATAGGGTTTGATCCATCAGAAACTCTAAGTCTAAGAGAAACTCACTCCCTTCCTATCAATCCAAAATGCTGAACAAACTCAACAAGAACTTGCCAAAGTTCTGTCAGATATTGACTCTTTTGACCAAGACATTTCAGCCCCCACACCACAAAATCCAAATCCTCTAATCCCTGATAATCCAAACTCTGAAACTACAACAAATGTTCCACAACCAGATATTCCACTACAACAAGATATTCCTCATCCACCATCACCTCAACCTGAACAATCACAACCAGAAGCTCAAACTTCTGAAAATCAACCATCTGAGACCTATGAACCAGAACCTCACAATGTTCCATACAACCAATCTGAAGAACCTACATCAGATTCAGATTCTATACCAATCCCAGGAATCACTGAACCTCTTGCCATTCGCATGCCTCTCACCATCCTGGACATTCCACAAATTCCTTTATCTCTGGAATCCACACCACCAAATTCCCCAACAAGTCCAATCATCATACCCGACTCGCCCACTCCATCAACCAAGAGCAATCAAACTGACAACGTAAGACTTGTCATTGATCCAACTGTATTGGAATGTTTCGCTGCTATATCTCACAAAAACAAAACTGCCATTCCAAAACCAATACCAACTGAAACCACACCAGATGTTGGTACTAGTTTGTTGATGTTTGAAATAGAAATGAAGGAATGGATAACCTCCTTGAAGCAATCTAGTCTAGAGATGACTAATCCTGCTGCTTCAGATTATCTATGGACAAGTTTCAGAAACTGGCTAAGTTCTGAAACACGTAAGATGCAAGAACAGAGCAATGAACAGGTTCAACAGAATTTCAGTGCTATGCTAAAGGTTTTTGAAGACCAAGTTCTGAGCCAACTGCTCAAGGAGGAGATTCTCCCTCTGGATAATGCTCCCTGGTTAGAACATCGTCCCTTAGATGAAGTTCAACTAGATGAAGTTCAAGATGAGATGATCTCAGCAGAGGAATTGGTTCAAAGTGATCAAGTTGCTGAATGCTCTGAGAAGCGTCCAGATACTGAAGAAAATCCAGCTCCTTCCTATGACAGGCAAACTATGGAAGAATTAAAGAGAGCAAATGTTGTTATCCAGGAAAGTTTGGATAAGCAGTAGGACACAAACAAAGAAATCAAGAGCATTTTGAGCAAACAAGAGGAAACTAACACCCAGATCAAGGGCTTGTTGGAAGCTTTGTTCACACGCCTTCCTCCTCCCTCTTAGATTCTTTTTTGTTTTCAATCTATTTATCTGTAACGTTTGTTTTACATTGCCTCTGTTCTGAACTACTTATCATTGCTTCTTTTTTAATATAAATCAACTTTTTAGCTCTGAATATATAGCCTTTTTGATAACTGACAAAAAGGGGGAGAAAGTAAGATATTTTCAATAACGGTTTACTAAGACAGAATTCTCAAACATTCTGAACTACTTAACCTCTATCTTCTGAAAAGCTTGAACAGGTACAAACTCTGATGAAAGACGCAGTTAAACTCTGATGCTCAAAGATTCAAGGAACTTAAGGGAAGTAATCAACTCAGGGGGAGTTTTTCTTCTTTATTCTATACTTTTTATTCTTTATTTTTTAATTGAAAAATCTGGTTTTTGTCATCATCAAAAAGGGGGAGATTTTTAGAACATAGTTTGATTCTACAACCCTTAGTTAGAGTTTTGATGATAACAAATATAAATAATAAATAAATACAAAGAACAAATATGCACCTTAAAAATATGTTTTATGCATGCAGAAGTTCTGATCTGATCAGCATCAGAAGATAAGTCATAAAGTATTACAAGTTGAAGCAATCAGATTATACGCTAAAGATTGGTGACCAGAACCTGCGCTTTATTATAGTAAACTCTGATTCTGAATAAAGACATATCAAACCAAGTCATCAATATTCTGAAGCATCATCAGCAGTAAGGAGAAAAGACTCTGAAGCGTTACTGAACATTCAAGACAGAATTAATGCCAACGGCTTTCTTCAGACAAAGTCTTCTCCAAAAGGAAAGTGTGTTAATAACATTAAACTTGCTTTATGGACAACGTCATTACATTTCCTATATAAACAAGTATGCTTTCAAAAAGAAGCACGTACGTACACATAATAATTTGCTAAGAGATCACCAACCACGCATATTCAAGCTTAAGCAAATTCATTCTTTATTCTAAGCTAAACCTGTGTAATTTATCACAGTTGTGATAAACTGTTTTTGTTAGAAAAACAACAACACATTTTGTTTAAATAATATTGTAAAAGAGATCCTTGAGATTAACCGGATTGTGGTTGTACTCAAGAAGACTTTAACAATTGTTAAAGTAGCTGTTGTAATCTTTTGAGATTAGTGGATTAAGACCTCGTTGGAGAGAGGCGAAATCACCTTGACGGGTGGACTGGAGTAGTTTAAGATCAAACGAACCAGGATAAAAATATTGTGTCATTAAGCTGTTTTAGATCCAAGTTTTCAATTCAACCCCCCTTTCTTGTGTTTTTCACATCTTCATATGTAACGTATATGATTGCATGAATGTATGGCTTAGCGGCGGGTTTTTTGTAATAGGTACCCTTAGAAGGTAAGTTCCTTAATTTTGACCTACGGTTGATCTACCCTCCCAGAAGGTGGCTTCCTTAAGGGTGTCATGAATAACACCAGAGGGAAAGGGAACAAGGGCCTCCCTTAGGTGGAGCCTCTTTACGGACTGAAACTTTCGTCTCGAAGTCGTGAAAGGTCTCATCATGAGATTTTAGTTTAAGGCCGTTACAAAGAGTCATAGGTGTCCTTCCAAAGTCCTACTCGTCAAGAGGATATCTCTTGATAAGTATTCCTTTTTCGGAAGTCCACCGACTCTAGGCGAATTCGTCACATAAACTCGCAGGGATGATATATCCCCTAAGCTAATTGACGAACCTTCTTTCTAAGGATCATTGAAAATATTTTTTTTTGAAATACAAATTCCCGCCACGCAGTAAATATTTGATAAAAATAATTGACAATAAATAAATAAATGCAATAATTAAATAATGTAATAAATAAATAATGCAATAAATAAATAACCCCAAAGTAAAAACCCTAAAACCTAAAGTTGAAGTCCCCAGCAGAGTCGCTAGCTGTCGCAACTGGATTTTTAATCAGAGCCGCCACTATTAGTTTTTATCCCAGGGAAGAGAATCTAACAGAAAACCCTAATTCACAGACAAAGATTTTAGGTTTCAGACTTCTTTAGACGAAAGGAAGGTGTTAGGCACCTTTCATCTACCTTGTTCACAAGGATACTAGGTTTTAGGTTTAAGTTGGGGAAACAGGATTTAAATTTTATTAGGGGAAAGGGTTTAAATTTTTTATAGGGGAACTCGGTACGATTTTTGATCGCATGCCTACGTATCCTCTTATGAGGAATCAGAGTCCCAATTTGTAGTTCGTATGGGGTTGGTGTTTTTTTAGGGGTTGCAAACGTATTTTGAATCACCTCGCATTCTGGTCGGGAGTAATGATTGCGGAGATTTTGACTAAATGCGCAGTAAGTCAAAATCTGTTTGAAACCCTTTTGCAAAAAACAGTTGATTAGATTAGTTGATTGTGAAAAATAGTTTGAGATTTGTTGCATATTTTTTAATCTTATTAACTACGAAAATATCTTGATTAATGCATGATTAAAAAAGATTTAATTCAAATAATATAGTAAAATAATGTATGCAATTTATGAATAAAAATAATTTATTTGTTAGCATATAAATAATAATGTATACGTATAATTAATAATTATTATTATTATAAATAATAATGATAAGAAATTGAGTAATTATAATAATAATACATAATAATAAAAATATATAAAAAATATAATAATTGTAAAAAATAGAAAATAAGTGATAATAGAAAATAAAATGATTTAATTAAGTCAAACCTGGGGGTGCAATTTTGAACTAACAAGCAAATTAGGGGGGGTGCCTTTAAGAGGTTGGGTTTGGCCCAAAATAGTTCAGATAGGGGGGGGGGGGGCAACTTTAGTTCGTTCAGTAAGATAGAAAAAAAAGGGGGGGGGGGGGGGGGGTGTTAACAATAACTGGTCTAGGCCCAATATGCAGTTTTTGAAGGGGTCTGAAGGATTTGGTACGTGAGGGCGTAGGGAGCTTATGGTAGACTTGGCCTTACGACCGTCCACTGATGATCAAATGGACTGGATGGAGGGAACATGTATATTATCATGGGCGCGCACATATTAGATTACAATAGAATATAAGTTTGTTTTACATTTTATAGAATTTCATTTCAGAACAAACCCTTTTCGCCTTCTCTCTCTCTCTCTCTCTCTCTCTCTCTCTCTCTCTACCCTTCCTTCTAACCCTAGTTCTTCATCTTCTTCATCCACAACCATAACAGTATGGTCCCTTACCCCGAATGCAAAAACACAACGCAAATTAGTTCATAGTCAAAGCTAAGGATTCAAGCCTGTTACCTCCTCGTGATGTTATGGATTGAGTTCGAGTTCTTGTGCGATTTTGTGAGACTCGACTTCTAATCCTTCCTCCGTTTCTTTTATAGGTTACAGTGAGTTTGAATGGAGTAGCGGAGACTGATGGCGAGGCTGGTGGTGGCAATTAGGGTTTCAGATATTGAAACCCTAATTGTTCTCTTCCTCTGTCTTTGACAAATAAGGGTATCGGTTCTTCGTCTTCTTGCTCCGAATTTCTCCTCAGAACTTCTTCCTTGTTCTTGTCTTAAAATCCCTCCTCTCTTCTAAATTTTGTTCTTCTATTTATAGAGTTAGAATAGTTTATCATTACCATCATAGATTTAGGGTTCTTTTGAATAAATTAGGGATTTTTAATTTGTTGTTATTGATTCTGATTGCGATTGTAATATATTTTTGCCGAGATATGATTTGAATGAGAGTAATTCTGTCTATTAGAGATTTGAATTGGATTTGTTTGTAAAAAATTGAGATTTTCTTTGTAGATTCTATATTGTTTAACTGTAATTGAGATTTTATTCTATTATTAGATTTGTTCTGCATATTTTCTGCCAAGCCAAGATTTGATCTTGTTTTAATTTCTACAGTAAGCGTTATTGAAGAAAAACATGCACAGATACGGCTGTGATTGATACAACATTTGTTTCTAATTCAATTTTGGCCTTATGTTACTTAATAATTGGGCTTTTGAACTGCCTAAAATATGCCTTTCTTATTGCAAAAAACAATTTTCCAACCTTTGATACGGATTGGGCCTGTCTCCTTTAGGCTAGCAAGAATCTTTTCTCAAACACAATATGCTCGTTGCAAATGGAATTTCTTTAATAAATAGTTTATAAAAAATATTTAATTGTAATAAAATAATGTTTAGTAGTAACAGTTTTAAAACATAAGCCAATATTGAGCAGGCCCAAACTATATCCACTATTTGAACCCCTGGAAAAACGTACAACCCCCACTCTTCTATTCAACATTTCAGAAAAGACCAAACGGGCTAGCTTTAATGACTCTATTGGGCCTATAGTTTGAAATTGCACCCTCCTCTCTTATTACTAAAACAGTAAAAGACTTAATGGGCCTTCTTACTATTTTTCCCGAACACAATAATCCCTTTTTCACAAAAAGTATTTTAATAGACATCTACAAAATAACTGTGAATTCATCACTTACTAATTTGTAAAAAAATATTTAATGGAATGACGATTTTAAGGATAATTGTAAAAAGGAAATGATATTTTCTTAAGATGTCAAATGGACTAATCACAAACTCAATGGGCTTGCAGTTTGAATTTTCACCTCCCCTTCTTACTAACAACAACCTTTCTTAATTGAGCTTATGTAATTAAAACTTAATTTCTTTTTTTGAAATAATTTTCCATTTTCGAATCGCATGGGCCATTGGCCAACATGCTTTGAAAACGGGCCTACGGATACATGGGTCTTTCAGATTTAGAAAGCCCCATTCTCCTGAATTAAAGTATACCCCCTGATTATCTTGGATTTAAGAATGGACCATCAGATATTGCTGAACCATCCTTAACTAAGCATTTCTCTTTTATTTTTAATCTTGAAAAATATGATCGTTGAGGTAGGGAAAATTTGGCGTACGACATTATGAACCTCCAAGAATGCTCATGACAAGTTTCAAGCCTTGGATCACCAAAATTGCTCAGTCAATTGATCAGATGACCTAAAATCAGCTGTATTGATGAAAAAGTCAATTGTAGCGCCAAAAGTCAAAATTTTACTTTTGGTAAACATTAAGTTTCAAAGATCACAATTCATCAAGACATTCAAAATATAGATCTTGATCATCAAGAAGTCAAGAAAGTCAAAAGTCAATGTGAGAAGTCAAACTTTTCAAGACTTGGGAATTTTTCTAAGTGTTTTGTACATGTTTATTTCATAACTTCATACCAATTTTCACCATGATGCAAGACGATTCAAGGAAATTTCCAACATGAAAGTTGTAGATCTCAATGAGATCTAAAACATTGTATGGCAGGACTTTTTCTAGAAATGTTTGGATTTTAAGTTATAAATTCATGAAGTCATGGCATTTTTGATTAAACACTTGGAGAAATTTTTAGCCGGTTTGGTCAGGTTTTTATCCCAACTTCTTGGCCAATTTTCATCATGTTCCAATTGGATTCTTCAAAAATGGAAAATGTGAAAGTTGTAGAGGATGTTTCAAGCTTTCCAAAACATCATAGAGCATGAATTTATCATACTTGAGCTAGGAGATTCAAGGGCATGAAGTTGGGCATCCATTCTTGAATTGCAAGTTATTTTGTTGAAGGACATATAACAAAATTCTTATGACATGCTGCATAATCTTACTTTGCAAGCCTCTTGACTTGAAAATCTATCCATAATCAGATGTTTACACAATTGATTGAACCATTATCCAAGTGATTCAAGTATTGTTCATTGCATCTTTCCATTTTTGGCACAAAGGCACCATTATCATTCTTGCAAAATTCACTTTAATCACAAAGTCAATTTCTTGAGCCTCTAACTTGTTGTTCTGATCACACTCAACTCCTACAAGTCAGAACAAACGTGTCTAAAGTGATCAACCACTTTAGATAGCTTGGTACAAGAATTAGAAACATGTTCTTCATGCTTGCTTCAAAAACAAGCAAGATAGCCATAACATGTGATTCAAAATCTGAGTTGTTTCAAGTCTTAAACCTTCTCTATAAATAGAGAGGCCAATTGCAAGAGAAATAGGGGAGAAAAATAGAGAGAAAAACCAGAAGTTTTGTTGTGTAGACAAGCCCTCAAAATCTCATACTCTCAAAAAAGCCATAACAGTCCACAAAGTTTCCACTCTTGAGCTTTGAAATCCAAATCCTTGAACCCTTCATACCTTACAAGTTCTGTCCAAACAAATCATATAAATACCTTACATACATCCTATAGAGGTTATTCAAACACAAGAACAACTTCTGTAACATCATTATTTTCCAAGCTCAAGAACAGTCAAGACAATAACTCAAATCTCAAAGAACAAAAATACAGCTGCAAGGTAAGTCTTCTTGACTTTAAACTCTTTATTTCAAGCATCATTAGTGATTCATTTTTGAAGATAACTTGTAGTAACCATTTCCCTTGAAGCTAACCTTTTGCTTGTCTTCCATCCTTGTCAATTATATGTTAAGACATCTTAGTGGAAAAACAGGTTATGAGTCGACACAAAGCCTCATGAGTCGACACATACTACTATAACAGGCACAAAACAAAAAGAAAAAAGACACATGAGTCGACACAAAGCATGTATGAGTTGACACATGTAGGGAATGAGTCGACACATACCCTTATACAGAGACTCATACTGAGTTGATTTGGACTTACAGGAGCAAGAAAAGCTTATGTGTCGATGCAAAAGGGCATGTGTCGACACATAATAATCAAAAATGCAGTTTTCCATTCTTTTACACTTATTTACCTATTTTCATATATTTTATTCATTACTATTAAATATGGTTGTAATATTTAAGCTCCTATTTCATCCCCAGTCATAAAATGTATTCCCCATCCCCCTAATGATGTAATAGCGTAGGATTTTAATTTCCGCAAATTTATCGTTTTTCACATAATTGTTAGTAAATAGGGTGTGTATGGAAAGACTAAAATCAATGCTTAGAAAACCCCAATCTCAAGACAAAAATGTATGCAATCAAACACACTTTTCACACAAGTACTTCTAGCGTAACCTCGCTATTTGCCTCGGAAAATAGTCATGTCCCTCGAATATGGGAGCTTTTGCAAAGACCCTCGATAAAAAAGATCTTAGTCCCTCGATGTCCCTCGATGTTGCCTTCGGTAAACGATCTAGTCCCTTACGAAAATTGCTAAAGCGTCTCATAAGTTGCTTTCAATGACTATACGATAAACCACACCCGTCCCTTTACATCCAAAGATAGAGCTTCTTACCAATCAATGGTAAGATAGCAATGTTAAAGGGAGAGAGAAATGAACAAAAGACTTATGAGTAGGTAGAACGTTCTTAGTTGGTTGCTCACAATCCATCTACAAAAATAAACATCTTTTCAAACACACCAAACACTTTCAAAACATGAAATTATTTTCAAAATTCCAACACTTTGTTACTTTGTTTGCATTCTTATAGAGACGAGAATCATTACAAAGTATACCTAAACGAAGGCGCTTTTCAAAAATACTTTCAAAACCCACCGCAAACACATTCAAACAAAACAATTTCAAAAGTAATCTAGTAAGAAACTAAGATCCCATAGATAACTATGGATGAAAAGGGTGCTAACACCTTCCCTTCTCATAACCTACTCCCCGAACTCAAGAAAATGTCTCAAAGGTCTTTCTTGTTCTTTTCACCCTTTCCTTATTAGATAAAAGAAAAGTCGATGGAAACTCTTACTATCCGCAACAATTGCGATCAAATGCGAAACAACCAAGTCAGTTCTCCCACCGTATTACACATACTCATGGAGCGGTCGACGCATGGTTCTTGCACTCTGTCATGTGGCATCCTCGGGAATGCCCAGATCGAGTCATCCTTCTGCATAGGTTGATGCATGGATCGTGAACACTATCATATGGCACCTTCGGTAATTCTCAGGTCGACTCACCTCTTTTGCATAGGTCGACACATAGCTTGTATACACTGTCATATGGCACTTACGGGAATGCTCAGGTCGAGTCCCCTCTTGCATAGGTCGATCGTTCGCTCGTAAAAACTATTTTTCAGTCTGTTAGTTTGGGACTTGACCTTAGATAACATATATATACTTGTTTGGTTATTTCATTTGGTTTAAGAACAAGAAAAGTGAAATAGATTCACAAGGTACTCATCATCTTCAACCTCTCACTCATCCATTGACAACTACACATAATAATTTTTGTCGATCAAGGTGCGGAGCGTGTGTTGACAACGTCCGAAGTAGAAGATTGTGATCTTGTTCAGGTAGAGTAATTGTGGGTTTTTCTTGAATAAAATATGAGGATTTTATCCTCCAAGATCATTGGGATTTGGGGGTTTTTGAAAATTATTTCCTTCATCAAATTCATTTGTGCTTAAGGGATTGAGGAACTATGGGTTCGCTCAACAAGGTAGCTACAATCGGAGGATTTTGAAGGAGGAATTGGGGTCATCATTTTGTGATCAAATCAGCCAAACAGAGGGTTTGAAAAACGGTTAGGATTCTCAATAAAGTAGCTACAATCGGAGGTTTATCGAAGATTGGTGACATACTTGATTCAAATCGAATCAAGGGAAGAGAGGAGCTTAGTTTTCAATTCAACATATTGGGTTTGAATTATGGTGAATATTTTCTATCTCTTATATAAACTTTGCAATCATAATAGAAACTATCCTAATTCTAAATTCTAGAATTAGGGGCAGACGTACCCCACGCGAGGACGACAGGGGGAACTGCCTTAACAAATCGAGTGTCATTTTTTCTTTCTCGCTCTTTACCGTTTATTTGCAATAATCTGAAAATTTGCTCTTGTGGTTCCAATTGTCCTGATTTGTAGTGCAATAAACTGTTACTAAAAACTACAGTAATCACTTTGATTGCTATAATTGATTTCAACATTACAAATTAAGGTAGATTGGACTTGGGGAAGTTAAGCACACCAAGTGTTCGATAAAAGTCCAAAAGTGAAAATTTGTGTATTTTCTTCTCAACATTTCATTTGAAGTAATTGACATTAGTTAAAGAGTATAAGTGATCAATTATAATTGAGTTAATTGTTAATAATTCTCATTGATTCATTCCATTTGGTTTTTCGCATATCTGGTCTTTTCAATAGAGGATCGTTTTAGACGAGTGTATCCGGGTAGCTTTCATTGCACTTCAAGTTTTTCTTAAAAACTGATTTTAAAAATCATGGTATCTATTCAACCCCCCCCCCCCCCCCCCCCCCCCCTTCTAGATACGTCTTATCGTGTAACAGAAAACTTCGAGCAAACTTCACCAAGCAACATGGAAAGAGTCAGAAAAAATATCCAATATAAGAATCAAATGTCGCAATGCAAAAATAAATTGCAAGCAGTGAGTATGTTGCATCAAGCTAACATCATGCACAAAAAATTCTACACAAGCAGAGAATAATCCAACCAAATTTGTTGTGCGATGAATCTCCTTCAGAAACTTGCACAATGTCACAAGATGAGTTAGCAAATAAAAAGGAAAATTAATTATAATCAAACCATTAATATCACTACTCAAAATGACATATTATCATGAATGAAGCAAAGTCAAATAAGCAACGAAGTCACAAAATGAATTCCTGGGCAGCATTTATATCATCTCATGAATCGCACAAAATATTCGTTTAAAATCGTTACAGCTCAATGCACATGTCCCACAAATACCAAGGCAATTATAATCATGCATGAATCAACAATTTGATCGCACTTGAAGCTCAATTTACAAAACCGGATAGCATGGTATCGATTCATGGAATCACTCATATAATCGCATTAAAAGCGAGCAAACTCAATATCAATGGTCAACAATCAAACAATGAAACACAAACATGAACTATACGAATATCAAATCACAATGTACATGTTAAAAGGAAAACCAAACAACATTGTTTCCATTCACAAAATGCACAAAAAGTTGTTTTAAACTCAACCGAAATCGATGCCAATGCTCCTAAATCATCCGATTAAAGCCAAATACACATTAAGCGCAAATTAAAATCCAATCCAAGTGCATTTCACAAGCCGAACAACACTACACCATTTCATAAAATTACTCGAAAAATCATATCGGAATCGGTAATTCTCATCACTAATGATCAACAAACACGCAAATACTCAAGAAAGCATCAAACAATATTTGAAATGCAATACACAAGGTACTTATACTATCTGGGCAGCAATGCACACATGTATTGGTATCCATCAAAAATTGAATTTGAAACTCACAAACAAATACGAAAATATGTTCACTGATTCATGTAATGCCACTTAAATATCACAAGTACTTTACGTCATTTAAATTCGCGTTCATGCAATAGTTTCTGATCACAAACAACACAATTCAGGAGTTGATACAATTAATTGAATAGAAAGTTTGAAAGTTGAAACAATTTAAATCATCACCAAATCGATTCAAATTAATGTATTAACACATGAAAATCAATAATCCTCAACAAACATTTGATTAGAAACGAAATCGACGCGCAAATTCAATTGAAAATAATCAACATATTATTTCGATGCGCAAAATCTATCAAAGCTGCAAAATTATCATCAATTCACCAAGGATCTATCCTAGTCCAGATTTATTCATCATCTTCAAAATTCAAGAATTAAAGAGCTCAAGCAACATTCAAGAATTCAACTCAATTTAATCAATTAAGTTCAAATCTATGCCATTCACAAAATAAATTATCTCAAATAAGCAATTAAATCAAGATAATTCAAGAATTAGTACCAAAATGAAGAACAAAAAAGATGAAGCTACCGAATTATTCCGTGAAGAAAGGCCGTATTTACAGACTTTTGCGATCGGAGAAATGTGATGCTCGCCAGAAAAAACGCGATTGGAGAGATATGTCGCAGTAGAGACGCGATAGCTCGAAGATGAAAATGGAGGGAGTCACGGTTGCGTGAAGGTTGAGCTGGCAGAGGGACCGGTGTTGGCCGAAGAAAAACAGCGGAGGTAGCGGCAGAGAGTGAGCTTGTGGAGGAGGGAGAGATTTCACGAAAGCTTTGAGGTAGAGAGATGAAGATTTATCTTAAAATTTGTTTGAATGTTCTTGAAGAAATTTGATAAAAAGTTGAGAGAAATGAGTTTGATCTTAGAGAGATTTGAGAGAAAATTAGGAGAAGTTTGGGATAATGAGTGTAATTATGTTTGAAATTTAAATTAAAAATATATATAGTATTGGCTCCAAACTTGAATTTTCGGCTTATTTTATGCACAGTGCGAGATCGAATCCCAAGCTCATCACAATCGGTGCAAAATCCTGATGCGCAACTTGAAACAAAGATGTCGATGACGAAATTTATGACGCGGTGCCAAAATAATCATTTTATACGATAAAAATGAGAAAGTTACGTTTCTCTGAACAGTGAGAAACCGGTATAAAAAATTTACAGTGCATATTTTTTAGCTTATTTTGTGTACTATGCGCGAACAAACCATAAGCTCATGTCTTTCTATGCAGAATCTCGATGCGCAACCTGAAACAAAACCGTCAGTGACGAAATTTATGACGTCATGCTGAAAGAATCACCCCAATACGATAAAAATTGAGCAAGTTATGTATTTTCGAATGGTGAGAAACAGTGGACTTATTTTGTTGTCTTGAAAATTTCAGCTTATTTCCAAGCGCAGTTTGGCAAGCAAGTCACAAACTGAAGCCTTCGAAGTACAATCCAAACTCGGGATCTAAAGCAAAGTTGTAGCTCATAAAATTTGGGATCTCACACTTCAAGAATTGTCCCTATACGATAAAAATCGAGAGAGTTACGATTTTTAAAATACCGAGAAACAGTTTGATAAAAAAACCATTTCGGAGTGCAATGTTTTCTGGTAATTCACATTTTCGGGGATCTTCTACAAAGAGTTAACTTCTGACCCGAACATACAAATTGAATATAAAATAAAGAAGGATTTTTCACCTAAAGAACCATCCAAAAACGTCGAACCAGGAAAAAGTTGTGAATTTTTGAACATCGGATAAACAATAGTTCAGCACACCCTTTTCACTATATTTTCACTGTATATCTTCAAAGTATTCACGCATTCAAAGATATTACTCAATGAATTGGCTTTTGTAACACGGTGGAAGAACTGACTTATTTTGTGTTTTATCGCAAATGTTGCGAATAGCAAGATTCGCCATCAACTTTTCTTTTATCCAATAAGGAAAGGGTGAAAAGAACAAGAAAGACCTTTGAGATTTTTTTAGTTCGGGGTGTAGGTTATGAAAAGGGAAGGTGTTGGCACCCTTTTCATCCGTATTTATCTACGGGCTCTTAATCGCTAGCTCACTTTGTTTGTAAATGCTTTATGCGTGTATGTTTGAAAATATTTTGAAAATGCCTAAGTACGACAGACTTTGTAATGTTTCTCGTATCAGTTGAGAATGCGTACAAAGTGTTTGTTTTGAAAATATTCCAGAGAAAAGTGTTTGTGTAAAAAGATGTTTTTTCTGTGAGCAAGCAATTACGAGCTATCTACCTACTCAAAAGTATTTCATGTTATTTTCCTCCTCCTTAGATAGTGTTATCCTACCATTAGTTAGTAGGAAGCCTTATCGTTGGATGTGTGAGGATAGGCGCGAGTCATCATACAGTCATAAAGGCAACTTGTAGGGCGCTTTAGCAATTTTATCGTAAGGGACTAAGATCATTTATCGAAGGTAGCATCGAAGGGTCATCGAGGGACTATGATATTTTTAATCGAGGGACTTTGCTAAAGCGTCCCCTCTTTCGAGGTACATGACTGTGTTTTCTGAAGGTAACAAGTGAAATTAACCTAGAGGTGCAAGTGTGCAAGTGCATTGATTCAGTTATTTATCTTGTGATTAGGGTTTTATATATTGTTTTTAGTCTTTCCATACAAATCCTAATTACTAGCAGTCATAAGGAAAGCAGTAAATTGTAGAAATTAGAAGTGCGGAAAATAAACCTAAATCATTACAAGGCTTCGGGGAAGGGAGTACAAAACCATAAAACTGGGGAGAAAAAGTAAAGCAAATAAAAGCCCTAATTAAACTATTACATATTGTAGCAGTTACATAATCGGGAAAAATACTAAATGCGGGAATAACAAAGGTACGCAAAAATTGTAAAATAAGAGGAAAATTGTTTGACAAAAAAAACTTTATGATTAACCTAAAGTTTAATTGATTTTAATTTAGAAAACAAATTAGTTAATTAAAAAGAATCGATTAATTAGGCAAACCCTAAAATCTAGGTCAATTTTAAGTTAACTAAGAAAACCTAAAAATTAAATTAGGGTTATTAATAAAAAACCTAAAACTAAATTAGGGTTAATAAAACCTAAAATTAATTAGAAAACCTAAAAATAAAAATTAGGGTTTTGTTTTAAAGAAAGGTTTTGAAAAAAAGTTTGTAAAAGAGTGAGAAACATAGAATTAGAAGAAAAAAAGGACCAAATGAGTAGGGGTGGGTGTTGAACTCACGCCCTCAAGCAGTTTCATCAGTAAGCATACCACCAGGCCAATTGCGCCTTGGTGTCAAGGTAACGCCCCCAACATGTTTTGTAATCAACTTGCAAAAATATGAGAAACTAAAGAAGCAAAACATCAAAAGGTTGGATTGAACTCAAGCCCTTTTAGACTAATGCTTTATCGCGCGCGCTTTTTCCACTAGGATGGTTGTTTCATCTGTTTATACCATTGAAATAATAAACATATAATTAATAAACAAATACATTGGTCGAAGAAGCGCCAGAGCCCTAACTTTGGTCGTCTTCTCCGGCGAGCCAATTCTTACACCTGCAAAAATAGAAAACATAAGGGATCGAGATCAATAACAACAACACATGAAATCGATGCTAGCATGGTGTTTCACGATTTAGGGTGCATAGGACCTCCATGACTATTCTAACCTGCACTATCAATACTCATAAATAAGTTAGGGACGTTACTACATGTTAAAGAAAACAAGAAAACAAATATGAATGTCATTAGCATGATGAGACCGGTGATGTCATGTAGTGTGTTTCACATGTTTTGGACCATCAAATTTAGTCCAAACTTACTCTATATGCTTGCTGGAAGAGAATGGAATGAAGGCTTTATGGTGAAAGGGCTTGAAAATAGGTTTTGAAAACTTTATGGTTCTTGAAAAAGTTTGATGTTTTTTTGAAAATTTTGAGGCAAAGATTTACGTGTCCTTTGTTTCCTCCTGATGTTTGAATATATAGGAAAAATTAGGGCAACCAAATGATGGGCTTGGACCTTGTGTAATAAGATATGATTTTTATATTATTTATTTTGTATTATTAATGAATTAAACAAAAAATAATTAAAATAAAAAAGGCCATAGGGTGTATGAATGTGTTCTGAGGTGAATGAAGAGTATAACACACGTTTGGACCTCAAAAACATGGCCCAATAGTCCAAAATATCAAGCTTGCTCAATTTGGTCTTCATGCTTTTGCTCAAAATTTCCCAACTTGCAATGGTCATAACTCACTCAATTTTCATTTTTTTTAAGATGATCTTGGACTTTTTGAAAAGATAAAGATGTCCTATATAGCATCTATGTTGATAATTTTTTCTTTTTAAGACTTTATCTTAATGTAAGCTGCCTTGACAAAAAATGTCTTTTTGTTGACTTTTGAACTGACTTGTAATGTATTGGCTTATATCTCTCAAATGATTCATTTTTTGGATTTGAGCATAGAGATACAAAGTTTTAGAGAATTGAATTCCTTTCAAAATGATCTTTGGTTAGGGAAAAGCTGATAAAGCATGTGAAAGTTATGCTTGGTCAAAGTTCGGTTGACTTCTCCTATAGAAACCCTAATTTGGCAACTTTTGACTTTTGATGATTTGAGGGCTTTTATTGAGGAATCATGACCAAACCTTGATAAAATGATGTATATAACTTTAAAATGTTGATGTTGACCAAAAATATTGAAGTTCGAATGTATGTTGACTACAATTGACTTTTTGTCCAATACAATTGATTTTCAGTCATCTGAGAAATTGACTGAGCAAACTTATGATGCAAGACATGAAACTTGACATGAGCATTCTTGAACTCATATGAGGAACCATGAAAACCACTTAAGACCTTCGAAACCCAATATTCCTTGAAAAACACAGAACCCTATTTATGGACCCATTGCTTAGGAGGAGAATTTATCTGATCAATTCTTGAACAACCTTGAGCATTTGAGAACCTTTGGAGAATGTCTTGAAGGAAATTGGGAGGACAAATTTTGGGGTACAACATCTTCCGAGCCGAGCACAAAGATTAAAGGAAATAATAAGACAATTAAAATTATATAAGAACCACTCAAAGAGGATTTTCCAATCAGAAGTTATGAATTTTTAAGCATCAGAAAACCCAACAAACTAGCAAATCCACTATATAACATACTTTAGGTATTTGGCGCTTTTGAAAATCTTTCTCACAAAATTAGCCTTCGACCTGAACAGATGAAGCACTTGACTTTCTGCATAGTTTCGAGCATGTTGGAACGTATGAGAGCTTGATATGATGATGACTTGATTAATCTCTGATTGGATAGCTTGGAACATGTGTGGAATTCATTAGAATGCGGAAAACCCAGAGTTCTGCTTCACAATGCTGCTTAACGGAACAGTCAAACTTCGTAACTCTTTCTTGTAGAAAAATGCCTTAATTCCATGAATATAGACCCCATGAAATGTATGTATGCATATGATGATGAAGTATAAGCCAATTAGGGTTAAAATGAAGAGAGAGGATTTTAGGGTACAACAACTTCCCCTATTGAATCTTCTTTAACCAGAGGGTGAGATTGATGGTATATTTTTGAACAATCAAGGTGAAAGAGGATTGAATACTTAATAGACCCGTAAAATTTGCACTCTGAAGACTATCGGGTACTATTATATTTTTGGTTTTCTGTATTTGTGAAAAATGGTTGCCTATAACGGAATTCTCTTAGAGATGCATGTCAGATCAGGATTAGACATAACTAAAATAAGAGATCAGATGTACACGTCCGGTAAAGATTTTGGATACATACAACAAGAGAGTTAGTTAAAAATAGACTCTAACAACCAACACTCGAATATACCACTGGACGAAGGTGAAACATACCAACAAAAAGAAACACCTGGTGAAGGCGAACCTTAACAACATGAAAGAACGGCAGGTGAATGTAAAACTTAACAAACAAAAGAAACGTCGGGTGAAAGTGAACCTTAACAAAATGAAAGATTTTTGGATGAAGGCAAACCTCAACAAATGAAAGAACCGCCAGGTGAAGGAGAACCTCAACAAACTAAAGAAACACTGGGTGAAGGTGAAACCTCATCAAGCAAAAGAATTCCGAGTGAAGGTGAAACTTAACAAACGAAAGAAACATCGGGTGAAGGCGTACCTAACGAGCCAAAAGAACGTTGGGTAAAGGCAAACTTAACAAGCCAAAAGAACGTTGGGTGAAGGCGAACCTTAGAAACAAAAGAAACGTTGGGTGAAGGCAAGCCGTAACAAATGAAAAGGATGTCGGGTGAGGGAAAACCTAACAGACGAAAAGGATTCCAGGCGAAGGCGAAGCTATCAAGCCAAAGAACGTCGGGTGAAGGAGAAACTTAGCAAGCAAGAAGAACGTCGAGCGAAGGCGGGACTATCAAACGAAAGAACGCCAGGTGAAGGCGAAACTATCAAATGAAAGAACGCCAGGTGAAGGCGGACTTAACAAGCCGAAAGAACATCAGGTGAAGGCGAACCTCAACAAACGAAAAGGACGCCGGGTGAAGGTGAAACCTCATCAAGTGATAAAAACATTGTGTGAAGTAAAACCTCAACAAAACAAAAAGGACAGCGGGTGAAGGCGAACTTACTGGGGATAAAATATACATGTCTGGCCATAGTTAGACATATACATAAAAGAGACCGACCAAAGAAGACTCTAACAAAGGATTCTCGCAGAAAGGCGAACCTATGATGACAGGAAGACTAGCCGAAGATAGACTCTTGAGGAAAGAACACTAATCAGGAGCGGACTTACTGGGGAAAAGGTATACCAAAGACCCAACTGGTGATAAACCCAAAACAGACTCCATTGGGGAACCTGGTTAATACACTTTCTATGAAGTGAATATCTGGGAACACTTCAATTGGTACAAATCTTGGGGAATATCATCACGAGGATTATTAAGATTTGAAGTACATAACATCTGGCTATGTCAGGTGCATAGTATAATCGGCTTATACTTCAATGCATGTTTGAAATTTTACATCATAATGCTCCATACAATGGAAATGCTACGCGTTTTGGTAGATGTAATGTAATGATGCATGTTTAATGTTTCACTAGGGACAAAACGACAATAATCGACTACCGGGAAGGCAAGGAACTTTTAAACAATTATTCTTGCACATCTGATCTTCTGATGAGAATAATCAAATCGAAGTTCATTGGGAGATTGCAAATCTGAAACATCAACTTCCAAGGACCGAAATCACTGGGGAGGTAAACTCTTAGGAGGAATAATGCAAAAATAAGTTGCAGTTCAAAGAAAATCTTGAACTTTGAGCAAAATCTTAACTTTTTGGGGCACAAATCCCTTGTCTCCTGTCAAGATGTGGAGAACTTCACTAGGAATGTAAACTTTCTCGCGTAGAGTTTCTTGATGAAGATAACTTCTACTGAGGATAATGAGAATTCTTGAATCAAAAGAAAACCAATATCAGACCATATTGGGGACTTCACCACTAGAATATAAATCTTCACTTGGGTAAGAGAAAATAAAATTTGAAACAGAAACTTGAGGTTCACAACTCCACCGGGGAATATCTCAACAATCTTCTATCACTGAGAATAAAAAGAGTTCTAACAGTACTCCCATGTACACACCACACTGGGGAAACATGATTTTACACGATTTCCATCACCAATAGGCTTTACTGGGGATTAGAAACTTGCTCCATTAGGGAGAAGAGGAAAGTTGATTAAGAAGATCCCCAAAAATTGGCTTAAAACTAGGGAGAATATCACATCTTCCATCGGGGAACTGAAAAACTCTTAATAGTAATCTCACTGGTACAAGATACACTGAGAATGCTATCTTTGTAGAATTTATGCCAACTAGGACTTGTATTGGGGAAAGAAATCGCTTCCTGGGGCATAACAACCTCCTTCATGAGGATACTAATCAAAATCTGCCACAGGTAAACAAAAATCTCTTCAACAGATCTTGACAGGTGCAGACCACACTGGGGAAGAAGATGCAAACTTCATGGGGAAGACGAGTGCCACTCTCACTAGGGAAGTATATGTCAACTTCACGGGGATATATCCATAATCTCCAATCGGTAAATAAAGTGATTCTTCCAAGGTTTGAAAGAAACCGATTATGCTGGGAAGGACGACTCAGTTTAGAAAGGGGTACGCCTTCATTGGGGATAATGGATTCTGTTCGGAAGAGAGCATGCCTTCACCAGGGATAAGGAATCTATTTTTGAGAAAATAACCCTGCCATTAAGAATCTAATGTTGGTCACAATCATACCTTTCTTTGTTCATTTACTGGTACGCTCCTTGTCATGAATGACCAACAGTACATGCAAAAGGGAAATTATAGCAACAACATGCGCCAGGTATGGAATGGCAACCTTAGCCATCATCCCAGACACCTAAAACTCAAGAAATTTCAGATATTTATATAATGTGTTGTAAAGCTTTAATGTTTTAAATGCAAAGTTTATCAAGAATGATGGACGTCTTTTGCAAACAAAACAGTGAAAATAAAAACCAAGCGGAACAGTTTGGATAAAAAGAATTTTATTGACTGATTGGCCTGTAAATAGGCATTTACATCAAGAAGAAATTCCTGAAAAGAGGTAATCACATATAAAGCATACAAAGGTAGATTACATAGATGGAAATGTGAAGGCGGATATATCGGGATCTGACTCTACTATGACTCTTATAACCTCAAAGCTCCTTAGTATCTTGCTTTCTACAAAAGTTAATTGGACATATTCCTTCATCCTTCCAAGCTAACCAACTGCAGTATGGGCTAATATTACAGATGTAGCGCAGATCATAGTAATTCGCTTTAAATCCCTAACTTTTTCCTGGATCACTCTTTCAGGTTTTCAATTCACCGGGATACCCTTTTTTGCCTAAGCTTCCCTTTTTAGGTTTTCAAATTAGTTGGTGTACACAATTATTTTTCATTCTTTTAACTTCTTCTTTTTTGTCCCCAATTTTTGCCTGAACCTTTTTATTTATTTTGTTGGTTCGCCAAGAAGCCCTTTTTTTCTGAGCCATCGACTCAGCGGGTCTATTTCATGTGAAGTATTTTTTAACTACATCCGCGTTGGCAGGGTGAGGGAAATCCTCTCCGTCCATAGTTATAAGCATCATGGATCCTACTGAGAAAAATTTCTTTACAACATATGGTCCTTCATAACTAGGAGTTCATTTGCCCCGAGCATATGTGTTGTTGGGAGCAAGATCCTCTTCAGCACGAGGTTACCATCTTGGAAATTCTGAGGACGCACCTTCTTGTTGAAAGCTTTCTTCTTCCTCTTCTGGTATATATGCCCATGACAAATAGTTGTCAATCTCTTCTCGTCAATAAGATTCAACTGATCAAGTCTATTCTGAACCCATTTGGCTTCATGGAGCTGTACATCTGTCATGATCATTAAAGAAGGAATTTCTACTTCCACAGGAAGGACTGCTTCCATGTTGTATATCAGAGGTAATGGGGTTGCCCCAGTTAAAGTGCGCACCTAAGTGCGAAAACCATGCAAAGCGAATGGAAACATCTCACGTCAATCCTTATAGGTGACAACCATTTTCTGCATAATCTTCTTAATATTCTTGTTTGTTTCCTCAACAACACCATTCATCTTTGAACAATATGGAGAAGAATTGTAATGCTTTATCTTAAAACTGTCACACAACTCTTTCATCATCTTATTGTTGAGATTTGATCCATTATCAGTGATGATCTTCTCGGGAACCCCATAACAACAAATAATATTCTGCTTGACAAAACGAGTAACCACTTGCTTGGAGACATTGGCATACGATGCAACTTCGACCCATTTGGTAAAGTAATCAATAACAACTAGAATAAAGTGATCCATTTCAATAAATTGGCTCAATCCGACTAATTATATCAATGCCCCACATTTCAAAGGGCCAAGGAGAAGTCAAAACATTATGCGGATAGGGCGGCACATGCATTTTGTCGGCATAAATCTGACACTTATAACAGATTCTGGAGTGATTGTAACAATCGTTTTCCATGGTAGACCAATAATAATATTCTCTCAATATTTTCTTGGCCATGGTATGCCAACTCGAATACATCCTGAAGGAACCTTCATGAATCTCTTATATGATCTTGTTTTCTCCGTGTTTATCCACACATTTGAGCAAAATAGAGTCATAATTCCCCTTGTACAGAACACCTCCATTGAGGAAAAATTTGTCTGCATATTTTTGCAGAGTCTTCTTATCTGTGATAGATGCATCATCTGGATATTCTTTCGTTTTGAGATACTTTTTATATCATAAAACCAAGGTTTCTCATCAACTTCTTCTTATATCTCATAACAGAATGTTGGCTCATCCAACCTCAAGAGAGTGATAAAGGGGGGCTCATTCACCCATATGAACTTAAATATGGATGACAGAGTAGCCAAAGTGTCTACCAAGTTATTCTCCTCCCTTGGGATGTGCTTGAAAGTGATTTCGTCGAAGTACAAGATTAACTTCATAACATGCTCTCGATATGGAATCAGATTCGGGTGACGAGTCTCCCAATCTCTGTTGATCTAAATGGTTACTATAGAAAAATTACCATAGACTTCTAAGATCTTGATTCGCAAATCAATAGTAGCCTCTAGCCCAAAAATATAAGCTTCATACTCAGCCATGTTGTTAGTACAATTAAAGCAGATTCTGGTAGTGAAAGGAGTATGGAAAACTTCAGGAGAAGTAATAACAACACAAATACCACTGCCCAATGCATTTGAGGCACCATCTAACACCATCTTCCATCGTGATCCTGGTTTGGGTCCTTCCTCTGGGCCAGGAATATTATAATCCCGTATGTACATAATATCCTCATCTGGAAACTTAAACTTCATTGATTAATAGTCATCTTCCATAGGCTGGTGAGCAAGATAATCCGCTAATACACCACCCTTGATGGCTTTTTGGGTAGTATATTAGATATCATATTTATTCAAAATCATCTGCCAACGGGCTACTCTTCCCGTAAGAGTTGGCTTTTCAAAAATGTACTTGATCGGATCCATCTTGGATATCAAGAGAGTAGTGTGAGTCAGCATATATTGTCTGAGACGTTTTGCTGCCCACACGAGTGCACAACAATTCTTTTCCAGCAATGAGTACCTTGAATCGAAATCAGTAAATTTCTTGCTCAGGTAGTAAATAGCATGTTCTTTCCTACCCATCTCGTCATGTTGACCGAGTACGCAACCCATAGAATTTTCCAACACTGTCAGATACATTATCAAGGGTATGCCTTCCATAGGAGGTAAAATAATTGGAGGTTCCTGCAAATACTCTTTTATTCTATCAAATGCCGCTTGGCAATTGTCATTTCACCTGACCGCTTGATCTTTTTTTAATAGCTTGAATATGGGTTCGCACATGGCTGTAAGATGAGAGATGAATCTAGCAATGTAGTTCAACCTCCCAAGAAAACCAAGAACCTCTTTTTTTGTTCTTGGCTTAGGCATTTCTTGAATTGCTTTTATTTTGGCAGATTCAACCTCAATTCCTTTTTCGCTTACAATAAAGCCCAATAACTTCCCAGATCTCACTCGAAGGTGCACTTATTGGGGCTCAGCCTCAGTCTGAATTTCCTTAATCTTTCAAACAATTTCAACAAGTGGGCAAGATGTTCCTCTTTTCTTTCTGGGATTTGGCAATCATATCGTCAACGTATACTTCAATCTCTTTATGAATCATGTCATGAAAAAGAGTGACCATTGCACACTGATACGTTACCCCCTGCATTCTTCAAACCAAAGGGCATCACTTTGTAACAAAATGTTCCCCAAGGTGTAATAAAAGTAGTCTTCTCCATGTCTTCTGATGCCATCTTGATTTGGTTATAGCCAGAAAAACAATCCATGAAGGAAAACACTTTATCTAGAACAGTATTGTTAACTAGAATATCAATATGAAGGAGCGGAAAATCATCTTTAGGGCTTGCTCTATTCAAGTCCCTATAATCCATACACATTCTCACTTTGCCATCTTTCTTAGGCACGGGCACAATGTTTGCAATCCATAGAGGGTAGGAGATAACTTTCAAGAAACCCGCATCAAAATGTTTCTGAACCTCCTCTTTGATCTTCTTAGACATCTCAGGATGAGTTCTTCGAAGCTTTTGTTTAACAGGGGGACAATCTTCTTTAAGCGGAAGTTTATGCACAACAATATCAATATCCATCCCAGGCATGTCTTCATAGGACGAAGCAAAGATATCAACATACTCTCAGAGCATTCCAATCAAACTCTGCTTGACACTATCTTCTAACGCTGCCCCAATCTCGACTTCTTTTCATACCTCCTCGGTATCCAAGTTGATCACTTCTATAGTCTCTTGGTGCGGTTGAATGACCTTTTATTCTTGCCTCAACAACCTTGCTAGCTCTTCTGGAAGTTCACAATCTTCTTCAGATTCTTCATCAGCTTGATAGATTGGATTTTTAAAGTCATAATGAGCCATAGCATAATCGTTATCGATGAAATCTAGGATAATGAGGGACTATATTTGCATGATTATGATTTTGTTTTTATTTTAGTTTTAGATTTAAAAAGGAAAAATAAAAACACATTACCAGTTTTGAAAAATGAAAAAGAAAGACAAGAAGCGAAATATTTGAATGCAAAAATACGTCCTTTATTGATGATCATTTTGAAAAGAAAAACATTGTGGCCCTACAACATGATCACTACATCTTGGGCAGAATGTATAAATTATTGCATGATAAAAATAAAATAAAATTACTCTTCATAGAGAGTGACTTCAATGACGTCTTCGGCAAACCAATTGATAGGCTCCTAACCTGAAATAGTAGGACGAGTCCATTTGTTCATTTCACAATCGTTGTCGCCTTCCTCGCTCACAGCATGAGTTTCCTCATGGATAATACCACCATTGACGAATTTGGTCGGAGGAGGAATACCTTGAATCTTTAGAGCGGTAGTCGGCGCGCGTCGTCCAACCACGAAGCCTAAAACCTTCTTAAATTTTTGCATAGTGAGATCCAACACTCTACCCCAGCTTTCGTGGTGTCCAGATTCTACAACTGCCTGAGCTTGTCGGTAAGATGCCATAGAGACTTCCATCTTTTTAACCTCCTGACGAGGAGCTTTGACAACTTGCACAGTTTTAAATGCTTGGCACAGAGTCTTATGTATTTCACCCTTAATTTCAACATACAGGGAGGTAATCAGATGGCTGACAATATAGTCCTCTTCACCATAAACTGTGACCACTTTCCCATTAACTATGAATTTCAACTTCTGATGCAAAGTAGAAGTTACAGCACCAGTACCATAGATCCACGGGTGCCCTAGCAAGAAACAGTAAGAAGGATTGATATTCATGATAAATAATGTCGCGTTAAATACCTGAGGACCTATCTTGATAGGCAAATCAACTTCACCAAAAACAGTTCTCTTCGACCCGTCAAATGCCTTAACCACCAAATCGCTAGGTCTCAGCATAACCCCTTTGTAGTCTAATTTCATGAGAGCGGACTTTGGCAGAACATTGAGGGATGATCCCGTGTCAACCAAACACACATGATAAGGTAGTCTTTGCAATTTCCATTGAGATATGTAGAGCCTTATTATGCTTCCTCCCCTCAGGAGGTAAATCAAAATATGTGAAACCCAGCCCATTGCTCGGAGAGATGCTAGCCACGATTCCTTCAAATTGATTCACTGAAATTTCCCGAGGAACAAAAGAAGTCCCCAATAATTTCATCAGTTTATTTATATGTGTTTCAGAATCCCGGAGCAAACCAAGAATCTAAATCTTCTAAGGTGTTTGGCTCAACTGATCAATCATCTTGTAATCGCTCTTCTTTATATATCTCATTAACTATGCCATATCTTTGGCCAAATGAGTGTCCTCGGTCGGAACAGGAGGATTCTGCCCCGGTTTTTCACCATTAACCATAATATGCTTTCCTTTAACCTTAGCTAAGGAATTTGTATTGCTTTCGGGTCGATCAAGTGGAGATAAAATCCGACCACTTTAGGTAATCCTTATTTCACTCACAATGTCATCAACTTCAGGTTTATCTCTCTCAGATTTACTTTCCTCGGTGTTGTACCCCAAAATTTTCCCTCCCATATTCTTCAAGGTTTGCCAAGAATCATCTTCAAATGGTTCAAGACTACTCAAAGGTTGCATAGTCAAACCACCTCCTAAGCCAGCTGAAACTAGGGTTTTGGTTCTCTCAAGGAATTTGGGGTTTTTAATGGTTCAATCAAGTCCCATAGGCCTATATACATTCTCAATCATCTCCATGCCAAGTTTCAAGACTCACAATGTCAAATTCCACAGTCAAAAGGCTCCATTTGCTTCACAATCAACTGTAGGGGCAAAATGGTCATTTTACAGTCAATAGTCGGAATTTTTGATCAACATCTTATTTTGAGCTCACAATCATCATTTGATCAAGTCTTGATCATGATTCCACAAGCATGGCTCAAAAATCATCAAGATGCAAAAAGTTACTATTTTTGGACAGTAGAAAAGTCAACTGTATCTTGACCAAGGCATAACTTTTTCATGGTTCATCAGAAAAATCCCATCCAATGCTCATTTTGAAGGGGGATGACATTTCCTACAACTCATCTTCACATTCCAAGTCCAATAAATGCTCTCACAAAAAGTTATCAATTTCTACATTATAGGTCAAATTCAAAAGTCAACAAAAAGGTACTTTAAGTCAAAGACCATAAATTGAGATTGGTAAATCCAAATGACATGGGACCAAAGGAATTGGTTAGAGGACTTCAAGACCTTTCCAAAATGTCCAAGAACATGTTCATATGATCAAAATTGAGCAAGATATGCATTGGAGAAGTTGGGAAATTTTTGTGAATTTGCAAAAGTCAACTTTGCTCAAAACACTTTGTTTTTGCTAATGGGCCTCAAATTTCTTCTTGAAACTTTATCCAAGGCCTATGCACGACCCATCAAGCTTAAATTGATTTATTTTCTTATTTTTTATTAATTAATTGGATTTTTAATCAATTTTAATTCATTTAATTAATTTAAATTGTAGGAAATATCAAGATATGGTTTTTCAATCTTTTCATGAAGCAAATATGACCTAAAAGAGCTGGAAAATTCGTGTGCACATCAAGGGGACAAAAATCTCCAAGTTTGGCAAGATTTTCCAATCAAAAAGATTCAAAAATATATGATTGAAAATCAAATATACAAACATCAATTCCATGGATTTCTTGGCCAAGATTTAACCTAATTCCATTCTACTATAAGTACACAACCTAAACCTAATGCTATGGACGTGAAAATTGCTGCAGAAAAGCCATAAGCATATTGAAGAAAATCAAAGAAAAGTGAAAACTTTTTTTTGCATTCCAACACGATTCAAAACTTTTTCTTGTTTCTAATACCTTGCAGGAACTCCCAGGGACCTTTTGCAATCAAAATCATACGCTAGAACTCAAGGAATCATCATTCACAGACCCACGGTTTGCATACTTTTTTCATAATTGAAACTCACGATTCATGCATATTTGATATGATTTTTTGTTGGTTTTGCATTGCTAGCACTCACAGGAAACTAATGGTATTGGTTAATTGGATTATAGAGCCCTAAATCAAAAGATACCATTGACAAATTCTAGGGTTCCGAAGCTTTGATTTTGGGGATTTATTATTCAGGAAAAATTGGACCCTTTAAGACCCATGGTTGAATTCAGGAGACTCAGACGATTGCAAAACCACCCTTGCGAAATATTTATGTAGCCTAGGGAGCTAATCGCTATTTTTCCTTATCACAGTTTGTGGGGGTTAAAAACCCCCGTTATCTATTTGTTATTTGCAGGCTTCAGCGAAGGAGATGAAGACATGTTTCTTCATGGTTGGTCCATTTAAAAAATAACGCGCGCTTTTATTTGTTTCCAGCATAATTGATCTTTTTTATATATTATGTTCATTGTCCATCATAATTACAAAAGCAAGCAAATGGCTCAGTGGATGGTGTGCTGGCTGTGTATCATTGGGACCTGGGTTCGATTCCCAGGTCCACCCAAAACTCTATAATATTTTTCCTAACATGGTTATGTGCAGATTTCCAAGTGAATTCTACCATACACTCTCACATCCCACGTGTCAGGTGGCTACCAGCTTAGATCCAATGGCCAGGAGACGAAGAACACCATATTCCCAGTCAAACAAATGCCTGGACAATTCCCAAAGTCAAACGTGGCTGATTGTTAATGGGCCTGAAGATTACTTTCTCACCTCCTTGCTGGCCCATCACCCCTGGTTTCTTTATTCTTTTTTCTTTCCTTTTTAATTTCCATTTAATTATTTTATTAATTATTACTATTATTATTATTAATTAACTTAATTAACATTTTTCATAATAAATTCAGATAACTAAAAAATGTAAACATTATTTATTTTTATTATTTATTAATTTCACTATTAATTATTATTTTGTAAATAAATGCTAATATAATTAATTTAGTTAATTAGGTTAACTTTAATATTTTCACAATAAATAAAATCGATCTAGAATTAGGGTTTTGACAATTTTAATTTCTTTTCTTTTATTTCATTAAAACATAAAAAACTAAAAAATACTCTTTCTTTTAATTAATTAATTAATTAATTAGTTTTAGGTTTAATATTAATTGCAAAAAGGACCAAAATTCCATTCTTTTCTCAAAAAGGATCAAAACCCTAAGACTTTTCCTGATTTAATTTCTTTGCGCGCATATTATTTTTGATCATATTTATGTAACTGCTCCGAGAATGTAATAGATAATTAGGACTTTTATCGCTTTCTTTTATTTTCTCGCATTTATTTTCAAGGGTTATGTTTTTGGCGATGTAAATACCCAACGCCTTGTAATAGCGTAGATTTACTTTCCGCAATTTATTTTCCGCACAATTATTAACTGTTAACTATGCATGACAAGACTTATCCTTAAAATAAAATCAATTGTAGCTCAGCATAACTTGTGCAAAGACAATTAACATGAAACCTGACACACGTGCACATGCCACTCCTAGGGTACGCCTCGCTTGGTTGCCTCGAGGTGGTCATTGAGTATAAGGTGTTTTAGAGGTCGCCCTCCTGTCTAAAGATCCAGTTGCCTCGAAACGGGTGCCTCGGATAAAAAAGGATCTAGGACATTAGGGTTACCGCTAAGGCGTCCTACTATTGCTTTGGTGACCACACATGTCCCTATAATCGAATTGACCCGAATAACTCCAACGACGGTGCTACCTACTTCTCAATAGTGGGATAGTACTGTCTAAAGGACATTTACACAGCTTAATTCCTTATGAGTAGGTAGAGGTTCTAGGGTACTTGCTCTTTCAAAAAACAAAAATACTTTTCGCACTTACACTCTTCTGACAAAAGTTTTCAAACAAACACTTCATGACACTCTTGAGGACAAATACAAGAGTTAAAACGAAGTTTTCAAAACAAACTTTTTCAAAACCCACAAACACAAAAAAGCAAACATTTTTGAAAACATAGTGAGCAAGTACCTAAGAGCCCGTGGATAACCACGGATAGAAAGGGTGCTAACACCTTCCCTCTCTATAATCTACCTCCCGAACCGAGAAACATCTCGAAAAGGAATTTTGTTGTGCTTTTGTCCTTTCCTTGTTGGAGAACATAAAAGACGGTGGCGACTCTTGCTTACCGCGACATTTCGCGAACCAGCATTTCAAAACAGTCAGATCTATTTCCACCGATCATACTCGGGCTTCTCAATAACAAGCTTTTGCCCTTGATAGTAGAATTCACCACCGTAATTCCAAGGAAATGCCTTGTCACTGAAAAATGGAACTGGACCAGGTAGAGTGATGGTTAGTGGATCGGAATTGTAACAGGCATGGGAATTGTCTTGGACTTGACGGGAATAGTAATCACGTCAACCTCATCTTCTTCAACCTTAGGCTCAACAACCACATGGTAAAACTGAAGAGTTTCTTTAGTAATCAACCTCTGAATTTCATCTTTCAGACATTTACAGCCCTCTGGCTGAATCAAACAATCTTCACAGTCGAGACCATAACCCAAGAACATGCCTTTCTTTGATAACTACTCTTTCACAAATGATAGGGGTGTAATCAGCTGGTTTACATCCATAACTAGATTCAAACCTTCATCTTTAACAACAGAATTGGCAGTGGCGCCGCCATGAGGTGAAAAAGGTTGCTGAATAATATTAGGAGTCGGCGCTAGTTCGAAGTTAATAGCTTTAGTGTCAAGCAAGTCCGGCACTTTATGCTTGAAAGCCATATAGTTCTCAAGAGTATGCCCCTGCCCACCAGAGTAGAAATAGCATCGGGCATTTGCATCAAAGTTGTATGGTAATTTCTCTAGATCAACCTTCCAAGGGCGTAACTTAACCAACTTCAATTAAATTAAAGGAGGTAGTAATTCAGCACAAGACATAGGAAGCTTGTTGTACCCCAAAATTTACCCTCTCATTTCTCAAGGATTTTCTCACAAGATTTTCCATGACATCAAGTTCGCAGCACTGATACATCAATTTAGGTTTGGAATTGGCACAAGGGCAAAATGTCAAATACACACTGAAAAGTAAAACTTTGACTTTTTGATCAAAAATCAAGTTTCAAGAATCACATTTCATCAAGACATGTTAGAATATGAAGTTTGTTCATCAAGAAAATCAAAAGTCAAAATTATGTTGAAAAAAGTCAAAATTCTAAACACTTGGAAATTTTTCTAAGTGTTAAGAAAAGATGATAAGTTCAGAACTTCTGGCCAGATTTTCACTATGATGCAAGCTGATTTTGGAAGAACTTCTGACATAAGAATTGTAGATCACAATGAGATCTAAGACATTGCATAATAGAACTTCTCCTAGAAATGATGAGATTTCAAGTTATAAATCTTTGAAGACACGTCCATGAAACTAAAGCACCCAATAAATTCTAGGCCTTTCAAGATAGAATTTGGTTAGAACTTCTGGACCAGTTTTCGCGAAGGTTCAGTCAGAGTTTGCAAGAGTAATTTAAAGAGGATCTGCAAAGCATGTTATAAGCTTTCTGAAAAGTCTGAGAACTCCTTCAGAACATGTTGGAGCAAGAGGTTTCAAAGATCAGAAATTGGATATTTTGTTCTGTTACACTGACGCTGAACTTCTGATCTAGATTAAGCTATGATGCATAATCTCATACTGCAGGTTTTCTGTTTTGATAAATCTCATCATCATTTAATGCTCACACCCACTTTTGAGTCTTTATCCAAAGGATTTCCCTACGTGTGACATAGAAGTACCATTACTGTCCTTGAAAAGCAAACTTTTGTACAAGTTTATGCTGGGCCCATGCTTTGCTTTTGCTTTTAAGGGTAATTTTCCTTAATTCATGCTTAAAAATTCATATTAAGTGCGGCTAAAGCTGCTAACCACCTTACTTTATGCCTTGAACCATACTTGTTTAAACTTGCTTCAACAACAAGTCAGCGCCCTAGCATATGATGGTTGTACTCTTGACTTCTCCAAGCTATTAAATCTTTGCCTATAAATTGAACTTCATTTGCAATTGTTAAAGAGGTCGAGAATTTGAGAAAAAGCCTTGAAACTTTGTTGAAATTTCAAAGAACTTGAAACTATAAACATAAAATACAAAACCTGCTAATTTCTGGTTTTTGCATCCAAGCTCTAGTCTTCCTTGTGCATTTCCCAACCAAATAACCCACATAGCTTTTCCTATACATTTATAATCTATCCAAACTCTATTTTCAGACTGTAACACAATCTTCATAAATCTCCATCTCAAAAAACAAGAACATTGCTTCTTGGTTGTTCCAGAATTTTCCAGCCATCCATAGTTCAGGGTTGTTCTAGCTTTCTGAGAATTGAAGGAAGCTGACCAGAACATCACAATAGTCAGAACCAATTTCTAGTTCATAGAACAATTTCCAGCTGCAAGGTAAGTTCTCTTCTGACTTTTATCTCATTACTTAGGCATTGATAGACTTGCATGTCCAAAAACAAAATGTAGACATCCTGACTCTGATTCTGTACATATTCATAGATTTCATGTATTTTTTGCCTAAGTAGGGAAATTTCAATTCAGAACTTCTTGAGGAAATTAGGATTCAGAATTAGGATTAGCAAAATTCATGCTTGCTTCTGATTTACAGTTCTGATACTTTATATTTCTGAAACTATGATGAAACCTGCCATAACTGTTATGTGTGCATTTTCTATTTTGTTGAAAAATGGCTAAGCTGCAGATGCTCTGACTGGTGTGGAGAAAGAGATGAAATTCATCATCAGAGCTTACTATGTAATATATGTTTATGTTTTTGCTTCTAATACTGGATGTATAGCCACCCCAGTGGTAGAGAGCGTGCGCATAAGACATTAGTGTTATGGGTCCTGAGTTCTAGCCCCAGAAACACCCTTTTTATGTTTATTTCCTGACATTTTTACCCCATTAGTGGGATCAGAACTTCTAGATCAATCCCCTTTAATTTCTTGTCAAAACAGTGATCCTGAACCAGAACTTCTAGACATTCCCATTCAACAGCATTGACACTTCACTTACCCATCATCAGAACTTCTAGGTGTCCAATTACATTAGAACCTCCAAACACTCTCAACAACCAGAACTTCTGATCTTCTAGTAACATTAGAACTTCTAGGCTTCCAGTTGCATCAGAACTTCTAGGATTTCCCTTGTTCCCAGCAACCCTAGAACTTTAGTGTACCCGGACCCAGAACTTCTGACCGTCCCCTTTTTTGCTAACATTTTCTTTCTAACTTGCAGCGCACCAGAGTCAGAACTTCTATTCTCTCCTATTTCAGTAACATGTTGATTCTGACCCTTTCCCTCTTATTATTTTTATCGTCATTTTCAATAATCAAAAACACCAAAAAATATTTTTATATTCACATGCTTTATTTTATTTCTTTTAAAATAAAAAGACTAAAAATATTTTCTTAAGAAAATTTGTTTATTTCTTAGTCAAAACCAAATTAATCCACTTTTACATTTCATTTCTGGTACGTTATTTCAATATGGTTGTAATAGATAATTAGGACTTTAATTTCTTGCAAACCCCCATTTGTAAATTTGTACACCCCATCCACCTAATGATTGTAATAACGTAGAATATTTACTTTTCGCAACTTATCGCTTTCATATAAATGCTAGTAATTAGGATTTGTATGGGAAGATAAAATCAACAAGTAGACAACCCCTAATCAAAGACTAAATGCATGCAAATCAAACACATTATTCACACATGCACCCCTAAGGTTAACTCTACTTGTTGCCTAAAAAAATGGCCATGTTATGCATATGAGAGATCTTAGCAAAAAAAAAATCAAAACTACAAAATCATAGTCCCTCGATGACGCTACAAATGTTGCTTTTCAAATGATCTTAGTCCTTCAAGGAGAAATGCTAAGATATCTCACAATATTGCTATCATGACTATACGATGACCCACGCCCGACCCTTTACATCCAAATATAAGGCTTCTTATCAATCAATGGTAATATAGCAATATCAAAGGAAAGGAGGAAATGAATGAAAGACTTTTGAGTAGGTAGAGACATCCTTGCAAACACACACCAAACACTTTCAAAACATGAAATATTATCAAAAGTCCAACACCTTGTATACGTTCTCATAAGACGAGAACCATTACAAAGTTTGCCTAAACGAAGGCGCTTTTCAAAAATACTTTCAAAAAACACCACAAAGCACAATTTCAAACAAAGCAAGTGATCTAGCAAGAAACTAAGAGCCCATAGATAACTATGGATGAAAAGGGTGTTAATATCTTTCTTTTTCATAATCTACCCCCCGAACTCAAGAAAATAATCTCAAAGGTCTTTCTTGTTCTTTTCAGCCTTTCCTTTATTTGGATAAAAGAGAAGTCAGTGGCGACTCTTGCTAACCGCAACAATTGCGATCAAACGCAAAACATCCCAAGTCAGTTCTCCCACCGCGTTACAGAACTAGAGAATCTGTTGGGGAAGATCTTAAAAGTGGGGTTACCTTAGGGCTAGGTCACCTTTATTTGTTTTCATTGTTTGACTTGCTTGCTTTACATTTTGGTTCCTTGTTTGGGCTTGTTTTGATCCTCTACCCGGATCTGGGATACCTTATAGGTAAGTAGCAATACTTTGTGGAAATTGTGCAGGGTATACCGACATGGTCTAAGCAATAACTACGTTAGTGTGACACATTTGTTGGTACCGGTAGCCCTTGAGTAGTCAAGGAGAATACATGGAGGTTGTGTGGTGTCATGAAGCACTAACTGACTTTAGAACCTTTACTTGACCAACTTGGCCATTAGGAAGTAGTGAGTTAGTCGACTTTGGTGCAGTCCGATGTTGGTTGATACTCGATACTACACTCATTGAGATCGGACTTTCGGGATATTTTGGTCGCCGTTAAAGAGGCTTGCGCTGAAACAATGCACGATGAAGAAAGATCAGTGATATTGAGATCCCCTAGAACCCGGTTACTATTACTAAGACAGGTTTGAGCCAACTAAACTTCAATAGGGTACTTACCTATAAGACTCCATGCAAGCCTAAACCTAAGGACTTGTTTGTATATGCTTACTTATACATAACATCATACCATTGCATTTTTGAACTAACCATTTCAGGGATTATTGGAATTTATCTTTGTTCTATTTTTAGGACATGGCTTCCACCCGCAGGAATACTATCCAAGTCAATCTCGTAAGAATTCCTTCTCAACTCAAAAAGTTAGCATCAAGGGTTCCTTAGAATTCTTCATTCATCGAAAGACATGTTCGCCTCCTAAACTTGGTTACCTCGAGCGTTGATGAAGACATGATGAAAGTTCTTTTCCAGTTCTTTGACCCTTTGCACCATTGCTTCATCTTTCCCAATTACCAGTTTGTACCTAATATGGAAGAATCCGCTCAACTCTTGAGGATTCCTATTCTCAATCAACTACCTTTCAATGGTACAGAAAGAGATCCAAGCCCTAAAGAGATTGCCCGAGCGCTACACTTGCAACAATTTGATGTCACGGCTAATTGGGAAACGAGGAGTGGTGTCAGAGGGTTCTTAGACAAGTTCTTGTTAGAGAAAGCTCAAGATTGTTGGAACACTCTGGCTTTACAAGCTTTTGAAGAAATTTTGGACCTTCTCATCTATGGAATGGTACTATTTCCAAACCCTGACCAACTTATAGATGTGAATGTTGTTAAAATCTTCATGTCTCGCAATCCGGTGCCTACTTTGTTAGGAGATATCCTACATTCTCTCCACTCTCGCACTATGAGGAAAAGAGGTACCCTCATATGTTGCACTCCTCTATTGGCTAGGTGGTTTGTCTCGCATCTCCCCTGATCCATATTGAAGAACAAGCAAGGTTTGAGGTGGTCCAATAGGTTAACGTCACTCAGACATTCGGATATTCACTGGTGTTCTCGACCCTTAGAGAACATTGCTATCATCGAACATTATGGGGAATTCCCTAATGTCCCTTTGCTTGGAATTATGGGAGGTATCACTTACAACCCTTGTTTAGCTTTGCATGCCTAAAGAGATGGCCCTCATGATATGCTCATTCAAGGAGTGGTATTCGACTACGAGAGCGACAATCAAGGCTACCGTCAGAGGTTTGTGCAAGCTTGGAGGATGGTAAACAAAGTGGATAGTAAGACGCTGGGACACAAGAATTTTGTTCCCCTTGAACCTTACCTTAGGTGGTTACGAGCTCGTGCTCAGAAGTTGGTAATGCCTTACCCCCTCCATCCTACCAGTTATCATGGAACCTGTGGCTGAAGAAGATATCCCGTACACTGTCCTCTATCTCGACATTCCTACTTCTCTTGAAGACTTGCAAAAGGGTTGGATTCAGCTAAAGGAAGAATGGGATACCTACGAATCTCAATTCTACGCAAGCGAAAAAAGGGTTTTGGAGCTTACAAAGCAACTACATGAAGAACAGAGCTTGAACGCCTACCTTGCACCAAAGAGGATGTGCTTGACCTTTTTATCTTAGAAATTTACTTTGAAAGCCCAAGAGGCACGTTGTAACCATTTTGAATTAATTAATGCAATTTTACGTTTGTTCATTCTTTGTCTAGACAAATTTAAATTTCTTAAATCCTTGAAATCATTTGCATACACATCTTCCATGCATCATAAGATAACAGGTTTTCCACGACAGGTTTCCTTATCTTTCTATTATTTATTTCAGCAAGATGGATATCGAGAAAACAGTGAAGGACCTACAAGCACAAAACTCCCAGTTTCAAGAGACTCTGCTGACCCTGGACAAGGGACAACAAGAGTTGATGGCGTTTTTGGCATCCAAAAAGAAACCAAAGAGGAAAGCCCTAGTCAATATGCATACACATCTTCCTTGAAATCATTTGCATACACATCTTCCATGCATCATAACATAACAGGTTTTCCACAACAGGTTTCCTTATCTTTCTATTATTTATTTCAGCAAGATGGATATCGAGAAAACAGTGAAGGACCTACAAGCACAAAACTCCCAGTTTCAAGAGACTATGATGACCCTGGACAAGGGACAACAAGAGTTGATGGCGTTGCTGGCATCTAAAAAGAAACCAAAGAGGAAAGCCCTAGTCAATATGGGTAAGAGATTCAAAGAGTCGATCCGTCAGATACCGGTAGTCTAAAGATTCGTCTGAGGAAGACAAAAATAAAATTGGAGAAGCTAGGAGTACCCAGGCTGGGTGTATCAATGATCAAGTGTCCGATGATGAGGATTATTTTGACGAGCAGTATCCTCCTGCCGATGTTAAGTACAAGCAGTTAGAGGATAGGTTGAAGGCCGTGGAGCTTCAAGCCTGTTGTACCCCAAAGTTTTCCCTCCCATATTCTTCAAGGTTTATCAAGAATCATCTTCAAATGGTTCAAGATTGATCAAAGATTGCACAGTCGAAATGCCTCCTAAGCTAGCTGAAATTAGGGTTTTGGTTATTGCAAGGAATTTGTGGTTTTCAATGGCTCAATCAAGTCTCATGTGCCTATACACATTGTCAAGCATCTATATGTCAAGTCTCAAGTCTCACAATGCCAATTTGCACAGTCAAAAATCCTATTTGGTTCACAATCAACTGCAGGGGCAAAATGGGCATTTTGCAATCAAAAGTCAGAATTTTTGGTCAACATCTTATTTTGAAGCCACAATCATCATTTGATCAATTCTTGATCATGATTCCACAAGAATGGCTCAAAAATCATCAAAGATGCAAAAGTTACTATTCATTTGATCCATCCAATGCTCATTTTGAAGGGGATGACATTTCCTACAACTCATCTTCACATTCCAAGTCCAAGAAATGCTCTCACAAAAAGTTATCAATTTCTACATTATAGGTCAAATTCAAAAGTCAACAAAAATGCACTTTAAGTCAAAGACCATAACTTGAGATTGGTAAATCAAAATGACATGGGACCAAAGGCATTGGTTAGAGGACTTCAAGACCTCTCCAAAATGTCAAAGAACATGTTCATATGATCAAAATTGAGCAAGATATGCATTGGAGAAGTTGGGAAATTTTTGTGAATTTGCAAAAGTCAACTTTGCTCAAAACATCTTGTTTTTGCTAATGGGCCTCAAATTTCTTCTTGAAACTTTCTCCAAAGCTTATGCACGACCCATTAAGCCTATTTGAAATTATTTTCTTATTTTTTATTAATTAATTGGATTTTTTAATTGATTTTAATTCCTTTAATTAATTTAAAATGTAGGAAATTCAAAGATATATTTTTTCAAATCTTTTGTGAAGCAAACAAACTCAGGGCAAGCTGGAAAATTCGTGTATCAATCAAGGACATCAAAATCTCCATGTTTGGCAAGTTTTCTCAATCAAAAAGATTGAAGAATATTTGATTTTCAATCAAATATTGAAACATCAATACAAGGGATTTCTTGTGCAGGATTTACCCTAGTTTCATTCCATTATATATACTGAAGCCAACCCTAATGCCTGAAACGTGAAAACTCTGCAAGAAAGCCATATGCAATATTGGAAAAAATCAAACAAAACTCAAAACTGAATTCCATAATTTAACGTGATTCAAAGCTTGTTCTTGTTTCTAATACATTGCTAGCACTCCCAGGAACGTGTAGGGATCAAAACCACATGCTAACACTCAAGGAATCCTAAGAAACAGTCCCACGGTTTGTCAATCTTTTTCATAATCGTAATTCATTATTCATGCATCATTAACAAGATTTTTTGTGTGTTTTGCATTGCTAGAACCTCTCTGAAGCTAATGATATAGGTGAATTGCATTATGGTGTCCAGAATCACAAATCACCATTGACGAATTCTAGGTTTTTCAAGCTTCAAAATTAGGGCTTTCCCCATCCAGTAAAATCAGAACCTCTCATGCCTATGGTTAAATTCGTGAGAATCAGACGAATCCAAATCACATATCGCGCCATATTTATATAGCATAGAATTCTAATCGCTATTATTCCTCAAGCTATTTTGTGGGGGTTAAAAACCCCCGCTATCTGTTTATTATTTACAGGCATTCAGCGAAGAAGACAATACGTGGAAGCGTGTGGGTGGCTCATTCAAATATAACACACGTTTTTATTAATTTCCAGCATACGCGTTATTTTTATATATTATTTTCATTGCCCATTATAATAACAAATACAGGCGCTTGGCTTAGTGGAAGATGATGTGGCTGGTCACCATTGGGACCTGGGTTCGATTCCCAGGTCCCCCAAAATTTCTATATTGTTTTTCATAATATAATTACATGCAGGCTTCATGAGAGGCTCCACCATATGCCTCCAGCGCTCAGCATGCCAAGTGGCTACAGGCGTGCATCCAAAGGCCAAGAGTGAGTGACTATGATGTTCCCCAGTCAAAGCCAGCGTGGACGATCTCAGAAGTCAACAAAGGCTTGATGATAATGGGCCTCAGAAATTCCAGATTCACCTCCTATGGGCCCAACACCCCCCTGGTTAAATATTTTTTTCCTTTATTTTTCTTTTACTAATTTCTAACTATTATTATTATTATTATTTTAACTAACATAATTGCTACTATTTTCATAATAAATTCAGATAATAAAAATGTGAATATTTATATTATTACTATTTTCACCTTTAATTATTATTTTGTAAATAAATACTAATAAATTGATTTAGTATAATTAGGTTTAATTTTGACTATTTTTCATAATAAGTAAAATAAATTAGACTTAGGTTTTTACTAACTTTTGATTTTTAATTTCTTTTTATTTTTATTAAAACATTAAAAAACACAAAAAATACTTTTTTCTTTTAATTAATTAATTAATTAGTTATTAGGTTTAATATTTAATTTAATTGCAAAAAAGGACAAATTACTTTCTTTTCTCAAAAAGGGTCAAAACCCTAAGACGTTCCCGATTTAATTTCTTTCGCGCTTTAATTTCTTTTGATTATATTGATGTAACTGTTTCCGAGGATGTAATAGTTAATTAGGTCTTTTACCGCTTTCTTTACTTTTCTCGCATTTATTTTCCAAACGGGTTTTGTTTTTGGCGATGTATAGACCCGCGCCTTGTAATAGCATAGATTTACCTTTCCGCACTTTATTTCCCGCACAAACATTAACTGTTAATTATGCCTGCAAGACTTGTATGACAAATAAAATCAACCCGTAGCTCACAATGATGCATGTTCAAAGATAAACATTAACATGAAACCTGAGACACGTGCACATGCCACCCTTAGGGTATGCCTCACTTGGTTGCCTCAAGGTGGTCATCAAGTATAGGGTGTCTTAGAGGTCGCCCTCCTGTCTAAAGATCCAGTTTCCTCGAAACGGTTGCCTCGGATAAAAAGGATCTAGGACATTAGGGTTACCGCTAAGGCGTCCTACCATTGCTTTGGTGATCATACATGTCCCTAATAATCGAATTGACCTGAATAACTCCAACGACGGTGCTTCCTACTTCTCAATAGTGGGATAGTACTGTCTAAAGGACTCTTACACTGCCTAATTCCTTAGAGTAGGTAGATTTCTCCTGGGTACTTGCTCTTTCAAAAAAACAAAAACAATTTTTCGCACCTACACTTTCAAAAAGTTTTCAAACAAATACTTCATACACTCTTGAGGACTGATACAAGAGTTACCTAGAAGTTTTTCAAACTAAACTTTTTCAAAACCCACAAACACAAGAAAAGCAAAACATTTTGAAAACATAGTGAGCAAGTACCTAAGAGCCCGTGGATAACCACGGATAAAAAGGGTGCTAACACCTTCCCTTTCTATAATCTACCTCCCGAACCGAGAAACATCTCGAAAAGGAATTTTGATGTGCTTTTGCCCTTTCCTTGTTGGAGAACATAAAAGACGGTGGCGACTCTTGCTTACCGCGACATTTCGCGAACCAGCATTAAAAAACAGTCAGTTCTATTTCCACCGATCATAAAGCCATTCCTGGTTTGGATTTTTAGGATTTAGGTTTAATATCTGGGGTTGTCATTCCCCACAAATTCAAGATACTAGTCTTCTTTAAATACGACAAGGTATCCTGCTCAAAGCTTCACCTATAGTCTTATGCGCACAAAATTCAACCGCACACCGCTGACAAGAAACTATGGGTTCACTTTTTCAAGAAAGCTTGGTTGGGACTCAATTAGAGTTGTTTACCAATTGGAGGGTTCCCGTATCCATACATGGGAAGACTTGGCCACCGCTTTCTATCACAAATACTAGTACAATTCCGACCTGGCGCCGAAAAGAGTTCAACTGCAAGACATGACAATGGGTAAGAACGAAGGCTTCAAAGAGTATGCCCAAAAGTGGAGAGATCTTGCCAGTAGGGTCCAACCGCCGTTAATCGATAGGGAACACATTGATATGTTTATGGGCACTTTATCTGGTCCATTTTTCAACTTATTGGTTGGTTGTTCTTCATCCGGTTTCACCGAGCTGATCTTAACCGGTGAAAGAGTTGAAAGCGGTATCAAAAGCGGGAAGATTCCCATAGCATCCGCTTCCACCTCCAATCTCGTAAAGAAACCCTTTGCTGGGATGAAATAAATGAATGATGTGTATAGGGCAAGGGCCCGTACCAAGAAGGGTGATCGCCAGTCCGTTAATGATGTCCGAATATCCAATCCAAGTCCTTTTCAAAGGCAATCTTCTAATCATCAACGGTTTGAGGCTCCACGAAGACAATACACAAGGATAGAAATGTCGCTATCACAAGCCTTACAACACCTGTTAAAGGCTAATTTGGTGACACTGCGTGATCCTCCGGCCAATCCGGATACCTCCTCCCCTAAATGCAATCCAAATACCAAATGTGCATATCACTTGAATAGTCTCAGGCATGAGACTGACCAATGCGGGGCACTGAAGAATAAAATTCAGGAATTAAAAGATAACAAGACCATCGAATTTGATCCGCCTCCCATTCCCAATGTGATAACGGCACCAATGCCAAACCATGGCAAGGGTGTCAATGCTATTGAAGACGCCATTTTTGTTTCTTCTGTCGAAAACATGACTACTCTGTTAACCATTATCAAAAAGAACTTACTGAAAGCCGGGATCTTCCCTAGCTATTTGAAGGATTGTGATTGTTGCGCAAAATAACTCAATGGATGCAAATGGTTGAAGGAAGGCATTCAACTTCTGATGAATAGCCATGACATCCTATTTGAGAAGACTCTGTTCGCCGAAAAATTGACCAATAAGATTGAAGACCTCTTCATCATAACAATTTCAAACAAGCCTCTTAGGATCTCCTCCAAGGGTCCTATCAGGATTTCAAATGAACTGACTATTGCTCCTCTAATAATTACCGCCCCTGGGCCAATTCCATACTCTTCCAACAAAGCAGTTACGCAGAACTATGGTGTTGAGGTGTTTTACCATGGAATAAAGCAAGATGCTTGGATTGAAGAAAGCAAAGCTGATGACATTGGTAACATTACTGGCTCTAGTAAGGTGACCAGAACTGGGAGATTCTTCTCACCCAACATCTCACCACCAACTGCTACAAAGGCACATGTCAGCATCACCACTGCTAAGCCTAGTGCTGTCACAAGGGGAAAAGAGAAAGTAGTTGAGCCTGCTGAGATAGAAATATCCGCAAAAGACATTGTTGCTGAGGAACCTTTCGCTAGAGAAATGGATGAGATCTTGAAAATTATAAAGAGAAGTGATTTCAAGATAGTGGAACAGCTGGGTAAAACCCCTTCCAAGATTTCCATGTTATCTTTGCTACTTTGTTCTGATGCTCATGCTCGGGCATTAATCAAATTCTTGAAGAAATCTCAAGTCCCTCATGAGACCATAACTGACCAGTTTGAAAATTGTGTGGCAAGCTTGACGACCGACAATGGTTTGGGGTTCTCGTATGCTGATTTGATACCACTTGGAAAGAACCATAACAAAGCTCTGCATGTTTCTATTGAATGTAAGGGAACTACCCTAGCACATGTTTTGGTTGACACTGGCTCTTCCTTAAACGTGATACCCAAGGATATGTTAGACCGGTTAGACTGTGAAGGACTGGTGTTGAAGCCGAGTGATATTATTGTGAGGACTTTTGATGGATCCAAAAGGACGGTTCACAGAGAGGTGGATCTCCTGATCAAGGTGGGCTCACATATTTTCAACTCTACTTTCTACATCATGGATATCCGTCCTGCTTACTCATGTTTGTTGGGTCGCCCTTGGATCCATGGAGCAGGGGTAGTAACGTCAACTCTTCATCAAAAGCTCAAGTACCCGGTCAAGGGAAGGATCGTCACAGTTTGTGGTGAGGAGGAGTTCATAGTAAGCCACCTCAATTCTTTCAAATATGTGGAGATGGATGACGAATTTATAGAAACCCTGTGTCAGGCTTTTGAAGTTGTGCCACCAATGGTTGCTACTGCCAAATATTCCTCTGATGTGTCCAAAGCTGGTAAGGTCGTGCCAAAGATGGTTTCATTTAGATATGCTTGTGCCACAGTCGAAGAAGGAAGTTGTGATACTTGGGGGAAACTCCTTGAAATCCCATTCAAAGCAGACAAATGTGGTTTGGGTTTCACTGTCAAGGCTCATAAATAAGTGAGGCGCGCTCGTGCGAGAAATCCCCCTCTCCGTATTAGAAATCATGAAGTAAACATTGTTGAAGGTTCTGATGATGAGTGTGCATTTAAAGAATAGGTATACCCTACTACAACAGAGCTCAACAATTGGCACGCAAAGGACTTCGTTTTCATCTCCTTCATTGAGGAGTAATTACTTGTTTATTGCTTTCTATCAATTCAAGAATATTATGTCTGTAATATTAAACAATGACTTTTAAGCCATATGCCTGGCCCGCGGCACTATGGTCCATTTGTTAAGGGTTTATTTATGTTCATTTTATTATATGATCATTCAATACAAATCATTGGACTTTTGCATTTAAATCTTTGTGCTCATTGCCTTTATTTTTCAAATGAGTTTTTCAAAATAGCCTTGTATCTTACATGCACACACACACACTCTTGCAGGTCCTCGTCTACTCCGGATCTCATTGCCAATGACTCTACTATTTCCGAATATGATATTGAACATCCAATTAACCAAGCCGAAGACGAAGGCGAGGAAGATTGTGAGATACCGGGAGAACTAGCCAGACTTCTATTGCAAGAGGAAAAATCTATTCAACCACATGAAGAGTCAATTGAAGTCATCAATCTAGGTACCGAGACAGACAAGAAAGAGGTCAAGATCAGCACTATCCTAGGAAGCAGTGCCAAGAGCAGATTGGTTCAGATGTTGCATTACTATGTGTAAGTGTTTGCTTGGTCGTATGAAGATATGCCATGGTTGGATACCAACATTGTAGTTCATCATCTGCCGATAAAGGAAGATTGTCCTCCTATCAAACAAAAAGTTCGTCACATGAGGCCTGACATGTCTGAAAAGATAAAAGTTGAAGTGATGAAACAATTTGACGCAGGATTCCTGGCAGTGACATCTTATCCCCAATGGGTTGCAAATGTGGTACCAGTATCGAAGAAAGACGGAAAAGTTTGTATGTGCGTAGATTATAGGGATCTAAATAGGGCAAGCCCCAAGGATGATTTCCCTCTACCCCATATTAATGTCTTGGTCGATAATACTACTCAGCATAAAGTCTTATCTTTCATGGATGGTTTCTCCGGCTATAATAAAATTAGGATGGCTCCCGAAGACATGGAGAAGACCACGTTCGTTACGCAATGAGGCACCTTTTGTTACAAGGTCATGCCATTCGGATTGAATAATGCAGGAGCAAGATATCAGAGGGATATGATAGCTTTGTTTCATTATATGATCCATCATGAAATAGAGGTATATGTGGATGATATGATTGCAAGGTCACAAACCAAAGAGGAGCATCTCGATCACCTATACAGACTATTCGAGAGGCTGAAAAAGTACAAGTTGAGGTTGAACCCTAATAAGTGCACATTTGGAGTACGATCTGGAAAGCTTTTAGGTTTTGTTGTCAGTGGTAAAGACATCGAAGTCGATCCTACCAAGGTGAAGGCCATCCAAGAAATTCTAGTCCCCCACTCTGAAAAGGAAGTTAGAGGATTCTTGGGTCGTCTTAACTACATCGACTGCTTCATATCTCACTTAATTGCTACTTGTGAGCCAATCTTCAAACTCTTGAAGAAAGATCAAGTAGTCAGATAGAATGATGAATGTCAGGCTGCCTTCGACAAAATCAAAGAATATCTGTAAGAACCTCCTATCCTCTTGCCTCCAGTTGAAGGAAGACCCTTGATCATGTACTTGACGGTGCTAGAGAATTATATGGGGTGTGTGTTGGGCCAACATGACGAGTCTTGCCGAAAAGAGCATGCTATTTACTACCTGAGCAAAAAGTTTACCGACTGAAAAACCAGATATTCACTGCTCGAGAAAACTTTCTACGCTCTGGCATGGGCTGCTTGTCGGCTAAGATAGTATATGTTGACTCATACCACTCTGTTGATTTCTAAGACGGACCATATCAACTACATCTTCAAGAAACCCGCTCTTTCCGGACGGATAGCTATATGGAAAATGATTATGACTGAGTACGATATTCAATACACAATGCAAAAGGTCATCAAAGGAAGTGTATTAGAAGATCATTTGGCCCATCAAACTGTTGATGATTATCAGTCTATGAAATTTGACTTCCCGGATGAGAATATCATGCTAGTGACCGACTACGCGAAACCTGGACCATATGACGGACCTAAACAAGGATCCTGGTGGACTATGGTGTTTGATGGGGCTTCCAACGCTTTGGGTAACAGAATTGGTGTTATGATAATCTCCCCTGAAGGTTGCCACACTCCTTTCGCTTCCAGACTATGCTTCGATTGTACGAACAACATGGCTGAGTACGAAGCATGCATTTTGGGTCTGAAGGCTGCCATTGATTTGAGGATCAAGCATTTGAATATGTTCGGGGATTCCGCTCTAGTGATTATCCAAGTAAAAGGATATTGGGACACTAAGCATCCTAATATTATTCCTTACAAGGAGCTTGTACTATCTCTGATTCCTTACTTCGAAGAGATCACCTTTGAACACTTCCCTAGGGAAGAAAATCAATTAGTCGATGCTTTGGCCATGATGTCTTCTATGTTCAAGGTCAAATGGGACAACGAAGCTCCCATGATTAGAATTGAGAGATTAGACAAACCTGCACACTGCTATGAGCTTAACACTGACATATAAAAGCCATGGTACCATGAGGTGAAGAGATACCTTAAAACACAAGAGTATCTTGAAGGAGCATCCATCAATGACATAAAGTTCTTACGAAGATTCTCAGCCAAATTCTTCCTAAGTAATGGAATCTTGTACAAGCGTAACCATGATTCTACTCTACTCGGATGTGTGGACAAGAAAGAGGCAGAGGAAATTATGGAAGACATGTATGATGGTCTCTTTGGGACTCACTCTAGAGGACATACTATTGCCAAGAAAATCTTGAGAGCTAGTTACTATTGGTCAACGATGGAGACCGATTGCCATCAACACTCAAGAACTTGCCACAAATGCCAAGTCTATGCTAACAAGTTCCATGTGCCTCATATTCCTCTGAACGTCATGACCGCTCCGTGGCCATTTGCAATGTGGGGCATTGACATGATTGGAGAGATTAAACCTACTGCTTGCAATGGATATCACTTCATTCTTGCCGCTATCAATTATTTCACCAAATGGCTCGAAGACGCCTCATTTGCTTCAGTCACCAAGAACGTGGTAGCCAGATTCATCAAACATAACCTCATCTGCCACTACGGTATCCCCGAAAGGATCATCACTGACAATGGGACCAATCTTAAAAAATGCTATGATTACCGAACTTTGCACTCAGTTCAAAATCAAGCATCACAATTCTTCTCCTTATAGACCTAAAATGAATTGTGCAATGGAAGTGGCCAACAAAAACATTAAGAAGATTGTGCAGAAGATGGTAGTGACCTACAAATACTGGCATAAGATGTTACCGTTTTCTCTTCATGGCTACCGTACTTCAGCTCGGACATCAACTAGGGCAACTCCCTTTTCTTTGGTCTATGGCATGGAAGTTGTCCTACCAGTGGAACTTCATATCCCCTCACTAAGGATTATGAATGAAGCAGGCTTAGGAGAATACGAATGGATTCAGACAATATTGGATCAATTGAACTTGATCGATGAAAAGCGACTGGCTTCTGTTTGTCATGGTCAGATGTACCAAAAATGTATGATCAAGGCTTTCAACAAAAAGATCAGACCTCGAGTATATCAAGATGGTGACTTGGTAATAAAGCGCATCATTCTTCCACAAGGCGACCCCAGGGGCAAATGGACTCCCACCTACGAAGGGCCATTTGTTGTCAAGAGATTTTTCTCTGGTGGTGCCATGATGCTAACTACCATGGACGGTGAAGACTTCCCACATCCTGTGAATGTGAACATAGTTAAAAAATACTACGCATAAGAGACCCGCTAGGTTGACACACCTAGACAAGATAAGGGCATCCCGGCAAACCAAAAGATTTGGGCAAAAATTAGGGATATATGCAAAAGATTGTACACCCGACAAGTTGAAAACCCGAAAGGGCGACTTGGGAAAAAATGGGTATCCTGGTGGACTGAAAACCCGAAAGGGCGGTCCAGGAAAAACTTAAGGATTGAAAGCGTATGACTATGTCCCGTGGAATCACCATAGTCAACTTTTATTACCAAGGTCCGAGTTCAAATGGTCCAAGATCAGTCCAATCAACTTCTGTCAACGACAAGGGACGTTTGAAGACATTGGGGCAATAGTAGAGTTAGAACGCAATGAGATCACTTCCACATGGCTATTATCTTTGTTTTCAATTTTGTTTTCCTTTCGACGATTTTCTCTTACTATGATCTCCATCTCTTTGTACAAAAACACCTATCCATGGGCAAAATATCAATACAAATATACTTTGAAGTGCAAACTTTCTGTTTTTTGTTTTGAATGCAAAGATGTCCAATGACTAAAATTGAACGAACATATGCATGTGAACATAATTAAAACTATTTGGCACATGTGTCCTGCCAAGCAGCAATAAGCATATGTTTAATGCAGTTGAGATATCCCCACAGAGTTATCTCATTAGCAGTATCCCCATAAGGCCAGCTACAATAAACCTTTCCCCAATAGAGTTGCCCATAAAATCCTTTTCTTAGGGTAGTCCCCAGCCAGAGACTCAATATCTTGACAGTCCCCCAGCTGATTTGATCCTAAAAGAAGAAGCCTTATGGATCTCTTCCTAAAAGAACTCACCTTATCAACAACTCGTCAAATATTCCTTAATAGGGTTTATTTCCCCAACTAAGAGTGTCCTCCCCGGCTGAGTCTATCCTCTCCAGCTTGAGTTTGCCTCTCAGACTATTATAAATCATAGGACTACAACCCCTGATCCTCAATGAAGTCGCCAACAAAGTCATTGCTATCACCAAAATTTGTTGTGAAGCCTGGACCCGACCAAATAACAATTTTAACTTTAGTAAGTTGTTGTGAAGCCTGGATCCGACCAGATAATAGTCAACTTCATTCTTTCAAACAAGTTACTATGAAGCCTGGACCCAACCAAATAATAGTACAACTTTCAGTCACCATGAAGCCTGGCCCCAACCAGATAATAGTACAATTTTTAGTCACTATGAAGCCTGGACCCGACCAGATAATAATGTAACTTTTCAAATACTATGAAGCTTGGACCCGACTAGATAATAGTTTAACTCTAGTAACTATGAAGCCTGGACCTGACCAGATAATAGTTAACTTCTCAAGACACTATGAAGCCTGGACCCGACCAGATAATAGTTTAACTCTTAAAGATTTTGAAAAACCAGGACTCAACCAGACAAGGGTTTAACTTATTTTCCCCAGTAGAGTTTGCCTCTACCCCAGCAAGTTACTGTGAAGCCTGGACCCAACCAGATATCAATTTAACTTTATCTTTTCAGACGAGTTATTATGAAACCTGGAATCTGACCAGATAGCAATTAACTTTATACCCTTAGAAATTTGTTGTGAAGCCTGGAATCTGACCAGATAATAACTAATTTCAAGCAAGTTACTGTGAAACCTGGATCCGACCAGATATCAGTTTAACTTCATCTTTTCAAGCAAGTTATTGTGAAGCTTGGACCCGACCATATAGAAATTAACTTCAACCACCTCAAAAATCTACGAATCCTGGAATCTGACCAGATAGCTGTTTAATGTCAATAATTTACTGTGAAGCATGGAACCCGACCAGATAATAGTTCAACTTCAAGAAAATTTTTGTGAAGCCTGGAATCCGACCAGATAATAGTTAATTTATTCTTCCCCAGTAAGTCATTGTGAAGCCTGGAACCCGACTAGATAAGATTTCAACTTCAAGAAATTTTCAGCGAAGCCTGGATTCTGACTAGATAACAGTTAATTCAGATCTTCCCCTGCAAGTCACTACAAAGCCTAGAATATAACCAGATAGAAGTCAACTTCATTATCCCCAACAAATTATTGCCAATCCTGGATTTCGACCAGATAACAACCAGTTTTCAATACTCTCCAGTCAGGAATAATTCCCCAGTAGAGCATTAAACTCTTTTCCTAAGAAGAGATCGGCACTCTCCGCAGAGTCTTCTTAAACAAGTCATTATTCCATAACGAAGTTTCTCCTCAAACAACGGAACAGGAATTCCCAGCGGAAACATCCTAAAACAAGAGGAGCATACTCTTCATCCCTAGCAGCAGTCTGGGAGCTCATTTCCCAAGGCTCATTAGCATGTTGTCAAGGATTTATTTTCCTAGACAAAGACACGCTGCAAGGAACACATCACATTCATAAACCATAACACATACATGACAAATGCATACATCATAATATCATTTATTTTGAGAACATCATTACACCATGCATACATCTGCGTATAACTAATCTTTTTCCTTGTAGGAAAAATCAACAGACAAAGACATCTACCTCTCCAATTTAAATCAACCAAAGGATTTATCCTGATACTTTCCCTAGTCACTCTAAATGGAATCTTTAAGCCCATTCCCTACACATTCAACTAACACATCACCAAGTGCAAATTTCTGGGCACTCTAGTGTTCAATCATCTTCCACCTTCAAGTCACGAATGGCAGATTCGCCAATCTAACTCTTCAGGTTTAAGAAGATTGAACAAGGGAAGTTCTTGTATCCCAAAATTTTCCCTCTCATTTCTCAAGGATTTTCTCACAAGATTTTCCATGACATCAACTTCGCAGCACTGATACATCAATTTAGGTTTGGAATTGGCACAAGGGCAAAATGGTCAAATATACACCGAAAAGTCAAACTTTAACTTTTTGATCAAAAATCAAGTTTCAAGAATCGCATTTCATCAAGACATGTTAGAATATGAAGTTGGTTCATCAAGAAAATCAAAAGTCAAAATTATGTTGAAAATAGTCAAAATTCTAAACACTTGGAAATTTTTCTGTGTTAAGAAAAGATGATAAGTTCAGAACTTCTGGCCAGATTTTCACTATGATGCAAGCTGATTCGGGAAGAACTTTTGACATAAGAATTGAAGATATCAATGAGATCTAATACATTGCAGAATAGAACTTCTCCTAGAAATGTTAGGATTTCAAGTTATAAATCTTTGAAGACACGTCCATGAAACTAAAGCACCCAGTAAATTCTGGGTCTTTCAAGACAGAATTTGGTTAGAACTTCTGGACCCGTTTTCATGAAGGTTCAGTCATAGTTTGCAAGAGTAATTCAAAGAGAGTATGCAAAGCATGTTATAAGCTTTCTGAAAATTCTGAGAACTCCTTCAAAACATGCTGGAGCAGGAGGTTTCAAAGATCAGAAGTTGGATATTTTGTTCTAAGTTACGCTGATGCTGAACTTCTGATCCAGATTAAGCTATGATGTATAATCTCATACTACAGATTTTATGTTTTGACAAATCTCATCATCATTTAATGCTCATACCCACTTTTGAGTCTTTATCCAAAGGATTTCCCCACGTGTGACATAGAAGTACCATTGTTGTCCTTGAAAAGCAAACTTTTGTACAAGTTTATGCTGGGCCCATGCTTTACTTTTGCTTCTGAGGATACTTTTCCTTAATTCATGCTTACAAATTCAGATTAAGCGCGGATAAAGCTGCTAACCACCTTACTTTGTGCCTTGAACCATACTTGTTCAAACTTGCTTCAATAACAAGTCAGCGCCCTAGCATATGATGGTTGTACTCTTGACTTCTCCAAGCTACTAAATCTTTGCCTATAAATTGAACTTCATTTGCAATTGTTAAAGAGGTCGAGAATTTGAGAAAAAGCCTTGAAACTTTGCTGAAATTTCAAAGAACTTGAAACTATAAACACAAAATACAAAACCTGCTAATTTCTGGTTTTTGCATCCAAGCTCTAATCTTCCTTGTGCATTTCCCAACCAAATCACCCATACATCTTCTGCTATACATTTAGAAGCCATCCCAACTTCTGTTTTCAGACTGTAACACAATCTTCATCAATCTCTATCTCAAAAAACCCAGAACAATGCTTCTTGGTTGTTCTAGAATTTTCCAGCCATCCATAGTTCAAGGTTGTTCTAGCTTTCTGAGAATTGAAGGAATGTGACCAGAACATCACAGTAGTCAGAACCAAGTTCTAGTTCAAAGAACAATTTCCAGCTGCAAGGTAAGTTCTATTCTGACTTTTATCTTATTACTTAGGCATTGATAGACTTGCATGTCCAAAAATACAATGTAGACATCCTGACTCTGATTTTGTATATATTCATAGATTTCATGTATTTTTTGCTTAAATAGGGAAAATTTCTATTCAGAACTTCTTGAGGAAATTAGGATTCAGAATTAGGATTAGCAAAATTCATGCTTGCTTCTGATTTACAGTTCTGATACTTTATATTTCTGAAACTATGATGAAACCTTCCATAACTGTTATGTGTGCATTTTCTGTTTTGTTGAAAAATGGCTAAGCTGCAGATGCTCTGACTGGCATGGAGAAAGAGAGGAAATTTATCATAAGAGCTTACTTTGTAATCTATGTTTATGTTTTTACTTCTAATAACAGATGTATAGCCACCCCAGTGGTAGAGAGCGTGTGCATAAGATATTAGTGTTAAGGGTCCTGAGTTCTAGTCCCAAAAACACCTTTTTATGTTTATTTCCTAACGTTTTTACCCCATTAGTTGGATCAGAACTTCTAGATCAATCCTCTTTAATTGCTTGTCAAAATAGTGATCCTGAACCAGAATTTCTAGACATTCCCATCCAACAGCATTGACACTTCACTTACCCATCATCAAAACTTCTAGGTGTCCAGTTACATTAGAACCTCCAAACGCTCTCAACAACCAGAACTTCCGATCTTCCAGTAACATTAGAACTTCTAGGCTTCCAGTTGCACCAGAACTTCTAGGATTTCCCTTGTTCAAAGCAACCCTAGAACTTTAGTGTACCCGGACCCAGAACTTCTGAATGTCCCCTTTTCTGCTAACATTTTCTTTCTGACTTGCAGCGCACCAGAGTCGGAACTTTTGTTCTCTCCTATTTCAGTAATGCGCTTATTCTGACCCTTTCCCTCTTATTATTTTTATCATCATTTTCAATAATCAAAAACACCAAAAAATATTTTTATATTCACATACTTTATTTTATTTCTTTTAAAATCAAAAGACTAAAAATATTTTTTTAAGCAAATTTGTTTATTTCTTAGCCAAAACCAAACTAATCCACTTTTACATTTCATTTCTTGTACATTATTTCAATATGGTTATAATATATAATTAGGACTTTAATTTCTTGCAAACCCCCATTTGTAAATTTGTACACCCCATCCCCTAACGATTGTAATAGCGTAGAATATTTACTTCCCGCAACTTATCGCTTTCATATAAATGCTAGTAATTAGGATTTGTATGGGAATATTAAATCAATAAGTAGACAACCCCTAATCAAAGACTAAATGCATGCAAATCAAACACATTATTCACACATGCACCCCTAGGGTTAACTCCACTTGTTGCCTAAAAAAATGGTCATGTTATGTATATGAGACATCTTAGCAAAACAATCAAAAGTACAAAACCATAGTCCCTCGGTGACGCTACGACTGTTGCCTTTCAAATTATCTTTGTCCCTCTAAGAGAAATGCTAAGATATCTCACAACATTGTTATCATGACTATGCGATGACGCACGCCCGTCCCTTTTACATCCAAAGATAAGGCTTCTTGCCAGTCAATGGTAAGATAGCAATATCAAAGGAAAGCAGGAAATAAATGAAAGACTTTTGAGTAGGTAGATATGTTCCTAGTTGCTTGCTCCTTTTCAAAACAAACATCCTTGCAAACACACACCAAACACTTTAAAAACATGAAATATTTTCAAAAGTCCAACACTTTGTATATGTTCTCATAAGACAAGAACCATTACAAAGTTTGCCTAAACGAAGGCGCTTTTCAAAAATACTTTCAAAAAACACCACAAAGCACACTTTCAAACAAAGCAAGTGATCTAGCAAGCAACTAAAAGCCCATAGATAACTATGGATGAAAAGGGTTCTAATATCTTCCCTTTTCATAACCTACCCCACGAACTCAAGAAAATAATCTCAAAGGTCTTTCTTGTTCTTTTTAGCCTTTCATTTATTTGGATAAAAGAAAAGTCGGTGGCGACTCTTGCTAACCGCAACAATTGCGATCAAATTCAAAACATCCCAAGTCAGTTCTTCAACCGCGTTACAAATCTCATCAAACTTCCTCGGAGGTTATCTTTGCTTCTGCTGATTATCTCGTCTCAGTGTATTTTTCTTATGAGGTACGGCAGTCAGAATAGTCACAACAGCAATCTGATAATCTGACCCCTGGTTTCTACCTTTTCCTTTTTGCGTATACAACGCACTAGCTTCACTTTCTTTATTCTTTTGGAAACCCCTAAAAGACTTCTTGGTGTTACCAGCATTGGTTCTAGAGACATCCTAAATCTTTCCCATCTTGATTCCAATTTCAATCCTTTTCCCGTATGTCACCATTTCAGTAAATGTATTGGAAGTACTACAACTCGTATAGTACTGCCCTTGTAGGGTGCTGGTATACATATCAACCATTTCGCGTTCCACCATTGGTGGTTGGGCCCTAACCGCCATTTCACACCACCTCTGTGTGTATTCCTTAAATGACTCATTCTGCTTCTATGACAGATTCTGCACCTGATTTCTTATAGGCACCATGTTAAAGTTGTATCATTAATGTTGGATGAAAGCTTCAGCTAGCTCCCTCCAGGTACGAATACGGTTGCTCTCAAGTGTCATATACCATTCTAACGATCCACCAGTTAGATTGTCCTGAAATAAGTGCATGAGTATCTTCTTGTCAACGGAGTACGCGGACATCCTCCTGTAGTAAGACTTGACATGTGTTCTTGGAGATGAGGTGCCTTTGTACTTCACAAAGTCTGACACTTTAAACTTGGTAGGAATCTTCAATCCATGGAATAAGCCCAAATCAGACATATCAAGGCCCATGGCGCCCTGATTCTCAAACATTCACAATACGCTCCTCAAGCATACGCAATTTCTTATCTGCTTTTGTAGGTTCAATGACATTAGAAATCCATTCCTCATAGTTATCATCCTCAAGATGTCGATCAGGTATGCACAGGTCTTGGATGAACAAAAGGTTGTTCGTTATTCTGACGAGTTGGAGTGGGTGGAAGCAGATTTCCCACGACTTAAATCACATGAGTACCTTGATTATTACCAGCAAGATTACCAAGGTTAGCAGCAGGACCATTCTGAAGATTAACACTGGCATTTGAATTCAGATTCGAACCAACTCGATTATCGTTCAAATTTTGACCATCCGAATTACCATTCAGATTCTGACCACCTGGATTACCAGTATCTCCTATAGGAGGATTTAGGGTTCCATTCCTATTGTCTGTAGTCACAGCAGGCCTCACAATTAAGGTTCTCAACTCTTCTTACTGACGGGCCATATTCTGGATGATCTCTATTAACTGTTCAACCCAAGTGTCCATCTTGACACCCATAGCAGCAACATCGGCTTGAATATGTTCCATCTGTCTTCTGGAATTACTTCTAGTGTTGTATCGGTGAAAATTTGAAGTAGAAATCACTAAAAGAACCAGATCAGACATAAGAAAACCTATTGGAACCACCTATTATGGTATGATATGAATGAATGTATGATTATGCATGCAATGTTTTATCATTTTCATGGCATTCAAGAGTTTTGTCAATTATAAAATATAACAAACAATATGGTAAAGAAGATAAGCAATAGTCAAGAGAGCACATAATCGCAATAACTATTCCTTCATTAATAAAACTTCAAGTCAAACTGAATTCATATAAGGCAATCAATCATAATACGACAAAGAAGATAAAACCCCGACCAACAAACCTGGCGGTGGTTTTTACAGCAAAATGAAATAACAATCAAACGTCCAACTCTGCTTAGCTCGAAAATCATTGTCTTCCCATCTGGCCCTTGAGCCTTGCAATTTCTTTGACATCCTGTGCTAGTTGAGTACCACGCCCCTTGAGTCGAGCCTCTGCTGTGAGTCTTTGGTTGCTTTCTTCTGTAAGTTATGCACTTTTGTCTAGAATTTTCTTCTCGAGAACCTTGATTTTGGCTTCAGACCTCTCCTCTACTTCAGCCTTGGATCCTCTGAGGATATCACAATCTTGGCACCTTTGCTTGTACTTCTTCTCAATCTCAGCAATAATTATTTTATGATCTTTAACAGAAATAGAATCGTCTTCGGCTCTGGATCTCTTTCTAGAAGTACTTGTCCCATCGTGCACTTTGATCTTGCGGGTCAACTCTTTTTTCTCTTCCCTTAAGAAGTATAGCTTCGTCTCCTTAGCTTCAATATTGAAACAACCAGCGGAACAATCAACTGACAATGAAATCAATAAAGTCACCATAGAAAATTTTTATCCCCCAGAAGGGGAAAGGTAAACATCGAGTAAACCTGAGAAGGATGAAATCACGATCAAACAATCGAGAGATCAGGTAAGGGAGTCGGGCACGCGAGGGGAAGGTATTAGCACCCTACACGCATGTAGTACTCTACGGTATCCACTTTTGTTATTCTAATCTAATGGGTGTGTTCAAAGTCTATGTCTAATATTTAAAGTAAAAAATAAAGAAGGAATGCATACAAAATAAAGGAGAAACAAAGTAGGGAAAATAAAGTTGTGCTCATCCAAGCCCTACCCCAATGCCTACGTATCCCTTTTAGGGAATCAGAGCAATCGTAGTTCAGCTTACTTGTTTTGGTGGGTTTGTATTTTTTTAATTGAACAATGTTAGATTTAATCATTCCACCGTTGCTCGACCTTTGGAGACTTACGACCTGTAGCAGAAAGGAACTAACATGCTCTTAGAAAAGGAAAGCCGATTGGCAAAAAGAAAAAAATTGGTTGATGTTTTTTACCTTAAAAAAAGATTTGAAATTTTAGATGTTATATGCATTTGCCTATAAAAAAAAGTTTTTGTTTTAGATGCAAAGGATGCAAAATAAAAGAAAACATATAAGGGAGACTAGCCTAAATCTATCCCTAATGTTATCATACAATGGTTGATCCTAAAGTTGATTTTTGAAGGGAAATCTCTACCCTATGTTGACATGCATGGATAACCATCCTAATGTCTATCTTAAATCATAATCTATAGATGTATCAAGAAGTCCTAAAGGAGCATAGAAATGGTCTATCTCTTAAGACTATTTCTATCTCGAATCATCATCTATAGATGAAACGAGAGCTCCTAAGGAAACATGCCAAGGGTAAATCATATCAAAACATGCACACAAGGATGAAATCAAGCAAGCAAGTCAAAAATCTCAAGAGAGCACACACAATGTGTCAGGAGTAGCGCATGCTAACTCAAGTCGAGTGCCTAACCATGATATTAAGGATCAAGGTAGAAAAACAAACCAACAATCAAAAGGCTTAAGAGAGCACACCTAGAGAAATCCTATCTAGGATAACATGCCAAAGAAAGTCTAACAAAACTATCCTATAGGGAACATGCAATAAGAGCGAAGTTGTGATCTCAATTTATAAATTGAGTGACTCATCGATCAACAAGAAATAAAGGAAAGCGATTAAATCCTATAGGGAGCATGCACTAAGAGAGAAGTCGTGGTCTCAATTTATAAATTGAGTGACTCATCGATCAACAAGAAACAAAGGAAAGCGATAAAATCCTAAAGGGAGCATGCACTAAGAGCGAAGTCATGATCTCAATTTCTAAATTGAGTGACTCATCGATCATCAACCAATGAAGCAAACACAAGCATAACACATATAGCAAATAACGTACAGAATGCCTGCTACAGGTCTTTAAACAACGACTTTGCCACCATGGGGCTCTCAGAACTATTTAGAAAATTGTAAATAGTGAAAGAAACAAAAGGGAGGTAGTGCAATACTAAACGAATAATAATCTGTAGAAAGCAATCAAAAATAAGAAACCCAGAGAACTTCGAGTAAGCTAGCATCATCAAACAAAGCAAGTCAAAAATCGGATGTCCAATATAAGCCTTGAAGCAATGGTGTGAAAATAAGCCACACATAATGTACATCGGACATCATCACAAAAGTTATCCTGCATAAAAATACAATCCAGACAAAAACACAACAAATATGTGTATTCCTCAAGTCTTGAGGGTCAAAGCATAAACTTGTCTGAATCGCATATGTATCTCGTAAATAAAGCGAAACACGAATCAAGAATAATATTGAATTCATGTTCCCCAAATAAAGTGGAACGCGAATTAATATCATCATGATAATCCCTTAGTATGAGCCCTTGCACAATCAACACACATGTCAAAACGAATAAGGAAAAAAAGCTAAAAGAGAAAACACAATGAGAAATGGAAAAAAAGGATGTTGTTGATTTTTGGCATGGGAACTCGGTTACCAGAATTTGGGTAACCAGTTACCCTAACTCAGAAATTTGGGAAAATAACTACTGACTTGAGGTAACCGGTTACCATAACTGGGTAACCGGTTACCCAAGCCAAAGAATCTGGGAAACACTACCGTAAATGGGGTAACCGGTTACCATAACTGGGTAACTGGTTACCTTCGGGGCAGAAAGCAGTTTTTTGATATTTGGCTCATGGTTTGTACAAGCTTTTGATTCTATTGAAAGGCAAGATCATAGTTCAAGCATTTTATCAAACACATGTCATGTTCAAATTCAACACATGATTTTGCATAATACAAAGCACAGATTCCAACAACATATGATTGATATAAGATCAACAATTAGGATTCATGCAACATCAACAATTTGATTCAACAATTAAGCACTTTCATGAAAATCACTTAAGTTAAATAAGCACTTAATTTCGCTATCCAATTCCAGATTTACTCATGATGATCAAATCAAATCACAATTTTATGCTTAGATCTAAGTTTTCAATTTAAAATTCAACCTAGATTCAATTCATGCTTGATCAAAAAAAGTGCTTCTCAAATAATCACTTATTTCTAAAGTGCTTAATTCAAGAAAACTAAGTAATAGAAATAATGAGGAGACTTAGGATTGGAGATCTCAACAAACGGATCGAAGATCATAGGAGAATTGCTCTTGATTTGCTTGATCTTTTAAAGTTGTTGAAAAAAGTTATTAAATATTCTTGATCAAAAAGTGTAAACCTTTATTTGATCCTTTAGATAGTTGACAGGAAAGTTTTGAGTGTTTATGAAAATTTTTGAATTATGAGAGCTCTCTCTTTTGAAAATTCAGATTTCAAGATTATATACATGGGCATATTGGGCTTTGGATGAGGAATTGAATTGGCCTCCATTTGACGGTGTAAGCTCGATATGTACACAAAGTGCCACGTCATTATCCGTACGGAATCTTGAACAGAATTCAAAATGAAAAATGAAGATCATCAAATTTATGACGCGTTGCCGAAAGAACGGGCTCAATCGGATAAACAAATAGGAAGTTATGAATTTTTGAAGATTCTCTGACGTCGTGTCAGGAAAAATAATTTCCTGTGTACTATTTTTATTGCATCACACGCGGAATGGACCAAAAACGGAAGCCTTTGATTCACCTCTTGATTTTGGCATCTGAAGAGAAACCATAGTAGACAAAATTTGTAAACCAACACCTCTGGGCTCAGCTCAATATGATAAAAATCGAGCGAGATGTGAATTTTACTGTATCGAACATTTATACAAATGAATTCCAGTTTAAAACAAACATGTCTTCAGAAACTCAAAATTCATGGGTCCTTCCTTAGTGAATCAACTTTTGACTTTCAAAGACAACATCAAGACAAAATTTGTACAATCAAAACCGCGCGTATACGATATTCCAGCCGGGAGTTATGAATTTTATAATGCACACGAAAAAACGATTCAGTACACTTTTCTTCATATTTTCACTGTATAACTTCCAAGAGAATTGCATATTCTAAAGCCCTTCTTTGAGGATTAGACTTTGGTCCAAACACAAAAGTTGGAGGGGACACCCAGACGGTTTCAAAATTTCAATAATCAACCCCAAAACACCATTCCCAAGTAGGAGATACGAATTTTTAAGTTCAGATCAGTTGAAATACTGTTTCCTGTTCGCACTGCTTTAGATCCACCAAAAACACTCGAATCTTTCATGGCTCAGCATGCTTTAAGGAAATATGAGAGATTTGTTATGTTGATGAAATTCCTTGGTCCCATAAGTATGGATCCAATGATATGCATGCATGTATATGCTAGCAAGAGTATAATCTAATTAGGGTTAAAAAACGAAGAGGGCAAATTTTGGGGTACAACAACTGCCCTATTCAATCTTTATTAACTGGGGGTGAGATTGGCGGTATCCTTTTGAACAATCACAGTAAAAGAGGATTGAATACTTATTAGAACCATAAAATTTGCACTCTTAAGCCAATCGGGTATCATTATACTTTCGATTGTTGTTGTTGTTTTTCTTTTTTTGTGGGACACACAAAAGGATTTGTATCTCCATGGACATGCGTTCGGAGTTGGTAATGAACACATATCAAGAAGAGGCTAGAAGAAAGGTATGAACCAAGATAAACTTCTGGAGGAAGAACACTGATTGAAGGCGAACTTTAACCAATATAAAAGGGGCATCGGGCGAAGGTAGAACTAAGACGGAAAGACACTAGGCGAAGGTGAACTCACCGGAAGACAAGAGAATGTAGGGTGAAGATGAACCTCAAACAACACAAAAGGGATACCGGGAGAAGGTGAACCTAAGACGGAAAGACACAGGGCGAAGGTGAATTTTTCGAAGAATAGAGAACATCAGGCGAAGACGAACCTCAACCAACAAAAATGGGAAACCGAGCAAAGGTGGACCTAAGACGGAAATACACCAGGCGAAGGTGAATTTTCGGGAGAAGAGAGAACGTCAGGAGAAGATGGACCTCACCCAACAAAAAAGGGACATCGGGTGAAGGTGGACCTAAGACGGAAATACATCGAGCGAAGGTGAATTTTCTAGAGAAGAGAGAACATCGGGAAAGAATGAACCTTAACAAACAAAAAGGGACACCAGGCCAAGGTGGACCTAAGAAGGAAATACACCGGGCGAAGGTGAATTTTCTGTAGAAGAGAGAACATCGGGCGAAGACGAACCTCAACAAACAAAAAGGGGAACCAGACAAAGGTGGACCTAAGATGGAATTACACCGGGTGTAGGTGAATTTTTCGGAGAAGAGAGAACGTCAGGCGAAGACGAAACTCTCTGGGGATACCACGTGACAGATTCCACTAGGGAAATTGGACGAGAAATTTGACCAAAGTAAACTCGCAGAGAACACCAAATCAAAGGCGAACTTTATAGCAGAAAGAGACCAACCGAGGGGTACTCTGTCAAAGATTGCTGACATGTGTTAGACTTTTAAGAGGTTGCAAGTATGCAAGAATTATGATATCCTTCAAACCAAAGGCAGGGTATTAATTCTTCAAGAGTGACAATTGTATGAATTACCACACACCAAATATGGATACTCAAATTCTTGAGACATAACTCTTACTTGCACTCTGACAGAAAAAGCAAACACGGATAACATAACTAAGTGCTTGAAAGGTAAGAGAAAACCACAACCTACTGGGGAAATGGAAGATACCAAAGACCTGACTGGTGGTAAATCAAACAGACTCTACTGGGGAAACATAATAATATCACCCTAGGTTTGCTGTAGAGATAATTCAAATCTGAGCACGTAACAATCCGGTTACCAAAGGTAAACACAATTGGCTAATACTCATGCATGTTTGAATTTTTGGCGTAATGCTCCATATAATGGAAATGCTATGTGTTTTGATAGATGCAATGTAATGATGTATGTTTAGAAATCCATTGGGGAAAGCACGTCAATAATCTGCTGATGAGAATACAATGAACTCCTGAAAAATTATCTTCGCACATCTGGCCTTCTGTAAGAAGAAAAAAACCTGAACTTCAGTGCGGAATCACTGGGAAAGTAACTTCCTAGGGGGAAAATGCAAACATAAGTCGCAGCTCTGAAAGAATCGTGAACTCTGATCAAACTTTCAACTCCCTGGGGAACAAATCCAATCCCCTCCAGTCTATGATGAGGGAAACCTCACTGGGAATAGAAGCCTTTATTGGGGATCATATAAATTCTTGAACGAACGGAATTCTATTAAGACCACCCTAGGGATAACAACTAGAGGTGATAAACTTCACTTGGGGAAGAAGAGAAAACCTCTAAACCATAACTTGAAATTTGGAACTCCACCGAGGAACTCTCCAGCAATAGTTTCCCATTGCAGATAAGAGACCCTTGAACAACATACGTCAATGTATACTGCTCCAGAAAACACAAAGAGCTTGATCCACTTGGGAATAAGAGGGCCCGATGATCAAACATCTCCTTAAAAGAACTGGATAGGGCAAAATTCCCTAGGGAAAAACGAACTTCTCGGGGAGTCAAACATCAACCTCACAGGGGATTACACCATGGGGATTAAAATCTTCACTTGAGAAGGAAGAGGCATCCTGGAATAGAAGCTCCACTATGGATAAAGCTTGCTTCACTGGGGAATAAAGAAAAATTAGCCCCAAATTCCCTTGAAATCCGACTTCGACTGGGAATAAAAACTACATCTTCCACTGAGTAACATAGGAGCTTTTGATGGTGGCATCAACAATACCAACCACACTGGAGATATCCATTTATGAAAAATCCACACTATCAACGACTTACAATAGGGAGCAAAAATCAATTCAAACCGGGCAGAAAAACCGCCTCCATGGGAACTCCACACCAGAATCTCCACGAGAATTGAGAATCTCTTCAAGAGAATTCTGATACGAGTAGATCGCAATGGGGAAAAGAGTGAAAACTTAACTGAGGAGTAACATGCATACTTTTCGGGGACGACGAGGGATAACCTCATCGGGGAAGCTGCAAAAAGTCGACTTCAAGGGGAGTATGTCAATAATCCTTCAAGAAATCCAGAAGGAACAATTGCAATGAAAAGGAAGAGAATACTCAAGCAAGGGTACCACATCGCTGGGGATACCCAATTCTGTCCTGAGCAGGAATGAGCATCCACTGGGGATATTGGATCTCATTCTACAGAAATCCTCATTTTGGTCACATACAAACCCTTATTGATTCACTCTCTGGTATACTTCAACCAATACCTGCACAAAGTGGATATCACAACAACATGCCCCAACATGGGATGGCTACCTCTGTTGAGGAATAAACAGTTCAAACTACCGACCACTGGGTAAAAACTACGATGCAAGATTACAACTCCAACATGTCAACTCTGAGGGAAATGCCACTGAAAAGTGGACTTTAGAGAGGATATCGCAAAATTAAATTACAGTCCACTGAAAAGAAATCATCTTGACATCAAACAGCTTCTAAATTTCCAGGTGGAAGAACCAATCTTCTCCTGGAGAGAAATGAAGAATGCTTTGCTGGGGAATAAAGATCTCTGAAGAGAAACCCCTTAGCAGACAGACTTTAGTCAAGTAGCAGCGGATCCTTTACTAGGGAGAGGCGTCCTCCTAGGAAACAACATTTCCATCATGAACCTCGTATGGGTAAAAACCTCACAAGCTCTTTACGTTCCTGCTCGTATCCTGCTGAGGATAACAATTCAAACTTCAATTGGAGATAATGATCCTGATTTCCCATCATGATTTTTGAATTTGCAAATTGTTTAGCCCGAGCCTGGACTTAATCGGATTGACCCTTGAAGAGGAGAAAATTCCTCCTAATAATGCCTTGCCCCAGTCTGTAGGCCCTTTGAAGAAAATATGCCTCGATAGGACTTCATGAGATTTGTACCATAAAGATAATCTGCCCTAGTTTGACTGCACTTTGAGGGATCGAATCCCTACTTGAATGCCTCATATTGGCTGAACACTTACTCAATAGAGTGTTCAACATGCTTGCCCTTTCTCAATAGAGTCTTGACAAACTTTTTCTTCATCTCATGCTCACGGAGAATGAGAAGCTCGCGGAGTTATGAATACAACACAACCTTAGGGTGGTTGGCTTGTGTCTCGAAAGTAGGCTACTTCACAACCACACTTCTCAACTTGAACTGCTTCATTCTCCAAATACATGAAGAAATACGTCCCTCGAGACCAACTGAAAGTAGTGCACCAATGCTCGACAGAGACTATGGGCAATCAACTTTTGCAATATGCTTCAGATCATTTCTCTAGCTGGTATTCTTTTACTCGAAAGAGCTAGTAGAAGTCATGCCCAAGAGTAAGGTCATTCTCGAAAATGATTTACCTTTCAATGGTATCTTGAAGCAATTCATCCCTCGAGATGATCAAGGATCCATTTGATTCTCATTATGCAAGCTCACTTGATGTTTAAGCACTTGTTCATATGCAAATAATGTTTATCCTGAGAATGATAATTCTAACGCAAAGCACATGTTTGTCTTGAAGTTTAAAAACTGTTATTGAAAAGATGTTGAAACATCGGAAAAAATTTGTGAAAGAAATTAAAAAGATTGTGTGATACTAACTCAAAATTTTTAGCAAGCCTCCTAAGTGTCATATTATCGAATTCTCGTTACAGTGCTCTTTCGAATTAACCCATGCTTCAGTTAGGACTTTTCAGGGTTGTAACGTGGCCTAGTTCACATTTTTTAGAAAAAGGGATTTAAGGCTCAAAATAATATGGTACCCACCCATTCTCCGTGATATTCTCCAGTCCTACATTCAGTTAAACCAATGCGAGCACTCATCTCTCAAGAGGAGTTTATAATGGTGAGAAGTCAAACGAGTTTTTTGGACATGGCAGTCACTCACCTCTTTCTTCTTCAAAGCAGTTTTTTGACAGTTTTTTGAGATTTGGCCCATGGTTTGTACAAGATTTTGATTCTACTACAAGGAAAGATCATAGTTCAAGCATTTTATCAAACACATGTCATATTCAAATTCAACACATGATTTTGCATTATTCAAAGCACAGATTCCAACAACACATGATTGATATAAGATCAACAATTTGGCTTCATGCAACATCAACAATTTGATTCAACAATTAAGCACTTCCATGAAAAATCACTTAAGTCGGGTAAGCACTTAATTCCACTATCCAGTTTCGGATTTACACATGATGATCAAATCAAATCACAATTACAGGCTTAGATCTAAGTTTTCAGTTCAAAATTCAACCTAGCTTCAATTCATGCTTGATCAAAAAAGTGCTTCTCAAATAATCACTTATTTCTAAAATGCTTAATTCAAGAAAACTAATCGATAGAAATGATGAGGAGACTTAGGTTTGGAGATTCCAATGAGAGGATCGAAGATCGGAGGAGAATTGCTCTTGATTTGCTTGATCTTAAAAGTTGTTGAATATTCTTGATCAAAAAGTGTAGAACCTTGATTTGATCCTTTAGAGAGTTGAGAGGAAAGTTTTGAGTGTTTATGAGAATTTTTGAATTATGAGAGATCTCTCTTTTGAAAATCCATATTTCAAGATTATATACATGGGCCAATTGGGCTTTGGATAAGGAATTGAATTAGGCCTCCATTTGACAATGTAAGCACGATACGTACACAAAGTGCCACATCATCATCCGTATGGAATCTCGAACCGACTCCAAAATGAAAATTTAAGATCATCAAATTTATGACGCATTGCCGAAAGAACAGGCTCAATCGGACAAACAAAGAGGAAGTTATGAGTTTTTGAAGTTTTTTGATGCTATGTCAGGCAAAATAATTTCCTGCGCAGTATTTTTATTGCGTCACATGCGGAATGGACCAAAAACGGAAGCCTTTGAGTCACTGTTTGATTTTGGCATCTGAAGAGAAACTGCAGTAGACAAAAATTTTAAACCAACACCTCTGGGCTCAGCTCAATATGATAAAAAACAAGTGAGATATGAATTTTACCGTATCGAACATTTACATAAATGAATTTCGGTTCAACACAAACATGTCTTCAGAAACTCAAAATTCACGGGTTCTTCCTTAGTGAATCAACTTTTGACTTTCAAAGACAAAATCAAGAAGACATTAAGACGGAATTTTGGCAATAAAAATCGCGCGTATACTTCATTCTATCCGGGAGTTATGAATTTCCTAATGCACGTGAAACAACGATTTGACACACTTTTCTTCGTATTTTCACTTTATAACTTCCAAGAGAATTTCATATTCAGAAGCCCTTCTTTGAGGATTAGCCTTTGGTCCGAACAAAAAAGTTGGAGATGACACCCATACGGTTTAAAAATTTCAAGAATCAACCCCAAAACACCTTTCCCAAGCAGGAGATACGAATTTTTAAGCTCAGGTCAGTTGAAATACTATTTCCAATTCGCATTGCTTTAGATCCACCAAAAATACTCGAATCTTTCACGACTCATCATGCTTTAAAGAAATTTGAGAGCTTTGTTATGTTGATTAAATTCCTTAATCCCATGAGTATGGATCCAATGATATTCATGCATGTATATGCTAGCAAGAGTATAAGCCAATTAGGGTTAAAAAATGATGAGGGAAAATTTTGGGGTACAACACATATCTATACGGAGGTGCTGATTCTCACTTTGCACTTGGTAGAAGAGCTCCTTGGGCATATCATGTTGTAACTTGTCAGGTTGTAGGTACAAAAGATCTTCCCTTGAGAACAGTAACATTCGTGTTCTCGCCCTCTCTTCGACCCAATCAACATAAGGTCTGTAAGCCATCAACTCTTTATGTCTGAAGATTTTTCCCCTTTATGAAGATTTTAGTCCAAGTAATCTCTACCATGTATAGAATCTTAGGATCTTCTCCCTTCTTGCAAAATACAGATTCCTTAATTTCACTGTTTATGGGTGGACTTCGCATAACATACCCTAGTTGACGTAGGGCTAGAACAACATTGTTATTGATCATCCCCCGAGTCCCCATGAGTGGGACGTTGTGGAAACCCCCTTAACTTGTAATCACTTCCGCACTGTCAACTCTGAGCATGTACCAAGTTATGTTGAAATAAGTGAGAGCCATGAGCTTTGTTTCCCATGTACGGGTACTCTGGACATCCACGAATGGTCCTTTAGTTATCAACTGGTACATGAGCCACTTGTACAGCAATGGAACATAGAAGACCATAACTCCTTTTTTGTTATACCTGGAGTGAATCACATAGTAGGTATTAGCCAAAATAGTTGGTACCGGATTCAGATTCATGAACACGCAGATGGTGGCCAAATCTATCAGGTTCTCAACATTAGGAAACAGAATAAGGCCATAAATCAAAACTGCCAAGAATGCGTTGAAAGAAAACCAATAACCCTTGGTTGCCATCTCTTCAGCTTTGCTTATCATGAAATCCACAGACAGACCACTAGTCGTGCCTCTCTTCTTCCAATGACATTTCACATCGCTCAAACTCAAATAAAGAGCCTTAGTGGTAGCTTTGTGATTGGGCTCCTCTGGAACACGGGAAAATGGAATGTGATATGTAACTTTGATTCCAAAAATATGAGAATACTCCTTAAGGGTCAGAGCTAGATAATAATCCTGGAATGTGAAACAACGTAGCTCTAGATCATAGAATTGCAGTAATGTCTAAAGAGCTTTGTCATCCACTTAAGAATTCAAAAGATGCAAGATATCCCCATACTATTTGGTAAAAACCTTCAAGTTCGAATAAACCACTGCATCGCCCAAATCTTTCAAATGTGGCCAATAGTTAGTGCCAAACTTGTAGCAAAAAAATGTCTCTGGTATCTCTCTTAACGGTACTGTGATACGGTGGGAGAACTGACTTGAGGTTTTGCGTTTCGATCGCATTTGTGCGGATAGCAAGAGTCGCCACCGACTTTTCTTTTATCCAAAAGGAAAGGTAAAGAAGCACAGGAAAGAACTTTCGAGATTATTTCTCGGGTTCGGGGGGTAGATTATGAAAAGGGAAGGTATTAGAACCCTTTTCATCCATTGTTTTCCATGGGCTCTTAGTTACTCGCTTAGATCACTTGCTTTTGTTTTGACAGTGTGCTTGTGGTGTGGGCTTTGAAAGTGTTTTGAAAAATTTCTTTGTAATAGTTCTCGTTTCTATAAGAACGCGTACAAAGTTTTGTTTTGAAAGATGGTTCAAAGATGTGTTTGTGGATTGTGTTTTGGAAAGTGGTTTTTGAAAAGACATTTTGCAATGGTTCTCATCTCTATAAGAATGTATACAAAAGGTTTTGTCTTTTGAAAATATTTTGAGATGAAAGTGTTGGTGTAAAATGTTTTTGTCGTGAGCAAGCGAGTAACTGAGAGCGAATCTACCTACTCGAAAGATCTCAAATGTTCTTTTGTTCCTCCTTTAGATGTTGCTATCTTACCATCGATTTGGTAAGAAGCCCCATCGTTGGATGTAAAGGGACAGGCGCGGGTCGATTTTACAGTCATCGAAAGCAACTTATGTGACGCTTTAGCAATTTTTGTAAGGGACGAGATCATTTTATCGAAGGAAACGTCGAGGGTCATCGAGGGACTACGATATTTTTCATCGAAGGGTCATTTCTAAAACGTCCCATACTCGAGGGACATGACTGTATTTCCGAGGCAACGAGCGAGGTTACCCTAGAGGTGCGTGTGTGAAGAAGTGTGTTTGTTTCAAGTTAATTTTATCTTTGAAATTAGGTTATCTAGCGATTAATTTTTTGATCTTTCCATACACGCCTAATTATTATACAGTAATGAGTAAAACAAAAAAAATGCGGAAATTGAAATTCTACGCTATTACAGAGCTTCGGGAATGGGGGTACAAATTAATGAATGGGGGTGGCAGTAAAAGTCTAGTTAAACTATTACAAACCATAAGTCAATACAATAATCGAAAGAATTTGAAAAATAGTAAACTACGAGCTAATGAAAAAAAAGAATGAAAATTGTTTTTCTTTTCTTTTTTAGTGTGTTTTTATTAGAAAAAGGTAAAAGCATCGATAGTGTTGCCAAGTGCATTGGATGCTCCATCAAAGAACAGGGTCCATCGGGACCCTTGTTCAGGTCCGTCATATGGCCTGACTTCTTCACAGTTGTCTAGTGTAATGATGTCTTCATCCGAGAATTCAAACTTCATGGACTGATAGTCTTCCACAGCTTGGTGAGCGAGGTTATCAGCTAATACACTACCCTTTATAGCTTTCTGGGTAGTATACTGTATGTCATATTCTGTCAGGATCATCTGCCATCTTGCTAATCTCCCAGAAAGAGCGGGCTTCTCAAAGATGTATTTTATCAGATCCATTTTAGCTATCAACAAAGTAGTATGGGTCAGCATATACTGTCTCAGCCAGCGAGCAGCCCATGCCAGAGCGCAGCAAGTTTTCTCGAGCAGTGAATATCTTGTTTCACAATCGGTAAACTTTTTGCCCAGGTAATAAATAGCATGATCTTTTCGGCCAGACTCGTCATGCTGCCCCAACACACACCCCATTGAGTTTTCTAAAACAGTCAAATACAGGATTAAAGGCCTTCCCTCGACAGGTGGCAACAACACAGGAGGCTCTTGAAGGTATTCTTTGATTTTGTAAAAAGCAACTTGGCATTCGTCATTCCATTTGACTACTTGATATTTCTTTAAGAGCTTGAAGATTGGCTCACAAGTAGCTGTCAGGTGAGAAATGAACCTGGCGATGTAATTCAAACGTCTCAAGAATCCTTTGACTTCCTTCTCAATACGAGGAGAAGACATCTCTTGTATTGCTTTAACCTTGGCAGGATCAACCTCTATAACTTTGTTGCTGACGACAAAACCTAGGAGTTTACCAGACCGTACGCCGAACGTGCATTTGTTTGGATTCAACCTCAACTTATATTTCTTCAGCCTCTCAAACAGCTTATGTAAGTGGTTAAGATGCTCTTCTTCCATTTGCGATCTGGCTATCATATTGTCTATGTATACCTCTATCTCATGATGTATCATGTCATGAAATAAAGCTATCATGGCGCGTTGATAAGTTTCCCCTGCATTCTTCAGTCCGAATGGCATGACCTTATAGCAGAATGTGCCCCACTGTGTGACAAAGGTTGTTTTCTCCATATCCTCAGGCGCCATTTTGATTTGGTTGTAGCCTGAGAAACCGTCCATGAAGGAAAACACTTTGTGTTATGTCGTATTGTCAACTAGAATGTCGATGTGGGGAAGTGGGAAATCATCTTTGGGGCTTCCCCTATTCAAATCTCTATAGTCCACACACATTCGCACTTTACCGTCTTTCTTGGGCACAGGAACAACATTGGCCACCCATTGGGGATAAGAGATGACAGCCAAAAATCCAGCATTGAATTGCTTCATGACTTCTGCTTTAATATTTTCTGACATATCAAGCCTCATGCGGCGAACCTTTTGCTTTACTGGAGGGCAATATTCTCTTGTAGGCAGACGATGTACCACAATGTTTGTATCAAGTCCCGACATGTCTTCGTACGACCAGGAAAAGACTTCAACATAATCGTGTAATAACTGAATCAGGCGCTCCTTGACACTGGGTTCTAAATTGGCACCCACCTTGACCTCCTTTTTGTCCTCCTCAATACCTAAGTTAACTATTTCAACCAGCTCTTCGTGCGGCTGAATGGTCCTTTCTTCCTGTTGCAACAACCTGGCCAACTCCCCTGGCACCTCACAATCTTCCTCACTTTCGTCGTCGGCTTGGTAGATCGGATTTTCAAAGTCACAATTGGCCATAGCAGAACCGTTACCCATGGGATCCTGAGTGGATGTAGATCTGCATTTTAATATGTGAGTGTGTGTAAGAGCATAGCTACGTTTGAAAGAAATAAAATGTAAGAAAGAAAGAAAAAGAACACAAAATTTGATGCAAAAGCGTCCATGATTCATTAATGACATATGAGAATGAAGTGACAACCCTCACAAATGGACCGTTGTGCCTCGGGTAAGACACAAGATTTTAAAAGTCTGAATTGCTTAAATATTACAAGCCTGAAAACATTAAAAGACAATTACTCTTGAATAAAAGTAATAGGAATGAAATATTTGGCCTCCTAATTGTTGAGCCCTCCGTCGATGGTTGGGAAAATCCATTCGTCCATATCACAGCTGCCATCACTGTCTTCCACTGCATTAACTCCTTGATTGTTGATACACAGAGGTGGTCCCCCAGTGCAAGAACGTCGAACAGCTCTTTGGGCCTCTGAAGTGAACCCCAACCCAAATTTATCGGACTTGTAGGGAATATCCGGAAGCTGTCCCCAGATGGTACACCCGCCTTTTTCAACTACCGCTCGAGCATCTTTCAAAGAGGCCATCTTCAGTGGAGGTCTGGTAATCTTTGGGACCTTTGGAGTAGACTTGGTTTTCGCGACCGTTGCTGGAACCTCCTCAAAGTTCTGACAGGGAGTCTCGATGAATTCACCATCCATTTCAACATACCTGAAAGAGTTCAAATGACTAACCATGTACTCTTCCTCTCCGTGATATGTGACAATCTTTCCTTTGATCGGGTATTTTAGCATTTGGTAAAAGGTTGAAGTGACGGCACCAGCACCATGGATCCAGGGTCGACCCAATAGACAAGAGTATGAAGGGCAGATATCCATCACATAGAAGGTTGAGTCAAAAGTCTGAGTTCCAATTTTTATGGGGATACTAACTTCTCTGTGCACTGTCCTCTTGGAACCATCAAAGGCCCTTACTATGATGTTTCTAGGTTTCAAGATGAGCCCCTCGCAATCCAGTCGATCGTGAGAATTTTTGGGCAAGACATTTAATGATGAGCCAGTATCCACCAGAACATGGGCAAGTGTGGTGCCCCTGTATTCAATGGAAATATGCAAGGCACCGTTGTGCTTCCTTCCCTTAGAGGTTAAATCAGCGTCGGAAAAGCCCAATCCGTTATCAGCAGTTAGACTGGCCACACAGTTTTCAAATTGGTCGATGGAGGTCTCTTGGGGCACGTGGGCGGTCTTAAGAAACTTTACCAAGGCTTTGGCGTGGGCCTCAGAACACAAAAGTAAGGACAACAATGATATCTTCGAGGGGGTCTGCACCAACTATTCTACAATGTTGTAGTCACTTTTCTTGATTATCTTCAGTATTTCTTCTATCTCCTCTCTAGAAGCTTCAAGGATGATTTTGGGACGCTCTCTTTCTTGGACAGGCTCATTCAAAGCCTCTTTTCCCCTTGTATCGGTAGTAGGGATAACAGTAGGGGTATCATTGGGAGTTTCGGTAGGAGTGGCAGTAGGAATGATCACAAGAGTAGCAACGGTCTTTGGAGAAATCTCAGGTGAGAAGACTCTTCCACTTCTTGTTATTTTGCTGGTCCCAGTGATATTACCGATATCGGGATCAATATCTCTCACAACTTCATCTTTGACAGCCAACTGATCTTGCTTGACGCCATATTAATAAACGTCAGCCCCATAATTCCAGGGAACTTTATCCGAAGAGTAAGACATTGGTCTTGGCATAGTGATGATTAAAGGCGCAAACCTTGGAACAGATGTAATCCTGATGGGTCTTTTGGTGGAGACCCTGGGAGGATTGTCGGAAATGGTGATTTTTGAAACATCTTGATAAGAACTTCTGGTAGGAGGAAGCTTTTCAAATAGGATTTATTTACTAGTCATCAGGCGCTGGACGCCTATCTTTAGTAACAAACATCCGTTCGGTAGAGACTTGCATAAGTGACAATCTTCATCGCAGCATGGGAACAGACCGGCTTGTAGTAGATTCTGTTTAATGGTCAACAGAGGAGTAACTAAGTCATTCACGGAGGAGACAAAACGATCAGCATCAATGGCGTTGATACCTTGGCCATGTCTGGGCATTGGCGCTGTTATTACATTAGGCATTTCTGGGGGATCAAATTCAATCTCTTTTGCATCGATAAGGTCTTGCACCTTATTCTTTAAGGCCCAACAGTCATTTGTATCGTGCCCCGGGCTTTCAAAATGATAGGCACATCGAGCGTTTGGGTTGTAGCGAGGAGAAGCAGTATTGGGGTTTTTGGGAGCTTCCTTTAGAGTTTCTAGATTGGTCTTCAGAAGGTGTGGCAAAACTTGAGACATGATCATGTTGATTCGGGTAAATCGTCACATGGCCGCTTCCGAGTTGCGCTGATAATTTCGCTGTTGATTTGGCATAGGATTAGAAATCATAACAGCCTCTACCGTCGGGCAACAGTCAGTTTTGTTTTGATTCCTATAGTCATATGCATCACTGGCCTATTTTTTTCCAACAAAGGGCTTCTTCATCATACTTGAGGATGCATCTCTTTGAATTTTGCCGCTTTTTATACTGACCTCGACCCGCTCACCAGTCATGATTAATTCGGTAAACCCAGCCGAGGAACTCCCAATCAGGTGATTGAAAAATGGTCCCGACAAGGTGCCTAGGAACATATCCACTAATTCTCTATCAGATAGAGGGCGCTGGACTCTTCCTGCGAGATCCCTCCATTTTTTAGCATAGGTTTTGAAACCTTCACCTGTTCCCATAGACATACTTTGCAAATTGCGTCCTAGTTGGAGCTAAATCAGCATTGTACTGATATTGTTTGTAGAAAGCGGCGGCCAAATCTTCCCAATTGCGAACATTGGTCCCTTCCAATTGATAGAACTAATCCAACTACATCCCGGACAAGCTCTCTTGGAAGAAATGCACCCACAGACTCTTGTCAGCCGTATGGGGTTGAATCTTTCTGACATATGACCTTAGATGTAGCTTCGGGCAAGAGACACCGTCGTATTTGGCGAAAGTGGGGACCTTGAATTTTTGTGGGATGACAACCCCTGAGATGAGTCTTAATTCTTCAAAGTCCAAATCGGGTACCCTCTGAATCTCCATAGCATTCAAACGATCCTCTAGCTGTTTGTAGGTATCATCAGCAGGAGGATATTGATCCTCAGAGTAATCAGGCTCTTCCTCTTCCGCAGATGTTGGGTCATTGTTCACTTCCTGGGTCCCGTCTCCTTGATTATCTCCTTCACCCGATGATGTTGAAAAGTCTAAAGTTTGTCTGGCTTGTCCTTTAAACCTTCTTCCCATGATCACAACACCGGTTGATTTCTTCACTTTCTTCTTCTTCTCTTTGGCCACCAGAGTCTTCAACTCCTCTTGTCCTTTTGTCAGAGCCAAGAGCATTTGTTGAAACTGGGTGTTCTGCGCCTGAAGATCTTTCACGGTCTGTTCAACATCCATCTCACTGAAATAAACAGTAGAAGGATAAGGTGACCTGTTATGAGAAACCTGTATGGTGTTATGATGAATGTAGATGCAATATGCAAATGATTTCAAGGAAAATTAGAGATTTAAATTTGTTCAATCCAAAAAGGAACACACGTCATATTAAAAATCCAAGTTTGAATACATCATGCCTCCTTGGGCTTACAATGAAAGAAACAAAATACAACCAAACTCCTAAGACAAAAAGACTGGACGCATCCTCTTTGGAGAAATGTAGGCATTCAGGTTTTTCTCTTCATGAAGAACTTTGGTGAGCTCCAGAACCTTCTTCTCATTGGCGTAATACTGGGCTTCAAAGGTGTCTCTCTCTTCCTTCAACTGAACCCAAGCTTTCTGCAGGTCTTCGAGAGAGGTAGGCATGTCAGGATGAAGAACGGTGTATGGGACGTCTCCTTCAATAACAGGCTCTATGATGACAGGAAGGATGGAAGGGTAAGGCATCAAGAGACTCTGAGCACGAGCCCGTACCCACCTAAGGTGAGGCTCGAGAGGGTTAGAGTTTTTATGTCCCAAAGTCCTAATGTCCACCTTGTTCACCATTCCCCAAGCACGTGTAAACCTCTGGCGGTAACCTTTGTCTTCTTTGTCGCAGTCGAACACCAGACCTTGGATGAGCATCTCGTGAGGGTCGTCTCTTCGGGCATACCCAAACTGTCGAAGAGCTAAGCAGGGGTTGTGGGTGATACCTCCCCTAATACCAAGCAGAGGTACATTAGGGAACTCCCCACAACGGTCAATGATAGAAACATCTTCCAAGGATCTCGAACACCAACGGATATCAGAGTGGGTGAGAGACATCATCCTTTGGGACCATGTCAGACTTTGCTCGTTCTTTAATGCTGATTGAGGTAGGTGTGAAGTGAACCACTTAGCGAGTAGGGGGATACAACACAAAAGAGTACCTCTTTTCTTCATGGTGCGGGTATGAAGGCAATGCAAGATGTCTCCTAGTAAGGTAGGTATAGGATTGCGAGAGAGAAAGACTTTGATGGCATTAACGTCTATGAATTGGTCCAAATTGGGAAACAGAACCAAACCATAAATGAGAAGAGCTAGGATGTCTTCAAAAGCTTGGAAATCCATGTCATCCTAGAATGAACGAGCTTTTTCCAATAGAAACTTAGCTAGAAAGCCTTTAACCCCGCTTCTTGTCTCCCAATTGGCTATGATGTCGGCCCTCTTCATATGCAAAGCTTCGGCGATGACTTCAAGTTTTGGAATCCCTTCTAGACCGGTTAACGGTATCTGATCAAGCACGGGCACCCCTAAGAGTAGGGAGAACTCTTCCAATGTAGGTACCAACTGATAGTTCGGGAAAGTGAAACAATGATGTACGGGATCAAAGAATTGGAATAGTACACACATCATTTCTTCTTGGAAGTTGGATGTAGCCAAACTGAGGAGTCGGCCATACTTCTTGGTAAAAGGAGAATCCCCGGACACTCTTGAAGATAGCTCTTGAAGTTTAGGGTGTGCTTTTACAAAGCTGATTGGGATGGTGTTTCTTCGGAGGGAATTCATGATCCACAAAACAAAAACAAAGATAAATTTCTAAATCCTTGAAATGGTTAGTGAGCATGCGTATGATGTTTATGATGTTTATGATGTTTATGTACAAGTAAATATATACACACAACAAACAGGTCCCTATGTTTTAGGCTTGCATGAGTTTTGTAGGTAAGTACCCTCTTAAAGTTTAGTTGGCTCAACCTGTCCTAATAATAGCGATCGGGTTCTAAAGGATCTCAATATCACCGACCTTTCTCTTAGGCATTGTCTCAGCACAACAATTTTTTCTTGCGACCAAGATATCCCAAAAGTCTAGCCTCAATGAGTGTAGTATCGACTATCAACCATTTTTCAGCTCTACACCGAAACCGGCTATCTCACTACGTCCTAATGGCCAAGTTTGTTCAATTAGGGTTCTAAAGACAATTAATGCTTCATGATGCCACTCAGAGGCCCCGTATTCTCCTCGATTCACCACGAGGGATACCGATACCCACGAATGCATCACACTAACATAGCCATTGTTTCAACCATATCGGTCTACGCTGATCAATTTCCATAATCTATTTCTATCTACCTAAAAAGGTGTCCTAGATCCGGGTGGAGGATCAAAGCAAGCCCAATACAAAGAACTAAATATAAAGCATACAAATCAAATAATGAAAGCAATAAAATATGATCTAACCCTAAGGTAACCCCACTTTTAGAATGATTCCCCAGCAGAGTCGCCAGTTCTGTGATACGGTGGGAGAACTGACTTGAGGTTTTGCGTTTCGATCACATTTGTGCTTATAGCAAGAGTCACCACCAACTTTTCTTTTATCCAAAAGGAAAGGTAAAAAAGTACATGAAAGACCTTTCGAGATTATTTCTCGGGTTCGGGGGGTAGATTATGAAAAGGGAAGGTATTAGCATCCTTTTCATCAGTGGTTTTCCATGGGCTCTTAGTTACTCGCTTAGATCACTTGCTTTTGTTTTGACAGTGTGCTTGTGATGTGGACTTTGAAAGTGTTTTGAAAATTTTCTTTGTAATGGTTCTCGTTTCTATAAGAACGCGTACAAAGTTTTGTTTTGAAAGATGGTTCAAAGATGTGTTTGTGGATTGTGTTTTGGAAAGTGGTTTTTGAAAAGAAATTTTGCAATGGTTCTCGTCTCTATAAGAACGTATACAAAAGGTTTTGTCTTTTGAAAATGTTTTGAGATGAAAGTGTTGGTGTAAAATGTTTTTGTCGTGAGCAAGCGAGTAACCGGGAGCGAATCTACCTACTCGAAAGGTCTCAAATGTTCTTTTCTTCCTCCTTTAGATGTTGTTATCTTACCATTGATTTGGTAAGAAGCCCCATCGTTGGATGTAAAGGGACAGGCGCGGGTCAATTTTACAGTCATCGAAAGTAACTTATGTGACGCTTTAGAAATTTTTGTAAGGGACGAGATCGTTTTATCGAAGGCAACATCGAGGGTCATCGAGAGACTATGATCTTTTTTATCGAAGGTTCATTGCTAAAACGTCCCATACTCGAGGGACATGACTGTATTTCCGAGGCAACGAGCAAGGTTACCCTAGAGGTGCGTGTGTGAAGAAGTGTTTGTTTCAAGTTAATTTTATCTTTGAAATTAGGTTATATAGCGATTGATTTTTTGATCTTGCCATACACGCCTAATTATTATATAGTAATGAGTAAAACAATAAAATACGGAAATTGAAATTCTACGCTATTACAGAGCTTCGGGAATGGGGGTACAAATTAATGAATGGGGGTGACAGTAAAAGTCTAGTTAAACTATTACAAACCATAATTCAACACAATAATCGAAAGAATGCGAAAAATAGTAAACTACGAGCAAATGATAAAAAAGAAAGAAAATTGTTTTTTTTTCTTTTTTAATGTGTTTTGATTAGAAAAAGGTATATATATATATATATATATATATATATATATATATATATATATATATATATATATATATATATATATATATATATATATATATATATATATATATATATATAATGGTAACATAACTAAAACAAAAGTTAATCTTAATTAAGTTAAAAAATTTAAGATTATCCAAAAAAAATTAAAATTCTAAAATTTATTAAGACAAAACGAAAACTAGTTAATTTTAACTAAAGAGAAATTTTCTTTTTTTTTTGTATTATTTCTTTTTAATTACACTAATCAGCCTAAGTTAATTACTAACATTAAAACTAATTAAATTTTTTTAAATATTTTTATGAAATGTCTTTTTTTTAATAAAACAAAGGACTTATTCTAAATACAAATTAATTCAAAAAAATAAAAAGAAAACTGTTGCTGGGCCGGTCCAGGTTGACCCGGTTCCGAGCCCAGCTCTTATCCAAATGAAATCATGGGTCTTCAAAAACCCTAAAGTGATGAGGCTAATGCCTCTTACCGATTGAACCTCACTTTGTTCAACAACAAAATCTAGGTTTAACTTATTATCTCTTTGTTCTAAGTTCATCTCCCTCAACCAAACGAAAACGACAACAATCTTCTGGTTCTCCTAGTTCTAATAACGAAACAAAAAAAACCCTGCCTATCACTCTGTCTCTCGCGACTATGTTTGCCCAACTGTGTTTCATCCTCTTTGCCTCTTAATTCACGACTTTAGAATAAACAAGACACTACAAATTACAAGGATAATGGATAAATGCAGAGAAACTGAAAAATACCTGCTTTGAATATTCTCAGAGATGACAAACCCAAGGTAAGCTCGATCCTTTTTCTTTGCTTCGTATAAAAATCTTGTCTTTTGGATTCAGATGTTGCAGCGTATTGAGTTGCTGTCAATGTTTGCAGATTGGTTGATGCACGGTTACATTTTAGTGGAGGTTTAATCGATGATGTTGCATGTGGTGGTCGGCCAAATAGAATTCGAGGAGTTTTTGCTTTATATTTTCTCTTCTGGGTTTGAGATGATTTGTATTTGTTGAATTTTTGGCTTTGAGTTTTTTTGATTTGCTGGTTCTGTGATGTTTGAGTTGGTTTGAGATAAAGGGTTTTGTTGAACTTTTGGTTCTGGGTTTTTGTGATTTGCTGGTTCTGGGATGTTTTAGTTTTTTTTTAGACAAAGGGTTTTGTTGAACTTTTGGTTCTGAGTTTTTGTGATTTGCTGATTCTGTGATGTTTGAGTTGGTTTGAGACAAAGGGTTTTGTTGAACTTTTGGTTCTGGATTTTTGTGATTTGCTAGTTTTGGGATGTTTTAGTTTTTTTTAATGGTATTTTTTGTGTATCAACCTCTCTTTGATGTTAATGCAGAGCCTTTCTTTTATATTCAATGAGAGTGGATTTTTGGGGGGAAGTATTGGCGAGTTTGAATGGATTTTATATGTTGATTTGTGGCTTTTGAGTGCAAGTTGATATTTTGCCGTTTTAGTGCAAGTTTGGGCAGGTCTTAGACTGTAATGTAGGTTGGTTTGCTAGTTGTTTTGGGTTGCTTTACAGGGCTGCCAGTTTGTTTGTATGTGTACAACAACTTTGCACAATTTTGGGATTGGTTCTATGGCCTAGGTGATATCCACCCAACTCTATTTTTCCTCTTTCATTTTTCTGTGAAATAAAGCACTTTTTGCTTTTGATATATTTTCTAAAGGGTTTGCTTGACTTTAGGAAAGTGATGACATGTGAACAAGCTGAGCAAGTTGACTTGTATTACAATATTTGATGTCTTTGGCTTGTTGCTTGCATTTTGTTTGTTTTGTTCTGTTGTATACATGTGTTGCTGCCTTTGTTTATTATATGTTGGTCTGCGGCACTTGTTGTGGGTTTGTTGCAGGTTTGGTTATGCCTTGGACAGCTTGCTTGTTGTCTGCTATTTTGCTTGCTGTTACTTGCTGCCTTGCTGTTACTTGCTGCCTTGTTGTTTGCGCTTGCTGCCTTGCCTGTCCAATTTATATATTTATTTATTTTTCCCCTTTTTTGTGAACCAAAACCTAGGTTTTTGAGATTTGCAGAAATAGGGAGAAATGGACAAACAAAATTCTGATTCCTAAAAGCAAACCCTAGTGATGAGAAGAAATTCATTCTAAACAAATAGTTCCTGAATTTTTCACATACTTGCTAATTTTTCTTTTCCTTGTTTCATGTGCAACTGAGAATTGGGCGATCAAGGTTGAAAGACAAAGAGGCTATAGCGAGGAGTGAATGAGTTTCTTGAAGATGAGGCGAACGAAGAAGCATTATTTCTTTCCTTTTCCTTTTGTAAACAAGACAAAATGTGATTTGTATCTTAAATTGTAATCCTCTTTGAAGTATATTCTAAAATTGTTCTTTTGTAACATAAATCAATGGAACCTTGAAGTTTATTTGAAAACTTGGATGATGATCGTTGAATTGGAATTGAATTTTTGAGTTTCGGGTAAATTCTTCTGGATTATGGAATACTTGATACAAACTATTTATTGAAAATAAACTTGAGCTTGAAATGATGCTGATTTGTATGGTTCAAAATTGTCCACCTGAATGAAATTTAATTTTGAAAGCAGATACTTCAAACGTGATTAGCCCGAATATCTCAAAATGATGGATGCAACTGAATCCTTGAACCATTCTTGAAAGAGCCAACAATTCTTCGAGAACATTAGTCAAAAATTCACTTTAATTCAAATAATCACCAATGCTTCAAAAACCCATGACTTGAACTAATCAACAAACCATCCAATAAATCCCACACCTAACATTCTATACCATGAACGATCTCATCATAAAAGCAAAAGTCTTGAGGAAACGATTAGGACAAGAACTAAACTTAGGAGTTATGAACATTCTAAATCACGAAATGACCCGTAGCGTTTTCACCAACTTTTCATAGCTTTTAAGCATAATTCGGCCTAGATCCTTGAAGAGAATTTGTTGATGACATCACTTAGGACAATATGCAAAAATAATCATCTCAAGATCTTGTAATTTGGATAAATAACGATCAGACGACCGTTACTGGAAATTAGGTCAAAATTCAAGATGCGACTTCTAACGCATTCGAATTTTGGTGATCTTCTACGCGTAATCAGCTCTTGACTTGTTAAGAGAAATTTGAGGTGGCATCAGGGAGAATCATACACAAGGAAAACCGCTCAAAAACAATGAATATGAAGAAGTTACAATCGTTTGAATTTGTTCTCGCCAAAAGGGTTGATTTTGGTGTTGTTGTAGTCATTTTCAGTCATCTGAACCATTGATTGAGCAAACTTGTACTGCAAGGTTTGAAAACTGGTTTAAAACAACTCTGAGGAGATATGAAGACCTATGAAAATCATTTGAAACCTTGAAGGATCAATTTTCTTTGAGAAGCGCAAAACCCTAATTGCTGACTGGTTGCTTAGGAAGAGAATCTGCTTGATCAACTTATGAGCCAAATTGAGTGTTTGAGAAACCCTGGGGTAGCATCTTGAGTGGAAAATGGGAGGGAAAATTTTGGGATACAACAGGTACCATCGTTGCTTTCCATTCTTGATATAGACAACTACTCTGAAACACCCTGGAAATGAAATGCAAATGCATGTTAACTTCTTTTTTCATATACATTCTATTTTTTAAAATAAAAATGCTATATGTAAGTGCAAAACATGGAATCAATGGTAACTCAAAATCACGAGTTTTCCTGAAAGCAATACCATCAAGCCACAAGTTTAGATGACGATAACATCCTATTTGAACCTCATCTGATCATGGACGACATGACCACACTAGTAGGACCTTCGTCTAGTAGCCGTCATGTTCCACTCTATTCCTAGGTTTCCTAGATAGTGCACTATGGCCTGGGTATTGGGCCTTTTACCTTAATAGTAACACCCACCTAACAAGAAAACACAAAATCCAGCACAACAGATAACCAGTATATAGAAGACGGTAAAATTCAATGCATACATATGCTCAGATAAACATGTAAAAATGAATAAATTATACAGCACAAATATAACACCCAATGAAACAAAACAACAAAATCAAGAAGCGACTCTGGGATGCACTAGCATTTGGTCAATCTATCCCCAGTGAAATCGCCAATTGAAACAACCGGCGAAACAATCATTGAGAGAGAATCAATTAAGTCACTATCAAATATTTTATCCCACTGGAAGGGAAAGGTAAACATAGAGTAAACCTAATAAGGGTGAAATCAAGGTCAAACAACTGAGGGATATGGATAAGGGAGTCTATTATGCAAGGGGAAGGTATTATCACCCCTCACGTCCGTGGTACTCTACGGGATCCACTCTTGTTGTTCTAATAAAAGGGTGTGTTCTAATATAAAGATTAGAAACTAAGGACAAAATTCAAAGAGGGAATGCATGCAAAAGAAAACACATGGAAAAGGAGGAATATTTACAAAGTTTCGCTCACCTAAGCCCCACGACCAAATGCGTAAGTATCCCTTTTAAGGAATCAGAGTGTCGTAGTTTGACTCGAAAGTTTTCGCTTAATTTGTATTTTTTATGAACAATATTAATTTTGTTTTCTATCGTAGCTCAACATTTCAAGACTCACGCATTGGCACAGAAATGAATTAATATGTTCTACCTAAAAAGGTATTTTCAATAGAAAAATTCCCAAAGGCGGATGATGCTACATTCGTGCTCTAGCAATTAGACATAGTGCTACCTGACCCTTGGGGATTTATGCATCATATTGCGTAGATTATAATTAATATATCCTTTTGAGAATTTCAAAGAAAGGTCCGAAGGTGGAAAATTTTGCATTGGTTGATATTTTTTACCTTGAAAAAGGATTTAAGAGATATTTGATGTTTTATGCATTTGCCAAAGAAAAAGGTTTTAGTCTTAATCATACAAAAGAGGAAGAAAGCATCTAAGAGAAACTATCTAACTATATCCCTAATGTTATCATACAATGATTGATCCTAAGGTTGAGGTTTGAAAAGGAAATCTCCACCTATGTTAGCATGCATGGATTACGATCCTAATGTCTAACTTGCATTGTAAACAAAACAAGTGAATCCTAAGGGAACATACAAATGTTACAACCTAATGAAAGGAGAAAAGATAAGTGAAATCAAACAAAGTCGCACTAAAACTAAAAAAAAATTGAGTGAGAGCTAACAACAACAAAGAGTCTAATGGATCTCAAAGTAGGAGTAAGGAACTTTTTCCATTTGATTTGCTCGAGCACCAACATCGAGTAATAACTTAGAGCGTCAACATTTAAAGAAATGTGAGATAATATTGTCGAAACAAATGACAAAGTATGGGGGATGATTACGAACCTTTTTCCACTTAATTTGATTCAATGGACAAGAATATGCATGGTCCAAAGCATCAATGCGTAACACGAGCTAAGAACGACACAAACTAGAATGTGTGGGGATCAATTGTGGACCCTTTGTTCCACTTATTGACTCGATAGAAAGAAAAAAGTAAAAGGAGGGGGGGTTTCCTTCTTTGAGGACTTTAGCACACAGGCAAACACAAACATGGCCTCATCGAGGACTTTACAAAACAAACATCACCTTCTTTAAGGACTTTAAACAGATTTCCCACCTAAAGTTGGGACTCTCAGTCATGTGTCATAACCGGCAAAAAATTAAGAGTCGCCGCCATTAAATTTTCTCCTTAGGACGGGGAATAATGGATAACCCTAAATATTTAGAGATTCTAAGTTCGTGAGTCAGTTAGATATAGGGAAGGTGTTAGACACCCTTCATCTCCCTTGTTCTCAAGGGGCTCCGCTTTTAGGTTTAAGGGTAAGATGGGGAATTTGGTAGTTAATATTTCTATATGTTGAGAAAAGGACTTAATTTTTTTGTTATGAACTCGCCTTGGTTTTAACCGTGTGCCTACGTATCTCCTTATGAAGAATCAGAGTCCAATTTCATTGTTCGAATGTGTTTGGTTAGTTTTTTTATGGATTGTGGAATTATTTTGAATTCTCCTTGAACCTTGTCTGGGTTTGAAAATAGCGTAGTCGTAGATGCAATTCGCAGTTAATAGAAAATATCTTCACAATACTCTTTTAAAATAAAGTTGAATTTGAAATTAAGTTAGTAAAAATTTTGGTATCTGATGGGTTAGCTGTCTAGAATGCAAGATGCAATTTGAAAAAAAAAAGTAGCTTTGAATGATAAAAAATATTTGATAAAATAGAAAAAAAATGAGGTTAGTATTTTAGAAAATAGTTAATAAATAACTATTTTCTTATTATTAGAAATATATCAAATATTTTTAATATTAATCTAGTATTTATTTATTAAAATAATTTTATGACAAATGCAAAAAATATTTTAATGTAATATGTTAAAAAAATGATATGAGATACTATATAAAAAATAAAGTAAATAAAATAAACAAAACAAAACAAAAAATTATTTAATTAATTAAATGTCAAAATTACGCAAGTGGGGGGCAAATATTAAATCAGGGGGTGCAAATATGAAGGGCTTAAGCCCAAAGTTAATTTTGCGCCCAAAAGCGTAGGGGTGCATTTTTTAACTTAGGTAGTAAGAAGGGAGGTTTAAATAGCGTTGGGCTTGAGCCTAGAAATTCATACAAGAGCCCAATACCAACTTTGGGTCAATTTGAGCTTTGCATGGGAGGGAACATGCATTATGGTGAGGTTAACAAATCTGGCGCATTGACTCAGATCAGGTGGCCAACAAGAATTGAACCTAGACCATTGATTTGGAGTATGCTAAACGGAGGGTTTATATTAACTGGTCGACTGAGCACATAGTAGACAAAGCACGGGTGACTGGTCAACAATCGCCTTATCCAGGGGCTCTCAAGGAGCCACCTGGCGTGCATCTAAAGACGAAGAGAGCATTATAAAAATGAAACTATGAGCTCAGGGCTCATTTTCTGTTCCTCTTTCTCTCTCTACACAAACATAACACGACCCTTTATAATTTTAGAGAGAGAGGCTATGCCTTCTCTCTAGAATTCTGGCGATCAGAAATCGCCTCCGCCCTTGGTGTCATCGGCTAGAAATCACTTCCACACATGGTAGCTCCAGGGCACCACCAGCTTCAACAACCTCCACCATAGATCTTTATACCTTCAACCAAAATCCTGCCCAGATCTTCATATCTTCATTTGGGTTTGCAAGAACCCTATGAAGATCAAACCTAACCCTAACAACCTTCATCCAAACCCTAAGAACCATAACCCCTATTCTTCAACCCTAACTGAATCATCAAAACCTAATCAGTTCGTACCTAATCCTAACCCAAATCACAAAACCCTAACATGTTTTACCCTAACCCCAACCCCAGATCAAAATAAAAACCCAAAATCACCAACACAAGCAGAAATTACAGAAGAATTACACCAATCAATCATCAACAAATTATACCCTAAGCTGAGTTTTAGAATTATCGTCCGTGCAGTGAATCTCGTAGTATTAGTCCTCTTCTAGTTTATCTTCTTCTCCTTTTAATCTCTTTCTCTTTTTTTTTTGCAAGTACCTTTAACTGAGAGCTAGGGCTGAGCTCTGAAGAACTTAGGGTTTCAGTCGTGAAACCCAAGTTTTCAATGAGAAGAGCTTTAGTGAGGGTGGGGTTTGCAACACACAAGAATCTCCAAGGGTTGTTCTCCAAATTTTTCACCCTCTTTTATGTGTTAGTCCTTAGGTTTTTATAGGCATTAGGATAGATTTGAATTAGAAAAATTATTAGATGATTAGCAGAGAATGATTCAATCAGAATCAATCTAAGATTTGATTTGATTTGATTGTATTGTAAAGTAGATTGAGGGTTTGCGATTCTTGTAATGAACTTGGACTTGTTATTGTATAAATTTGTTTCAGTTAATAAAACAAAATCTATTTGATTTGATCCAAAAACGATTCAATTTCTTCAAATCTGGAATTCTGGACTTGGGTGTCTTGGTGAAGAAGATGAAAGATTGGGTGAAACTTGAGAATTAGGGTTTTACCCTAAGGTTGACTTGGCCAACAAGATTTTAAATAATAATAATAATAAAATAAAATAAATAATAATAAGATAAAATAATAAATTGTATAATCAAAGGGAGTTGACTCCGGGTCAACCCCTCTTTAATACTTAATACTATTATTTTTTCTAACAATAATAATATGCAATATATATATATATATATATATATATATATATATATATATTAATAATAACAATAATAATTTAAATTAAAACTCAAATGTTGACCACAGTCAACTTCCTAACCCCATGGGACTATAGATTATTGAATTAGCAGGTTTGGGCCCCTCTAGAGAAAAAACATACCCCTTGTTTCTAATTTAACCCCCATTACCACCAATATCGTGAAAAATATAAATTACTAACAACAAAAAATACAATAGCACCAAGATTTAAATAACAAAATAAACAGTAAAAATAAATTGATTATTGACACTAGAGGGAAAATTTGGGGCACGATAGCTGCCCCTATTTAATTGCTCTTCGATTGAGGGTGCGAGAATATGAAGGTCTCGCACATTTGGATTAGAGGGTTATTAAATAATGGAAAACCCCAAAATTTGACCACAAACTTGAACAGATATGAAAAGATAAACCCCAAAAGATAGATAGATAGGCGATGGTGACACGGTTAACCCACCCATTCTGAAGTAAAGAGTATAATTAATCTAGATATGATGACGCGGATGACTCGTCAACACTTAGAAAAGGTAGTCATAGATTTTGTGTATTCACCGCAACCTAGGGAATAAATAACACATGTTTGAAAATAGATAACTTATCACTGCTTCGAGACTGACGCGACAAGCCATATTGTAGTCATTATTCACCACGACCTAGAGGATAAATACCACCAACTTGATGATTCACCGTTGCTTGGAGACTGATATAATGAATTATGTTGCAGATCTTCACCTATCTACCGCAACCTAGTTGGTGGATAATACTAGTTCGAAAAATAGATAACTTAATAAAGCTTCGAGATTAACATAGTAAGCTATATCGCAAATTTGCATATCTATCACACCAGGGGATAAATGTTGCGGATTTTAAAAAGAGTGTTTTGATAATTGAATCTTAGATAACTAAGCCAAAGATATAATGATTTACCGGTTGTGTGTGTTCTCAACCAAGGTATTTGTTTGTCTTGTGCAGATAAGCTAATTCATAATAGGCCCCAAGTTATGTCACGACATTCCTGGCCTGAGCAATTTTGAAAATGCAATGCACAATGTATTTTCACAATGCCCTAGGTTGATATGATACCCATTTGTGTTATTTTGTATATTCCCAAATGTCTCATATGTATATGCACCAAGTGAATGATTTTTGATATTTTCGTCCTTTTAAACCATCAGCTTCTTCTTAAGTTACCAACCCCTCGATGTTGTTTATCGTTTTGTCGTGGTGTCTCCAAGTTGATTTGAATTTGATACGTAGAAGTGAACAGTGTCAATTTGATAATGGTAGTTGTATCACAGGCACAGGCGTAGGCTTATATTTTCTTTCAACGTTTTTTCTAACCAAAATGCTTTTTAATGTTTATTCAAATTCTTTTATTTGTTTTGTCGAATTCCCCAAAATAATTTTAACGCACTATTTACAAGAAATATTCGTAGTATTTTACAAACAAATCAAAAAAGAAAAAACACTATTGAATTTGAATTTGAATTTGAAAAATATATTGTTTTATTGATGAAAGTGCCTTTGAATAAACGAGAGTACAAGATGCAATTCCTAAAAAGAGGTAATTATAGAAATTTTAACAACATTTAAAAATGGCAATGAAAATGATAATTGTTACTAATGTTTCTCCAATATCCTTTGATAACTCCAATATCCTTTGCTTTTGAGTCATATGATTTAGATCGATCCTTCTCTTTCATAGATGTGGTAATAAATTCTCGAATTGTAGTCTGTTTGTTCAATTTTTTAAATATGATCCCTAACTTTTGCATGTATCGCCCTTTCGGGTTTTCAATCCACCGGAATAATGATTTTGTTTATATGCCCCTAATTTTTGCTTGGATTTCCCTTTAGGGTTTTCAATCCACTGAGACGCCCCTGTTTGGTTAAGTCTCCCATTTAGGATTTTAACTCAGCGAGCCTTTTATACATAGTATTTTTTTTATTGCATCGGAGTTCGTCGAATGTGGTAGTTCTTCCGCATCCATTATTGTAAGGATGAGAAATCCACCCGAGAATGTTGTTTTAACCACATATGGATCTTCATAGTTAGGTGTTCATTTACCACGTGAATTTAGGCGAGGTATCATAATATTTTTAAGAACCAAATCCCCTTCTTTGAAAACTCAAGGATGGACCTTTTTGTTGAATTCTTCATCCAATTTTGGTACAACTGACCATGGCACAGAGTTGTTAAACTTTTTTCTTCAATATGGTTGAGCTGATCAAGTCATTCCTGAACCCACTCTGACTCTTCAAGTTTGGTTTCCATTAGAACTCGTAATGGGGGAATCTCCACTTCAATAGGGAGTACAACCTCCATGCCATATACAAGAGAGAATGGAGTTGCCCCTGTCGAAGTACATACTGCGGTACAGTAGCCATGTAGAGCAAGGGGAAGCATTTTGTGCCAAACCTCATATGTCTTCACCATTTTCTGAATGATTTTCTTAATATTCTTATTGGCGGCTTCAACGGCCCCATTCATCTTGGTTCGATAAGGTGATGAGTTATGATGTTCAATCTTGAAATCATCACATAACTCTTTCATCATTTTATTTTTCAAGTTGGACCCATTGTATGTAATAATCCTGCTTGGAACCCCATATCTGCATATAATGTTTTGCTTGATAAATCGAGTAACTACTTGCTTGGTGACATTCATATATGATGGAACTTCTACCCACTTAGTAAAATAATCAATGGCGACTAGTATGAATCAGTGTCCATTAAAAGACTTCGGTTCGATCATTCCTATCATATCAATTCCCCACATCAAGAATGGCCATGGTGAACTTAGGATATTTATAGCAGTTGGCGACACGTGTATTTTGTCAGCGTAGATTTGTCTTTTGTGACATGTCTTCTTATAATAGTAGAAATCAGCTTCTATTGTCAACCAATAATAACCTTCACTTAATATTTTTCTAGTCATGGCATGTCCATTTGTATGAGTATTGAAGGTTCCTTCACGGATCTCCCTCATAAGCGTATATGATTCGTGTTTCTCCATGCAACTGAGTAACACCATGTTGTAGTTTCTTTTGTACAACACATCACCATTTAAAAAGAACTTTGTAGCTAGCTTTCATAGAGTTCGCTTGTCAATTATTAAGGCATTTTCCATATATTCTTGTTTCTCCAAATACCTCTTTATGTCATAGAACCAAGGTTTGTTATCTGGTCCTTCTTCAATGGAGAGATAATTGGCAGGTTCTTTGAAGTGTATGATCATAATACGCGGTACAGGATTAGGCCAAGTTACTTTGAACATGGCTGACAAAGTTGCCAAGGCGTCTGCCATTTGATTTTCTTCTTGCGGAATGTGAGTGAAATTAATCTGCCTAAACTCCATGGCTAGTTTCAAGACATGATCCCAATATGGAATCAATTTGGGATGTCGAATATTTGTTGTACCCCAATTTTTTCCCCTAAGATTCCCCTATCATATCATATCAACTCGATTATAACAAGATCACATTAGGGTTGGTTCTTCCTCTTTTTCTATCTCCTATCTTTAAGTTTGCTCTTGAGGAATCTCCAAGCACCTTAGTTGTGTATTTTCTATATGTGTTTTTGACTAACTTCTAATCAAAATACAAAAAAATATTTGTCTTTGCATATTTGTGTTTTGTAGGTACCGAGTCAAAGCATCTGGCAAATAAGGTTTTACGATATTATTTCCCTAAAATCTCTATTCGCAAAGAAAAAGAATTAAAAATTTTCATTTTTTTCACTGTATAATCGATTGCTCCTAGAGTGCAATTGATTGCACAAAATGCATTTTGCACCATTTTTGAAAAAATACATTGTGCAAATCGATTTGCATAGAGTGAAAATTTGAAAAAATCAGCAATTTTAAGCTTGTCAAATTTTGGCTCCAATTTTTATTCATTTTTTTGAAAGATATATCATTAATTCAAATTTTGGTGCCAATCTTGCATTTTAAAAAACATTCATTAATTTATTAATTCAAATTTTGGCTCTAATTTTTGAAAGAGTTATCATTAATTCAAATTTTGGCTCCAAGAATCAATTACCAAATTACCACTAATCCCAATCCTAAACTCTATAAATAGAGCCCTCATTTCATTAAAATTTCAAGCTTTTGATAGTCAAATCCACCTTGCTAAATAATCTCTCAATTCTCTTCATCTACCAAATTCACTCAAAGCTCCATTTTCAAAAAAAAAGTTAGTAAGCTTTGCATTGAAGCTTATTAATCTTTGAGCTAAACCTTCATCCAAACACTTTTTATTTATCAATTCTCTACATCCAAGCTTTGGTCATTTATTCTTTTGGTTGAATTGAAGCAAATTCTTGAAGTTGTTTTGATAATTCTCTAGATCTACCTTTGGTAAGTTGGATAATTCATCTTTCACAATGTGATCTCTTGTTGATCTTTGGGTTTGATTCATTGAGCGCTATATTGTGATTCCAATGGTGTTATTTTCTCATAATTTGGTGGAATTGCTCAATTGGATCCATGATCATAAGGTATTTGATGGAATGTTTGAATAATAATTTGGCCTTTTAAAATGTTGTTTTGCTGTCTGTAACAGCGTGCAATCGATTGCTATAATAGTGCAATCGATTTCACTAAGTGAATTTTGCGTAGATTTTTGAAAATTGCATTGTGTAAATCGATTTGCACTATAGTGCAATCGATTTGCACAGAAACAGAATGCATTTTTTTACCTTATTTTGGGGCTGTTTTTATCCATAAATGTTTTTCTACTCACTCTTTTTGATTGTTGGTTTGGATTGCAATTTCAAATGTCCAATTTCTCTTTAAATTCAATGGACTTTGTGATATAGATGAAGTTGGATAAATGGTCATCAATTCAAATCTACCAAAGAGTGAATTATTTAATTCATTTTTGGTGCTTTGAATTAACAATATGTTTAGTGCTTTAATCCATCTAGATGAGTGATTGAATTTAAAGATGAAAGAAATTTGAGGTAGTGATCCTAGTTAGCATATCATTCCCCTCCCTCTTCATCTTATCCCTTTATTTTTTTTAATTGTGCTACATGTTAAGGGATGATGATCTCTATATCATTTATCCAAACATGAAGTACATAGATTGCTATTGACCGACTTCGAAATAGGTGTGACTTCTACATAAGTTCACTTACGATTGCTTAACATAGCGCTAAATTTTGTCCCGATTTGAATAAATGATCATTCGTGGCCCAAACCTATGTTTGAAAGCCCAAGTATGTTAATTTGATCTCTTTGATCCAATAACCTTAAGATTCATTGTGTGGAGGATTTGGTTCTACCAATCCTCTAATGGATTTTCATCAATTTTGGTCAACGCGGATCACTTAAACATCGTTGATCATTAAATATTGCCTTGAGGTTTCTTAAATGGATGATATAATTGACAAAAAGCAAATGCAACTTCTTGTGTGGAGGCTTTGGTTCTACCAATCCTCTAATGAGTTCCAAATGCAAGTTTCAAGATGGTCATCCAACTAACCACTAATTTCTAACAATTGACTTTATTTTATGCTTTTATTTTATGCACTTTACTTTATGTACCATTTACTTTTTGCATTTACATTTCATGTTATTTTCATCTTTGCTCACTTGAGCATTTACTTTATATCATTTTTATTTTGCTCACTTGAGCTTTTCTTTTCCTTTCCTTTTGAAGGCACTTAATAATCAACATGAGCCATAAAAAAATTTAATGATACTTGGACTATTTGGTTACTATCCTTGGCATTATGGAGTTTTGGAATTCTTGGACTTAGGATTAGAGACCTTGGCCTATGTTGGAGACCTTGTGATCTTAATTGATATTTTGTTTGGAGTTCTTGAGGTTTACCTCAAGACATTGGGTTATTTATTTGTTTTGTGTGCAGGTTATTGTGATTACATACTTTGTTTGTAATCTGGAATTCACCCGTATACAGCCGTTACTCTGCCCAATTTTTGTGAAGACTTAATACACTTGAAGTTTGGTTCTCTCAAAAGGTCTAGTATCTTTGCTTGCTTGGTTTCAATCCAAAGAATGGGAATTCTATATTGACTCATAATTTCAAGTATTGGCTTCTTGTTGGTTAGATGGTTCTTATCCATATCTTTTACCTTATGCCTTAGGATAGTCTCTTCTTCTCCTCTCATCTTCTTTAATTTCAAAAATATTCTCTCTCCTTTTGAAAACTCTTCTTGTTTCTAAACTCGAACCACTTTCATAATAAACTTGGACTTAGGTCCATGCATTTTTAAAACATTTTTCATAAATAAACTCCAATAAATTTAATAATACCTTGATATTTTTTGTGAGAAGACTAAAAGTCAATTAATCTTATTTCAAACCATTTTTGCCACTTTGGCTTTTTATTTTAAAACCTTTCTCAAAAGATTAGACTCTTGTCAATCCTTGTAGTGATGCAAACAACTATACTTCTACAATATATAGTGAAGAGTGATATTTTCCACTTGGGTGTTGAGTGAGGCATTGTTGATTTTAAAATCCAAGTCATATCCTCCACTTTTAGATGATGCAAATTCTCCTTTCTCATGATTGTGGGTATTAAGTATGTTTTCCACATGGACAATGACGGTGATGTCTTATCTCATAAAATTAACCAACACACTTATGTTTTAAATTTTTTAAAGATGAACTACGTGTACCCTGACCCCTTATTGCACAGAAGGTGGTACGTAGGCATTAAAGGTTCGCAACCGCGGCAAGTGCAAAAATCATAAAAAATACTTCTTTTCTCACCTCCGCCATCTATTTTTTTTATACAACATTTTATAGCCAAAATATACAGAATTTTCAAAGAGGTTCCTGCAGAGTACCGTAGATGTTTAGGGTGCTAATACCTTCCCTTTGCATAACTAACCCCCTTACCTTGAATCTTTCCCCATATTTTTGGGTTACTCGCTCTTTTCCCATTCCTTTGGAAACAATAAAGTGCGGTGACAATTTTTATTTTGATTTGTGTAAGTCTAATCAGTCCAATGGCTTAGTCTTAAACATTTCTACCGCTACAGAAAAAAATGGTGACTTCACTAGGGAATGAATATGACTTCTTGCTGGTCCATCCCTAAGTGGGTTAAACCTATCTTTGTTTATATCTATATATCTGCTATTGTTTGTTGTATATTATATGTTGTATATCTATCTGTCTGGATTTTCCTAGTTTTCAGGGTGCTTGGTGATTACATGTAAGTTCTATACCCGGACTTGGGAAAACTTTAAGATAGGACGGGTGGTATAGTCATGTTTACTTTGAGGGAGTAGTCCCAAAAAAGGAGGCATGAGATCCCCCACTCAGTGGAGGCCCCTTTGACTGTAGTGTCGTTTACCGAGTAATCAGGAAGACGTGCTGCTTTCGACCTGGGAGCCTGCTGAAGCTGAGGACCATAGAATACCTAAACCATCTTGGCCTTTTAGGTGTAGTGAGGAAGCTATGACGGAGTAATCTGGAAATAGTTGTAACGCGATACTACGCTTGGACGAGTTTTTCTTGAGAACATTACTAATTACCGAGTTAATCAGGAAGTTAGTAATATCCGAAGGAAGGATGTAAACTTTGGGAATCTCTAGAACCTTGTTCCGCAGGTGATTACTTTTAGACCATACCTTATGGGTAGTACCTTCGACCTCATGCTCGTGATGTTGAACCTATGAACCCTATGATTGTGATCTTGTATGTGATTGGTGCTTAATGCACTCATGCACTCATAAGCATCTTTTGAAGAAATTTTATTTTAAGGGACTTGAAAGTTGACCATTTGTGAATATCTCAGCTACCTTTTTAACCATGGATTATGGAAAAAGAAAGACCGAAAAATACAGTTTCAAAGATCCCAAGATAGATGAGTTGATCAGTCTAATTCCTGAGATTGAGTGTTCTGCAGATTTTCGAAGGAAGTATGGGTCTATCATTTCTCTCATGAAGATTAGGATGAAGGAGGGTATTTTATCGACCTTGGTCCATTTCTATGATCCGATGTGTCATTGCTTTACTTTCCCTGACTACCAGTTGATGCCTACACTAGAGGAGTATTCTTATCTATTGGATTTACCTATTATCGATCGTGTTCCTTTTACTGGTTTGGAGGGTGATCCAAAACCACACGATATTTCTGCTTTGATCCATCTGGGGAAGTCTGAAGTTGAAGTCCATATGAATACTAAAGGAGGGATTATAGGATTACCAGCTCAGTTCTTATTGGAGAAAGCTCGTTACTTTTCTGGGATGAAGAGTACCATCGCTTTTGAGGCCATCTTTGCTCTACTTGCTTACGGGTTGTTCTTATTTCCTAATGTGGATAAGTTTGTTGACATTAATGCTATCGGGATATTCATGATTGAAAACCCAGTTCCTACATTGTTGGGTGATGCTTATTACTCTATTCATCTTTGGAATTCTTATCATGGGGGGATGATTGTCTGTTGCACGCCTCTGTTATAACGGTGGTTCATTTCTCATATGCCTCAGTCTGATGCTTTCTGGGATGTCAGGAAGGAACCCCGTTGGGCTCCTAAGATCATGGTACTTACTCACTTGGATATTGATTGGTATCATCAAGCTTACCAGGATGTAGAGATTGTCGACAGTTGTGGTAGTTTCCCCAATGTACATCTTCTTGGTACAAAGGGAGGAATTAACTATAACCCTATTCTTGCACGACGACAACTTGGTTATCCGCTGAGGGGTAAACCAAATAGTATTCATTTGAGTAGTTTCTTTCTGAAGGAGGGAGAAGATAATAAGGAAGCTAGGGAGCAGATTATGAAGGCTTGGTGTCACATTCATAAGAATAGTAGGAAAGACTTGGGACCTAAGGGGGTTGTTTCTTTGGAGCCCTACCTTCAGTGGGTCCAAAGGAGAGCTATTCAGTTAAAGATGTCGTATTCCCGGGAAACGCATATGCCTAACTTATTTGTGAAGATCACTCCTCCCTTATTGGATGATGTGGAAGAGCTACAACTTGCTTTGGTCAGGATGCAGCAGGAAAAGGATGCTTGGAAGAATAAGTGCCAAACTTTAGAGATTTCCTATAGAGCGGACTTGAAGGAGAAAGACGAATTGATTGAGATTCTTGAGAGTCGGGCTGTAGAGATCATGGAGAGGCAAGGGGATTTATTTTCTCCTAAGCCTCAGTCAGATGCTAGTTGATCACTTCCTGATTCAAGAGATTGGAAGAAGGTTGCCACCAAATATGTGGAAGAAAACCAGAGGTTGAAGGCTCAGATTGCCAAGCTTACAGGGAAGCTCCAGCAAGTAAAGTGATCACTGTCAACTTTACTTCTTAGGGTTTTAGACTTTATTTTCATCTTGTACTTGGGATTATTGAAACTTGTAATTTATTTTGAAGTTATTATAATAAAAATTTGCAGTATTTCAAATGTGTTATTACTTTGATATTTTCAATGTGTCTACAAATCTTTAAGTCCCTTGAAATGTTAATAATAAAAATAAATCATGTGCACTGCATAACATGCATCATATTGCATATAATACATGCATTTGTTATGCATATCCAGGTGTCTTACCAAGTTTATTTACTTTGTTCTGCAAGTTATCTCACCACTACAACACTCGAGCTAATTTCAGAAGGAAGATGGACAACTTAGAACAAGAGAATTGCGAGCTGCGCAGGGAAGTTTCTAATCTGAAGGCCGGCATGGCCAATCTCACTACTCTGATGGAATCTCTAGTGGCTGCTCAGAATTAGCCACCGAGTGTTCAACCTCAACCAACAAGGGTTACTATTGAAGCTCCGAATGTTCCTGTGTCTGCTACTCCAACTGTTGTTCAGAATCGCATGCCCCAAGGTTATCCATGGGGAATTCTAGAGAACTTTGTGCCTGAAGGTTTCAATCTTGGGCCTCAAGATACTCCAGTTGTTCAAACTACTGTCACCCTTGCACCTCTTGTGGTGCATGTTGCTCTTGCTGCACCTCCTTCGGTGAATATGGTTCCATTTGCTAATGATGATATGTGCCATCATTTTCCTCCACCAATTAAAGACTTGGGTCTCTATGATATAATGGATGATTTTCAAGAACAGTTTTGACAAGATGCAGAGGGAGATGAAGGCCCTCAGTGGAAAGGAATTGTTCGGGCAGAATGTGAATGATTTATGCCTGGTTCCGAATGTCAAGATACATGTGAAGTTTAAGGTCCCGGAATTTGAGAAGTACAAGGGAAACACTTGTGCTCGTGCTCATCTTGTGATGTATGTAAGAAGAATGTCTACCCATACTGATGATCAACGTCTGTTGATTCACTTTTTTCAAGATAGTTTGACTGGTGTTGCGCTAAAGTGGTATATGAGTTTGGACAGCGTCAACATCCATACTTTCAATGACTTGGGGAAGCATTTATCAGACAATACAAATACAACATAGACATGGCGCCTGACTGTGATCAACTCAGGGCCATGGTCCAGAAGGACAGGGAATCATTCAAAGAATATGCACAGAGATGGCGTGAGGTAGACGCCCAAGTGATTCCTCCCATGGAAGAAAAGGAGATGACTAATATTTTCTTGAAGACTCTAGGTGCTTTCTACTATGAGAGGATGGTAGCGAGTGCGCCAAGTGACTTTACTGAAATGATAGGCATGGGTATCCCATTAGAAGAGGCTGTAAGAGAGGGCCGTTTAACAAAAAGTGAAAGTTCCGGAAGTGCGAAGAAGCCATCATATGGGTTTTCCAAAAATAAGGAAGGATATGCAAACGCTGTCATGCAAGAAAATAGGGTTAATCCTCCTAGAAGAAATTATCAGCGTCATCAACAAGTCGCCTCAATAACTCCAGTTGTTGGTCTAGCTCCAACTATCGTTGCTTATCAAAGACCATCCCATCAGGGGAATCAAGGGTATAATCAGAGAAGGGAGAGTTATGACCTTATTCTTATGAGCTATACAGAATTACTCTTGGCGTTAATTCAGAAGAAGTTGGTTCAGACCCGACCACCTCTCGTTGTACCATCACCATTGCCTTGGTATTACAAGGCAGACCAAACATGTGATTTTCATCAGGGAGCACCAGGGAACAACGTTGATAAATGTTATCCTTTGAAAACTGAAGTACAAAAATTGGTGAAGTCTGGTATCTTATCTTTTAAGGATGTTGGCCCTAATGTGAAAGATAATCCTCTACCAAAGCATGGAGGAGCAAATGTTGTGAACATGGTGGCCGGTTGTCCAGGCGACTTCCGGATTTTTGATGTTAATTTGGTTAGATGAGATTTGGTTAAAATGCATGCATACATCTATGAATTTAGCTATTATACGCATGACCATGCCGGTTGTGCTATTTGTAGTACAGATATACAGGGTTGTGACAAGATAAAGGCTAATTTGCAAGAGATGATGGATGAGGGCCTCATCCACATAATCAGGCCTAGGGCAGAGTATGAAGAGGAAGTTGACATGGTTTCTGGATGTCCGGGAGAGTTCAGAATCTTTGATACGGAATATGTGAATGAGGATATTGTACAATTACATGCTACTTTCTGCTACATGGCTGGTCAGGTAGAACATCAGTATGGATCTTGCCAAATTTGTTGTCGGGGCTCCCGAGGATGTTCAATTGTAAGGAATGGTATTCAGCTGTTGTTGGACAATGGAACTATCAAGGTTACAGGTTGTTGTACCCCAAAATTTTCCCTCTCATTTATCAAGAATTTTCTCACAAGATCTCCTTTGGGCTCAAGACTGCACTAGGGTTTGATCAGCTCAAGACACCCCCTCAAGCACTGATGACCAAAATTAGGGTTTGAGATTGCACAAGGATATTTGAACTTCCAATGCCCCATAAGAATTTCATGGATCATTATGGACCCTCAAGATTACTCATGTCAAGTTTCAAGCTTTGGATCACACTTTTGCTCAGTCAATTGAGCAGTTGACCTAAAAATCAGTTGTATTGGGGAAAAAGTCAACCATGGCCAATTTACAGTCAAACTTCATAATTTTTTATCCACATCAACATTTTAAACTCATATGTACCATTTTATCAAGTTTGGACCAAAATTCCTCAAGAAATTTGATCAAATCTTCAAAAGGACAAAATGGTAAAAAAATTAGGGTTTTGACTGGGAAAGGGCGATTTCTGATTTTTGACCTAGAAAATGGTTAATTGGTTTAAGACATGATATCAAGAGTCCAATTGCATCATTTTTACCTAATTACATGGCTCAAAACATTGCTCAAGTCCAATGGATTGACAAATGAATTTTCAGTCAACTAATCAAAAGTCAATTGTATACTGAAAAGTCAAACTTAGACTTTTTGGTCAAATTCAAATGTCAAAGATCACAATTCATCAAAGCGTATAAAAATATGAAACTTATTCATCAAGAAATCAAAAATTCATTTTGAAAAGTTAAAATTTCCAAACTTAGAAATTTTTCTAAGTGTTAGAAATTTCTTATTTTTTCATAACTTTGAGAAAAAATTTCACCATGATGCAAGATAATTAAGAAGAAACTTCCAACATAAAAGTTGTAGATATCCATGAAATCTACAACTTTAATTTACACAACTCCTTCCAAAAGTGCTTGGATCTCAAGTTATAATTTTAAGAACACATGGTCATGAAACAAAACACTTAGTGAAATTTTGCCCTAATTTGATCAGGATTTTGACCCAACTTCATGGAACTTTTTCATATATTTCCAAGGGGAATTTTTAAAAGTGATTCAAATATGGGTTGTATAGCACATTGCAAGCTTTCCAAAATGTCCAAGAAATCCTTGAGATCATTTTTGAGTAGAGAGAATCGAAGAGATCAATTTAGGGTTTTATCACTTGAATTACAAGTCATTTTGGATGAACAAAATTCAAAATTCAAAGTTATGTTGCATAACCTCTACTTTGAAGGCCTCAAACTTGTTAGTCACTCCATAATTAATTGCTTGCACATCTGTTAGAGGTCTCATTTCAAGCATTCAATGCAAGGCCATGCTTTATATCCATTTTGGGAAGAAAGTGCACAATGCCATTTTGATAAAGTGACTTTTTGCACAAAACGTGTTCTTGAGCCTTTCACTTGTTCTTTTCTGATCATACATGTCTCATAACACAAGAGAAATGGTTTAGACACTTACAATCACCCAGCACATGCTTGTACCTCCTCTTAAAACTTGTTTTCCCACTTTTCTTCAAAATCAAGTAACCAAGCAATTAGCTTGAAACTTGTACTTCTGACTTGCCAAACCACTCAAGACTCTTTGCTTATATATGCACAAGCCATTTTCTATAAAATACACGCATGCTTAAGCTCTGAAAACACCTAGAACATAAAATCACCAAAAACACTTCAAAACTTGTCATTTCTGAATTTTTAAGCCAATCTTCAAATCTACTCGTGCGTTTCTTGGCCTTTTACTTTCAAAAGCTTCTAAACAACATACACAAACAATCCCAACACCTGCAGCACCACTGTAACACCTCCATCATCATCCACCATTTTCAAAAACAGAGCTTTGCACTTGGACTTCTCCAGAACTCCTCAGGCACTTTTAGCTCAAGCTAAGCATCCCATTAGCTTCCTGGGAACTTGAAGAAGCTAACCCAATCATTGGGACTCACTGAAAGCTTATCAAACTCCAAACCTGATACCCTCTTACAAGGTAAGTTTTCTAACTTTGGAACTTTTCATACAGACATCATCAATGATTTATTTGTGTATGAAAAATGTAGATATCATTGCCCTAAAGCTAACCATGTCCATAGTTTTCATTAATTTTGCTTGAGCTTAGAGAATTTTAAGATTAAAGTTTCTGAGATTTTTAGGGTTCAGAATAGGGTCATTAAAATTCATGTTTATCTTTGAGCTATAATTATTTTTCTTTGCATTTCTAAAATCGTGAGGAAATTTGCTAAAAGTTTCATGTTTACAGTTTTCATTTTTGTTGAGATTTGAATGAGATACAGAGCTTCTGGTTGGGCGTGAGATTGAAGATGAAGTTAACCTCAGGAACGTGATTACCATATATATCTATGGTTTGATTTATATAAACGGATGTATAGCTACCCCATTGGTAGAAGCGCGCGCCTGTAACCAGAGGGACCTGGGTTCGAGCCCTAGTGGTACCCTTTTGATTTTTTTCACATTTTTTACACATTCTGAATTTTTTTGGATAGGCGTTGGGCCTCCTTTGGGCCTTATGTTGTTTTCTTACCTCTAACCCCCTTGCAAGCTATTCATACCCCTGGCCCAACTTTATTTTGTTTTCTTATTTTTTTATTTATTTGTTTTCTTAAATATTTTTCTAATACTAAAAAATCATAAAAAATATATAAATAGTAGATTTATATTTGGACATAGTTTATTTATTTTTTCTCACACAAAAATTATTTTATTTTATCATACTTCATTTATTTCACTAATCGTTTTGTAAATTTAATTTAAAAAACTAGAGTTTTAATTATTTTCTTTTACACAATTTAAATTTATTATTTTAATATTTAAAAAAAGACCAAAAATATTTTATAATACTATAATTTATTTTCAAGACAAAAATATCAAAAATATTCTTCTTAAAAACTTTATTTCGTTTTAATCAATTAATAGATTTAGGGTTTTATTTAAAATCTTTTCCTAGTAAATTTAGGTTTTACTTTTTACTATTTTAATTAATTATTTTTTCCCTTTAACTAATTAGGTTAAAATCAACATCCTTTTCCTTAAAAATCCTAATAAGAATATCCATTTTCTTCACATTTGCATTCTTATACATTTATTTATTTTGTACATTATTTATTTCAATTCTTGTACCAATTCAGTATGGTTGTAATGGATAATTAGGCTTTATTTTCTTGCAATCCCCATTCATAATTTGTACACCCCCTCCCACAAGTATTGTAATAGCGTAGTAATTTTAAATTTTGCAATTTATCGCTTTATATACAAATGCTAGTAATTAGGGTTTGTATGGAAAGACTAAAACCAATCAAGTAGAAAACCCTAATCAAAGAACAAAATCAAGCATGAAAACAATACACTTGCACACAAGCACCCTCTAGGGTAAATCCACTTGGTTGCCTTTACAAAATGGCCATATTACGAATGTGAGGTATCTTATCAAAAATAAGCAAAATATAATATCATAGTCCCTCGATGACGCTATCTATGTTGCCTTTCAAATGATCTTAGTCCCTAAAAGAGAATGCTAAGATACCTTGCAACATTTCTAATCATGGTTATACGATGACACACGCCCGTCCCGTTTACATCCAAAGATAGGGTTACTTAATGTCAAAGGAAAAAGGAAATGAACATGAAATACTTTTGAGTAGGTAGAATGCTCCTAATTACTTGCTCCATTTCAAAACAAACATCCTTACTATTTTCAAAACAAAACACCTAGACTTTCAAAACCTCTTACAAACTTGAAAACATTTTCAAAAGATCAACATCTTTGTATACATTCTTACGAACGAGAATCATTACAAAGTTTGCCTAAATAATGGCTTCTTTACAAAATACTTTCAAAAAACCACATAAAGCACAATTTCAAACAAAAAGCAAGTGATCTAGAAAGTAACTAAGAGCCTGTGGAAAACCATGGATGAAAAGGGTGCTAATATCTTCCCTTTTCATAATCTACCCTCCGAACTCAAGAAATAATATCAAAGGTCTTTCCTGTGCTTTTTCACCTTTCCTTTTTGGATAAAAGAAACGTCGGTGGCGACTCTTGCTAACCGCAACATTTGCGATCAAACACAAAACCTTCAAGCCAGTTCTCCCACCGTATCACACTGGTCAAAGTGGTGATTACCATGAAGTTGATATGATTGAGGTTTGTTTGGATGAAGAAGAGTCAGATGACGAGTATGCCTCCGCGGATGAGTTATTCTCCTCTTATGAAGATATGTCTTCCAGAGATGACTTTGCAATGACTGAATGTGTTGAAGAGGGAGTAAATGTTATTATGCCTTGTTTTGGTGCACCTACCCATTTTGAAGTTGAATATTATAGCAATCCATCAATTACTCTATTGGTGATTAGTTTGTTGGGTCATGTCCCCTACGAGTCAGACAAGGTTGTACCCTACAAATATAATGCAACAATTTTAGAGGATGGTGTGGAAGTTCCCATCCAGCCAATGTCTGATGTTGGAAATATTGCTGAGACTAGTAGAGTGACCCGCAGCGATCGTATATTTGCACTAGTTGTTCGAGGACATGTTAGTACTGGAAAGAAAATTGTTGAAAGTGTTGAACCCAGGAAGGTTGTGGGTGAAGCTAGTGGAGCTACGCTAGAAAAAGAGGTGGATGATATTTTGAAGATAATCAATATGAGCGACTATAGAATTGTAGATCAGCTACTACAGACTCCTTCAAAAAGATCTATCTTTGCTTTATTGATCAAATCTTCTGCTCATAGAGAATCTTTGATGAGGGTATTGGACCAAGATTTTGTGGAAAGTGATATGCATGTAGATCAATTCGGCAGTGTAGTAGGGAACATTATAGCATGTAATAACCTACGTTTCTGCGATGATGAATTACCTAATGAAGGAAGGAATCACAACCTGGCCCTCCACATCTCTATGAACTGCAAGAATGATTCATGATCCAATGTGCTGATTGATAATGGATCCACATTGAACGTTATACCGATGAGCACGCTTATGAAGTTGAAATATCAAGGAATTCCCATGGGCCCAAGTGGCATTATTGTGGAAGCGTTTGATGGACCAAGGAAATCTGCTATTGGTGAAGTGGGCCTGCCTATTCATATAGGCCCACATTTGTTTCAGATTACTTTCCAGGTCATGGATATTGTACCCGCTTATAGCTGCTTGCTAGGACGGTCGTGGATACATGAGGCAGGAGTTCTCACTTCGAATTTACACCAGAAGTTAAAGTTCGTACATGAAGGAAAAGTGGTAATTATAAATGAAGAACATGTATTATTGATATCTCATTTGTCCTCTTTCAGCATTGTGGAGGCGGAAGAAGCGGCTGTTGGAACCCAGTTCCAAGTTTATCCATTGATAACATAAGAGGAAATGAGAACTCTATAGCTTCGTTTAAGGATGCACATCAGGTTGTGCGTAATGGCCATAGTGAAGTATGGGGACAGATTGTTGATCCACCTGTAAAAAAGAATAGAGCCAGCTTGGAGTTCTCTATGAAGAATGATAAAGGTAAGAGCATGAAGCTGAAGTATGCTGCAAGCAAGTATCAAGACATCTTTCGTAGCGAGGGTTATCTTCATCCAACTGTTTCCGGGATTAATGCCATTGTGGAAGATGAAGCAGAGCCAGAAATGCCAAATTATGTGACGCACGGAGTTAGGGTTCAGATTTAGATCACCATTGATGTTCCCTCTTACATACATGTTTCAAAGTAATTTGTTTTGTTAATCTTTTTTAAAATCTTTCACTCTGCCCAAGGTGAAAGTATTAATATTTTATGGCCTTAACGGTTTGCTTTGATTTTTAAAATCAATAATAAAAGTTGTCTTTGTTTCCCAAATTGTGTTTTTATTTTTTGCTTTTTCTTAGAAAATGGTAATCAGAAAAAACCTTTCAAAATAAATAATAACTGAAATTCAATCTGCATGATCACTTGTTATATGTGTCAGTTTCTAAAAACAATCATAAATCATATGTGCAGATTAATTAAAAAACTCGTTGAATACAATGACCCTGCAACCTCTCCTAACTTTGAATATCCTGTGTATGGGGCCGAAGAAGAAGACTATGATGAGATTCCAGAAGAGGTCTCACGGTTGCTTGAGCTCGAGGAGAATGCCATTTAGCCATATAAAGAGCCATTGAAAGTAATCAATTTGGGTTCAGAAGAAGATCCAAAGGAAGTCAAGTTTGGAGCATTGTTGCATCCTGATGTGAAGAGCAGGTTGATTGAGATGTTGAAAGAATATGTGGATATTTTTTCTTGGTCTTACCAAGATATGCCTGGTCTAGATACATACATTGTAGAGCACTGTTTGCCGCTGAATCCAGAGTGCCCGCCAATTAAACAGAAGTTGCGAAGAACTCACCCAGATATAGCATTGAAGATCAAAGAGAAATTCTAAAGCAGATCAATGTCGATTTTCTTGTGACATCGGTGTATCCTTAGTGGATTGCCAATATTGTCCCAGTACCGAAGAAAGACGGAAAATTCCGCATGTGCGTAGATTACAGAGATCTAAATAAAGCTAGTCCAAAAGATGATTTTCCATTGCCATACATTGATATGTTAGTGGATAGCACAACAAAATTCAAGGTTTTCTCGTTCATGGACGGATTTTTTGGGTATAATCAAATAAGGATGGCTCATGAGGACATGGAAAAAAAATGTTTATCACACCCTGGGGAACATTCTGTTACAGAGTGATGCCCTTCGGGTTGAAGAACGCTGGTGCAACGTACCAGAGGGCTATGATAACCATATTCCATGATCTGATGCACAAGGAAATCTAGGTATATGTTGATGATATGATTGCTAAATCTCAGACTGAAGAAGGGCATGTAGAAGATTTGTTAAAGGTGTTTCAGCGTTTGAGGAAGTATCGTCTCCACTTGAACCCAAATAAATGTGCCTTCGGTGTTCGGCCAGGGAAATTGTTGGGTTTCATTATTAGCCAGAGAGGGATTGAAGTTGACCCTGATAAAGTCAAAGGAATTCAAGAAATGCCAGCGCCGAGAACTGAAAAGCAAGCCAGAGGGCTCCTCGGGCATTTGAATTATATTTCTAGATTCATTTCCCACATGACTGCAACGTGTGAACCGATCTTTAAGTTGTTAAAGAAAGATCAAGGTTGTGTATGGACAGATGACTTCCAAAGGGCATTTGAAAGTATTAAATAATATATGCTTGAACCTCTTATCTTGCTCCCCCCTGTTGAAGGAAGACCATTGATTATGTATCTGACAGTGTTAGATAACTCCATGGGCTGTATTCTGGGACAACAAGATGAAACAGTGAAGAAAGAGTATGCCATTTATTATCTCAGTAAGAAGTTTACTGATTGTGAGTTGCGGTATTCCATGCTGGAAAAGACATGTTGTGCTCTTGCCTGGGTGGCAAAACATTTGCGGCAGTATATGTTGAATTACACTACTTGGTTGATCTCCAAAATGGATCCAATCAAGTATATTTTTGAAAAGCCTTCTCTTACTGGGAGAATTTCCCGTTGGCAGATGCTATTATCTGAATATGACATTGAATACCGCACTCAAAAAGCTATTAAAAGTAGCGTGTTGGCAGTGTATCTTGCTCACCAACCAGTTGATGATTATCAGTCTGTGAAGTTTGATTTCCCCGATGAGGATGTGATGTTTCTGAAAGTGAAAGATTGTGATAAACTATTGCCTAAGGAAGGTCCTGATCCTGAATCTCGCTGGAGTATGATATTTTATGGAGCTGTGAATGCTTATGGTAAAGAAATTGGTGCTGTGATTGTCACTCCACATGGATCGCACATTCCTTTTACTACAAGGTTGACATTTAATTGTACTAATAATATGGCAGAATAAGAGGCTAGCATCATGGGTCTCGAGGAAGCTGTTGATCTCAGAATTAAAATTCTAGATGTGTATGGCGATTCAGCTTTGGTAATAAATCAGATTAAAGGAGACCGGGATACTCGTCACCCCGGCTTGATCCCTTACAAAGATTATGCTAGAAGATTATTACCCTTCTTTAATAAAGTTGAATTCCATCACATCCCTAGAGATGAAAATCAAATGGCGGATGCTCTGGCAACTCTGGCTTCTATTTATCAAGTGAATACTTGGAATGATATACCTCGAATTATAGTTCGGCGACTGGATAGGCCCACTCATGTGTTTACAACAGAAGAGGTAGCAGATGAGAAACATTAGTATTATGATATCAAGCTTTTTCTTCAGACTCGGGAATACCTGATTGGTGCATCGAATAAAGATAAAAAGACATTGAGAAGATTGGCTGATAGCTTCTTCCTCAGTGAAAATGTGTTGTACAAGAGAAATCATGACATGGTCTTGCTCAGATGCGTGGATAGACACGAATCATACATGTTGATGCATGAGATTAATGAAGGTTCATTTGGCATTCATGCCAATGGACATTTGATGGCTAAAAAGATTCTAAGGGTAGGTTACTATTGGCTGACAATGCAATCTGACTGTTACAGATTTGCAAAGAAATGCCATAAATGTCAGATTTATACAGAAAAAATTCATGTGCCTCTGACACTTCTCAATGTTATTTCTTCCCCGTGGCCTTTCTCTATGTGGGGTATTGACATGATTGGAATAATAGAACCCAAAGCTTTGAATGGACACCGTTTTATCTTGGTAGCAATTGATTATTTCACCAAATGGGTAGAAGCTACTTCGTATGCTAATGTTACTAAGCAGGTGGTAGTGCGCTTCATTAATAATAATCTTATATGTCGATGTGGTGTACCGAGCAGAATTATCACCGACAATGGCTCAAATCTGAACAACAAGATGATGACAGAACTTTGTGAAGAATTCAAGATTGTCCATCACAATTCATCTTCGTACAGGCCGAAGATGAATGGGGTTATTGAAGCAGCTAATAAGAATATTAAGAAGATCATCCAGAAGATGGTTGCTACTTATAAAGATTGGCATGAAATGCTCCCTTTTGCTTTACATGGATATCGGACATATGTCCGCACTTCAACAGGAGCAACCCCATTCTCTCTTGTGTATGGAATGGAAGTAGTTCTCCCAATCGAGGTTGAAATTCCCTCTTTGCGTGTGATAATGGAAACCAAGTTGTCATAGGTTGAATGGGTCCAGAACAGGTTTGACCAATTGAATTTGATCGAAGAGAAGAGAATGACGGCTTTGTGTCATGGGCAGTTATATCAGAAGAGAATGAAGAAAGCTTTTGATAAGAAGGTCAAGCCTCGTGAATTCAGAGAAGGCGACCTCGTGCTCAAGAAGATCATGTCTTTTAACGTTGATTCTAAGGGCAAGTGGACTCCCTATTTTGAAGGCCCATATGTTGTCAAGAAAGCCTTCTCTGGCAGTGCATTAATTCTTGAAACTATGGATGGCGAGGAGTTCCCACATTCCATGAATTCTGATGCAGTCAAGAAATAATTCGCCTAAAGAAATAAAAGAACATCTCACTAAGTTGAAAACCCAAAAGGGCGGCTTAGGAAAAAAGGAGTGTCTCGGTAGGCTGAAAACCCGAAAGGGCGGTGTAGGAAAAAATTAGAGACATAAACAGAATAAAATTTCCCGCTAAGTTGAAAACCCGCAAGGGCAGCTTAGGCAAAAGTTAGGGACTTTCTTGGCAAGTAACTACATCAGACAAGACTTAATCATTGAAGCAACAATCTTCTTAGATCCTCACCATACTTCAACGGAAGTTGCTGCTCAGGATTTCAAAGTTGTTAGAGGGAATGGTGGTCATTGTATCTCAATATATCTTTTCCATTATATATTACCATTTTCCGAACTTTGTAATTATCCATGGAATCTCGTCATTCACAGACTACCATTCTATCAATAAAGTTTGAGCTTTTACCCAATCCTTTGTAGTTCTTATTTTTATTTAGATTACAAAGACTCCATTTATTATTGATAATAATTTTCAAAAAAAAAAGATTAAATAACAAAATTGTTTTTCAAAAAGAATTTACAACTTACGTTTACTTTAGATTTTGTGATTCAAGAGGAAAACAAAAGTGGTTATCCTAGGAATGGACGAACTCCCATAATTTTGAGAAGTTTTGTTTTCCCCGGGAAGGTTTTCTCAGGTTGTTTTCGTTGGTATGCGCGTGTTTATTGTATATTGAAGATGATAACAATTAGCGTAAGGTACAATATAGGGTTTGTGATCCTAGTGTCCCCAGTCAAGTGTTGGTTCATTTTCTGATTTTTGGGTTTGCTTGGTCTGAGGTCTCTATTCTGGATTCCCCAGCAAAGTCTTCTCTCATATGACGAAAGGTCTTGTTCCCTTAGTGTGCTGAGATGGAATTATTTGCATAATGTTGTTCTTTTTGGCAGTGTTGGCATTATTATTGATATTTGTTTCCCAGGTAACTGGACCAGGGCAATATATTTTCTAAGAATTGTTGAGACAGTTGTCAACTTTTTGGGTTTTCACTCGCCAAGTGTTGGGTTTGATTTAAAATCCCCAAGAGTTTAACCTCTTTCTATATGTTGACTTCTTGATTCCCCGGGAAAGCTATCCCAGGGCATCTTTTGTTGGAATAGATTTGATCTAAGATTTCCCAGTGAAGGCCTCGCTCATTTGAAAGAAGTCTTTTCTCCCTGTGCATACTGAAATTTGGCTCATTTACGAAGCATCTTCCTTTCGGCAGTACTTGCATTCTGTTTGATTGCTCGATAATTAGGCAAGGGCAATGTTTTATTTAAGAAGTTTTGAAATGGTTATCAACTTTTTGGGTTTTCACTCGCCAAGTGTTGGGCTTGATTTAAAATCCCCATAAGATTGATTTCTTGCTATAATATTTGACTTCTTAACTCTCCAAGTTGTTGTCCCCATGAGGTTTCATGCTTTTTCCCCAGAAAAGTTAGTGCAATACTTACTCGCAATAATGAAGAATGTATCTAAGTTTTCTCTCTTCGATGTGGTGTTGGCCTCCCCAATAAAGTCAGCACGAGGTCCCCAGGTGATGTCTTGATGATAAGGCATTATCTCCCCTAGTGAAGTCTGTATAATGTTTCCCCAATGAAGTCAGCTCGAAATACTCAATTGATGTTTTACCAATATGGTTTCCATCTGCCTTATTTGAAATCAGTATTGCAATCCCCAATAGAAGTGCGGACCGTGAAAGCATTTGTTTCCCCATTGAAGACTGAGTGATATTCCCCGGTGAAGCCTGGAGAAGGATGTCATATCTTTGTACCTGTAATGTTTTGTCGCTATGATTTGTTTACTTCTGGATTATGTTCCTCCCCAGTGAAGTTAAGCCATGCAGTAGGATTTTGTTTCCTCAGTTGGTGCTTATTTTCTTATGAAATGTTCATCTTGGATGTGATTTAGTCGAGTGTTGTTTGTGTCTGAGTTGGTTTTATTTGTTTATCCCCAGTGTTATATGTCTGTTTTGTCAGCATATACATGATAACACTCATACATTCATACATACATCATGCATAGTGAAATTTAGCAAATCATTGCTCATTCACATTCATTAATATTTTATTGACATATTACTCTGTTTTGTAGATTTGTGTTGTCCTCTCTCCAATAAAGTGTCGGACTTAAGCAGAAAGTGTATATTCTTTCAATTTCCCCACTGAGTTATCCCTCGTGGAAGATTTTTGCTTTAGCCTTCCTGAACAGATCTTTGTCTAAATAGATATGGTTTCCCTCTTGATTTTATTTCTCAAAGGAAGTATTTTGATTGACTGTTTCACTCCAGTTTATTTCTAGTTTGAATTTTTGTTTTCCAATAATATTATTACTTTAGATTTCTGCAAGCTTCGAGCCTTAGTTTGAGAATGTGCATTTATTTTGCACGAGAAGACTCTATCTCCTCAGCAGGAATATATTGGCATTTCCCCAGTAAATCATGATTCATTCCCCGGGAAGTCATATTTCATTCTCCAGGAAGTCATATTGCTTTCCCCGAAAGTCATTTTTACAATCCTCCATAACAGCAAGTAGCAAGTCTCTTTATTTGAGCAACTTATACTTCCTCGTAAAAGTCGATATTACTTTTTTTCTATCTTCTCTATGAGTGGATAGTTTGCAGTTCATTGTTAAGTTACTGCAGTGGATGGCAAGTCTTTCAATATCACAGAGATAGTTCGTTGTGAAATTTTTGTAAGTGGTAGTCTCTTTATTGAGACAGCTTATATATTACCCTTTCCAGGCGGAATGCCTTGGTTAAAGAATAAGTTGAGACCCGTTCTAGGTGAAACGCCAGAATTTTGGGGTAAACTTATTACCTTTTTGCTACCTTCATTGAACGTTGGTAGTTCACCGTCAGTGAACATCGGTGCTATGACATTCATTTTCTCTCTACCTTCAGTGAAAGTTAGTATATCACCTACAGTGAAAGTTGGTGATTGTTATCTTTTTGCTACCCTCAGTGAATGTTGGTAGTTCATTGTCAATGAACGGAAGTGTTATGATATATTTTCTCTCTACCTTCAGTGAAAGTTGGTAGATCTTCTTCAGTGAAAGTTGGTGATTGTTATCTTTTTGCTACCCTCAGTGAATGTTGGTAGTTCACTGTCAGTGAACAACAGTGTTATGATATATATTTTCTCTCTACCTTCAGTGAAAGTCAGTAGGTCTCCATCAGTGAAAGTTGGTGATTGTTATATTTTTTCTACCCTCAGTGAACGTTGGTAGTTCACTATCAGTGAACGGCTGTGTTATGATATATTTTCTCTCTACCTTCAGTGAAAGTTGGTAGATCACCTTCAGTGAAAGTTGGTGATTGTTATCTTTTTGCTACCCTCAGTGAATGTTGGTAGTTCACTGTCAATGAACGACAGTGTTATGATATATTTTCTCTCTATCTTAAGTGAAAGTTGGTAGATCACCTTCAGTGAAAGTTGGTGATTGTTATCTTTTTGCTACCCTCAGTGAAAGTTGGTAGTTCATCGTCAATGAACGGTGATACTATGATATATTTTCCTTCTACCTTCAGTGAAAGTTGGTAGGTCACCATCAGTGAAATTTGGTGATTGTTATCTTTTTGCTACCCTGAGTGAACATTGGTAGTTCACTGTCAGTGAACGACAATGTTATGATATATTTTCTCTCTACATTTAGTGAAAGTCAGTAGGTCGCCATCAGTGAAAGTTGGTGATTGTTATCTTTTTGCTACCCTCAGTGAACGTTGGTAGTTCACTGTCAGTGAACGGCAGTGTTATGATATATTTTCCTTCTACCTTCAGTGAAAGTTGGTAGGTCACCATCAGTGAAAGTTGGTGATTGTTATCTTTTTGCTACCCTCATTGAAAGTTGGTTGTTTATCATCAGTAAACGGAGATTCTATAATATATTTTCCTTCTACCTTCAGTGAAAGTTGGTAGGTCACCATCAGTGAAAGTTGGTGATTTTTATCTTTTTGCTACCCTCAGTGAACGTTGGTAGTTCACTGTCAGTGAACGGCAGTGTTATGATATATTTTCTCTCTACCTTTGGTGGAAGTTGGTAGTTCACCATCAGTGAACGTTGGTGATTGTTATCTTTTTGCTACCTTCCGTGAATGTTCGTAGTTCACCGTCAGTGAACGCTGGTGCTATGATATTTCTTTTCTACCTTTAGTGAAAGTTGGTAGTTCACCTTCAGTAAACGTTGGGGATTGTTATCTTTTTGCTACCTTTAGTGAAAGTTGGTAGTTCATTGTCAATGAACGTCGATGTTTGTCTCTCTACCTTCAATGAACGTTGGTAGCTCACCGTCAGTGAACGTCGGTGTTGTTATTCTTTTCTCTTTCTACCTTTAGTTAACATTGGTAGTTTCACCTTCGGTAAAAGTTGGTGTATCCTTTGATCTTTTACCATCCTCTATGAGTCGGTATCCTTTTGATCTTCTACCTTCAACTATGAGTTAGTAGTTTACTGTCATCTATGAGTCATTATCTTTTTTATCCTCTACCTCCGACTATTGAGTTTGGTAGTTCACAGTTGGTTGTCAATCACTTTTATCATGTACTATCTCCTCTTTAGCTGAGCTGATGCTACCTTATATCTTCTTTGGGTTTTACACCAATAGAGTCGGTTCTTTTGTTCACCAGTGATTTATTTTCCTGGTTGGGTTTCTTTTCGATTTCTATTTCCTTTGCTACATCCCCAGTGGTGTCTTGCGTCTCTTTATATTTGTCCATCTGCATTCATAATCATAAGCATTGCATGGCATCTTAGGACCAAAAATAAGGCTTGTATTATATTTAAGTATCTTCAATCGCGTCGACACGAAGATTTTTAACCTCCGTACCTCTGGATAGAAGATACTTAAATAAGGGCAGTTGTTGTACCCCAATTTTTGCCCCTAAGATTCCCATATCATATCATATCAACTCGATCATAACAAGATCACATTAGGGTTGTTTCTTCCTCTTTTTCTATCTCCTATCTTTATGTTTGCTCTTGAGGAATCTCCAAGCACCTTAGTTGTATATTTTGTATATGTCTTGTTGACTAACTTCTAATCAAAATACAAAAAAATATTTGTCTTTGCATATTTGTGTATTATAGGTACCGAGTCAAAGCATCTGACAAATAAGGTTTTACGGTATTATTTCCCTAAAATCTCTATTCGCAAAGAAAAGAATTAAAAATTTTCATTTTTTTTCACTGTACAATCGATTGCTCCTAGAGTGCAATCGTTTTCACAAAGTGCATTTTGCGCCATTTTTGAAAAATACACTGTGCAAATCGATTTGCACTATAGTGCAATCGATTTGCACATAGTGAAAATTCGAAAAAAAAATCAGCAATTTTAAGCTTGTCAAACTTTGGCTCCAATTCTTCTTCATTTTTTTTTAAAGATATATCATTAATTCAAATTTTGGTGTCAATCTTGCATTTTTTAAAATATTCATTAATTCAAATTTTGGCTCTAATTTTTGAAAGAGTTATCATTAATTCAAATTTTGGCTCCAAGAATCAATTACCAAATTACCACTAATCCCAATCCTAAACTCTATAAATAGAGCCCTCATTTCATTTAAATTTCAAGCTTTTGATAGTCAAATCCACCTTGCTAAAAAATCTCTCAATTCTCTCCATCTACCAAATTCACTCAAAGCTCCATTTTCAAAAAAAAAAGTTAGTAAGCTTTGCATTGAAGCTTACTAATCTTTGAGCTAAACCTTCATCCAAACACTTTTTCTTTATCAATTATCTACATCCAAGCTTGGGAAATCTTGTGGTTGAATTGAAGCAAATTCTTGAAGTTGTTTTGATAATTCTCTAGATCTACCTTTGGTAAGTTGGATAATTCATCTTTCACAATTTGATCTCTTGTTGATCTTTGGGTTTGATTCATTGGGCATTATTTTATGATTCTAATGGTGCTATTTTCTCATGATTTAGTGGAATTTTCATTCCCAATTGGATCTATGATCATAAGGTATTTGATGGAAAGTTTGAATAAAAATTTGGCCTTTTAAAATGTTGTTTTACTGTCTGTAACAGCGTGCAATCGATTGCTATAACAGTGCAATCGATTGCACTAAGTGAATTTCGCACAAATTTTTGAAAATTGTACTTTGTAAATCGATTTGCACTATAGTGCAATCGATTTGCACAGAAACAAAATGCATTTTTTGCCTTGTTTTGGGGTTGTTTTGATCCATAAATGTTTTTTTACTCTCTCCTTTTGATTGTTGGTTTGGATTGCAATTTCAAATGTCCAATTTCTCTTTAAATTCAATGGACTTTGTGATGTAGATGAAGTTGGATAAATGTTCATCATTCAAATCTACCAAAGAGTGCATTATTTAATTCATTTTTGGTGCTTTGGATTAATGATATGTTTAGTGCTTTAATCCATCTAGATGAGTGATTGAATTTAAAGATGAAAGAAATTTGAGGTAATGATCCAAGTTAGCATATCATTCCCCTCCCTCTTCATCTTATCCCTTTTTTTAATTGTGCTACATGTTAAGGGATGATGATCTCTATATAATTATCCAAACATGAAGTACATAGATTGCTATTGACCGGCCTCAAAATAGGTGCGACTTCTACATAAGTCCACTTACAATTGCTTAACATAGCGCTAAATTTTGTCCCGATTCAAATAAATGATCATTTGTGGCCCAAACCTACGTTTGCAAGCCAAATTATATTAATTTGATTTCTTTGATCCAATAACCTTGAGATTCATTGTGTGTAGGCTTTGGTTCTACCAATTCTATAATGGATCTTCATAAATTTTGGTCAACACGGATCACTTAAACATCGTTGATCATTAAATGTTGCCTTGAGGTTTCTTAAATGGATGATATACTTGACAAAAAGGAAATGAAACTTGTTATATGGAGGCTTTGGTTCTACCAATCCTCTAATGAGTTCCAAATGCAAGTTTCAAGATGGTCATCCAACTAATCACTAATTTCTAACAATTGACTTTATTTTATGATTTTATTTTATGCTCTTTACTTTATGTACCATTTACTTTTTGCATTTACATTTCATGTTATTTTCATCTTTGCTCACTTGAGCATTTACTTTATGTCATTTTTATTTTGCTCACTTGAGCTTTTATTTTCCTTTCCTTTTGAAGACACTTAATAATCAACATGAATCATGAAAAACTTTAATGATACTTGGACTATTTGGTTACTATCCTTGGAATTATGGAGTTTTGGACTTCTTGGACTTAGGATTAGAGACCTTGGCCTTTGTTGGAGACCTTGTGATCTTAATTGATATTTTGTTTAGAGTTCTTGAGGTTTAGCTCAAGACATTGGGTTGTTTGTTTATTTTGTGTGCAGGTTATTGTGATTACGTACTTTGTTTGTAATCTGGAATTCACCCGTGTACAGCCGTTACTCTGCCCAATTTTTGTGAAGACTTAATACACTTGATGTTTGGTTCTCTCAAGAGGTCTAGTATCTTTGCTTGCTTGGTTTCAATCTAAAGAATGGGAATTCTATCTTGACTCATAATGTCAAGTATTAGCTTCTTGTTGGTTAGATGGTTCTTATCCCTATCTTTTACCTTATGCTTTAGGATAGTCTCTTCTTCTCCTCCCAACTTCTTTAATTTCAAAAACCTTTTCTCTTCTTTGGAAAACTCTTCTTGTTTCTAAATTTAAACCACTTTCATAATAAACTTGGACATATGTCCATGTATTTTTAAAACATTTTTCATAAATAAACTCCAATCAATTTAATAATACCTTGACATTTTTTGTGAGAAGACTAAAAGTCAATCAATCTCATTTCAAACCATTTTTTCCTCTTTGGATTTTTATTTAAAAACCTTTCTCAAAAGATTAGACTCTTGGCAATCCTTGTAGTGATGCAAACAACTATACTTCTACAATATATAGTGAATAGAGACATTTTCCACTTGAGTGTTGAGTAAGGCATTGTTGATTTTAAAATCCAAGCCATATCCTCCACTTTGAGATGATGCAAATTCTCCTTTCTCATGATTGTGGGTAGTAAGTATGTTTTCCACACGGACAATGACGGTGATGTCTTATCTCATAAAATTAACCAACACATTTGTGTTTTAAATTTTTTAAAGATGAACTATGTGTGTAGCGGTAGAAATGTTTAAGACTAAGCCATTGGATTGGCTAGACTTATACAGATCAAAATAAAAATCATCATCGCGCTTTATTATTTCCAAAGGAATGGGAAAAGAGAGAGTAACCCAAAAAGAGGGGGAAAGATTCAAGGTAAGGGGGTTGGTTATGCAAATGGAAGGTATTAGCACCCTAAACATCTACGGTACTCCGTAGGAACCTCTTTGTAAACTGTATATTTTGGCTATAAAATGTTGTATAAAAATAGACGGTGGAGGTGAGAAAAGAAATATATTTTTATGATTTTTGCACCCGCCGCGGTTGCGAACTTTTAGTGCCTACATACCACCTTTAGTGCAATAGAGGATCAGGGAACACGTAGTTCCTCTTTTGAAAATTTTAAAACATAAGTATGTTAATTGATTTTATAAGATAAGACATCATCGTCATTGTCCGTGTGGAAAAACATACTTACTACCCACAATCATGAGAAAGGAGAATTTGCATCATCTCAAAGTGGAGGATATTGCTTGGATTTTAAAATCAAAAATGCCTCACTCAACACCCAAGTGGAAAATATCTCTCTTCACTATATATTGTAGAAGTATAGTTGTTTGCATCACTACAAGGATTGACAAGAGTCTAATCTTTTGAGAAAGGTTTTAAAATAAAAAGCCAAAGTGGAAAAATTGTTTGAAATGAGATTGATTGACTTTTAGTCTTCTCGCAAAAAATGTCAAGGTATTATTAAGTTTATTAAAGTTTATTTATGAAAAGGTTTTGAAAATGCATGGATCTAAGTCCAAGTTTATTATGAAAGTGGTTCAAGTTTAGAAAACAAGAAGAGTTTTCAAAAGGTGAGAGAAGATTTTTGAAATTAAAGAAGATGGAAGGAGAAGAAGAGACTATCCTAAAGCATGAGGTAAAAGCTAAGGATAAGAATCATCTAACCAAAAAGAAGCCAATACTTAACATTATGAACCAAGATAGAATTCCCATTCTTTGGATTGAAACCAAGCAAGCAAAGATACTAGACCTCTGGAGAGAACCAAACTTCAAGTGTATTAAGTCTTCACAAAATTTGGACAGAGTAACGCCTGTATACGGGTGAATTCCATATTACAAACAAAGTATGTAATCACAATAACCTGCACACAAAACAAACAAACAACCCAATGTCTTGAGGTAAACCTCAATAACTCCAGATAAAATATCCATCAAGGTCACAAGGTCTCCAACATAGGCCAAGGTTTCTATTCCTAAGTCCAAGAAGTCCAATGCTCCATAATGCCAAGGATAGTATCCAAATAGTCCAAGTATCATTAAAGGTTTTTATGGTTCATATTGATTATTAGGTGTCTTGGAAGAGAAAAGAAAAAGATCAAGTGAGCAAAATAAAAATGACATGAAATGTAATGCTTAAAGTAAATCGTACATAAAGCATAAAAAAATAAGAGGCATAAACTAAAAACAATTTAATAATTATTGGTTAGTTGGATGACCATCTTGAAACTTGCATTTGGAACTCATTAGAGGATTGGTAGAACCAAAGCCTCCACACAACAAGTTGCATTTATTTTTTGTCAAGTATATCATCCATTTGGAATCCTCAAAAGTACCATTTAATGATCAAACGATGTTTAAGTGATCCGCGTTGACCAAAATTGTTGTAGATCCATTAGAGGATTGGTAGAACCAAAGCCTCCACACAATGAATCTCAAGGTTATTGGATCAAAGATATCAAATTAACATACTTGGGCTTGCAAACATAGGTTCAGGCCACAAATGATCATTTATTCGAATTGAGACAAAATTTAGCGCTATGTTAAGCAATCGTAAGTGGACTTATGTAGAATTCGCACATATTTTGAGGCCGGTCAATAGCAATCTATGCACCATTTGTTTTGAGACATGATATAGAGATCATGTTCCAATAACACTTAGTGCAATAATAAAGGGATAAGATGAAGAGGGGTGGGAAAGAACATACAAACCATATTTGAATTAAATTTCAATTAAACTATTATTAAAATCATTCATTTATTTTTATGGAGTTAAACTCAACACCATGGATTCAATGATGTTAACAAAGTTCATAATCAAAAATTCAACCTAAGATCAGCCAGAAAATAATCACAAAATAATATTGCATTTAGTATATACATTAAAAAATGTTTTAAAATGTTTTAAAATAGAAATAAAAGAGAAAAATATCAACTATGTTCAAATTAATCAAGAAATAAAAAGTAAGACCATAGAAAAATCAGAAATGGACTAAAATAATTTTATAAAATTTTTGATAATTTTTTAAAGTCAGAAACTATTTTTAAAATTAAAAGAAATGAGTAAAATGAACCAAAAATGATAAAAAAAATACCAAAGTCAGAAATAAAAAATGAATGAGGTCACCAATATTAGTCTCAATATCATTGGATCATTCTATAATTTTTTCAGAATTAAAAAATGCATAAAAGTATTTTTAAACATTTAAAACAAATCAAATAAAGTGAAAATTTAAAAAAAATATCAAAACACAAAATAAAATTGTGAAAAAATAAAAATCAGAAAGAGAAAATTCATAAATATTTTTCATAATTGTTTCAGATTTTTTGGACTAAAAATGAATTTTCTATGATTTTTTGAAATTTTAAACAATTAAATATGAAAATCAGAAAAGAAAAATAAAGTCAAAAATATGTGGACCATTGGATGAGAGTCGAAATGCGTTAGTAATCAAATCCAAGGGATCTAGCGCATTATGCATATCATGGTCATTAGTGAATAAAGCATAGAATCATAATTAAATCAGATTTTCAAAAAAACAGATGGCGTGCCTTTATTGGTTGGAAGATGACACGTTGGTCATCTTCAACCTCCAGCCAACGTGAGTTGCAGGTCTCTCAAACTGTAAAATCAGAAGCTCGGACATATGTCGTTCGCTTCGTCTCTTCAAGACGAAGACAACCACACTTTCGCGACAAATTTATATAAACTGTAGCTCAAGCAATTTGGAAGGAAAGTTTTGAAAAGGGATTTGAAATTTCATGGTCAAAACATATTTCCAGATAAAATTAAGTGTTGCAACTAGAACCAGGGCAATGAGAGCATCACAATGATATCAAAGTTTTAAAGAATTGATAAATCTACCTATTGAAGTTGAGTTGCAGAGCTCTGAAACTGGACTTCTATGGAGCAATATAGGGCACGACTCTTGAAGGTAATTATATGGTTAGCTTCATGGAAGATCAAGGAAGGTAAATTGATAGAAAAATTGGATTGAAAAAGGCTTGAACACAGATTTCGAAGTTGCGGAAATTTAAGTTATGGAACAAGTTTGGCAGGGTGGTTCTGGCTATCCAAGCTTGAGAAAATGAATGAGGGATGACCCTCTATTTATAGGGAATCAAATGAAAAGTCCAAGCGTGTGAAATGATGAAGTTTGGAGGGAAATTGTGTGAAGTTTCAAACAAGAAAAGTGTGACTTCTAATTTGATCAAAACTCATCCAAAACGCGCGTTTTGTTGTGATAATCACTTCTGGAAGTTCACTAAACATGTTTAGAGGCAAAAACGCGCAGAAACAAAGCGTTTAGAAGCTAAATCAATGATTTCAAATTCTGACTTTTGAAGAAACTTCATTTTCAAGTTACCAAGTTCAAATCAATGGAATTCTTAGCTCAAGGGGTCTTAGGGCATGATTCTTGATGCTTTCGAAAGATTATGTTACAAGCTTTTTAATGAAAAAAGAATGAAATCAAATGGATGCTTGATCTGAAAGTTGCATTGAGTCAAAGTTGGAGAAAAGGGTTGACTTTCCATACTTAGAAATTTTTCAAATTTTTCTTCAAAAGTGACCTATAATGTTTTGCATCCAAACATGGCCTTCCACTTGGAATTTGCTATTTACCAAAGAAGATGGAATGAAATATACCTCTTAAATGACACTTTTAAACTTAAACCATTCAAAATCTCAAAAAATTGAGAGAGTTATGAATTGTTGAAGTTGGCAAAAAATCATGAAATGACCTATAATCTTTTGTATCCTTAGAGAATCTTCCATCCATTTTCTCACTTTACATATAAATGAAGGAAAAAATTTCACATCCTCAAGATCATTATGGAATAAGAGTGGGCCCAATATGATAAAAATTGACCAAGTTATGATCATTTGAAGTCACACATGAGAAATTGGGGGTTCATCTGGAGGACTTGTAATCTTTCTTCATCATCAAGTTTCTTCCACATGAAAACTCCTTGAAAATTTTGAAGTGATTTATTAGTATCCCTTTGAAGAGAATGATGGATTTGGAATAACTCAAAAATACCAAAAGATGATCAAGATATACTTCTTTGAAGTTCAAAACCCTAGCTCCCAGATCAAGAAAATGCTTTGAGGAACCTTGACCATTTTGAACCACCTTATTGTACCAACACTCTTGCTTTATAAATATAAGTTGATGAGTATGATAATGAGAACTCATAGCCACCAAAACCACTTCTATATCTTGAGAATTTAGATAAATATGCACTTGTGACCAATGGGAATAAGGCCTTGTCCAACCATGACAACTTCTTCGATCAATCTCTTTCACTTTTGAATCAATCTTGATAGCTTGGAAATGTAGTGAACCAAAATAACCTTACCATTCCATTCCTTCCAAAACAACTTCAATGGTGACGTTTGGACTTCTCAACCTTTATTTACTAGGACATGGAAATAAACTCATGAACCCATGGAGCAACTTGCTAAGCCTTATTGCCTTTACCTACATTATTAACAAGTAAGACAAACCAACAGTGCAATTTATTAATTAAAAGAAAAATCAATACAAAATATTCATGATCACAAAAGAAAACAAGTCAAGGTGCTTGGTGATTCCTCAAAGAGCAAAGCTAAAGATAGGGAGGAGAATTAAAAGCCCTAATGTGATCTTGTTGTGATTGAATCAACATGGTATGATGAGCGGATCTCAGGGGAAACAATTGGGGTACAACAACGTGTACCCTGATCCCCTATTGCACAGAAGGTGGTACATAGGCATTAAAGGTTCGCAACCGCGGAGGGTGCAAAAATCATAAAAAATACTTCTTTTCTCACCTCCACCATTTATTTTTTTTATACAACATTTTATAGCCAAAATATACATATTTTTCAAAGAGGCTCCTGCGGAGTACTGTGGATGTTTAGGGTGTTAATACCTTCCCTTTGCATAACCAATCCCCTTACCTTGAATCTTTCCCCCTCTTTTTGGGTTATTCGCTCTTTTCCCATTCCTTTGGAAACAATAAAGCGTGGTGGTGATTTTTATTTTGATCTGTGTAAGTATAGTCAACCCAATGGCTTAGTCTTAAACATTTTTACCGCTACAGTGTCTCATTCACCATTTACTTGGTACGTGACCAATTCTGAGTCTTCATACACTTCTAGGTGTTTAATCCTTAGATCAATAGCAACTTATAGACCCAAGATACAAGCTTCGTATTCAGCAACATTGTTGGTTCAATCAAAATATAACCTTGTAGTATAAGGTTTGTGAAAATTCTTTGGAGAAGTCAATACGGCCCCAATACCATGTCCTAGTGCATTTAAAGCATCATCAAACATGAGTGTCCAACGTGCCCCTGGTTCAGGTCCTTCGTCGAGTCCCGGTATTTTGTAGTCACCTATAACCCTGACATCTTTATCTGGAAAGTCAAACTTTATTGGTTGATATTCTGGAAACAGCTGATGAGCTAGATGATCAGCTAGTATACTACCTTTGATGGAATTTTGGGTAACATATTGGATGTCGTACTCGGATAGTAACATCTATCACCTGGAAATTCTTCATGTAATATCAGATTTTCAAACACATACTTCAGGGGATTAATTCTTGCTATTAACCATGTGGTGTGAGTTAACATGTATTTTCTTAGTCGTTTAGTAGCCCAAGCCAAAGCATAACAAGTCTTCTTAAGGAATGAGTACCTGGTTTCACAATCGGTGAACTTCTTGCTAAGGTAGTAGATTGCATGCTCTTTTCTACCTGTTTCATCGTGTTGCCTCAATACACATCCCATAGATCCTTCAAGCACTGTTAAGTAAATGATAAGTGGTATTCTAGAAACAGGTGGCATCAAGATTGGTGGCTCTTGCAAATACTGCTTTATTGTTTGAAATGTTATCTGACAGTTATCATTCCACTCCATTGATTGATCTTTTCGGAGTAGTTTGAATATAGGCTCGCACGTAGAAGTTAGGTGCGATATGAGCCTTGAGAGGTAGTTCAACCGCCCTAAAAAACTACATACCTCTTTTTCTATCCTTGGAGCTGAAATTTCTTGTATAGCCTTCACTTTATCGGGATCCACCTCAATACCTTGTTGACTCGTAATAAAACCCAATAGTTTGCCTGACCTGACACATAAATGTACATTTTTCCAGATTCAACCTCAGTTTGAATTTCCATAAACGTTCGAATAGTTTCTGTAAGTGAACTATGTGATCCTCCTCCATATGGGATTTGGAAATCATGTCATCCATGTATACTTCAACTTCTTTGTGGATCATGTCATGAAATAATGTGACCATTGCTTGCTGATAAGTTTCCCCTGTATTTTTTAGACTGAAGGGCATCACTTTGTAATAGAAGGTGTCTCAAGGAGTCATGAAAGTAGTCTTTTCCATATCCTCGAGTTCCATTTTGATCTGATTATAACCTGAGAAACTATTCATGAAAGAAAACACCGAAGCTTGAGTTGTATTATCCATCAAAACATCTATGTGAGGTAAAGGGAAATTGTCTTTAGGACTTGCTTTGCTCAGATCCTGATAGCCTACACACATGCGTACTTTACCATCCTTCTTGGGTACTGGCACGATGTTAGATATCCAAGGTGGATAATCTACCATGGCTAAGAACCCTGAATTAAATTCTTTAAGGACCTCTTCTCGAATCTTATCAAACATGTCTGGACGAGTTCTTCTGAGCTTCTGTCTAACTGGAGAACTACCTTCTTTGAGAGGTAATATATGCACTACGATATTTGTATCTAATCCCAACATGTCTCTGTAAGACCAGGCAAATATATCCACGTATTCACACAGAAGCTTGATCAGCTTTTCTTTGACGCTTTCCTTCAAGGGTACCTCTAGCTTGATCTCTTTTGGATCTTTTTTTGTGCCAAGGTTGATGATCTCAATAGATTCTTGGTATGGTTGTAAATTGTCTGCTTTTTTATCTAACACTCTCCTGTTCTTTAGAGAGTTTAAGATCTTCTTTATCTTCCTCTTCAGCTTGGTTAATTGGTGCATTAAAATTATATCGAATAGTAGCAGTAACATTATCAGTGTGTTTAGATGTGGATCTGCACATTTTATCATGTTTTGGTGCATTTTAGAATGTGAATTTGAAAAAGGCATATGAAGAAAAGTATTGCCATTTTTGAAAAGGAAACAAAAATGAAAAAGAAAGACAGAGATCTTAATTGAATTCAAAACATAACTTTTATTAATTGAAAATATTGTTCAAAAACAAATGGGGGCTCCTTATTAGCTACCCTTATGCCTCGGGCGTGACATAGGTTCTTTTAAAAACAAAAAAATTACTTTGGAAAGAAAAAGATCTCTAGAATCTCCAAAGTTGTCCAATTCTTGATTTCTTCGCTTGGAGCGCATTCATGGGTGAAGTTTTATGCTCCTTTGATGATGCTCTTGTTGGATATCATTTCTACTTGCCCACCATGCTCTACTCCTTTGTTAACGAAGGTTTCTTGAATGGGAGGAAATTTCCCCTTGCCTTTCAGCATAACCTTTGACGGTTTGTAGCCCAAACCAAAACGATATTTATTTCCAGGCATCTCTATAATTTTACCCTAACCTTTTGAGGTATGATCCTCCACCACTGTTTGTAAATATCTTCATGAATCCATAGTAGTTCCTGGTTTCTTGATTTTCTCCACTGGTAGGGTTACCACGGAAATGACTTATAAGGCTTGGAATGGTGTTGCCATACAGTCTTGATCCATAATGATATATTTGCAGGACTTTAAGTTGCTTACAAAGATGTCCTCCTCTTTGTCGATCACAACCAACTTTCCTTCAACAAGGAACTTCAATTTTTAATGCAAGGTTGAGGTAACATCCCCTGCCGCATGAATCCAAAGTCACCCGAGCAAGCATGTATATGTTGGTTCTATATCCATCACCTAAAAGGTAATGTAGAACATATGTGGGTCAATCTTGACAGGAAGATTCACTTCTCCAAACATTGTACTTTAAGAACCATTGAAAGCTTTTACTATCGTAGAACTTGGCATTATGACAACACCGTCTAGTGTTAGCTTCATCAAACTGGTTTTTGGTAGTACGTTGAGGGTGGAACCCATATCAATGAGCACTCTGGATAGGTTGGTTGTTACTATCTAGATAGAAATATGTAGTGCCTTGTTATGAGCTCTACCTTATGGAGACAATTCATTGTCATTGAAGCCTAAGCGTGACCCAGACGTTGGATTTGCTACTACTCCATCAAATTTATTTATTGTAATCTCCTTTGTAACATGGGTAGAACTTGAAATCTTCATTAGAGATTCTCGATTCGCTTCTGAGTTGATGAGCAACAAGAGTATTGAAATCTTGGTCAGGGTTTGGTGTAACTGATCCACCACCCTATAATCACTTTTCTTGATTATTTTTAAGAATTATTCTGCCTCTTGATCGATAAAATTCGTACTTGGAGATTCTTGTTCTTGACTTGTCTCCACAACAAATTTTCCTTTATCCTTAACCATAGTATCATCTTTCTTTTGTTGTTCGGGACCGTATACCCGACCGATGCGGGTCATGTGTCATGTCCCTGCTATATTTGCGATTGCAGGTCCATGGCTTATTGATGGCTCACATTCTTGCTTTAAACCATTGACATAAACAGTAGTATCATGGTTCCATGTCATGACTTTGTCACTTTCATAATTAGTGGGAGATGGTCCCCTAATCACCATTGTAATCTTCTGAGGTATTAGTATCCTCAGAGTTTGGTGTAGTATCATCACTTATGCTTTTGTCATACTTGACTCCCCCCAAGGAATTACAAGAGTTTTCTTGGCAAGACTCGGCCCTTGACAAGAAATCACCATAGGATTCTTTGTATTTCCTTCAATTGCAGCTATATATTCTGCTTCAGGGTATCGCCTGAATTGGACTATCCCCTGATCCACCAATTTTTGTAAAGTCCTTTCAAAAGCATCATTATGTTCCAAAAGGAAACCATATTCAAAAAGATGTTCCTTCAGGAGATCTATTGGAGTTTTTACTTGTTTAGCTACCTCATAGCCAGTGACCACCTCAATTGCATTCACAATTGGTTCGCCATGCGGAGATATGGGGTTCGTCTTGATATTAGGCTTATCAAAAGTTATTTCTTGGGAAACCAACAAATCTTTTACTTTATGTTTGAAGGCCCAATACTTTTCTATTGTGTGACCTGGAGAGTTGGCATGATATTCACACCTGGCGTTTGCATCATATTTTGGTGGGAGTAAACCAATTGGAGGAGCTAGTGACTTCAGCTCTACCAAAGATACCTTGAGTAAGTGATGTAGCAGTTGACTATGAGGCATGGGGAGGGGATCAAATCTTCTCGGTGTCCTTTCAAACTTGTTTTGATGTTATTCTCGCGGGATTACCAATGATTGTTGAGATCTCAGATGTGATGTAACAACATTAATTTCTCCTTCCTTCTTCTTCGAGATGTTCGAAGTATGATTCTTTGGGTTATAAGTAGTACTAGAAGATGTCCCTTGTATCTTGCCACTTTTTAGACCTGCTTCAATTCTTTCTCCAATTGTTACCAAACCAGAAAATTTGGAAGAGACGCTATCTACCATTTTATCATAATATAGGCCTTATAGCGTGCTCGTGAACATATCGACCAATTCTTTCTCAAGGAGTGGTTGTTGTACTCGGGCGGCCATTTCTCTCTATCGTTTCACATATTCTTTGAAGGACTCATATTTCTTTTGAGATAATTTATGGTGTTTCATGCGACTAGGAGCCATGACCAAGTTGTACTTGTATGTCTTTAGCAATATATGCCCATTTTGGATATGGACTCGCTCCAATTGCATATACCAATCTAGAGATGCTCCGCTCAAACTGTTTTGAAATCAATGGATCATCAACTTCTGATCTTGAGCATAGGCATGCATTTTCCTGTTGTACATGTGTATATGGTTCCTTGGTATGGGAGCCCATTATATTTTCCAAAGTCATGTACTTTGAATTTTGGAGGGATCACTACATCTGGAACTAGACCCATTTCGAGAGCATCGACATCGAAAGCGTTGTAGCCTTCCACAACCTTGAACTTTTCTTCGAGAGCTTTAAACTGATTGAGTGCCATAGGATTTTTAGCAATGTTAGTATGGAAATCCCTTGAGACACTTGGTTGATGCCTTCCAATTCATTATCTCCATACTGCGGGTCTATGTAGTTATCCATGTTTTGTGGGTTATTGACTGGAATCTGTAAAGTATGAGATACCCCTACTTTCGGAGGAGGTGGGACAAAGCCTTCAGTATCAACTTTCTTGACCTCTTGTTGAGCCATCGTTCACTTTAGAGGACCTGATTCTGGTTCTTGTCTTGGTTGGTAATTTCTCAATGCACCAATAGTCTGGCTACTTCTTCAAAGGCTACCTTAGGAATTTGATCGTGTCTTTCGATGATGTTCTTCAAGGCTAGAAGAACTTGAGTCATGTCTCCTTTCATTGAGTCGATGTTACCTCTCACTTGTTCCAAATCTTCTTAGAAGGCGGCTTGATTCTATTCGATTTGTTCCATAACCTTCTTTTGATGAGCTCTGGTTTGATATAGAGGTCGCAGAGTGTTTGGTCTATTTATAGAGTCTAAAATCTAACTGCAAGTGCACAGCCTATCAAAGTAATATAAAGGGTTGTCGAACCACAGAGACCAATTGTCAATCTATCAACTCTATTATTGAGTTGCTTATCTGAGGCGGATCGATTCAGTTGAGGGAGTATAATCCAAAGGAAATAAATAGATAGTAAATTCAGACAAAAGACAGGCTAGAATGTAAATCCCATTGGTAAAATAACATTTCAATTTGTATTTAATAGAACTACTCATGGGGAAATATTTTCCACTCTTGTAAAGGAACAATTTGACGGGAACTTGTCGCTTTCGCTAACTAAGAACCGAGCTTGCTCTCTGAGAAAATCCTTCTATTGTCACTTATAGAAGGGCGCTTCAAGCGTTAAAGCAGCAAACCTATTTTTAAGAAATTAGTTTCTTAACTTAGTAAAAAAGTGGTTTCAACTCAAAATGATTGACATAAAGAGATTCTTGGCTTTAGCTCGAGAATTGGATTGTAAACCTATAAACGCATCCGAAAATAGTTTCAAAACCGTTTTCTAAAAGTGTCAAAGATCCCTAATTAACCAGTCAAAATGCTTTCTCCCTTTTTGAACGGTTAAAAACTAACCAAGTTTACTCTTTGAAATGGACGGCTTTCGATCTTATCCAAAAATATTAAGTACGGAAAACTTGTGTTAAAAGTTAAAACAGCCCCTAAAGTGTTTCTACTGATACGGTGTTGAAATGCTATCATGATTATGATCCTTACATTCTAACCTTAAAATATTTAGCCAGACATGGAAATAAAATCAAGCATATTAAAGTTGATCAAAATAAACATAGTAATAAAGGCAAGGCAAGGTAATAAAATAAGTAATTCAGGTGCAAGACAAAGCGATTGAATAAAATAAAAAACTTAAATAGAAACCTGCTCCAAATCAGAGTCTTTAAATCTTGGTACAACTGGAAAGTAAATGCTTGAAGTAAAATGGTGGCAAGATTGTAAATAAAAGAGATGCTCCAACCTAATCAAGACTATGGTGCAATAATCCTCCGATGTGGCGAATTATTGCTTTTACACAAGTGAGTATAGGCTTAGCGTTGCAAGACTAAGTTGGATGATGGAAAATGAAATGAAAACTACTATTTATAGAATTTCTCCAGGCTATGCTTTGACAAAAATCCCCCCCAACTCCTTTTGGGCGGGAAGAAACTTAACAAAGACTGCGGCCGCCAAGGCCCCTCCATGGGTGATGAATGTGCAGATAGAGGGATTGTGGGGGATGTGTCAGTTATCCCCTGGGTAGAGTGGGACATATCACGGTGCCCCCCTATAGTGGCCACTGAGTTGAACGCCATGTGTAGGATTTCACTGAAAATCTCGATTTCTTGGATGTTTCGCTTGGTTTCTTCAAGAAGAGCTCCAAATGGGAATGTTGCCTGAAAACAAGAGAAAAACAAGCATAACGCAAGAAAACAATACTAAAAATTATGAAAACATGTGTTATTTGAGTCAAATATGCAGTGCGATCTGGTGTTATCAAATTCTCCCACACTTAAACCTTTGCTTGTCCTCAAGCAAAAACTCTCAGAAGTAGATGAAAAGAGGAACAATATTTACAAGATTTTGAGCTAAAAGAGCTTCTAAGTTCAAGTAAGGATGTGTTGATAGGTACTAACCTATCAAGGATATCGTGATAGCACTTTATGCACAAAAATGTGGGCATAAACTTTATTCCTATAAAAACACATCCATGTTAGTCCACTATGCCTAAGCTTCCTTATTTTGTAAGGTCCTTTTTCATTCAGGCGCAATCACATTAAGCCAGTTATCCGTAACTACTAGTAGCAGAGTGGCCGGTTAGTGACTCTGATCTCAAGCATGGGGTTCTGGTATATGAATAGGTATAACCCCTTTATTTACCCAACTCTGGTTGTGGGGGATCAGATTGTAATCCGCCCTACCGAGTCTAACACCAGACACCATTGAACCAACCAACAATGGGCATAAACCTTTTATTTTCTTTTTGTTTCTTTTTTTTCTTAATATTTTACAACAATTTTTAGTTAAGTGACTGTGTGAGAGCCACTCAACCCGGAGTTGTATTTTCAATTAAAGAACAGAAACATAGATCATTCACTTATTTCCATCAGTCCCTGCATAGAGCATGCTTAGGCCAGAGCTGACTGCAAAGATAAACTACTAAAAGACCTTTGTTACAATAAAATAAAGCTACAGTATAGGGGGTAACAGGATCAGTTCTTATATTTACAAAGTTTATGGTGCTAAAACGATATCGATTTTTCAAAAGGAATTACCAAGTCAAACACATCCTACCCTGAACCTGTCTTACAGCTCAAAATTTTTAAAACACATTGTTTTCTTTGGCACATAAAATTTGTTGGGTAAGGCTAAAAGTGGGGAAATAAGGATAGACAACGCAAAAACACAAAGGAATCATCAAGCACATGGATTTTATTAAAAACAAAACAAACAAAACAACTAAATTACTAGAAAGCAATAAATACTGAAAATAAAGAAATGAAAAACGATAAAAATCTCCTCTCACACTTAAACCAGACATTGTCCTCAATGTTTCGATAAAAGAGTAGGAAGGAGTGATCTGGATGGTGCTAATGGGGTTCGCTGGTACCCTCGTCGTCTTGTGTGTGAAGATCGGGACGACAACTCCTTCTACAACGCCGGCTCTCTCTGGAAATCTCAAGTCGGCCAACTCTTTCGTAAAGAGAGGCGTTTGCTTCCTACAGCTGGCGGGTTCTACCTGCAGTTCAGTTAGAAGAAGAGGGTGTAGTGTGTGTAGGTGGTACATTGTGAACAGGTGACTGCTCATGCAAATCATGCTCATCATCAGTGTTGTTAATGAATATCTGGTTCCTGTAAAGCAAAATTATTAGAATACACAATGGTCAAAGGTGCCTCTGGCGCAGGTGTATACTCAAGAACAAAAGGCTCTCTAGGTCCATCGACAGTTTCTCCTCATCCCTCTAAAGAGTAACCCCTGTTTGTTGGGTTATAGATGCAAGTCATCAGAGGATCAGGAAATGTGAAATAGTGGATAGTCTCGTCATTGATTATGAGTCTGTACTGGTGAGGATGAAATGAGACCTGCCTTACCAGGCCATGATCCAAGCAAAAGTCAATGTCCATAAAGGAACTACCACAGTAGGAGGTCAAATGGTATAACTTTATATCCAAGCCTAAAGTAGATGCTATCTGAGTCACGTTACCACCCACATGTATGGATCCCTCAGAAGATCTAGCAGTCATGTGCAAACTCTTAATCAAGAAGTTGCCATTGGCGATAGAGTGAGACTGGATGGTATGAAACAGGAGTAGTAGCTCTTCAGAATTAACAAGGTCGTCAGCATCACTCCTTCTGAAAAAAGGTATGGAAAAGGACCATTTGAAAACACCTGAAAGCTGGTTTATGAATATTCTTGGACAGCTGAGTAGAGGAATCAGAGTTACCACCACTAGAGATTTCGCTCCAGAACCTGTTTATGCTCTTATTTATGTAATAGCTCAAAGGAAGCTCAGGGATATCATATGGACTACTCTGAAAGCCTAATAAATCACCTAATTATTTCATGGTGAAAGTGTACTTGGTTCCAAATAGTCTGAAACGGATGCGTCCTCTATCATCTCTACTACTCACGTACGGCTCATAGCTGAGTGAGCTGAGAAACTCCAAGGTGAGGTTTCTGTAGGTCACATTGACATCATCAGCATACTCCTCACACTGAAGCTGGTTGCACAAGTATTTCACACTTGCTTCTATTCCTAGTGCTTCCATGCAGTTCAGGTCGAGATACCGCGTACGTAGCATTGGATGTGCAGATAAGGTAGCATAGCGTCTCCTTTGTGCATCATCCCTAAAAACCACGTGCATGTCATCAAAGTGCGGCATCCTAAAAAATATAGTTAGAGTATATGGACCTGAATATTATAAAGAGTAGTCCACATAAAATTAATTTGTGATAAAAAATAAAATAAATGAAAAGGAAACCATGGTTTGCCTCCCATGCAGCGCTTGTTTAACGTCATTAGATCGACGATTAGATCTCACATTTCAGAAGTACGCATTGGTGGGTGTATCAATGTGTGGATGGAGTATTCAACTGGAACGTCGCCTCCTTTATAAAGCTTAAATCTTTGTCCATTTCCCATGAAGGGGGTACAAGAGTTATTTTTTATTTCAACTTCCCCGGACCTCAAGATCTTGGATATTTCATAGGGACCGGTCTATCTTGAATGTAGCTTATCGGGAAAAAGTCACAACCTGGAATTAAAAAGAAGAACAAGATCACCTATGTTGAAGTCTTTTTTAACGATTCTCTTGTCATGCCATATTTTTTTTTCTTTCTTTGTATATTATGGCATTTTCATAGGCATTAAGACGGAGTTCCTCCAGTTTATGGATATCAAGGATATGTTTTTCTCCGGCTGCTAAGTAGTCTAAGTTCAAAGTTTTTATAGCCCAATATGCCTTGTGCTCTAACCAAAAGGTAAGTGACATGACTTTCCATAAACTAACTGGTAAGGGGTAGTTCCAATGGGGGTTTTATAGGCTGTTCTGTAAGCCCATAATGCGTCTTTTAGCTTTTCAGACCAATCTTTTCTGGATATTGAGATATTTTTCTCCAAGATCTTTTTGATTTCCCTGTTGGACACCTCAACTTGACCACTGGTTTGCGGGTGATATAGTGTTGCTACTTTATGTTTTAATTCATATTTACTCAAAAGATTGTCAAAGATTTTGGATATAAAGTGTGATCCTCCATCACTTATGACTAGGCGGGGTATTCTAAACCTTGGGAAGATGTTGTTCTTAAATAACTTGATTACTACTCTGGTTTCGTTTGTGGGTGATGTAATAGCCTCTATCCATTTGGACATGTAGTCCCAGCTACCAGTATGTATTTATTTCCCATGGAGGACGGAAATGGTCCCATAAAATCTATACCCCATACAAAAAGTTCTACTTCTTGGATATACCTTAGGGCATTTCATCACATCTTGAGATGTACCCAGTGCGTTGGCACCAGTTGTATTTGACAACGTAGGTATGAACATCACGCCACAAAGTTGTCCAGTAGAGGCCTGATTTAAGGATTTTAGCATATGTTTTGGACGTGCTTGCATGTCCACCATATGGTGCAGAGTGACAGTGTTCGATGATGTTTTCCACTTCCTCTTCTGGGACACAACATCTAAAGATATTGTTTATGCCTCTCTTAAATAGGAGTGGTTCATCCCAATAAATTTGTTTAACATCGTTGAAGAACTTCTTTTTCTGTTGGTAGTTCAAATGAGGGGGTATGATATCGGCAACTAGATAATTTATAAAATCAGCGTACCAAGGTACACTTCTCATTATTGAAACTTTCTCAAGGTTTTCATCTATGCAAAGCTCAAAGTTTTCTATCTTAGCTACAAGTCTGTCATAGGTGAAATCATCATTTATAGGCAATAAGTCAGGTTTCAAATATTCTAACCTAGAGAGATGGTAAGCGACTACATTCTCTGTGCCTTTTTCATCTCTAATGTCCAGATCAAACTCTTTGAGTAAAAGGATCCATCTAAGTAACCTAGTTTTGGCATCCTTTTTGTTTAGCAGGTAACGAATAGCAGCATGATCTGTGTAAACAATGATCTTAGCTCCAACCAAATAGGATCTAAACTTATCAATTTCAAAAATCACGGCAAGCAATTCTTTCTCTGTTGTTGCATAATTAAGTTGGGCAGCATCTAGGGTTCTACTAGCATAATATATGACATGTAATTTCTTATCTTTTCTCTTCCCTAGAACAACACCAACGGTATAATCACTAGCATCGCACATGATTTCGAAAGGTTGTGTCCAATCTGGAGGTTGCATGATTGGAGCTGAAATCGGTGCTTGTTTCAAAAAGGTCGAAGGCTTCAATTTCTCATTGGAAACAAAATCGACGTCCTTCATCAGAAGATTAGTTAAAGGCTTTGTTATTTTGGAGAAATCTTTGATAAAACTCCGATAGAAACCAGCATGTCCAAGAAAACTTCTGACTCCCCTAATAGTTTTAGGTGGCTTGAGGTTCTTTATTACTTCTATTTTGGCTCTATGGACTTCAATGCCTTTTTCGGAGATAATTTGTCCTAATACTTTACTTTCATTAACCATAAATTAACATTTCTCCCAATTTAATACAAGGTTTACCTCAATGCATATTTCTAGGATTTTCTCAAGGTTAAAGAGACAGTCTTTAAAATCGAATCACATATCGAGAAATCATCCATGAATACTTCCATAATCCCGTCAAGATAATCTGCGAAAATTGACATCATACAACGCTGGAAAGTGGCTGGCGCATTAAAGAGTCCAAAGGGCATTTGTCTATATGAAAATGTTTCGTAAGGACATGTAAAGGTCATTTTTTCTTGATCCTCAGGGTGAATAAGGATTTGGAAAAATCCCGAGTACCCATCTAGATAACAAAAATATGAGTGTCTAGCTAGACGCTCAAGCATTTGATCTATAAAGGGAAGAGGGAAATGATCTTACCTAGTCGCTTTTTTTAACTTTCTATAATCTATACACATACGCCAACCTCCTTCTTTTCTCTTGGTAACATGTTCACCATTCTCATTTTTTGTGATTGTGATGCCTCCTTTCTTAGGTACAACATGTATAGGACTTACCCATTTACTATCCGAAATTTAATAAATTGTACCAGCCTCTTGTAACTTAAAGAACTTCTCTCTTAACAACATCATTCATTATAGAGTTTATCCTCCTTTGATGTTCTCTAGAGGGTTTAGAATCTTCCTCCAACATAGTCCGGTGCATGTACACAGATGGGCTTATTCCTTTTAAATCAGAGATGTTATACCCTAAGGTTAAGGGATATTTTCGTAAGATATCTAAATGTTGTTTTGCCTCGTCTTGGTTTAAGGTAGCACTGACTATAACAAGATGATTCATTTTTTCATCTAAGAACTCATATCTCAGATTCTTGGGTAGTTATTTAAGTTCTAAAGATGGTTTCTTAGGGAAAGGCATAGGATCTGGAGTAAGGGATAAACACTCATAGAGGTTGTCATCAAAGTAGGGTTCCATTCTTTCAAATCCATCGTCCTCCCAAATGGGGTTTGAAGGTAACTTGATAGTTTCGACAGGTTCTTCTTGGTCCAATTCCAATATGCACTCATCAATGACGTCAATGGCATATCATGCATCTCCTATGACTAGTGCCATTAAGAACTTTGAAAGAATAAATTTTATCTTTTCATAACTTACCTCAAAAGTCAATTTTCCTTTCTTAACATCTATTATGGCTCCCGCGGTTGATAGGAATGGTCTACCTAGAAGGATTGGGATTTCGTCGTCTTCTTTAATATCCATGACTACGAAATATGTTAGGATATATAGCTGACCTATTTTAACTGGTATGTCTTCTACTATGCCCATAGGATATTTAACTGATCTATCATCCAATCGAAGATACATTTTAGTCGCCTGCAATTCTCCTAAGTTTAGCCTCTTACAAACTGCCAAAGGCATTAGACTGGCGCTAGATCCTAGGTCTAAAAAGGCTTTGTCAACCATGTGATTTCCTAGGATACAAGGTACGGAAAAACTTCTTGGGTCCTTTTATTTCTTGGCAAGTTTATTTTAGGAAATGAAAAATGCACTCTAAAGGTTTAGGATCGTCAAATCTACACTTGTTGGTCAGGATGTCTTTTAGGAATTTTCCATAAGATGGTATCTGAGTTATAGCTTTGGTAAAAGGAATCTCTACATGGAGTTTCTCTATAACCTTTATGAATTTTTTATATTTATTATCAATCTTGGTTTGTTTAAGTCTTTGCGGAAATGGGATTGGAGGTTTGTATGGGGGTGGCGGTGTATAAGTTTTATCTTTAGTTTCCGTTCCTGGGTCTTTTTGCTTTTCAGGTTCCTCTGGCTCCTCTACTTGGTCTGAAGGCACTACACTTTCCTTGGGTTATTCGGGCATACTTAATGTTAGGTTTGTTGGTCCATCGTAAGCAGTCCCACTTCGTAAGGTAATGGCATTAGCTTTCCCTTTTGGATTTGGTTGAGGTTGTCCAGGGAATTGTCCTCCAGGTGTATTGTGAGGAGCTTGTGTCTGGGCTACCTGAGAGATCTAGGTTTCAAGCATCTTGTTATGAGTAACTATCTGATCAACCTTAGTTCCTAATTGTGTGATTAGTTCATTTATATGAATGTTCTGATTCAGGAACTCTTTATTTTCTGAGTCTGGGCCGAAATGAAATTGTCCAGGATTTTCTCAAGGTTTGGTTTCGGTGGTACAGCTTGCATAGGTTGATTTGGTCTTTGGGCTTGGAAACCTTGGGGTCTCGGAGGTGCAGAATTATGAATCGATTTGTTGTTCTTATAGGAAAAGTTTGGGTGATTCCTCCATCGGGTATTGTAAGTGTTTGAGAATGGGTTCTGTTGTACCCCAAAATTTTCCCTCTCCTTGCTCAAGACATTTCTTACAAGATCTCCAAAAGCTCAAGTTTGCACAAGTGTTGACTACGTCAAACCATCTCCTAAACATTAATGCCTCAAATTATGGTTTTGATTTTCACAAGGATAATTGGACTTCTAATGCCTCAAATGACCTTAATGTATCATTGTAGACCTCCAAGAATACTCATGTCAAGTTTCAAGTCTTGAATCGTAATTTTGCTCAGCCAATTACTCAGATGACTGAAAATCAATTGTATTGGGTAAAAAGTCAATTGTGGTCAACCTACAGTCAAACTTCATGAATTTTGGCCAACATCAACACTTTAAACTCATATTCATCATTTGATCAAGTATTTATCACCATCTCTCAAGAAAAGCACTCAATTTACCAAAATGGTCAAAATTAGGGTTTTGACTGATCAGTGACTTTTGACCTAATGCATGATCTAATAGTTTGAAGCATTATCTCAAGGATTCAAATACAACATGTTTACTTAATCTTATGGTTTAAAAAATTCCTCAAGATTAATAGATTGATAGTTGAAATTTGATCAACTGATGAAAAGTCAAATGATGCACAAAAAGTCAAACATTGACTTTTTGATCAAGATTTGATTTCAAAGATCACAATTCACAAAGACATTCAAAAATATGAAGTTTGATCATCAAGAAATCATGAAATTCAAAAGTCAATGTGAAAAGTCAAACTTTTCAAGACTTAGAAATTTTTCTAAGTGTTTAACACATGATAATTTCATTACTTCATGCCATTTTTTCACCAAGATGCAAGATGATTCAAAGAAAAATTTCAACATGAAAGTTGTAGATCTTGATGATATCTACGACTTTTCTTTACTGATCAAGTCCTACAAGTGCTTTTATTTTTATTTATAAATTCATGAAGTCATGCACTTTTTTTAAAAAACACTTAGCAAAAAATTTGACCTAATTTAGGCAGATTTTTTACCTAACTTCTTGGCCAATTTTCACCAAGCTCCAAGATGATTTTTTCAAAATGTTCAACATGAATGTTTTAGATGATGTTTCAAGCTTTCCAAAATGTCCAAGAACTTGAAGAGATCATGCTTGAGCTAGAAGTTTCGAAGGTATGAAGATGGCCTCATAAACTTGAATTATAGGTCATTTTCTTGATGAACATTTGATCCAATCTCAAAACATCCTGCATAAATATTGCTTTGTGTTGTACCCCAAAATTTTCCCTCTCATTTCATCAACATTTCTCATCACAAGACTCTTGGAACTCAAGATCAGACTAGGGTTTGCTCTGCTCAAGACACCTCCTTGCACTGTTGACCTAATTTAGGGTTTGAGTTTGCACAGTGATGTTTTGACCTACAATGACCAAAGTGACTTCCATACTTCATGTTGGACTCATAAGTTTGTCCATACCAATTTTCAAGCCTTAATTCAATCTTTTTACCCAGCCAATTGGATAGTTGACCTAGAAATCAGTTGTATTGGAGAAAAAGTCAACTGTGGCCAATTGACAGTCAAACCTCATGGATTTTGACCCACATCAACATTATGAACTCACATGAACCATTTGATCAAGTTTGGATCACAATTCCACAAGAAATTTGATCAGATCACCAAAAGGGCAAAATGGTCATTTTTAGGGTTTTGACTACACAAAGACAATTTTTGACTGTTTGACCTAACCAATGGCAAATCAAGCTCAACCATGGACTCAAGGACTCAATTACATTGTTTTTACCCATTCAACAAGTTCAAAAGGTCTCAAATGCACAGGATTGACAGATGAATTTTTCAGTCAACTGATCAAAATTTGACTGTACACTGAAAAGTCAAACTTTGACTTTTTGGTCAAAATCAAGTGCCAAGAGTCATTTTTCATCAAGACATGTCAAATTATGAAACTTGTTCATCAAGAAACCCAAAAATGCAAATTAGGGATAAAAATGGAAAATTTTCATAACTTCGAATTTTTCTAAGTTATAAAATTTTCTTATTTTTTCCTAACTTTGTCCCATTTTTTCACCAAGATGAAAATGGATTCAAACAAAACTTGCAACATGAAAGTTTTAATCCATCACAAAGTATACAACTTTGATTCACAAAGTTTTCTCAAAAGAGGCTTGTATCTCAAGTTATGATTTTTGGAACAAGGGTACCTAAAACTTTTAACTTAGAGAAATTTTGCCCTAGTTTAGGCAGGATTTTAACCCATCTTCTTGGCCATTTTTCACATAGTTCCACTTGGAATTTCAAGTTGCATTTCAAATATGGATTATAGTACATGTTTCAAGATTTCCAAATTGTCCAAGTACTCCTCAAACACCCTTGTGGTTAGAGATAATCGAATGCTTGAAGTTGGCAAAAACTCACTTTGATCCATGGCCAATACATGTTCATACCAATTTGCAAATCTGATCTAGCTAGATTGGTTCACAATTACAGGCCTCAAAACCAGTTTGTACTCCATAATTTAATGCATATACATTGAGCTAAGGTATTGTCTTGGTCATTAGGGTATTATACACTAGATTAAGCCTTAAATGGAAAAAGTAACATTGCCATTTTTGCTTAAACTTCACTTTATGTCAAAACAAGATCCTTGTAGCATGGGGCCATATCTCTGAGGCAAGATCAAATCTACCAATTCCAGTAACCAAGGGCAAAGTATGCAGCATGATATAGGACTTGTACAGGCCTGCATTGAAAGGGGACACACTCTTGCTTCAAGAAAAAAAAACTTACAAAAGACAAGCCATCTTTGATATCTGATAAAACCAACTTACACAAACATTGCAAACAAGTTTGATACCTTCTAACAAGCCAGAAACACGGCCCCTTTGCCTCCCAAAACTCCTAGTGCACAAATTTCCCTTTTTTCTTGCAAAACAGGGCCACTTCTGCATTTTTGCAAGCCATCTTCAAACTCCATCGTGCATTTTGCCCAAAGATACTTCAAACACCTTCCAACCAACCCATCTGAACTATCCCAGACCTCCATTGCTAGTTGTAACACCATTAACACACATTGCCATTTTTGTTTCAAAGCTTTGCAGGTTGAGTTCTGTAGCACGATTCAGGCTACTTCAAAACAAACCAAGCATTGGGAAAGCTTCATTGGACATCAGGCAAGCTCAAAAGAATCTCAAGCACCCTTGGAAGTTGATGCATTGTCCAGCTCGAAGTCAATTGAAACAGGTATTTCATGAACTTCTATCTCTCTATTTAGGAATAGTTAGACTTAGGTTTGTGAATGAAAGATGTTGTACTCATAACCCTGAAGCCATACATATGCTTAGTTTTCATTTATATTAATCGTGCTAGGAGAATTTCATCCATGAACTTTCTGGAAAAAACTAGGTTAGAAATTAGGGCCAGAGAAATTCTCTCTGGTCTTTGAGAGTTAGCTTAAGTTTTTTATATGGTTGGATTCGTTGTTTGATGCTCTACAAGTTTCATGTTTTGAGTTTTGTCAAAAAATCAAAGAATCAGGAGATAGCATTTTCTGTACAAAGCGCGCATTTTGGTGTTTGATCAGAGGAAGAAGATGAAGTCCTTGGGCTGGGCCTGGTCATTCTTGCTTCTAACACCCCATTTTTCAGTTTACACCCCCCTGGCCCATTTATTTGTATATTTGTCATTTTGATATTTTTATTTTTTATTCTGACTTTATTACTTTATGTCCAAATATAAAAAATGCCAAAAAATTATTTTTATATTTTTCATATTTATTTGATATTTATTTTCATTTTACTAGTATAAATATGTAAATAATTTATTTCTTTTTTATTAAAACTTAAAGAATAATGTAAAAATATGTTTATATTTATTTTATTATTTTTTACACACTTGAAAATATTTTCTTGAAATATACACATTTTTTTTAAATAATTAATTTTTATTTTTTTATATACATTTAATATGTTTAATATATATTTATATACATACATACTATTTTATTAAATAATTAGAACAAAAAATACTAAAATAATACATTTTCATTTTTATTAATATTTTATACTAAAAATACTTTTTTTTTAATATATACTTTTATTTTTGTACAAATTAATACATTATTGTATATAAATAATAAATAATACAATTTATTTAAGAAATTAGGGTTTTTGCCCTAAAAAAACAAAATAATTAAAATTGACTTTTTTTTTATTTATACTTCACATTTAAAAATACTTTTTATATACATGAAAATATTTTTTTGCATAATACATTTTATTTGATATTTATTTAGTTGTATTTATTTAAATATTGTATTATACCTTGCCCATTCAATTTGGTTGTAATAATTTAGAATTTAATTTCTTGTCAAATAATCCCCAATTCAAATTTGTACCCCCCCTCCCTATATCATGTTGTAATAGTGTAGAATTTAAATTCTCGCACCTTTATGCTTTCAATTATGCCATGGTTAGACCTAGGGTCTTGTATGCAAAAAAATCAAATTAACAAATAGCTTGACCTAATCAAAGACAAGAATGCATTAAAAAAAAACACAATGCACACTTGCACCCTTAGGGTTTCAATCCACTTGTTGCCTTCAAAAATGGGCCATGATATGCATGTCAAATACTTTGGCAAAACAAAAACAAAACAAAAGATCATAGTCCCTCGATGACGCTATCTGAGTTGCCTAAACAAAATGATCAAGTCCCTCAAAGAAAATGGCCAAAAATACTTGACACCATTGCTATCATGGTCTATACGATGACCCACGCCTGTCCCGTTTAACATCCTAACACAAGGTTGTTCACCAAATACAATGGTGAAACAACACTGTTAAAAGGGTTAAAACATAAGAAAGATCTTTGAGTAAATTAGGGTAGACAACTCTTAGTTACTTGATCAAAACTTGCAAAAACATCCTTGTTATTTTCAAAACACACTTCACAACACAATTTCAAAACCATACTTTCAAACATTGAAAACCTTTCAAAAGACAACAACACCTTTGCATACATTCAAACAAGAATCATTACAAAGGTTGCCACAATGATGGTCTCTTTTCAAAACATCTTTCAAAATCACACACAAAGCACAATTTCAAACAATAGAAACGCAAAGCAAGTGATCTAAGCAAGTAAATAAGAGCCCATGGATAACTATGGATAGAAAGGGTGCTAATACCTTCCCTTTCTATAATCTACTCCCCGAACCCAAGAAAACATCTCAAAGGTCTTTCCTGTGCTTTTTGACCTTTCCTTAGGATAAAATAAAAAGTCGGTGGCGACTCTTGCTAAACCGAAACATTTGCAAACACAAATGCAAAATCCCAAGTTAGTTCTCCCACCGTATCACAGAACTGGCGACTCTGCTGGGGATGAACTTTAAAAATGGAGTAACCTTAGGGATTAGATCACCCTTTGCATGATTATTGTTTGCTTTGATTGCTTTGCATTTTGGTTCTCTTGTTTGGGCTTGAAATCCTCTACCCGGATTTGGGAAACATTCATAGGTAAATAGCAATACATTGTGGAAACTGTGCGGGGTATACCGACACGGTTGAAGCAATAGCTATATTAGTGCGACATATTTGTGAGTACCAGTAGCCTTTGAGTCAATCAAAGAGAATACGGGGCCGCTGAGTGATGTCATGAAGCACTAATAAACTCTTAGAACCTTACTTGACCATCTTGGCCTTTTATTAGGGGTAGTGAGATGACCGGCTTTGGTGCAGTCCGAAGTTGGTAGATACTCGATACTACACTCATTAAGGGTTGTTTTCTTGGAATATTTTGGTTGCTAGTTAAGTGGCTAAACCAAAACAATGAACATAGAAAATAATCCAGTGATATTGAGCTCCTTAGAACCCGGTTACTATTTATAGGACAGGTTTTGAGCCAACTAAACTCAAGAGGGTACTTACCTATGAAACCTCATGCAAGCCTGAAACTAGGTTTTTTTTTGTGACTTGCTTGTACATGTGTTTGTGCATACATCATGAACATCATAAAGCATCATATGCATCCACTAACCATTTCAAGGGTTTGGATCTTCATCTTTGTTCTTGTTTTGTAGGTCATGGAATCTCTTCGCAGGAAAACAATTCAAGTCAACCTTGTGAGAATCCCTCCTCAACTCAAGGAGCTTACTTCTAGGATTCCAGGGAATTATCTCTTCAGTGAAAGACATGGTAGACTCCTCAACTTGGTCAACACCAACATTGAAGAAGACATGGTGAAAGTTCTCTTCCAGTTCTTTGACCCCCTACATCACTGTTTCACATTCCCTGATTACCAATTGGTGCCTACTTTGGAGGAATTTTCTCAACTCCTGAGAATTCCTATTATTCATCAAATACCCTACAACGGTACGAAAAAAGAACCAAAGCCTGAAGATGTTGCTCAAGCATTACACTTGCAACCATCTGACATCAAGGGGCATTGGGAAACCAGAAGTGGTGTCAAGGGTTTCTTGGAAAAGTTTCTGTTTGAGAAGGCCCAAGACTACTGGAATTCTCTTGATCTATAAGCCTTTGAAGAGATTGTGGCACTCCTCATCTATGGGTTGGTCTTGTTCCCAAACCCTGACCAACTTATAGATGTGAATGTTGTCAAGATTTTCATATCCAGGAATCCCATACCTACATTGCTTGGGGATATCCTCCATTCATTTTACACACGAACAATGAGGAAAAGAGGTGTTCTCATGTGTTGTACTCCTCTCTTAGCAAGGTGGTTTATTTCTCACCTTCCACAACCAGTTTTGAAGAATGAGCAGGGTTTAAGGTGGTCACAACGTGATGACCCTCACACATTCTGATGTACATTGGTGTTCTCGGTCCAGAGAAAATGTCATCATCATTGATTGTTGTGGGGAATTCCCTAATGTCCCACTACTTGGCATTAGGGGAGGCATCACCTACAACCCATGTCTGGCTTTGAGATAATTTGGATATGCTCGGAGGGATGGCCCTCATGACATGTTGATTCCTGGCCTAGTTTTTGACTTCGACAACGATGCGCAAGGACTTCGACAAAGGTTCATCAGAGCTTGGAGGATGCCCAACAAGGTGGATAGTAAGACACTGGGGCACAAGAATTCCATCCCCCTTGAGCCTTATCTCAAGTGGGTACGAACCCGCTCCCAGAATCTTATGATGCCATACCCTCACATTCTCCCCTTAATCAAAGAGCCTGTTACGAAAGGAGAGGTTCCATACACCATCCTACATCCTGACATGCCAACATCATGGGAAGAAATGCAAAAGAGTGGATCCAACTCAAAGAAGAACGGGATACTTTTGAAGCCAGCTTCTATGCCAGTGAGAAGAAGGTTTTGGAGCTTACCCGCCGGCTTCATGAGGAGGAAACTCTCAACACTTACATCGCACCAAAGAGGATGCGCAATGTCTTTTTACATTAAGAATTTTATAATATTTTGCCCAAGGGGCACTTATGTACTAACAATTTCTTCTTAATATGACGTGTGTTTCTTTTTGTTTGCAACAAATTTGAATTTCTGAATCCCTGAATGCATTACATGAATAACATACCATTCATCATATGCATAAACAGGTCTTCACACCAGGTTTCCTTATCTTTCTGCTGTTTATTTCAGCCATATGGATTTGGAGCAGATGGTAAAGGATCTGCAGTCGCAAAATTCACAGTTCCAGCAACTCCTCATGACCTTGGCAAAGGGTCAAGAGGACCTCAAAGTTTTGTTGGAGAAGAATAAAGAGAAAAAGAAAAAGAGACCTGGGGTAGCCACTTTCGGAAGAAGGTTTGAGAGCAATGCTAGGAAGGTTCTGGAGTTCCCCTCAACGTCTGACGAAGGGGGTGGCAAAGGGAAAGGGGTTACTGTACCTTCTGAGTCTGAGGTAGAAGAGGAGGAAGAGGAAGAAGACGAAGACTACTTTGAACAACAGTACCCTCCAGCGGATGATAAATATAAGAATCTTGAGGATAGACTGGCAGCTATGGAATTGCAGAGAGTACCCGGGTTTGGATTTTGAAGAACTAGGGCTGGTGGCTGGGATTGTTATCCCTCCCAAGTTCAAGGTGCCAACATTTGCCAAGTACGACGATTTGTCTTGCCCTAAGATGCACCTGAGGTCGTATGTTAGAAGGATCCAACCTCACTCATCCAATAAAGACCTTTGGGTACACTTTTTTCAAGACAGCTTGTCAGGAACGCAGTTGGACTGGTTTTATCAGCTCGAGAGATCAGAGGTTCACAATTAGGAAGACTTAGCAGCTGCTTTTTACCGTCAATATCAATACAATGCTGATTTGGCGCCCACTCGTACTCAGTTACAAAGTATGGGGATGGCTTCCAATGAAGGGTTTAAAGAGTACACTTAGAAGTGGCGTGATCTGGCTAGAAGGGTGCAGCCACCGTTGTCAGATAGGGAGTTAGTAGACATGTTTTTGGGGACCCTGTCTGGCCCTTTCTTCAACCATCTAATCGGGAGTTCTTCCGCGGGATTTACTGAACTAATTTTGACCGGCGAAAGGGTTGAGGTCGGTATTAAGAGTGGAAAGATTCAAAAGGAGGCTTCTGCATCCACAGCTATTAAGAAACCCTTTCCGACTAAGAAGGAAGCATTTACTGTGTATTCTCAGAAGGGTCAGGGAAGAACCGAGCGCTGGCCGACTGTAGGGGTTGTGATGATTTAAAACTCGTCAAATGATCAACCTCGTAACAATCAGTTGAGACCTAATCAATAACGGGTAGAAAGGCCACAATGGCAGTTCACCCGCATCAACATGATGCCTGCTCAGGTCCTCCCCCATTTGTTGAAGCTGAATCTTACCAGTTTGAAGGAAGCGCCAAAAAACCCTAACACCTCCTCTCCATACTACCACACCAATGCCAAGTGTGCTTACCATTCTGACAGTGCTGGGCACGATACCAATAATTTTTGGGTGCTTAAGAACAAAATCCAGGACTTGATTGATGCCAAAGAGGTAGAATTCGATACGCCTGAGAAGCCCAATGTTAGATCTGCTCCGATGCCCAAGCACGGCCACAATGTTCATGCCATTTTAGAAGACTTCTATGTTACTGATGTTGCCAATCTTTTGACTTTGTTGTTAGTAATTAAAGAGAATTTATTGAGAGCCGGGATCTTTCCTGGTTGTGGTAAAGACTGCTATTTTTGTTTGAACATACAAGGTGATTGCCCAATGTTGAAGTCAGGTGTCCAACGCCTGATGGATACCCAAGAGATACTTTTCCAGAAAACTCCTGTTGATACCTTCAATCTTTTTACTCATGCTACTTTTGCTACTTCAACCAACGATATTGCAATTATAACCATTTCCGACAATCCTCCCAAGGCTTGTAAAAGGCCTGTCAGGATTACACCCAACTCTGAATGCGTACCATTAAAGATCACCATGCCGGGACCTGTCCCGTACCAATCCAGCAAAACGATACCATGGAACTATGGGGGAGAAATCTTCTACCATGGTATCAAACAAATCGAAACAGTCCAAGAGATTTCTGAAGAAGGAAGCCCTGATATAGGGAACATTGCGGGTACAAGCAAGATAACCCGCAGCGGCCGGAGATTTTCTCCAGAGATTTCTCTCCCTCGAGCAGTTTTCGGACCCTTGAAAGCCTCTGTACCTGTTCGACCATTTGTGCAAGGACCAGTGATTGAAGAATTGGATACTCCTGAAGTAAGACCATCTGCTGATACTACCGACAAGGGTAAGGGGATACTGGAAGTGCCTGTCAGGATGAAGGCTCATGTTATGGTTATCCCCGAAACCACTAAGAAAGAAATGGATGAAATCTTGAAAATAATCAGAAAAAGTGACTACGACGTTGTGGAACAGTTAGGGCAGACCCCTTCTAAAATTTCAATGTTAGCTCTCCTGCTCTATTCTGAGGCCCATGCTAAGGCCCTAATCAAATTCTTGAAGGCGGCACATGTTCCCCAAGAGACTTCGGCTGACCAGTTTCAGGAATGTGTGGCCAGTCTTACTGCAGATAATGGCCTTGGCTTTTCCGATGCTGACTTGACTCCTAAAGGAAGGAAACACAACGACGCGCTACATGTTTCAGTTGAATGCAGGGGAACCACCCTCGCCCATGTCTTAGTTGATACTGGTTCTTCCTTGAATGTACTGCCGAAGAAAGCCTTAGATCGTTTGGACTTCGAAGGACTAACCCTCAAGCCCAGTAACATCGTTGTTAGGGCTTTTGATGGTTCAAAAATAATGGTTCATGGAGAGGTTGATATTCCTGTCAAAGTAGGCACAGAAGTTTTCAACTCCACCTTCTACGTGATGGACATCCGTCCGTCATATTCGTGTTTGCTAGGAAGACCGTGGATCCATTATACCGGGGCAGTCACCTCCTCTTTGCACCAAATGCTGAAATATCCTGTTAAGGGTAAGATTATAATAGTGCACGGCGAGGAAGAGTACATGATAAGTCATCTCAATTCCTTCCGATATATGGAGTTGGATGGCGAGTTCATCGAAACGCCTTTCCAACATTTTGAGGAAGTTTCCCCTGAGATAGCAGTTGCGAAGACAATGGTTGAGGTGCCTGCCATTCCCAAGCATGTATCTAGGATGGCATCTCTCAAGGACGCATAGGCTGTAATTAAAGAAGGGAAGAGTACAGTATGGGGGAAATTGCCTGATTTTCCCCATAAGACGGACAAATTTGGGTTAGGGTTCACTGCTGAAGGACAAAAGGCTATGCGTCGCTCCAAGATTGGGAGACCACCCGTCAAGATCTCACACCATGGAATAAATGCTGTAGAAGATGAGGATGAAGAGAACCACTTTGAAGATTGGATCTTTCTGACCGTCGAAGGAGGTTTAAGCAACTGGGAAGCAAAGGATTTTGTTCCCATCACCTTTATCAACCAGTAATTTTATCTTTGAACAATTTCCCATTTTTATGGTCTGTAATAACTAAACAATTTGCACATTATTTTCACCTCATGCCTTGCCCAGGGCATGTAGGTCCATTTGTAAGGGCTTGATCTTCTTCATTATCATATGCCATGTTTTAATGAATCATTGTACGTTTTTTCATCTATAAACTGTTGTGTCCATTTTCTTTCCTTTTGCATTTTGTTTGTTTAAGGATGGCTATCCCTTACACACACCCACACTCACAAATGCAGGTATCCATACACTCTGGATTCCAGGGGTGACTATTCTGTTTTAGCCTTCGATAACTCTGAAGATTTGGTCAATCATGCTGAGTACGAAGTTGACGAAGATTGTGTAGTGCCGGGAGAGTTAGCCAGACTTTTACAACAAGAAGAGAGGGTTATTCTGCCTCATGAAGAGTTGCTAGAAACCATCAACTTGGGGACAGAGGAAGACAGGAAAGAAGTAAAAGTGGGTGCCAACCTGGAACCAAGTGTCAAGGAGCGCTTAGTACAGTTGTTGAACGAATATGTTGAAATCTTCGCCTAGTCTTATAAGGACATGCCAGGGTTAGACACAGATATTGTGGTCCACCGTCTCCCTACAAGAGAAGATTGTCCATCGATCAAGCAAAAGGTCCGCCGGATGAGGCCTGACATGTCTGAGAAAATTAAGGCTGGGGTAATGAAGCAATTCAATGCTGGCTTTCTGGCTGTTACTTCCTATCCATAATGGGTTGCTAACATTGTGCCCGTGCCTAAGAAGGACGACAAAGTCAGAATGTGCATGGACTATCGGGATTTAAACAGGGCTAGCCCTAAAGACGATTTTCCACTGCCACATATCGATATCTTGGTTGACAACACAGCTCAACACAAGGTTTTTTCCTTCATGGATGGATTCTCGGGATACAACCAAATCAAAATGGCCCCCGAGGACATGGAGAAAACTACTTTTGTCACGCAATGGTGTAACTTCTTCTACAAAGTGATTCCATTCGGACTGAAGAATGCAGGGGCAACCTATCAACGCGCCATGGTAGCTTTGTTTCATAATATGATACATCATGAGATCGAAGTTTACGTAGAAGACATGATAGCTCGATCACAGACAGAATAAGAACACCTTAAGCATTTGCAAAAGCTGTTTGCCAGGTTGAAGGAGTATAAGCTCAGACTGAACCCAAGCAAGTGCACTTTTGGAGTTAGGTCTGGTAAACTTTTGGGATTTATTGTCAGCAACAAAGGTATTGAGGTTGATCCAGCTAAAGTAAAGGCTATACAAGAAATGCCTGCCCCCTCCCCCCCCCCCCCCCCCCCCCGTACTGAAAAGGAGGTTAGAGGATTCTTGGGACGCTTGAACTACATTTCCAGGTTCATCTCTCACTTGACATCTACTTGTGAGCCAATCTTCAAACTGTTGAATAAAGATCAGGTGGTTGAATGGAACAATGATTGTCAAGTTGCTTTTGATAAGATCAAGGAGTATTTTCTAGAACCTCCTATTCTGATGCCACCCGTTGAAGGAAGGCCGTTAATCATGTATCTGACTGTTTTGGATAACTCAATAGGGTGCGTACTGGGCCAACATGACGAGTCTGGCCGAAAAGAGCATGCTATTTATTACCTTAGCAAAAAGTTTACCGACTGTGAGACTCGCTACTCACTGCTCGAGAAAACTTGTTGCGCTTTGGTATGGGCTGCTCACCGGCTAAGGCAGTATATGTTGACACATACCACTCTGCTGATTTCCAAAATGGATCCGATCAAGTATATCTTCGAGAAGCCTGCTTTATCTGGAAGAATCGATAGATGGCAAATGATCCTGATAGAGTATGATATCCAGTATACTACCCAAAAAGCTATAAAGGGAAGTGTACTAGCTGACCATCTAGCTCATCAAGCCGTCGAAGATTACCAATCTATGAGATTCGACTTCCCTGACAAGGACATCATGACATTGGACAACATTGAAAGTAACAGACCGTATGACGGACCTGAACAAGGATCCCGATGGACCCTGTACTTTGATGGTGCTTCAAATGCACTGGGCAACGGTATCGGTGCAGTACTCATTTCCTCGGAAGGTTGCCATACACCCTTCACTGTCCGACTTTGCTTCAGTTGTACCAATAACATGGCTGAATATGAAGCTTGCATCTTTGGTCTCAAAGCTGCTATAGACTTGGGAATCAAATCATTGGTCGTATTTGGGGACTCGGCTTTGGTTATCAGTCAAGTCAAAGGAGAATGAGACACCAAGCATCCTAATCTTATCACATACAAGGAACATGTCTTGACGTTGTTGCCTCATTTCGATAAGATTACTTTCAAGCATTTCCCGCGAGAAGAAAATCAGCTAGCAGATGCTCTGGCTACAATGTCTTCCATGTTTAAACTCAACTGGGATAACGAGGCTCCCTAAATTACCATCGAGCGAATGGACGAACCTGCGCACTGTCATGAGATTAATACCGAAGAAGTAGTGGAACAACCCTGGTTTCATGAAATCAAAAGGTATCTCCAGACTAGAGAATACTCTGAAGGAGCTTCTGTCAATGACAAAAAGTTCTTAAGGAGATTTGTTGCCAAGTTCTTCCTAAGCAAGGGCATCCTTTATAAGCGCAACCATGATTGTGTTTTACTTCGTTGTGTGGACAAAGCTGAAGCAGAATTGATCATGACCGAGATACACAGTGGCACATTTGGCACCCACTTGAGCGGACATACGATGGCTAAGAAGATTCTAAGGGCAGGCTACTACTGGTCTACCATGGAAGCTGATTGTCATCAACATGCCCGTACTTGCCACAAATGCCGAGTCTACGCCGACAAGGTACATATTCCTCATGTTCCCCTCAACGTTCTGACAGCTCCTTGGCCATTCGCAATGTGGGGCATTGACATGATTGGAGAGATCAAGCCTACGGCATCCAATGGACATTGCTTCATTTTGGTCGCTATTGATTATTTCACCAAGTGGGTTGAAGCAGCTTCCTTTGCCTCTGTTACAAAGAATGTTGTTGCCCGCTTCATCAAGCAGAACCTCATATGCCGGTATGGTGTGCCCGATAGGATCATCACAGATAATGGTACCAATTTGAACAACACCATGATCACCTCTCTATGCGAACAGTTCAAGATTTATCATCACAAATCATCTCCCTATCGGCCGAAGATGAACGGTGTTGTTGAAGCCGCGAACAAAAATATCAAGAAGATCATTCAAAAGATGACAGTCACCTACAAGGACTGGCATGAGATGTTACCGTTTGCTCTGCATGGATATCGTACCACGGAACGTACTTCAACAGGGGCAACCCCATTCTCTTTGGTGTATGGCATGGAAGCTGTTCTACCCATGGAAGTTCAGATTCCTTCTTTAAGGATTATGAAGGATGCCGGTTTGAGTGAAGACGATTGGATTCAGACCCGGCTTGACCAACTTTATTTGATCGACGAGAAGCGACTTATTGTTGTTTGTCATGGTCAGACGTATCAAAAACGGATGATCAAGGCTTTCAACAAGAAAGTTAGACGTCAAGTATATCAAGTCGGAGATCTTGTAATCAAGCGGATCATCTTACCGCAAAGTGATCCCAGGGGCAAGTGGACTCCTACTTACGAAGGACCATTTGTGATCAAGAGCATCTTTTCTGGTAGGGCAATGATTCTGACCACCATGGACGGCGACGACTTGCCGCACCCTGCGAACGCAGATATAGTCAAAAGATACTACGCATAAAACAACCCGACAAGTCAAAAACCCGAAAGGGCGACTTGGGAAAAAATGGGCATCCTGGTGAATCGAAAACCCGAAAGGGCGGTTCGGGCAAAAATTAGGGATAAAACAAAAAAAATTGTACACCCGACAAGTTGAAAACCCGAAAGGGCGACTTGGGCAAAAAAGGGTTTCCCGATGGATCGAAAACCCGAAAGGGCGGTCAGGGAAAAAGTTAGGGAATTAAAGCGTATGACTATGTCTCGTCTGATCACTTTAAGAACAATCTCTTCACCAACAAGCTCCAAGCTTCTGATCAATACAGTCATCGGAAGACGAAGCAGCAAATGGACAAGATATTCAGAGTTGTGAAGGCTATAGTAGAATGGGAATCCCATGGAATTGTTACACATAGCCATCTTTCTTTTGTATAAAATTTTTCAATTTTTACGACAACATTCTCTTACTAGGATGTTTGTCTCCTTTGTACAAAGATACTCACAAAAGTTAAATACAAATATACTTCAAAGTGCAGAAATTTGTTTGCCTTTCTTTTCTTTTTACATTTATGCTTTATTTGAAAACGTCCAATGTTTTATTAAATAGGCATATGCATTTGAATATAATCACTGCTTACAAATAAATCGAAATTGAAAAAGGATGATTACTGATAGGTTGAACGTGTAGGAAGATATCTTTATGCCATTCCAGAAGAAATCCCCTGCAATACGTCATTCAGATCTTCAACAAGGCTAAATTTGGGGTATATTTCCCCAACGGAGTTAGGCTTCAAGATCCTCAGTTGAGCCAGTGCATTCCAAAACTTGATTCCCCAGTTGAGTTGAATTTCAAAATTCCCATCAGAGTTAAGCTTCAAGATCCCCAGTGGAGCCCGAAAACCTTGAAAATTCTATTCTCAGCGGAGCCAGAATAGTGAACATTTCCCCACAGAGTTATCTCCCAGCAAGATCGAAGATTCTCGGTCTCAGTTCTCCGAGCAGAAACCTCCTAGATTTTAATTCCCCAGTAGAGATCATCAGAGTTTTCCTCATTCCCCAGGAAAGTCATGAGGGATTCTCACATCCCTGCAGGTGTTGTCAAAGGCCTTGTTAATCCCCACAAGTTGCCGAGGATTTTTCAATCTCCAGCAGTGGTCCCAGGATTTCCCCTTCTCAGCAATCAGAGATCTTTAATCCCCAAGCAGTCAGCAGACGGCAAGGATTTCTCGTCTTCAGTAATCAAAGATTTTGGAATCCCCAGCATTGGTCAAGGATTTACTTTCCCTGACAGCAATCAAAAATTTCATTATCTCCAGTTATCAAGGATTTATTTTCCTCAGCAAGACATCTACTCGGCTTACATGCACATCCATTACATTCATATATCATAAACATTGATGAAACACAATTCATCGCATCATACACATCATGCAACATAACTTTGTGTTTTAGCTAACATTTTACCCTTTTCAGGATAAGATTAAAAGGATATCATTAACAATTATTCAGATACAGTATGGATACACCCCAGACACGGCGGCCATTCTATCACTCAGTCAGAATTTCAAGTCAAATACAGTACAGATACACCCTCCACGGCGGTCATTCTACTACTCATTCAGACTTCAGCAATCCGATACAGACTAGATACGCTCCAGACACGGAAGCCATTCTATCTCGCATTTAGATTCAACTATCAACCACAAGTTCAAATACGCTCCAGACACGGATGCCATTCTGGCTCTTACACCAGCAGTTTGATTCTCCCCAGTGTAATCGCCACGGAAGTCATTCTGTCACTTATTCAGATCCCAGTTACAGTCTCAGATACACTCCAAACACTGAAGTCATTCTGCTACTCATACATATCTCAACTTCAGATACAGTCCAGATACGCTCCAGACATGGTTACCTTTCTGTCACTCATTCAGAACTTACCCCCCAGCACAAAAATGCTCCATACACAGATGTTTCTCTATCGCCCATTCAGAATTCAGATACAATACAGATACACTCCAGACACGGCAGTCATTCTGATATTCATTCAAAACTCAAATACAGTTACAGCTCAGATACACTCCAGACACGGACGCCATTCTTTCGCTCATACAAACTCAGTCCCCAGATACAGTTCAAATGCATTCCAGACACGGATACCATTTTAATGGTCATTCTTCTGACCTCCCACATTGCAATTCAACAAACATTCTTGGATGGCATCTTTAAGCCCATCTCCAGAAAGTTTCTACCATCTCTAAATAGCGTCTTTAAGCCCATTTCCTCAGTTATATTCTGACGAGTGCAAATTTACGGGCACTCTAGTGTCCAATCCTCTTTTACCTTCGAGTCGTGAAAGGCAAGCTTGCCAGACTAACTCTTCAGGTTCAAGAAGATTGAACAGGGGAAACTGTTGTACCCCAAAATTTGCCCTCTCATTTCATCAACATTTCTCATCACAAGACTCTTGGAACTCAAGATCAGACTAGGGTTTGCTCTGCTCAAGACACCTCCTTGCGTTGTTGACCTAATTTAGGGTTTGAGTTTGCACAGTGATGTTTTGACCTACAATGACCAAAGTGACTTCCATAATTCATGTTGGACTCATAATTTTGTCCATACCAAGTTTCAAGCCTTGATTCAATCTTTTTGCCCAGTCAATTGGACAGTTGACCTAGAAATCAGTTGTATTGAGGAAAAAGTCAAATGTGGCCAATTGACAGTCAAACCTCATGGATTTTGACCCACATAAACATTATGAACTCACATGAACCATTTGATCAAGTTTGGATCACAATTCCACAAGAAATTTGATCAGATCACCAAAAGGGCAAAATGGTCATTTTTAGGGTTTTGACTGCACAAAGGCAATTTTTGACTGTTTGACCTAACCAATGGAAAATCAAGCTCAACCATGGACTCAAGTACTAAATGACATTGTCTTGACCCATTCAACAAGTTCAAAAGGTCTCAAATGCACAGGATTGACAGATGAATTTTTCAGTCAACTGATCAAAATTTGACTGTACACTGAAAAGTCAAACTTTGACTTTTTGGTCAAAATCAAGTGCCAAGAGTCATTTTTCATCAAGATGTGTCAAAATATGAAACTTGTTCACCAAGAAACCTAATTTTGCAAATTAGGGTTTAAAATTGAAAAAATTTCATAACTTAGAATTTCTCTAAGTTATGAAATTTTCTTATTTTTCCCAACTTTGCCCAACATTTTTACCTTGATAAAATTGGATTTAAACAAAACTTAAAACATGAAAGTTGTAGTCCATCACAAAGTCTACAACTTTGATTCACAGAGTTTTCCCAAAAGAGGATTGTATCTCAAGTTATGATTTTTGGAACAAGGGTACCTAAAACTTTTAACTTAGAGAAATTTTGCCCTAGTTTAGGCAGGCTTTTGACCCATCTTCTTGGCCATTTTTCACATAGTTCCACTTGGAATTTCAAGTTGAATTTCAAAGATGGATTATAGTACATGTTGCAAGATTTCCAAATTGTCCAAGAACTCATCAAACACCCTTGTGGTTAGAGAGAATCGAATGCTTGAAGTTGGCAAAAACTCACTTTGATCCATGGCCAATACATGTTCATACCAATTTTCAAATATGATCTAGCTAGCTTGGTTCACAATTACAGGCCTCAAAACCAGTTTTTACTCCATAATTTAATGCATATCCATTGAGCTAAGGTATTGTCTTGGTCATTAGGGTATTATACACTAGATTAAGCCTTAAATGGAAAAAGTAACATTGTCATTTTTGCTTAAACTTCACTTTATGTCAAAACAAGATCCTTGAGGCATGGGGCCATATCTCCGAGGCAAAATCAAATCTACCAATTCTAGTAACCAAGGGAAAAGTATGCAGCATGATATAGGACTTGTACAGGCCTGCATTGAAAGGGGACACACTCTTGCTTCAAGAAAAAAAACTTGCAAAAGACAAGGCATCTTTGATATCTGATAAAACCAACTTACACAAACATTGCAAACAAGTTTGATACCTTCTAACAAGCCAGAAAAACGGCCCCTTTTCCTCCCAAAACTCCTAGTGCACAAGTTTCACTTTTTTCTTGCAAAACAGGGCCAGTTCTGCATTTTTTCAAGCCATCTTCAAATTCCATCGTGCGTTTTGCCCAAAGATACTTCAAACACCTTCCAACCAACCCACCTGAACTATCCCAGACCTCCATTGCTAGCTGTAACACAATTAACACACATTGCCATTTTTGTTTCAAAGCTTTGCAGGTTGAGTTCTGTAGCACGATTCAGGCTACTTAAAAACAAACCAAGCATTGGGAAAGCTTCATTGGACATCAGGAAAGCTCAAAAGAAGCTCAAGCACCCTTGGAAGTTGCTGCATTATCCAGCTCGAAGTCAACTAAAACATGTATTTCATGAACTTCTATCTCTCTATTTAGGAATAGTTAGACTTAGGTTTGTGAATGAAAGATGTTGTACTTATAGCCCTGAAGCCATACATATGCTTAGTTTTCATTTATATTAATCGTGCTAGGAGAATTTCATCCATGAACTTTCTGGAAAAAACTAGGTTAGAAATTAGGGCCAGAGAAATTCTCTCTGGTCTTTGAGAGTTAGCTTAAGTTTTTTATATGGTTGGATTCGTTGTTTGATGCTCTACAAGTTTCATGTTTTCAGTTTTGTCAAAAAATCAAAGAATCAGGAGATAGCATTTTCTGTACAAAGCGCGTGTTTTGGTGTTTGATCAGAGGAAGAAGATGAAGTCCTTGGGTTGGGCCTGGTCATTCTTGCTTCTAACACCCCATTTTTCAGTTTACACCCCCCTGGCCCATTTATTTGTATATTTGTCATTTTGATATTTTTATTTTTTATTCTGACTTTATTATTTTATGTTCAAATATAAAAAAATGCCAAAAAATTATTTTTATATTTTTTCATATTTATTTGATATTTATTTTCATTTTACTAGTATAAATATGTAAAGAATTTATTTCTTTTTTATTAAAACTTAAAGAATAATGTAAAAATATGTTTATATTTATTTTATTATTTTTACACACTTGAAAATATTTTTCTTGAAATATACACATTTTTTGTAAATAATTAATTTTTATTTTTTTATATACATCTAATATGTTTAATATATATTTATATACATATATACTATTTTATTAAATAATTAGAACAAAAAATACTAAAATAATACATTTTTATTTTTATTAATATTTTATACTAAAAATACTTTTTTTTAATATATACTTTTATTTTTGTACAAATTAATACATTATTGTATATAAATAATAAATAATACAATTTATTTAAGAAATTAGGGTTTTTGCCCTAAAAAAACAAAATAATTAAAATTGACTCTTTTTTATTTATACTTCACATTTAAAAATACTTTTTATATACATGAAAATATTTTTTTTGCATAATACATTTTATTTGATATTTATTTAATTGTATTTATTTAAATATTGTATTATACCTTGCCCATTCAATTTGGTTGTAATAATTTAGAATTTAATTTCTTGTCAAATAATCCCCAATTCAAATTTGTACCCCCCCCCCCCCCCCCCCCTCCCTATATCATGTTGTAATAGTGTAGAATTTAAATTCTCGCACCTTTATGCTTTCAATTATGCCATGGTTAGACCTAGGGTCTTGTATGCAAAAAAATCAAATTAACAAATAGCTTGACCTAATCAAAGACAAGAATGCATAAAAAAACAAACACAATGCACACTTGCACCCTTAGGATTTCAATCCACTTGTTGCCTTCAAAAATGGCCATGATATGCATGTCAAATACTTTGGCAAAACAAAAACAAAACAAAAGATCATAGTCCCTCGATGACGCTATCTGAGTTGCCTAAACAAAAAGATCAAGTCCCTAAAAGAAAATGGCCAAAAATACTTGACACCATTGCTATCATGGTCTATACGATGACCCGCGCCTGTCCCGTTTAACATCCTAACACAAGGTTGTTCACCAAATACAATGGTGAAACAACACTGTTAAAAGGGTTAAAAACATAAGAAAGATCTTTGAGTAAATTAGGGTAGACAACTCTTAGTTACTTGATCAAAACTTGCAAAAACATCCTTGCTATTTTCAAAACACACTTCACAGCACAATTTCAAAACCATACTTTCAAACATTGAAAACCTTTCAAATGACAAAAACACCTTTGTATACATTCAAACAAGAATCATTACAAAGGTTGCCACAATGATGACCTCTTTTCAAAACATCTTTCAAAATCACACACAAAGCACCATTTCAAACAATTGAAAAGCACCATTTCAAACAATAGAAATGCAAAGCAAGTGATCTAAGAAAGTAACTAAGAGCCCATGGATAACCATGGATAGAAAGGGTACTAATACCTTCCCTTTCTATAATCTACTCCTCGAACCCAAGAAAACATCTCAAAGGTCTTTCCTGTGCTTTTTGACCTTTCCTTAGGATAAAATAAAAAGTCGGTGGCAACTCTTGCTAAACCGAAACATTTGCAAACACAAACGCAAAATCCCAAGTCAGTTCTCCCACTGTATCACACTTTGCAGGCTTCAAACTTTATAATCACTCAATAATTAAATGTTTACACAATTGTTTGAACCATTATACAAGTGTTTGAGCTATTGTCCAATTGGTTTTTCCACTTATGGCACAAAGGCACCACTTACATTCTAGTAAAGTAAGCCTTTATGCAAAGTCAACTTCTTGAGCTCCCAACTTGTTTCATCTGAGTACAAGCAATGTCAAATCTAGAAGCAACATATCTAGATCCTTTGACAAACTCAGACCATGCCTGTACTATTTCTTGAAACCATGTTTTCCACTTTTCTTCAAAATCAAGCAACCAAGACACAACTTGAGACCTCACAAAGATGTTAACTTCAAGTCCTCTAACCCTTTGCTTATATTTAGAGAGACTATTTACAAGCAAAGACACGAGTTTTAAAGCCCTTAAAAAACCTCAAGCATTCTGCAACACAGAACTGGCAAAAAACTTCATTTTTAAGCTTCAAACTTGAAACTCAAAATCTACTCGTACGTATTGACTTTTAATCATCCAAACACTTTACATAGCTCATATACAAGTGATCCAAGTCCCTGTTTTCTGACTGTAATCACTCCATCATCATTCACCATTTCCAAAACTGAAGCTTACAAATTGACTTGAGTAGGGAGTTTCACTCATCCTCAAAGCAAAGTAGGAGTGGGAATACACTCAAGGAGGTCCAAGCAAGCTAAACAGATTCTTAGGGCACCTCAAAGTTTTCTCAAACTCCATACACAAATCCATCTGTAAGAGGTAAGTTTTCTAACTTCAATATCTTGATACAAGCATCCTTTGTGCATACATTCTGAAGTAAAAATGTAGAGATCATTGCCCTAAAGCTAAACATGTCCATATTTTTCATTTATATTCACTGTGTGTAGAGAATTTTAGATTTGAACTTTTTTAAAAAAATAGGTTTCAATTTAGGGCCAGTAAAATTAATCTTCATCTTTGACTTTTAGCTTAAATAAGTTATATGGTTGGATTCGTGGTGAAAAAATACACAAGTTTCATGTTTACATTTTTTAATTTCATTGAGAAATGAGTGAGATACGAAATTAAAAAATGGTGTTTCAATCATGGACACGAGGAAGAAGATGAAGTCCTCTTTGGACTTGTTTTATTTTATATATTTATGGATTCAGTTTAATAAACATATGTATAGCCACCCCAGTGGTAAAGCGCGCACCTGTTAACCCTTGGGACCTGGGTTCGAGCCCCAGTGATACCCTTTTGTCTTTTCATGTTTTCTCATTTCAGATTCAGTGTAAGCGACCCCCTAGTGCGCATGGTGCACCCTTCATCCTCAACCATCTGATCATCATCAAGGCAATACAAACTCATTATAAGGCCATCCTCATGATGCACCCCCAGAAGCCTCCCTCACTGAATTCCCAAATAGGCGTTGGACTCATATGTTTGGGTCTAGTGTTTTTGATATTTTTACCACCCCTTTTACTAAACACAACGCAGGCCCAATAACATATTTTTTTACCACCAAACATTTTATTCTTTTTTCTGATTTCAACAAAAAAAACAGGTTTGGGCCTGTTTGCTATTTTCAAACCTCCCTTTTACTTTTTTAACACCCGCCAAATATTTTTATTTTTTTCATATATTTATTTACTTTTTATTTATTATTTTTATTTTAACCAAAAATATAAAGTTACTTTTTTTTAAATAATTTCCTTATTTTATTGTGTTCTCACCTATCTATTTTTTTATAAATAAAATACTAAAAATATCTTCCTAACTAATTATTTTCTTTTAGAATTAGAATTAAATTAGACTTAAGTTTATTTAATTTTATTTTGTAATTAACTTAGACTTTAGGTTTTGATTAATTGGTAAAATTCTTTTTGTAAATAATTAATTAGTTTTCATTAGGTTAAATTACTAAAATCTCTCTTTCATGAAAAAACCTAAAAAATTATTTTCTTAATTAATTTAATTTCTTTTCTTAAATTAATTTAGCTTTAGTTTAATTAAAATCAATTTAAACTAGTTATTTATTTCCTTTCTTTTATAAGTTTAATTAGGATGAAAACCTTTCATTAGAAACTTAAACCAACGCAATTTTCCTTTCTTTTACATTCTTGTATGTTTATATTGTTATTCATTATTCAATATGGTTGTAATAGTAAATTACGGTTTAGTTACTTTCTTCCCCCATTTGTAAATTGTATCCCCATCCCCAAATGATGTAATAACGTAGGATATTTAATTTCTGCAATTTACCGCTTTCCTTATTATTGCTAGTAATTAGGGTTTGTATGGAAAGATAAAATCAACAAGTAGAAAATCCTAATTCAAAGACAAAAATGCATAAAATCAAAACACTTTGCACACTTGCACCTCTAGGATTAACCCCCACTTGTTGCCTTAGAATAAACAGTCGTGTCCCTTGAACGTGGAATACTTTAGCAATGACCCTCGAATACAAGATTGTATACCCTCGATGACCCTTCGATGTTGCCTTCGGTAAACTATCTTAGACCCTTATGACAAATTTCTAAAACATCCTACAATGTTGCCTTCTATGACCCTTCACATCCAATGATAATATTGCTTACCAACTAATGGTGAGACAACACTATCTAAAGGAGGATGAAAAACAAAGACTTTTTGAGTAGGTAGAACGTTCATAGTTGCTTGCTCACAATAATTCAAAACATTTTTCAAAAACACCAACACTTTTCATGAACAATTTTCAAAAGTCAACACTTTGTATACATTCTTATAGAGGCGAGAATCATTACAAAGTTCGCCTAAACGAAGGCACTTTTCAAAAATACTTTCAAACAAATCACAAACACATTTCAAACAAAACATTTCAAAGTGAGATAGCAACTAAGAGCCCTTAGATAACTACGAATGAAAAGGGCGCTAACACCTTCCCTTTTCATAACCTACCCCATGAACTCAAGAAAATTGTCAAATGTCTTTCCTGTTATTTTCACCCTTTCCTTTATTGGATAAAAGAAAAGTCAGTGGTGACTCTTGTTATCCGAAACAATTACAATAAAACACAAAACACCCAAGTAAGTCTCCCATCGTATTGCAGAACTGGCGACTCTGCTGGAGATAAATTTAAAGTGGGGTTACCTTAGAAACTAGATCACTTTTAAATGCTTTCATTTGTTTGACTTTCTTGCTTTACATTATGGGTTATGTTTGGGTTTTTATAGATCCTCTACCCAGATCTGGGAACATTATTAGGTAAGTAGAAAAGATTGTGGAGACTATATGGAGTAGACCGATATGGTTAAAGCAATAGCTACGTTAGTGTGGCACATTTGTGGGTACCGGTATCCCTTGTGGCAAATCGAGGAGAATACGGGGCCATTGTGTGGTGTCATGAAGCACTAACTGACCTTAGAACCTTTAGTTGAATAACTTGGCCATTAGGAAGTAGTGAGATAGCTGGCTTTGGTGTAGTCTGAAGTTGGTTGATACTCGACACTACGCTCATTGAGATTGGACTTTTAGGATATTTCGATCACCAATAAAGAGGCTTGCGCTAAAATAATGTCCGGTGAAGAAAGATCAATGATATTGAGATTCCCTACAACCCGATTACTTTTTAGGACAGGTAGAACCAACTAAACTTCAAGAGGGTACTTACCTATGAACCCCATGCAAGCCTGAACCTAAGGGTTTGTTTGCTTTGCTTGTATATGATTATTTATACATAACATCATGACATCATACCATAGCATTTGCACTAACCATTTCAAGGACCTAGAGATTTATCTTTGTTTTGTTTTGTAGGATATGGCTTCCATTTCCAGAAAATACCATACGAATAAACCTTGTGAAAGTGTCTCCTCAACTCAAGGAGTTAGCATCAAGGGTCCCTAAAAATTCTCCGTTTATTAAGAAGTATGGTCGACTCCTTAATTTGGTTACCTCAAACTTTGAAGAAGACATGATACATGTGCTTTTTCAATTCTTTGACCCTAAACATCACTGTTTTACATTTCTTGATTACCAATTAGTACCCACCATGGAGGAGTTCTCTCAACTATTGGGAGTGCCTATTCTTGATCAATCACCCTTCACCGGTATTGAGAAAGACCCAAGACCTGAGGATATTGCTCTAGCCTTACATGTGCAACGGTCCAACATTGTGGCTAATTGGGAAACTAGAAGTGGTGTTAAAGGTTTTCTAGCCAAGTTTATGTTTGAGAAGGCTCAACTATTTTGGGATGCTTTGGATTTGCAAGCCTTTGAAGAAGTTTTGGCTATTATAATCTATGGGGTGGTATTGTTCCCTAATCCATACCAAATTATAAATGTGAATGCGGTCAAAATCTTCCTATCTCGTAACCCGGTGCCTACCTTACTCGGAGACATTTTGCATTCTCTTCACGCATATACCATGAAGACAAGGGGAACTCTTATGTGTTGCACTCTTTTTCTGGATAGGTGGTTTATTTCGCACCTTTCTCGGTCAGTTTTGAAGAATGAATAAGGCATAAAGTAGTCTCAAAGGTTGATGTCACTCTCATATTCAGATATTCATTGGTGCTCTCGATCTTTGGAGGATGTCACCATTATTGACCGTTATGGGGAATTACCTAATGTCCCACTCCTTGGAATTAGGGAAGGTATCACTTATAATCCTTGCTTGGCTCTACGACAGTTTGGTTACGCTCGAAGGGATGGTCTGTATGATGCGCTTGTCCAAGGTATTATGTTTAACTATGAGAACGATGTCCAAGGTTATCGTCAAATATTTGTACGAGATTGGGGCATGGTGAACAAGGTTGATAGCAAAACTTTGGGGCATAAGAACTCCATTCCTTTGGAACCTTATCTCAAGTGGGTGAGAGCTCGCGCTCAAAACCTCATGATGTCATATGTGGCCATCCTACCTATCATTATGGAGCATATTACCAAAGGAGACGCTCATTACACCATTCTTCATCCTCACGTGCCTACTACTCTCGAGGAATTAAAAAGGTCATGGATTTAACTCAAGGGGGAGTGAGACACCTTTGAAGCCCAACTCTACTCGAGCGAGACGAAAGTGTTGGAGCTCACAAGGCAACTCCACTAGGAGTGGAACTTGAATTCCTACATTAGTCCAAAGAGGAAGCGTTCACGGGAGACCTGAGTCTTTTTTTGTATAATTTCATTTTGTTATTTTTCTTTCATTGTAATCCCAGGAGGCAGTTTGTAACCTTTGAACTCATTAACACAATTAATGTTTTTGTTTCCTTTTTTGTTTAAGCAAATTTAAATCTTAAAGGTCCTTGAAAGCATTGCATACACATAACATGCATCATATCATAAGCACGTTTTATGACACAGGTTTCCTCATCTTTCTACTATTTATTTTAGTATAAGATGGATCTCGAGCAAACTGTGAAGGACTTGCAGACTCAAAACTCTCAATTTCAAGAAACTCTGCTCAACCTAGCAAAGGGGCAGCAAGAAATGATGATGATTCTGGTCACGAAAAAGAAGACAAAGAAGAAAGTTGTAATCAACATGGGGAAGAGATTCAAAGGCCCCGTCCGACAAGTTCAAGTTGAAGAAGAATCCTCCGAGGAGGATGAGAATCAATATGAAGATGCTAGGAGCACCCGTGATGGGGGTGGAAACAATCAAATCTCTGAAGACGGAGATTATTTTGATGAGCAATATCCACCGGCCGACGAAAAGTATAAGCAACTAGAAGACGGATTAAAGGCTGTAGAAATCCAAGTTGTGCCTGGCTTGGACTTTGGTGACTTGGGTTTGGTTCCCCGGATAGTCATTCCCCACAAATTCAAAATCCCTACTTTTTCCAAATACGATGGTGTCTCGTGTCCGAAGATTCATCTAAGATCTTATGTCTACAAAATTCAGCCGCATACCTCTGATAAGAAACTGTGGGTGCACTTTTTTCAAGAAAGTCTATCTAGGATGCAGTTTGAGTGGTTTTACCAATTTGAAGGGACTAATATCCATACTTGGGAGGATTTGGCCACTGCTTTTTACCGCCAATATCAATATAACGCTGATCTTGCGCCAGCTAGGGTGCAATTACAAGGAGTGACCATGGGTTCCAACGAGGGCTTCAAAGAATACGCTCGAAAGTGGAGAGACTTGGATGGCAGGGTGAAACCACCTTTAACTGGTAGGGAGTTGGTAGACATGTTTATGGGAATATTGACTAGACCATTTTTCAACTTTCTAATTGGAAGTTCATCGTCTGAATTCACTGAATTGATCTTGACTGGTGAAATGGTTGAAAGCGAGATTAAAAGCAGGAAGATACCCATGGCCTCCACCTCAAATGCTGTGAAAAAGCCATTTATTGGTGAAAAAGAGACTAATGTTGCGTATGGGTCAAGAAGCCATGCTAAGAATGACCGTCATCATTCAGTAGGGGTTGTACTGATTTCCAATCCAACTCCAACTCAACGACCGCATCAACAAAATAGTCAACAAAGACCAGATGTCCAAATAAGACAGTTTACTAAAATCAATATGCAAATATCTCAAGCTCTGCAACACCTATTGAAAGCTGATTTGGTGACCTTGCAAGATCCCCCTTCCAACCCTAATACTGCTTCTCCAAAATACAACCTTAATTCCAAATGCGCTTACCATTCAAAGAGTCTCAGGCTTGATACCAATGACTATTGGTCTCTAAAGAATAAAACTAAGACCTAATTGATAACAGGACAATTGAATTCGACCCTCCGCCAACTCCCAACGTAATCATTGCACCCATGCCAATTCATGGTAAGGGTGTCAATGATATTGAAGATGCCTCTTTTGTTGCCTCCATCGATGACTTGACCACTCCTTTGAAGACTGTTAAAGAGAATTTGTTAAAAGTTGGGGTATTCCCTGGTTTCCTTGAATACTTTTGCTACTATGTTGTACAAATTAACGGTTGTGAATGGCTGAAGAAATGTGTCTAACACCTGATGGATAGCCATGAGATTTTATTTGAAAGAACTCCATCTGTGAAAAGTTTGACCAAAGTCGTATCTCAAACAAACCTATTAGGATCACCTCAAAAGGTCCTATTAGGATTCCCATTGAACCAATAATAGCTCCACTAATTATCACCACACCAGGGTCAGTCCCCTACTCTTCTGATAAGGTTATGCCCTGGAATCATTAGGGCGGAAGTGTACTACCATGGTATCAAACAAGATTCATGGATTGATGAAGATTAAACTGCTGACATTACAAACATTGCTGGATCAAGTAAAGTTACTAGGATGGGGAGGATCTTCTCTCCTGAAATTTCACCTTTGACAAACACTACTACACCCATTCATATTATTGTTGTTAAACCTGTTGTTGATGCTCGAGGAAAGGAAAAACGTTTGAGCCTCCCCTGACAGAGGCGCCCATAAAAGATATTACCATTGAGGACCCATCTACCCAAGAGATGGGGGAGATTCTAAAAATCATCAGAAAAAGTGATTACAAGATAGTGGAACAGTTGGGGAAAACACCCTCTAAGATTACTATGTTATCTTTGTTGCTATGTTCTGAGGCTCATGCCCAAGCACTGATAAAGTTCCTGAAAAATGCACATGTCCCACAAGAAACTATGGCCGACCAATTTGAAAATTGTGTAGCAAGCTTGATTGTCGACAATGGATTAGGGTTCACTGATGAAGATATGACCTCGATGGGGAAGAATCACAACAAATCTCTCCACGTCTCCATAGAATGCAAGGTCACTATCATGGCACATGTATTAATGAATATTGGATCTTCTCTCAATGTCTTACCTAAAGGAGCTTCGGATAGACTAGACTTTGATGGACTGGTGATGAAACCTAACAACATTGTAGTAAGGGATTTAGATGGTTCTAAGAGGATGGTACATGGAGAGGTTGGTCTCCCTATCAAGGTTGGGTCTCAAGTCTTCAACTCAACATTCTATGTATTGGATATCCGTCCTACTTATCCTTGCCTTCTTGGACGCCCATTGATACATGGGACAGATGCGGTGACTTCCATACTACATCAAAAGTTGAAATATTCGGTCAAGGGGAAAATTATTACCGTTTGTGGTGAAGAAGAGTTTATGATTAGTCATCTAAATTCATTCAAATATGTTGAAATGGATGGCGAGTTCATTGAAACTCCTTGTCAAGCCTTTGAAGTGGTCTCTGCCATGGTTTTTGTTGCCAAGGCCATTCCTGACACTCTCGAAGATGCTAAAGATACATCGAGGATGGCCTCTCTCAAAGATGCTTGTGTTGTTGTTAAAGAAGAAGGTTGCACCATTTGGGGACAACTTCCTGATTTCCCTTTCAATTCAGACAAATTTGGACTGGGCTTCACTTCCAAAGCTCAAAAGGAGGTTCGACATGCTCGTGCAGAGAAACCACCTCTCGGCATTACTAACCATGAGGTTAATGCCCTTGAAGACTCTGATGCTGATAGAGACTTTGACGACTAGATCTACCTGACTGCTGGTGGAGGACTCAACAAGTGGCAGACCAAGGACTTCATTCCAATCTCCTACAGCCAGGAGTAATTGCTATTTACTATTTTTATTACTTTGAGAACTTTGTATATAATTTCCATTAAAACAATGACTTTAATCCATGTGCGTTACCCGGGGCACAGTGGTCCATTTGTTAAGGGGTTGTCATTTTCATATGCCATATGCTCATTTTAATGAAAAAACATTGGACTATTTTGCATTCAAATTTTGTGCTCTTTGTCTTTCTTTACTTTATTGTATTTTTCAAAAAAATAGCCATGTGATCTTACATGCATACACACACATTTACAGATCCACATCCACTCCGGATCTCATTAACAACGATTCTGCTATTGCCATCTATGACTTTGAAAATCCAATCTATCAAGTCAAAGACGAAGATGATGAAGATTGTGAAATACCTAAGGTACTCTCCAGACTTCTGATACACGAGGAAAAGTCTATTCAACCATACAAGGAGTCGGTTGAAGTGATAAATCTAGGTGCTAAGGCAGACAAGAAGGAAGTCAAGATCGGTGCCAACTTGAAAGATTGTGTCAAGAGGAGATTGGTCACGATGTTACACAACTATGTCAAAGTGTTCGCTTGGTCATATGTAGATATGTCGGAGCTTGATACCGATATCGTAGTTCATCGTCTGCCAATGAAGGAAGATTATCCTCTGGTCAAGAAAAAGGTTTGTCGCATGCCGCCAGACATGTTTGAGAAAATAAAAGCTGAGGTAATGAAACAGTTTGATGCAGGTTTCCTGGCAGTGACATCATACCCTCAATGGGTGGAAAATGTTGTTCCAGTACCGAAGAAAGACGGTAAGGTCCATATATGCGTAGACTACAGGGATTTGAATAGGGAAAACCCCAAGGATGATTTCCCATTACCTCAAATCAATGTCTTGGTTGACAACACTGCTCAATACAAAGTTTTCTCCTTCATGGATGGACTCTCCGGTTACAATCAAATCAAAATGGCGCCCGAAGTCATGGAGAAAACCATTTTTGTTACATTGTGGTGCACCTTCTGTCACAAGGTCATGCCTTTTGGTTTAAAGAATACAGGGGAAACCTATTGACGGGCTATGGTAGCTCTATTTCATGATATGATTCATCATGAGATAGAAGTTTATGTTGATGACATGATTGCAAGATTTCAAACTAAGTAAGAACACCTTAATCGTCTCCACAAGCTATTTGATAGGTTGAAGAAATACAAGTTGAGGCTGAATCCCAACAAGTGCACCTTCAGAGTGAGGTCTGGAAAACTCCTAGGCTTCGTCGTCAGTGGAAAAGGTATTGAAGTCAACCTTTCAAAAGTCAAAGCCATACAAGAAATGACATCTCCTTGTACTGAGAAGGAGGTCAGAGGTTTCTTAGGTTGACTCAACTATATTACCCAGTTCATATCTCACTTAACTGCTACTTGTGAGTCAATCTTCAAAATGTTGAAGAAAGATCAAGTAGTCAGATGGAACAACAATTTCCAAGCAGCTTTTGACAAGATCAAGGAGTACCTATAAGAATCTCCAATCCTGATGCCTCAAGTTGAAGGAATACCTCTAATTATGTACTTGACTGTATTTGAGAAATCAATGGGGTGTGTGTTGGGCCAACATGACGATTCTGGCCAAAAAGAGTATGCAATATACTACCTTAGCAAATAATTCACTGACTGTGAAACCATATATTCACTGGTCGAGAAAACTTACTGCACTTTGGCATGGGCTGCTCTTCGGCTAAGACAGTATATGTTGACTCACACCACTTTATTGATTACTAAGATGGATCCCATCAAGTATATCTTCGAGAAGCCAGCTCTCTTCGGACGAATAGCTAGATGGCAAATGATGTTTACTGAATATGTTATCCAGTATACTACACAAAAAGCAATAAAGGGAAGTGCATTGGCAGATCATTTGGCCCATCAAGCTGTTGAGGACTACCAATCCATGAACTTTGAATTCCTGAACAAGAATGTCATGTTGATAACTGATTGTGAAAAGCCTAGACCGTATGAAGGACCTGAACAAGGATCCAGATGGACTATGGTTTTTGATGGAGCTTCTAATGCATTGGGTGACGGAATTGGTGTTGTGATCATTTCTCCTGAAGGTTTCCATACACCTTTCACTTCCAGACTTTGTTTCGATTGTACAAACAACATGGTCGAGTATGAAGCATGTATCTTGGGTCTAAAGGTTGTCGTTGACCTAAGAATCAAATTTTTGAGCGTGTACAGAGACTTGGCTCTGGTAATCAGTCAAGTTAAAAGATAGTGGGTTACCAAACATCCAAATATGATCCCCTACAAAGAGCATATGCTAACCTTGATCCCTTACTTCGAGGAGGTCACCTTTGAACACTTTCTAAGGGAAGAAAATAAGTTGGCAGATGCTTTAGCAACTATGGCGTCTATGTTCAACGTCAATTGGGACAATGAAGCTCCCAGAATTACTATCAAAAGATTTGACGAACCAGCGCACTGTTGTGAGATTGACACTGATGAGGAGAAGCCTTGGTACTATGAAGTAAAGAGATATCTTGAAGCCCAAGAGTATCTTTAAGGAGCTTAGATCAACGGAAAAAAATTCCTACGAAGGTTCTCATCCAAATTCTTCCTAAGCAATAGAATTATGCACAAGCGCAACCATGATTCTACTTTGCTCCGTTGTATGGACAAGAAGGAGGCAGAGAAAATCATGGAATACATGCATGAAGGTATCTTTGGAACTCACTCTAGCGGGCACACTATTACCAAGAAGATTATGAGGGCTGGTTACTATTGGTCAACTATGGAAACGGATTGCCACCATCACTCGAGGACTTGCCATAAGTGTTAAATCTATGCTGACAAGGTTCATATGCCTCCAATTCCTTTGAACGTGATGACTGCTTCGTGGCCATTTGAAATGTGGGGCGTTGACATGATTGGAGAGATCAAGCCCACCTCCTCTGATGGACATCATTTTATCCTTATTGCTATTGACTACTTCACTAAATGGGTCGAAGTTGTTTCATTTGCCTCAGTCACTAACAATGTTGTAGCCCGGTTTATCAAGCATAACCTCATCTACCGGTATGGCATCCCTGAAAGGATCATCACCTGCAACAGAACCAACCTCAACAATGCTATAATCACTGAACTATGTACTCAGTTCAAAATCAAGCATCACAACTCTTCTCCTTACAAATCTAAGATGAATGGTGCAATGAAAGTTGCCAATAAAAACATAAAGAAGATTGTACAAAAGATGGTGGTGATCTATAAAGATTGGCATGAGATGCTACCATTTTCTCTTTATGGCTACCGTACTTCGGCTCGAACATCAACTGGGGCAACCCCTTTTCTCTTTAGTCTATGGCATGGAAGTTGTATTGCCTGTTGAAGTGTAGATTCCTTCTCTGAGGATTATGAAAGAAGCGGGCTTAGGAGAAGATGAATGGATTCAGACAAGACTGGATCAATTGAATTTGATTGATGAGAATATATTGGTTGTTGTTTGTCATGGTTAAATGTATCAAAAGTGTATGATCAAGGCATTCAACAAAAAGATCAAACTTTGGGTATACCAGGCTGGCGGCTTGGTAATAAAGCGCATCATTATACCATAAGGCGGTCCCAAGGGCAAATGAACTCCAACTTATGAAGGGTCATTTGTGGTCAAGAAAGTGTTCTCTAGCGGTGCTATAATGTTAACCACTATGGACGGTGAAGATTTCCCACACCCTGTGAACACGGACATACTCAAAAAATACTATGCATAAAGAATGACCCGTTAGGTTGACATACCTAGGAAAAATAAGGGCATCCCGGTGAACCAAAAGGGTTCGGGCAAAAATTAGGGATATATATAAAATATTGTACACCCGACAAGTCGAAAACCTGAAAGGGAGGCTTGGGAAAAAAAGGGTATCCTGGTGGACTGAAAACCTGAAAAGGCGGTCCATGCAAAAGTTAAGGATAAAAAGTGTACGATTATGTCCCGTCAGATCACTAACAATCAGCTTTATTACCAAGGTCAAAAGTTCAAACAGTGCAAGATCAATTCAATCGACTTCTTTCGATGGCAAGGGATGGTTTTTGAAGACATATGAGAAATAGCAGAGTTGGAACCCATTGAGATCACTTCCACATGGCTATACAATTTTTGTTTTCACTTTTTATTCTTTTCATTTTTCTAAGACTTCCTCTTACTAGGATTTTTGTCTCCCTGTACAAAAACTCATGTTTTTAGGCAAATTATCAATACAAATATACTTTGAAGTGCAAACTTTTTGTTTTTTTTTTTCTGTTTTGAGTGCAAAAACGTCCAATGACTAAAATTGAATGAACATGTGCATACGAACATGATTAATTGTTAATAAATGTATGCACAAGAAAAGTAATAAGCATTTACTCAAGGATTTAGGATATCCCCACAAAACTACTTCAATAAAATTATCCCCACAGAGTAAATTCATACATTCTCCATCCAGAGTGCAAATCAATATATCTCCTGGAAATTCTCTTCCGAGTTTGGTTTTCCAAAGCTGAGAAAGAAACCCTGCAAAAATTCTTCCTCAAATGAATACATTTCCCCGGTAAGGTCTTCAGAATACCTTCCTCGATAGGGTTTGTTTCCCCAATGGACTACAATCTCCCCAGCTTGAGTTTACTTCTCAACGGACAACACCCCTTGTCCCCAGCAGAGTTGATATTATCGCTAGAAAGTTGCTGCAAGACCTGGAACTCGACCAGATACCATTAACTTCATCCTCCCCAGACAATCAGAAGTCTAATCGTCTCTTTTATCCCCAGTCAGAGTATATGAGAATTAAGTTCCCCAGTAGAGCAACGGATAACCAAGGTCCCTAAAACTCTACTCCCCAAACAAAAATCAACACTCCCTGTAGAGTTTCCCCGAACAGAAACCAGGAATTCCCAGCGGAGACATTTTAAACAAGGTTAAAGAGATACATACTCTTCATCTCTAGTAATAGTCCAGGATTTAGTTTCCCAAGAAGACCCCAGCGGTTGTCAAGGATTTGTTTTCCAGACAAAGATACACTTCAAATAGCATTACACATTCATACATCATGACATATGCATACAAAACGCATATAGCACAATCTCGTTTATATTGAGAATATCATTACACAATGCATGCATCATAAAATTGCATTACAACTAATTCTTTACCTTTTCAGGAAAGAACAATCAACAGATGAATACCATCAGCGACAAACATTTTATCTACTGGTTCAATTTAAATCGACCAATGATTTATCCTGATTTCATTATGGTAGACACTTTCTCTGGTTCAGTTAAATCGCTCCAAAGATTTATACTAATTTGTTATCCAGTTAAAGATTATTCAAGACCTCTTCTGGTTCAGTTTAAATCGACCAATGATTTATCCTGATTCTGTTCCGGTAGACACTTTCTCTGGTTCAATTAAATCACTCTGAAGATTTATACTGATTCGTTATCCAGTTAAAGATTATGCAAGACCTCTGCTGGTTCAGTTTAAATCGATCAATGATTTATCATGATTCTGTTCTGGTAGACACTTTCTATGGTTCAGTTAAATTGCTCCAAAGATTTATACTGATTTGTTATCCAGTTAAAGATTATTCAAGACCTTTGCTGGTTCAGTTTAAATCAACCAATGATTTATCCTGATTCCATTCCGGTAGACACTTTCTCGGGTTCAGTTAATCGCTCCGAAGATTTATACTGATTAGTTATCCAGTTAAAGATTACTCAATACCTCTACTGGGTCAGTTTAAATTGACCAATGATTTGTCCTGATTCCATTCTGGTAGACACTTTCTCTGGTTCAGTTAAATCGCTCTAAAGATTTACACTGATTTATTATCCAGTTAAAGATTATTCAAGACCTCTGTTGGTTTAGTTTAAATCGACCAATGATTTATCATGATTCCATTCCAGTAGACACTTTCGGTTAAATCACTCTGAAGATTTATACTGATTTGTTATCCAGTTGAAGATTACTTAAGACCTCTACTCGTTTCAGTATAAATCGATCAAAGATTTATTCTGATACTTCTTCCAATCAACAGTCACTTTGGATGGCATCTATAAGCCCATCTCCAACAACATTCCATCACTCTCCAAATGGCATCTTTAAGCCCATTCCCGACACAATCAACCAACAACATTATTTCGAGTGAGTGCAAATTTTTTGGGCACTCTAGTGTCCAATCACCTTCCACCTTCAAGTTATGAATGGAGGACCCGCCAATCTAACTCTTCAGATTTAAGAAGATTGAACAGGGGCGGTTTTTTTACCCTAAAATATTCCCTCTCCTTTCTCAATACATTTCTCACAAGATCTCCAAAAGCTCAAGTTTGCACAAGTGTTGACTAGGTCAAACCATCTCCTAAACACTGATGCCTCAAATTAGGGTTTTGATTTTCACAAGGATAATGGGACTTATAATGCCTCAAATGACCTCCATGGATCATTTTATACCTCCAAGAATACTCATGTCAAGTTTCAAGTCTTGAATCACAATTTTGCTCAGCCAATTACTCAGATGACTGAAAATCAATTGTATTGGATAAAAAGTCAATTATGGTCAACCTACAGTCAAACTTCATGACTTTTGGCCAACATCAACATTTTAAAGTCCTATTCATAATTTTATCAAGTATTGATCACCATCTCTCAAGAAAAGCACTCAATTTACCGAAAGGGCAAAATGGTCAAAATTAGGGTTTTGACTGTATTTGACTGATCCGTGACTTTTGACCTAATGCATGATCTAATGGTTTGAAGAATAATCTCAAGGATTTAAATACAACATGTTGACCTAATCTAATGGTTCAAAACATTCCTCAAGATCAATGGATTGATAGTTGAAATTTGATCAACTGATGCACAAAAAGTCAAACTTTGACTTTTTGATCAAGATTTGATTTCAAAGATCACAATTCATCAAGACATTAAAAAATATGACGTTTGATCATCAAGAAATCAAGAAATTCAAAAGTCAATGTGAAAAGTCAAACTTTTCAAGACTTAGAAATTTTTCTAAGTGTTTTACACATGATAATTTCATTACTTCATGCCATTTGTTCACCAAGATGCAAGATGATTCAAACAAAACTTTAAACATGAAAGTTGTAGATCTTGATGAGATCTACAAATTTTCAAATTCATGAAGTCATGCACTTTTTCTAAAAAAACATAGTGAAAATTTGACCTAGTTTAGGCAGATTTTTGACCTAACTTCTTGGCCAATTTTCACCAAGATCTAAGATGATTTTGTCAAAATGGTAAACATGAAGGTTGTAGAGGATGTTTCAAGCTTTACAAATTGTCCCAGAACTTGAAAAGTTCATGCTTTATCTAGAATTTTCGAAGGGATGAAGATGGCCTCAAAAACTTGAATTATAGGTTATTTTCTTGATGAACATTTGATCCAATCTCAAAACATGTTGCATAAATCTTGCTTTGAAGGCTTTAAACTTGAGAATAACTCAATAATTAAATATTTACACAGTTGTTTGAACCATTATCCAAGTCTTTGAGCTATTGTCCAATTGATTTTTCCACTTATGGCACAAAGGCACCACTTCCATTCTAGTAAAGCAAGCCTTTATGCAAAGTCAACTTCTTGAGCTCCCAACTTGTTTCATATGAGTACAAGCAATGTCAAATCTAGAATAAACAAGTCTAGAGCCTCCAAAAAAACTCAGACCATGCTTGTATTATGCCTTGAAATCATGTTTTCCACTTTTCTTCAAAATCAAGAAACCAAGACACAACTTGAGACCTCACAAAGTTGTTAACTTCAAGTCCTCTAACCCTTTGCTTATATTTAGAGAGACTATTTACAAGAAAATACATGAGTTTACAAGCCCTTAAAAAACCTCAAGCATTCTGCAACACAGAACTGGCAAAAAACTCCATTTTTGAGCTTCAAACTTGAAACTCAAAATCCACTCATGCGTATTGACTTTTAATCATCCAAACACTTTACATAGTTCATATACAAGTAATCCAAGTCCCTGTTTCCTGACTGTAATCACTCTATCATCATCCACCATTTCCAAAAATGAAGCTTACAACTTGACTTGAGTAGGGAGTTTCAGCCATCTTCAATGCAAAGTAGGAGTTAGAATACACTCAAGGAGGTCCAGGCAAGCTAAACAGATTCTTAGGGCACCTCAAAGCTTTCTCAAACTCCATACACAAGTCCATCTGCAAGAGGTAAGTTTTCTAACTTCAATATCTTGATACAAGCATCCTTTATGCATACATTCCAAAGTAAAAATGTAGAGTTCATTGCCTTAAAGCTAACCATGTCCATAGTTTTCATTTATATTGATTGTGTGTAGAGAATTTTAGATTTGAACTTTCTGGAAAAATTAGGTTTCAATTTAGGGCCAGTTAATCTTCATCTTTGACTTTTAGCTTACATAAGTTATATGGTTTGATTCGTGGTGAAAAAATACACAAGTTTCATGTTTACATTTTTTTAATTTCATTGAGAAATGAGTGAGATACGAAATTCAAAAATGGTATTTCAGTCATGGGCGCGAGGAAGAAGATGAAGTCCTCTTAGGACTTGTTTTATTTTATATATTTATGGATTCAGTTTAATAAACAGATGTATAGCCACCCCAGGGGTAAAGCGCGAGCCTGTTAACCCTTGGGATTTGGGTTCGAGCCCCAGTGATACCCTTTTGTGTTTTCATGTTTTCTCATTTCAGATTTTGTGCAAGGGACCCCCTAGCGCGCATGATGCACCCTTCATCCTCAACTATCTAATCATCATCAAGGCAATACCAACGCACCATAAGGCCATCCTCATGATGCTCCTCCAGAAGCCTCCCTCACTGAATTCCAAAACAGACGTTGGACTCACGTGTTTGGGCCTAGTGTTTTTTCTATTTTTACCACCTCTTTTACTAAACACAGTGCGGGCCTAATAACATTTTTTCACCACCAAAAATTTTATTCTTTTTTCTGATTTCAACAAAAAAACAGGTTTGGGCCTGTTTGCTATTTTTAAACCTCCCTTTTACTTTTTCAACACCCAGCCAAAATTTTTTTTTTCATATATTTATTTACTTTTTATTTATTTATTATTTTTATTTTAACCAAAAATATAAAGTTAATTTTTAAAAAATAATTTCCTAATTTTATTTTGTTCTCACCTATCTATTTTTTTAGAATTAGACTTAAGTTTATTTAATTTTCTTTTGTAATTAACTTAGACTTTAGGTTTTGATTAATTGGTAAAATTCTTTTTGTAAATAATTAATTAGTTTTCATTAGGTTAAATTACTAAAATCTCTCTTTCATGAAAAAACCTTAAAAATTGTTTTCTTAATTAATTTAATTTCTTTTCTTAAATTAATTTAGGTTTAGTTTTATTAAAATCAATTTAAACTAATTATTTATTTCCTTTCGTTTATTAGTTTAATTAGGATGAAAACCTTTCATTAGGAACTCAAACCAAAGCAATTTTCCTTTCTTTTACATTCTCGTATATTTTTATTGTTATTCATTATTCAATATGGTTGTAATAGTAAATTAGTGTTTAGTTGCTTCCTTCCCCCATTTGTAAAGTGTATCCCCATCCCCAAATAATATAATAGCGTAGGATATTTAATTTCTGCAATTTACCGCTTTCCTTATTATTGGTAATAATTAAGGTTTATATGACAAGATAAAATCAACAAGTAGAAAACCCTAATTCAAAGATAAAAATGCATGAAATCAAAACACTTTGCACACTTGCACCTCTAGGGTTAACCCCCACTTGTTTCCTTAGAATAAATAATCATGTCCCTCGAACGTGGGATAATTTAGCAATGACCCTCAAATACAAGATTGTGGTCCCTCGATGACCCTTCGATGTTGCCTTTGGTAATTGATCTTAGACCCTTACGATAAATTGCTAAGACATCCAACAATGTTGCCTTCTATGACTATACAATGACCCACGCCTGTCCCTTCACATCCAATGATAAGGTTGCTTACCAACTAATGGTGAGACAACACTATCTAAAGGAGGAGGAAAAGAACAAAGACTTTTTGAGTAGGTAGAACATTCATAGTTGCTTGCTCACAACATTTCAAAAACTTCTTTCAAAAACACCAACACTTTTCATGAACTATTTTCAAAAGTCAACACTTTGTATACAATCTTATAGAGATGAGAATCATTACAAAGTTCGCCTAAATGAAGGCACTTTTCAAAAATACTTTCATACAAATCACAAAAACATTTCAAATAAAGCATTTCAAAGTGAGCTAGCAACTAAGAGCCTGTGGATAACTACGGATGAAAAGGGCGATAACACCTTCCCTTTTCATAACATACCCCCCGAACTCAAGAAAATTCTCAAAAGGTCTTTCCAGTTCTTTTCACCCTTTCCTTTATTAGATAAAAGAAAAGTCGATGGCGACTCTTGCTATCCGCAACAATTGCGATAAAACACAAAACACCAAAGTCAGCTCTCCCACTGTATTACAAGTTCTCTTGGGTATAGTTGACTTGGTATGTGCTAGATCTATTTAACAGGTTACAGTCTGAAGTATAATGTCCTTGGGTCCCACAGAGTTCACATTCCGAGTATACTGTAGCTATAGTGTTCGGGCTCTGAAACATGTTTTCAAATTTTAAGGCAAGGGCGTTTATTTTGGCTTGCACCATGTCCAGGAAACTTACCTTATGTACTCCTCCTTGGGCCTACTTTTTCTCTACTGTTGCTCATTCTGATCCCTATTTGTAATGGTTTTGGGCCATATCTTCTATGAGAGCACAAGCTTCAGGGTAAGGTTTGTTCATCAGTGCACCACCAACGGCAACATCGATAGGCATCTTCGTGTTATAATGGAGTCTATTATAGAAGGTGTAGTTAATTAACCATTTCTCCAGACCATGGTGTGGAAAAGCTCTTAACGGGTCTTTATATCTCTCCCATGCTTCAAAAAGTGATTCTCCTTGGTTTTGAGTAAATCTAGTGATCAGGTTTCTAAGGACTGCGTTTTTTCTTGGCGAGAAATATCTAGCAAGAAACACTCTCCTAAGGTCTTCCCAAGTTGTTATTGAATTGGATGGAAGGGAATCTAACCAATCACGTGCTTTATCTCTGAGGGATAAAGGGAAAAGTCTTAGACGAATCGCCTCAGGTGAAGCACCATTGGTCTTTAGAGTGTCCAGTAATTGGAGAAAAACTTTCATGTGTTGATTCGGGTTGTCTGAGGCGAGACCAGCGAATTGATTTTGTTCAACTAATTGTAATAATGAGGGCTTTAGTTTGAAATTATTGGTGGTGATGGCAAGGTTTACTATACTTGAACTAGGATCATTGTCAGATGGTTGGGAAAACTCCTTAAGGGGTCTTCGGTTACGATCTTCGTCCATAGTTCTCTTTATCCTATGGAGAAAAAGACGTGCTCGAGTGTAACATTCGGGTTCCACTAAATGATCTACTAAGTTTCTGGTACTGCGATTCTTGCGCATTTATTGGATAATAAATCCTTAGTCTAAACGGGATAACAATAGGGTACAAAATTTGACGAAGATTGGTCCCCGGCAACGGCGCCAAAAACTTGTTTGGTCTGTTTATAGAGTCTAAAATCTAACTGCAAGTGCACAGCCTATCGAAGTAATATAAAGGATTATCGACCCACAGAGACCAATCGTCAATCTATCAACTCTATTATTAAGTTTCTTATCTAAGGAGGATCGATTCAGTTGAGGGAGTATAATGTAAAGGAAATAAATCGATAAAGTAAATTCAGACAAAAGACAGGCTAGAATGTAAATCACATTGGTCAAATAACATTTCAATTTGTATTTAATAGAACTACTCATGGGGAAATATTTTCCACTCTTGTAAAGGAAATATTTGACGGGAACTTGTCGCTTTTGCTAACTAAGAATCGAGTTTACTCTCTAATCAAGTCCTTCTATTTTCACTTATAAAAGGGCGCTTCAAGCATTAAAGCAGCAAACCTATTTTTAAGAAATTAGTTTCTTAACTTAGTGAAAAAGTGGTTTCAACTCTGAATGATTGACATAAAGAGATTCTTGGCTTTCGCTCGAGAATCGGATTGTAAACCTATAAATGCGTCCAAAAAATAGTTTCAAAATCGTTTTCTAAAAGTGTCAAAGATCCCTAATTAACCAGTCAAAACGCTTTCGCCATTTTTAAACGGTTAAAAACTAACAAAGTTTACTCTTTGAAATGGAAGGCTTTCGATCTTATCCAAAAATATTAAGTATGAAAAACTTGTGTTAAAAGTTAAAACAGCCCCTAAAGTGTTTCTACTGATACGGTGTTGAAATGCTATCATGACAATGATCCTTACATTCCAACCTTAAAATATTTAGCCAGACATGGAAATTAAAGTAAGCATATTAAAGTTGATCGAAATAAGCATAGTAATAAAGGCAAGGCAAGGTAATAAAATAAGTAATGCAAGTGCAAGACAGAGCGATTGAATAAAATAAAACACTTAAATAGAAACCTGCTCCAAATCGGAGTCTTTAAATATTGGTACAACTGGAAAGTAAATGCTTGAAGTAAAATGGCAGCAAGATTGTAAATAAAAGAGATGCTCCAACCTAATCAATACTATGGTGCAATAATCCTCCGATGTGGCGAATTATTGCTTTTACACAAGTGAGTATAGGCTTAGCGTTGCAAGACTAAGTTGGATGATGGAAAATGAAATGAAAACTACTATTTATATAAGTTCTCCAGGATATGCTTTGATAGAAATGCCCCCTAACTCCTTTTGGGCGGGAAGAAACTTAACAAAGACCGCGGCCACCGAGGCTCCTCCGCGGGCGCTGTGTGTGCAGATAGAGAGATCATGGGGGACGTGGCAATTATTCCCTGGGTGGAGTGGGACATATCATAGTTCCCCCCTATAGCGATCGCTGAGTTTAACACCATGTGTAGGATTTCACTAAAAATCTCGGTTTCTTGGCCTTTTTGCTTGGTTTCTTCAAGAAGAGCTCCAAATGGGCATGTTTCCTGAAAACAAATCAAATACAAGCATAACGCAAGAAAACGGTACTAAAAATTATGAAAAATATGTGTTATTTGAGTCAAATATGCAGTGCGATCAGGTGTTATCAGAGAGGCGGTGCTCGTTTACCAATGATTTAACTGGAGATGATTTTGAAAATGTGAATTTTATGTATGAAATGTTCTAAATGTGATGCTTGTGAATGAATGGATGCGTATGAATATGCCAAAATTTTAATCATTGTCTTATTCACGTCGGATTTCCTTTTTCTTTTATATTTTCTTTTTTATATAGTTTTTTTCTTTTTATTGGTGAATATCCCGAAATAAATACACAATTTGAGTGCAGAAACAAAAGTACTTTTATTGAATAATAACCATCTTTAAAAAGGGGAAATACAATCCAAATATTGAAAGGGAAATACTGAAATCGGGAAATCAAAACCAAATGTTGAATATTGAGAGAAATAACAAAAGGAAAACTAAAATCTCCTAAGCGTGCTTGTGGATTTCTACCCTAAAACCATCAAACATTTCCCTACAAAGTTTGAGGAAGTCTTCAACATCCTTTGGAATAGGAACCATCACGGCTTCTGCATCTCCCAAGCTTCTAGGGATGTAACCAATAAGATTATTCGCCAAAAATGCAAGCCTTGCATGCTTGTTTTTGTACCTCAGATACTCCTTCTATAGTGTTGGGATTATAATCTTGTTATTTTCCCCCGCTTCGACAATCTTCACATACTGTCATTCCCAATACATCTTTTCAACCTTCGTCTCCTTATAGAGTTCCCTTTGAATGATGAGGTTTTTTCGGAGGCCTTCCAACTCTTGACAAACTTACTCATACTCTTCTGTCTTTTGGGTGAGAAGTCCTTCTGGCCTCATTCGCTTGAGGCGTTCTCTTACATCCTATTCTTGGCTATATTGGAGTCTTGTAGTGAGATGTCGGATTTTCTCTTATTGTTCTAGAGCACCTTCTTATAGCCTTTGGATTTGGGCCCTTAGATTCTCCTTCATTTTCTTTTTGTGTTGTAGGGATTTTTCATACCACCTATCTATCCTCGTAATTTCTCTAGCAGCATCATCCAAACGTTGGTTGTAGGAATCCAAGTTGAAAGTAGCACTCAACAATCCTTCGGTCGAACGCTTTCGTTTAAGACTCACCTTTTCAAACACTTCACGATCTCTTTGAACCTGTTGATCTTTTGACTCAAGCTCTTGCTGCAACTGTCTTATCTCCCTAGTAAGGTCATAAAGGCTATGCTCCAATCCCTCTTTTTATTTTTGAGCTTGATCAAGGGCTTTCTTCAAGTTTTCTATCTCATCTACGGACATCGGAAAAGGATCTGGCACATCTGGCGTGTAGGTATGATCAACAACAAAGGGTAGCTTAATTATTTTAACCTTTTTACCAAAACCCATTGAGTATAGGGCTCTTTATACACAACATTATTTATTTTGAATCTTTTCTTATGAACTCTATTCCAAGCTTGGATGATCTTATTAAGTAATTCGGGGTTGTTTTTGCCCATGTCATTAAGAATTAACTATCGAAGTTTCTCATCGGAAGGCTTATATTCCAAAGGATATCAAAGTTACGTAAAGCCAAAGTGGGGTTATAGTTAATACATCCTCTTGACCCAATCAAGGGAACATTGGGAAAATATCCGCAGTTAACGACAATTTCCTCTATCTTTAGTTTCCTTGAGTACCATAAAATTGAATGAGCAGTGAGAGCCCTCCATTTTTGGGACCATTGTTCTCGGGTTAGATTTTTAACCGTATAATATTCTTTGTAGAGATGAGTGATAATCCAAGAGTATAATAGATGGACACAACAATTCAACATGCCTCTTCCTTTTTCCGAACGGGTATGAAGAGTGTAATAAACATCTGCAAGTAAAGCGGGAGTAGGGTTGGCATTCAACACCTTTACGACCCAAAACACACTAATAGCCATATGATCTATCTAATCCACAGTATGTGGAAATAGAATCAAACCAATAACAAGTAGTGCCAAACAGTCTACACAAGGCCCCCGTTCTTTCTTATTAGCAAAATTAAGAGCTTTGGCCTCCAAGTATTGTCTTTTAATCTCTTGAACTCTGCCATCCTTTTTGTAGATGAGCAATAAGTCAGTAAAGGGTATTCCCAATCCTTTAGCCAAATCTAGGACATTGACAATCTGCCTAATCCCTATGTAAGTTTCATCCTTGATTCTAGAGAAATCCAGGATCCAATCAAATTCCTCCAATGTATGTGCTAACTAAAAATTCTGGAAAGTGAAACATCAGAGTGGAGAGTTATAGAACTGTGCTAGGGTAGTAACAATATCCTCTTGTATAGTAACTTTGGTCAACTCAAAGATGTCTCGATAGCGTCGAACAAACATTTTCATGGATTTATTAGTCAATTTTCCCATTATCAGTTTTGTCTTCTGCATATCATGAACCACAACACTAACTCAGATGGTTTGTTTCTTATTGGTATTCATTTTTAAAATACTCACCAAAAACCTTTGATTATTTTTTCTCTGAAATCCTCTAAATAAGACGACATAAATGCAAAAAAATAATGAATATTTGAAATGTAATGATGCGTGTATGCATGGTAATGTAACATGGTAGTGGGATTTGTGAAAGGTATCCTTAGTATGTAGGTTCCTAATTTTGTCCTATGGATATTATCCTGTAACACGGTGGGAGAATTGAGTTGGTTATTTTGCGTTTGATCGCAAATGTTGCAGTTAGCAAGAGTCGCCACCGACTTTTCTTTTATGCAAAAGTAAAGGTTGAAAAGAATAGGAAAGACCTTTAGAGATGTTTTCTTAAGTTTGGGGGGTAGATTATGAAAAAGGGAAGGTATTATCACCCTTTTCATCTGTAGTTATCTACAGGCTCTTAGTTGCTTGCTAGATCACTTGCTTTTGTTTGAAAATATGCTTGTGGTGTGGTTTTTTATAGTATTTTGAAAATGTATTTGTAATGGTTCTCGTTTCTATAAGAACGCGTACAAAGTGTTTGTTTCAAAAATAGTTCAAAGATGTATTTGTGTTTTTGAAAGTGATTTTGAAAAGGTGTCTTCTTTGTAATGGCTCTCGTTTCTATAAGAATGCGTACAAAGTGTTTATCTTTTGAAAATGTTTCAAGTTTGTAAGATGTTTTGAAAGTGCTGGTGTTTATTTTGAAAATAGTAAGGATGTTTTGGTTTGAAAATGAGCAAGCAACTAGGAACATTCTACCTACTCAAAAGTATTTCTTGTTTATTTCCTCTTTCCTTTGACATTGTTATTTTACCATGGATTGGTAAGTAACCCTATCTTTGGATGTAAAAGGGACGGGCATGGGTCATCGTATAGCCATGATAGCAATGTTGTAAGATATCTTAGCATTTCTTTAAGGGACTAAGATCGTTTTTGAAAGGCAACTTTGATAGCGTCATCGAGGGACTATGATCTTGTATTTTTTGATTGCTTTTGCTAAGATACCTCACATGCATAATATGGCCACTTTCATAAGGTAACAAAGTGGATTTACCCTAAGGGTATAAGTATGCAAGTGTATTAATTTACATGCATTGTTTTGTCTTCAAATTAGGGTTTTCTAATTTGTTGATTTTAATCTTTCCATACAAACCTTAACTTACTAGCATTTGTATATAAATCACTAAATTATGGAAAATAAAAAAACTAAGTTATTACATTATTAGGGAAGGGGGTGTACAAATTTACAAATGGGGAAATTGCAAGAAAATTAAATCTAAATAATTATTACAACCATATTGAATATTGTACAAAATGAAGATAAAAATGCAAGAATGTGAATGTAAAAAGAAATGTGATTTTTGTTTGGTTTTCATGAAAAGGTTTTAACCTAAACCTAAATAAGAAAAATGATTAATAAAAATTAAATAAAGTTAACTTAAACTAAATAAGAAAATAAATTAATTAAAAAAGATTTTTAGGATTTTATTTATGAAAAGGTTTTAAATAATAGAAATAATAGAAAAATTAATTAATTAAAATAAACCTAAGTTCTAAATTAATTTTAATTTACAAGAAAATAATATAATAATAATTAAATCTAATTATCTAAATATTAATTACTAAGAGAGAAATTAATTTATAAAAAAAAATGTTTTTGTTCTTTTAGTTTTATAAATAAATAAACTAGATAAGTGTAAAGATAATAAATAAAATATTTTTTGGATTTTTATTAATAACAAGAAAAATAATATTAATAATACTAATAATAATGATAATAATAATAAAGGAAAAAAGAAATAAAATATAATAAGAAAAATAAAATAAAAATAAAATTGGGCCAGGGGGTGCTGAAGTGAGGCAGCGGTTAACAAGTTAGCAAAAAGATCAAAGGCCCAACGCTGGGCCGAGGCGCTGCAAAAGAAACCAAAAAATGTGAAAAAAAGTGTGAAAAAGAATAAAAGGCAGCACGCTGGGTGTTGAACCCATGCCCACTTGGTTACCAGCGCGCTTCCTTACCACTGGAGTGGCTATACATACGTTAATTAAAATGAAATGATAAATATATAATGTAACATGCTTCCAAGGCCTGTACTTCGTCTTCAACCTTCATCCAGCCAGAGTACCTGTAACTTCTTCATCTCTCAACAAAAATAGAAAGTACAAACATGAAAGTTGTGGTATTTCTTCCCACGAATCCAACTATATAAATAACTAAAGCTATAAATCCAAGATGGGTGAGAATTTTTCTGGCCCTAATTTGAAATCTAAAACTTTTATAAACTTCAACTCTAATATTCTCTAAGCTTAGGCCATATAAATGCAAACTATGGATATGTACAGCTTCGTGGCCATGGTATCTACATTTTATCTTCACAAATTAGAATCAAATGATGTTTGTATGAAGAGATAGAAGTTTGAAAACTTACCTCTTGCAGCTGGAATCGTGTATGGAGTTTGAGAAACCTTTGAGATGACCTAATGATTTCTGTAGCTTTCCTGGACCTCCTTGAATGTGTTTCAACTCCTACTTTGCTTTGAGGATGGCTTAAACTCCCAACTCAAGTCAAGTTGCAAGCTTCAGTTTTGGAAATGATGGATAGTGATAGAGGAGTTACAGTCTTGAAACAGGGGCTTGGATCACTTGTATATGATGTAAGTAAGGTGTTTGGATGATTAAGAATCAAAACACACGAGTGGAAATGGAGATGGAGAGTTTTGGCTCAAAACTGTCAAGTGGGACAGTTCTATGCAGCAAGGGAGTTTTGGAGAGTTCTTAGGGGCTTGAAATCGTCTGTTTTGATGAAAACAACTTGTGCATAAGTAAGGAGAAGGTTAGATTACTTGAGAGGGTCTGAAGTACAAGATAGAGACTGATTGCTATGTTACTTAATTTTGAAGAAAAGTGGGAATATGGTTCCAAGGTATAGTACAAGCATGGGCTGAGTTGTTATAGGCTTGAGACAAGTTTATTTTGGGTTATAAGTTGTGTGTGATCAGAAGAAATAATTGCAAAGCTCAAGAACTGATTTTGTGCATAAAGCTACTTTTCCAAAATGGCAATGTGCACTTTCTTCCCAAAATGGAATTAAGCATGGGCAATGCATTGAATGCTTAAGTTGAAGCCTCTAACAGATGTACAAACATTTAATTATGGAGTGCCAAACAAGTTTGAGGCCTGCAAAGCAAAGATTGGGCAGCCTAGCATGGATTTGGATTTTTGTTCTTCATGAAAATGACCTATAATTCAAGAATGAAATGCCAACTTTATGCCTTTGATTCTCCTTACTCAAACATGATCTCAAGGAGTTCTTGGAAATTTTATAAATATTGTAATTTTCTATACAACCCCTCTTTGAATAACTTTTGAAAATTCCCCTTGGAACTATGTGAAAAATTGCCATGAAGTTAGGTCAAAATCCTGCCTAAACTAGGGCAAAATTTCACTAAGTTTCCAAGTTTCATGAACATGTATTCACAAAATCATAACTTGAAATCCATGAATTTCTAGGATAATTTTTGTAAAGAAATGTTTTATATCTCATTGAGATCTACAACTTTCATGTTGAAAGTTTCCTTTGAATCATCTTGCATCATGGTGAAAAATTGGCTCAAAATTTTGAAAAAACATGAAGTTTTCAACACCTAAAAAAATTTCTAAGTTTGGAAACTTTGACTTTTCAAAATAAAATCTTGAATTTTTGATTTCTTGATGAACAAGTTTCATATTTTGACATGCTTTGATGAATTGTGATTTTTGACACTTGATTTTGACCAAAAAGTCAAAGTTTGACTTTTCAGTGTACTGTTGACTTTTGATCAATTGACTGAAAATCAACTATCAATCAATTGATCTTGAGGGATGTTTTGAGTCATGCAATTAGGTAAAAATTATTAAATTGAATCCTTGAGATCATGTCTCAAACCAATCAACCATTTTCTAGGTCAAAAATCAGAAATTGCCCTTTCTCAATCAAAACCCTAATTTTGACCATTTTTCCCTTTTGATGATCTGATCAAATTTCTTGAGGAATTGTGGTACAAACTTGATCAAATGACATATATGAGTTCATAATTTTGATATGGATCAAAAATTTTGAAGTTTGACTGTAAATTGGCCACAGTTGACTTTTTCCCTAATACAGTTGATTTTTAGGTCAACTGATCAATTGACTGAGCAAAAATGTGATCAAAGACTTGAAATTTTACATGATCAATCTTGAGGGTCCATAATGATCCATGAAATTCATATGAGGCCTTAAGAGTTCAATTATCCTTGTGCAATCTCAAACCCTAATTTCAGTCGTCAGTGCTTAAGGAGGTGTCTTGTGCTGATCAACCCTTGTGCAGTCTTGAACCAAAGGAGATCTTGTGAGAAAATACCTGATAAATGGGAGGGTAAATTTTGGGGTAGAACAGATGCCCCTGTTCAATCTTATTAAACCTGAAGAGTTAGATTGATGGATCCACCATTCGTGACTCAAAGGTGGAAGATGATTGAACACTAGAGTGCCCAGAAATTTGCACTCGAAGATGAATTGGGAATGGGCTTATAGATGCCATTTGGAGGAATGATGGAGATTTTACAGAGATGGGATTGTAGATTCCATCCAAAGATGACTGTTGACAGAAAATGGACTAAGTCTGAACTTGATTTTAACTGGAAAAGAATCAGAATAAATCTTTGGAGCGATTTATCTGAAACTAGCAGAAGCCTTGTATGTTGTTTGACTGGAAAGATTTAGAGTAGGTTTAAACTAAACCAAAAGAGGTCTTGAATATTCTTTAATTGGAGAGAATCAGAGTAGATCTTTGAGCGATTTATCTAAACCAGAGAAAGTGCCTACTAAGAAAGAATCCGAATAAATTGTTGAGAGATTTATCTGAACCAGAGAAAGCGTCTGCGTGAAAGTATCAGAATAAACCGTTGAGAGATTTAAACTGAACCGGCAGGGGTCTGGAGAAGAATCAGAACAAATCATTGAGAGATTTATCTGAACCAGAGAAGACGTCTGCGGGAAAGAATCAGAATAAACCGTTGAGAGATCTAAGCTGAAACGGCAAGGATCTGGAGAAGAATCAGAACAAATCATTGAGAGATTTATCTGAACCTGAGAAAACATCTGCGAGAAAGAATTAGAATAAATTGTTGAGAGATCTAAGCTGAACCAGCAGGGGTCTGAAAGAAATATTTGTTATGTAGATGGTTGACCATCCCTTTATTGGGAATTGATCTGTAATTGACTTGTTGAAAATTTGACGACAATTTTCCATTGATTGATCTTTCCTAAAAAGATGAAAGGTTAGTTGCATGCAATGTCATGATGTATGAAATGCATGGTGCAATGATGTTCTCAGAATAAATGAGATTATGTCATGTGTATCTGTGTTGTCAATCCTATGATGTATGGATGTAATGTATGGACACATTAATTATTATGCCGCAGTGTTGCTGGAATCGGGGAAAATAAATCCCTGAGTACTGTTGGAAACATAAGTCTTTACATTTTGAAGTTGAAGTGTTGATGAGTTTCCAATTATTAGAGCAATAAACCCGTTTGTGGAAGGGAAACATCGTGCATTGCTTGTGGACCTCGTGAAATCCTGCTGGGGAATCCTAAGAAACTGGGCGACTTTCACTGGGGAACCTTTGGAGTGGTAACTGGAAGTTTTGTTCCGTCGAGGATGCGAGAGCACTTGATACCATTAGGCTATATGGGATTTTATGGAATAGTCTAAAGATATTATCCTATTTCTTAAAGCCATTAGTGATTGTCTTTCTATTTTCTGTTCCCCCTTTTCTGCTCATTTGTAAACAGTATTAATGTTCAAATGTATATTTTCAAAAATAATCATTGGACGTTTTCGCAAACAAAACACGGAAATAAAAGAAAAACAGACAGTTTTGCACTTTCAAAGGGATATCTTTGTATTAACTTGGATAAGTATTTTTGTACAATGAGACGAACATTCTAGTAAGAGAATATCGTCGTAAAAAATGAAAATTGATACAAAGAAAAGGTAGCTATGTGAAATAATCCCATGGGGTTCCCATTCTGCTATAGCCTTCATGTCTCTGAGCGTTTCATCCACTTGTTTCCTTGTCTGAAGTTGATTGGATTGATTAGACCTATTTGAGTTTGTCAATTGATGCTAAAAGTTGTCTATAAGGTGATCCAACGGGACATAGTCATACGCTTTAATTCCCTAACTTTTGCCTGGACCGCCCTTTCGGGTTTTCTATCCACCGGGATACCCTTTTTTTCCCAAGTCGCCCTTTCGGGTTTTCAGCTTGCCGGGTGTACGGATTTTTTTGTTTTATCCCTAATTTTTGCCCAAACCTTTTTGGTTTGCCGGGATGCCTAAATATTTGCCTAGGCCAGTCGACCTAGCGGATATTTATTCATGCGTAGTATCTTTTGACTATGTCCATGTTCATAGGGTGAGGAAGGTCGTCGCCATCCATAGTGGTTAAGATCATTGCTCCACCAGAGAATATGCTTTTGATCACAAATATTCCTTCGTATGTAGGAGTCCATTTGCCCCTAGGATCACCTTGTGGCAATATGATACGTTTGATTACCAAATCACCAACATGATATACCTGACGTCTGACCATTTTCTTAAAAGCTTTGGTCATACGTTTTTGGTACATCTGACCATTACTGACATCCGTAAGCCTCTTCTCATCAATTAAGTTCAAATGGTCAAGTCGAGTTTGGATCCATTCATCTTCATTCAGCCCTGCATCCTTTATGATTCTTATAGAAGGTATTTGGACTTCAATTGGTAGAACAGCTTCTATGTCGTATACCAAGGAGAAGGGAGTTCCCCCTGTTGATGTGCGCGCCATCGTACGGTAATCATGGAGAGCAAATGGTAACATCTCATGCCAGTCCTTGTAGGTCACTGTCATTTTTTGTATGATTTTTTTGATTTTTTTATTTGTGGCTTCGATAACATCATTCATCTTTGGCCGGTAGGGGGAAGAGTTATGATGTTGGATCTTAAATTATGCGCATAGTGTAGTGATCATAGTATTGTTGAGATTCGTACCATTGTATGTGATGATTCTCTCTGGGATACCGTACCGACAAATGAGATTCTGTTTGATGAATCGGGCCACAACGTTCTTGGTAACAGAAGCGAAAGAAGCTTCCTCAACCCACTTCGTGAAGTAGTCAATGGCCACCAAGATAAAGCGGTGTCCATTAGAAGCTGTACGTTTGACTTCTCAAATCATATTGATGCCCCACATCGCGAATGTCCAGGGATCAGTCAGGATGTTTAGAGGAATTGGAGGCACGTGTACTTTGTCAGCGTAGATCTGACACTTGTGACAGGTTCTTGAATGCTGATAGCAATCGGCTTCCATGGTAGACCAGTAGTATCCCGCTCATAGGATCTTTTTAGACATCGTGTGCCCACTAGAATGGGTACCAAAAGTGCCTTGATGTAGATCAGCCATGATATTGTCTGCCTCAACCTTATCTATGCAACGAAGCAGAGTAGAGTCGTGGTTGCGCTTGTAAAGAATGTCATTACTAAGGAAGAACTTAGCAGAGAATCTTCTAAAGAACTTCTTATCATTGACTAAAGCTCCCTCTGGATACTCTTGGGCCTCGAGATACCTCTTGACTTCATGGAACCAAGGCTTGTCCATTATTTCTTCAATATCGATCTCGTGACAGTAAGCTGGTTCATCCATCCGCTCAATGGTGATCTGGGGAGCCTCGTTACCACACTTAAGTTTAAACATGGATAACATAGTGGCTAGCGCGTCTGCTAGTTGATTTTCCTCTCGCGGTAAATGCTCGAAGGTAATCTCCTCAAAATATGGGATTAATGTCAACACATGTTTTTTGTAGGAGATGAGATTAGGGTGCTTCGTGTCCCATTCTCCTTTGATCTGACTGATGACTAAAGCTGAATCTCCAAATACACTTAAGGACTTGATTCCCAAATCTATGGCAGCTTTGAGACCCAAAATACACGCTTCGTATTCTGCCATATTATTTGTACAGTTGAAGCAAAGTCTTGCAGTGAAGGGAGTGTGATATCCTTCAGGGGATATGATTACAGCACCTATGCCATTGCCGAGTGCGTTAGAGGCTCCGTCAAAAACCAAGGTCCATCGGGATCCCTGTTCAGGTTCGTCATATGGTATGATTTCTTCAACATTGTTTACCATCATGATGTCTTCATCTGGTAACTCGAATTTCATGGACTGATAGTTATCCACAGCCTGATGAGCAAGATGATCAGCTAGCACATTGCCCTTTATTTCTTTTTGTGTAGTGTATTGAATGTCGTATTCTGTCAGGAACATCTTCCATCTTGCTATTCTCCCAGAGAGGGCAGACTTCTCGAATATGTATTTAATTGGATCCATCTTGGATATCAACAAGGTAGTATGGGTTAACATATACTGTCTTAGCCAGCGAGCAGCCCATGCCAGAGCACAGCAAGTTTTCTCGAGCAGTGAATATCTTGTTTCACAGTCGGTAAACTTTTTGCTCAGGTAGTATATTGCATGCTCTTTTCGGCCAGACTCGTCATGCTTCCCCAGTACACACCCCATTGAATTTTCCAAGACAGTTAGATACATGACCAGACGTCTTCCCTCGACCGGCGGCATTAAAACAGGAGGCTCTTGAAGGTACTCTTTGATCTTGTCGAAGGCAGATTGGCAATCATCATTCCATCTGACTACTTGATCTTTCTTCAATAATTTGAAGATTTGTTCACAAGTAGCGGTTAAGTGAGAAATGAATCTGGCGATGTAGTTTAGTCGTCCTAAGAATTCTTTGACTTCCTTCTCGGTGCGAGGAGCAGGAATTTCTTGTATTACTTTTACCTTGGCAGGGTCCACTTCAATACCTTTACCACTAACGATGAAGCCTAGGAGTTTACCGAACCTCACTCCAAATGTGCATTTATTTCTTTAGCCTTTCAAACAGTTTCTGCAAATGGTCAAGATGTTCCTCTTCAGTTTGAGATCTGGATATCATTTCATCCATGTAGACTTCTATTTCGTGATGGATCATATCATGAAATAAAGCTACCATGACGTGCTGATAAGTTACCCCAGCATTCTTCAACCCGAATGGCATAACCTTGTAACAGAATGTACCCCACTGTGTGACAAAGGTTATTTTCTCCATGTCCTCAGGTGCCATTTTGATTTTATTATAGCCTGAGAAACCATCCATGAAGGAAAATACTTTATGTTGTGCGATATTATCAACCAGAATATCGATGTGGGGAAGCGGGAAGTCATCCTTGGGGCTTGCCCTATTCAAGTCTCTGTAGTCCGCACACATACGTACCTTACCATCTTTTTAGGCACTGGAACAACATTGGCGACCCGTTGTGGATAGGATGTGACGGCTAAGAATCTGATGTTGAATTGTTTCATGACTTCAGTCTTGATCTTCTCTGACATGTCTGGCCGCATGAGGCAGACTTTCTGTTTTACTGGAGGGCAATCTTCTTTTGTCGGTAGACGATGGACCACGATATCAGCGTCAAGTCCTGGCATGTCTTCATATGACCAGGCAAAGACCTCAACATAGTCATGTAGTAATTGAGTTAAGCACTTCTTGACACTAGGTTCCAAATTGGCACCTACCCTGACTTCTTTCTTGTCCTCTTCGGTACCTAAGTTAACTGTGTCAACATGTTCTTCGTGGAGCTCTATGATCTTTTCTTCCTGTTGTAGTAACTTGGCTAGTTCCCCTGGCACTTCACAATCTTCCTCACCTTCGTCTTCGGCTCAGTAGATCATATTTTCAAAGTCATAATAGGCCATAGCAGAATCGTTACACATGGGATCCTGAGTGGATGTGGATCTGCATTTTGATATGTGAGTGTGTGTAAGAGCATAGCTATCTTTGAAAGAATAAAAATGTAGAAAAAGAAAAACAAAGAGCGTAAAATTGCATGCAAAAACGTCCATGATTCATTGATGACATATGAAAATGAAGTGATAACCCTTACAAATGGACCGTTGTGCCTCGGGTAAGACACATGGTTTTAAAAGTCTGAATTGTTTAATTATTACAAGTCCAACAAAAATTTAAAGACAATTACTGTTGGATAAAAGTAATAGGGACAAATTCTTTGGCTTCCCCGTTGTTGAGTCCTCCGTTGATAGTTGGGAAAATCCATTCTTCCAGGTCACAATTGTCATCATTATCCTTCACTGCATTGACTCTGTGGTTGCTGGTCTGCAAAGGTGGTCCCCCGGCACGAGCACGACGAACAGCTTTCTGGGCTCCTGAGGTAAAACCCAAACCAAATTTGTCAGACTTGTAGGTAATGTCTGGGAGTTGTCCCCAAATAGTACACCCACCTTCTTCGACTACTGCCTTGGCATCTTTCAGAGAATACATCTTTAGTGGAGGTCCTGTAATCTTTGGGACTTGGGAAACAGTCTTGGTTGCAGCAATTGTTTGTGGGACTTCCTCGAAATGCTAACACGGAGTTTCGATGAATTCACCATCCATTTCCACATATCTGAAGGAGTTCAGGTGACTGACCATATATTCCTCCTCTCCATGGACAGTGATGATTTTTCCCTTGATTGGGTATTTCAGCATCTAATGTAATGTAGATGTGATGGCACCAGCGTTATGAATCCAAGGTCAGCCTAATAAACAGGAATAGGAATGGCGAATATCCATTACATAGAAATTTTAATCAAAGGTTTGAGTTTCAACTTTAATGGGGATGTCCACCTCCCCGTGCACCATTCTCTTTAAACTGTCGAAGGCCCTTACCACTATGTTGTTGGGTTTTAAGGTCAAACCTTCACAGTCAAGTCTATCCAAAGCCTTCTTGGGCAGCACATTCAATGATGAACCAGTATCTACCAGGACATGGGCCAAAGTAGTACCCCTGCATTTGACAGAGACATGCAACGCCTCATTGTGTTTCCTCCCCCTAGGTGTCAGGTCAGCATCAGAAAAGCCCAAACCGTTATCAGCGGTCAAACTGGCTACACAATCTTCGAATTGGTCAGCAGAGATTTCCTGTGGCACATGGGCAGTTTTAAGAAATTTCACCAAGGCTTTCGCATGAGCCTCGGAGCACAACAGCAAAGCTAGCATATAAATCTTTGAAGGGGTCTGCCCTAGCTGTTCGACTACATTGTAGTCACTTCTCTTTATAATTTTCAAAATTTCTTCCATCTCCTTCTTGGAAGCCTCTGGGATAGATAATGATTTTGCCTTCATCCGGACAGGTTCAACCAAAATGCCTTTGCCTCAAGTCTCGGTCGATTCAGTGATAGGGGTGTTAGCAGGGGTAACCACAGGAATTGTAGTAGTAGTATCAACAGGAATAGAAGCAGGAATGATCACAGGACTGGTAACAATTTTCTGAGGAGAAATCTCAGGGGAGAACACTCTCCCACTTCAGGTTATTTTGTTGGTTCCCACAATGTTGTCGATGTCAGGGTCAGCCCTCTCAAAAATCGAGTCTTCATTAGCCAGCCAATCTTGCTTGACGTTGTGGTAGTAGACGTCACCCTCATAGTTCCAGGGGACAGTTTTATCTGAGGAGTATGGGATTGGCCCTGGCATAGTAATTATCAGTGGAGTCACCTTTAGAACAGATGTAATCCTAACGGGTCTTTTGGTGGAGACCCTGGAAGGATTGGCGGAAATGGTTATTATTGAACATCCTTGTAAGAAATGGTTGGAACGGGAGTCTTTTCAAACAAAATCTCTTTGTCATCCATTAGGCGCTGGACACCTGCTTTCAGTAGATGACAACCAGTTAGTAGGGATAAAGAGAGGTGGCAGCCTTCACCATAGCCCAGAAATAAACCGACCTTCAACAGGTTCCTCTTGACAGCTAGGAGAGGAGTAACAAGCTCATCAACAACATTAACAAACATATCATCTTCAACAGTGTTAATACCACAGCCGTGCTTGGGCATGGGAGCGGTGATAACATTTGGGATCTCAGGAGCGTCAAATTCAATTTATTTAGCTTTGAGAAGGTCTTGCACCTTGTTTTTCAAAACCCAACATTCGTTTGTATCATGACCTGGACTGTTTGAATGGTAAGTACAACAGGCGTTTGGGTTGTAACGGGGAGAGGCAGTGTTGGGATTCTTCAGAGCTTCCCTTAAGGTTATCATATTAAATCTCAACAAATGTGGCAAGACTTGAGACAACGTCATATTTATCCGGGTAAATTGTCTTACCGATATTTCTATTCTAGGTTGGTTGTTCCTTTGTTGAATAGGTGCAGGCTTAGGGGTCATGGCATCCCCTACCGTTGGACGGTGTTCAGTTTTGTCCTGATTCCTTTGAGGGTACACAACACCATCCTCTTTCTTCCTAATAAATGGTTTTCTCACGGCACTAGAGGATGCGTCCTTTTGGATCTTCCCACTCTTAATCCCAGATTCCACTCTTTCCCCCGTCAAGATTAATTCAGTGAAGTCGGCTGAGGAGCTTCCAATTAGATGATTAAAGAAAGGACCGGACAGGGTACCCAAAAACATGTCTACTAGCTCTATGTCAGACAGGGGAGGTTGGACTCTTCCTGCTAAGTCCCTCCACTTCTGAGCGTAGTATTTGAAACCCTCGCTCGAACACATAGCCATACTTTGGAGTTGAGTACGGGTGGGAGCAAGGTCTGTGTTGTACTGATACTTCTTATAAAAATCAGCGACCAGGTCTTCCCAATTATGGATATTGGCCCTTTCCAGTTGATAGAACCAATCTAGCTGAGTCCCGGATAGACTATGCTGAAAGAAGTGGACCCACAAATCTCTGTCAGCAGTGTGAGGTTGTATCTTTCTCACATAAGATCGGAGGTGCATCTTGGGACACGAAACCCCTTCGTACTTAGCAAACACTGGTGCTTTGAACTTTGGTGGAATAACAATCCCTGACACCAAACCCAGCTCTTCAAAGTCCAGCCCGGGCACTTTCTGAATTTCCATTGCACTTAGACGCTCTTCCAGATGTTTATACTTCTCATCAGCTGGAGGATATTGCTCTTCAGAGTAGTTATCCTCTTCTTCCTCTTCAGATTCTGGATGGTCATTCACCTCCTTGTTTTTCCCTTCTTGATTGTCCTTTTCACATGATGATGTTGCAAAGTCTAGGGTCTGTCTGGATGCCCCTTGGAACCTTCTTCCCAGGTTTAAAACACTGGTTGACTTCTTTGCCTTCTTCTTCTTTTCTTTGATCAACAAAGTTTTCAAATCTTCTTGTCCTTTTTCCAGAGACAAGAACATTTATTGAAACTGAGCGTTCTGTGCCTGGAGATCTTTAACTGTCTGCTCAAGATCCATCTTACTGAAATAAACAGTAGAAAGATAAGGAGACCTGTTGTAAGAAACCTGTTTATGTTATGATGAATGAAGATGCATATGCAAATGATTTCAAGGAAATTAGAGATTTAAATTTGCTTTAGACAAAAAGGAACACATGTTATATTAATAAATCAAAGTTTGAGTACATCATGCATCTTTGGGCTTAAAAAGAAAATACAAAAACTTTAAGATAAAAAAGTTGAACGCATCCTCTTTGGTGTGATGTAGGCGTTCAGACTCTGCTCCTCATGAAGCTGCTTAGAGAGTTCCATAACTTTCTTCTCGCTGGCGTAGAATTGGGCCTCGAAAGTGTCTCGCTCCCCCTTAAGTTGTATCCAATCCCTTTGCAAGCCTTCGAGAGAGGTGGGCATGTTAGGATGAAGGATAGTGTATAGTACATCTCCTTCCACAACAGGCTCTATGATAACTGGGAGAATGGAGGGGTAAGGCATCATAAGACTTTGAGCACAAGCTCGTACCCATTTTATATAAGGCCCAAGAGGGATGGAATTATTGTGCCCCAGTGTCTTGCTATCAACTCTATGTACCATGCCCCAAGCTTGCATGAACCTTTTGCGGTAACCCTGAGCATCATCCTCATAATCGAAGATGATTCCTTGGATAAGTGTGTCATGAGGCCCATCCCTTCTTGCATATCAAAATTGTCGTAGTTCCAAACAAGGATTGTAAGTGATTCCTCCCCTAATGCCTAAGAGAGGGACATTAGGGAATTCTCCGCATCAATCAATGATGGTAATATTCTCCGAGAATCGAGGACACCAATGAATGCCTGAATGTGTAAGAGTCATTAGCCTATGAGACCATCTCAAACCCTATTCATTCTTCAAGACAGATTGGGGTAGGTGTGAAATAAACCACCTAGCCAAAAGAGGTGTGCAACACAGAAGGGTTCCTCTCCTCTTTATAGTGTGAGTATGCAACGAATGTAGGATATCTCCAAGCAGAGTAGGTACTGGATTGCGTGACAGGAAAACCTTAACCGCATTCACGTCTATGAGCTGGTCCGAATTAGGAAACAGTACCAACCCATATATAAGAAGGGATAACACCTCTTCAAAAGCTTATAAGTCTAAGGTATCCCAAAAATGATGAGATTTCTCGAACAAGAACTTAGCCAAAAAAAAGCCTGACACCTCTCCTGGTTTCCTAATTTGCTACTACGTCAGACCGTTGTAAGGACGGAGCTTTGGCAATATCTTCAGGTTTAGGGTCTCTTTCCATACCATTGAAAGGTACCTAATTAAGGATAGGCACCCCCAACAGCAGAGAAAACTCCTCCATAGTAGGCACTAACTGGTAATCTGGAAAAGTGAAGCGGTGATGTAGAGGGTCAAAGAATTGAAAGAGCATTTTTAACATTTCTTCATCAGGGTTTGAGGTGACCAAGAGGAGAAGTCGACCATGTCTTTCATTGAATGGAGAGCTTTCTGGAACCCTTGATACCAAATTCTTAAGTTGGGGAGGTAATTTTACAAGACTGACTTGGATAGTGAATATGTGGGCGAGAGCCGTGTCCTACAAAACAAGACAAAAATAAACCCTAAGAATCCTTGAAATGGTTAGTATGACATGATATGTTATGATGTCATGATTATGCTCAGATATAGCATATATAGAAAACACAAGCAAATCTCAGAGACCTTAAGTTTAAGGCTTGCATGGATTTTAAGGTGATACCCTCTTGAAGTTAGGTTGGCTCAACGTGTCCTAAATATAGTAATCGGGTTCTAAGAGATCTCAATATCACTGGTCTTTCCCCCAAATCTCGTTCTGATAAACAATTGACTTGCCACCAAACAAAACTCAAGGGTCAAACCTCAATGAGTGTAGCATCGACTATCAACCGACTTTGGGTTTACACCAAAGACGGCTATCTCACTACGTCCTAAAAGCCAAGTTGGTCCATTAAGGTGCTAAGGTCAGTTGACGCTTTATGATACCACGCAGCAGCCCTGTATTCTCCTTGATTACTCAAGGGCTATCGGTACACACCAAAGTATCGCATCAACGTAGCTACTATTTCAACTGTGTCGGTATATCTCGCATAGTTCGCTCACAGTTTATTGCTACTTACCTAAAAGGTGACCCAAATCCGGGTGTAGGATCAAAGCAAGCCCAAATAAGGAACCATAATGTAAAGCATGAAAGTTAAACAAGGAAATAAAGTAAATGTGATATATCCCTAAGGTAACCCCACTTTTAAGTATTCCCCAGCAGAGTCGCCAGTTCTATAACACGGTAGGAGAACTGACTTGGTTGTTTTGCATTTGATTGCAAATGTTGCGGTTAGCAAGAGTCGTCACCGACTTTTCTTTTATCCAAAAGGAAAGGTTGAAAAGAACAGGAAATACCTTTAGAGATGTTTTCTTGAGTTCGGTGGGTAGATTATGAAAAGGGAATGTATTAGGACCCTTTTCATCCGTAGTTATCTATGTGCTCTTAGTTTCTTGGTAGATCACTTGCTTTTGTTTGAAAATATGCTTGTGGTGTGGTTTTTGAAAGTATTTTTAAAATGTCTTTGTAATGGTTCTCATTTCTTTAAGAACGCGTACAAAGTGTTTGTTTCGAAAATAGTTCAAAGAGGTGTTTGTGTTTTTGAAAGTGATTTTGAAAAGGTGTCTTCTTTGTAATGGCTCTCGTTTCTATAAGAACGCGTACAGAGTGTTTATCTTTTGAAAATGTTTCAAGTTTGTAAGATTTTTTGAAAGTGTTGGTGTTTATTTTGAAAATAGCAAGGATTTTTTGGTTTGAAAATTAGCAAGCAACTAGGAACATTCTATATACTCAAAAGTCTTTCTTGTTTATTTCCTCTTTCCTTTGACATTGTTATTTTACCATGGATTGGTAAGTAACCCTATCTTTGGGTGTAAAAGGGACGGGCATGGGTCATCGTATAGCCATGATAGCAATGTTGTAAGATATCTTAGCATTTCTTTAAAGGACTAAGATCATTTTTTAAAGGCAACTTTGATAGCGTCATCGAGGGACTATGATCTTGTATTTTTGATTACTTTTGCTAAGATACCTCACATGCATAATATGGCCATTTTCATAAGGCAACAAAGTGGGTTTATCCTAAGGGTGTAAGTACGCAAGTGTATTGATTTACATGCATTGTTTTGTCTTTGAATTAGGGTTTTCTAATTTGTTGATTTTAATCTTTCCATACAAACCCTAATTTACTAGCATTTGTATATAAAGCATTAAATTGCGGAAAATAAAAATACTAAGCTATTACATCATTAGGGGAGGTGTGTACAAATTTACAAATGGGGAAATTTCAAGAAAATTAAATCTAAATAATTATTACAACCATATTGAATATTGTACAAAATGAAGATAAAAATGCAAGAATGTAAATGTAAAAAGAAATGTGATTTTTGTTTGGTTTTCAAGAAAAGGTTTTAACCTAAACCTAAATAAGAAAAATGATTAATGAAAATTAAATAAAGTTACTTAAACTAAATAAGAAAAGAAATTAATTAATAAAGATTTTTAGGGTTTTATTTATGAAAAGGTTTTAAATAATAGAAATAATAGAAAAATTAATTAATTAAAATAAACCTAAGTTCTAAATTAATTTTAATTTACAAGAAAATAATATAATAATAATTAAACCTAATTATCTAAATACTAATTACTAAGAGAGAAATTAATTTATAAAAAAAATGTTTTTGTTCTTTTAGTTTTATAAATAAATAAACTAGATAAGTGTAAAGATAATAAGTAAAATATTTTTTGGATTTTTATTAATAACAAGAAAAATAATATTAATAATAATACTAATAATAATAATAATAATAATAATAATAATAATAATAATAATAATAATAATAATAATAATAATAATAATAATAATAATAATAATAATAATAATAATAAAGGAAAAAATAAATAAAATATAATAAGAAAAAGAAAATAAAAATAAAATTGGGCCAGGGGGTGCTGAAGTGGGGCAGGGGTTAGCAAGTTAGCAAAAAGATCAAAGGCCCAATGTTGGGCCCAGGCGCTGCAAAAGAAACTAAAAAATGTGAAAAAAAGTGTGAAAAAGAACAAAAGGCAGCGTGTTGGGTGTTGAACCCACGCCTTCTTGGTTACCAGCGTGCTGCCTTACCACTGGGGTGGCTATACATCTGTTAATTAAAATGAAATGATAAATACATAATGTGACATGCTTCCAATGCATGTACTTCGTCTTCAACCTTCAGCCAGCCAGGGTAATTGTAACTTCTTCATCTCTCAACAAAAATAGAAAGTACAAACATGAAAGTTGTGGCATTTCTTCCCACGAATCCAACCATATAAATAACTAAAGCTATAAATCCAAGATGTGTGAGAATTTTTCTAGCCATAATTTGAAACCTAAAAATTTCAGAAACTTCAACTCTAAAATTCTCTAAGCTTAGGCCATATAAATGCAAACTATGGATATGTACAGCTTCGTGGCCATGGTATCTACATTTTATCTTCACAAATCAGAATCAAATGATGTTTGTATGAAGAGATAGAAGTTTGAAAACTTACCTCTTGCAGCTGGAGTCGTGTATGGAGTTTGAGCAACCTTTGAGATGGCCTGATGATTTCTGTAGCTTGCCTGGACCTCCTTGAATGTGTTCCAACTCCTACTTTGCTTTGAGGATGGCTGAAACTCCCAACTCAAGCCAAGTTGCAAGCTTCAGTTTTGGAAATGGTGGATAGTGATGGAGGAGTTACAGTCTTGAAACAGGGGCTTGGATCACTTGTATATGATGTAAGTAAGGTGTTTGGATGATTAAGAATCAAAACGCACGAGTGGAAATGGAGATGGAGAGTTTTTGGCTCAAAATTGTCAAGTGGGATAGTTCTATGCAGCAAGGGTGTTTTGGAGAGTTCTTGGGGGTTTGAAATCGTCTGTTTTGATGCAAACAACTTGTGTATAAGTAAGGAGAAGGTTAGAGTACTTGAGAGGGTCAGAAGTACAAGATATAGATTGATTGTTATGTTACTTAATTTTGAAGAAAAGTGGGAGTATGATTTCAAGGCATAGTACAAGCATGGGCTGAGTTGTTAGAGGCTTGAGACAAGTTTCTTTTGGGTTATAGGTTGAATGTGATCGGAATAAAACAATTGCAAAGCTCAAGAACTGATTTTGTGCATAAAGCTACTTTTCCAAAATGGCAATGTGCACTTTCTTCCCAAAATGGAATTAAGCATGGGCAATGCATTGAATGCTTGAGTTGAAGCCTCTAACAGCTGTGAAAACATTTAATTATGGAGTGCCAAAAAATTTTGAGGCCTTAAAAGCAAATATTGTGCAGCCTAGTATGGATTTGAATTTTTGTTCTTCATGAAAATGACCTATAATTCAAGAATGAAATGCCAACTGTATGCCTTCGATTCTCCTTGCTCAAACATGATCTCAAGGAGTTCTTAGACATTTTAGAATTTGTGTAATGTGCTTTACAACCCCTATTTGAATCACTTTTGAAAATTCCCCTTGGAACTATGTGAAAAATTGCCATGAAGTTAGGTCAAAATCCTGTCTAAACTAGGGCAAAATTTCACTAAGTTTCCAAGTTTCATGAATATGTATTCACAAAATCATAACTTGAAATCCATGCATTTATAGGAGAAGTTGTGTAAAAAATGCTTTAGATACCATTGATATCTATAACTTTCATGTTGAAAGTTTCCTTTGAATCATCTTGCATCATGGTGAAAAATTGGCTCAAAGTTATGAAAAAACATGAAGTTTTCAACACCTAGAAAAATTTCTAAGTTTGGAAACTTTGACTTTTCAAAATGAAATCTTGACTTTTTGATTTCTTGATGAACAAGTTTCATATTATGACATGTTTTGATGAATTGTGATTTTTGACACTTGGTTTTGACCAAAAAGTCAAAGTTTGACTTTTTAGTGTACAATTGACTTTTGATCAGTTGATTGAAAATCAACTATCAATCAATTGATCTTGAGGGATATTTTGAGTCATGCAATTAGGTCAAAATGATGCAATTTAATCCTTGAGATCATGTCTCAAACTAATCAACCATTTGCTAGGTCAAAAATCAGAAATTTCCCTTTCTCAGTCAAAACCCTAATTTTGACCATTTTGCCCTTTTGATGATCTGATCAAATTGCTTGAGGAATTATGGTCTAAACTTGATCAAATGACATATATGAGTTCATAATGTTGATATGGATCAAAAAATTTGAAGTTTGACTGTAAATTGGCCACAGTTGACTTTTTCCAAAATACAGTTGATTTTTAGGTCAATTGATCAATTGATTGAGCAAAAATGTGATCAAAGACTTGAAACTTGACATGATCAATATTGAGGGTCCATAATGATCCATGAAATTCATATGAGGCCTTAAGATTTCAATTATTTGTGTGCAATCTCAAACCCTAATTTCAGTCATCAGTGCTTAAGGAGGTGTCTTGAGCTGATCAACCCTTGTGCAGTCTTGAACCAAAGGAGATCTTGTGAGAAAATACTTGATAAATGAGAGGGCAAATTTTGGGGTAAAACATATACCCTCCCCATAAGGTGGATTCCTTAAGGATATTATGGATAACAATAGAGGGAAAGGCACACGGGCCTCCCTTAAGCGGAGCCTCTTTGTAGACCAAGACTTTCATCTCTTAGGTCGTACAAGGTCTCACCATGAGATTTTATTTTAGGGTTATACAAAGAGCCATTGGCCAAATTCCAAAGTCCTACCTCTTAGAGAATCTAGACCTCTAAAATATATTCCTTCTTTAGAATTCAACCGACTTTAGGCAAAGTTGTCACAAAAGATTATAAGGGTGTTTACCCCCTTTGGCCAATAGACAAACCTTTTTTCTAAGGTTTGATTTTATATTTTAAATTAGATCCCACCAATCAACAAAATAAAAATAATAATATGAATAACATGAATAAATAAATAAAACAAACAGATAATCATTTATAGAAATAAAATAAACCAAATATAGAAAATACCAAGAAACTCTAGACCTAAAAAAAAGGAAGACTCTAAACCATATGGTTGTGTCCCCAGCAGTCGTAACCAGCAAAAAATAAAGAGTCGCCACTATTAAGTTGTGTCCTTAGGACGGGGAATAACAGATAACCTTAAATATTTAGAGATTCTAAGTTCGTGAGTCGGTTAGATAAAGGGAAGGTGTTAGACACCCTTCATCTCCCTTGTTCTCAAGGGGCTCCATTTTTAGGTTTAAGGGTAAGATGAGGAATTTAGTAGTTAATATTTCTATATGTTGAGAACCGGATTTAATTTTTTAGTTGTGAACTCGTCTTGGTTTTAACCGCGTGCCTATGTATCTCTTTATGAATAATCAAAGTCCAATTTCATAGTTTGAATGTGTTTGGTTAGTTTTTTTATAGATTGTGGAAATATTTTGAATTCTCCTTGAACCTTTTCTGGATTTGAAAATAGCGTAGTCGTAGACGCAGTTCACAGTTAATAGTAAATATCTTCACAATCCTTTTTTGAAATAAAGTTGAATTTGAAATTAAGTTAGTAAAAAAATATTAGTATTTGATGGGTTAGTTGTCTTAGAATGCAAGATGCAATTTGAAGAGAAAAAAAGTAGGTTTGAATAATAAAAATATTTGATAAAATAGAAAGAAAATGAGGTTAGTATTTTATAAAATAATTAATAAATAAATATTTTCTTATTATTAAAAATATATAAAATATTTTTAATATTCATCTAATATTTATTTATTAAAATGATTTTATGACAAATGCAAAAAATATTTTAATGTAATATGTTAAAAAAATGATATGAGATATTATATAAAAAAATTAAGTAAATAAAACAAACAAAACAAAACAAAAAATTATTTAATTAATTAAATGTCAAAATTACGCAAGGGGTGCAAATATTAAGTCAGTGGGTGCAAATATGAAAGGCTTAAGCCCAGAGTTAATTATGAGCCTAAAAGCGCAAGGGGTGTGTTTTTGAACTTAGGTAGTAAAAATGGAGGTTTAAATAGCTTTGGGCTTGAGCCAAGAAATTCATACAAGAGCCCAATACTAACTCTGGGTCTGTTTGAGCTTTGTGTGGAAGGGAGCATGCGTTATGGTGAGGATAACAAATTTGGTGCGTTAATTTAGATCAAATGACCAGCAAGCGTTGGGCCTGGACTATTGATCTGGAGTATATTAAATGGAGGGCTTAGATTAACTGATTGACTGAGTGCATAGTAGACAAAGCATGGGTGACTGGTCAACAATCCCCTCATCCAGGGGCTCTCAGGGAGCCACCTGGCGTGCATTTAGAGACAGGGAGAGCATTATAAAAATGAAACCATGAGCTTGGGGCTCATTTTTCGTTCCTCTTTCTCTCTCTACACAAACATAACCCAACCCTTTATAATTTCTAGAGAGAGAGGCTTTACTTCTCTCTAGAACTTCGGCAATTGGGAATCGCCTTTGCCCTGGGAGCCACCGGCCAGAAATCACTTTCGTTGTCGGCAGCTCTACGACACCACCAGCTTCAACAACCTCCACCGTAAATCTTCATGCCTTCAACCAAAATCCAGCCAAGATCTTTATATCTTAATATGGATTCGCGAGAACCCTATGAAGATCAAACCTAACCCTAACAACCTTCATCCAAACCCTAAGAACCCTAACCCTCTTCTACAACCCTAACTGAATCATCAGAACCTAATATGTGTGTACCTAACCCTAACCCAAATCACAAAACCCTAACATGTTTTACCCTAACCCTAACCCCGGATTAAAACAAAAACCCAGAAACACCAACCCAAATAGAAATCACAGAAGAATAACACTAATCAATCATCAATAAATTATACCTTAAGCTAAGTTTTAGAATTACCGTTCATGCAGTGAATCTCGTAGTATTAGTCCTCTTCTAGTTTTTCTTCTTCTCCTTCTAATCTCTTTCTCTTTTTTTGCAGGTACCTTTAATTGAGAGCTAGGGTTGAGCTCTGAAGAACTTAGGGTTTCAGTCGTGAAACCCAAGTTTTCAATGAGAAGAGCTTTAGTGAGGGTGGGGTTTGTAACATACAAGAATCTCCAAGGGTTGTTCTCCAAATTTTCCGTCCTCTTTTATGTGTTAGTCCTTAGGTTTTTATAGGCATTAGGATAGATTTGAATTGGAAAAATTGTTAGCTGATTAGCAGAGAATGATTCAATTAGGATCAATCTAAGATTTTATTTGATTGTATTGTAAATTAGATTGAGGGTTTGCGATTCTTGTAATGAACTTGGACTTGTTATTGTATAAATTCATTTCAGTTAATAAAACAAATTCTATTGGATTTGATTCGATCCAAAAAAGATTCAATTTCTTCAAATATGGAATTCTGGGCTTGGGTGTCTTGGTGAAAAAGATGAAAGATTGGGCGTAACTTGGGAATTAGGGTTTTACCCTAATGTTGACTTGGTCAACAAAATTTGAAATGAAAATAATAATAAAATAAAAAGCAAAAATAATAATATAAAATAATAATTGTATAATCAGAGGGAGATGACTCCGTGTCAATCCCTCTTTAATACTTAATACTATTATTTTTTCTAACGATAATAATATGCAATATATTTTTTTTTAATAATAACAATAATAATTTAAATCAAAATCCAAATGTTGACCACGGTCAATTTCCCAACCCCATGGGCCTATGGATTATTGAATTAGCAAGTTTTGACCCATCTAGAGAAAAAACATACCCCATTGTTTCTAATATAACCCTCATTACCACCTATATCATGAAATATATAAATTACTAACAACAAAAAATACAATAGCACTAAGATTTAAATAACAAAATAAACAGTAAAATGAATTAATTATTGACACTAGATGGGAAAATTTGGGGTATGTCATCATGCATCTCTATTCCTACTTCTCATGGCAAAGAAAGCAGTAAATGATGCGGAAAAATAAACCAGAATCAGTATAATACCAAACAAACAAGAGTTCATAGCAAGCAAGCAAAAGCAGAGAAATCCGAAAAACTTTGAACGAGCTTCACCAAGGAACGGGGAAATAGTCATAAACAATATCCAATATAAGAATCAAATATCACCATGCGAAAATAAATCGCAAGCAATGAGTATGTCGAATAAAGCTAACATCTTACACAAAACAATTCTACATAAGCAAAGTATAATCCAACAAAATGCGTTGTACGATGAATTGCCTTCCGAAACTTGCACAATGTCACAAGATCAGTTAGAAAATAACAAGGAACATTAATTGTAATCAAACAGTCAATATCACTTCTCAAACTGGCATATTATCATGAATGAAGCAAAGTGGAACAAGCAACGGAATCACAAAACGAATTCTCGGGCAGCATGTATATCATCTCATGGATCGCAGAAAATATCGGTTTAAAATTGTCACAACTTAATGCACATGTCCCACAAATACCAAGGCAATTATAATCATGCATGAATCAACAATTAGATCGCACTTGAAGCTCAATTTACAAAACCGGGAAGCATGGTATCGGTTCATGGAATCACTCAATTAATCACATTAAAAGCGAGCAAACTCATTATCAATGATCAACAATCGAACAATTAGACACAAACATGCACTATACGAATATCAAATCACAATGTACATGTTAAAAGGAAAATCACACATCATTGTTTCCATTCACAAAATGCACAAAAATTTGCTTCAAACTCAACCGAAATCAATGTCAATGCTCATCAATCATCCAACTAAAGCCAAATACACATTAAGCGCAAATTAAAATCCAATCCAAGTGCATTTCATAAGCCGGACAGCACTACACCGTTTCACAAAATTAATCGGAAAATCATACCGAAATCGGTAATCCTCATCACTAATGATCAACAAACGTGCAAATACTCTCAAGAAATATCAAACGATATTTGGAATGTAATACACAAGGTACTTGTACTATCCGGGCAGCAATGCACACATGTATCGGTATCGATCAAAAATTGAATTTGAAACTCACAAACAGATACGAAAATATATTCACCGATTCATGTAATTCCGCTTAAATACCACAAGTACATTACATCAATTAAATTCCCGTTAATGCAATATTTTCTAATCACAAACAACACAATTCATGAGTTGACACAATTAATTGAATCGAAAGTTTTAACGTCGAAACAATTTAAATCATCACCAAATCGATTCAAATTAATGTATTAACACATGAAAATCAATAACCCTCAATAAACATTTGATCGGAAACGAAATCGATGCGCGGATTCAATTGAACATAATTAACACATTATTTCGACACGCAAAATCTATCGAATCCGCACAATTATCATCAATTCACCAAGGATCTATCCTACTCCACATTTATTCATCATCATCAAAACTCAAGAATTAAAGATCTCAAGCAACATTCGAGAACTCAACTCAATTTAATCAAGTAAGTTCAAGTCCATGCAATTCACAAAATCAATTATCTTAAATAAGCAATTAAATCAAGAGAATTCAAAAATTAGTACCGAAATAAAGATCGGAGAAGGTGAAGCTACCAGATTATTGTGCAAAGAGAGGGAGTATCGCCAGACTGTTGCGATCGGAGCAAGGTAATGCTCGTCGGAAGAAGAAAAACGCGATTGGAGAGAGACGTCACGTTGGAGACGCGACGAATCAGAGGGAGAAAATAGACGGAGTTACGGTCGCATGACGGTTGAGCTGGAGGAGGGACCAGTGCTGGCCGGAGAAAATCGGCGACGGTAGTGGCGGAGAGTGAGCTTGTGGAAGAGGGAGAGATTTTACAGAAGATTTGAGGGAGAGAGATGAAGATTTATCTTGAAATTTGTTTGAATGTTCTTGAAGAAATTTGAGAAAAAGTTGAGAGAAATGAGTTTGATCTTAGAGAGAGTTGAGAGAAAATTGGGAGAAGTTTTTGACAATGAGTGTAATTGTGTTGGAAATTTAAATTTCAAAAATATATAGTATTGGCTCCAAACTTGAATTTTCGGCTTATTTCGTGCAGAGTGCGAGGTCAAACCCCAAGCTCATCATAATCAGTGTGAAATCCTGACGCGTGACTTGAAACAAAGATGTCGATGACGAAATTTGTGACGCGGCGCCAAAAGGATCGTTCCAATACGATAAAAATTGATAAATTTATGTTGCTCTGAACGGCGAGAAACCGGTATAAAAAAATTCACAGAACAAATTTTTCAGCTCATGTCTTTCAGTGCAGAATCTCGATGCACAATATGAAACAAAACCATCGATGACGAAATTTGTGACGTCATGTTGAAAGAATCACCCTAATACGATAAAAATTGAGCATGTTATGATTTTTAGAATGTCGAGAAATAGTGGACTTATTTTGTTGTCTTGAAAATTTCAGCTTATTTCCAAGCGCACTTTGGCAAGCAAGCCACAAACTGAAGCCTTCGAAGCATAATCCGAACTCGGGATCTGAAGCAAAGTTGTAGCTCATAAAATTTTTGATCTCACACTTCAAGAATCGTCCCAATACAATAAAAATCGAGAGATTTATGATTTTCACAATATCGAGAAACAATTTGATAAAAACCATTTCGAAGTGCAATTTTCTCTGCTAATTCGCATTTTCGGGGATCTTCTGTAAAGAATTAACTTCTGGCCCGAACATACGAATTCAAGATAAAATAAAGACATATTTTTCTCCCAAAGAACCGTCCAAAAAAGTCGAATCAGGCGAAAGTTATGAATTTTTGAACATCGGATAAACAGCGGTTCAACACACACTTTTCACTATATTTTCACTGTATATCTTAAAAGTATTCATGCATCCAGAGATCTTCCTCAATGAAATGGATTGTGAGCCGAACACAAAGATTAAAGGAAATAAAAATATGGTTTAAATGCTCCAAAAACCACTAAAAGAGTATTTCTAGTAAGAAGTTATGAATTTTTAAGCATCCGAAAACCCGGATATCCAGCAAATCCATTGTATAACATGCTTCAGGTATTTGGCACTTTTGAAAATCCTCTTCACAAAATTAACCTTTGACCTGAAAAGATGAATTGAATAAGACCTTGATACGGTTATAAATACTAAAGAATCATTCCTAAACCATTTCCTGGTATCAAGTTATGAATTTGTGAGCATGTAACGCACAAAACTGAATTTTTGTCTGCACTATCTCGAATCAATTGAAGCGCTTGACTTTTTGCACAATTTAGATAATGTTGGAATGCATGAGAGCTTGATATTATGGTTAATTTATTAATATATTATTGGATAGCTTGGAACACGTTTGGCATGAATTTAAATGCGGAAAACCCAGAGTTCTGCTTCATAATGCTGCTTAACGGAATAGTCAAACTTCGTAACTCTTTCTTGCAGAGAAATGCCTTGATTCCATGAGTATAGACCCCCATGACATGTATGTATGCATATGATGATAAATTATAATCCAATTAGGGTTAAAATGAAGAGGAAAATTTTTGGGGCACAACAACGTTCAACTCATTTCAAGAACAAACTACATCTTCAAGAAGCAAAGCACATTTTCAATCCATTTGAACAACACTTCAAAGCTTGAATTTGAGTAAGTTTCTCTGAATCCATTGTTCTACTTTAAAAATGTAAAATGTGTTATTTAGAATCATGTAAATTGAGTTGGTTGAAGTAACACTTGTAAAATGTGGTTGTTTAGGTGTAAAATTAAGTTTTTGGGTGATTTAGGACAAAAAGCTTCAACTGGTCCGTCAATGGTTGTCGTAGGTTGTTTCGGATATGAATTTTCGAAAACCCCTCTGAGTGGTTTCGGATATGCATATCTGAAATAAAGCCTGGGTTTTTTTTTTTAGTTTTTCAAATTTATTCAAACTTGTTCCTTCATTGAGTAATTGTTTTTTTCAGGGTAATGGCTGAGAACCCGAACGCTAGATTGAGGCTTGGTAGACCGAGCCAGACTACCTTCGCTCAGCATGAGAGAGCTAAGCAGGCTACTAGGAATCGAGGATAGGGTGAGATACCGCGGGAGGAAGTGGTGGGGGATATAATTCAGCTCTGAGGATTTACCTGTCTCATGTGTTCTCGTCTCGAGATAATGAGCAAGTACCCAAGGAGGTTGATGTTCCGACACAGGAGCCCATTGAGGTTGATACATCGACTGTAAGGCTACATGCAGCAATGGAGCAGCAAAACATGGAGTATCCAGGAGGACCCTCAGACACCTCCCTATTGATATATTATACTTATCATGTCGCTTCACGTATTTGGAATGGAGATGTACATATTTTATCACACTTTTCATTTAAATGATTTACGCACAAATATCTTAACGACTAACATTGACATTAATTTTTTTTAACAGGAATGCCTCCCCATAAAGTTTGTAAACCACACACTGAAAATGTTTGAGCTATATCATCCTAAAGAGGATTGGTTCAGGGAGGCTGTTCTTTGAGCTAGACTTGTCGGACTTTATTGTTCCAGTTACGGTACTGTTATCCATGGCATGCAAGGAGCATTTTCCGAGAGTTGGCACAAGGAGATGTCATTTTTCCATTTTCCTGTTGGGGAGATGACTATCACACTTAACGATGTCGCATGCCTACCACACCTTCCTATCAGAGGGAGGTTACTAAACTACTCCCGGATTACTTATGGGTGAAGCGATTAAGTGGATGGTCGAGTATCTGGGAGCTCAACCGGAAAAGGAATTTGAACAGTGTGACTCAACTAATGGGGCTCATGCAAAGTTCTCATTTTTGGGAGAACTATATGGCGATCACCTAGATGCTGCAGATGCTGTCGAGGGTGAGGGAGGTGATTTCTTTATACAGTACCACCGCGAGTGTGCTTTGCGGTGTTACTTTTTGTTCTGGGTTGGCGCGTCCATTTTTATGGACAAAAGTGAAACCTACGTAGATGTGGAATTTCTTAAATACTTCATGGATCTGGATACTGTTAGGGAGTGGAACTGAGGGTTGGCTGTTTGGTATATCTCTATGAAAAGTTGAATGAAGCTTCTAAATGGAGGACGAGGCAAATGACATGCTCTTGCACACTGCTCACAGTACCTTTTATTTCAACTATTACATTTAATTTTCTAATTTTTATTTTTTTCTTACATATGTATTATTCGTTTTCAGGGATGGATCATTTCTCATTTCCACCGCATTCATGGTTTCGATTATAAGCCGATTATACTGAGGACATGTCGAGGGCTGCCAGGTATATCCTCCATAGAGGGAATCATGTTGTGCTATCGTTCTGGGTGTATCTTGATCAGACTGTTCATGATGGCATCATCTGGATGCCTTTTAAGGATCACATGGAGGTTGTCACATTTGACCCCATCTCATTATACTCATGGTGGTCGGCATATGGGACCAACACTATGGTCAAGTATCTTCTGGAACGATGCATCTGACAATTTGACTATGTGCAGACCATTACTCAAATCTCCCTTTCAGGTTGCTTCTGACACCATTGACCATCGGGAGCTCGATGGCATCTTCCAATATTGGGAGAATCATATCGTGTCAGAGGAGGCTCGGATGATGCAGGCACCCATCAGTTAGCATTGTGTAGAGGGATATGCCACATGGTTCTTCACAGTGCCACACCATATTATGATATTGGATGCTCCTGGACGTCCATCTTGGCCAGCTCATAAGGAGATCTTGGAGAACCAGTAGGCCCAAGATGACCATGCCACTGATGTTTTGTCGATCTGTCAGCGGATACAGTTGATTGGGCATGAGGCTTTGGACTTAGGGGTCATTGAAAGGAGAGGTCCTGAGGCGGTGGCCATTGTGGAGAGGATGGTTAGGGAGGCATCTCTTGCAACGGGTTACAAGAGACAGATGAAGGGCCAGGGGGTTAAGATTAGGCATACGCAGTAGACTATGCCTTTATTTTATTTATCGATGTATTTATTTCACATTTCGTACTTTCTAAATAATTTATGTACTAATTTCTAGTATTTATGAAAAAATTTATATTCGTATCATTTTCGGTCTTTGGTATTTCGGTATTATTTAAACAAATTACGTATCAAATATTTGACATTTATTAGGTACCACATCAATGTTTTAAAAAAATAGCATGTTAGATTCCATTCATAAACCTTATAATTTCTATCAATATAGAAATCAAGAACAGAACCATAAATAAAACCCTTAAACTCATATCCAAATACAATTATGAGAATGAAAGTGGAAGCGTACCTGAATTTGTCATTGAGAACCACTGAAGATTTGTGGATATTTGATCTTCCAATTTGTAGAGTTCCTTATGGCTCCTTGATTCTCCTCTGATGAGGATGAAGAGAGAAATCTTGATAAGTCATTTTGTGTTTTCTAAAAATGGGGACCATAACCCTTATAAATAACCTTAGGGTTATTTCTTAATATTCAATATTCTAATTTGATCCCTCATCAAATTAGATATTGACTTATGGTATCTACACAATAATCTGACCTTTCATTATATTTATGTTTTTAGCCACAAAATTAATATTATATTAATTAGACCCCTTTAAGTCTTGACTAATTAAAATAATGGCCCTAACACCTTAAATGTTACATTTGTAACCCCAAATTCTTACATGTCATTCTACCTAGGGTTTCAGAGATGTTTATCCGAACAAACCCTTAAATTCATTTTCAGGGATATTTCGGATATACATATCCGAAAATATTACTGAATATTTAGTAACGTGTAAATAGAATTTTCGGATATGCAAATTCAAAACTCCCTAAAAATAAATTTAATATATGCATATCAAAATAGTATTTTTGGGATTTTCATATGTGTTTTCACTCATATAAGAGTGATTAAACAAAAAAAAATCAATCTAGGACAAAAAAACTCTTTTTAACATTAATCCAATTATAACCTCTATGCAAAATTATAACAATTTTTTTCCTGGAGTTTGTTACTAACTTAAGAATAAAAGTAAAAAATCGAGTTAAAAAAACTCACTCATAAAAATACCAAAAGTACCACAAAAATATTCTACATATTAATAAAATTTATTTAAATTTAAAACTACTTATATATTAATAATTAATAATATTATTTAAATGATTTTTTATTTGGGAATAATTTCTAGGTCTAATATCTTTTTGGTCCCTTAACTTTACTCAATATTTCACTTTGGTCTCTTAAATAAAAAAATTTACATAGTGTCCCATTAATTTATATTTTGTTACATATTTTGGTCTCCGGCGTTAGTTTTTGAAAGGAAAAAAAGTTAAAAGTTGCCTTGTTTGACATGTAAAGTCTAAGCTGACTTTTGTAATTGATTTTAAAAAAATATATATTTTCATTTATTAAACATTCAAATGTCTCTCTTCTTCTTTCCACCTAACCCTAGCCGCAACCTTTGTTTCTCTCCATCTTCTCTTCTCCTTCTTCATTCTTCTTTTCTCTTCTCCAGAAAACGCATGTCCCTTCTGAACACCACCTTACACCTTCCTGCTTGTGATTGTATAGTGCAAGTTATGGTAATTATAGTTATTACATGTATTGAATTTGTCTTACTTCTGTTTTTCATATTAACAATGACTAAAATTATTGTTTGCATCTTGTGGATTATTACTACTTTCGTTGTTGTTGTCAAAAAGTGGAATGACATTGTCACAAGTTTCATTGCAGTTGCCTATTTTATGTTTTCTTACTAAATTAATGTTATTTCTATGAAAGTCTAGAAATAGTTTCTTCAAGAGTCAAGAATTTGTTGGATACACAAGTTTCATTGTAATTTTATGTTTTAAGTTTTTTCCAGTAACTTTAATGTTATTTCTATGTTGTAATTTCCTAAATTAAGTGTTATGAATTTTATCTTTAATTTGTTATTTATTCTTTTTCTATTCTTTCTCTATTCTTTATCTTTAATCCAGTTAATACAAAATGTTAAAATAATACTTGATTATAGATTATTTGATTTTGATCTAATTATTGTAATATGTCTAGGGTCATTTAAAGTCTTTTGGTCTGATAACCTTGATTGTAATTTTAATTGCTTCTTTTTACTATTATTGTTATGCTTTGAACTCGAAGACATTATTGAGAGCTTGTGAATTTTATGTGTGAAGTGGTATTTGAGAAGAAAAAGGAATACAGAAGAAGAAACGACTATGGAAATATACGTTATCTCTTCAGTTCGTGGTCAGATTAGAAAGTTGTGTAACCATCATAAAAATAGAGTGAGTAATAGTGGATGAAGTTATGTTACTCGTATGTGTTCTTCTTGTCAGATGCTTGTTCTTTGGATTTAGAATCAACTAAAACAAAAGGCGAACAAGGAGTGAGTCGTTAACTATGTGAGTCCCCTTTGATTTATCATGTCCACAACTATGTTGACGGTGATTTTTTTTTACAGATTACTGATTTTTTTACAGGGTATGTGATATTTACAGGATTACTGATTTTTATATTTATAGATTACTGATTTTTTATATTCTCAATATTTTTCAAGCATTCTACAATCCAAATCTAGGCAATGTTCTTGTTGTTGGTGGCGGAAAGAATAAGAGAATCAACATCATTATGGCAACAAGTGGTGGCAACTGGCACAAAAGCTTCAAGGAATTGAGATTAAGCACTAATATTGATTCATATGCATAAGGAACTGAGAGTTTTATTAATGTTGTTTGGTTGTTATCATCTCTCACTCGGTTGCATATTTTAGTTGGGTCTGTATAAGTAATTCAAATGTGATGTTGATGTAGGAATGTAGAATTTGAGATTGGAGAACTTTTCGAAAAATATGAGTTCAATATTGGAGTCTTTTTTCCTTCTGAAATTGAAGTGGCTTAGGTCGTGCTTAGGCATATAAATTGTCCTAACTTTGAGTATTTTGTGCTTGTTGGGTTTGTTTGTGGTGTATTCTAGCACACCTTGTATTTTTCTTTAATTAAAAAAGAAAGTGTTGTTGTTAATTATTTTGTGATGGTTTTTTTGAGTATATGTTGAAATTTGACGGGAGAAGAATGGTATTATATGAAAGGAGAAAATGTGTCCTTTTTTTTAAACATTATTAACGATTTGAAGAGTTTTTAACTCATGAAAACAAAACTCACAACATCCTAGTTGTCATGTCACCTCAACTATAGTTAACGTTTTTTGACACAAATTAAAAGAAGAACCAAATAATTTGGAAAATTAAGGGATCATTTTGTAACATTTTTTAATTCATAGATCAAAGTGAAACTCCTCTTAAGAGACCTAAGAACTAATTATGCCCAATTTCTATTAAAATTACAAAATTTATTTAATTAAATAATTTATTTGATATGTTATTTATACCATAACAATAAATTATAGTAATTTTTAGGCTTAATGGATCCTTTAGTCTCTTAACTTAATTTAAGATTTTATTTTATTTTATTTTAATCCTTTATTTAATAAACATTTATTTTAAATCCTCTAAATTTCATTCTATTAATAACATTGGTCCTAACTTATGAGTGAAACTTATGAGTGACATGCCAGTTGATTATAGATTATATGACACAGAATTATTTTATTTTGTATTAATTTAAAATTAAATTTAAAATAACTTTATTTCCGATCTTACAAAGGTTTAAGAAAAAGACTTTGTTTTGTTTTCTCGGTAAAACTTTTTTTATAAACTTTTTTGATATTATAAAATATTTTAAATTTTTGGAATAGGTAAATATTTTTTATCTTTTTCGATCTTTTGGAATATCCAACACTGGTGCCGTCTCATGAAAATATTTACAAAAATGTATATATTTCAAGAAAATATTTTCAAATGTAAATAAAAATAATAAATGAAAATAAAAATATTTTTTTACATTATTTTTAAATTTAAACAAAATAATATAAAGTATTTAAATATTTTAATGTTGGAAATAATTAAAATAAATACCAAATAAATGTTTTAAAACTTTTTTGATATTATAAAATATTTTAAATTTTTGGAGTAGGTAAATATTTTTTATCTTTTTCGATCTTTTGGAATATCCAACACTGGTGCCGTCTCATGCTTCTCGTTAAAACTTTTTTTATATTATAAAATGTTTTAAATTTTTGGAGTAGATAAATGTTTTTTATCTTTTTCATTCTTTATTATTCTTTTCATAAGTGCAATCATAAGTGCAAAATAACATTGTATTGAAGTGCAACTATAATTCTATATGAAAGTCAGGTTGCACCAATAATATCGTTATTGTTCATTATTCATGTGTTAATATGGATTATGATATGTTTTTTTATATTATTAGTATTTATCATTAATTAGATAAATAAATGCAGTAAAATTTAAAATTAAATTAAAAGATTTCAATACTAAGATGAAAAAACAATTATCAAAAAGATATATACTGGAATTGTTATATTTAAAAGAAAATGCAGTACACCAGTACGGCTTGAATCTTTTATATTTTCCAAACTGATAAAAATTATTATTAAAACAAAACTCTTATAATGTTAAATTAAGAGCCCCTAAAGTTTCCGGCAATCCTAGACAAACCATACCAAACGCTGATGAGCGTGATTTCGCAATCAAAGGGGAAAAAGCAACAGAAAGCAATTTACGTAAATCAGTGATAGATTGGATATGAAATAAAAAAATTTAAAAAGAAAAGTGAAGATGAAGGTTTAGGATCAGACTGACGTGCAAATTATCATAATTCAGCATAGCTAATGCGTCTGTCAGCGTTATTATCATCATCTCCCAAAACTCCACAGATTGTTAACAACAAATCAAAATCAAATCAAAACATCACATATTGTAAACAATTAATCAAAATTTTGAAAATGAAAAGGACAACAAATTAAGACTAATGTCGATATGGTTCCGATGACAATAATAATATCTATCGTGAATCGTATCGATAGAGAATGAGGAGTTGGAAGGTTGTGCGGCTAGGGTTTACGGCAGATGAGGAAGCACTGTGAGTGAGAGTGTGGCAAATGGAGGCTTTAAATAGAGGACATGTCTGTGGTTGGGTTGCAATAGTGGGTGAAGATTTTTGGCCCAATAAGAGATTTTAAAGTAACCGAGGAGCGATTTCTATTGTACCCCTATGTTACAACTTCCACCCCTCATACCTTGATAAAATTCTTTTAAAATATGTCATTTTCACCCTTAAGTAAAAATGTTTTTTAAAAATTAAACATTTGAAATTTTATTGAGGTGATAAGTTTTCACATCTTTCATCAAACAAATCAACGGAACAACAAGTAAAAATCTAGTAAGGAGATTTCACTTCAAACTAATAACATTGGGTTTGATCAATCAAAAATATTATAAGTATGGTGTGGTAAAATGGGAATAGATTCTCTCATGTGAAATTAATTTCCAGTGAAATTTCAGCCCTCCCTAATTTTAAAAACATGTAATTAATTAATTGAAAAAATAATTGAAAGTTGGGAATTTCCATTGCATCATATCCAATCTATGTCAAGTAAAATGGATTTAGGTCGTTGGACATATCTGTTTTGTCCGTACTTTAATGCGGGTCAAGGGTTTACGTCATCACCCTCAATTGTGTTTCTTTCGTCACGTTCTACTTTTTTTTTTTTTTGCAGATTTTTATGGACATGATTATTTATATGAAATTTAGCATTTTTAGGCTTAAAATATGCAGTGTCTACGGACTTTTTCCGCTCCGTCTTCACTTTTTTGTGAAGCGGGCCTAAGTTTTAGGCCATTATCTTCAACTATGTCCACTCCGTCTTATCCCTTTTTTTGTATATTTTTGTAAGACGGACATGTTCGTTTGTCACCTCTGATTTTCAAAGATGAGGTGCGCGTTAGTTACTTTTGAGGAAATATTAATTTATGTTAAAAACTAGTTAATCGAATCTAAATCCTCTACATTATTATATGCAATAGTTTCCATTTATTGTGGTATGAACTTATTGACAGACGATAATAAAAGATTTGAGATTTTTTATTATGGATAATTTTGAATTATTAAGAAGAATTTCTATTGTTTTTCTTATCTTTGTCGATAAGGTTGGAAATGAGTCGAGTTAAACTTTATTTCAATTCGGCTCAATAAGAATTAGTTCAGTTCAAAATTCGACTCATAAATTTTTTTTCCAGCTCAAATTTGGTTCGTTCAAAGTTCATGAACAACTCGGTTCAACTCAATAACCCGAACTCGATCCGACTAAATAATTCAAAAATGGACAAAAAAATTAAAAAATAAATAAATTTTAAATTTTTTTACTAAGGGTCATTTAGTTTTAAATTGTGCCCAATGAACTTTTTTTTAAAAGAGAAAGTGTCTTAAAACTCTTGATATAACTCATGTGAGTTATGAGCTCTATATATAGGAGAATATGAGAAGGTAAGGAAGTGAATTTTTCAATGTGGGACTTTAATAGTAAAGTTAAAGAGAATTAAAATAATTTTAAGAGTTAAAATTTATCTAAATAGTTATCTTTGATGAATAATATGACAATTAAAACAATTTTACTTACCCTTATTGTATTCATAAGAATTATATACAATATTTCTAGCTTTCATATAATATAAGTTTCCTCTCAAATTAATATTTCTAATTCAAGATATAATCATCAAAAGTAGGTAATGATGTTATAACTTAAGTTTGTAACGAATATTTTATTATATTGAATTTAGATTTTTTTTAATCAATAAAATTGTAAATTATTTTATCATCTTTCAAATGATATAAATAAATATGAAAGCTAAGTATTGATGTCTTCATGAAACTTATATATCGATTCAGTTTATGAACCAAACGAATCGAACTATACATAACTCAAGTTCAACTCATTTATTTTACGAACAAAATTTTGAGCTCAAGTTCGACTTAATTGGTTCATGAATCAAGTCTAATGAATTAATTACCGAATCGAATCTCAAACTATTTTCGAGTTGGTTCGGTTTATTGTCAGCCCTATTTGTTGACATTGACAGAACGAAAGTTGGAAAGGGAAGCATGGCAAAATTTAGCAACCATTTATATAGATGTTAATTCCTTTCTTGATACAAATAAGCTTGTGTTGACAAGGTTTAGTTCCTAGAGTCTTTCTCTCCCGAAAGTTCGCATACTACCAAGTATGAAATCTGAAACCTGCTTGTTCAAATTTTCTATTGATGAAAAGTCAAACATCTCAATCTAATGTCATTTTGGCCGTGTTAATGGTAACACTGTAACACCCGATAATTTAATTAATTATTTAATAAAATTATTTTCGAATTATTTGTTGAAATGTGTGATATGTTTCTATATGTTGCTAACTTGTTATTTGGTTGATTATTTTAGTTGATTAATATTAGCAATAATATTAAAATAATCTAAGATTAAGTTGTTGGGCTTAGTTATATGGTGGTACGTTGTAAGGTGGGGTGTGTAAGTTAGGTCCAACATAATTAATGAAATAAAGTTAAGTTGATATAAGAATTAGGTTAATTAGAAAAATAAGGAAGTCTTGGTGTGTTGATCGTAGAAGTTGCAGAGAAGAGGAAAAATAGGCAAAGCTAGATTTTCAATCGAAGAGTTATAGAACGACCTTCAATCCAAGGTAAGGGCGGGGTTTTGACTCTATAATGGGGCTTATGATGAATATTATGTAGGGATTGGTTGCGTGTATAATTGCGTATGATATTTTTCTGGATCTGTTTCTGAAATTGCTTGTATTCATGTTATGGTTGTTTATGAATTTTCTGCATAATTGTCCTGTACAAATTGATGAATTTGTTAGTGGAGATTATCACATGTTGATATAGCTGTCATGTTGTTATGTTATTCCATGTTGTTGGTCTGAAATTAGTGATCGAGGATAATACTGAAAGGTTGGGTTAACGTTCGTCACAGACTGGATGAAGTATGTGCAAAAGTGTTAAAGACATGCCGTGTCGAAGGGCACAGGTGCTTGTGCCGAGCGGCACAAGGTTGCAAGGTGTGCCGAGGGACATGGTGTGTGCCGACCAGCACAGAGACAAAAAGGGGGAGTGCCGAGTGGCATGGTTGTTGTGTCGAGGGGCATATGTATTTATTATTCTTTTTTTCTTTGCTTTTGTGCATCCTAATTGCTGAATTATTTGTTTAATAGTCTTGGCATAATAATTAGAGTTCTTAAGGTAATTTACCCCCTAAATAATTAATGGGTTACTAGTAGATATAAGTTAGTAGCGGGAGAGATAGTAGAATTAATAATTAGTAGAGAACTAATAATAAGGTTATCAGTAAAAGTAATTTAGTAGAGTTTTCAGTAGCAGTATTAATAGAAGAACAAATTAGTAACTAGTAACAAAGATGAAATAATTAATAAGTGAGTAGCAGTAAACCGTATAGAATTGGAAATAGTAGTACAAAACCGAAAACATTGGTATTTTAGAAGAAAATTATTTAGCCATATATAGTCAAATTGTCCGAATAATTACGTGGGACGTCATAGCATATTTTGGTTAATACGGTGTATTGCATACTTTGTTATAATTTGAGAATTGACATGTGATGATGAATTTTGTCGAGATTCCTCTAATTCCTCTAATATTGGCAAATATCAAGTGGTAAGCTTGCCAATGTTGATATTGTTGTTGAGTTGTTGTTGAATGGTTATTGTTGTTGTTTTTAATCATGTTGTCGCATACATAGCATATCAAATTAGGAGCTCATACTCGGTAAGTTGGCTTTGATTGACAGATATAAAGTTGACGGCTTATGCCTTGTTGATGTCTCTATTAATTGGCAGATTATTAAGTTATGAGTTTTGTTCTGTTGGTACCACATGCATGTGCATAAAAACAAGTCTCATTTCATGTTGCATCCTAAGTTATTGTGTGGATGAATTGATTATGTTAAATATTGTTAAAGAGTTGTTAAATGGTGATTTTGTATGAACGGATTCTAATATATTATTTATCATGCATTATATTATATTGTTCGATATCTCACCCCTTTTGTGTAAATGTTACCCCTATCGCTCTGATAGGTAACACTCGAGGGGATGAACGCTTATTGCTTTATTTTGTGATTACTTCCGTTACTGAATTTTAATTAAAAATTTATTTTGTGATTACTTCCGTTACTGAATTTTAATTAAAAATTATGATTCTGCTACTTAATTGTAAAATAAAGTTGTTTTTAAATAATAAGTGTAACATCCTATTTATATGTCCGAAATTTAACCAAAAACAACACTTCGTGATAGCATAGAATGTTACATTCAAACAGATTCTGTAATAGCATAGTAAAATTTACATAATTTACAATCTAATTATTTATATAATTACAAAAGTTACAATTTTATTTAATTTACAAAAGGTTAATCATTATCCAAGAAATCAACAAAAAAATATCTTGTGACAATGCATAATAAAATTTAAACATACGTTAAGTTCAGACAATTCAAAAATTAACCAACCAAAAAAATTAAACAAACATGTGAATGACAAAATAACTCACATATAATACAATTTATCTATACAATAAATTAAAAAGCAATAAAAGACCCAGCAAAATTATCTAATAAAGAAACGACATTCAAAGTAGAGTTTTTTACAAATTTAAAAATAAAAGTACAAAAAAAAACTCACTCACTTAGATACCAAATTACAAAAAAGAATTTCAGCAAAAAAATTAACTATTTACAACAATATATTAATAGTCAATAATAATATTATTTGAATTTATTTAAATTTACCATTTATTTTGATAGATTATTTATACAAATTTTTTACAAATTTTAGGATTTGTTAGGCAGAATTTAGTTTATATAAATTATCTAATTTAGCATTATTTTGATAATTATTATTAATAATAAAAAATTTTAAAAATTATTATTTGTAAATAAATTTCTAAAACAAAATTATTTTATTTTATTCATATAATCTAAATTAGCATCTATTTTGATAAATAGTCTAAAATAAAAAAAAAAACATAACATCTAACATGAGAAAACAGTTATAATAATAAATAATATACTATTCATTCGGTCTCATAATGAATATTTCATTTGAATTTTATATCATTTTTTTAAAAATTATTAAATTTATTAATTTTAATAATAAAATTAATATTATTTATTAAAATATTTTTATTTATTTTAATTAGCAGAATAATTTAAAAAATAAAAATATAATAATAAATATTATATTAATATTTTAAAAAACATTTATTTTAAGATATAGAAAAAAAATGTAAATGAATCATTTATTATAAAACAAAAGGAGCAGTGTAATTACAAATTCATACTAAAGAAGATATATATATATATATATATATACCGGAATTGTTATATTAAAAAGAAACAGCTGTCATCAATTACGGTTTGAATCTTTAATCATTTCGAAATTTATAAAAAATTTGATTAAAACAAAATATGTGCTGTACGACATCATTGAATCTCTAATAGTGATTACGGAATTTTTTATAAAAAAAAGTGAAGATGAAGGTTTAGGATCAGACTGACGTGCAAATTATCATAATTCAGCAGAGCTAGTGCCTCTGTCAGCGTTACTATCATCATTTCCCAAAACTCCACGGATTGTTAACAACAAACAAAAATTTCAAAATTAAAAATGACAAGAAAATAAAACAAGATAATATCGATATGATTCCGATTGGGAAATGAAGGGTTTGAAAGTGCTGCGGCTAGGGTTTTACGGCTGATGAGGGAGCAGTGTGAGTATGAATGAGGCAAATGGAAGCTTTAAATAGATGGGAGTGTTGTGGTTGAGTTGCAATAGTGGGTCAAGATTTTCGGCCCAATAACATATTTTTAAATAATTGAGGAGAGCAATTTCTCTTGTACTTAAAGTTTGAGAAATTAATTTATCATCTTTGATATTATATATTGCATCTATGTAAATGGTATAAAAATATTAAATTGTCCATATCTAAAGTAGTTACTACAAATTTCAAATTCACGTTATCAATTGAAATTTTCAAATTTTAGGTGATATTGGAAATTTCGTAGACAAGTGAGAATTTACTGTAGATGTGTGAAATTTTCGGTATTTTGTACTAGAAATTTCAAAATATCTGGTATTTTCGTATCAGAAATTTTAAAATATCCGGTATTTTCATTTACCATTTATACTAAAAATTTTAAAATTTTCGATACGCCACAAAATACCGGAAATTTTGAAATTTTCGATAGTTCAATTTTGAAATATCTGACCAGACAACTTGGATATACGAGCACTTCCCTCACATCTATGAGCGGAAGATCCAGCGTGTCACGACAGCTGAGCCATGTGCGAGGAGATGGAAGGGCAAGCAAGCCATTCCAGGAGGTTTGATGGAGTACCGGAGGAGGCTTGACACTCTGATCTTGGATGATGTCGTTTGGACATTATATACATCTCATCGCCCTCATCGTCCATTTGAGGTATCTACTTTATATTCAGGGCATATTAGATGGGAGAGTCATGTGGCTAGACACTTGTCTGAGAGGTGTCTACGCTAGTATGGTTATATACATGGCATTCCTCGTCCAGTTCCAGAGTCTCCATATTGATAGATGGTTTCAGAGTCACATTCTCACCTCCCCTGTGAGATTATGGTTACAACCGTTGAGGTTCAACAGCCTGGGCAGTGCGAGGATGGATACTTGGAGTGGTTTCATAGTGTGTCACACTCTTGGGTCATACCACCGGCTGCAGCATCTGATGTTTCAGGGCCTTTTGGTGCTAGCCCATCTACTGAGCCACCACCACCACCTCCACCAGCCGCGGGAGATCATGACAGTCGCCTCCAATTTATTGCAGTTCATGCTGACAGTCTCATGGGTTTGGTAAACCCAGATGGTGAAATCTATAGAGTTTTAGCTAAGTTAGTCGACATAGCCGGTGGAGGGCCTATGTAGATCTATTTTATTTTGGTTGTATTATATGTATATTTTGTGACAAACAAACTTCTTATTTATTGCATAATATTTTGGTGAAAACCTAAAACAATACAACAAATATAAAACAGTACAACAAACATAAACCAAAAACAACTAAACAAGAAAACATAGGCACTACCAGATGATTCTGGACATTTGAGCATCTTCCTTATGTCGTCAACGGTTTTTTAGATTTGCACATCCAACTCGATCGGACCATTAGTTATCCTACGGCGAAATGATTTCCACATGGCCTTCACATCTTCATCATTCTTCAACTCGATTAGGTTGTATTTCACCATTACATTTGTATCAATCCAATCCTCCCAAAACTCTATCTTTGTCACCCTTCTGTTATCGAAATCAGACAGCAAATTATTCAACGTTTCTTTCAAGGTGGCAAAGAATTCAGAGCCATCTAGAAGCTTGAATTCAATAGGAGGGTTGTTGTCGTTGTAATACACTTCTTCTTTAATCAAAAATTGAGGAAGAAGCATTTTTTAGATGTATTTTCTCTATAGCAAATGCCCCTATTTATATAAATGGTGATGCATTCTAGACCATACAAATGTGTTAGTGCAATTAGAACCATCCATATGTAGACAAAATATCAGCCGTTTAAATTTGAAATTTTCGGTACACCAGAAATTTTAAATACACTACCAGAAATTTACGGTACCGTAAATTTTGGAGGGGTGTACCAAAAATTTGAGTGGTACCGGAAATTTTAATTCTTCTACAAGAAATTGTGTTCGACTCATCCAAGAGTAAAAGTGGAATAGAATAAATTGGGGGCTGACATGTTTAATTTAGGAGGTGGCATGTTAATTTCTCCAACGTTAGACTTTTCACGCCCTCGTACCTTGATAAACTCTAAAAAAGTCATTTTTACCTTAAAGTATAAATGTTTTTGAAAAATTAAACATTTGAAATTTTATTGAAATTGTGATAAGTTTCACATCGTTCATCAAACAAATCTAGGTATGGTAACAGGGTGAGTCGGAGACGGTTTTTACCTCCCCCAAACCCAAACTCGAATTCTCTAACAATTCTTGTTTTTCGTCTTAAACTCAAACGAGGATAGAGAATTAAAGCCCAAATATGTACCAAACGGGTTCGAATTGAGTTCGGATATCCCCGCTCCGCTACCATCCATTTAGTAAAATTAATTTTTTTAGTAAAATTATTTATTTTTTCCAAAATTAAATTACATTATAAATAATAAAATAAAATAATCTCAAAAAATTACATACATACATTTCAAATATTTTAAATAATAATTACAAAACAAATTATCAAAATATTAACCACATATTTAATATTCTAAAGTATCAAAAATAAATAATAATGTACATATAAAATAAACGGGACGAGTTTGGAGTGGGTACTAGTATCCTTATTACCCTATCCATCCCCATATTTAGTAATCGGGGGAAACCCAAATCCGAACTCAAATCCAATCAAAACAGATTTCCCTCGTCAACTTTAAGATTCAGGTGAGAGCCGCGAATACGGATTTTGTTGTCATGCCTAAACAAATCAACGGAACAACAAGTAACAATATTTTTTATTGTTTTCTGTATTCTTCCATTCTTACAAAAATACTTCAACTTGTTTTCCAAAAAAATACTGACTATTTTTTATTTTTTATTAATTTTTTATGTAAAATTTTTAAATAATTGTTTATTGTAGATTACAAATATTTACTAAATGATTATTCGTAACATAATAGTAGAGATTGAAGTAGGTCAGATCGATTCACACACACACACACACTATTTAATTAAATAGATTTGGTTAAAACTATTTAACCAAATCTATTTAATTAAATAGGCTTTTAAAAAAATTTAAACTAACATTTCTATTAAAAAGTTTGATCTAGTCTGACTTTGTCTTTTATACATATATATTCCAGATTTTTGTCATTTAAAGGGATTTAAAATCCCCGCTATTTGCTTATTATTATTTTTAATTATTTTTTAACAATTTAAGGGGGTTATGTTAGCGGAGTTTTTTAAATTGTTACAGTAATAATTATAGTACATTAAAATTTTCAAATAGTGGGAGTTAAAGACCTCCTAAATTTATAGTGGGTATATATTAGCAAAACTCATATATATATATATATATATATATATATATATATATATATATATATATATATATATATATATATATATATATATATATATATATATATATATATATATATATATATATATATATATATATATATATATATATATATATATATCTTACTGGTTGATCAGAGCCCACGAGTGGACCAAAAGATGACGTCTGGTTTGCTGGAAAGTTGAGGAGAAAGGGGATCATACTTGCAAGGCACTCTGACGATCAAGTAAGAATGAGTGCAAAGAGATATAAAGAAGATATCAGGGCTTTAGGTTTGAATATTGGATATTTGGCCCTCACATGTGTGAGGGTTTATATAATGCCTCAGTGTTTGGCCATTGGTCCCTATTTTTGGGTCTAGATATGCGGGTCCGTAAAAATAGGTAACTTCCAAGACCTGGTCAAAATGAGCATTCGTGCTCATAACTAGACGTTGTATTGAGCAAGGAGGAGATGACGGGAAGAAGCGTTTATGAGCGTCTCCTGGGTGTCTGCTCTTCGTGCGTCGAGCAAATTGGGAGTGTATTGCTCTTGTGGGCAGGCGCGTGTATCGGGTATCATTGGTCGTGCCTCTTGAGGGTGTGGCCGACTAGGAATGTTGGGCCAATGTTATTGGGTTGTGCCAAGGGTAGAAGCAGATTGGGCCAATTCCAGTCATTGGGCCAGTCTAGAACAAGAGCCCCCCAAGTCGTGGTTCCTAGGCATATGAGTGATGACTTAGAGTCAGCCTACGAAGAGTCGATGGAAACTGCATTGAGGAGCTCGAATGTGGTCCTTTGGTATCATCTCCATAGGTGACACACCCATTGGCTTTTAATGTTAGATGTGAAAATTTGTTAGCATCTCTTATCATATGCTTCGAACATCTACTATCGAGATACCATAGATTTTTAGTGAATTTCAAGCATTACCTACAAAACAAAAGAAATTATTTCTTGTTAGGTGCCAAAGTTGCTTTGGGTCTTTCATAGTTAGTGTTGTACCCCGAAATTTTCCTTCTCATATCTCAAGACATTTCCTCACAAGGATTTTCAAAAGTTCAAATTTGCATAAAGTACAAGTGAGCTTTCAAGCATCAAATCGAAGAAGAGCATGCCTACTTTGATTTCACATCCTTCGATTAGGATTTTGGCATCTTTCGATGCAAGCTTGGCTTACATCATTCGATTGAGCATTGACCCCTGACATGCTTGCTTTGATTCATAAAGCAATGGCTATCTGCATGCAGCCTTCGATTGAGCAATTACCTCTTTCTTGCATGATTTGATTCACAAAGCAAGGGAATCCCACCATGCTAGCATACACAAGGAAAAAGCTTCCCAATGGCTAGCAGTCATATTAGCACCTATAGGGCATTGGCTATCTTCATGCTAGCTCTGACTGGGCAAAGTCTCCCTTTGAAACAACTTGCTTTCAATTCACAAGGGCAACGCCTATCTTTATACAAGCTTTGACTGAGAATTTGTTTCCCTTTAAAACAGCCTCCTTCGATTCAGAAGGAAATGACCTTCTGAAAACTTCCTTCGATTCAGAAGGCAATGGCCATCTGAAGGTTTCCTTCGATTACACCATTTACCTCCTGCATGCAACCTTCAATTGGACATTGGTTCTCTGTGCAAGCTTTCGTTTGAGCAAAGGCCTCTTGCATGCTTGCTTGGAGTCACAAAGCAGTGACCTCCTGCAGGCAAGCCTTCAATTGTATAAGGGCCACCTTCATACAAAGCTTCAATTGGAGTATTGGTCCCCTTTAAAGCAACATACTTCGAATCCAATTTGAACCCTTCGAGCAAGTTTGGTTGAAGAACATTGATCAAATCTCATAGCCTTATCTTCCAAATCTCACTTGTCAGGCTATGTTGCTTCCAAATCTTTACATAATCATAGGCTTACACAAATTTGTGATACATTACACGAAGGTTCGGAGCTTTATCCATTGGATAATACCATTCTTGGATGAAATGGCAAAAAGCTACGTACCATTTTTTCATAAAGAGTACTTTAATCACAAAGTTAGCTCCTAATCTGATTTTTTGCCTGAACACAAGCAATGTCAAAAGCACGAGTCTAATCTCCTGTCTGCAACAGACATCAGGCCCCACTTGTACTTGAAACTTGGGAACAACGAAAAGAGATCAAACTTGTTTTCATTTTCAACCAAACCATGGTTTGTTATCCTACAAACCTGGTTACTCCAACATCTCTAACATTTTCTCTATAAATAGAGAAACCATTTGCAAGTTGAAACAGAACTTTGGGGTGGTGTGGAAAGAATATTTAAAAAACTTTCAAACTCTCAAAACTCTCAGACACTTAACACACTCTCAAACCCAGAATCAAAAGACCACACTTATTCCTTTTCCTTCGAATCCATCCAAAGAAATACCACACTTGTTTCTTTCCTTCGAATCCAGGAGCACTCAGGGTAGCAACTCAAGGTCCAACACATACATTCCAGCTTCAAGCAAGATAAGTCCTATTAACCTTAAGCTTTTCATTTCAAACATGACATGTAAATAACCATTTATTTTCGTTCCAAACGTCATTATTATCCTTTGGTTTGTTTTCGTTTCCACCTTTTCAGTTTGTTTTCATTGCTAATCTTTTGGCTTTGTTTCTTTGTTTATCAAACACATTTTAAGAACTAACCTGGCCATGAAACAATACTAGTATTGCCTCAGCCCAAGCTTCTATTTAAATCCCAAATGAAAGAAAATAGGAGGAATGGTGTGTGAATCGAAGCCTTAGGCTTCGCCCCAGGTTGCTATCTAACCTCAAACGAAAGGAAGCATAAAAAAGGGCGTGATCGAAGAATACACTCACGCTGACTTCCAGGCCAATCAAAAGAAGCAGAAAAATGGTGAATCGAAGGGTGCATCTCACGCTGACTTCCAGGCCCAAATCGAAAGAAGCCAGGAAGAGTTGAATTGAAGGGTGCTATTGCCTGGATCGAGGAACATTTTTGTTTTGTTTTTTTGTTTTACATTTTTCTTGTTGTTCAATATGGTTGTAATAGCGTAGGACCTTATTTTTCGCTGTTTTACCGCTTTATATAAAATGTTAGTAATTAGGGTGTGTATGGAAAGATAAAAACTATACTTAGATCACCCTAAATTCAAAGACAAAATGCATGCAATCAAACACACCATTCACACACATGCACCTCTAGGGTAATATCACTTGTTGACTCAGAAAATAATCATGTCCCTCGAATATGGGCGTTTTAGCAAAGATCCTCGATAAAAGATCGTAGTCCCTCAATGACCATTGATGTTTCCTTCAGTAAACAATCTAGTCCCTAACGCTAAAACATCCCATAGGTTACCTTCTATGACAATACAAATGACCCACACCCATCCCTTCACATCCAACGATGGGGCTTCTTATCAATCAATGATAAGATAACAACATCTAAAGGAGGAGGAAAACAACATTAGACCTTTCGAGTAGGTAGGACGCTCGTAGTTGCTTGCTTGCTCATAACTAAAAAACCATTTTCACACCAACACTTTCAATTGAAACATTTTAAAAAGTCAAAGCTCTTTGTACGCATTCTTATAGAGACGAGAATCATTACAAAGACACTTTTCAAAATCACTTTCAAAAACATCTTCTACAACAAACACCTCTTTGAACTATTTTCAAAACGAATACTTTGTACACATTCTTATAGAGACGAGAATCATTACAAAGACGTTTTCAAAATATTTTCAGACCCACACCACAAAGCACATTTTCAAACAAAAGCAAGTGATCTAGAAAACAACTAAGATCCTGTGGATAACTACGGATGGAAAGGATGCTAATACCTTCCATTTCATAACTTACCCCCCGAACTCAAGAAATAAATCTCAAAGGTCTTTCCTGTTCTTTTCACCCTTTCCTTGTTGGATAAAAGAAAAGTTGGTGGTGACTCTTGCTATCCGCAACAATTGCGATCAAACGTAAAAACACCCAAGTCAGTTCTCCCACCGTATCACAGAACTGGCGACTCTACTGGGGATATCTTAAAAGTAGGGTTACCTTAGGGCTAGATCACCTTTACTTTTTTTCCTTGTTTGACTTGCTTGCTTTACATTTTTGGGTCCTTGTTTGGGTTATTATTAAAGATCCTACACCCAGATCTAGGGCACCTTTTTAGGTAAGTAGCAATAAATCATGGAGGCTGTGCGACATAGACCAATATGGACAAAGTGATAGCTATGTTAGTGTGATACTCTGGCTTGTACTAATGTTCCTTGAGTCAGTCAAGGATAACATTAGGCTTCCTTATAGTGTCATTAAAATGCTAACTAATCTTTAGAACCTTTAATTGACTCATCCTAAGCCACTAGAAAGTAGTGAGATGGTCGGCTTTGGTTCCGACCGAAGATTTGTTGATACTCGATGCTACACTCATTGAGATTGGACTTTTGGGATATTTTGGCCGTAATACTTTGGTGCTTGAGATATAGCAATGCCTAAAAGAAAGGTCTGTGATATTGAGATCCCCTAGAACCCGATTAATTTCTAGGACAGATTAAGCCAACTAAACTTCAAGAGGGTACTTACCTACAAACTCCATGCAAGCCTAAACCTAAGGACTTGTCTGCTTTGTGTGTATATGATTATCTGTACATAAAGACTTGTTTGCTTTGTTCACTTGTGCATAACATCATGACATCATAACATAGCATTTTCAATAACCATTTCAAGGATCTCAAGGGCCTATGATGCAGGATCACGTCGAACCAGACGTCCATCAAGGGGCAAGAGGATTTATTCTCATCTAACCAAATGCTATCAAAGATCAAAGTACAATGACTTGAGTCAAGGGCTATGACCCACTTGACATGGTGAGCTTGATTCTCGTGGAAGGGCATCCACCGATATGAGGTTCTCCATCAAAGTTGTAACCAAAGTTCAACTTCTAAACATATTCTTGTGTTTAACCCATTGTGTTACCCCAATTCCTTCATTATACCATGCTGATTCAATCACAACAAGATCACATTAGGGCTTTTGGTTCTTCTCCCTATCTTTAGTTTTGATCTTTGAGGAATCACCAAGAACCTTGACTTGTTTCATTTTGTGATCATGGATAATTTGTCTTGATTTTATTTCTAATTAATAAAATGCAATGTTGGATTGTCTTACTTGTTAATAATGTAGGTAAAGGCATTGTGGCTTAACAAATTGATCTATGGGTTCATGAGTTTATTTCCATGCCCTAGTCAATAAAGCTTGAGAACTACAAACCTCACCATTGAAGTTGTTTTGGAATAAATGGCATGGCAAGGTTTATTTTGGGTTCATTATATTTCAAAGTTATCAAATTGATTCAAATGTACAAGGGGTTGATGGAAGAAGTTATCATGATTGGACAAGGTCTTGTTCCCATTAATCACAAGTGCATATTTCTCTAAATTCTCAAGATATGGAAGTGGTTTTGGTGGATATGAGTTCTCATTATCATCCTCAATAACTTATATTTACAAATCAAGAGTGTTGGTACAAGAAGGCTGTTCAAAATTGTCAAAATTTCTCAAAGCATTTTCTTGATCTAAGAGCTAGGGTTTTTAACTTCAAAGAAGTATATCTTGCTCATCTTTTGGTATTTTTGAGTGATTCCAAATACATCCTTCTCTTAAAAGGGTTATTAATAAATCACTTCAAAAATTTCAAGGAGTTTTCATGTGGAAGAAACTCGGTGATGAAGAAAGATTATAAGTCCTCTAGATGAACCCCCAACTTCCCATGTGTGACTTCAAATGATCATAACTTGGTCAATTTTTATCACCTTGAGCCCACTCTTTTTCCAAAATTATCTTGAGGATGTGAACTCCATACCTTCTTTTATGCGCAAAATGAGAAAATGGATGGAAGATTACCTAAGGATACAAAAGATTATAGGTCATTTCATGATTTTTTGCCAACTTCAACAATTCATAACTCTCTCAATTTTTGGAGATTTTGAATGGTTCAAGTTTCAAAATGTTATTCAAGAGGTCTATTTAATGCAATATTTTTTTTGTCAAGAGAAAATTCCAAGTGGAAGGCCATGTTTGGATGCAAAACATTATAGGTCACTTTTGAAGAAAAATTTGAAATATTTCTAAGTATGGAAAGTCAACCCTTTTCCCCAACTTTGACTCAATGCAACTTTCAGCTCAAGCATCCATTTGATTCCATTCTTTTTCCATTGCAAAGCTTGTAACCTCATCTTTCTAAAGAAACAAGAATCAAGCCCAAAGACTCCTTGAGTTGAAAATGCCATTGTTTTGAAATTGGTAATTTGGAACTGAATTTCTCATCAAGTCAGAATTTTGAAATCCATTATGTGGCCTCTAATCAAAAGACTTATGCACGCTTTTTATTTAAATTTGATTAACAAACTTGCCAGAAGTGTTTAGCACCTCAAAACGCAAAGATTGGATGAGTTTTGGTGAAAATAAGATCACACTTCACTCGTGCATCAGATTCACACGAATTCCCTCCAAAATGCATCATTCACTCTTTCTTTTGATCCCATTTGCTTCTCCTATAAATACATGAACTATCCCATTCATTTTCTCAAGCTTGGATAGCCAGAATCACCCTGCCAAACTTGCTCCATAACTCAATTTTTTGTAACTTCGTAATCACTATTCAAGCATTTTTCAATCCAATTTTTCTATCAATTCACCTTAATTGATCTTCCTTGAATCTAACTATACAATTACCTTCAAGAATCATGCCCTATATTGCTCCATAGAAGTCTAGTTTCAGAGCTCTGCAACTCAACTTCAATAGGTAGATTTCTCCATCAATTCTTCAAAACTTTGATATCATTGTGATGCTCTCATTGCCCTGGTTCTAGTCGCAACACTTACTTTTATCTGGAAACACATTTTGACCATGAAATCTCAAATCCCTTTTCAAAACTTTCCTTCCAAATTGCTTGAGCTACAATTGATATAAATTTGTCGCGAAGGTGTGGTTGTCTTCGTCTTGAAGAGACAAAGCGAATGGCAGAGGTCTGAGCTTCTGATTTTACAGTTTGAGAGACCTGCAATTCATGTTGGCTGGAGGTTGAAGATGACTAACGTGTCATCTTCCAACCAATGAAGGCGCGCCACTTGTTTTTTTTTTGAATTTCTGATTTAATAAGTGATCCAGTGTTTTATTCACTAATGACCATGATATGCATAGCGCTCCAGATCTCTTGGATTTGATTACTAACGCGTTTTGACTCTCATCCATTGGTCCACATCTTTTTGGTTTTTATTTTATTTTATGATTTTTATAATTAATTGTTTTAAACTTCAAAAAATCATAGAAAATTCATTTTTAGTCCAAAAAATCTGAAAAAATCATGAAAAATATTTTTGATTTTTCTCTTTATGATTTTTATTTTTTCACAATTTTATTTTGTGTTTTCATATTTTTTTTTATAAATTTTCACTTTATTTGAATTGTTTTAAATGTTAAAAAATACTTTTATACATTTTTAAATTCTGAAAAAATTATGGAATGATCCAATGACATTGTGACAAATATTGGTGACCTCATTTATTTTTTATTTCTCACTCTGTTATTTTTATCATTTTTGGTTTATTTTATCTATTTCTTATAATTTTTAAAAATAGTTTCTGACTTTAAAAAATTACCAAAAAATTTGTAAAAATATTTGAGTCCTTTTCTGATTTTCTATGGTCTTACTTTTTATTTCTTGATTAATTTGAGCATAGTTGATATTTTTCTCTTTTATTTCTATTTTTAAACATTTTAAAACCTTTTTTAATGTATATATTAAATGCAGTATTATTTTGTGATTCTTTTCTGGCTGATCTTGGTTTGAATTTTTGATTATAAACTTTGTTAACATCATTGGATCTATGGTATTGAGTCTAACTTCATAAAAACAGATGAATGATTTTAATAATAGTTTAATTAAAATTTAATTCAAATGTGGTTTGTATTCTTTCCCACCCCTCTTCATCTCATCCCTTTCTTATTGCACTAAGTGTTATTGGAGCATGATCTCTATATCATGTCTCAAAACAAGTGGTGCATAGATTGTTATTGACCAGCCTCAAAATAGGTGCGACTTCTATATAAGTCCACTTACGATTGCTTAACATAGCGCTAAATTTTGTCCCGATTCGAATAAATGATCATTCGTGGCCCAAACCTACGTTTGCAAGCCCAAGTATGTTAATTTGATACCTTTGATCCAATAACTTTGAGATTCATTGTGTGGAGGCTTTAGTTCTACCAATCCTCTAATGGATCTACAACACTTTTGGTCAACACGGATCACTTAAACATCGTTGATCATTAAATGGCACTTGTGAGGATTCCAAATGGATGATAAACTTGACAAAAAGCAAATGCAACTTGTTGTGTGGAGGCTTTGGTTCTACCAATCCTCTAATGAGTTCTAAATTTAAGTTTCAAGATGGTCATCCAACTAACCACTAATTATTAATTGTTTTTACTTTATGCTTTTATTTTTTATGCTTTATGTACCATTTACTTTAAGCATTACATTTTTATTTTGCTCACTTGAGCATTTATATTCTTGTTATTTTTATTTTGCTCACTTGAGCATTTATATTCTTGTTATTTTTATTTTGCTCACTTAAGCTTTTCTTTTATTTTTTTAAGACACCTAATAATCAACATGAACCATAAAAAGCTTTAATGATACTTGGACTATTTGGTTACTATCCTTGGCATTATGGAGCATTGGACTTCTTGGACTTAGTATTAGAAACTTTGGCCTATGTTGGAGACCTTGTGACCCTAATTGATATTTTGTCTAGAGCTCTTGAGGTTTACCTCAAGACATCGGGTTGTTTGTTTGTTTTGTGTGCAGGTTATTGTGATTACATCCTTTGTCTGTAATCTCGAATTCACCCGTATACAGCCGTTACTCTGCCCAATTTTTGTGAAGACTTAATACACTTGAAGTTTTGGTTCTCTCAAGAGGTATAGTATCTTTGCTGGTTTGGTTTCAATCTAAGGAATGGGAATTCTATCTTGACTCATAATGTCAAGTGTTAGCTTCTTGTTAGTTATATGGTTCTCACCCCTAGCTTTTACCTTATGCTTTATGATAGTCTCTTCTTCTCCTCCCATCTTCTTTAATTTCAAAAATCTTCTTCCACCTTTTGAAAACTCTTCTTGTTTTTAAACTTGAACCATTTTCATAATAAACTTGGACCTAGGTCCATGCATTTTCAAAACCTCTTCATTAATAAACTTCAATCAACTTAATAATACCTTGACTTTTTTGTGAGAAGACTAAAAGTCAATCAATCTCATTTCAAACTATTTTTCCATTTTGGCTTTTTTACTTTAAAACTTTTCTCAAAAGATTGGACTCTTGTCAATCCTTGTAGTGATGCAAATAACTACATTTCTATAATATGTAGTGAAGAGAGATATTTTCCACTTGGGTGTTGAGTGAGGCATTGTTGATTTTAAAATCCAAGCCATATCCTCTACTTTGAGATGATGCAAATTCTCCTTTCTCATGATTGTGGGTGGTAAGTATGTTTTCCACACGGACAATGACGATGATGTCTTATCTCATAAAATTAACCAACACACTTATGTTTTAAAATTTTAAAAGAGGAACTACGTGTACCCTGATCCCCTATTGCATGGAAGGTGGTACGTAGGCACTAAAGGTTCGCAACCACGACGGGTGTAAAAATCATAAAAAATATATTTCTTTTCTCACCTCCACCATCTATTTTTCATACAACATTTTATAGCCAAAATATACAGATTTTTTCAAAGAGGTTCCTGCGGAGTACCGTAAATGTTTAGGGTGATAATACCTTCCCTTTGCATAACCAACCCCCTTACCTTGAATCTTTTCCCCATCTTTTTGGGTTACTCGCTCTTTTCCCAATCCTTTGGAAACAATAAAGCACGGTGGCGATTTTTTTTATTTCGATCTGTATAAGTCTAGTCAATCCAATGGCTTAGATTTAAACATTTCTACCGCTACACCCGTGAGATCCTTGAAAGCATGCATCCACATATCATGCATATCATCATATCATGACAGGTTTTCCCTACACGGGTTTCTCATCTGCTTACTGTTTATTTCAGTCGAGATGACTCTAGAACAGACTATCAAGGACATTCAGACTCAAAATACTCAGCTTCTAGAAATGTTCTTGAACTTATCCAAGGGGAAAGAATAAGTGAAATCACTCCTCACTAGGGGCATGACCATGGAGAATCCTGAGGACAACAAGGATGACCAGTTGGAATGGCTACAAACTGAGATAACCACGATTAAGATCCAGGTGATAGGACAGTTGGTGGGCCAGATGGCTCTTATCCAAAACTTGACTCAGGGACAAGAAGAGCTAAGGGCCCTCGTCAACAAACTTCATCAAGACGGATGCAACCATATGGGGCAAACAACTAGAATTTGGGATTGAGTCATTAATCATCCTCTGATGAGACAAGAATTTGGCTTGGTGGAGAGTAGACCTTTCCAAATTGCTGCTACGTCACGAGCCCAACAACGACCTTGCCAACGTCAACCGAGAAATCAGCAAAGGCAAAATGAGCCCGAGAGACAGTTTACCAAAATCAACATGTCACAGTCTCAAGCATTGCAACACATGTTAAGGATGAATCTGATTACGTTGATAAGACCTCATCCAAACCCCAAAACTTCTTCTCCTAACTACAATCCCGATACAAGATGTGCCTATCATTATGGCAGTCTTGGGCATGATACAAATGGTTGTTGGGTGCTGAAGTACAAGATTCAAAACCTTATTGACGAAGGAGCGTTGGAATTCGCACAAGATGGTCAATTGGAGTTCTTCTGTCATCCTCAAAAAACATACCATCTGAAGTGACCAATTTAGGCGGAGAAACTTTTGCTTATTCGAATTTTCAATTGTAATTTCTTTTGCTTGTTTGAACACTTATCTATTAATGTCAAAGTTTGGTTACTTTCATTAATGCATTGCATATGTTTGTCTTGAATTAATCCTTTCGTTTTCATTATATTTAAACTATGCTTTTTTTACCCCCTTTATGATATTCAACTCTTGTTTTAAAAGTTGCAAACCTTTAGAGGGAGGATGACGAAAACAATGCCATGATCTCATACATTATGCTTTTGGACATACCTTGCTGACGATGTACATGCGTTTGTTTCAATTCCTAAACACTAAAGTTATAAGGAAGATAATCCATAGTCAACCTCTTTGAGCCTAAGAAGTAGGAGTTTTCTTTTTCATACAAATTAAAACCTTTAATTAAAACCTGGGGCCGTGTAGTCTCTTAGTTAATTCAAATGCGCATTCAATCGCAAGCTTTCACCTTGTACACAATGAGTAATATCAAAAACTTCCTTCTGAACCAAAAGATGGTGATTGGTTCCTTACCAAATAGGCAGTCGCTACCTCTCAAAAGAAAGTCCCACTAAGTCAAAACCTACAAAGGTGGCTTAAGAAATTGGGGCATCCCATTGACTGTAATCTCAAAACAGCCAGGTAAAAAAAAGAGGTCACTATAAATCCTCGACAACATGAAAAATGTTGCAAAAATGAATGCCTTCACGAATAAACATTCAGTATCTGAACCATCACCAAAACATCATTCCAGATTCAATTGGGATTCAAAATGCACAATTAACTGAGTTTAGGACTGAAGAACATCACGAAGAACGAGTTGACTACAAATACACTTTGAGCCTTATCTTTTGTTTCTTAAACCGTGAACTAGACCATGTTACAACCTTTCAAAAGTCCTAATTAAAGCATGAGTTAGTTCGAAAGCATACTGTTACCAAAGGTATCCCGACTCTTGTAAGGCTTACTGCAAATCCTGAGTTGAATTCATATTCTTACAAAATTCTCTTTACTTGCTAAAATTCATTTTCAAAACTTCAAGACAAGCATAAACTTTGCATTATTTGAATGTCGTTGTTTGCATATGGCTAATTGTTTGACAACAGAGAAATTCACACAATGAATATCCAATGAACGGAAATTCTCAAGAAACAGAACCACTTTAAATGGGATGACACTTCCCAATGACAAATCTCTTATAATTAGGGGGCATGACATGTCACTGACCAAATCATCTTGGGGCAGTCAAGTCCAGATTCCAAGAAATCTCTCAAGAAGTGTTGAGTAACCAGGGGCATGTCTTTAGGAAAATCACTTGGGGCATTGAACTTGAATTCCATCAAAGGGTCACATACGACCAATCAAACATTTTTCTGGCAATGCTACAACACTTGCTACTAGGGGCAGTGACAAGTTCCCACAAAGTCCTTTTCATAGGGTGATCCCCGATCAAGTCCCCACCGAATAATCTTCACGAATAAGGGTACAAACCCCTCAAGGCCAAATTCATAGATATCCCCACAAGGCTGGATCCAAGAAATTCCCATCCAGAGTTACAATCTCCGGAAAACCTTATTCCCAACTGAGTTGGTCTCAAGAAGAATCCTCGAGGAGTTCTGCCAAAAGAAAGCACCTCTCCAACAGATTGGTAATAAGGTTTATTTCCCTAACAAACTACAGATTCCCCAGTTTGAGTTTGCCTCTCCGACTACTACAAATCAAGGGACCACAAACCCTCTTCCCCAGTAGACTTTTCTACAGTCCCCAGTGAGTTGTTGTAAAGCCTGGAAGCCAACCAGATAACAGTCAACTTCTTTATCCCCAACAAGTGGTTAGTTTCCATTATCTCCAATCAAGAGATAACTCCCCAGTAGAGCATCGAACTAATAAGACTCCTGAACTCTCTTCCCCAAGCAGGAATCAACACTCTCCACAAAGTTTTCCCTCAAACAAATTCAATATTCCCCAACAGAGTTCTCCTCAAACAACAAAATGGGAATCCCCAGTGGAAACATTCTAAACAAGGTTTGAAGATGTGCATACTCTTCATCCTCAATAGCAGTATGAGATTTAACTTCCCAAAGCTCCCCAACACTTGTCAAGGATTTATTTTCCAAGACAAAATTACATTTCAACAGCATTCATAGAATATGCATACGAAACACATATAGCACAATCTCATTCATTTTGAGAAACATCATTACGCCATGCATTTCATACATCATGACATTACATACAACTAACTCTTTACCTTTTCAGAAAAGATCAATCCACAGATAATCATCATTAACAATTTTCAATAGTTCCAGATTAATACCTAAAACAAGACAAGAAAACTATCTGCGAACGACTGATTGTAGATTAATACCTGAAACCAGACAAGACAACTATCTACATGAGTAGATTGAAGATTAATACCTAAAACCAGACGAGAAAACTATCTTTCTTTCGCATAGGTCAGAGATTAATACCTGAAACCAGACATGAAAACTATCTACATGAGCAGATTGAAGATTAATACCCGAAACCAGACGGGAAAACTATCTTTCTTTCGCATAGGTAAGAGATTAATACCTGAAACCAGATAGGACAACTATCTCAACGACCAACAAAAGTAAGTTTCAGATTAATACCTGAAACCAGACAGGACAACTATCTCAGCGACCAACAAAAACAAGTTCCAAGTTAACACCTGAAACAAGACATGACAACTATCTGGAACAAATTGATTGTAGATCAATTCCAAAAACAGTACGGGGTGACAATCTACATAACAAACGCTTCCTTCAGACTTCTGCTGGTTCAGTTTAAATCAATCAATGGTTTATCCTGATTCTGTTCCGGTAGACACTTTCTATGGTTCAGTTAAATCGCTCCAAAGATTTATTCTGATTCTTTTCCAGTTAAAGATTATTCAAGACCTCTGCTGGTTCAGTTTAAATCGATCAATGGTTTATCTTGATTACGTTCCGGTAGACACTTTCTATGGTTCAGTTAAATTGCTCCAAAGATTTACTCTAATTCTTTACCAGTTAAAGATTATTCAAGACACTCTGCTGGTTTAGCTTAAATCGATCAATGGTTTATCCTGATTCTGTTCCGATGGACACTTTCTCTGGTTATGTTTAAATCGATCTAAAGATTTATTTTGATTCTTTTCCAGTTAAAGATTATGCAAGACCTATGCTGGTTCAGTTTAAATCGATCAATGGTTTATCCTGATTCCGTTCCGGTAGACACTGATACGGTGGGAGAACTGACTTGAGGTTTTTTGCGTTTGTATTTGCACTTGTTCGGTTTAGCAAGAGTCGCCACCGACTTTTTATTTATCCTAAGGAAAGGTTAAAAAGCACAGGAAAAACCTTTGAGATGTTTTCGTGGGTTTGGGGGGTAGATTATGAAAAGGGAAGGTGCTAGCACCCTTTTCATCCATGGTTATCCATGGGCTCTTAGTTACTTGTTTTAGATCACTTGCCTTGATTTTCAATTGTGTGTGAAATGGTGTTTTGTGTGTGTGGTTTTTTGAAAATGTTTTTGAAAAAGATGCCTTGTCTAGGCAACCGTTGTAACAATTCTTTACTCGAATGTTTTACAAAGGTGTGTGTCTTTTTGAAAAGATGTTTCAATGTTTTTTGAAAGTTATTTTTGGAAGTTGTGTTTGTGATGTGTGTTTGAAAGTAGGCAAGTGTGTTTTGCAAGTTTGATCAAGTAACTAAGAGTTGTCTACCCCTAAATTTACTCAAAGATCTTTCTCATATTTTAACCCTTTTAACAATGTTGTTTCACCATTGTATTTGGTGAACAACCTTGTGTTAGGATGTTAACGGGACAGACGCGAGTCATCGTTTAGACCATGAATGCAATAGTGCCAAGTGTCTTTGGCAATTTTTGAGGGACTATGATCATTTTGTTTAGGCGACTTCGAAAACGTCATCGAGGGACTATGATCATTTGATTTGTTTTTGTTTTGCCAAAGTACTTGACATGCAAACATGGTCCATTTTTTGAAGGCAACAAGCGGGATTACCCTAGGGGTGCAAGTGTGATTTGTGTATTGATTTTCATGCATTTGTCTTGTATTAGGTTATCTAGCGGTTGATTTTGAATCTTCGCATACAAAACCCTAATTACTATACAGTATATGAAAAGCGATAAATTGCGGGAATTTAAAGTCTAAGCTATTACAAATAAGTATCCGGGGATGAGGGTACAAATATTTACAAATGGGGATGAGTCTTATTAGGATAGTAGTGTCCAAATATTATTTACAACCAAATCGAATCGCATTCTCAATGTAAAATATAGCAAAGTATAAGGATAAAAGAGAAACAAAAGTATTATGCAATGTATGTGATTATTTACAAATGATTAAAATGTCAACCTAACGTATTAAGTATTATTATTATTTTTGTGTTTTTTGTTAATGATATAAACAAAGGTTTTAAAAAAAGAAAAGAAAATTGTTTAAATTTAAGTATTCTATTATCTGTGTATTTAGTTAATGTTTTTATGTATAAGAAGTTCTTAAAAGAAAAAATATTTTAACTTAATAAAGAAAATCTATTACTTACATATTTTTGTTAATGTTTTATATACAAGAAAATTATTTAACTCAAAACAAAAATATTATTTATGTATTTTTTGTTAATGTTTTAAAAGAAACTTATATAAAAAGTGATTTACTGAAAAAGTTTAAAAACCCAAAATATATTATTATTTTTTAAAAGGAAATAGGAATTATTTTTAAAAAAAGAAAAAAAGAAGAGTATTAGTTTGTATATACATAAAAAAGGTTAAATGGGCCTTAAGAAAATGCTTGGCCCAAAAAGATCAAAATGAACAGATTTGCAAAAGGGGGGTGTAGGCGCTGAAAGAGGGGTAAGGCGCTAGAATTGAAATGGGCTTAGGCAGTTTACGCAAAGGATAGGCCCAGATGCTGTTTGACAAATTTGTTTAGGGTTTGAGTTGTTTTGTCTCAGAACAAGGGTTTGTGTTGAACAACGCCGCTTCCATATTCTTCTTCGTTGTCCTCTTCATCTTTCTTAACCAAGGCGAGCTTCTGACTAACTCCTCCCATGCCTGGCTACTGGACGCCATCTCTGCTTCCTCCTCCTCATGGTAGCTCAGGCGGTGACAACAAGGTATTATTCTCAGCTTTTCATGTTTTAGGGTTTCAAAGATTTATCTCTTGCATGTTTTACCTCTTACACGTTTTGACTTTCTGTGTTGTCTATGTTTATGTGAGGTGTTAAAAAAGAAAAGGGAGGAGTTACTACCTTTAGGGTTTTTGTAGAAGAGGCGGAGAAGTGGACAGGAGGCGTCTCCGGTGGCCAAGGCGAGGGAGTACGTGATGCTGAGCTTGCTGGCCTCCCTGGTATTTTGTATCTTGCTTATTTTTTTGATGAAGATGCTTGCTTCTGAAAACGCTTGTATAGCTTCTTTTCCTCTTCTGGTTGCTTGCTTTATTTCCAATGCTATGATGATTTTGATTCTGAGTATTCATGCTTCTGAGATGCTTTCACAATCTTCCTCCCTTTGGGCTTTGTTTCTTTTCAATGATGATAAATATATGAGAATGTTTGGATTTGTTTGATTCTGACTTTTTCTCTTTTGAACTTGGTTGGTAATTTTTGCTATTTTGGCCCTGTGATGAACATGGTTCTGAGGGTGTTTTGGATTTGTTTGATTCTGACTTGGTTTGGATATTTAGATGTGTTAATGTTGTACAGTTTGTTGGGGTTTAGGCTTTGACAGGCTTGTGTTTTAGCTTGAAGCAAGCTTTTGGATGAACAAGCTTTTAGGCTTGCTTCTGTTATGTTTTTGACAGGCTTTTTGATTGCTTGTTTGAGTTTTTTTTGAATAAGGCTTGAGACAGGTTTGTTGGGAAGCTTGAATGTTGTATAGTTTTTGACAGGCTGGTTGGATACAGGCTATTGTTTGCTTGCTTCTACCAGTTTTGCTTTGGCTTCAAGGCAGTTTGAAGCTTGTTCTTATTCAGGTTTCAGGGCTTGAGGTTACAGGCTCATTGGCTTGTATCTTTAACAGGTTTTTGAGGGCTGCAAGGCTTGAGGTTACAGGCTTCAAGGTTTTGGTTGTTTTTTGAGATCTTTTGCAATGTTACAGTTTGTGGTATATATTTTTCTATGTGGTCCTCTGTCCTCTCTTGAACTGTTCTGATGCTCTTTGTTTTATATCTCTTTGTCTTAAGCCTGCCCACTGTAAGACTCTCTACTTCTCTCTCTCTTTCTCTCTCCACAGAAAAAGCATTTTTTATTGCTTAAACTGTACTTATTTCTGAAAAAGTGTGGCCTGGAAAATGATGGAAATTTGAAATAAGTTTGCATTTTTGGCTTTCCTCTGCATCTTTCCAGATTTCCTGCATTGCTTTGATATCTTGTTAACAGCCTTTTGACAGTTTGACAGCTTTGCACTTTTGACAAATTGGTTTGCCTAGTTTGATAGTGTAATTCAGTTTAGTTTGTCACTTGTGACTTGGTTTGGCATTTTGAAATGTGCATCTTGTTTTGGAATTATGCAGCCTTGTACATTTTGTTTAATATGCTGCCTTGTATTAATTCATATGCTTGCAAACATATTTTCTTTCCTCTTTGTGAACGAAGAGTCTTCTTGCGATTTGCAGAGAGGGCGAACAAACTGATTCCGACCAACACTTTTAATGATGAGTTTTAATTATCTGTCTGCCTTTTTAATTCATATGTGTTTGACTTCTTTCTTTTTTGTCTTTGCAGATAAAAATCAGTTGAGCAATGGGGAGCAGTAGTAGAAGATGGAGATTTAGGATAGGTTTAATTTATTTTTAATCATTGTAATAATATTATTGTAAACAACTGTAAATAAATTCAGTGTTCAAATAATATTTGTAACAAACAATTAAAAATGAATAAAAATCTTTCTTTGTCAGTTAATCTCTTTTAAATCACTGTCTATTTAATTATTTAAGTTTCTTGAATTAAAATAACTGGAAGTAAATCCCAATTATTCTAACTTAGATAAAATAAATAATTAATAAACACCGTAGTCTTGCAACTTCGCATTAATCAATAATAAACCCGGCGTCCCAATTAACCATATGTATTGCACAGTCAATCAAAACAAATGTCCATATGCCTTTCATTTCATTGATTAGACCAATACTTCAAACTCTCAATCAGAAGCCTCATCCCATGTCCCAGATGTTTAGACCTTGAGAAACAAACAAAAATCTTGAGCAAACGTCAAAGCTGTGTAACAGCCAATTAAGACACTGTGGATTCAAATTCTTCTGAAAATGCGCGTGCAAACCCTAATTCTTGATTTATTGTCAAAGAAGCGTCTGCCTGATCAAACCCTGAGCCAAACTCAACCAAACCCTAGTAATCTGCTTGAACTGATTCAAAAGTTAATGGAAACCCTAATTTTGTTTGACTGGTAAGAAAAGCCTGTTTGACCGATTCTTGAGCCAATCTGAAAAATCAGGAAAAGCCCGAAGCTGTGATTTCTTGTAAAAAAGGGGAGGGCAAATTTTGGGGTACAACAGTTGCCCCTGTTCAATCTTCTTGAACCTGAAGAGTTAGATTGGCAGGTTTGCCTTTCGCGACTCGAGGGTAAAAGGAGATTGGACACTAGAGTGCCCGAAAAATTTGCACTCGTTAAAGCGTAGTTTGAGGGAATGGGCTTAAAGATGCCATTTGGAGATGGGCTTAAAGATGCCATCTGGAGATGTGACAGAATCTTGTCGGGGGATGGGCTTAGAGATGCCATCTGGAAATTGTTGGTAGGAGGATGGGCTTAGAGATGCCATATGAAGGTGATTGTATCTTGTTGGAGATGGGATTGTAGATGCCATCCAAGAATGTTTGTTGTAGGTGAAAGAAATGAGTATTAGAAAGGTGTCTCTGTTTTGGAACATCTCTGAACTGGGGATCTGAATAAGCAATGAATTGACATCCATGTTTGGAATCATCCGTAAACTGTTTTCAGTAGTTGAATCTGAACAAGCGATAGATTAACATCCGCGTTAGGAAAATCTGTAAACTGTTTTCAGAAGTCTTGGGATTGAGCAAGGAACCGGTGTAGGGTTGCCTAATGATGAGTCCGTGTAAAACTGCATCTTGGAAAGAAGGAACCGGTGTAGGGTTGCCTCATGATGGTCAAGTAGATAATTGTCCTGTCTGGTTTCAGGTATTGATCTCTGACCTGAGAAAGAAAGATAGTTTTCCTGGCTTGTTACAGGTATTGATCTTCAATCTCTACAGGTATTGTGATGTCGGGAATGGGCTTACAGATGCCATTGAGAAATGATTGTTGAATTGTTTTTGAATGAGTGACAAAATTACATCCGAATCTGGATCGTATCTGGACTGTATTTGAATGAATATGGAATAAGTATCAGAATGTCGCCATATCTGGGTCACATCTGAACTGTCTCTGGAAGGAATCTGGAATAAGTATCAGAATGTCGCCATGTCTGGGTCACATCTGAACTATCCCTGGAAGGAATCTCGGAAGATGATGATCTTTGTCTGTTGATTGATCTTTACTGAAAAGGTAAAGAGTTAGTTGTATGCAATGTCATGATGTAATGAATTGTACTTCATCAATGTTTATGATATGAATGGATGCGCATGTAAGCTGAGTAGCTGTCTTGCTGAGGAAGACGAATCCTGGGTAATGAAATCTTTGACTGCTGCTGGGGAAAGTAAATCCTTGACTGCTGCAGGGGATTGTTGGAAATGAGAAGTCCTGGAACCACTGTTGGGGGATCAGGAGCTTGGGTTGTATGCCAATCTACTGGGGATTCCTGTCTTTAGGAGATTTTCAATGGAGAATATTTGAATACTCTGTGGGGAACTGAGAATGAGAGTCTTCATTCTGCTTGGGGATTGATAGTTGGAAGTTTTAGCTCCGCTGGGGATTGCAAGAATCTTTTGATTGCTGCAGGTATTGATCTGGGGTCTTGAAAGGTTGGTCGGTGAGATAGTCGTCCTGGCTGGTTTCAGGTATTAATCTCTGACCTGAGAAAGAAAGATAGTTTTCCTGGCTTGTTACAGGTATTAATCTTCAATCTCTTCATGTAGATAGTTTTCCTGGCTGGTTTCAGGTATTAATCTACAATCAGTCGTCCACAGATAGTTTTCCTGGCTTGCTACAGGTATTAATCTGGAACTTGAGAAAGGTTGGTCAAGGAGATACTGTCCTGGCTGGTTTCAGGTATTGATCTCTGACCTGAGAAAGAAAGATAGTTTTCCTGGCTTGTTACAGGTATTAATCTTCAATCTCTTCATGTAGATAGTTTTCCTGGCTGGTTTCAGGTATTAATCCATAATCAGTCGTCCACAGATATTTTCCTGGCTGGTTTCAGATATTAATCTGGACATTGGGAAAGGTTGGTCAAGGAGATACTGTCCTGGCCGGTTTCAGGTATTGATCTCTGACCTGAGAAAGAAAGATAGTTTTCCTGGCTTGTTACAGGTATTAATCTTCAATCTCTTCATGTAGATGGTTTTCCTGGCTGGTTTTAGGTATTAATCCACAATCAGTCGTCCACAAATATTTTCCTGGCTTGTTACAGGCATTAATCTGGAACTTGGGTTATACTCCACTTTGAGAATGAGAATCTTCATTCCATTGGGGAATAGGTATCGGAATATCGCCAAATCTGAGTCACATCTGAACTATCTCTAGAAGGAAATCTGGAATAAGTATCGGAATGTCGCCAAATCTGGGTCACATCTGAACTATCTCTGGAAGGAAATCTGGAATAAGTATCGGAATGTCGCCAAATCTGGGTCACATCTGAATTATCTCTAGAAGGAAATCTGGAATAAGTATCGGAATATCGCCAAATCTGGGTCACATCTGAACTATCTCTGGAAGGAAATCTGGAATAAGTATCGGAATGTCGCCAAATCTGGGTCACATCTGAACTATCTCTAGAAGGAAATCTGGAATAAGTATCGGAATTGTTGTACCCCAATTTTTGACCTCAGATCCTGTTTTTATTTTTGCATTTTTTAAGATAAGTCAAGGTCATGAAATACGGTCGGTTTTAACCTCTCACCTTCGAGTTTTGACTATGCGAAGATTGTCAAGTGTTTTGAACATTTTTAGCATATGTATCACTAATTTTTAATCGCATACAAAGGTGTATGTTCATGTTTTCTTTTGCTTCATGTGCAGAGACAGGTCTGAATCAAGAGCATCAGGTGTCGCGCCTCAATTAATGTTTTGAGTCTCCCAAGCCAGAAGTACGGTTGATTGTGGATTCTCGAAGACTGATTCATCGAGGCACACCGTTGCACCCTTAATTTCGCCCTTAATTTTTCAGTCGCACATTCATACCATATTTTGTCATTTGGTCACAATCATTAGTAAATATCTTCATTCATCATATTTTGCATCATTAGTCGTATTTAAGTTGACCAGAAAAAAGTCAGTTTAAATCAAAGTTTGTATCGTCTTTCAGTTGTAAAATACCCGGCATTTTGCTTCATGCATTTTTATCTATTTACTCATTCGTTGCATTGCTCCAAGTTGTTTATATGTTGATAATAAAAATATTTTGGTTTTATAGACAAACTGTTAAAAACGATTCGACACTATGCGGGAAAGTAGCGAGAAAATATTTCAAGTTTTCACCTTTTACCGATCATTTTATGAATCTGCGCTTCGCGTAGATTATGACGGTATGCTCGCTTTATTTTTTCGGTACAGTTCAAAGTCTCGTTTTAACCTTAAACGTCTGTTTAGTCTGATATTTTCATTATTATTTTATTTTTGATTTTTGACTTCTTGAATATTTTTTCTTTAATCTTTGTGACATGCAGATTATTTTAATGTGTTCATTTTATTTTTTTCGGATGAATTTTCGCCCGTTCTTTTATCGTTTTCGATCATTTTGGGTCTTTATTTTTTATTCATAAAATATTCAAAAAATCATTTTAAATTGAGTTATTTTTTATAATTTCAGGTTTTATTTTATTTTTGTCATTCATGGATTTTTTTTGGTCACAAAAAATATTAATTAGGCTTCGCTTAATTCTCATTGGTCGATAGCATAGTTTGCGGATTGATAGAGATTGAATTCTCATTGGTCGAAAGCATGGTTTGCGGATTGATAGAGATTAGATTTATATTGAACGGCTTGGATTTATTTTGAAATAATAATATTTCTATTCTTTTTCTATTTAAAGGCTTCATTTCTTCTTTGCAAAAGGGGAAAAAAAAACAAAAACAACAACCAAAAAGTACTTACAGGCAATTATGTTTGACTTGCTCTCTCTCTCTATTACAAAACAAAATCTTCAATTATCTCTCTTGACCCTTCTCTCTCCTCACGCCCATACACTCATCACTCCCTCTGTCTCAAAAACCTCACTCTCATCCCTGCAACCGGCAGCTTCCTCTGTTCATCATCCATCATCATTCCCTTCACCCTCTCTCCATGAACAACAAGCATAAGCAGTAAACCCACTTTCCGACAATAATCCTCAACATAAACCACATCATAAACATCTCACCATCATACAATTAACCAAGCTTCCGGTCCACCTAGCGTATCCGAGTCTTCCGCCGTTTCAGCTGAAGCTACCAAACAGTTACAGTCTGCATCATGCCCTTGACCACTGAAGAATCTACTTGAACACTTCAGAGAAAGCTGGAGAATTTATGTATTCCACAGTATCAACATGTTATACTTCCAAATCATATCACAGTACCAGACTCTGAGAAGAATCAGTTTTGATTTGGAACTTTGGGAGTCAATTTTGGAGTCGATACAACAAGCTATGTTAGTGGCCCAGATAGTGAAAAGAGTTTCGATTCCACGCCACTTTCTGAAACTTATCAGAATATTGAAGAAACTGTGGAGGAGCAGGATTCAAGTCAAAATGGTATGCTTACGTCCAAGGTGGAAGATTATCCTGACCATCCACTCTCACACAATAACACGCCTATGAATCTAGAATCGGGTGAGGTTGATGGATCATCCAGTGCTATTCAAGAGTCTAATGAGTCCAAGCAAGATACTGCTTTGCCGTCTGAAGGTCATCAATACCCAGGCATGCATATTTCTCCAAACTATAGTGATGGTTTTGTGCCCCTGATGTTGGGTCCTCAGCTCACACCATCTGATAATTCTGAGTCTCAAGCACGAGATATTTCTCGGCTTCCAAGCTTTGTTGTTCATCAACCATTTGATCCTAATTACTACGCCCAATATTACCGCTCTGGTGCTGATAGTGAAGGCCGTCTTTCTCCTTTACCTTCTGCTGGAGTTACGACCAAGTACAATGGCGGTGTTCCAGTGCTTCCTACACCAAGTTCTCAGTCTCTTCAAGAGGGAGCTGTCTTGTCGACAGCTGGTCAGACACAACATGCGACTCAAGCTCCTGGGCTGATGCAAAACTCAATAACTGTCAGCAACCATCATAAACCCACACGGTCCAATACTCTCTCTGTCCAGCTTCATTTCGATACCGGTATGGGTTTTTATTTTGTTGAAGCCAAATGATTGTGTATTTCTGTATTATTTAAATTATGTTCACTATGTGTTATTTATTTTGGTAAATATGTTTCATTATTGTGTTTAATTTTATATTGAATTTTGGATAGTGATTAGTTGTGTTAAATTCTTTAAAGAACATGTTGTTGTTTGAAATGTTGTTTGTCTATATTAATTTTAATGTCGATGCCATATAGTTTAATTTGAATAAAGTTTCTAATATCGATACCTTTTCTTTTTGTTTAAAAATTGAATGGTGGTGTTTTTACTTATTGTTGAAATATCATGAACTTTGGCATTAGACAACATGTTTATTGTTTGATTTAATTTGATTGAGACTTTTTGATAATACCATTTGATTTGAGTGGGGTTACTATTGATAATTATGGTGTTGTTTGTAAAGTCGATGTCGACACCACATTGATAGAATTAGTTTCGAATAAAGTTTGTTGGATGTGTCGGGTTATCAAACATGTTAAGATGGAATTATTGAGCCTCCTTGGACAGGTGTTGGTTTCTTCCCGGAGTTTATAAAGAGTTTAAAAAGCTTTGACTCAATTCTTGTTTTGCTCTTTTTGAGTTTAATTTGTATATACCTTGAGTTTAGTTCTTTGCGAATTTTAATTTTGTTTTTTTTTTAGAATGAGAAATTGTATTCATAATGTGGTTTAAATGTGTGTCGTGAACTCTTGGTCGCCAATTATTTCACTACTTCTTTGTTAATCTAAGTTGATTTCAATTTTTGATTTGATTCATCTTTTTGTTTGGTTATGTTTGTGTGGTGATTTTAATTGTGAAAGATCACTAACACATGTTAATTGTTGCAATTTCATTCATTTCATTTTTATACCACTTATGCTACTAATAAGTTTGTTTACTGTGAAGGTTTCCAAGAACTGTTTCAAGCGTTCGTTCTCGCATAGCGCATTTATAATTTTTCTTTATTCCCTTTTCACCTTACCATTTTTGATTTAATATTTGGTATTGTAAATATATACTTGTACACAATATTTTTTACTGTATATTTTACTCATTTCATTGGTAAATAAATTCCGTCTATGTAGATATTATTTTCATTGCATTGTGATTTTATTTTTAATTCCAACTAACTTCTGAAAATTGTGCGGACGCACATAAGTTTCCCGTGCTGTTAGATTTTGTCGGTATATCTCTTGTGATGCAGGGATTCTTATCTGACACCGTGAGCTTTATCCACCGCCTTTGCGCTTTATCTGATGCTTGGAGTATTACCTCACATTAGGTTTTTTTGATGATGTTGTCGGCTTGTGATTTATTTTCACCTAAGGTTTGATATACTCTTAGCTTATTTATCCGTCTGTGGTTTTAATTCCAAGGGAAATGTTTTTAACTTTGTTGACTTCATGTCATCAAATATATTTGTTACAATCATGCGAATACCCTCATCCATTTTTGCTTGTTTACTATTTTTCCAAACTTAAGATTATTTTCCCCAAAAGACTCCATTTTTAAACTCACACCTTTTAAGTCAAAACTTCGACACTAGGTCGTCGTATCTTCAAAATCTCTCCAACACCGATTTTTAGCCAAACGAACCATTTTTAAGCGAACAAACAATTTTAACCAAAAACAGATATTTCAAAAGGTTCCTGCGGAGTACCGCAGATGCATTGGGTGCTAATACCTTCCCATTGTATAACCAACCCCCGAACTCTCGATCTCTTTCAAAAACGCGTTGTATTTTTATTACTTTTAAGTATTATTTTACATTGCATATTTTAGGGTTTTATTTCGCTCTTTTCCCTTTTCCCTTGGAAATAATAAAGCGCGATGGCGACTCTTGCTTTTGTGAGTCAAGTTAATTAATAGCTTGATCTCCGATTTTCACCGCTACAGAATTGGCGACTCTGCTGGGGATAGATTGACCTCTTGCTGGTCCATCCCTAAAGTGGGTTAAGCCTAATTTGTCATATTTGTTTTTGTTATTATTACTTGTTTGTTTGATTAATTGTGATATATTGTGGTTATTTGAGTTTTTGCAAAGGACAAGTCCTATACCCGGACTAAGTTACACTTAGGAATAGGACGGGCGGTATAGTCATGTTAACTTTGAGGGAGTAATCCCGAAGAAGGAGGCATGAGATCCCCCACTCAGTGGAAGACCCTTTTGAACGTAATATTTGTTTACCGAGTAATCGGGAAGACATTATTATTTTCGACCTGGGAGCCAGAGAAGCTGGGAACCGTAGAACCCTAACCCATCTTGGCCTTTTAGGTGTAGCGCGGAGATTATAACGGAGTAATCCGGAAGTAATTGTTACGCGATGCTACGCTCGGATGAGTTTCTCTTGAGAATATTGCTGATTATTGAGTAATCAAGACGTTGGTGATATCCGAAGGAGGAATGTAGACTCCGGGAACTCTTAGAACCTTGTCTTGCAGGTGTGATTAAACCGTTAGTACATACCTTGGGGATGTTTTTACCTTTGACTCCATGCTCGTGACGTTGAACCTTTCAACTGTATTTGTGACCTTGCTTGTGGTTGTTGCATAGCCATGCATTCATGCATCCATAAAACCCTTTTCACTTGACTTTGAAGGAATTTGGAGGTCTTTCTTTGTAAACATCACAAGTTTCGTCAAGCTCAATGGATCTTGGGTGTTGATAGGGAGAAAACCCTAATCCACCAAAATGGATGATTGATCTTGATGATAACTTGATCAACGCTTTGGAGCCAATTTAAAATTCATCTTCTATCTTCATACTTTGATGTTTACAACTTAATATCTTGAGTTCCTTGAAAATCAAATAAAAACTCTCTTTTGCATATCATACATCATTCTACATTTTTTGTTTCACTGTCAAAGGTCTTTTTCCGAGTCTTATTTTTCCTTTGGTCTCACCAGTACAACACTCGCGCTAAGAAAACAATGGAGAATATCAAGCAAGAGGTTTCTGAACTCCGTAGAGAGATGACTACTTTGAAAGCTGGTATGGATCACTCGACTGTTTTGGGTTGAAATTTTGGTTACCGCCCAAGTCAATCCTTCTAGGATGGAGGAAGCAATGATAAAAGTCTTCACTGAAACTCTAAAATCATTCTCTCATGAGAAGGTGATGGTTAATGCACCTAATGACTTTCCTGACAAGGTGAATGTGGGAGTGCGTCTAGAAGAAGATGTTGGGAAGGGATGTTCATATGAAGATGGTAGCTCAGCTAATGGTGTGAAGAAGTTTGATAATAACTTTTCCAAGAAGAGAACCAGAGGAAGAAATAATCATTGTCAGAATCATCATGTTTCTCCTATTCATCAACAGAATCAGCAAGTTCCTAATCAGAGGAAAACCCAGTTTGATCCAATTCCAATTACCTATACAGAGTTGTTCCCTATCCTGATGCAGAGGAATTTGGTTCAGATCCGACCTCCATCGAAGGTTCCTGAGAAGATACATTGGTACTACAAAGCTGATTTGACTTGTACTTTTCATCAAGGTGCTCCTGGGCATGACTTGGAGGGTTGTTTTGCTTTGAAGATTGAGGTTCAGAAGTTGGTCAGAAGTGGTATCTTGTCATTCAAGGACGTTGGTTTTGAAGTTCAAATCGAGCATGCGCCGAAGAGTAAACACGATTGATGGTGACTTTGATTTTTGAAGGATGTTTTCGGTGATTCAAGTCCAGATGGAAAGCCTTCCCAGATTATTAACTTATTTATGCTTTTTGTAATCTTTCTTGTTTATCAAAACATTGTTTGCATGTAAGAACTTGTTTGCATCTGAATGATTATCTTAATACAATGAATATGTTTGTCTTGAAGAAATTCATTCGTTTCACTCCTATTTGTTTTCAAATTTTAAATTGCTTTTGCACTATGATACCAAATTGTTGCTCATTCTCTTGCCTAGGCAGAGATTTAAGGGAGGATGATGATCTAAAGAACACAAAATCTCTGGTTGCATGCTTTTGGATAAAACTTGCTGATGATGTACATGCATTGTTTCAAATCCCTAAACACCGGAGATATAAGGAAGATAATCCCTTGCTAACCCCTTTTGAGCCTTTGAAGTAGAAGTTTCTTTTCTATACGAAAAAACCTTGAATTTTAACCTGGGGCAGGGTAGTTTTTAGTTAATCTGACTGAGTGTTCAAAATTCATAAGGAATATGTTTTTTGAAGAGAAACTACGAGGGCTATCCTTCATGTATAATGAATCTAGAGGATGTGGAACCATAATGTTATCCCTCATTCATCAAGAAACGAGGCAATCACAATCTTCTCAACAAGCAAATACAAGCTAATGTCACACATTTTGTTCAAAAAGTCAAAAATCGAGAAAAAAGAAAAAGCCTGCTAAGTCAAAAGACATGAAAACGTGTGACTTAGGCAAAATTAAGGCATCCCGCTGGACTATCAATTCAAAAGAATTAGTTCAGGCAAAAGTTAGGGAAAATAAAAATTGCAAAGAAAAGGACTGCAAAGAAAAGTCCTCAACAAAGAACAAATTGGTGACTACAAACACGAAGACATGAGGTTGGTTTCTACTCCGAAAGCCTCGTCGTTTCCTTGACCGTCACAAAATCCTTTTGAGAGATGAACACTCATGTTTGAATTAACTGAACATAGGGTTGGAGAACATCATGAAGGGGGTGGGCACCAAATATTTTGAGCCTTAAAATCTTTTTTTCTAAAAACCATGAACCAGGCCACGTTACAACCTTCAAAAGTCCTAATTGAAGCAAGGTTATTTTGAAAGCATACTTCAAGGAGATAGTGTTCCTGACTCCCATGAATGTTCTAAATAGTTATGTTGGTATCATATGTTTTTCCTATACAAAAATAAATGGTGCTTTAGCTCGCAAAATTTGTGCGATATCTTTCAAAATCTTCAAGACTTACATAACTGTTGCATTAGAATTTTCATTCTCATTGTAAACTTTTTTCTAACTGCAAAACATTTGTTTGATATCAAGGAAGCTCACATATAAGCAGCAATGAGGAGTTCATTCTTTTGAGGCTTGAAACTCTGTTGAGTAATTGGCAGATCATTCCAAGAAAAATCATATGCAGGGGCATGTCACCTGAAGACCTTAAGCACAGACGTGTTGCTTCTCCTAAATTAATGCTTTCCCAACTTGTTTACTCTTTTGGGGCAAAATTTGAAGACTTTGTTGTGCCAACTATAGTCAATCCGGGGCAATCACGTCGAGATTTGATGAATTCCTCTAAGAGTTTGAAGACACCAGAGCATGGTGAATGCCAGGTCTTTTGTAAAATCCTCTTGAGACGATTTCTCCTCATCAACCAGATAGCTTGGGGCATGTTAGAAGTGAAGCTATTCGCAAGAATTGTCGTGCAACATGCAGCTTATCAGCAGTAAACTTGGGGCATCCAAAATTAATCCCAGGGGCAATCCAGATTTGTCAAGATATGTTTTTCATACATTATCAGAGGGGGTGTTCCCAGTATCTCCAGCTAAGCATGACTTTTTCCAGCTGAAATATTTGTTTGTGTGGTTATCCTTTCAATGGATTGTTGACATTAGAAGATTGGACTTTGGGTTTTCTACCAAAAATATCTTCCTCTCCAAAGAGATTTAAGCCTTGTAAAAGGACTTTGCTCCAATGATGGCTTTTGTTTTTATCTCCAGTAATGTTCCCATCCTGTTGAGATTAGCCGAGTGTTGGGTTGTGCTATGATGTCTTATCATCTCCAGTTTATCTTGTCTGTCTGTTTTGTCAGCATATACATGACATTCATTTATTCATTCACACTTGCATCATGCACACATAGTTGTATTTGTTGATGCCATTGAGTTCGTATACCTTGGTTATGTCTATTCAAATAGTGTATTTGATCTTTCCAAATAGAGCGCCAACTTAAGCAGAAAGTGCGCCTCCTTTCTCATTCCCCACTGAGTAAACTCTCGTGGAAGAATCTTGCTTTAGCTTTCCTTTTCCATCTCTGGATAGGATAAATCCCCATTTGAGTTGTTTCCTCATTGGGTGGAGTCTTGTTTGACTGTTTTCTCTCCAGTTTATTCCTGGATTGAGCTTTGTCTCTTGTGAACGATACCCCGTGGATATCTCTAGGCTGTGAAACCTAGATGGAGAGTGCATTTATTTTGCAATGTAAATACGTGGTCTCCTCAGGAAGGATTTATTCATGGTTCCCCATTGAAGAGGAACTTTGTTCCCTAGTAGTGTTATCACAACCTTTTTCTGGAATATCGACATAACAACAAGCGACTGACTCCTTATTTGAGCAGTTTGATTATTTCTGAATTTCTTTATGTTATGACAAATGGCGGTCCCTTCATGAGCAGTTTGTCCATCCTCGATGAAATTATTGGTTCTCACCTCCAGCAATATCTTCACGATATTTTATGGGTATCTTTTTGGGAAACAACAAGCGGCGGTCTCTTCATGGGCAACTTGTGTGTTATGGATACTCTTGACAAACAGCAAGCGGCGGTCTCTTCATGAGCAACTTGTATGTTATTGTCACCTTTGAAAACATCAAGCGGCGGTCTCTTCATGAGCAACTTGTATGTTATTGTCACCTTTGAAAACATCAAGCGGCGGTCTCTTCATGAGCAACTTATATGTTATGGATACTCTTGATAAACAGCAAGCGGCAGTCTCTTCATGGACAACTTGTATGTTATCAACACTTTTAAAAACAGCAAGCGGCGGTCTCTTCATGAGCAACTTGTGTGTTATTTTTCTCTTGAAAAACATCAAGCGGCGGTCTCTTCATGAGCAACTTGTATGTTATTGATACCTTGAAAGAAACAGCAAGCGGCGGTCTCTTCATGAGCAACTTGTGTGTTATTGGTAATTTTGAAAAGAAACGGCAAGTGGCAGCTTCTTCATGAGCAGCTTGTACGTTAGTATTTTTGGAAGACAGCAAGTGGCAGCTTATCTATTTTAGCAACTTGTGTGTTATTGTTCCCTTGAAAACGACAAGTGGCAACTTCTTTATGAGCAGCTTGTGGGTTATTGGCAACAAGTGGAAGACTCTTCATGAGCAGCTTGTATGCTTTAATTTTCTTTGAAGACAGCAAGTGGCGGTCTCTTTATGAGCAGCTTGTATGTCATTGACACCTTTGAAGGAAGCAAGTGGCGGCCTCTTTATTTGAGCAGCTTGTGTATCCCCAACAATAATGTCTACTCAGCAAATGGCATCCCTTTCGGAAAAGTCTCATGGGGAAGTTTGTTATTTTATCCTTTTCAAGCGATATCTTGGTCAGAGAAGAAATGTGTTACCGTCCTTGGTAAAATTCAGAAATCAGAGATGTTTATCTCCAGCCACAGTGCTCATGTCAATCATTTTTGTTTTCTAGCCACAGTGCTGATGTCAATCATTTTGTTTTCCAGCCACAATGCTGATGTCAATCATTTTGTTTTCCAGCCACAGTGCTGATGTCAATCATTTTCCGGTCTCAGTACTGATGTAAATCATTTCCTTTTCCAGTCACAGTACTGATGTAAATCATTTCCTTTTCCAGTCACAGTACTGATGTAAATCATTACCTTTTCCAGTCTCAGTACTGATGTAAATCATTACCTTTTCCAGTCTCAATACTAATGTAAATCATTCAAGAGTCTCTCATTTGAAGTCTATGACTTTGTTTCCCCAGTGGAGTTACAACCTCTTCCTCTGTGGGATTACTGTATAATGTGCTTGGTTTCTCCAGCATAGTCCGTCTCATATGGCGTCATTCCCCATAAAATTCAAAACATCACATTCATATCATATCGTAAACATAATCGCGGTATCTTAAGGCCAAAAATTGTGTATTCTATATTTAAGTCCCTTCAATCTCGTCGAAATGAAGATCCCAATCTTCATATCTCCAGATAGAAGAAACTTAAATAGGGGCAGCTGTTGTACCCCAATTTTTGACCTCAGATCCCATTTTTATTTTTGCATTTTTTAAGATAAGTCAAGGTCATGAAATACGGTCGGTTTTAACCTCTCACCTTCGAGTTTTGACTATGCGAAGATTGTCAAGTGTTTTGAACATTTTTAGCATATGTATCACTAATTTCTAATCGCATACAAAGGTGTATGTTCATGTTTTCTTTTACTTCATGTGCAGAGACAGGTCTGAATCAAGAGCATCAGGTGTCGCGCCTCAATTAATGTTTTGAGTCTCCCAAGCCAGAAGTACGGTTGATTGTGGATTCTCGAAGACTGATTCATCGAGGCACACCGTTGCACCCTTAATTTCGCCCTTAATTTTTCAGTCGCACATTCATACCATATTTTGTCATTTGGTCACAATCATTAGTAAATATCTTCATTCATCATATTTTGCATCATTAGTCGTATTTAAGTTGACCAGAAAAAAGTCAGTTTAAATCAAAGTTTGTATCGTCTTTCAGTTGTAAAATACCCGGCATTTTGCTTCATGCATTTTTATCTATTTACTCATTCGTTGCATTGCTCCAAGTTGTTTATATGTTGATAATAAAAATATTTTGGTTTTATAGACAAACTGTTAAAAACGATTCGACACTATGCGGGAAAGTAGCGAGAAAATATTTCAAGTTTTCACCTTTTACCGATCATTTTATGAATCTGCGCTTCGCGTAGATTATGACGGTATGCTCGCTTTATTTTTTCGGTACAGTTCAAAGTCTCGTTTTAACCTTAAACGTCTGTTTAGTCTGATATTTTCATTATTATTTTATTTTTGATTTTTGACTTCTTGAATATTTTTTCTTTAATCTTTGTGACATGCAGATTATTTTAATGTGTTCATTTTATTTTTTTCGGATGAATTTTCGCCCGTTCTTTTATCGTTTTCGATCATTTTGGGTCTTTATTTTTTATTCATAAAATATTCAAAAAAATCATTTTAAATTGAGTTATTTTTTATAATTTCAGGTTTTATTTTATTTTTGTCATTCAGGGATTTTTTTTAGTCACAAAAAATATTAATTAGGCTTCGCTTAATTCTCATTGGTCGATAGCATAGTTTGCGGATTGATAGAGATTGAATTCTCATTGGTCGAAAGCATGGTTTGCGGATTGATAGAGATTAGATTTATATTGAACGGCTTGGATTTATTTTGAAATAATAATATTTCTATTCTTTTTCTATTTAAAGGCTTCATTTCTTCTTTGCAAAAGGGGGAAAAAAAAAACAAAAACAACAACCAAAAAGTACTTACAGGCAATTATGTTTGACTTGCTCTCTCTCTCTCCATTACAAAACAAAATCTTCAATTATCTCTCTTGACCCTTCTCTCTCCTCACGCCCATACACTCATCACTCCCTCTGTCTCAAAAACCTCACTCTCATCCCTGCAACCGGCAGCTTCCTCTGTTCATCATCCATCATCATTCCCTTCACCCTCTCTCCATGAACAACAAGCATAAGCAGTAAACCCACTTTCCGACAATCATCCTCAACATAAACCACATCATAAACATCTCACCATCATACAATTAACCAAGCTTCCGGTCCACCTAGCGTATCCGAGTCTTCCGCCGTTTCAGCTGAAGCTACCAAACAGTTACAGTCTGCATCATGCCCTTGACCACTGGAGAATCTACTTGAACACTTCAGAGAAAGCTGGAGAATTTATGTATTCCACAATATCAACATGTTATACTTCCAAATCATATCACAGTACCAGACTCTGAGAAGAATCAGTTTTGATTTGGAACTTTGGGAGTCAATTTTGGAGTCGATACAACAAGCTATGTTAGTGGCCCAGATAGTGAAAAGAGTTTCGATTCCACGCCACTTTCTGAAACTTATCAGAATATTGAAGAAACTGTGGAGGAGCAGGATTCAAGTCAAAATGGTATGCTTACGTCCAAGGTGGAAGATTATCCTGACCATCCACTCTCACACAATAACACGCCTATGAATCTAGAATCAGGTGAGGTTGATGGATCATCCAGTGCTATTCAAGAGTCTAATGAGTCCAAGCAAGATACTGCTTTGCCGTCTGAAGGTCATCAATACCCAGGCATGCATATTTCTCCAAACTATAGTGATGGTTTTGTGCCCCTGATGTTGGGTCCTCAGCTCACACCATCTGATAATTCTGAGTCTCAAGCACGAGATATTTCTCGGCTTCCAAGCTTTGTTGTTCATCAACCATTTGATCCTAATTACTACGCCCAGTATTACCGCTCTGGTGCTGATAGTGAAGGTCGTCTTTCTCCTTTACCTTCTGCTAGAGTTACGACCAAGTACAATGGCGGTGTTCCAGTGCTTCCTACACCAAGTTCTCAGTCTCTTCAAGAGGGAGCTGTCTTGTCGACAGCTGGTCAGACACAACATGCGACTCAAGCTGCTGGGCTGATGCAAAACTCAATAACTGTCAGCAACCATCATAAACCCACACGGTCCAATACTCTCTCTGTCCAGCTTCATTTCGATACCGGTATGGGTTTTTATTTTGTTGAAGCCAAATGATTGTGTATTTCTGTATTATTTAAATTATGTTCACTATGTGTTATTTATTTTGGTAAATATGTTTCATTATTGTGTTTAATTTTATATTGAATTTTGGATAGTGATTAGTTGTGTTAAATTCTTTAAAGAACATGTTGTTGTTTGAAATGTTGTTTGTCTATATTAATTTTAATGTCGATGCCATATAGTTTAATTTGAATAAAGTTTCTAATATCGATACCTTTTCTTTTTGTTTAAAAATTGAATGGTGGTGTTTTTACTTATTGTTGAAATATCATGAACTTTGGCATTAGACAACATGTTTATTGTTTGATTTAATTTGATTGAGACTTTTTGATAATACCATTTGATTTGAGTGGGGTTACTATTGATAATTATGGCGTTGTTTGTAAAGTCGATGTCGACACCACATTGATAGAATTAGTTTCGAATAAAGTTTGTTGGATGTGTCGGGTTATCAAACATGTTAAGATGGAATTATTGAGCCTCCTTGGATAGGTGTTGGTTTCTTCCCGGAGTTTATAAAGAGTTTAAAAAGCTTTGACTCAATTCTTGTTTTGCTCTTTTTGAGTTTAATTTGTATATACCTTGAGTTTAGTTCTTTGCGAATTTTAATTTTGTTTTTTTTTTAGAATGAGAAATTGTATTCATAATGTGGTTTAAATGTGTGTCGTGAACTCTTGGTCGCCAATTATTTCACTACTTCTTTGTTAATCTAAGTTGATTTCAATTTTTGATTTGATTCATCTTTTTGTTTGGTTATGTTTGTGTGGTGATTTTAATTGTGAAAGATCACTAACATATGTTAATTGTTGCAATTTCATTCATTTCATTTTTATACCACTTATGCTACTAATAAGTTTGTTTACTGTGAAGGTTTCCAAGAACTGTTTCAAGCGTTCGTTCTCGCATAGCGCATTTATAATTTTTCTTTATTCCCTTTTCACCTTACCATTTTTGATTTAATATTTGGTATTGTAAATATATACTTGTACACAATATTTTTTACTGTATATTTTACTCATTTCATTGGTAAATAAATTCCGTCTATGTAGATATTATTTTCATTGCATTGTGATTTTATTTTTAATTCCAACTAACTTCTGAAAATTGTGCGGACGCACATAAGTTTCCCGTGCTGTTAGATTTTGTCGGTATATCTCTTGTGATGCAGGGATTCTTATCTGACACCGTGAGCTTTATCCACCGCCTTTGCGCTTTATCTGATGCTTGGAGTATTACCTCACATAAGGTTTTTTTGATGATGTTGTCGGCTTGTGATTTATTTTCACCTAAGGTTTGATATACTCTTAGCTTATTTATCCGTCTGTGGTTTTAATTCCAAGGGAAATGTTTTTAACTTTGTTGACTTCATGTCATCAAATATATTTGTTACAATCATGCGAATACCCTCATCCATTTTTGCTTGTTTACTATTTTTCCAAACTTAAGATTATTTTCCCAAAAAGACTCCATTTTTAAACTCACACCTTTTAAGTCAAAACTTCGACACTAGGTCGTCGTATCTTCAAAATCTCTCCAACACCGATTTTTAGCCAAACGAACCATTTTTAATCGAACAAACAATTTTAACCAAAAACAGATATTTCAAAAGGTTCCTGCGGAGTACCGCAGATGCATTGGGTGCTAATACCTTCCCATTGTATAACCAACCCCCGAACTCTTGATCTCTTTCAAAAACGCGTTGTATTTTTATTACTTTTAAGTATTATTTTACATTGCATATTTTAGGGTTTTATTTCGCTCTTTTCCCTTTTCCCTTGGAAATAATAAAGCGCGGTGGCGACTCTTGCTTTTGTGAGTCAAGTTAATTAATAGCTTGATCACCGATTTTCACCGCTACAGGAATGTCGCCATGTCTGGGTCACATCTGAACTATCTCTAGAAGGAAATCTGGAATAAGTATCGGAATGTCGCCAAATCTGGGTCACATCTGAACTATCTCTAGAAGGAAATCTGGAATAAGTATCGGAATGTCGCCAAATCTGGGTCACATCTGAACTATCTCTAGAAGGAAATCTGGAGTAAGTATCAGAATATCGCCAAATCTGGGTCACATCTGAACTATCTCTAGAAGGAAATCTGGAATAAGTATCGGAATGTCTCCAAATCTGGGTCACATCTGAACTATCTCTAGAAGGAAATCTGGAATAAGTATCGGAATGTCGCCAAATCTGGGTCACATCTGAACTATCTCTAGAAGGAAATCTGGAATAAGTATCGGAATTTCGCCAAATCTGGGTCACATCTGAACTATCTCTAGAAGGAAATCTGGAATAAGTATCGGAATATCGCCAAATCTGGGTCACATCTGAACTATCTCTAGAAGGAAATCTGGAGTAAGTATCGGAATATCGCCAAATCTGGGTCACATCTGAACTATCTCTAGAAGGAAATCTGGAATAAGTATCGGAATGTCGCCATGTCTGGGTCACATCTGAACTATCTCTAGAAGGAAATCTGGAATAAGTATCGGAATGTCGCCATGTCTAGGTCACATCTGAACTATCTCTAGAAGGAAATCTGGAATAAGTATCGGAATGTCGCCATGTCTGGGTCACATCTGAACTATCTCTAGAAGGAAATCTGGAATAAGTATCGGAATGTCGCCAAATCTAGGTCACATCTGAACTATCTCTAGAAGGAAATCTGGAGTAAGTATCGGAATGTCGCCAAATCTGGGTCACATCTGAACTATCTCTAGAAGGAAATCTGGAATAAGTATCAGAATGTCGCCATGTCTGGGTCACATCTGAACTATCTCTAGAAGGAAATGCTTGTGATATTGTCAGGACACTTGGACTGCACGTAACCCTTTGATGAGATTGACGTTTAAATGCCCCAAGTGATGGTGAGGGAGACTTGCCCCAGGTTACTCTGCAAATTGAGAGATTTCTTGAAATCTTGACTGGACCGCCCCAGGTGTGCTGGATAGTGACATGTCATGCCCCTTGTTGATAGGAGATTTGCAATGGAAGTGTCATCCTTTTTGAAGTGATTTTGTTCACTGAGAGGTCTTTCGTTCCCTGGATATTCATTGTGTGAATTTCTCCGCTTTCAAACAAATAGCCAAATGCAAATAGTGATATTCAAGTAATGCAAAGTTTATGTCTGTCTTGAAGTTTTGAGAAAATGCGTTTTTTAGCATAAAACTTTTGATAAGACAAAATCAACACAAGATTTAGAGAAAAGCCTTACAGGAGTTAGGATACCTTTTGTAACAGTATGCTTTTGAACTAACCCATGCTTCAATTAGGACTTTTGAAGGGTTGTAACGTGGTCTGGTTCACGGTTTAAGAAACAAAGGATAAAGGCTCAAAGTATATTTGTACCCACCCACTCTTCGTGATGTCCTTCAATCCTAGACTCAGTTAATTGTGTGTCGAACTCTATTCGAATTTGGAACAATTTTTTTTTGGTGATGGTTCACACAAGTTGAATTTGGAAGGCAGTCATCATCTCCTTTTTCTTTTGCAACATTTTTCATGTTGTTTAAGGATTTATAATGACCTCTTTCTTGATTTGTTATCCCTGACTTTTGCCTGACTGTTCCTGCTTTCGAGATTACAGTCAGCGGGATGCCCCAGCTTTCTTAAGCCTCCTTTATAGGTTTTGGCTCAGTGGGCTTTTTCTTTTTTGAGAGATAATGATTGCCTATGAGATAAGGAACCATCACTGTCTTTTGATTCCAGAGGAATGCTTTTTTTTTGATGTCGTTCGTTGTATTACGAACTGAGAGTTTGTGACTTCAATGCACACCTTTTTTGGATTAACCGAGAGACTACCCTGCCCCAGGTTTAAATAAAAGGTTTTAATTTGTTTAGAACAGAAAACTCCTACTTCTTTGGCTCGAAGGGGTTGACTAGGGATTATCTTCCTTATAACTCCAGTGTTTAGGATTTGAAAGAAATGCCTGTACATCATCAGCAAGGTCTGTTCAAAAGCATATTGTATGAGATTATGGTATTGTTTCGTCATCCTCCCTCTAAAGGCTTGCAGCTTTTTATCAAGAGTTAAATATCATAAAGAAAACATAAGAGTAGTGAAAACGAATGGATGAATTCAAGACAAACATATGCAATGCATTAATGAAACAAAGTTTGACATCAACAAATAATTGTTTGAATCACAAAAGAAATTACAACATTGAAAATTCAAATGGAACAAAAGTCTCTCAGTTCGAGCTTTGTCATTTCAGGTGGAGAAACCCTTAACGGAAGATTTTCATCTCGCCATCTAGCATGAATCTCAGCACTCCAATGTCAATCAGATCTTGAATCTTGTTCTTCAAGGCCCAACAGTCGTTGATGTCATGTCCCGGACTATAGGAGTGGTATACACAAAATTCATCAGGGTGATAGCTAGGAGCAGAGGTATTGGGCTTCCGAATAGGATCCCTTAAAGTAGTCAGATTGACCTCCAACAAGCGTTCCAATATTAGAGATGACGGTATGTCAGTCTCAGTGAACTGTCTTCCCGACGTATTTTGCTTACGCCGATTACCCCGTTGACGCTGACGCGGTTGTTGATGTGCTTGTGACCCTGAAGCAAGTAGAGGAGCCTTTCCCTTGTCTTCTTGTCTCAAAGGGGGTTGAATGATGACTTGCTCTTCAACCTCAGATGTTTGCCCCACTTGGTTGTCCCGAAGCAGTTGGTTGACGAGAACTCTGAGCTCCTCTTGTCTTTGAGCCAAGTCCTGGATGAGAGCCATCTGGCCCACCAGTTGTCCCATCATCTGGATCTTCATTGTAGCCAGCTCAAACTGTAGTTGCTCCAACTGATCACTCCTGGCATTGCTTGAATTCCCTTGGACCAAGCCCCTTGTGAGGAGAGCTTTCACTTCTTCTTGCCCCTGGGACAAGTTTAAGAACATTTCTTGAAGTTGAGCATTTTGGTCCTGGATATCTTTGACAGTCCTCTCTAGAGCCATCTCTACTGAAATAAACAGTAGGAGAATAAGGAAACCTGAAAAGGAAAAACTGTTATGATGCAATGCATGATATGTGAATGCATGTTTTCAAGGATCTCTCGGGGTAAACACGAGAAAATGTTAGAGGTCGAACTTTGGTTAACATCTTTGATTGGAGAACTTCGTATCAGTGGACGTCTTTCCACGAGAATCAAGCTCACCATGTCAAGTGGGTCATAGCCCCTGATTCAAGTTGTTGCACTTGATTTTTGATGGCATTTGTTTAGAGGAGAAACCTCTTGCCCCTTTGGTAGATGTCTGGTTCAACGTACCCTGCATCAAAAGACCCTCGAGATCCTTGAAATGGTTATTGAAAATGCTATGGTATGATGTCATGATGTTATGTACATGTATGTAAAAACAAGTAAGTGTATATACAGGTAATCATATTCACAAAGAGCAAACAAGTCCTTAGGTTTAGGCTTGCATGGGGTTTGTAGGTAAGTACCCTTTTGAAGTTAGTTGGCTCATCCTGTCCTAGAAATAAAAATCGGGTTCTAAGGAGCTCAATATCATTGGATTATTTTCTATGTTCATTGTTTTGGTTTAGCCACTTAACTGGCGACCAAAATATTCCAAGAAAACAACCCACAATGAGTGTAGTATCGAGTATCTACCAACTTCGGACTGCACCAAAGTCGGTCATCTCACTACCCTTAAAAAGGCTAAGATGGTCAAGTAAGGTTCTAAGAGTTCGTTAGTGCTTCATGACATCACTCAGCGGCCCCGTATTCTCATTGACTACTCAAGGGCTACCGGTACTCACAAATATGTCACACTAACATAGCTTACTGCTTCAACCATGTCGGTATACCCCACACAGTTCCCTCACAATTTTATTGCTATTTACCTAAAAAGGTGCCCCAAATCCGGGTGTAGGATTTACAACAAACCCAAACAAGGACCCAAAAAGTAAAGCAATCAAAGCAATCAAAGCAAGTATGTAAAGGTGATCTAAAACCCTAAGGTAACCCCACTTTTAGAATGAATCCCCAGCAGAGTCGCCAGTTCTGTGATACGGTGGGAGAACTGACTTGAGGTTTTTTGCGTTTGTATTTGCACTTGTTCGGTTTAGCAAGAGTCGCCACCGACTTTTTATTTATCCTAACGAAAGGTTAAAAAGCACAGGAAAAACCTTTGATATGTTTTCGTGGGTTCGGGGGGTAGATTATGAAAAGGGAAGGTGCTAGCACCCTTTTCATCCATGGTTATCCATGGGCTCTTAGTTACTTGTTTTAGATCACTTGCCTTGATTTTCAATTGTGTGTGAAATGGTGTTTTGTGTGTGTGGTTTTTTGAAAATGTTTTGGAAAAAGATGCCTTGTCTAGGCAACCGTTGTAACAATTCTTTACTCGAATGTTTTACAAAGGTGTGTGTCTTTTTGAAAAGATGTTTCAATGTTTTTTGAAAGTTGTTTTTGGAAGTTGTGTTTGTGATGTGTGTTTGAAAGTAGGCAAGTGTGTTTTGCAAGTTTGATCAAGTAACTAAGAGTTGTCTACCCCTAAATTTACTCAAAGATCTTTCTCATATTTTAACCCTTTTAACAGTGTTGTTTCACCATTGTATTTGGTGAACAACCTTGTGTTAGGATGTTAACGGGACAGGCGCGAGTCATCGTTTAGACCATGAATGCAATAGTGCCAAGTGTCTTTGGCAATTTTTGAGGGACTATGATCATTTTGTTTAGGCGACTTCTAAAGCGTCATCGAGGGACTATGATCATTTGATTTGTTTTTGTTTTGCCAAAGTACTTGACATGCAAACATGGCCCATTTTTTGAAGGCAACAAGCGGGATTACCCTAGGGGTGCAAGTGTGATTTGTGTATTGATTTTCATGCATTTGTCTTGTATTAGGTTATCTAGCGGTTGATTTTGAATCTTCGCATACAAAACCCTAATTACTATACAGTATATGAAAAGCGATAAATTGCGGGAATTTAAAGTCTAAGCTATTACAAATAAGTATCCGGGGATGAGGGTACAAATATTTACAAATGGGGATGAGTCTTATCAGGATAGTAGTGTCCAAATATTATTTACAACCAAATCGAATCGCATTCTCAATGTAAAATATAGCAAAGTATAAGGATAAAAGAGAAACAAAAGTATTATGCAATGTATGTGATTATTTACAAATGATTAAAATGTCAACCTAATGTATTAAGTATTATTATTATTTTTGTGTTTTTTGTTAATGATATAAACAAAGGTTTTAAAAAAAGAAAAGAAAATTGTTTAAATTTAAGTATTCTATTATCTGTGTATTTAGTTAATGTTTTTATGTATAAGAAGTTCTTAAAAGAAAAAATATTTTAACTTAATAAAGAAAATCTATTACTTACATATTTTTGTTAATGTTTTATATACAAGAAAATTATTTAACTCAAAACAAAAATATTATTTATGTATTTTTTGTTAATATTTTAAAAGAAACTTATATAAAAAGTGATTTACTAAAAAAGTTTTAAAACCCAAAATATATTATTATTTTTTAAAAGGAAATAGGAATTAGTTTTAAAAAAAGAAAAAAAGAAGAGTATTAGTTTGTATATACATAAAAAAGGTTAAATGGGCTTTAAGAAAATGCTTGGCCCAAAAAGATCAAAATGAACAGATTTGCAAAAGGGGGGTGTAGGCGCTGAAAGAGGGGTAAGGCGCTAGAATTGAAATGGGCTTAGGCAGTTTACGCAAAGGACAGGCCCAAATGCTGTTTGACAAATTTGTTTAGGGTTTGAGTTGTTTTGTCTCAGAACAAGGGTTTGTGTTGAACAACGCCGCTTCCATCTTCTTCTTCGTTGTCCTCTTCATCTTTCTTAACCAAGGAGAGCTTCTAACTAACTCCTCCCATGCCTGGCTACTGGACGCCATCTCCGCTTCCTCCTCCTCGTGGTAGCTCAGGCGGTGACAACAAGGTATTATTCTCAGCTTTTCATGTTTTAGGGTTTCAAAGATTTATCTCTTGCATGTTTTACCTCTTACACGTTTTGACTTTCTGTGTTGTCTATGTTTATGTGAGGTGTTAAAAAAGAAAAGGGAGGAGTTACTACCTTTAGGGTTTTTGGAGAAGAGGCAGAGAAGTGGACAGGAGGCGTCTCCGGTGGCCAAGGCGAGGGAGTACGTGATGCTGAGCTTGCTGGCCTCCCTGGTATTTTGTATCTTGCTTATTTTTTTGATGAAGATGCTTGCTTCTGAAAACGCTTGTATAGCTTCTTTTCCTCTTCTGATTGCTTTCTTTATTTCCAATGCTATGATGATTTTGATTATGAGTATTCGTGCTTCTGAGATGCTTTCACAATCTTCCTCTCTTTGGGTTTTGTTTCTTTTCAATGATGATAAATATCTGAGAATGTTTGGATTTGTTTGATTCTGACTTTTTTTCTTTTGAACTTGGTTGGTAATTTTTGCTATTTTGGCCCTGTGATGAACATGGTTCTGAGGGTGTTTGGGATTTGTTTGATTCTGACTTGGTTTGGATATTTGGATGTGTTAATGTTGTACAGTTTGTTGGGGTTTAGGCTTTGACAGGCTTGTGTTTTAGCTTGAAGCAGGCTTTTGGATGAACAAGCTTTTAGGCTTGCTTCTGTTATGTTTTTGACAGGCTTTTTGATTGCTTGTTTGAGTTTTGTTTGAATAAGGCTTGAGACAGGTTTGTTGGGAAGCTTGAATGCTGTATAGTTTTTGACAGGCTGGTTGGATACAGGCTATTGTTTGCTTGCTTCTACAAGTTTTGCTTTGGCTTCAAGGCAGTTTGAAGCTTGTTCTTATTCAGGTTTCAGGGCTTGAGGTTACAGGCTCATTGGCTTGTATCTGTAACAAGTTTTTGAGGGTTGCAAGGCTTGAGGTTACAGGCTTCAAGGTTTTGGTTGTTTTTTGAGATCTTTTGCAATGTTACAGTTTGTGGTATATATTTTTCTATGTGGTCCTCTGTCCTCTCTTGAACTGTTCTGATGCTCTTTGTTTTATATCTCTTTGTCTTAAGCCTGCCCACTGTAAGCCTCTCTACTTCTCTCTCTCTTTCTCTCTCCACAGAAAAAAGCATTTTTTATTACTTAAACTGTACTTATTTCTGAAAAAGTGTGGCCTGGAAAATGATGGAAATTTGAAATAAGTTTGCATTTTTGGCTTTCCTCTGCATCTTTCCCGATTTCCTGCATTGCTTTGATATCTTGTTAACAGCCTTTTGACAGTTTGACAACTTTGCACTTTTGACAAATTGGTTTGCCTAGTTTGATAGTGTAATTCAGTTTAGTTTGTCACTTGTGACTTGGTTTGGCATTTTGAACTGTGCAGCTTGTTTTGGAATTATGCAGCCTTGTACATTTTGTTTAGTATGCTGCCTTGTATTAATTCATATGCTTGCAAACATATTTTCTTTCCTCTTTGTGAACCAAGAGTCTTCTTGCGATTTGCAGAGAGGGAGAACAAACTTATTCCGGCCAACACTTTTAATGATGAGTTTTAATTATCTGTCTGCCTTTTTAATTCATCTATGTTTGACTTCTTTCTTTTTTGTCTTTGCAGATAAAAATCAGTTGAGCAATGGGGAGCAGTAGTAGAAGATGAAGATTTAGGATAGATTTAATTTATTTTTAATCATTGTAATAATATTATTGTAAACAACTGTAAATAAATTCAGTGTTCAAATAATATTTGTAACAAACAATTAAAAATGAATAAAAATCTTTCTTTGTCAGTTAATCTCTTTTAAATCATTGTCTATTTAATTATTTAAGTTTCTTGAATTAAAATAACTGGAAGTAAATCCCAATTATTCTAACTTAGATAAAATAAATAATTAATAAACACCGTAGTCTTGCAACTTTGCATTAATCAATAATAAACCCGGCGTCCCAATTAACCATATGTATTGCACAGTCAATCAAAACAAATGTCCATACGCCTTTCATTTCACTGATTAGACCAATACTTCAAACTCTCAATCAGAAGCCTCAGCCCATGTCCCAGATGTTTAGACCTTGAGAAACAAACAGAAATTTTGAGCAAACGTCAAAGCAGTGTAACAGCCAATTAAGACACTGTGGATTCAAATTCTTCTGAAAATGCGCGTGCAAACCCTAATTCTTGATTTATTGTCAAAGAAGCATCTGCCTGATCAAACCCTAAGCCAAACTCAACCAAACCCTAGTAATCTGCTTGAACTGATTCAAAAGTTAATGGAAACCCTAATTTTGTTTGACTGGTAAGAAAAGTCTGTTTGACCGATTCTTGAGCCAATCTGAAAAATCAGGAAAAGCCCGAAGCTGTGATTTCTTGTAAAAAAGGGGAGGGCAAATTTTGGGGTACAACAGACACTTTCTCTGGTTCAATTAAATCGCTCCAAAGATTTATTCTGATTCTTTTCCACTTAAAGATTATTCAAGACCTCTGCTAGTTTAGTTTAAATTGATTAATGGTTTATCCTGATTCTGTTCCGATAAACACTTCTTCTGGTTCAGTTTAAATCGACCAAATATTTATTCTGATTCTTTTCCAGTTGAAGTCAAGCTTAGACTTAGGCTAATTTTTTTCAACAATCACTTTTGGGTGACATCTATAAAACCATCTCTGACAACTCTCCATCACCTCTCCAAATGGCATCTTTAAGCTCATTCCCTACACAATCAACCACCACATCATCGAGTGGAAATTTCCGGGCACTCTAGTGTTCAATCATCTTCCACCTTCAAGTCACGAATGGAGGACTCGCCAATCTAACTCTCCAGGTTTAAGAAGATTGAACAGGGGCAGCTATTGTACCCCAAAATTTACCCTCTCGTCTCTCAAGACATTTCCTCACAAGGATTTTCAAAAGTTCAAATTTGCACAAAGTACAATTGGGCTTTCAAGCATCAAATCGAAGAAGAGCATGCCTGCTTCAATTTCACATCCTTCGATTGGGCATTTGGCCTCTTTCGATGCAAGCTTGGTTTGTATCCTTCAATTGAGCATTGGCCCCTGACATGCTTGATTTGATTCATAAAGCAATGTCTATCTGCATGCAGCCTTTGATTGAGCAATTACCTTTTTCCTGCATGCTTCAATTCACAAAGCAAGGGACTCCCACCATGCTAGTGTACACAAGGCAAAAGCTTCCCTATGGCTAGCATTCATATTAGCACCCACACGGCATTGTCTATCTTCATGCTAGCTCTGACTGGGAAAAGTCTCCCTTTGAAACAACTTGCTTTCGATCCACAAGGGCAACACCTATCTTTATACAAGCTTCGACTGGGCATTTGTTTCCCTTTGAAACAGCCTCCTTCGATTCAAAAGGAAACGACCTTCTAAAAACTTCCTTCGATTTAGAAGGAAATGGCCTTCTGAAGGTTTCCTTCGATTGCATCATTTACCTCCTGCATGCAACCTTTGATTGGACATTGGTTATTCGTGCAAGCTTTCGTTTGAGCAAAGGCCTCTTGCATGCTTGCTTGGAGTCATAAAGCAGTGACCTCCTGCTGGCAAGCCTTCGATTGGACAAGGGCCACCTTCACACAAAGCTTTGAATTGAGTATTGGTCCCCTTTGAAGCAACATACTTCGAATCAAATCTGAACCCTTCGAGCAAGCTTGGTTGAAGAACATTGATCAAATCTAAAAGCCTTATCCTCAAAATCTCACTTGTCAGGCTATGTTGCTTCCAAATATTTACATAATCAGAGGCTTACACAAATTTGTGATACATTACACGAAGGTTCAAAGCTTTATCCATTGGATAATACCATTCTTGGATGAAATGGAAAAAAGCTATGTACCTTTTTTTCATAAAGAGTACTTTAATCACAAAGTTAGCTCCCAATCTGATTTTTGCCTGAATACAAGAAATGTCAAAAGCATGAGTCCAATCTCCTGTCCCCAACAGACACCAGGCCCCACTTGTACTTGAAACTTGGGAACAACAAAAAGGGATCAAACTTGTTTTCGTTTTCAACCAAACCATGGTTTGTTATCCTACAAACCTGGTTACTCCAACATCTCTAACCTTTTCTCTATAAATAGAGAAACCATTTGCAAGTTGAAACAGGACTTTGGGGTGGTGTGGAAAGAATCTTCAAAAAACTTTCAAACTCTCAAAACTCACAAACACTTAACACACTCTCAAACCCAGAATTAAAAGACCATACTTTTTCCTTTTCCTTCGAATCCAGTCAAAGAAATACCACACTTGTTTCTTTCCTTCAAATCCAGGAGCACCCAAGGCAGCAACTCAAGGTCAAACACATACATTCCAACTTCAAGCAAGGTAAGTCCTCTTAACCTTAAGCTTTTCGTTTCAAACATGACATGTAAATAACCATTTCTTTTCGTTTCAAACATCATTATTATCCTTTGGTTTGTTTTCGTTTCCACCTTTTCAGTTTGTTTTTGTTGCTAATCTTTTGGATTTGTTTCTTTGTTTATCAAACACATTTTAAGAACTAACCTGGCCATGAAATAATACTAGCATATCCTCAGCCTATGCTGCTATTTAAATCCCAAACGAAAGAAAACAGGAGGAAGGATGTATGAATCGAAGCCTTAGGCTTCGCCCCAAGTTGCTATCTAACCTCAAACGAAAGAAAGCAAAAAAAAAAGGCGTGATAGAAGGATACACTCACGTTGGCTTCCAGGCCAATTGAAAGAAGCAGAAAAAGGGTGAATCGAAGGGTGCATCTCACGCTGAATTCCAGGCCCAAATCGAAAGAAGCCAGGAAGAGTTGAATCGAAGGGCGCTATTGCCTGGATCGAAGAACTTATTTTCCTTTTTTATTTTGTTTTGTTTTTTACATTTTTCTTACTGTTCAATATGGTTGTAATAGCGTAGGACCTTATTTTTCACATTTTTACCGCTTTATATGAAATGTTAGTCATTAGGGTGTGTATGGAAAGATAAAAACTATACTTAGACCACCCTAAATTCAAAGACATAATGAATGCAATCAAACACACTATTCACAGACATGCACCTCTAGGAAAATCTCACTTGTTGCCTCGAAAAATAGTCATGTCCCTCGAATATGGGCATTCTAGCAAAGACCCTCGATAAAAGATCGTAGTCCCTCAATGACCCTCGATGTTGCCTTCGGTAAATAATCTAGTCCATAACTAAATTTCTAAAATTCCCCATAGGTTACCTTCTATGACTATACAAACGACCCACGCCCGTCCCTTCACATCCAACGATGGGGCTTCTTATTAATCAATGGTAAGATAGCAATATCTAAAGGAGGAGGAAAAGAACATTAGACCTTTCGAGTAGGTAGGACGCTCGTAGTTGCTTGCTTAATCATAACTAAAAAACCATTTTCACACCAACACTTTCAATTGAAACATTTTCAAAAGTAAAAGCTCTTTGTACGCATTCTTATAGAGACGAGAATCATTACAAAGACACTTTTCAAAATCACTTTCAAAAACATCTTCCACAACAAACACCTCTTTGAAATATTTTCAAAACCAACACTTTGTACTCATTCTTATATAGACGAGAATCATTACAAAGATGTTTTCAAAATATTTTCAAACCCACACCACAAAGCATATTTTCAAACAAAAGCAAGTGATCTAGCAAGCAACTAAGAGCTCGTAGATAACTACGGATAGAAAGGGTGCTAATACCTTCCCTTTTCATAACCTACCCCCCGAACTCAATAAATAAATCTCAAAGGTCTTTCATGTTCTTTTCATCCTTTCCTTGTTGGATAAAAGAAAAGTTGGTGACGACTCTTGCTATCCGCAACAATTGTGATCAAATGCAAAAACACCCAAGTCAGTTCTCCCACCGTATTACAATTAGTTCCTTTCTTAACCCATAAATAGTGTCCACTTGCCATACTAAAGTTTCTAACGTAGCAAGAATTAGGTTTATGGCTAAGAATATCACAATAAAAACAATTTGGAATAAAGTTTCTCTTGTATCTTGGAACTTGCTTTTTCTTAACAACTCTTTTCTTTTTCTTTTGATGAATATGCTCATTTTGAACATTGTTGGCCTTCTTGGTTTCATATTGATTACTAGCCTTTACAAAAACGGTTTCGTTGGAACTTGATTTATTTAATTTTGAATAACCAAGTCCACTTTTGTCATTTGGATATCTTTGTTTACTAAGCAATCCTTCCAAACCAATTTGACCCTTTTCATATTGTTCGATAACTCTTTTTAGTTGAACAATTTGAAAAGTATATGATTCATATTTTTTGCATACAAAGTCTTGTTTTTCTTTAAGAAAAACTTGTTCTGACATTCAAGATCCTTGTTCATAGTATCAATCTTTTCTTGAAAATAAATAAGTTCCTTTTCTTGTGTTGATACCTTTTTATTCAAGACTTTGCATTCATTTAGAAGTTCATCAATTGCGCCTTGAGCATTTGCATCATAAAGTGTAAAATTTGTATTAACCTCTTCACTTTCATCATCATCGGATTCATGAGTAGCCACCAATTCTAAATTTGCACATTCATCATTCTCCGATTCAGAGAATGTACTAACTTGATTGTCATCCCAAGCGATGTAGGCTTTCTTGTACTTGGAGTCTTTGATAACACAAATTTATATCGTATATTCAAACTGATTTGCATAAATAAAGTTACCATTTTGTCTTGATTATGTTACATTAAGTTGGTATTTCGAGTTTGTTTCAGGTAATTATTCCATCCAAGGCCTATATGAGAAAAGGAGAAGAAATGGAAAATAAATGCACTCAAAATCAGAAAAACAGCAGAAATAGCAGAGAATTCGTATCAGAAGGCTGTGACAGTCGTCACACCTTCCATTCTTTCCGACATAAGCTAAACAAGTGTGCCCCTCAGTACACTAACCATGACGCTCGACACAAGTCAAATATGTGTGCCCCTTGACACGCAATATATGATGATCGACACAGATGAAAATATGTGTGCCCTATGAAACACATTGCATGCCACTCGTCACAGGCTAATTTCAATGTTAAACACGAAGTCTTCTCCATGTCTTCTTCACGTAACCACTCACGAAGCCCAACTTTCCATTATCACTCCATGATCTTTTCAACATCCCATTTTACCACTTCTTTATCCACTTTGTCCATTATCTCCATTACTTCTCACATAAAGCTGTAACTTCCATTTTATTTCTCTATATATAGGATCTTAGAAATTAGTTTGAGACATCTAAGTTTTGTGTGTAGATTATTATTCTTAGTTTTTAGGCAGAAAAGTTTACCATGTAAAAGTGGTAGTTTATCACATCTAGGAACTACTACACTATTAGTTTTAGGCCTACAATTTATGTACTCTTGGATCACAATCTTGTCGACATTATTTCAAAGCTTTATTCAAGTTTTAAGATTTATTTCATTCGTAGTTTTATTCAAGTTTATTTCGTCTGCTTTACTTCCAGTTTTATTTATTTGCAATTATTTTAGCTTCTTGTTCTTATAATATTATTTTATCATTACAAATCTAAATATTCATATGTTCGTGGTTAATAATTATAATTGCATGTTTGTTTCTTTAAGTATGTCTGGCTAAATTGTTTAAAGTCCGGTATGTGAGGAACGTCGTCTCCGACGAGACTCAGTAACGAATGTTGGCTTAATATTTAATTTAGAAATTATGTTTTGGTCTTTGTTTTTAAACTTAATTTAAATAGATTTGTCACGAGAGTGAGAGGTTACTTAACATGATTTTGCCACGAGAGTGGAAAATTAGCTAAGGTTCGAGCCGGCACTGCGAGAGCATGGGGGTCAAACCGGATAGTAGAAACTAGGCATTAATTATAAACACAATGAAAGTGCTTTAGGATTAATTAGAACTTGTTCAGTTTTAAAAACACATTTCTTAATTAAAATGGGAGAGCGAGAGAAAAATCTCATGGTTAAGGAATGTAGATTTATTCAAAACCATGAGAGTGTGAGGTTCAGTCTTTAAATTGATACTTTATGCTAAACATATTTTTAACATCAGTCTAAGCCAACGAGTTACAAAGGACCAAAGGTATGCGAAATACACATTCCGGTCTCTCTTTTCATATATATATTTCCTTAATCTTATTTTATTTCAGTTTTAGTTCTTAGTTTCCCCTAAATTAATCATTCATTATCCTTAGTGTAATACGGTGGGAGAACTGACTTTTATATTGGTTTTGCGTTTTATCGCAATGTCGCGGTTAGCAATAGTCGCCACTGACTTTTCTTTTATGAAATAAAGGAAAGGGAGAAAAGAACAGGAAAGACCTTTCGAAATTTTTTCTGAGTAAGGGGGTAGGTTATGTAAAGGGAAGGTGTTAGCACCCTTTCCATCCGTAGTTATCTACGTACTCTTAGTTGCTAGCTCATTTTGAAAATTGCTTTGTGTTTGTATGTTTGAAAATATTTTGAAAAGACGCCTTAATGCAGCAAACTTTGTAATGTTTCTCGTATGGCTGGGAACATATACAAAGGTTTTTATCTTTGGGAATATTTTAGAAAAGGAGTGTATGCATGGAAAATTGTTTTATTTTGAGCAAGCATCTAAGAACTATCTACCTACTCGAAAAGGTTTGTTCTTTTCCTCTTTTCCTTTAGACACTGCTATCCTACTATTAGTGAGTATGTAGCCCCATCGTTGGATATTTGAGGGAAAATCGAGGGTCATTGTACAGTCACAAATGCAACTTGGCAAGATACTTTAGTAACACCTCTAAGGTTTTAAGATCATGTACCAAGGCAACATCGAAAGGGCCATTTTATGATCTTTGAACCAAAGGGTTGCCACTAAAATACCTCACGTTCGAGAGTTGTGACCATTTTATTCCGAAGGCAACCAAAGTGGGAGTACCCTAGAGGTGCACATGTGCAGGTGTGTTGTATTTCAGTTATTTGTCTTTGATGTTTAAGTTTGCTAACGTTTACTTTTAATTCTTGTCATGCAATCCTATTAGGCATATATCTAATAGTTTAATATATATACAAGTGCACAAATTTAAAGTGCGGAATTTAAACTAACTATTACATGGCTTCGGGGAGGGGGAAATTACAAGTCCAAAACTGGGGGTAAAAACAATAAAGAAATCCTAATTTTAAACTATTACAAACCATGGGCAGATACAATATTTCAAAAGTAATAATGCGGAAAATAAAGAACGCGCAAAGATTAAGAAGGAACGTCTAAAAACCCAAAAAAAGTCAAAGCAAATTAAGACAATTTTTGTTGTTTTTGTTTTGTTTATTTTTAAAAAATATATTTAAATTAAAAATTAAAAAGTTAAATCTAATTTAAATTAATAGAAGAAAATGAACATTGATTAAAATTTAACTATAGAAGAAAATCTAATATTATTTTGTTTTTTATTATTATTAAGAAAAAGATTTGAAATTAAATTAATCCTAATTCTAATTGATTAATTAATTAAAAAAACAAAGGTGATTAAAATAACTAATTAAAATTAATTTAATTAATGAAAATCTAAGTCTAATTATTTTTGATTTGTTTGATTTTATGATGTCTTTTATGATTTTTTAATAGGAAAATAAATTGTTAAAATAAAAGAGATAAATGAAAATGAAATAAAGCAAAAAAATAAATAAATGGGACATATGCTACGAATCCAACCATGGTACTGGTTTGATCTGAAATGGTTCGTAGTGTTGGATCCGAAACTCAAAAGTTCATGAGCCCTAACAATGGCAAAACTGGATTCCTGCGTCAAAACTCAAAGACAATGGTTCTAAAACAATCCAAGCATCAGTGTGAACATGTATGAGTGTTTTAAAACAATTTATAACGTGAGAATTAAAAAATTTGAGATTGAGAAATTTACCCAACTAGAGCAACCTCGTAGGTGTATTCTAGCATGCTTCGATCTACAAGAAGGATAAGAATGAGATCCTTAGAGCTTCAGTAACACGATGCAAGGCTTCATTTTGATGAATATGGGCTAGAAGTTTGAGTTTCAAATTTTGCAATTCTTGAGAATTTTGTGAAAATTTTGAGAGCTTATCTAGGCAGTTCGATATGTGTCCTTTCTTGCTTGCAATGTAATATATTTATAGAGGGAAGAGAGGACTATAAACCATCACGGAAAGAATCAATCCATTAACCATGGCCTTAAAACAAAAAATCAAAAAATTTGAAAAGTTTCCAAACTTCATGATCCCTTACCATTTTTGTTTGATTCTTTCCCTTTTCAAATTTTGCATGAACCTAGACACTTTCTATGTATCTTGCACGAATTATTGGGCTTTATGATGGATCAAGCCAAACCCATATGCACTAGCCCATTAGTTTTCACATTTTATTTGATTTAATTCATATTTAAATGAATAAAAATTAAAATAAATAAAAATAAAAATAAAAATAATGAATAGATAGATTTATAGGTCCTTGGACATATCATGAGTATTTTTAACTCTAAAAAGTTAGGCCCAATAACTTAAAATCACAAATTTGCTCAATTGAGATTTCATGCATTTTCTTGAAAATTTCCCAACTTGTGAACTTCATAACTTGCTCAAGTTTCATATTTTGTAGATGATCTTGGACTTTTTGGAAATCCCAAGATGTCCTCTACACTTTCTCTTTTAATAATTTTTGCATTTTGAGATATTATATTGATGTAAGTTGCCTTGACAAAAAGTGTCTTTTGTTGACTTTCTGAAAATGACTTATAATGTATGAGATCATATCTTTCAAATTATGTATCTTTTGGACTTGATAATAAAAGAAAAGTTGTATGGAATTGAATTTTCTTCAAAATGGGATTTTTTTGGGAAAAGTTGATGAAGCATGTGAAAGTTATGCCTGGTCAAAGTTCAGTTGACTTCTCCTAAGGAAACCCTAATTTGGCAATTCTTGACTTTTGATGATCTGAGGACTTTCCTTGAGGAATCATGATCAACCCTTGATCAAATAATTAATATGACTTAAAAATGTTGAGGTTGACCAAATATCTTGAAGTTTGACTGTATATTGACCATAATTGACTTTTTGACCAATACAATTGATTTTCAAACATTTGAGCCATTAATTGAGCAAACTTGTGATGCAAGGCAAGAAACTTGGCATGGATATTCTTGAGGACATATTAGGAACCATGGAAATCACTTGAGGCATTTGAAACCCAAACTTCTTTGTGAAAAGTGAAACTCTAGTTGGAAGTCCATTGCTTAGGAGGAGAATTTTTCAGGTCAATTCTTAGTCAACCTTGAACATTTGGGGACCTCTATGAGCATGTCTTGAATAAAATGAGAGGGAAAATTTGGGGGTACAAAAGCTGCCCCTGTTCAATCTTCTTAAACCTTAAGAATTAGATTGGCATGTCTATCATTCGTAATCTGAAGGTGGAAGATGATTGAACACTAGAATGCCCAGAAATTTGTACTCGCATGTGCACGAAGTAACGATGTTGGTTGATGATATCAGGATTGGGATTATAGATGCCATTTGGAGAAGATGACTGAGAGTCGTCAGATATGGGCTTATAGATTCCATCCAAAGTAAATGTTGACTCCAAACTGGAAAAGTATCAGAATAAATTTTGCGGTTGATTTTATCTGAGCCATAAGAGGTCTATGTATCTGACTTCGTATGAGAAGTATACTACAATGAGTTTGTGTCCGATTGTATCTAGAATATGTGTTGGGGAGTGTCAGAATGAATCTATGTCGTGATTGTATCTGGAGATATATTGGGTATGAGTATCAGAATGAATCTATATCTTGATCGTATCTGAACTGAAAAATGTATTGAATGAGTATCAGAATGACATCCGTATTTGGAGAGAATCTGAACTGTATCTGAAAGATGTACTAAATGAGTATCAGAATGACATCCGTATTTGGAGCGTATTTGAACTGTATCTGAAATATGTATTGAATGAGTATCATAATGACATCCTTATTTGGAGCGTATCTGAACTGTATCTGAAAGATGTACTGAATGAGTATCAGAATGGCATCCGTATCTGGAGCGTATCTGAACCATATCTGAAAGATGTACTAAATGAGTATCAGAATGACATCCATATTTGGAGCGTATCTAAACTGTATCTGAAAGATGTACTGAATGAGTATCAGAATGACATCCGTATTTGGAGTCTATCCGAACTGTATCTTAAAGATGTATTGAATGAGTATCAGAATGGCATCCATATTTGGAGCGTATCTGAAAGATGTACTGAATGAGTATCAGAATGGCATCCGTATTTGGAGCGTATCCGAACTGTATCTGAAAGATGTACTGAATGAGTATCAGAATGGCATATGTATCTGGAGCATATCTAAAACGTATCTGAAAGATGTACTGAATGAGTATCAGAATGACATCCGTATTTGGAGCGTATCTGAACTATATCTGAAAGATGTACTGAAAGAGTATCAGAATGACATCCGTATCTGGAGCGTATCTGAATCATATATGAAAGATGTACTGAATGAGTATCAGCATGACATCCGTATTTGGAGCGTATCCGAACTGTATATGAAAGATGTACTGAATGAGTATCAGAATGGCATCCGTATCTGGAGTGTGTCTGAACCGTATCTGAAAGATGTACTGAATAAGTATCAGAATGACATCTGTATTGGGAGCATATCTAAACTGTATCTGAAAGATGATCTGGAATGAGTATCAGAATGACATCCATATTTGGAGCGTATCTAACCATATCTGGAAGATGATAAACTGTTGACAATCTCGATCTGTTCGGGAACTAACCTAAAAAGAAAAAGTTAGTTTTATGCAATGGCATGATGTAGGTATTGTATTTCATAATGATGCTCTCAAAATAAACGAGATTGTGCTATATGCGTTTTGTATGCATATGCTATGTCATTTGTAAATGATGTATGAATGTGAAATGTTATTGAGGTGCATTTGTAAACCCGAGCATCTTTGGATGGGGAAAATAAATCCCTGACTGTTACTGGGGATGAAGAGTATGAGAACATTGGATGTTCATTGTTCTACTGGGAAGTTTATACCCTGAGCGGGAATAGAAGAGATGGATAACCTTCCGGCTCACTTGGGGAAGATAAAGTTGACTGACAACTGGTATGGTTTCCAGGTTCTATAGAAACTCTCTAGGGATAGTGACAAATTCACTGGAGAGAGGGATTTGTCAGTGATTTGTGGTAGAAGCACACTCAAGCCGGGGAGTGTCAGAATAAATCTATGCCTTGATTGTATCTGAAGATGTATTGGATGGGTATTAAAATAATATCCATATCTAGACTATATCTAAACCATATCTGAAAGATGTACTGAATGAGTATCAGAATGACATCCATACCTGGATCGTATCTGAACTGTATCTAGAAGAGAAATCTGGAATGAATGCCAAAATGAATATGTGTTTTAATTGTATATGTACTGTATCTAGAAGAGAAATATGGAATGAGTGCCAGAATTAATCTGTGTTTTGATTGTATCTGTACTGTATCTAGAAGATGATAAACTGTTTGGGGAAATAAACCGTATTGATGGAGAAGTAGTCTTGCTGAGGAAACACCCTTGTTAAGGAAATGAACTCTGCTGGAGAGCAGAAGTCTGAAAGGGGTTTTACAACCTTGGAGGAACAAGCTCATCTGGGGAAGAGAAACTCCATGAATTGTATTGATTGAAACTCCATAGGTTGGTGATATTTCCAGGAAGAAGATCATACTCCTTTATCTGCCAAAGTGATCTTCTGGGGAAATTGTGGGGAATGTATGACTTTGTGAAGATTACTCTGTGGAGATAATCTCATGGAGTTGGCTCTGTGGGGGTCCGTGGAGAATTTGAACATACCTCAACTTCTAGAGCCCTTGCTGAATGTTGATCAGGGCGATAAGTCTTCTACTGATAGACAAGTGACGAGATGATGGGACATAGTCGTATGCTCTAATCCCTAACTTTTTCCTGGACTGTCCTTTCAGATTTTCAGTCCACCGGGATACCCTTTTTTGCCCAAGCCGCCTTTTCAGGTTTTCGACTTGCCGGGTGTACAGTTTTATTTATATATCCCTAATATTTGCCCGAACTCTTTTGGTTCGCCGGGATGCCCTTATTTTTTCCTAGACCAGTCAACCTAGCGGATCTTTTTACATGCGTAGTATTTTTCGACTATGTCCATGTTCACATGGTGCAGAGAATTGTCACTGTCCATAGTAGTAAGTGTTGTAGCACTGCCAGAAAAATGTTTGCACGATCGTACGTGATCCTTTGTTAGAAATCATGTTCAATGCCTCAAGTGATTCAGATGGAGATATGCCCCTGGCTATTCTGCACTTTTGAGAGATTCCTTGAATCTTAACTCGACTTCCCCCATATTAGTTAGACACCATGTCACGCCCCTTGATTATGAAAGGCCTGTTACTAGAAATGTTTTTCCATCTGAGGTGATTCTGTTCATTGAGAGGATTTCCGTTCATTGAATATCCGTCGTGCAAATTTCTATGCTGTCGAACAATTAGTCATATGCAAACAATGGCATTTAAAAAAATGCAAAGCTTATGCCTGTCTTGAAGTTTTAAAAAAGCATTTTTAGTAAACAAAAATATTTAAGAATGTGATATCAAACCAGGATTTATAGCAAACCTTCCAGGAGTCAGGATACCTTTTGTAACAATATGCTTTCGAACTAACCCATGCTTCAGCTAGGACTTTTAACGGTTGTAGCATGGCCTGATTCACGGTTTAAGAAACAAAGGATAAAGGCTCGAAATTTATTTGTACCTAACCCGTTATTTGTGATGTTCTTCAGTCCTATACTCAGTTCATTGTGCATTTAAATCCCGATTGAGTATGGAGTCTTTGCCCTGATATTTTGGAGATGGTTCAGACACTAAAAGTTTATTTTGAGGAGGCCGTCATTTTTTGTAATATTTTCTTTTTGTTGAGGATTTGTAGCGACCTCTTTTTTGATTTTATTATCCCTACCTTTTTCCTGAACTGTTTCTTTTGTGATTACAGTCAGCGGGATGCCCCCGTTTTTTTCTTAAGTCTCCTTCATAGGTTTTGACTTAGCGGGATTTTCTTTTGAGAGATAATGACTGCCTGTTTTAATGATTATGTGGAACCATCACCATCTTTTGTTTTGGAAGGATACCTCCGACACTACTCGTCATGTACGAAGGGAAAGCTTGGGATTGAATGTACCATTGAATTAACTAAGAAACTACCCTGCCCCAGGTTATGATTAAAGGTTTCAATTTGTGTGAAAAAGAAAACTCCTACTTCTTAGGCTTAAAGGGGTTGACTAGGGATTATCTTCCTTAGAACTCCACTATTTAGGATTTGAAACAACGCTTATACATCGTCAGCAAGGTCTGTTCCAAATCATACTGTAGAGATTATGGTATTATTTTCGTCATCCTCCCTCTAAAGGCTTATATCTTTTAATAGAGTGTTGAATATCACAAAAAGGAAGTAAAAGCACAGTTTAAGTATAGTGAAAACGAATGGATTAATTCAAGACCAACATATGCAATGCATTAATGGAAAAACACATAGTTTGATATAAATATAAGTGTTCGAACAAACAAAAGAAATTACAATTGAAAAAATCCAAATGAACTGGACACTCTCCATCTTAAACATGATTTGGCATGGGAGCAGTAATCACGTTAGGAGTCTCAAGAGGGCCAAACTCAATCTCCTTAGCATCAATCAAATCTTGAATCTTGTTATTCAATGCCCAACAGTCATTCGTATCATGTCCATGACTATTGGAATGGTATGCATATATTGCATTAGGATGATAGCTAGGAGCAGAGGTATTGGGATTTCGAAGAGGATCCCTCAACATAATCAACTCCATCTTCAACATGTGTTGGAATGCTTGAGCCAAAGAAATGTTGATTTTAGTAAATTGTCTTTTGGGCGTGTCTTGTTTACGCTGACTGCTCTGTTGTCGTTGTTGCACTGGTGCCGGATTAGAGACCAGTACTGCCCCTACAGATTGGTTGTAGTCTATCTTATTACGACCCTTCTGGTCATACACAACATTGGCTTCCTTCTTACCACCAAATGGCTTCTTCTCAACATTAGAAGATGCAGCCATCAGAATCTTCCCACTCTTGATACCACTTTCGATCCTTTCCCAAGTCAGAACCATTTTTGTAAAACCAGACGAAGAACTTCCAATCAACAAGTTAAAGAACGGGCCTGTCAGAGTACCCATGAACATGTCTTCCATTTCTCGGTCAGTCAAAGGAGGTTTCACTCTTCCAGCTAGATCTCTCCATTTCCGAGCATATTCTTTGAAACCTTCATTTGAGCTCATGGACATGTTTTGAAACTATACACGAGTCGGCGCCAGGTCAACATTATATTGGTACTTGTAAAAAACAGCAGCCAAATCTTCCCAATTGCGGATGTTGGTTCTTTCCAATTGATAGAACCATTCTAACTGCGTTCGCGACAAACTATCCTAAAAGAAGTGAACCCATAATATCCTATAAGCTATATGGGGTTGGATCTTCCTGAAGTAAGACCTCAAATGAAGTTTGGGACGTGAAACACCATCATACTTTGCAAAAGTGGGAATTTTGAATTTTTGTGGGATGACCACTCCCGAGACCAACCCTAGCTCTTTAAAGTCCAAACCAAGTACTCTCTGAATATCCATAGCATTGAGATGATCCTCCAACTGTTTATATTTGTCATCAGCAAGAGGATATTGTTCTTCATCATAATATGCTTCCTCTTCACCAGTCTCTGGGCTGTGATCTTCTTCTTTTGTCTTCTTGTTATCCTCTTCCTGATTATCCCCCTCATTTAATGGGGTTGTGAATTCTAGAGCTCGCTTGGATGGTCCTCTAAATATTCTTCCCATATTCAGGACGCCAACTGGTTTCTTTGTCTTCTTTTTGACAATGAGAGCTTTCAGATCTTCTTGTCCTTTAGCCAGAGCCAGGAACATTTGTTGGAATTGAGAATTATGTGTTGAAGATCCTTAATTGTTTGTTCAAGAGCCATTTCTTTTTGTTGAAATTAATAACGAAAAGATAAGAAACCTGTCTTGAAATACCTGCTTATGTGATGATATGCATGATATGCTTATGCAATGTTTTCAAGGACCTCGTAGGATTTAAACTCTTTTAATCAAAAAAGAAACAAATACTTTTTATTAGTAAGTTCAAATTAAATTAAAGTTTGCAAATAAATAACAATTAAAACTTCTAAAACTTCTAGGTTTCCCATGGACGCTTCCTTTTCATGTTGATATAGGCATTAAGACTCTGCTCTTCGTGAAGCTGCTTCGTCAGTGTCGACACTTTCTTCTCACTGGCATAGAATTGGGTCTCAAAGGTGTCTTGTTCTTCCTTGAGTTGGATCCAAGAACTTTTCAATTCCTTGAATTTTGTTGGCATATCAGGATGAAGAATAATGCGAGACTCGTCCCCTTGAACAATAGGCTCTAAGATCACCGGTAAGATGGCAGTATATGGAATTATAAGACTTTGAGCATGAGCTCGTACCCATTTGAGGTAAGGTTCCAAAGGGATGGAGTTCCTGCGCCCTAAAGTCTTACTATCAGTCTTCTTAACCATGCCATAAGCACGAATGAACCTATGACGATAACCTTGCAGATCATTTGAGTAGTCGAACACAATACCCTAGATGAGCATATCAGGAGCACCATCTCTCCGTGCGTAACCAAACTGACGTAGGGCTAAAGAAGGGTTATAGGTGATGTCTCCTATAATTCCAATAAATGGAACATTAGGAAACTCTTTGCAACGATCAATAAAAGAGATGTCTTCTTGAGAGCGAGGACACTAATACATATCAAAGTGAGAGAGAGACATTAATCTTTGATTCCACCTTAAGCCTAACTCATTCTTCCTTACTGATTGAGGAAGGTGCAAAATAAACCACCTATAGAGCAAAGGCATACAACATATAAGAGTTCCTCGCTTCTTCATAGTACGGGTATAGAGTGAATGTAGAATATCCCCGAGCAATGTAGGCACTGGATTATGAGTAAGGAAAATGTTGATGTCATTTACGTCTATAAGTTGGTCTGAATTAGGGAACAAAACCAACCCATAAATCAAGAGAGCCAAGATATCTTCAAAAGCATGGTAACTCATGGCATCTAGGAATACCTGAGCTTTCTCCATCAAAAACTTTGCAAGAAGACCTTTAACCCCACTTCTTCTTTCCCAATTGGATTCAATGTCAGATGGCTTCAAATGCAAGGCTATGACAACATTTTCAGAAGTTGTATCTTGTTCTAAACTGGTGAAAGGTATTTGCTCCAATATAGGCAAACCAAGTAGCTTAGAGATTTCTTCCAGCGTGGGCACCAACTGATAATCTGGAAATGTGAAGCAATGGTGCTTAGGATCGAAGAATTGGAATAGGACACTCATTAAACATTCGTCAAAACTGGTAGTAACCAAACTGAGCAAGTGACTATATCTTTTGCTGAATGATGAGCTTTCAGGAACTTTTAAGACCAACTCCTTAAGCTTAGGAGGAATTTCTACAAAGTTGATCCAGATGGTTTTTCTGCAAGCTGAATCCATAACCTACAAAATAGAGAAGAGATAAATCCCCAGGCCCTTGAAACTGTTAGTGCAAATGATATGTTATGATGCTCATGATGTTATGATTATGCTTAAAAACAAAGATAGAAGACACAAGCAAGTCATACAAAGACCTTATGTTTAAAGGCTTGCATGAGGTTTTAAAGGTAAGTACCCTCTTGAAGTTTCAGTTGGCTCAACCTGTCCTTGTAATATCAACCGGGTTCTAAGGAGTCTCATATCATTGACCTTTCCTTCAGGCATTGTTTCAGCTCAAGCACCAAAGTATTGCGGCCGAAATATCCCAAAAGTCCAATCTTAATGAGTGTAGCATCGATTATCAACCAATCTTCGGTCGAAACCAAAACCGACTATCTCATTACTTTCTAATGGCTAGGATGAGTCAATTAAAGGTTCTAAAGGCCAATTAGCGTTTAATGACACTATAAGGAAGCCTAATGTTATCCTTAACTGACTCAAGGAACATTAGTACAATCCAGAGTATCACGCTAAGGTAGCCATCACTTAGTCTGTATCAGTCTATGCCGGAGAGCCTCCATGATTTATTGCTACTTACCTAAAAGGTACCCCAGATCCGGGTGTAGGATCTTTAACAATAACCCAAGCAACCCTTTAAAAATAAAGCATACGAAACACACAATGAAAGCAATTAAAATGTTCTATCTCTAAGGTAACCCCACTTTTTAAGTCCCCAGCAGAGTCGCCAGTTCTGTAATACAATGACATAATTGACTTTTATATTGGTATTGCATTTTATCGCAATGTTGCGGTTAGCAAGAGCCGCCACCGACTTTTCTTTTATCCAACAAAGGAAAGGGTGAAAATAATAGGAAAGACCTTTCGAGATTTTTTCTGAGTAAGGGGGGTAGGTTATGGAAAGGGAAGGTGTTAGCACCATTTCCATTCATAAATATCTACCGGCTCTTAGTTACTAGCTCATTTTGAAAATTGCTTTGTGTTTGTGTGTTTGAAAATATTTTGAAAAGACGCCTTAATACGGAGAACTTTGTAATGTTTCTCATATTGTTGAGAATGTATACAAAGGTTTTTGTCTTTGGAAATATTTTAGAAAAGGAGTGTATGCATGGAAAATTGTTTTATTTTGAGCAAGCATCTAAGAACTATCTACCTACTCGAAAATGTTTGTTCTTTTCCTCTTTTCCTTTAGAAAGTTCTATCCTACTATTAGTGAGTAGGTAGCCCCATTGTTGGATGTTTAAGGGAGAATAGAGGGTCATTGTACCATCACAAAGGCAACTTGGCAAGATACTTTAGTAACACCCCTAAGGTTTTAAGATAATTTACTGAGGCAACATCGAAAGGGTCATTTTATGATCTTTAAACCAAAGGGTTGGCACTAAAATCCCTCACGTTCGAGAGTTGTGACTGTTTTATTCTGAAGGCAACCGAAGTGGGAGTACCCTAGAGGTGCACGTGTACGGGTGTGTTGTGTTTTAGTTATTTGTCTTTAATGTTTACGTTTGCTAACATTTACTTTTAATTGTTGTCATGCAATCCTATTAGACATACATCTAACAATTCAATATATATACAAGTGCATAAAGTTTAAAGTGCAGAATTTAAACTAACTATTACATGGCTTCGGGGAGGGGGAAATTACAAGTCCAAAACTGGGGGTAAAAACAGTAAAGAAATCCTAATTTTAAACTGTTACAAACCATGGGTATATACAATATTTCAAAAGTAATAATGCGGAAAATAAAGAACGTGCAAAGATTAAGAAGGAACGTCTAAAAGCCCAAAAAAAGTTCTAAGCAAATTAAGACAATTTTTGTTGTTTTTGTTTTGTTTATTTTTTTTAAAAAAATATTTAAATTAAAAATTAAAAAGTTAAATCTAATTTAAATTAATAGAAGAAAATGAACATTGATTAAAAATTAACTATAGAAGAAAATCTAATATTATTTTGTTTTTTATTATTATTAAGAAAAAGATTTGAAATTAAATTAATCCTAATTATAATTGATTAATTAATTAAAAAAACAAAAGGTGCTTAAAATTAATTTAATTAATGAAAATCTAAGTCTAATTATTTTTTGTTTGTTTGATTTTATGATGTCTTTTATGATTTTTTAATAGGAAAAGAAACAATTGAAATAAAAGAGACAAATGAAAATGAAATAAAGCAAATAATAATAATAAGTGGGACATATGCTACGAATCCAACCATGGTACTGGTTTGGTCTGAAATGGCTCGTAGTGTTGGATCTGAAACTCAAAAGTTCATGAGTCATAACAATGGTAGAACTGGATTCCTGTGTCAAAACTCAAAGGCATTGGTTCTAAAACAATCCAAGCATCAATGTGAACATGTATGAGTGTTTAAAAATAATTTATAACGTGAGAATTAAAAAATTTGAGATTGAGAAATTTACCCAACCGGAGCAACCTCGTAGGCGTATTATAGTGTGCTTCGATCTATAAGAAGGATAGGAATGAGATCCTTGGAGCTTCAGAAACACGGTGCAAGGCTTGGTTTTGATGAATATGGGCTGGACGTTTGAGTTTCAAATTTTGCAATTCTTGAGTATTTTGTGAAAATCTTGAGAGCTTCTCTAGGCAGTTTGGTGTGTGTCCTTTCTTGCTTGCAATGTCATGTATTTATATAGGGAAGAGAGGAGTGTAAACCATCATGGAAAGAATCAAGCCATTAACCATGGCCTTAAAACAAAAAATAAAAATTTGAAAAGTTTCCAAACTTCATGATCCCTTGCCATTTTTGTTTAATTCTTGCCCTTTTCAAATTTTTCATGAACCTAGACACGTTCTATGTATCTTGAACAAATTATTGGGCTTTATGATGGATCAAGCCAAGCCCATATGCACTAGCCCATTAGTTTTCATATTTTATTTGATTTAATTCATATTAAATGAATAAAAATAAAAATAAATAAAAATAAAAATAAAAATAATGAATGGATAGACTTAGAGGTCTTTGGAAATATCATGAGTATGTTTTAACTCCAAAAAGTTAGGCCCAATAACTTGAAATCACAAATTTGCTCAATTGAGATTTCGTGCATTTTCTTGAAAATTGCCCAACTTGTGCACTTCATAACTTGCTCAAATTTCATCTTTTGTAGATGACCTTAGACTTTTTGGAAATCCCAAGATGTCCTATACACCTTCTCTTTTAATGGTTTTTGCATTTGGAGACATTATTTTGATGTAAGTTGCCTTTACAAAAAGTGTCTTTTGTTGACTTTCTTAAAATGACATGTAATGTATGAGATCATATCTTTCAAATGATGCATCTTTTGGACTTGAGAATAAAGAAAAGTTGTAGGGAATTGATTTTTATTCAAAATGGGATTTATTTATGGAAAATTTGATGAAGCATGTGAAAGTTATGCCTGATCAAAGTTCAGTTGACTTCTCTTAAGGAAACCCTAATTTGGAAATCCTTAACTTTTGATGATCTGAGGACTTTCCTTGAGGAATCATGATCAACTATTGATCAAATGATGAATATCACTTAAAAATGTTGAGGTTGACCAAAAATCTTGAAGTTTGACTGTATGTTGACCATAGTTGACTTTTTGACCAATACAGTTGATTTTCAAACATTTGAGTCATTGACCGAGCAAACTTGTGATGCAAGGCAAGAAACTTGGCATGGATATTCTTGAGGACATATTAGGAACCATGGAAATCACTTGAGGTCTTAGAAACCCAAAATTATTTGTGAAAAGTGAAACCCTAGTTGGAAGTCCATTGCTTAGGAGGAGAATTTGTCTGATCAATTCTTAGTCAACCTTGAGCATTTGGGGACCTCTATAAGTATGTCTTGAATAAAATAAGAGGGCAAATTTTGGGGTAAAACAATTAGCTTTACAAAGTGACAATAGATTACAATAGGTTGGAATTGGTCTATGTGGGTTCAACAATCTTTTATATTACTTCGATATTTCTGTACATTTACAGACGCATCAAGTTTTTGGCACCGTTGCCGGGGACCAACAATCAATATTGCTATTTCTGTTGTTGCATCGTACAGACTAAGGCACTCCAAACTTAATTACTATGTATCACCCAAATTTTTTCTACAACTCCCATTCCCAGTATTTTGAGGAATCACAAGAATCCTATAAATCCGACCTTGAAATACTGATGGAAGATTTCAATGCTTCACTAACTCACTCTTACCCAAATTACCTCTACGACTACCAATCCCAACATTTTGAGGAGTTGCAATAATCCCATAAATCCGATCTCGAAACATTAATGGAGGATTATAATACGACGTTAACTTATCCTCAACCAAATTTCCTCTACAATCACAACGCCCAATATTTTGAGGAGTCGCAAGAATCCCAAAATTCCACTCTCGACACATTAATGGAAGATATGACTGCGACACTAACTCGCTCTAGGCTAGAAACCATGATGATAGAGCACTTTGTGGAGACACAAAATACGATGCAAACCCACTTTGAGGTATCGCAAGAATCCCATAATTTAAATCTTGAAACAACAACGGAGGACTTTGATGTGACACTGACTCACTCTAGGCTAGAATCTATGATAAAGCACTATATAGAGACACAAACTGTCCAAAATGAAGAGTTTAGAAAACAAAGTCTTAATAATAATGAAACCCTTAGGCAGCTGAACAATATGGTTGAGTCCCTTGTGACCCACAACATGGCCTTAGAGACTCAAATCTCCTTGCTTAAATAAAAACCTCTAGAACCCTTCCCTGATGAGCATGTGGGTATTGTAACAACCAGTAGTGAAAAACAAATCGAAAATCCTAAGGAGAGTGATAATGAGGTTGAAGAGAGTAATAATTTGGTTGAGAAGAGTTATGATGAGAAAGGAGTAGATATTGAGAAAAATACGCCGACGCCATCTGAAAAGGAGGTTGTCAAAGAGGTAGAGAAGGAAACATATATTGTTGTTCCTCCTCCCTATACCCCACCGATTCATTTCCCGTAAAGGTTTGTAGAAGCCAAGATAGATTTCCAATCCAAAACGTATGTGGAGGTATTGAAAAATATCCACATCAATTCACCTTTGCACGAGGTCCTACATAAAAAGAGAAAATTTGAGGGCCATGAAACTAGGGAAATCAACAGTTCTAAGAGGGGGAGTTTAGACTTTGAGGTGATGGATGAAATAACTAAGGCCAAACTTGAAAAAATGATACTCAGGATAGATCCTGAACCACCACCATAAGTTCAAAAGAATGAACCACCCCATAGAAGGAAGAAAAGAAAGGGTGAGGGATATGTGAGATGGCTTGATAAATGGCCATGGAAACCAAAGATTATTAAAATTACACCGAGGAGTCATTCTCGAGAGAATCACCACGAGTGCTGGCACTCTTGAGTCATCGAGCTACCGACGTTAAAAGAAGCACTGCGTGGGATGCAATCCACGAGTTTTAATTTAATATTTTTGCTTTTGCTTGAGTTTGCAGAAAATAAGGATATCGATCGCTTAACACCTATCTGTTGCATGCAGGCAACTATCGAGGCGAGCATTGATCAAGTTATTATTCCTTTTCCCACTTTTTATTAAAAAATTGAGGACAATGTTTGGTTTAAGTGTGAGGGAGGAACTTTACCACTTTCCGTTTATTTCTTTTTAGTTCGATTTATTTTCTGGTTTATTTCATTTTTTTAGGATTTTATTTGATTTTAGTATTTGGTCGAGTCATTGCATGTGATGTCGAGTCTGTATGCATGTTTTTCAATTGTTATTGAATTTCCCCGAAATTTTAAAATTTTGACCTCCAACAACAATTTTCTTGTTGATGCATGACACACACACTCTGAAAGTATATAGGTTGTCATGATTTAGGTTGTGTTAGAGAGACTCAAGAAAGTTTTGATAAAATTGATACCATTATGACGCCCTAAATCCCCTCATTATATGAAATTAATTTAGATACCCATTATGGCGAAACCTTAGGATCAAGTTTTCGAATTATCTCTTAAGTAGTTTATATTAGCAGTCAACACCATGTTAAGCATAAACTACATAGGGAGTCAATGAATATAAGTGAATGATCCTAAAATTTCTAAAAAAATTAGTTGCCTTTATAAATTTAATATAGGGAATGCACCTATTAAGTTAGGTGACCCTCAACCGGTCACTTAATCCAACGGTTATGGAATCTACAAAAATATAATAAAACAACCCGTCATTAGTTGGTTCAGAGGTGTCTGGTGCTGAACTTGGTAGGGAAGATTATGGTCCGATCCCCTGCAACTATGATTTGTTAAATAAAAGGGGTTACCAAACTTATGTACCAGATCCTCGAGATAAAGGATCATACTCGCTAACCGATTTCCCTACCATGCGCGTGTATGGATAACAGGCTTAATGTGATTGCGCTTGAATGAATAGAGTGAAATAAAAAAAAGATAGATATAGGTTGAGTTATAATGGCATGATTCGAATTAGTTTGCATAAAGAGAGAGTCTTTGAACATTGTGTTGTTACGATATCCTTAGTATTGAACATTTAGTACCTATCAATCTAACATTTGCCTAGCAGCCGCGTATGATTAGAAGTTATGTTGTGCCCTTGTTTCAAATCACAATTAATAATTTATTTTACCGTGTTGGTCGATTGCTTGAGAAAAAGCAATGGTTTATCGTATATTCGAACTAATTTACATAAATAAAGTTACCGTTTTGTCTTGATTATGTTACATTACGTTGGTATTTCGAGTTTGTTTTAGGTAATTATTCCATCCAAGGCCTACATGAGAAAAGGAGAAGAAATGGAAAAGAAATGCACTCAAAATTAGAAAAACAACAAAAATAGCAGATAATTCGCATCAGAAGGTTGTGACGGTCGTCACACCTACCATTCCGCCCGACACAAGCTAAACAAGTGTGCCCCCCGGTACACTAACCATGACGCTCGACACAAGTCAAATATGTGTGCCCCTCGGCACATATTATATGGCGATCGACATAGATGAAAATATGAGTGCCCTATGGCACACATTGCATGCCACTCGTCACAGGCTAATTTCAATGTTAAACACGAAGTTTTCTCCACGTCTTCTTCAAGTAACCACTCGCAAAGCCTAACTTGCCATTATCACTCCATGATCTTTTCAACTTCCCATTTCCCACTTATTTCTCTACTTTCTCCATTATCTCCACTACTTCTCACATAAAGCTGCAACTTCCATTTTATTTCTCTATATATAGGATCTTAGAAATTAGTTTGAGACATCCAAGTTTTGTGCGCAGATTATTATTCTTAGTTTTTAGGCAGAAAAGTTTACCATGTAAAAATGGTAGTTTCTCACATCGAGGAACTACCACACCATTAGTTTTAGGCCTACATTTTATGTACTCTTGGATCACAATCTTGCCGACGTTATTTCAAAGCTTTATTCAAGTTTCAAGATTTATTTCGTTCGTAGTTTTATTCAAGTTTATTTCGTCTGCTTTACTTCCAGGTTTATTTATTTGCAATTATTTTAGTTTCTTGTTCTTATAATATTGTTTTATCATTACAAATCTAAATATGCATATGTTCATGGTTAATAATTATAATTGCAGGTTTATTTCTTTAAGTATGTCCGGCTAAATTGCTTAGAGTCCGGTATGTGAGGACCGACATCTCCGACGGGACTTGGTAATGAATGTTGGCGTAATATTTAATTTAGAAATTATGTTTTGGTCTTTGTTTTTAAACTTAATTTAAATAGCTTTATCACGAGAGTGAGAGGTTACTTAACACGATTTTGCCACGAGAGTGGGAAATCAACTAAGGTTTGAGCCGACACTGCGAGAGCGTGGGGGTCGAACCAGATAGTAGAAACTAGGCATTAATTCTAAACACAATGAGAGCGCTTTAGGATTAATTAGAACTTGTTCAGTTTTAAAAACACATTCCTTAATTAAAATGGGCGAGCGAGAGAAAAATCTCATGGTTAAGAAATGAGGCTTTATTCAAAACCACGAGAGTGTAAGGTTCAGTCTTTAAATTGATAATTTGTACTAAACACATTTCTAACATCAGTATAAGCCAACGAGTTACAGAGTCCCAGAGGTACGCAGAATACACATTCAGGTCTCTCTTTTCATATATATTTCCTTAATCTTATTTTATTTCAGTTTTAGTTCTTAGTTTCCCCTAAATTAATTATTCATTCTCCTTAGATTTACAAAGCAAAAATAGATTACAATAGGTTGGCATTAGTCCCTGTGAGTTCGACAGTCTTTTATATTACTTTGATATTTCTGTGCACTTGCGGACGCTTCAATCTTTCTTTCCTTTGTTTCCATCCTTCTTGGAGAGGTTTGGACAATCCGGTTTGATATGGCCTTGCTTTCCACATTCATAGCATGTAACATTTGATGTGGAGGCTTCTTTATCTTTGCTTTTTGAGAATTTCTTCCTTTTGATAAAGTTAAAATTACCAAAATTATTTTTAGGACCAAAGAATTTGCCTAACCTATTTACAAGAAGCATGAAATTTTCATCTTCTTTTGGATTTTCTTCAATAGCGACTTCCTTGGATTCCACCTTGTTGTACCCTAAAATTTGCCCTCTCTCTTCTCAAGACATTTCTCACCTAAGATCTCAAATGCTTAAGGGTTCTCAAGAGTTTGATCAGACAAGCTCACCTCCTAAGCACTGAGCCTCCAAATTAGGGTTTTGGTTTTCTATAGGACAATTGGACTTTTTACGCTTCAAATTACTTTCATGGTTTCATTATAGGTCTCCAAGGATGCTCATGTAAAGTTTCAAGCCTTGCATCACAAATTTGCTCAGTCAATTTCTTAGATGACTGAAAATCAACTTTATTAGGTAAAAAGTCAACTGTGGTCAACACACAGTCAAACTTCATGTTTTTTTGGCCAACATCAACATTTTAAATTCATATTAATTAATTGATCAAGTTTTGATCACAATTCCTCAAGAAAAACATTCAAATCATCAAAGGGGCAAACATAATGTCTTGATTGAGAATGACTGATCATTGACTTTTGACGTAGTACATGACCTAATGTCTTGAAGCATGGTTTCAAGGACTCAAACACAATATCTTGACCTAATATCATGGCTCAAATCATTTCTCAAGATCAAAGGATTGATAGTTGAAATTTGGATCAACTGATGAAAAGTCAACTGATACATAAAAAGTCAAACCTTGACTTTTTGGTCAACATTGAATTTCAAAGATCAAAATTCATAAAGACATTAAAAAATATAAAACTTGATCATCAAGAATCAATAAATCCAAGAAAGTCAACAAAAAGTCAATATTTTCAATACTTAGACCTTAATAATTTCTAAGTGTTTTTTGACCTTAATAATTTCACTACTTCATGACAATTTTTCATCAAGATGCAAGATGATTCAAGGGAAACTTTTAACATGAAAGTTGTAGATCTTAATGAATTCTACAACTTTTTCCCTTAGTATTTATGTCTAAAAAATGCTTAGATTTGAAGATATAGGCTCATGAAGTCATGACATTTTTGTATAAACACTTAGTGTGAACTTTTCATCAAGTTAGGCAGATTTTTTGTCCCAAATACTTGCCAAAATTTCACAAAGTTCCAAGTTGATTTAGCCAAAGTGCATGAAGGTTATAGACAATGTTTCAAGCTTTCCAAAATGTCCAAGAACTTAAAGAGATCACGCTTGAGCTAGAAGTTTCGAAGAGAATAAGTTGGACATCCATTCCTGAATTATAGGTCATTTTCATGAAGAACACATGATCCAATCTCAAGCCATGCCGCATAAATCTTGCTTTGCAGGATTCTAACTTGCATATTTATCCATAATCAGATGTTTACACAACTAATTGAGCCATTGTCCAAGCATTTGAGTCATTGTACAAGTGATCATTCCATTTAGGGAAGAAAGTCAAGACTTCCATTTTAGAAAAGTGGCTTTAATCACAAAGTCCACTCTCCTTGAGCCTTGCACTAGTTTCTTCTGAGAATACATAATTTCAAAGCCAAGAAGCAACCATCTACAACTTATTAACCACCCTACAAGCCCTTGTACTTCACATTGGAACCATTAATTTCAAGTTTGCTTCAAAATCAAGTCACATAATAATAACATGTGATTCTTGATTTCTGACTACCTTAAGCTTCCAAACCTCTTGCCCATAAATAAAGAAGCTATTTGCAAGATGTTGTACCCCAAAATTTCCCCTCTCATTTCTCAAGGCATTTCTCACAAGGATTCTCAAAGTTCAAGCTTGCACAATTACAATTGGAGGAAACTATTAAAAAGGGCTAAATAGATAAAAATAATCTTTTCAACAAAATTGGAGAAAAATAAGTTTTCTTTGATTTCCCTTGCTTCGATTGGACTTTGGTCTCCTCCAGGCCTTCTTCTATTTCCCCTGTTTCGTTTGGACTTTAGTTTCTTTCAAGACTGCTTCGATTGGACTAGGACTTCCTTAAAGCTTCCTTCGATTATGAAGGAAACAATCTTCATACAAGCTTCGACTGAGTTTTGTTTCCCTTTGAAATAGTGTCCTTCGATTCAGGAAGTAAAGGCCTCCTGTTGGTTTTCTTCGATTCAGAAAGTCAATAACCTTCTAAAAGCTTCCTTCGATTCAGAAGGAAATAACCTTCTGAAAAGTTTCCTTCGATTGCACCATTTTTGCCTTGAGTCATAAAGCAGTGACCTCCTGCATACACCCTTTCGTTTGGCCCTGTGACTTATGACATGAAAGCCTTCGATTGGACAAGAGCAACCTTCACACAAAGCTTCGATTGGAGTTTTAGTTTCCTTCGAATCATCATCTTTCGAACGCAACTCTGGATCCTTCGAAGCAAGTTTGAGCAAATCTCATGGCCTTACCCTACTTGTCAGGCTATTTTGCTTCCAAATCTTTACATAATCAGAAGCTTGTACAAAGGATAGAAGCTTTGTCTACTGGATAATACCATTCTTGGATGAAATTACAAAAGGCTACGTACCCTTTTTTTCATAGAGAGTACTTTTATCATAAAAGCAGCTTCCAAACTGATTCATGTCTGAACGAAAAGCAGTGCCAGAAGCATAAGTCCAATCTTCTGCCAACAGGCCCCCACATGTACTGGAAACATGGGAATAACGAAAAGGGACTGACTTGTTTCACCTTTAACCAAACCATGGTTTGTCATCATACAAACCTTGTTACTTCAAACATGTTGATTCTTTTCTCTATAAATAGAGAGCATTTGCAAGCTCAAGGGAGGACTTTTTGGCCAGAGGAACGAATCTCCAAAATTTTCTCAAACAAAATAAAGCTCTCAAACACTTAAACACTTGTGAAAACAAAAACCCATAATCTAACATTTACCTCATTCGGTTCTGAAAAGTCCCACACACTTTTGTTCCCCTTCGAATCCAGCAAGAAAGAACACTACACCTGTTCTTCTCCTTCGAACCCAAAAATAACAAACACCACCCTTACACCTCCTGACCTTCGAATCCAGTCAAAGGAACACCATACATGTTTATTTCCTTCACATCCAGGAGCATTTAGTTTAGCCACTTGAAGGTCCAGCACACGCTCCAGCTTGAAGCAAGGTAAGTTCCTCTTACCCTTGAATCCTTCGTTTCAGGCATGATATGTGAATAAAATTTCTTTTCGTTTCCACCCTTTTAATTTTTTTTCATGGCTAATCCTTTTGGGTTTTGTTTTCTTGGTTTATTAAATATGCTTTAAAAAACTAACCTGGCCCCAAGGTGATGCTAGCATGGCCTTAGGCCATGTTGCTATTCAAAATTTCAAACGAAAGAAACATGAAACAAGAAGTAGGAAACAAAGCCTCTGGCTTCCGTACAAACCTCTAGGTCAAACGAAAGAGGCAACCAGAAGGCACAACATGCTGACTTAAAGGCCCAGTCGAAAGGCACAACATGCTGACTTCCAGGCCCAGTCGAAAGGCACAACATGCTGACTTCCAGACCCCAATCAAAAGGCATAACATGCTGACCCCCAGGCCTCAGTCGAAAGCCACGCCTTCACCCCTTTCAGGACAAATCGAAGGAAGCCAGAAAGTGCAGAATCAAAGTGTCTTCTGCCTCAATCAAAAGACCTTCATTTTTCTTGTTTTTATTTCATTTTTGCCTTTATATTTTCATGCACTTCAATATGGTTGTAATAGTGTAGGATTTTATCTTTCTGCATTTTATTACTTTTGTATGCTTGCTAGTAAAACAGGGAATGTATGGCAAGATAAAAAAATAAGTAGAAAACCCAAAAATCAAAGACAAAATGGCATGCAATCAAACACACTTTGCACACATGCACCTCTAGGGTAATCTCACTTGTTGCCTCTGAAAAATAGTCATGTCCCTCGAATATGAGCATTTTAGCAAAGACCCTCGATAAAAGATCGTAGTCCCTCGATGACCCTCAATGTTGCCTTCGGTAAACGATCTAGTCCCTAAACGACAATTGCTAAAATGTCCCATAGGTTGCCTTCTATGACTATACAAATGTCCCATGCCCCCGTCCCCGTCCCTTCACATCCAATAATGGGGCTTCTTACCAAATCAATGGTAAGATAGCAACATCTAAAGGAGGAGAAAAAGAACACAAAAGACCTTTGAGTAGGTAGGTTGCTCCTAGTTGCTCGCTTGCTCACAACAAAAACATTTTATACACCAACACTTTCATTTTGAAACATTTTCAAAAGACAACACTTTATATGCATTCTTATAGATACGATAATCATTACAAAGACACCTTTTCAAAATCACTTTCAAAAGCAAACACTTCTTTGAACTATTTTCCAAACAACACTTTGTATGCGTTCTTATAGAGACGAGAATCATTATAAAGGCACATTTTCAAAATACTTTCAAAACCACACCACAAAGCACACTTTAAAACAAAAGCAAGTGATCTAGCAAGCAACTAAGAGCCCATAGATAACTATGGATGAAAATGGTGCTAACACCTTCCCTTTTCATAATCTACCCTATTGCATGCGCAAATCAGAGCAAAGAGAGAACTCAATTGCGACATTGTTGATATGTAAAGAAATGTAGCGGTAAAGATTTGAGATTAAGCCATCAATTGACTTATCTCAACACAATGAAGTTGCCACCACACTTTATTGTTTCCAAAGGGAAATGGGAAAAAAGTGAACAAAACCCCAAAAGATCAGAGATCGAGGTACGGGGGTCGGTTATGCAAAGAGAATGTATTAGCATCCTAAGAATCTATGGTACTCCGTAGGATCCACTTTGTTTAGTTTCTTTAAAAAGGAGTGTTATGTAAAGGTTTACTTGCAAAAGGAAAATAATGAAGGAGTATTTGTAAACAAAAGTAAATGAAATGTTTTATTATTATTTTTGTTGCTCGCCTTGGGTCGTAAGACTTAGTACCTACGTACTCCCTCATGTAATGGGAAAGTCAGAGCACCGTAGTTTGGCAAGAAAGGACTTGTCTGTTGATTGTTTTTTAACAAGAAGACAAGTCATTATTGTTAGGAGAGAAATCTCGACTAACGCCCACAAGGTGTGAGAAAGATGGACCCTGCATCAGCAAGAGTGAGGGTTTAAGAATGCCTCTGGTACTCAAGTTGAAAAGTCGACACCTTTATAACCATAGGGATAGGAGAATGTTGCTCGATTATCAATGAATCATGTCTCACCTTGAAAAAAGGTTTGAAGGGTAAAGGTGCTCGAGCGCACAAGAGAGTTTGAATTAGTTGAAGTGTTTTTGTTAATTTTGAAAGATGTCAAAGTATGATTAAATGAATTAAAGTTTGTTTAAAGAAAAGAAGTTTTAAAAGAAAAGCACTCGACAAAGTCGAGGTTTATTATGAAATCGATTCGATTTTATAAACAAAGAAGGTTTTGAAAAAGATGAGAAGGTTTTGAAAACTAAAGAAGATGGGAGGAGATGAAGGGACTATCCTAAAGCATAAGGTAAAAGCTAGGGAGAAGAACCATCTAACCAACAAGAAGCCAAAACTTGACATTATGAGTTAAGATAGAATTCCCATTCTTTAGATTGAAACCAAGCAATCAAAGATACTAGACCTCATGAGAAGACCAAACTTCAATTATATTAAGTCTTCACAAAAATTGGGCACAATAACGGCTGTATACGGGTGAATTCCAGATTACAAACAAAGTGTGTAATCACAATAACCTGCACACAAAACAAAAAAATAACCCAATGTCTTGAGGTAAACCCCAAGAAATCCAGACAAAATATCATTTAAGGTCACAAGGTCTCCAACATAGGCCAAGGTCTCTAATCCTAAGTCCAAGAAGTCCAATACTCCATAATGCCAAGGATAGTGACCAAGTAGTCCAAGTATCATTAATGTTTTTTATGGTTCATGTTGATTATTAAGTGTCTTCAAAAGGAAAAGAAAAGCTCAAGTGAGCAAAATAAAAATGACATAAAAGTAAATGCTCAAGTGAGCAAAATAAAAATGGCATAAAAACAAATGCTCAAGTGAGCAAAATAAAAAAGGCATGAAATGTAAATGCAAAAAGTAAGTGGTACATAAAGTAAAGAGCATAAAATAAAAGCATAAAATAAAGTCAATTGTTAGAAATTAGTGGTTAGTTGGATGACCATCTTGAAACTTTCATTCGGAACTCATTAGAGGATTGGTAGAACCAAAGCCTCCACACAATAAGTTGCATTTGCTTTTTGTCAAGTATATCGTCCATTTAATAAACCTCAAAAAGTAACATTTAATGATCAACGATGTTTAAGTGATCTGCATTGACCAAAATTGATGAAGATCCATTAGAGGATTGGTAGAACCGAAGCCTCCACACAATGAGTCTCAAGGTTATTGGATCAAAGGGATCAAATTAACATAATCGGGCTTGCAAACATAGGTTTGGGCTACGAATGATCATTTATTCGAATCGGGACAAAATTTAGCGCTATGTTAAGCAATCGTAAGTGGACTTATGTAGAAGTCGTACCCATTTTGAGGTTGGTCAATAGCAATCTATGTACTTCATGTTTGGATAAATGATATGGAGATCACCATCCCTTAACATGTAACACAATTAAAAAAGAAAGGGATAAGATGAAGAGGGATGGAATGATAAGCTAACTTGGATCACTACCTTAAATTTCTTTCATCTTTAAATTCAATTACTCATCTAGATGGATTAAAGCACTAAACATATCATTAATCCAAAGCACCAAAAATGAATTAAATAATTCACTCTTTGGTGGATTTGAATTGATGAACATTTATCCAACTTCATCTTCACCACAAAGTCCATTAAATTTAAAGAGAAATTGGACATTTAAAATTGCAATCCAAACCAACAATCAAAAGGAGTGAGTAGAAAAATATTTATGGATCAAAACAACCCCAAAACAAGGCAAAAAAATGCATTATGTCTATGTGCAAATCGATTGCACTACAGTTCAAATTGATTTGCACAATGTTTTTTTCTTCAAAATTTTACGTGAAATGCTTCTGTGCAATCGATTGCACCAGGACAAAAATCGATTGCACACTGTTACTGTAGGAAAATAACATTTCAAAAGGCCAAATTCTTGTTCAAACCTTCCATCAAATACCTTATGATCATGGATCCAATTGAGCACGAAAATTCCATCAAATTATGAGAAAATAACACCATTGGAATTACAAAATAATGCTTAATGAATCAAGCCCAAAGATCAACAAGAGATCACATTGTGAAAGATAGAAAGTCCAACTCACCAAAGGTAGATCTAGATAATTATCAACACAAGTTCAAGAATTTGCTTCAATTCAACCACAAGAATCAATTTCCCAAGTTTGGATGTAGATAATTGATGAAGAAAAAGTGTTTGGATGAAGGTTTATCTCAAAGATTAGTAAGCTTCAATGCAAAGCTTACTAATTTTTATTTTTGAAAATGGAGCTTTGAGTGGATTTGGTAGATGGAGAGAATTGAGATATTTTTTAGCAAAGTGATTTTTGCTATCAAAAGCTTGAAATTTGAATGAAATGAGGGTTCTATTTATAGAGTTTAAGCTTGGGATTAGTGGTAATTTGGCAATTATTTCTTGGAGCCAAAATTTGAATTAATGATAATTCTTTAAAAAATTAGAGGAAAATTGGAGCCAAAATTTGACAAGCTTGAAATTGCTGATTTTTTTTCAAATTTTCACGCTGTGCAATCGATTGCACTACAGTGCAAATCGATTTGCACAGTGTATTTTTTTCAAAAATTGCGCAAAATGCACTTTGTGCAGTCGATTGCACTCTAGGAGCAATCGATTGTACAGTGAAAAAAATGAAATTTTTTTAAATTCTTTTTCTTTGCAAATAGAGATTTTAGGGAAATAATACCAGAAAACCTTATTTGTCAGATGCTTTGACTTGGTACCTACAAAACACAAATATACAAAGACATAGACAAATATTTTTTGTATTTTGATTATAAGTTAGTCAAAAACACAAGAGCAAACTTAAAGATATGATGCAAATGTAATGAATTAAGATATTTATTAATGGTTGTGACCAAATGACAAAAAATGATATGAAAGTGCGTATGAAAAAGTTAGGGGCGAAATTTAGGGTACAATAGCTGCCCCTATTTAATTATCTATTCGCCAGATAGGAGGAAAGTAATTAAATACAAACAAACCTGAATTTCGTTCCTGATGCGATGAGATGATAACATATGTTATGAATGAATGCAACAAACTTTTTTTTACATACATTTTTTGAATGATGTATGAGATGAGACTGACTCTGGGAATATGGAAAGACTTGAAACTGAAAACTTATGGTAGTAGATGAAATGATGTGGAAAGACACGCTAGGGAAACAACAAGATATTTCTGTATATTTGTCAGAGTGATAAGGAGTAACCATTAATACTTGGAAAAAAAAGATAAAACCTGAGAAGGAAAGCAGCGACATCCAAGAATGGCATTGAATGAGGCGAGCAACTCTCTGGAAAAGACAATCATAAGCATCTAGAAGAACATTAGATGTGGGATGAGACCAAATCTAAAGCTACGTCAGAGTCGTCCAGGAAAGACGCTGGACGGAAAAGAAGCACGACATCCAATACTGGCTTTGAATGAAGGGAAAGCTCAACGTCTAATAATGGTTTTTGATGAGGGAAAAGATCACAACATCCAATACTGGCTTTGGATGAATGGAAAACTCAAAGTCTAATAATGGGTTTAGTCGAGAGAAGAGATCACAACATCTAATATTGGCTTTAGATGAATGAAAAAAACTCACTGTCTAATAATGGCTTTAGACGAGGGAAAAGATTGCAACATCCAATAATAGCTTTGAATGAGGTGAGACAAATCATGGCATCCAATAATGGCTTTGGACAACAACAAACATAACAACATCCAATATTGGCTTTGGATGAAAACAAAAGATAGCAACCTCCAATATTGGCTTTGGATGGAAACAAAAGTGACCACATATCCAAGATTAGCATTGGAATGAAGAGAGAAACAGCTCATCCAAGATTAGCATTGGACGAAAGAGAGACAACTAAACTGACGTTTGTTTTGGTAGGTGACAAGTAAGTTGGACTTTAATCTCAAGGTGACATGTCAACTGCAATAAGACCTCAGAAAATGCAAATGAGGATGAAACACTCTTGTTATGCATTGTGTATAAATTTTTTTAAGCATGATATGTGAATGATCTATGCATGTAATGTCGATGTTTACGACAACAAAGTTTAACTCTTTTGCAGATGTAAGATTGGAAGTTTGATTCCTCAACACAGAGAACTCTGCCAGATTGCTTGGGAAGAAAATATCTTGAACCCAAATTTGTCACACTTGTAAACTGTATTGAATTGATGATCTTCTGAGGAAAGACATAGAGAACTGCTTGGGATTTGTCCCATATTAGCTGACTGTTGAAGATAAACTGATCATAACTTCAGTCGAAAGTTGCTAGAAATGAGCTGATCATGGCTTCAACTCTGAAATGATTGTTGAAGATAAAATGATCATGGCTTCAACTCTTGAAATGTTTGTTGGGAATAAATTGATCATGGCTTCAGTTCTGAAATGACTGTTGGAATAAACTGATCATGGATTCAGTTCTAAAATGTTTGATGGAAATAAACTAATCATGGCTTCAGCTTTTGAAATGACTACTGGAAATAAACTGATCATGGCTTCAGCTTTGAAATGATTGTTGGGAAGGAATGCCCCAATACGAGTCTTGAAAATGATCTTCTAGCTAACCAATTTTGAGAAAACTCGCACTGAGCAACAAATCTTGAGCTGATTCACAAATGGACCTGGAAGATACTTGCCCCTGATAAGGTCGCTGACCAAGTTTCTCAGCTGTTTGAAATTCCTTGACGAGGAAAGCTTGTTTTCAAGCAAAATTGTTTATTCAAACATGGTAATTTTAATGCAAAGTTCATGCAAAAGTTTTGAATCCAAAATCATTTTTGAAATAATATTATTGGTATATAGAAAATGCATCACTGGTTAAAACACAATGGTTTATACTTTTAAAGTGAAAAAAGAAAGCAAAGGTATGATACCAAAACAAATGGTTCGCAAAAGATCATAGAAGTCAGTTTACGCAACCTTGCTGTAGTATGCTTTCAAAAGAAACCTGGCTTCAATTAGGTCTTTTAAGGGTTGTAACATGGTCTGGTTCACAGTTTAAGAAATAAAGGATAAAGGCTCAAAGTTTATTTCTACCCAACCTAATCTTCGTGATGTTCTCCAGTCCTACGTTCAATTAACTCAGAATATGCATTCAGGTTCCAAGAGATTTTGGAATTGCACTAATGGCAGCAATGACGATGGCTCAAAAGCTAAAGGATTCTTGAGAATGACAGTCATTTCTTCTTACATCTTTTTGTTGTTTTGAGGACTTTTGTCAACTCTGATGGAGAATTTTAAGGATTTGAAGACCTCTTCTGATTGAATTTATTATTCCCAACTTTTGCCTAAACTGTTTCATTTAAGATTACAGTCAGCGGGATGCCCCAGTTTTTTCCTGAACTGTTTCATTTGGAATTACAGTCAGCGGGATGCCCTAGTTTTTTGCCTGAGTCTCCTTCAGAGGTTTTGACTTAGCGGGATTTTTCTTTTGATTTTTCTTTTCTTTCTTTTTTCTTTTTGGAAAGATAATGACTGCCTTGCTCAATGATTACGGGGAACCATCTTTGTCATTTTTGGTTTGAGAGCATCTTTGACACTTCTTGCTGTGTGAAAAGGAAAGCTTGATCATGACCTTTGTTGAAAGGTGTCTTGCACAATTTCTCCTGTAATTGAATGCACAACCAACTTAACTGAGAACTACCTATCCCCAAGTTAAGATTGCGGGTTTTTTCGTATAGAAAGAAACTCCAACTTCTAGGCTCAAAGAGGGTGAACAAGGAATTAACTTCCTTATTTCTTCAGTGTTTGGGAGTTGAAACAATGCCTGTACATCCTCAGCAAAGTTTTATTCGAAAGCATACCAGCAAAAATTATGGGTATTTCGTTTTCATCATCCTCCCTCAAATCTTTGCATAAACAAAAGCTTGATAAAGATAGTAAACAAGAGAAATATATTTGAAAGCAGTAAATCAAAAATGATTTGAATAAAAAAATTGCAATGCTCATTTCATTAGAATTAACATGAAAGTATAAACAGTATTTGAAAGCAACAATTTTAACATAAACAAGGTAAAAATGCAAACATAAAGAAAGATGTCCTAGTGACTAATCAGTAACAAGGATGAGCTGTCTTGTCTGAAACACTGGCTTTAGGAAGTGACTTGAGGGTACCACGACTCAGTCTTCAGCCACTTGGTTTTGGCCAAGGATTGTTGATAACATTAGGACCTGCCTCTTTGAAAGTGAGAATATTTGCTTTCACCAATTCTTGCACTCTGTTTTTCAATGCATAGCAGCTTTCTAAATCATGACCGGCAACTCCCTGATGGAATTCACAATGAAGGTCAGATCTGAACCCGGCTGGAGGAGGATTTTGAGGAATCATAGGCCTAGTCATGATCAAGCCCTTCTGCACCAATGCAGGATACAACTCAGTGTATGTCATAGGGATGGGATCAAACTGAGCCCTATTCCGATTCTGATTATGCATAATATTCTATTGTTGAGGAACCTGAACTGGTTGAGCATTAGCCACAGGAGTAACAACTACTACTTATGATTGATCAATATATTGAGGCCTACAGTGAGGTCCTCTTCTCTTAGTCGAGATATCATTGGCTTCTGCCTCTTTCTTCTTCTGAAAGTTCCTAAGGTATTTCTTTGCACCATTAGAAGATTCAACATCTTTAGACACTTTACCGTTCTTGATTCCTTCTTCTAATCTTTGGCCAATGGTTACCAGGTCCGTGAAGCTGGAAGACACACTACAAATCATATTCTCCCAAAAGAAAGGGGACACAGTATCCATGAACAATCCAGTTAGCTCTTTCTCTGCCAGAGGTGGTTCAACTTGAGATGCCAATTCTCTCCATCGTTGAGCATACTCCTTGAAAGATTCTTTCTCATTCTGAACATATTTTGCAGTTAGCGACGATCAGGTGCCATGTCAAGGTTGTATTTGTATTGCTTTATGAAAGCATTAACAAGATCTTGGAAGCATTGTATACGACCTTTCTTAATTCCCATGTACCATTTCAATGAAGCTCCACTCAGACTATATTGGAAACAATGGATAAGCAGCTTGCCATTCTTTGTGTAAGCAGACATCTTTCAAAAGTACATCACCAAGTGTCTTCTTGGGCAAGTATGCTCCTTATATTTCTCAAACTCGGGAGTCTTGAAATTTGCAGGCATAACCAGATCAGAAACTAGGCACATATTTTCAGTAGCAATACCAAAGACATCATTACCTTCCATAGCTCAGAGTCTCTTCTCTAAAGTCCGATATTGTTCTTTGAACTCTTTAAACTCACCAAAGTCTCCTTGACTCATACTTGAGGACTAGCAGCATGGTACTCAAAGAGAGGGTTCCCAAAAGCAGCTTGTGCAGCAGGTTGACGAGAAGCAGTATGAACAAATGGCTAAGGTTCAGCGAAAGCTGGAGCCTGAAAGACTGGTCGGGAAGACTAGCCAACCATTGAAGTAATTGCAACAGGAGAAGAGTAGTTATGAGGTAACCCAAACTCTGGCCATGTAGTAGATGTATGCTGGATAGGTTAAGTGTCAACAACAATTGGGATTTCAGATATCACAGTCCTTTGAGGCGGCTCTCCTCTGGTAATCAAGACTTGCATCATCTTATTAAGTTTGGCCATGCCTGACTTTAACTCATCGGTTTCCATTCTGACTTCCATGTTGTGTTGTTCTTGGTTTTCCATTCTCAATCTGACAGCAGCTCTAGTTCCGTAGTTGTGTTTAGGAATCGGCTTGACGGTAGATGACTAACTGGAAGAAAGAAGCAACTGGGAATAAGATCCTGAACAACCTGGATGTATGCAGAATGATGCAGAGGATGAAAATGATATGCAATGTTATGCAATGCACTGCACAGTAATAGAATCACATGGTTCGGAGTCACGAGCCTGGAGTCAAAGGTACAACCCATAATGTATGGACTAATTGTTATCACCTGCCGAACAAGGATCTAAGAGGTTCCAAAGTCTACATCATTCCTTCGGATATTACCAACGTCCCGATTAACTCGGTATTTAGCAATATTCTAAGGAAAAAATCGTCCGAGCGTAGCATCGCGTGACAACTATTTCCAGATTACTCCTTCATAGCTTCTGCACTACACCTAAAAGGCAAAGATGGGTTAGGTAATCTACGGTCCTCAGCTTCAGTAGGCTCCCAAGTCGAAAGCAGTACGTCTTCCCGATTACTCGGTAAACGACACTACAGTCAAAGGGGCCTCCACTGAGTGGGGGATCTCATGTCTCTTTTTTTGGGATTACTCCCTCAAAGTTAACACGACTATACCATCCGTCCTATCTTAAGTTTTCCTAAAGTCCGGGTAGAAGACTTATAAGAAATCACCAAGCCCCTGAAAACCAGGAAAATCCAGACAAAAATATACATAGAATAACGGGAAGTAATAAACAACAAGTAAAACAATATATATAAACACTCATAGAAAAGAAACAAACAAAGTTAGGATTGACCCACTTAGGAATTGACCAGCAATAGGTCGATCTGTCCCCAGTGAAGTCACCACTTTCGTGACGCACGCGCAAATCCGAGAAGAGAGGGAACTCAATTGCGACAGTGATGATATGTAAAGAAATGTAGTGGTAAAGATGTGAGATTAAGCCATCAATTGACTTATCTCAACATTATGAAGTCGCCACTGCACTTTATTGTTTCTAAAGGGAAATGGGAAAAAAGCGAACAAAACCCAAAAAGATCAGAGATCGAGGTATGGGGGTCGGTTATGCAAAGGGAAGGTATTAACATCGTAAGCATCTACGGTACTCCGTAGGATCCACTTTGTTTGGTTTCTTTCAAAAGGAGTGTTATGTAAAGGTTTACTTGCTAAAGGAAAATAATGAATGAGTATTTATAAACAAAAGTAAATGAAATGTTTTATTATTATTTTTGTTGCTCGCCTTGGGTCGTAAGACTTAGTGCCTACGTACTCCCCCGTGCAATGGAAAAGTCAGAGCACCGTAGTTCGGCTAGAAAAGACTTGTCTGTTGATTGTTTTTTAACAAGGAGACAAGTCATCATTGTTAGGAGAGAAATCTCGACTAACGCCCACAAGGTGTGAGAAAGATGGACCCTGCATCAGCAAGAGTGAAGGTTTGAGAACGCCTCTGGTACTCAAGTGGAAAAGTAGACACCTTTATAACCATAGGGATAGGAGAATGTTGCTCGACTATCAATGAATCATGTCTCACCTTGAAAAAATGTTTGAAGGGTAAAGGTGCTCGAGCACACAAAAGAGTTTGAATGAGTTGAAGTGTTTTTGTTATTTTTGAAAGATGTCAAAGTATGATTAAGTTTGTTTAAAGAAAATAAGTTTTAAAAGAAAATCAGTCGACAAAGTCGAGGTTTATTATGAAAGAGGTTCTATTTTATAAACAAAGAAGGTTTTAAAAAAGATGAGAAGGTTTTGAAAAATAAAGAAGATGAGAGGATATGAAGGGACTATCCTAAAGCATAAGGTAAAAGCTAGGGAGAAGAACCATCTAACCAACAAGAAGCCAAAACTTGACATTATGAGTCAAGATAGAATTCCCATTCTTTGGATTGAAACCAAGAAAGCAAAGATACTAGATCTCTTGAGAAGGCCAAACTTCAAGTATATTAAGTCTTCACAAAAATTGGACAGAGTAACGGCTGTATATGGCTGAATTCCAGATTACAAACAAAGTGTGTAATCACAATAACCTGCACACAAAACAAACAAACAACCCAATGTCTTGAGGTAAACCCCAAGAACTCAAGGAAAAATATCAATTAAGGTCACAAGGTCTCCAACATAGGCCAAGGTCTCTAATCCTAAGTCCAAGAAGTCCAATACTCCATAATGCCAAGGATAGTAACCAAGTAGTCCAAGTATCATTAATTTTTTTTATGGTTCATGTTGATTATTAAGTGTCTTCAAAAGGAAAAGAAAAGCTCAAGTGAGCAAAATAAAAATGACATAAAAGTAAATTCTCAAGTGAGCAAAATAAAAATGGTATAAAAATAAATGCTCAAGTGAGCAAAATAAAAATGGCATGAAATGTAAATACAAAAAGTAAATGGTACATAAAGTAAAGAGCATAAAATAAAAGCATAAAATAAAATCATAAAATAAAGTCAATTTTTAGAAATTAGTGGTTAGTTGGATGACCATCTTGAAACTTGCATTTGAAACTCATTACAGGATTGGTAGAACCAACCTCCACACAACAAGTTGCATTTGCTTTTTGTCAAGTATATCATCCATTTAAGAAACCTCAAAAAGTAACATTTAATGATCAACAATGTTTAACTGATTCGCGTTGACCAATATTTATGAAGACCATTAGAGGATTGGTAGAACCAAAGCCTCCATACAATAAATCTCAAGGTTATTGGATCAAAGGGATCAAATTAACATACTTGGGATTGCAAACATAGATTTGGGCCACGAATGATCATTTATTCGAATCGGGATAAAATTTAGCGCTATGTTAAACAATCGTAAGTGGACTTATGTAGAAGTCGCACCTATTTTGAGGTCGGTCAATAGCAATCTATGTACTTCATGTTTGGATAAATGATATGGAGATCACCATCCCTTAACATGTAGCACAATTAAAAAAGAAAGGGATAAGATAAAGAGGGAGGGGAATGATAAGCTAACTTGGATCACTACCTTAAATTTCTTTCATCTTTAAATTCAATTACTCATTTAGATGGATTAAAGCACTAAACATATCATTAATCCAAAGCACCAAAAATGAATTAAATAATTCACTCTTTGGTAGATTTGAATTGATGAACATTTATCCAACTTCATATTCACCATAAAGTCCATTTAATTTAAAGAGAAATTGGACATTTAAAATTGCAATCCATACCAACAATCAAAGGGAGTGAGTAGAAAAACATTTATGGATTAAAACAACCCCAAAACAAGGAAAAAAATGCATTCTGTCTCTGTGCAAATCGATTGCACTACAGTTCAAATCGATTTTCACAATGTTTTTTTTCCAAAATTTTGTGTAAATGCTTCTGTGAAATCGATTGCACCAGGACAACAATCGATTGCAACTGTTACAGTAGGAAAAACAACATTTCAAAAGGACAAATTCTTGTTCAAACCTTCCATCAAATACCTTATGATCATGGATCCAATTGAGAACGAAAATTCCATCAAATTATGAGAAAATAGCACCATTGGAATCACAAAATAATGCTCAATAAATCAAGCCCAAAGATCAATAAGAGATTACATTGTGAAAGATAGAAAATCCAACTCACCAAAGGTAGATCTAGAGAATTATCAACACAACTTCAAGAATTTGCTTCAATTCAACCACAAGAATCAATTGCCTAAGCTTGGATGTAGAAAATTGATGAAGAAAAAGTGTTTGCATGAAGGTTTAGCTCAAAGATTAGTAAGCTTCAACGCAAAGCTTACTATTTTTATTTTTTGAAAATGGAGCTTTGAGTGGATTTGGTAGATGGAGAGAATTGAGAGATTTTTTAGCAAAGTGATTTTGGCTATCAAAAGCTTGAAATTTGAATGAAATTAGGGCTCTATTTATAGAGTTTAAGCTTGGGATTAGTGGTAATTTGGTAAATGATTCTTGGAGCCAAAATTTGAATTAATGATAATTCTTTCAAAAATTAGAGGAAAATTGGAGCCAAAATTTGACAAGCTTGAAATTGCTGATTTTTTCTCTCCAAATTTTCACGCTGTGCAATACGATTTGCACAATGTATTTTTTTTCCAAAAATTACGCAAAATGCACTTTGTACAATCGATTGCACTCTAGGAGCAATCGATTGTACAGTGCAAAAAAATGAAATTTTCTTTAATTCTTTTTCTTTGCAAATAGAGATTTTAGGGAAATAATACGGGAAAACCTTATTTGTCAGATGCTTCGACTCGGTACCTATAAAACCCAAATATACAAAGACAAAGACAAATATTTTTTGTATTTTAATTACAAGTTTGTCAACAACACAAGAGCAAACTTAAATATAGAATGAAAATGTGATGAATGAATCTATTTATTAATGGTTGTGACCAAATGACAAAAAATGATATGAAAGTGCGACTGAAAAAGTTAGGGGAGAAATTTAGGGTACAACATACCCCCCGAACTCAAGAAAATATCTCTAAAGGTCTTTCCTGTTCTTTTCAACCTTTCCTTTTGGATAAAATAAAAGTCGGTGGCGACTCTTGCTAACTGCAACAATTGCGATCAAACTCAAAACATCCCAAGTCAGTTCTCCCACCGCGTTACAGAACTGGCGACTCTGCTGCGGAATTTTGCTGTTAAGTGGGGTTACGTTAGGACTAGATCACCTTTACTTGATTTCCTTGTTTGACTTGCATGCTTTACATTATGGTTCCTTGTTTGGGTTTGTTTTGATCCTCTACCAGGGTCTGGGGCACCTTCTCAGGTAAGTAGAAATAGATTGTGGAAATTGTGCGAGGTATATCGACATGGTCTAAGCAATAGCTAAGTTAGTGTGACACATTTGTTGGTACCGGTAGCCCTTGAGTAGTCAAGGAGAATACGGGGCCTCTGTGTGGTGTCATGAAGCACTAACTAACTTTAGAACCTTTACTTTACCAAATTGGCCATTAGGAAGTAGTGAGGTATCCGTCTTTGGTGCAGTCCGAAGTTGGTTGATACTCGATACTATGCTCATTGAGATCGGACTTTCGGGATGTTTCGATCATCAAAACATATTGATCATAGCACTACTACAAGTAAAGCTTCTAACGAGGGATGCAAAATGTGTTTTACCTCGAAAATAGATGTGAGGTGAATAAGGTCGTCATAAAAAGTAAAGACTTATCACCTTGGTGTTTAAAACACCAATGTAAAATTTTATTAGTGCATGAGTTCGAACCCCAGCAACAACAATTTTTATTATTTTCAAAACTAGCATATCTTTTATCTTGGTTTATCAAAATAATAGAGGGGTTATTATTTTTTTTATAAATAAAACTCATTACATTGTTTACAAACAACATTAATAAAAATAATATTTACAAACCACAATGCTTACCCAACATATTACATTTTTTACACAAAAAAATTATTTGTCCATGAAGATCATATGTTGGATCTTCAATTCCTTGATATTCTGGGGAAGATCAAATGCGCGGGAAACTCTTTTCTCCCAACAGAAAAATGGGTATTCTCTATGGCTTTTGTTTGCATTTGTTTCTGATAGGAATAAAAAAGAGTTAGACAAAAAGGGTTAGATAAATAAATAATTTTCTGCTTAATTAAATACTTAAGAACAAAAATCTTAAACCTAAATAATTTTCTACTCTTGGACCGTATGAAGGACCTGAGCTAGGATCTCAATGAACTATGGTTTTTGATGAAGCTTATAACACACTTGGCAAAAAAATCGATGCTGTAATTATCTTTCCTCAGGGTTGTTATACGCCCTTCACTGCCAGGCTTTGCTTTGACTGCACCAATAATATGGCTGAATATGAAGTGTGCATCATGAGTATTAAAGCTGCTATTAACCTGAGAATCAAGTTCTTGAGCGTATATGGGGACTCAACCCTGGTGATCAGTCAGGTTAAGGGAGAACATGTGCTAACCTTGATTCCATATTTCAAAGAGATTACTTTGAGCATATCCCAAGAGAAGAAAATCATTTGGTGAATGCATTGGCTACCATGTCATTTATGTTCAAGGTCAGATGGGACAATGAAGCTCCTAGAATTACTATTGAAAGAATGGACGAACCGACACACTGCTATGAAATTGACACTGAAGGAGTAGAAGAGAATCCCTGGTTTCATGAAGTGAAACGATACCTTGAGGCTCAAGAGTACCCTGAAGGGGCATCAATCAATGACAAGAAATTCCTATGGAAGTTCTCAGCTAAGTTCTTCCTGAGCAACTAAATTTTATACAAGCGTAATTATGATTTAACTCTACTTCGTTATGTAGACAAAAAGGAAGCAGATAAAGTTATGGAAGATATGCATGAAGACATCTTTAGTACTCACTCCAGTGGGCATACTATGGCTAAAAAGATTCTAAGGGCAGGTTACTATTGGTCGACTATGGAAATCGACTGTCACCACCACTCAAGAACTTGTCATAAGTTCCAAATCTATGTTAATAAATTTCATGTTCCTCCGGTTCCTCTAAACATCTTGACTGCTCCGTGGCCATTCACAATGTGGGGCATTGATATTATTGGAGAGATCAAGCCTACTACTTCTAACGAACATCACCTCATCCTCGTCGCCATTGATTACTTTACAAAATGGGTTGAAGCAGCCTCGTTCGCCTCTGTTACCAAGAATTAGGTCGCCTAGTTCATCAAACATAACCTTATATGTCAGTATGGCATCCCCGAAAGGATTATCATAGACAATGGTACTAATCTCAACAACACTATGATCACGGAACTCTGCATGCAGTTCAAGATCAAGCATCACAACTCTTCCCCGTATCGACCAAAGATGAATGGCACAGTAGAAGCCACCAATAAGAATATTAAGAAGATTATACAGAAGATGGTTGTAACCTACAAAGACTGACATGAAATGTTACCGTTTTCTCTTCATGGCTACCACACTTTGGCTAGAACATCAACTGGGGAAACCTCATTCTCTCTGGTCTATGGCATGGAAGCTGTCATACCTATCGAAGTTCATATTCCCTCTTTGAGGATTATGAAGGATGAAGACTTATACGAAGACGAGTGGAATCAGATTAGGTTGGATCAATTGAATTTAATTGACGAGAAAAGGCTTGCGGCTGTCTGTCACAGTCAGATGCATCCGAAGCGGATGATCAAAGCATTGAAGAAGAAAATCAAGCATCGAGTATATCAGGATGGTGACTTGGTAATAAAGCGCATCATTTTACCGCAAGGTGATCCCAGGGGAAAATAGACTCCCACTTATGAAGGGCCATTTATAGTCAAGAAGATATTCTCTGGCGGTGCTATGATACTAACCACCATGGACGATGAAGATTTCCTGCACCCTATGAACGCAGACATAATCAAAAGATAATAAGCATGAAAATGACCCGCTAGGTTGACTGGCCTAGGCAAAAATAAGGGCATCCTAGAGAACCAAAAGGGTTCGGGAAAAATTAGGGATATATATAAAAGATTTTACACCCGGAAAGTCGAAAACCTGAAAAGGCGACTTGGGCAAGAAAGGGTATTCCGGTGGACTGAAAACCCGAAAGGGCGGTCCAGGCAAAATTTAGGGATTAAAGCGTATAACTATGTCCCGTTAGATCACTTACAACAAGATTTATTACCAACATCAATTTCAAATGGTACATATCAATTCAATCACTTTCTTCCAACAACAAGGGATAGGATGCTTGAAGCCATATGGGCAATAGAAGAGTTGGAACCCGACGAGATTATTTCCACATAGCTATATGTTTTGTTTTCACTTTGTACTCTTTTTATTTCACGACAATTTCCTATTACTAGGATTTATGTCTCTATGTATAAAATCGCTTTTTTATGGGCAAATTATCAATAGAAATACCAATTTCAAGTTTCAAACTTTTTGGTTTACCTTTTTTTGTTTTGTTTGCAAAAACGTTCAATGACTAAAATTGAATGAACATATGCATATTGTTGTACCCAAAATTTTCCCTCTCGTGTTTTCCAAAATTTTCTCTTACATGGGTGATTAGAAACACTTGCTTAAAGTAAATAAGAATTTTGAAGATAAATAAGGTATCTTCGATTGGAATTTAAACAAGGTATCTTTCAATTGGCATGTCAACGGTGTCCTTTGATTGGCATCTGAACAGTGTCCTTCGATTGGCATGTCAACTAAATGTCCTTCAATTGGCATGTCAACAGTGTCTTTCGATCGACATCTGAACAGTGTCCTTCGATTGGCACATCAGAGCAAAGTGTCCTTCGATTGGCATGTCAACAAGCATCAATTGGGTGCTGGGTCTTCTTCGACCAAGTTCAATTCACATGGCTTTGACTGAGCATTGGCTGTTTCAGGCTTGTCTTAGATTCACAAGGCAAAAGGCCCATTCGAAGGACATGTAAATGATCCATTCACTACGCCAAAAAGGGCTTTTAACAACGCGCATTAGACAACACTTTTATACAAAAGTGCTGCCATAAGTGAATTAAAAAAAAACACAGAAATTTTATACAATAATAAATAAAAGCGCTGCTAAAAATGTGACCTTAGACAGCGCTTTTTAAAAGCGCTGCTAAAAGTGTTGCTTTAGAAAGCGCTTTATCAAAAACACTGGTAAAGGACCACTTTAGATAACGCTGTCTAAAGTCATATAAAATTAAAAAAAAAATCTCAAAAGCGCTGCTAAAGGGCCACATTAGCCAGCACATTTCAAAAACGCTGCCAAAGGACCACATTAGCCAGCGCTTTCTAAAAAGCGTTGTCTAAAGGCATATAAATTAAAATTAAAAAATAGAATCAGACTCGTTTCTCTTTTCACAGACTCGTTTCCCTCTCAGAATCACAAACGAAAACCCTTTCCCTCTCACAAATCATCGCTGTCCAAGCTCCTTCCGTCGTCGTCCAAGCTCCTTCCGCCGTCGTCAAGCTTCGTTCGCCGTCCTTCGTCCGACCAGCCGTTTCCCTCCGTCCTTCACCGTCTCTCTCGGTTGTCCTCCACTCTGACCGACCCTTTCTCAAGGTAGGTTCTTTCTTGAATCCGAGTTTTACTAAAATCATGATAAACTAAAATTCTCAATGTTGTTCTGTGTAAAATTAATTTGGGAAGTGTTTTTATTTGTTAGAGTGCATTAACATGGCTAAGAGTAAGCTAATAGAGAATTTGTTTGTAGCATGATTCTTGTTGGCATAAGCTTATGACTGGTTTGTTGGATTCTATTTCTTTTATGGTGTAGATAATTATTTGACTGGTTTGTGTGGTTCTGGGCAAAGTACTATTGCTAAGAAGCTTTTGTTTCATATAATTGACTTACAATATAAGCAATTATATGTTAAAGGGGAAAATAAGTTGTTTAATCATATTGGGTGTTAGTCCTCTAAATTATTTCATCACATTAGACATTCAATCATAGTAAGTATCCAAATTTTCATGATTTTAATAGCATAACTACAACATAAGTACTAGTTACTTCACTTCATATATAGTAGAAGAATATATATATATATATATATATATATATATATATATATATATATATATATATATATATATATATATATATATATATATATATATATATATATATATATATATATATATATATATATATATATATATATATATATATATATAGTTAATTTGTAGTGTTTGATTATGAGATATATAGGTACTAAATTTCTAGAAATAATCCGTTTAAATCATACAAAATTTCTAAAAGTTTGTATTAATCTTCTTATAGTGTATATACTATTTTCCCTATTTTGTTCATGTGCATTGACACCTAAATTCATTAGCCTCCTAAATGGACTGTTTTTGTTTGTTTTGATGATCCCTTTGTATTAGCGTAGTTAGTCGAAGACCATCACCGATTCGAAGAACATCAAAGCCACATCATCCGCCATCGACACTGTGATACGGTGGGAGAACTGACTTGAGGTTTTGCATTTGTGTTTGCAAATGTTTCGGTTTAGTAAGAGTCGCCACCGACTTTTTATTTTATCCAAAGGAAAGGTCAAAAAGCACAGGAAAGGCCTTTGAGATGTTTTCTTGGGTTCAGGGAGTAGATTATGAAAAGGGAAGGTGCAAGCACCCTTTTCATCTATGGTTATCCATGGGCTCTTAGTTACTTGTTTAGATCACTTGCTTTTGCTTTTCAATTGTTTGAAATGGTGCTTTGTGTGTGGTTTTGAAAAATGTTTTGAAAAGAGGCCATCGTTGTGGCAACCTTTGTAATGATTCTTGTTTGAATATATACAAAGGTGTTTGTCTTTTGAAAAGATATTTCAATGTTTTGAAAGTTTGTTTTTGGGAAATGTTTTGAAATTGTGTTGTGATGTGTGTTTGAAAATAGCAAGGATGTTTTGCAAGTTTTGATCAAGTAACTAAGAGTTGTCTACCCTATTTTACTCAAAGATCTTTCCTACACATTTTTAACCCTTTTGACAATGTTGTTTTACCATTGCATTTGGTAAACAACCTTGTATTAGGATGTTAAACGGGATAGGCGCGGGTCATCGTATTGACCATGATAGCAAATATGCTAAGTATCTTTAGCAATTTTTTTGAGGGACTAGATCATTTTGTTTAGGCAACCAAGATAGCGTCATCGAGGGACTATGATCTTTTGTTTTGTTTTTGTTTTGCCAAAGTACTCAACATGCATAACATGGCCAATTTTAAAGGCAACAAGTGGATGAAACCCTAGGGGTGCAAGTGTGCATTGTGTTGTCAATTTACATGCTTTTTGTCTTTGCATTAGTCAAGCTATTTGTTTGATTTTGGATTTTTGCATACAAACCCTAATCTCTAATCATGGCATACTTGAAAGCATAAATGCGTAAAATAAATCTACATTATTACAATATTTGATATGGGGAGGGGGATACAATTTTTGAATGGGGATATTTGCAAGAAAATAAAACCCTAATATTTACTATTACATCCAAATTGAATTCCTTTGTCTCAAATAATAAATGGACAATATTTAAATAAACAAATTAAATATAAATATGCAAAATAACCTAATTATGCAAAAAATGTTTTTGTTGTTTATTTATGTGAAAATATAAAATATTTAATGTACTAAAAAAGAAAATAAAATATCATCATTTTTTTTGGAAAGGGTAGAAAACCCTAATTTCGTTTCTTAGGAAAATATTAATTATATTATTTATTTACAATAAAATAAAATAATGGAATATGTGCTAATGTCAAAAAAGGAAAATATATTAGAAAAATATTATTTTTATATTTGTAAATAATAAAATAAAAGTATACAATATTTCTAAAATGTTTATTTGTTTTTTATTAAAGAAAATAACAAGTATATTCTAATTAATAATTTTTCATGTTAGAAAAATAAAAATAAAAAATATAAAAAAAATGTGAAAATTTATAAAGATATTTTTGGTATTTTTTTATGTTTGGAAAATAAGAAAATAAAATCAGAAATGAAAATAAATACAAAAAAAATATGAAAATATGAAGAAATGGGCCAGGGGGGGTGCAATCAGTAATGAGGGGGTGTCAAAAATAAAGCTAGAAACAGGCCCAGCCCACTGACTTCGTCTTCAACCTTTGTCAAGAAAAAAACGCGCGCTTGGCTTCAAACACGAACAACCTGCATACATGCTCTAATGCAAAAACCCATAACATCAAAGTTGTAGCATTTTTCAAGACGAATCCAACCATGTAAAGAACTCATTCTAACTCTGAAAGACCAGAGAGAATTTCTCTGGCCCTAAATCTTAATCTAATTTTTTCAGGAAGTTCATGGATCAAATTCTCTTAACACGATTAATTTAAATAAAAACTGAGCATATGTACAGCTTCATGGCTATGAATACTACATTTTTTATTCACAAACCTAAGCCTAATGATTCCTAAATCGAGAGATAGGAAGTTGACAAAAACCTGTTTCAGTTGACTTCGTGTATGGCAATGTGGAGCTTTTCAGTGAGGCCTGAGATGTTTGGGAGCTTGCTTGAACTTCCTCTGACCTTCCCCAATGCCTAGCTTGCCTTGAATGTGCTTGAACAAGCTTGTAGAACTCAACCTGCACAAGCTGAAAACAGAAATGGCAAACCTTGTAAAGGGAGTTACAATCAATGTTTAAGGGTTAGGATAACTTGGATGGGTTATATGGAAGATGTTTGAACAAGTTTGAGGCAAAACGCACGAGCAACTTGTGAGATAGAACTTAAGATGAAGAAGCTGCCCTGTTTTGCCAATGGAGGATGATTTTGTGCTATGGAAGGTTTGAGGGCTCAAAGGCTTGTGTTTCTGGATCAAAGGGATGTGTGAAACTTGTCTCAAATTCTTGCCAAAGTTGATTCTCTCTGATGTTCAAGTTGTTGTTGTGTTTTACAAATTTCTTGTATATGAAGCAAAAGTGGACAAGTGATGCAAAACAGGCCTGTACAGGCTATCTATCAGCTTGCACACTATGCTCTTGGCCCCTCAAGTTTGTGGATTTGATTTGCTGTACAAGATATGGTTCAAGGCTCAAGGATTCTATTTGACATAAAGCAAGATTTGGACAAAAATGGCAATGTTACCTTTTACTATTTTTGGGTTAATCTATTGTATAATCCTATAATGACCAAAACAAAACCTTAGACCAATGGATTTGAATTTAATTATTGAGTATGGAAGGGTTTTAGGACCTGTAATCAAGTACAAAGCAAGCTGATTAGAATTTGCAACTTGTATCACTAAGAAAAAGCCATGGATCAAAAGTGAGTTTTTGCCAACTTCAAGCTTTCGATTCTCCCTAACCATAAATTATTTTGGAGAGTTATTGGAAATTTTAGAAATATTGCAACATGCTCTACAATCCATATTTGAAATGAAATTTGAGATTCCAAGTGGAACTATGTGAAAAATGGTCATGAAGATGGGTCAAAATCCTGCCTAAACTAGGGCAAAATTTTACTAAGTTAAAAGTTTCATGGACCCTTGTTCCAAAAATCATAACTTGAGATCCAAGCTTCTTTTGGGAAAAATTTGTGAATCAAATTTGTATACTTTGTGGAGGAATACAACTTTCATGTTGGAAGTTTTGTTTGAATCCAATTGTATCAAGGTGAAAATGTTGGGCAAAGTTGGGAAAAAATAAGAAAATTTCATAACTTAGAAAAATTCTAAGTTATGAATTTTTTTTTAATTTTAAACCCTAATTTGCAGAATTAGGTTTCTTGGTGAACAAGTTTCATGTTTTGACACATCTTGATGAAAAATGACCCTTGGCACTTGATTTTGACCAAAAAGTCAAAGTTTGACTTTTCAGTGTATAGTCAAATTTTGATCAGTTGACTGGAAAATTCATCTATCAATCCAATGCACTTGAGATATTTTGAACCTTGTGACTAGGTCAAGATGATGCCATTGAGTCCTTGAATCCATTCTTGAACTCAATTTACCATTGGCTAGGTTAAAAATCAGAAATTGCCCTTGTGCAGTTAAAACCCTAAAAATGACCATTTTGCCCTTTTGGTGATCTGATCAAAATTCTTGAGGATTTGTGGTTCAAACTTGATCAAAAGGTTCATATGAGTTTACAATGTTAATGTGGATCAAAATTTATGAGGTTTGACTGTAAATTGGCCACAATTGACTTTTTCCCCAATACAACTGATTTATAGGTCAACTGTCCAATTGACTGGGCAAAAATTTGATTCAAGGCTTGAAACTTGGTATGGACAATCTTATAAGGTCAACATGAAGTATGAAATGCACTTTGATCATTGAAAGTCTAAAAATCCCTGTGCAAACTCAAACCCTAATTTAGGTCAATAGTGCAAGGAGATGTCTTGAGCAGAGCAAGACCCTAACTTGGTCTTGAGTTCAAAGAGTCTTGTAAGGAGAAATCTTGATAAAATGAGAGGGAAAATTTTGGGGTACAATAGCTGCCCCTGTTCAATCTTCTTGAACCTGAAGAGTTAGATTGGCGAGTTTGCCTTTCGTGACTCGAAGGTAAACGAGGATTGGACACTAGAGTGCCCGTAAATTTGCGCTCGTCAGAATAGTTGAGGGAATGGGCTTAAAGATGCCATATGGAAAGGTGTGACAGGATCTTATCGAAGATGGGCTTAAATATGCCATCCAAGAAAATTGATCGCATAAGAGATTCCTTTGCGAGAGCCCGCATACCTGTTGTTGAGGAGGACTACGCCGGGGAATGCTGGTCTCTGTCGTGGTAGAAATATAACTTCAGTCGTCTGTTATTCTACTGGGGAGTTATCCCTTGGTTTAAGAGGTGACAATGAACTGCTATCTGGTCAGAATCCAGGCTTTACAGTCTTGTATTCCTATCTGGTCAACGTCCAGGCTTCGCAATACTTTTCTTCCTATCTGGTCAACGTCCAGTCTTCAGAAGAATCTCAAACGGTTATCCGGTTAACATCCGGGTTTCCTTTTTGATTCCGGGGCCTACTAATATCCGGTTGAATCCGAGCTTCAAAGTAATTGGCCGAGTAAACTGCTATTTGGTCAACGTCCAAGTTTCAAAGTATACCTTACTGTTATCTGGTCAACATCCAGGTTTCACAGTGTTGTAATGCTATCTGGTCAACGTCCAGGCTTCGCAATACTTTTATTCCTATCTGGTCAACGTCCAGTCTTCAGAAGAATCTCAAACGGTTATCCGGTCAACATCCGGGTTTCCCTTTTGATTCTGGGGCCTACTAATATCCAGTTGAATCCGGGCTTCAAAGTAATTGGTCGAGTAAACTGCTATTTGGTCAACGTCCAAGTTTCACAGTATACCTTACTATTATCTGGTCAACATCCAGGTTTCACAGTGTTGTATTGCTATTTGGTCAACATCCAGGCTTCGCAATACTTTTCTTCCTATCTGGTCAACATCCAGTCTTCAGAAGAATCTCAAACGGTTATCTGATCAACATCCGGGTTTCCCTTTTGATTCTGGGGCCTACTAATATCCGGTTGAATCCGGGCTTCAAAGTAATTGGCCGAGTAAACTTATATTTGGTTAATGTCCAAGTTTCACAGTATAACTTACTGTTATCTGGTCAACATCCAGGTTTCACAGTGTTGTATTGCTACCTGGTCAATGTCCAGGCTTCACAATACTTTTCTTCCTATCTGGTCACCGTCCAGTCTTCAGAAGAATTTGCAGGGGATTCAATTATTTTCCGGTCGATCTCCGGGTTTTATTATAATCAAGGTTTTATCTGGTAGAATCCAGGCTTCACAACTGGAACAGGAATCTGCCCCTTTGATTAGGATAAGAAAAATAAGAGAGCATCCGTATCTGGAGCATCTCTAAGCGGTTTTCTGAGCTTTGAATATCTGTCTTAGGCAGCTATCAATTTCAACCTGAAAAGGGTAGAATGTTAGCTGAAACACAAAGTTATGTTGCATGAAATGTATGATGTAATATATGTGTTTTGTCGATGCTCATGATTTATGAATGTAATGTATGTGCATGTAAGCTGATTAGTTGTCTTGCTGAGGAAAATAAATCCTTGAATAGCTGGAGATAATAAAATCTTTGACTGCTGTCGGGGAAAATAAATCCATGACCACTGTTGGAGATTCAAGATATTTGACAACCTCTGCGGGGAGAAGCTATACCGCTGGGGATATCATGAGTTTGGGTTATATGCCAATCTACTGGGGACTTCAAGAGTGAGGATCTCTGTTCTGTTGGGGATATCAGGGGAAAACTGAATGGTTTCCGTTGGGGATCAACATATCAAAGTTGCTTCTCCGCTGGGGATCTTAATGACGTGCTGATTTGATCATGGTTACTTCACTAGGGAAGAGTAAATCTCTGAGGAATTATCTGGTTTTAAAGCGACTCTTCAGAGACAATGGAGGAAACCAGATGGTCTCCACTGGTGTTCAAAGGCTGAAGTTTTGGCTCTGCTTGGGGAAGAAAGTTTCATCTTCACTGAGGGTTTGCAGTTCAAAGTTTTGTTCCACTGGGGATTGGGAGTTTGAAAATTCAACTCTAATGGGGATTCTTGAAACTTAACTCTGCTGGGGATATGCATTTCAAGGCTTTAGTTCTACCGAGAATCTGGATGATGTACTACAGGGGAATTCCTTCTGGAATAGCCTAAAGACATCTTCCTATACTTTCATCCTATCAGTAATTATTCTTTCTCATTTCGTTTTATTTGTAAGCAGTGATTATATTCAAATGCATATGCTCATTTAATAAATCGTTGGACATTTTCAAATAAAACACAAGTGTAAAAAAGAAAGAAAAGGCAAACAATTTTCTGCACTTTGAAGTATCTTTGTATTAACTTTGTGTAAGTATTTTGTACAAAGGAAACAAACATCCTAGTAAGAGAATGTTGTCATAAAAATCGAGAAAAATTTATACAAAGAAAGATGGCTATGTGCAACAATTCCATGGGGTTCCCATTCTGCTATAGCCTTCATAACTCTGAGTATCTTGTCCATTCGTCGCTTCGTCCGCAGATGATTGGATTGATCAGAAGCTTGGAGCTTGTTTGTGAAGATATCATCCTTAAAGTGATCCGACGAGACATAGTCGTACGCTTTAATTCCCTAACTTTTGCCTGGACCGCCCTTTCGGGTTTTCGATCCACCGGGAAACCATTTTTTGCCCAAGTCGCCCTTTCAGGTTTTTAACTTGCCGGGTGTAGAGATTTTTTTTGTTTATCCCTAATTTTTGCCTGAACCGCCCTTTCGGGTTTTCGATTCACCGGGATGCCCATTTTTGCCTAAGTCGCCCTTTCGGGTTTTCAACTTGTCGGGTCGTTTATGCGTAGTATCTTTTGACTATGTCTGTGTTCGCGGGGTGCGGTAGGTCGTCGCCGTCCATGGTGGTTAGAATCATAGCTCCACCAGAAAATATGTTCTTGATCACAAATGGTCCTTCGTAAGTAGGAGTCCATTTGCCCCTGGGATCACTTTGCGGCAAGATGATCCGCTTGATTACAAGATCTCCGACTTGATACACCTGATGTCTGACTTTCTTGTTGAAAGCCTTGATCATCCATTTTTGATATGTATGACCATGACAAACAGTAGTAAGTTGTTTCTTGTCAATCAAGTTAAGTTGATCAAGCCGGGTCTGAATCCAATCGTCTTCATTCAAACTATCATCCTTCATGATTCTCAGGGAAGGAATCTGAACTTCCATAGGTAAAACAGCTTCCATGCCGTATACCAAAGAAAAGGGTGTTTCCCCAGTTGATGTTCGCGCCGTGATACGGTACCCGTGTAGAGCAAACGGTAACATCTCATGCCAGTCCTTGTAGGTGGCTGTCATCTTTTGAACGATCTTCTTGATATTTTTGTTCGCAGCTTCGATAACACTGTTCATCTTTGGCCGATAGGGAGATGAATTGTGATGTTGAATCTTGAACTGCTCGCACAGAGCGTGATCATAGTGTTGTTCAGGTTTGTACCGTTGTCCGTGATGATCCTGTCGGGGATACCATATCGGTATATGAGGTTCTGCTTGATGAAGCGGGCAACCACATTCTTTGTAACGGAGGCGAAGGAAGCTGCTTCGACCCACTTGGTAAAATAATCAATAGCCACCAGGATGAAACGATGTCCATTGGCTTCCGTAGGTTTGATCTCTCCAATCATGTCGATACCCCACATTGCGAACGACTAAGGAGCTGTTAGAACATTGAGAGGGACTGGAGGGATATGTACCTTGTCAGCATAGATTTGGCATTTGTGACAAGTATAGGAATATTGATGACATTCAGCTTCCATGGTAGACCATTAGTAGCCTGCCCGTAGAATCTTCTTAGCCATCGTATGTCCGCTCAAATGGGTGCCAAATGTACCACTATACAGTTCAGTCATGATCTGCTCAACTTCAACCTTGTCCACACAACGAAGCAGAACACAATCATGGTTGCGCTTGTATAGGATACCATTGCTCAGGAAGAACTTGGCAGCAAATCTCCTTAAGAACTTTTTGTCGTTGACTGAAGCTCCTTCAGGGTATTCTCGAGTCTTGAGATACCTTTTGATTTCATGAAACCAGGGTTATTCCACTACTTCTTTGGTATTAATCTCATGACAATGTGCAGGTTTGTCCATTCGCTCGATGGTGATTTGAGGAGCCTCATTATCCCAGTTAAGTTTAAACATGGAAGACATTGTAGCTAGAGCATCCGCTAGCTGATTTTCTTCTAGCGGGAAGTGCTCGAAGGTAATCTGCTCGAAATGAGGTAACAATGTCAGGACATGTTCTTTGTATGGGATGAGATTAGGATGTTTAGTGTCCCACTCTCCTTTGATTTGAATGATAACCAAAGCTGAGTCCCCAAACACAACCAAAGATTTGATTCCCAAGTCAATAGCAGCCTTGAGACCAAAGATACAAGCTTCATACTCGGCCATGTTGTTGGTGCAGCTGAAGCAGAGTCTAGCGGTGAAAGGTGTATGGCAACCTTCTGGAGAGATAAGTACCGCGCCGATACCGTTGCCAAGTGCATTTGAAGCACCATCAAAGTACAGGGTCCATCGGGATCCTTGTTCAGGTCCGCCATATGGTCCGTTACCTTCAATGTTGTCCAATGTCATAATGTCTTCGCCGGGGAAGTCGAACTTCATGGATTGGTAATCTTCAACAGCTTGATGAGCTAGATGGTCAGCTAGTACATTCCCCTTTATAGATTTTTGGGTTGTGTACTGGATATCATACTCAGTCAGAATCATTTTCCATCTAGCGATTCTTCCAGATAAAGCAGGCTTTTCGAAGATGTACTTGATCGGATCCATCTTAGAAATCAACAAAGTGGTATGTGTCAACATATACTGTCTTAGTCGACGAGCAGCCCATACCAAAGCGCAACAAGTTTTCTCGAGCAGTGAGTAGCGAGTCTCACAGTCGGTAAACTTTTTGCTAAGGTAATAAATGGCATGCTCTTTTCGACCAGACTCGTCATGTTGGCCCAGTACGCACCCCATTGAATTATCCAAAACAGTCAGATACATGATTAACGGCCTTCCTTCGACGGGTGGCATCAAGATAGGAGGTTACAGCAAATACTCCTTGATCTTATCGAAAGCAACTTGACAGTCATCATTCCATTCAACCACCTGATATTTCTTCAACAACTTGAAGATTGGTTCACAGGTAGAAGTTAGATGAGAAATGAACCTTGCAATGTAGTTTAGGCGTCCCAAGAAACCTCTGACCTCCTTTTCAGTGCGGGGGGCAGGCATTTCTCGTATAACTTTGACTTTGGCAGGATCGACCTCGATGCCTTTGTTACTGACGATGAATCCCAAAAGTTTACCGGACCTGACTCCAAAAGTGCACTTGCTAGGGTTTAGTCTGAGCTTATACTCCTTCAACCTGACAAACAGCTTTTGCAGATGGTCGAGGTGTTCTTCTTCTGTTTGTGAACGGGCTATCATGTCGTCTACGTAGACTTCGATCTCATGATGTATCATATCATGAAACAAAGCTACCATGGCTCGCTGATAGGTTGCCCCGACATTCTTCAGTCCGAATGGCATCACTTTATAGCAGAAGGTACCCCACTGCGTAACAAAAGTAGTCTTATCCATGTCTTCGGGCGCCATTTTGATCTGGTTGTACCCTGAAAATCCATCCATGAAAGAAAACACCTTATGTTGAGTTGTATTGTCAACCAAAATGTCATTATGCGGTAGTGGAAAGTCATCTTTAGGGCTAGCCCTGTTTAAATCTCTGTAGTCCACGCACATTCTGACTTTGCTGTCCTTCTTAGGCACGGGCACAATGTTAGAAACCCATTGCGGATAGGAAGTAACAGCAAGAAAGCCAACATTGAACTGCTTCATCACTTCAGCTTTGATCTATTCAGACATATCGGGCCTCATTCAGCGGACTTTCTGTTTAATTGGTGGACAGTCTTCTCTAGTAGGGAGACGGTGAACCACAATATCTGTGTCGAGTCCCGGCATGTCTTCGTAGGACCAGGCGAAGATCTCAACATATTCATTCAACAGCTGAACTAAATGCTCCTTGACATTTGGCTTTAGGTTGGCACCCACTTTAACCTCTTTTCTGTGTTCGGCAGTACCCAAGTTGATAGTCTCTAACAGTTCTTCATGGGGTAGAATAGCCCTTTCTTCCTGTTTTAGAAGTCTAGCCAACTCTCTAGGCACTTCACAGTCTTCATCACCTTCGTATTCGGTATGATTGACCAGATCTTCAGAGTCACTGAAGGCCATAGCAGAATTGTTACCCATGGAATCCGGGGTGGATGGGTACCTGCATTTTATGAGTGTGGATGTGTGTAAGGGATAGCCATCTTTAAACAAAATAAAATGTAAAAAGAAAGAAAATGAACACAAAAGTTTATAGATGAAAACATCCATGATTCATTAAAAATGGCATACGAAAATGAAGAAATCAAGCCGTTACAAATGGACCTATGTGCCCCGAGTAAGGCACAAGGCAAAAGAGTGTACGGATTGTTCAAAAATTATTACAGACCAATGGAAATTTTTTAAAAGATAAATTACTGATTGATGAAAGTAATGGGAACAAAATCTTTCGCCTCCCAGTTGTTCAGTCCTCCTTCAATGGTCGGGGAAATCCAATCTTCAAAATTGCTCTCTTCTTCAACATCTTCCAGAGCAGGAACTCCGTGATGAGTGATCTTTAATGGTGGTCCTCCAGCCCAGGAGTGACGCACAACCTTTTGACTAGCAGCAGTGAAACCCAAACCGAACTTATCGGCCTTGAAAGGAAAATCTGGTAGCTGACCCCACACTGTACTTCCTCCTTCCTCAATTATAGCCTTCACATCTTTAAGGGATGACATCCGAGACACAGGTTTGGTAATGATGGGCACAAAAGTCATTGTCTTTGCCGTCGCAACTTCAGGAGAAACCTCTTCGAAGTGTTGGAAAGCTGTTTCTATGAATTCACCATCTAACTCCACATAGCGGAAAGAGTTAAGGTGGCTTATCATATACTCCTCCTCACCATGGACTGTTATGATTTTACCTTGGACTGGATATTTTAGCATTTGGTGTAGAGAAGAAGTGACTGCCCCAACGTTGTGGATCCATGGCCTTCCCAACAAGCATGAATATGAAGGACGGATGTCCATCACATAAAAAATACAGTTGAAAATTTCCGTTCCCACCTTAATTGGGATGTCCACCTCTCCGTGAACCATCCGCTTAGAACCGTCGAAGGCTCTAACAATGATATTACTGGGCTTTAGGGTCAAACCCTCACAGTCCAATCTGTCTAATGCTTTCTTTGGTAGGACATTTAAAGATGACCCAGTATCAACCAGAACGTAAGCAAGTGTGGTCCCTCTGCACTCTACTAAAACATGCAGCGCATCATTATGCTTTCTTCCCTTAGATGTTAGATCGGCATCAGAGAAGCCAAGACCATTATCGGCTGTAAGGCTAGCCACACACTCTTGAAACTGATCCGCAGAAGTTTCTTGAGGCACGTGCACCGTCTTTAGGAATTTGATCAAGGCTTTGGCATGAGCCTCGGAACAGAGCAATAGGGCCAGCATGGAGATTTTTGAAGGGGTTTGCCCCAATTGTTCTACGACATCATAGTCGCTCTTCTTAATTATCTTTAAAATCTCCTCCATTTCCTTTTGGGTGGTCTCGGGGATAACCAAAGTCTGAGCCCTCGTCCTGACGGGCGCTTCTTCAATTCCCTTACCTTTATCAGCAACAACAGCGGAGGGTACAACTTCAGGAGTAACAATTTCTTTGATCACTGGACTTCGTACAAATATCTTGACTGGAACAGGAGCACTTGAGGGTCCGAAGATTGCCCTTGGAGGAGCAATCTCCGGAGAGAAGATTCTTCTGCTACGAGTGATCTTACTTGTCCCCGCAATATTTCCTATGTCAGGAGTTTCTTCATCGGAACTTTCTTCAACTGATTCGATCTTCTTAACACCGTGGTAGAAGATCTCTCCTCCATAATTCCACGGTATCGTCTTGTTGGACTTATATGGGATAGGCCCCGGCATAGTAATCTTCAGTGGTATAAACTTTGGATTCGGTGTAATCTTAATAGGTCTTTTGCAGACCTTGGAAAGATTGTCAGAAATGGTGATTATAGCAACATCATTGATTGGAGTAACAGGAGTAACAGGAGTAACATGAGTTTTTTGAAAGAGGATCTCTTAATTATCCATTAGGCGTTGGACACCTAACTTCAATAACGGACAGTCGGATTGCAAGGTTGAACAAAGGTAACAATCTCTTTCACAGCCTGGGAAGATCCCGACTTTCAACAGATTCATCTTGATTATTGGCAACAGAGTCATTAAGTCATCAACAACAGCAACATACAAATCCTCTTCAATGGCATGGCCATTGTGACCATGCTTGGGCATTGGGGCAGAAATCACATTCGGCTTTCGGGCGCATCGAATTCTACTTCCTTTGCATCTATTAAATCTTGGATCTTGTTTTTGAGGGCCCAACAGCTGTTGGTGTCGTACCCTATGCCGTATGAATGATAGGCACATTTAGCATTGACATGATAAAAAGGAGAAGTTTTATTCGGATTTTGTGGCGGATCTCTCAAGGTTGTAAGGTTCAGCTTCAAGAGGTGGGGGAGAACCTGGGTAGGCATCATGTTTATTTTGGTGAACTGCCTAGCAGGCCTTCCCCCTCTTTGTTGGTTGGTTCTTGGTTGATCATTCCTAGGTTGATCAGTTGCAGTCTTTTGGATCATTGCAGCCCCTACCGTTGGCCGTCGTTCTTCTCTTCCTCGACCTTTTTAAGTGTAAACAGCTGACACCTCTTTCTTGGCTGGAAAAGGTTTTTTGACAACAGCAGAAGCAGATGTATCTTTTTGAATCTTACCACTCTTGATGCCAGCTTCAACTCGTTCACCAGTCAAAATTAATTCAGTGAACCCCGCCGATGAACTCCCTATCAGGTGATTGAAGAATGGACCAGACAGCGTCCCCAAAAACATATCAACAAGCTCTCTTTCAGACAATAGTGGCTGCACCCTTCCAGCCAGGTCCCTCCACTTCTGGGCATACTCCTTAAAGCCCTCGTTAGCAACCATACCCATACTCTGCAGTTGAGTACGAGTAGGTGCTAAGTCTGCGTTATATTGATATTGTCGGTAGAAAGCAGCAGCCAAATCCTCCCAATTATGTATGTCAGCCCTCTCAAGCTGGTAGAACCAGTCCAATTGCGTACCCGAAAGACTATCTTGAAAAAAGTGGACCCATAGATCCTTATCAGAAAAGTGAGGTTGGATCTTCCTAACATAGGACCGTAGGTGCATCTTTGGGCAAGACAAACCATCGTATTTAGCAAATGTAGGCACCTTGAATTTAGGGGGAATCACAATCCCAACAACCAACCCCAGCTCTTCGATATCCAGCCCAGGAACCCTTTGTACCTCCATAGTTGCCAACCGCTCTTCCAGATTCTTATACTTGTCGTCCGCAGGAGGATACTGTTGCTCGGAGTAATCTTCATCCTCTTCTTCTTCTTCCTCTTCAAATTCAGATTCAGAAGGTACTGTAGCTCCCTTTCCTTTACCAACCCCTTCATCAGATGTGGAAGGGAAGTCCAGGACCCTTCTAGCTTTGTTCTCAAATCTTCTACCCAGAGTGGCCACACTAGCCATTTTCTTTTTCTTCTTTTACTTTTCCTTCTCTTTCTCTAACAGTGCTTTAAGGTCCTCTTGACCCTTTGCCAAGATCACGAGGAGTTACTGGAACTGCGAATTCTGTGCTTGCAGATCTTTGACCGTATGCTCTATATCCATCTTGCTGAAATATGTTAGAACATAGTTTGATTCTACAACCCTCAGTTAGAGTTTTGATGATAACAAAATACAAGATTAAATAAATTGTAAGATTTATAAGACATATATGCTACTTAAAATTATGTTTGTATTTACAGAAACTCTGATGGAATCAGCATCAGAACATCAGTATCAACATCAACATCAGCATCAGAAGATATGTCAACATCAGAAGATCAAATAACATGTGCTATACACTGAAGCCTGATGAACAAAATCTACGCATAACATACTCCGACTCTGATCAAGATCCTAACCATGTCATCAGCACTCAAAAGCGTCAGAATAAGCTAAAGCCAAGAACACTCTGATTATCATTAGTAGAACATTCTGAAGTGTCAATGTTACTATGCATTCAAGACAAATTAATTACCAACAGCTTTATTCCAAGACAAAGATCTTCTAAAAAAGGAAAGAACGTTATGAGCATTGAAATGGATTTATGGACAGCAACGTATCTATTCCTAGGCTACTTAAACAAGTCAGTGAGAAAAGAAATGGCTAATACTCTACACGCATATACACGCCTAAGCTAATCATCCTCACACACGCTTTCATTTTTGCTAAAGCTTTCAACCACGCTTACTCTATAGCTCTAGAAATCTAGTTTCATCTAAGCTTAATATTGTGTATTATCACAGTTGTGATATATAGTTTTTCTAGAAAACATCAAACACACTTTTGTTCATTTATCTGTAAGAGGAATTCCTTGAGATAAACCGGTCTATGGTTAGACTCAAGAAGGCTTTAACAGTTGTTAAAGCAGTTGTGTATTCGTTGGAGAGAGGCGAAATCACCTTGACGGGTGGACTGAAGTAGTTTGAGATCAAACGAACCAGGATAAAAATAACGTGTTGTTTGCATTTGATTTCAAGTTTTACAATTCAACCCCCCTTCTTGTGTTTTTCACATCTTCAAAATAAACAGCAGAAAGATAAGGAAACATGGTGTGAAGACCTGTTTATGCATATGATGAATGATATGTATTCATGTAATGCATTCAAGGATTCAGAAATTCAAAGTTGTTGCAAACAAAAGAACACACGTCATATTAATAAGAAGAAATTTGTTAGTACATAAATGCCCCATGGGCAAAATATTACAAAAATCTTAATGTAAAAAGACGTTGCGCATCCTCTTTGGTGCGATGTAGGTGTTGAGATTCTGCTCCTCGTGAAGTCGACGGGTAAGTTCCAAAACCTTCTTCTCACTGGCGTAGAAGCTGGCTTCAAAAGTATTCTGTTCTTCCTTGAGTTGTATCCAACTCCTTTGCAAATCTTCCAATGATGTTGGCATGTCTGGATGTAGGAGGGTGTATGGAACCTCTCCTTCCATAACAGGCTCTTTGATCACGGGGAGAATGTGGGGGTAAGGCATCATAAGACTCTGGGCGCGGGTTCGTACCCACTTGAGATAAGGCTCAAGGGGGATGGAATTCTTGTGTCCCAGTGTCTTACTATCAACTTTGTTGGGCATCCTCCAAGCTCGGATAAACCTTTGTCGAAGTCCTTGAGCGTTGTTGTCGAAGTCAAAAACCAAGTCCGGAATCAGCATGTCATGAGGGCCATCTCTTCGGGCATACCCAAATTGTCTCAAATCTAAACAGGGGTTGTAGGTAATGCCTACCCTAATTCCAAGTAGTGGGACATTAGGGAATTCCCCACAACGATCAATGATGATGACATTTTCTCTGGACCGAGAACACCAATGAACATCAGAATGTGTGAGAGTCATCAATCGTTGTGACCACCTCAAGCCTTGTTCTTTCTTCAAGACTGACTGGGGAAGGTGAGAAATAAACCACCTTGCTAGAAGAGGAGTACAACACATGAGAACACCTTTTTTCCTCATTGTTCGTGTGTAAAATGAGTGTAGGATGTCCCCAAGCAATGTAGGAACAGGATTTCGAGATATGAAAATCTTGACAGCATTCACATCTATAAGCTGATCAGGGTTTGGGAACAAGACCAACCCATAGATGAGAAGTGCTACAATCTCCTCAAAAACTTGCAGATCTAGAGTATTCCAGTAGTCTTGTGCCTTCTCAAATAGAAACTTTGCCAAGAAAACCTTGACACCACTTCTATTTTCCCAATGACCTTTGATATCAGATGGTTGCAAGTGTAGTGCTTGAGCAACATCTTCAGGCTTTGGTTCTCTTTCCGTACCGTTGTAGGGTAGTTGATGGAGAATAGGAATCCTCAGGAGTTGAGAAAATTCCTCCAAAGTAGGCACTAGTTGGTAATCAGGAAATGTAAAGCAATGGTGTAGGGGGTCAAAGAACTGGAAGAGAACTTTCACCATGTCTTCTTCAATGTTGGAGTTGACAAAGTTGAGAAGTCTACCATGTCTTTCACTGAAGGGAGAATTCTCTGGAATCTTGGAAGTAAGCTCCTTGAGTTGAGGAGGGATCCTCACAAGGTTGACCTAAATTGTTTTTCTGCGGAGTGATTCCATGACCTACAAAACAAGAACAAAGATGAAGATCCAAACCCTTGAAATGGTTAGTGGATGCATATGATGCTTCATGATGTTCATGATGTATGCACAAGTACATGTACAAGCAAGTCACACAAGATCCTAGTTTTAGGCTTGTATGGGGTTTCATAGGTAAGTACCCTCTTGAAGTTAGTTGGCTCAACCCGTCCTATAAATAGTAACCGGGTTCTAAAGAGCTCAATATCACTGGATTATTTTCTGTGTTCATTGTTTCAGTTTAGCCACTTTACTGGCGACCGAAATATTCCAAGAAAACAACCCTCAATGAGTGTAGTATCGAGTATCTACCAACTTAGGACTGCACCAAAGCCAGTCATCTCACTACCCCTAAAAAGGCCAAGATGGTCAAGTAAAGGTTCTAAGAGTTCATTAGTGCGTCATGACATCACTCAGCGGCCCCGTATTCTCTTTGATTGACTCAAAGGCTACCGGTACCCACAAATATGTCGCACTAATATAGCTATTGCTTCAACCATGTCGGTATACCCCACACAACTTCCACAATGTATTACTATTTACCTATGAATGTTTCCCAAATCCGGGTAGAGGATTTCAAGCCCAAACAATAGAACCAAAATGTAAAGCAATCAAAGAAAAAAAGATAAGCATGTAAAGGTGATCTAAACCCTAAGGTTACCCCACTTTTCAACTGTCCCCAGCAGAGTCTCCAGTTCTGTGATACGGTGGGAGAACTGACTTGAGGTTTTGCATTTGTGTTCGCAAATGTTTCGATTTAGCAAGAGTCGCCACCGACTTTTTATTTTATCCAAAGGAAAGGTCAAAAAGCATAGGAAAGACCTTTGAGATGTTTTCTTGGGTTTGGGGAGTAGATTATGAAAAGGGAAGGTGCAAGCACCCTTTTCATCCATGGTTATCCATGGGCTCTTAGTTACTTGTTTAGATCACTTGCTTTTGCTTTTCAATTGTTTGAAATGGTGCTTTGTGTGTGGTTTTGAAAAATGTTTTGAAAAGAGGACATCGTTGTGGTAACCTTTATAATGATTCTTGTTTGAATATATACAAAGGTGTTTGTCTTTTGAAAATATATTTCAATGTTTTGAAAGTTTGTTTTTGGGAAATGTTTTGAAATTGTGTTGTGATGTGTGTTTGAAAATAGCAAGGATGTTTTGCAAGTTTTGATCAAGTAACTAAGAGTTGTCTACCCTATTTTACTCAAAGATCTTTCCTGCACATTTTTAACCCTTTTGACAATGTTGTTTTACCATTGCATTTGGTAAACAACCTTGTATTAGGATGTTAAATGGGATAGGCGCGGGTCATCGTAATGACCATGATAGCAATTATGCTAAGTATCTTTAGCAATTTTTTTGAGGGACTAGATCATTTTGTTTAGGCAACCAAGATAGCGTCATCGAGGGACTATGATCTTTTGTTTTGTTTTTGTTTTGCCAAAGTACTCAACATGCATAACATGGCCAATTTTATAGGCAATAAGTGGATGAAACCCTAGGGGTGCAAGTGTGCATTGTGTTATCAATTTACATGCTTTTGTCTTTGCATTAGTCAAGCTATTTGTTTGATTTTGGATTTTTGCATACAAACCTTAATCTCTAATCATGGCATACTTGAAAGCATAAATGCGTAAAATAAATCTACATTATTATAACATTTGATATGGGGAGAGGGATACAATTTTTGAATGGGGATATTTGCAAGAAAATAAAACCCTAATATTTACTATTACATCCAAATTGAATTCCTTTGTCTCAAATAATAAATGGACAATATTTAAATAAACAAATTAAATATAAATATGTAAAATAACCTAATTATGCAAAAAATGTTTTTGTTGTTTATTTATGTGAAAATATAAAATATTTAATGTACTAAAAAAGAAAATAAATTATCATCATTTTTTTTTGGAAAGGGTAGAAAACCCTAATTTCGTTTCTTAGGAAAATATTAATTATATTATTTATTTACAATAAAATAAAATAATGGAATATGTGCTAATGTCAAAAAAGGAAAATATATTAGAAAAATATTATTTTTATATGTATAAATAATAAAATAAAAGTATACAATATTTCTAAAATGTTTATTTGTTTTTTATTAAAGAAAATAACAAGTATATTCTAATTAATAATTTTTCATGTTAGAAAAATAAAAATAAAAAATATAAAAAAATGTGAAAATTTATAAAAATATTTTTGGTATTTTTTATGTTTGGAAAATAAGAAAATAAAATCAGAAATGAAAATAAATACAAAAAAATATGAAAATATGAAGAAATGGGCCAGGGGGGTGCAGTCAGTAATGAGGGGGTGTCAAAAACAAAGCCAGAAACAGGCCCAGCCCACTGACTTCGTCTTCAACCTTTGTCAAGAAAAAAACGCGCGCCTGGCTTCAAACACGAACAACCTGCATACGTGTTCTAATGCAAAAACCCATAACATCAAAGTTGTAACATTTTTCAAGACGAATCCAACCATGTAAAGAACTCATTCTAACTCTCAAAGACCGGAGAGAATTTCTCTGGCCCTAAATCTTAACCTAATTTTTTCAGGAAGTTCATGGATCAAATTCTCTTAACACGATTAATTTAAATGAAAACTGAGCATATGTACAACTTCATGGCTATGAATACTACATTTTTTATTCACAAACCTAAGCCTAATGATTCCTAAATAGAGAGATAGGAAGTTGACAAAAACCTGTTTCAGTTGACTTCGTGTATGGCAATGTGGAGCTTTTTAGTGAGGCCTGAGATGTTTGGGAGCTTGCTTGAACTTCCTCTGACCTTCCCTAATGCCTAGCTTGCCTTGAATGTGCTTGAACAAGCTTGTAGAACTCAACCTGCACAAGCTGAAAATAGAAATGGCAAACCTTGTAAAGGGAGTTACAGTCAGTGTTTAAGGGTTGGGATAGCTTGGATGAGTTATATGGAAGATGTTTGAACAAGTTTGAGGCAAAACGCAAGAGCAACTTGTGAGATAGAACTCAAGATGCAAAAGCTGCCCTGTTTTGCCAATGAAGGGTGATTTTGTGCTATGGAAGGTTTGAGGGCTCAAAGGCTCGTGTTTCTGGCTCAAAGGGATGTGTGAAACTTGTTTCAAATGCTTGCCAAAGTTGATTCTCTCTGATGTTCAAGTTGTTGTTGTGTTTTACAAGTTTCTTGTATATGAAGCAAAAGTGGACAAGTGATACAAAACAGGCCTGTACAGGCTATCTATCAGCTTGCACACTATGCTCTTGGCCCCTCAAGTTTCTGGATTTGATTTGCTGTACAAGATATGGTTCAAGGCTCAAGGATTCTATTTGACATAAAGCAAGATTTGGACAAAAATGGCAATGTTACCTTTTACTATTTTTGGGTTAATCTATTGTATAATCCTATAATGACCAAAAAAAATCCTTAGACCAATGGATTTGCATTTAATTATTGAGTATGGAAGGATTTTAGGACCTGTAATCAAGTACAAAGCAAGTTGATTAGAATTTGCAACTTGTATCACTAAGAAAAAGCCATGGATAAAAAGTGAGTTTTTGCCAACTTCAAGCTTTCGATTCTCCCTAACCACAAATGATTTTGGAGATTTCTTGGACATTTTAGAAATCTTGCAAGATGCTCTACAATCCATATTTGAAATGAAATTTTAGATTCCAAGTGGAACTATGTGAAAAATGGTCATGAAGATGGGTCAAAATCCTGCCTAAACTAGGGCAAAATTTCACTAAGTTAAAAGTTTCATGGACCCTTGTTCCAAAAATCATAACTTGAGATCCAAGCTTCTTTTGGGAAAACTTTATGAATAAAAGTTGTGGAATTTGTGTAGGACTACAACTTTCATGTTGGAAGTTTTGTTTGAATCCAATTGCATCAAGGTAAAAATGTTGGGCAAAGTTGGGAAAAAATAAGAAAATTTCATAACTTAGAAAAATTCTAAGTTATGAAATTTTTTCAATTTTAAACCCTAATTTGCAAAATTAGGTTTCTTGGTGAACAAGTTTCATGTTTTGACACATCTTGATGAAAAATGACCCTTGGCACTTGATTTTGAGTCAAAGTTTGACTTTTCAGTGTATAGTCAAATTTTGATTAATTGACTGAAAAATTCATCTGTCAATCCAATGCACTTGAGATATTTTGAACCTTGTGAATAGGTCAAGATGATGCCATTGAGTCCTTGAATCCATGCTTTAACCCAATTTTCCATTGGCTAGGTTAAAAATCAGAAATTTTCGTTGTGCAGTTAAAACCCTAAAAATGACCATTTTGCCCTTTTGGTGATCTGATCAAAATTCTCGAGGATTTGTGGTTCAAACTTGATCAAATGGTTCATATGAGTTTACAATGTTGATGTGGATCAAAATTTATGAGGTTTGACTGTAAACTGGCCACAATTGACTTTTCCCCCAATATAGTTGATTTCTAGGTCAACTGTCCAATTGACTGGGCAAAAATTTGATTCAAGGCTTGAAACTTGGTATGGACAATATTATAAGTACAACATGAAGTATGAAAGTCATTTTGATCATTGAAAGTCCAAAAATCCCTGTGCAAACTCAAACCCTAATTTAGGTCAACAGTGCAAGGAGATGTCTTGAGCAGAGCAAAACCCTAACTTGGTCTTGAGTTCAAAGAGTCTTGTGAGGAGAAATCTTGATAAAATGAGAGGGAAAATTTTGGGGTACAACAGACACCAATAACCTGTTTTCTTTCTTTGGTAAGTCAAGTTCAAATTTAACATTACTGATTCTTTTATTTATTTACTATCTCCTTCCTATATTTATTTTTAGTCCATATTAATAACTCTAAAAATAAATTTCTAGAAATAATTCGTTTAATTCATACAAAAAGGGAATAATCCATTTATATTGTTTTTGTTTACTTTAATTAGTAGAAAAAATGGATAGAAATGGATGTCTGCTGATCGATTGTCAAAAGAGTACGAGAATGGGATATTGGAATTCGTTAAGTTTGCGGTTGAACACGTCAAATACCCCAGTCAAATGAAGTGTCCTTGCTTGGGTTGTTGTTATGTGGGTCGGGTCGACGCAGATGGATTGAAATTGCATTTAGTAATGCATGGAATTGATAGAAGTTATACGTGTTGGATATTTCACGGTGAAAAAAGTAACGACAATGTTGAACCGAGGGAGAAAAGTAGTACGACCTATGCTTCAGACGACAAGGACACAGATATATACGATTTTGATCGAGTCGAAGACATTGCATGTGCACTTGAAGAAGATCTTCAGGATTGTTCCAAAATGTTTGAGAGATTAGTAAGCGATGCAGAGAAACCGTTGTATAAAGGTTGCACTAAATTCATAAGACTGTCTGCGGTATTAAAGTTGTACAACTTAAAGGCGGGCAATGGATGGTCATATAAAAGTTTTAGAGTTATTAGCCCTTATGATAGATACGCTTCCGGAGGATAATGTTCTTCCTAACCAAACCTATGAGGCCAAAAAAATGTTGTGCTCTATTGGCATGAGCTATGATAAGATACATGCTTGTCCAAACGATTGTGTTTTGTTTCGAAACAAATATGCATCGTTAAATGAGTGCCATAAATGCGGTTTATCTCGATATAAGAAAAAATTGTCTCCAACAAAAGTCTTATGGTATTTTCCTATAATTCTGAGATTTAGGCGCATGTTTTGTAGTGAAACTGATGCAAGACACTTGACTTGGCATGCAAATGAAAGAATTATTGATGGAAAGTATCGACATCCGGCAGATTCACCACAGTGGTTGAAAATTGATGATGATTATCCTGATTTTGGAGAAGAAGCAAGAAACCTTCGCTTGGCATTATCTACTGATGGAATGAACCCACATGGTCTTCAAAGTATCTCACATACCATATGGCCTGTGATTCTTATGATTTATAACCTACTTCCATGGTTATGTATGAAGCGTAAGTACATGATGTTATCTATGTTAATTTCTGGGCCTAAACAACCAGGGAATGATATAGACGTATACTTGACACCTTTGATCGAAGATTTAAAGATTTTGTGGGAGAATGGCGTGGAGGTTTATGATGGATATAGGAAAGAAAGTTTCAATTTGAGGGCGATGTTGTTTAGCATAATTAATGATTTTCCAGCATACGGGAATCTATTTGGGTATAACATTAAAGGTCAACGTGTGTGTCCTATTTGTGAAGATGGAACCGATACAACATGATTGGAACTTTGCAGAAGAATGTGTTTCTCGGTCATCATAGATTCTTACATTCTAAATATCACTACCGTGGGTGGAGAAAAGCATTCAATGGAGACATCGAACAACGTAAAGCTCCACCTGCATTGTCAGGTGACCAAATTTTTGAAAAGGTGAAAGATGTGTGTACTCAGTTTGGCAAGCCTTTTGCATATAAGGTTGTCAAAGGTGGGTGGAAGAAGAGGTCGATTTTTTTTGAATTTCCATATTGGAAGTCTTTGTATGTGAGACATTTTCTCAATGTTATGCATATTGAAAAAAATGTATTCGAAAGTGTTATTGGTACGTTACTCAACATAAAAGGAAAGTCTAAGGATGGCCTTAAAGTAATGGAGACACATGTTAAAGATGGGAATAATAACTGAATTAGGACCCATGAAGAAAGGAAGATGAACATATCTACCACCTACTACTTTTACTCTATCTAGAAAGGAGAAAAAAATATTGTGCAAGTTTCTAAGTGAAGTTAAAGTTCCAAAAGGATACTCTTAAGAAATTAGAAGACTTGTGTCTATGAAAGACCTCAAGTTGAAGAGTTTAAAGACACATGATTGTCATGTTATAATGGAGCATTTTCTACCAATAGGTATACGTTCTATTTTGCCAGAAAAAGTAAGAAACGCCATAACTAAATTGTGTTTTTTCTTTAGGTCAATTTGTAGTAAGGTGATCGATCCCGAGGTCTTACTAACACTGCAAAAAGAAATAATTATTACCTTGTGTAAGCTTGAGATGTATTTTCCTCCCTCTTTTTTTGACATAATGGTACATCTAGTTGTTCATCTTGTGAAAGAGACACAGTTGCGTGGACCAGCTTATATGAGATGGATGTACCCTGCTGAACATTATATGAAAATATTAAAAGGGTACGTGAAAAACCAAAGTCGCCCAAAGGGTTGTATTATTGAACGATACATTTTTGAAGAAGCGGTTGAGTTTTGTACTGAATATTTGTCCAATTTTCAATCTGTTGGGCTCCCCAAAACTCATATTTTTGAAAAAAAGGAAGGTAAAAAGTTAATTGGAAATAAAATTGAGACAATATCAAGGGATGAACGAGAGCAAGTGCATTTGTATGTTCTGTACAATGACATTGAGGTTGAGCCATATGTTGAAATGCACAAGGCTGTACTCCGAGGGTTAAATTAGAACAAAAATGAAAATTGGATAGTACGGGAGCACAATCAAAGTTATATACAATGGTTTAAGGATCATATTTATTCAAAACGCTCTTCAAATCCCACTCCAATAACAGAAAGGTTGAGATGTTTGGCATATGGTCCAAGTTTGCATGTGTTTTCTCATAGCGCATACGCAATAAATGGATACACATTTTATACCAAAGAACAAGATGATAAAAGTACTATGCAAAATAGTGGTGTCACCGTGCTAGCTGAAGTAATGCACATATCAAGTACGAAGGACCTAAACCCCAAATATGCAAACCTGTCATATTTTGGGGTTATTGAGCATATTTGGGTGTTTGATTACGAGAAATTTCAGATTCCTATCTTTGGTTGCAAGTGGGTAAATAGTAGTGGCAATACGAATGGATAAGTCAGGATTTCTGCAAGTTGATCTTAATAGGGTGGGGTACAAAGATGAGCCTTTTATTCTATCATCTCAAGCTAAACAAGTGTTCTATGTCATTGACCCGATGAGTACGAAATAGTCTAAAGTGCTTTTATCTGACAAAGTGGTTGATGATACCGGTGTAGATCAAGGTGATATTGATGTTGAGAATCAGTCATGTATTAGACGGAATGATCAAGATAAGAATATTATAGTGGATGAATCATATATTAGAAACGATCATAACGAGGGAATTTGGATCAATTCTGACGCCCGCATTGCTAAGAAATAAGTAATTCATATTCCAACCAAGAAAAGAAAGAGATGTTAGTGAAAGAGGTAATATAGTAAAATGTTATATATTATGTCATTTTCAATAAATTTATATGCTATTCTTTATTTGTCATTTGTTATATATTCAATTGATTATGGATTTTTATATTGGGTTTATGTTTTTATTTATTACAGGTTAAATGGCTAGTAACGAGGATCGCCCACCTGATGATGCGACCGTTACTGATCAGGAAGCAGAAATTAGACGGGGAATAACAGTTATGAAGAAAGTCATTCGTGATAGAGATCGAGGCATAAAATTAGATGCGTATTGGAACCAAAGTGGCCAACTAATTGAGCCTAACGGTTCAACGGTGACAAGTTTTATTAATTCACTTGTAAGGAATGAAGTTCCAATTACTTGTGATGATTGGAGAAAAATAGAGTTGAAAGAAGCTAAAGAAAAAATTTGGAGTGAGATACGGGTACCATATTTAATGAAGTTCCAATTTGTTTTTAATGATGATTATGTCTTTAAATTACTTGTACTAACGCACTCTGTGTATGTTTTTCATAGAGGTCTTTCAATAACATTGATGATATTAGAAAAACTTTTTGTCTCCGATTGGCCGGAAAACTACTAAGAGGGTTTAGGACTTTTTTAAATATCAAGTTTCTTAGGGATGCAAATATATATTTTATTGATGCAGAGCTTCCATCTAAATATGCAAGTTTGGTTTCACCTAAAGAATGGGAAACGTTTAAAGCCAAACGAAAAACCCAAGAATTTCAGAGTGTAAGTGAAAAAAATTGGCAAGGAGCATCAAGTTCCACATATCCATACAGAAAAGGGCGTATTGGATATGGACGCTTAGAACAGTCTATCGTAAGTATCTATAAATTTCAATGATATACTTGTTCATCATGAATTATATTTGATCATGTTATTTGGCTTTATGTGTAGTTAACAAAGGAGAATAGTTTTGAAACATCTCTTCCGGAACATGTTTTGTGGAAGGAAGCCCATGTGGGTAAGGATGGAGTTGTCAAAGAAGATGTTCAAAAAGTTTTTGAGAAATGTGTAAGTATAACATTATTTCTTTAATTAAATCAAAAGTTTAGTAACATATAATTAAGACAAATTTTCAATATTCATATGAATTTCAGGAGACTCTATCTCAGTCTATATGTCCAGATGAAGACAATGATTACAGGAGCATACTTAGTTGAGCAATAGATGTTCGTGAGTATTCTGGTCGGGTGAGGGGTAAGGGATTTGGAATCACTCCAAAATCCTTGAAGATGAAAACACAAAAGACTCCTAGAAATAAAGATTTGCAGGAAACCTTGGAAGCACTACAAGCTAAAGTCTGTGAATTGAGAAGGGAAAAAGAATTAAGAGAGCAAGCTTCAGGTTTTAAAGCTACTAGTGACAAAGGTAGTATCAGTTGTAATTTTCAACCGAATCTTCCAGAGGTAATTATATATATCATTATGAAATTAAAGTAGCTTAATTTATTTAATTGAAATATATACACAATAACAATTTGAAATTTATTATTGGTTTTAGGGTATTTCACCTTGTCATCTCTACTTATCGTCACCGACTTATCGGATGGTTGGCAAGGGAAAATTGCATAACACTTTGGGAGAATTACTTCACACTAAACCGCTCCCTACTGGCTGTTTGAAAGTATCAGTTGACATTGCTTTGGATAAGGATGTGTTATTACCATATCCTGACGATGTTTTGGATGCCACACTTGTGGGAGATCCAATCAGTTTGTTTGTTGCATGGCCATCAAGCCTCATTAGTGTAGCTAATGAGGTATGCTTAAAACCATATATATTAACCTTTGAGTAATCAAAGTTTTTACGCATATTTTAAGTACATTTGTTTTTACATGGTTATGTTAATTAGATTCCAACAAAATCCAAAGCAAAAAACAAGGGGATTCCGCGGCAAACCGAGTCAGTGGCATCAATAAAAGAGGTACATCACAATTATATGTTATTTATGCATGTAACTAATTAAATGTTAATTTGTGATCTTATACTGCACATAACTAATTATATGATCTTTAGATTCATGCTAAAGATAATGAAGATGTCGGTAGGGGTAAGAATCCTGAAATTAGCAACATTTCCATACAAAAAAAGGTTATTTCTAAGAAGACCGCGGCTAAAAGAAAACCTACTTCCAAGTTTAGGTCGTGCCTTGGGACATTTTTAGAAATGTCTGATATTCCGGAAGGAAATACTCGTCTTCTACCTATGGAGTTTTGTACTTTTGGTTTTGAATATTCCGAAACAATTGGTATGGAGGATTTTGATCAAGTTTTACAACATACACAATTAGGCCTCGGTGTTATTAATACATACATAAGCTATATCCGATCTACTTTATCTAATTAATTGATCAATTCATTTACTCATTTCAAATGTTAATGAGGTCTTTTATTTAAGGTTTTTGTATGAACAATTGATGCGCCCGAGTGGGATGGAATAAAGATTCGATTTATTATCTCCTTTCAGTACCAACTTAGGGTTAATCATTCATAAACCAGATGAAGTCATGACGTATGTACTTGAGCGCTTTATGGCCGACAAAGATACCGAAAAGTTGTTCTTTTTATCGCTTAATACCGGCAATGGGTTAGATTTTCATTCTAAATTCATCTATTATAATTTTTCATATTTTAACGTTGTGTAGAAAGTTTTCATCTCACATTTGTTTAATCTTACAGTGGACATTGGTTGTTGGTAGCGATTAATCCTATCAGAGAAGTTGTATATTATCTGGATTCTTTATGCAATGATCCAAGTACATACCAAGATATGAAGAATATGGTTGATACATAAGTGAGATTGTTATAAATATTCGTGTGTATATTTATTTATTTATTTATGTGAATTTTTCTAAATATGCATTTATGTTTTATTAGCATTATACAAGTTTTTCGAGCACAAATAGGTGTTCAAGTACCAAAGAGTAAATCCAACAACATTACATGGATTATAGTGGATGTATATTAATTAATTATCACAATTTTGATTATATTAATAGTGATGATAATTGATAAAACTCAGGCCTTATCCATATTTTCTTTTCATGTGTAGTGTCCTCGGCAGCGTAATGAAGTAGATTGCGGTTTTTACATGTTGAGGTGTATGAGAGAAATCCTTCTTTTGGATCGAATAGAGATTCCATCTAAGGTATGAATTTCTAACTTAGGATTTATTTTAATATTTAACACATATTTCTCATATAATTAAATATTTTTAACTTAAACATACTATGTTATATTATTCTGTAGTACTTTGATGAATTCAAGTGTGCTTATTACTCAAGTTCTCAGTTGGATGAACTTAAGGAGGATTGGTGTCAATACATTATTGAGATGAAAGTTATATAAGGTATATTGTAATCTTACTTTAATTGATGAGAATTTTGAGTATATATATTCAAGTGTTGCAATTTTGTTGTTGTTTGTCATGTGGTAAATTATATATATTTTGTTTGCATCATGGTATGAATTATGAGATTTTGGTGTTGTTTTAGGTTATATGTGCATATGTAGAAGATAGAGATGGACAGATTTTGTAATGGTATATAATGGTGTTGTTTTGGTGTTGTTTTTTTGTAAAAGTATATACAGGTGCAAAATTTGTAATTTGTAATGGTATATACAGGTATCATAGTATCTTTGGCATGTATTTGTATTATAGTATCATAGTAATTTGTAACGGTTTAGGGTAATATGTAATTTGTAAAAGTATCATAGTATCTTTTAGTATTATTTTTTATTGGATTAAAGCTCTAATATTAATGAAAATCTGTTGAAATTTATAATGGTATATACAAGTGCAAAATATGGTGAAAACCTGGTGCAAATATGATTAAAATCTGTGCATATAAAATTGTATATATCAAACAGCGCTTTTTTTCAAAAAGATTATATAAAAATTTTTGTTGACATTAGACAGCGCTTTAAAAAATGATGTCTAAAGCCCCTATTAGACAGTGCTTTTACTGTAAAAGCACTGCCTAAAGGGGATCTTTTTAATTTTTTTTTGTTTCAGAAAAAGCGCTGGCTAAAGGGGGCCTTTAGCAGCGCTTCAAAAAAAAGTGCTGCCTAAAGGGGACTTTAGACAGCGCTTTAACATTAAAAGCGCTGCCTAAAAGGGTTTTTAAATTTTTTTTTGTTTAAGAAAAAGCGCTGGCTAAAGGGGGGCCTTTAGCAGCGCTTTAAAAGTAAAAGCGCTGCTAAAGGCCCTTTTTAGCCAGCGCTTTAAAGGTAAAAGGGCTGCTATATGCCCCATTTAGCTAGCGCTTTTACTTTTAACAAAGCACTGTCTTTTCCTACAACAACACTGGAATAGACAGCACTTTAAAGCGCTGCCTAAAGCCAAAAAAATCGTTGTCTAAAATCTTGTTTGGCATAGTAATTCGAAAAAGCATTTAAAGGCCCATTCAAAGGACACATATTGTTGTCTATAAAGGGGTCTGGTCAAAGGATGGATCTAGTTGGTCAAAACGAAAGAGAAATATGCAAAGATGCTTGCTGGCCCAAAATTCCATATATACTCAAGCTTCCTGCACAAGGACATTCATGCCAAAGGAAGCTTCGATTGGCCAGAAAAGAGCTTTCATTTAGGCTAGCTGAGTAAGGGCTCAATCGAAGAGGCCCCAATGATGAGAATTGGAGCCATTCGAAGGAAGTAACTCAAGGCCAATCGAAGAGCAAGGCTTGGAGCCATTCGAAGGAAGTAACTCAGAGTCAATCGAAGGGCAAGACTTGAGGGCATTCAAAGGTGAAACATGTTCAGGTTCATTCAACATTTCAAAATGGCATGGATAATCCAAAAAAGGAAATCCTTTAGTTTGTCTGATTTTGCATTCAAAGCCTGGTTAATGGCTGTCCCTTGCCATTTCCACTCCCCTCAAACTCCTATAAGTACAGGCCTAAGGCACATTGAAAAGGGCGGAGAAAAAACCATATAAATATCAAAAACACTTTTGCCGCACTCACACAACCGGCCAAACACTGCATCATACACAATACTTATTACCAATCGAAGCTGCAGACACATTGCCAAACTAAGGCCTTTTTTCCACACGTGCACGTTACCCCACAGGAGCTCCACAAAATTTCCAAAGTTCCAACAAGGTTGCCAAAATTGAAGCACCCCACTGGTAACAAACCTTCGATCTCAATTTCATTTCCTATGTAACTTAATTTCGACTGTATATTTATGCTGCATGATTGTTAATATGTTACATATAAAGTCTGAAGTAGCAGGATACCATTACTAAGGCATGTGAAGTGGATTCCTTCGAATCTCAAATCTAGCTCAGATGGTGAAGGAATATGGGCAATCGAAAGGGCATGGGTTCGATATCCAGGCCTCACAATTTTGTTTTTCTAACTATTATTCTGTAGATCCAGTACTGGTAGGTCCTATGCACACTCACCATACACCATCAATTCCATGTCATCCAATGCATATCTGATCCGGATCCGACGCCATGAGCACACAGCCCCACCATGGGTTCTCCCGGGGACCTCCCCACTGAATCTAAGGGCAGATATGGACTTCTCTCACTTGGCCCCAGCGAATTTCACTTCATACCCCTCTATTTCTTTTGCTAATAGGCCAATTTGTATTTTTGTTTTATCTTTATTATTTACTTCTTTTAGTTTTTGTTTTATTTCGTTTAATCAGTAAAAACAAATAAAAACCACAAAAAAAACATTAGGTTAGTTTTTTTAAATTAAATTAATTAAATAATTTTTTTAATTAATTTAACCTTTTATTTAAATTAAAATTAAGTAGACTTAGACTTTGCTTTCTTTTATAAATTAAAACAAACAAAAAGGTTTTTATTTCTTAGGATTTTTAGATGTTATTTATAATCTCGCGCGCGTTTATTGCTTCGTCACTATTTTTTATATTATTGTAACTGCTCATGGGATGTAATAGAAATTAACTAGGAATATTTACCGCTTTTCTTTATTTTTCCAAGTTTTGGACATGTAATTAATCCCCAAAGCCATGTAATAGCGTAGGATTTACATTTCCGCACTTTTAATTCCTGTACATATATTAACTGCTTAGATGTATGATAATAGGATTGCATGACAAGAGCCTAATAATCAAACGTTAGCAAACCTAACTCAAGACTAAAATAACTAAACATAACACACTTTGCACATGCGCACCTCTTGGGTACTCCCACTTCAGTTGCCTTCAGAAATAGTCACAACTCTCAAAACGTGAGAGGTTTTAGTGGCTATCCTCTGTTCAAAAGATCATAAGTCCCTTAATGACCCTTTCAATGTTACCTCGGTGAAAATATGATCTTAGAACCCTAGGGTACTTACTAAAGCTTCTTGCCCAGTTGTCTTTGTGACTATAAATCATCCCTTCGAATTTCCCTCAAATATCCAACGATAGGTCTACCTACTCACTAATAGTAGGATAGCACTGTCTAAAGGATAGGAGGAAAAGAACGAACCTTTTCGAGTATAAGTAGATAGTTCATAGATGCTTGCTCAAAAACAAACTTTTTGCACTTGCACAAAATTCTTTCAAAAATACTTTTAAAAACATTCGCTTTATCAACGCTCTTGAGGACTGATACAGGAGTTATCATAAAGCGAATTGCCGCACTAAGGCATTTTCAAATACTCTTAAAAAAACACAAAGCACAAGACATTTAAAAAATGAGCTAAGCATCTAAGAGCCCATAGAAAACTATGGATGGAAAGGGTTCTAACACCTTCCCTTTCAATAATCTACCCCTCTTACTCAGAAAAATCTCGAAAAGCTCTTTTTCTATTCTTTTCACCCTTTCCTTATTTTGGATAAAAGAAAAGTCGGTGGCGACTCTTGCTTACTGCAACATTTGCGAATATAAATGCAAAAACAACATTAAACAGTCGGTTCTGCCACCGTATCACAGGACTTACGACTCTTTTGGGGAATCTTTATAAAAAGTGGGGTTACCTTAGAGTTTAGTTCATCTTTTTTAAATTGCTTTCCTTGTATGCTTTGCTTGCTTTATCTTTGAGGGTTTTTCTTGGGTATACTTGTAAAGATCCTACACTCGGATCTGGGGACACCATTTAGGTAAGTAGAAATAGATCGTAGGGACTGTGCGGGGTATACCGACATGGTTGAAATGATAGCTACATTGGTGTGACACATTTGTTGGTACCGATAGCCCTTGAGTAGTCAAGGAGAATACATGGCCACTGTGTGGTGTCACAAAGCACCAACTGACCTTAGAACCTTTAATTAAACAACTTGTCCATTAGGAAGTAGTAAGATAGCCGACTTTGGTGCAGTCTGAAGTTGGTTGATACTCGATACTACACTCAATGAGATCTAACTTCTGGGATATTTCGGTCGCCAATAAAGAGGCTTGCGCTGAAACAATGCCCGGTGAAGAAAGATCGGTGATATTGAGATCCCATAGAACCCGATTACTATTAATAGGACAGGTTAAACAAACTAAACTTCAAGAGGGTACTTACCTATGGAATCCATGCATGCCTAAACCTAAGGCTACTTGTGTGACTTGTTTGCTTTCACTATCTAACAAACTTGAACTCATTGCAGGGCTTTATTGGTACTCCTTGCAGGACTTGTTTGTAGTCATTATCCAATAACTCAGATTTCCAGCAAGACATACTTGTCTTCATCACCCTACATTTTTTCTTGATGCATAACATACACATTATAGTATCATACCATAGCATTTCCTTAACCATTTCAAGGATCTCAAGGGCCTGTGATGCATGTTATGATGAAATAGACGTCTACCAAGGGGCAAGGGGATTTATTTTCCTCTAGCCAATGTCGTCAAAAGATCCAAGCACGATAACTTGAGTCAGGGGCTATAACCCACTTAATATGTTGAGCTTGTTTCTCATAGAATGGCATTTAATAATACAAAGTTCTTCCGTCAAAGCGGCAGTCAAAATTCAACTTCTGACACTTTCTTGTGTTTACCCCGCAAGATCCTTGAAAATATTTCCATATCATACATGTCATTGCATAACAGGTATTTCAAGACATGTTTCTTATCTTTTCGCTGTTTATTTCAGCAAAAGAAACGACTTTCAAACAGAACAACAAAGATCTCCAAACTCAGGATTCCCAACTCAAGGAAATGTTCCTGAACCTATCCAAGGGGCAAGAAGAGTTGAAAGCACTCCTCAACGGGAATTTGACCAAGAAACATCCTGACAACAACAAAGGTGACCAGTTGGAACAACTATAGCCTGAGATGGAAAGGATGAGAATCCAGATGAGTAATCAAATGGCTCTTATCCAAAATTTAGCTCGGGGACAGGAAGAGTTGAGGATTCACATCAGTAAGCTTCATCAAGATAGATGTAATCATATGAAGAAAACATTCGAGGCTGGGGATCAAGTCATTAATCATCCCATAATGAGACAAGAAGTTGGCTTGGTGGAGAGTAGACCTTTCCAAATTGTTGTTATGTCACAACCTCACCAACAACGACATAGTAATCAACATAAGCGGAATACATCTAAAATACACTTTACCGAAATCAACATGTCATTGGCTCAAGCATTGCAATATGTGTTGGAGGCCAAGCTGATTACGTTGAAGGATCCCCCTTAGAATCCCAACACTGCTTCCCCAATGTACAATCCAAATGCAAGGTGTGCGTACCACTCCAACAGTCCTGGACATGACACTAATAGCTTTTGGACGTTGAGAAATAAGATTCAAGACTTAATCGATGAAGGATTGCTGGAGTTTATACAAGATGGTCAAGTTGAATTCTCCTGCTATTCCTCAAAGGCACACCATCTGAAGTGACAAATTCAGACAAAAAGGCTTTTTGTTCATTTGAATTCTCAAATTGTAATTTTCTTTTGATTGTTCGAACATTTATTCATGTCAAACTTTGTTATTTCATCAATGAATTGCATATGTTTGTGTTGAATTATTTCATTCGTGTCCACTATATTGAAACTGTGTTTTTACTTCCTTTTCGTGTTATTCAACTCTTAATTAAAATCTACAACATTTTAGAGGGAGGATGACAAAAACCATACCACAATATCTACAATATGCTTTTGAACATACCCCACTGACGATGTACAGACGTTGTTTCAATAAGGAAGATAATCCATAGTCAACCCCTTTGAACTTAAGAAGTAGGAGTTTTTCTTTTCACACAAATTAAAACCCTTAATCATAACTTAGGGCGGGGTAGTTTCCTCAGTTAATTCAGATATGCATTCAGTCGCAAGCTCTACCTTCATACACGACAAATAGTGTAGAAGCCCACTAAGTCATTATCTCTCAAAATAAAAGCCCACTAAGTTAAAACCTATGAAGGAGACTTAAGAAAAAAAACTGGGGCATCCCGCTGACTGTAATCACAAAAGAACCAGTTTAGGCAAAAGTAAGGATAACGAAAACAAAAAAAAGAGGTTACTACAAATCCTCGACAAAAAGAAGATTACAAAAATGACTGCCTCTTCAAAATAAACTTTCAGTATCCGAACCATCACCGGAACATCAAGGACAAGATGCCAGACTCAATTGGGATTTAAACGCACAATTAATCGAGCATAGGACTGAAGAACATCACGAAGAGCGGGTTAGGTACAAATAAAATTTGAGCCTTTATCCTTTGTTTCTTAAAACCGTGAACCGGGCCATGCTAAAACCCTTCAAAGTCCTAACTGAAGCATGGGTTATTTCGGAAGTGTACTGTTATAAAAGGTATCCTGACTCCTATAAGGTTTGCTATTAAATCCTGAGTTGATATCACACTCCTACAAATTTGTTTGTTTTACTAAAAAAATGATTTTTCAAACTTCAAGACAGACATAAGCTTTGCATTTTTAAAATACCATTGCTTGCATATGACTATTTGTTTAACAACAGAGAAATCCGCAGACGAATATTCAATAAACAAAAATCCTCTCGATGAACAAAATCACCTCAAATGGAAACGAAACATTTCCAGTAACAGGCCTTCCATGATCAAGGGCGTGACATGGTGCCTAACAAATCTGGGGCCGTCAAGTCAAAATTCCAAGAAAATCTCTTAAAGTCCTGAATAGCCGGAGTAGGTCTCCATCACTTGGGGCATCAAATGTAATTCCCATCAAAATAGCACGTACAATAAAGCAAAATCAATGTCCCCTAATGGATTTCTTCTCAAAACAATAAAACAGGAATTCCCAACAGAAACATTCTAAATAAAGCAAACTTCCCCTAGAAACGATTTAGGTATGATCCAGAGACGGATTTCATCTTGATACTTATTCTAGATTCTCCTCTAGAAACGGTGCGGATACGATCCAGAGACAAATGTCATTCTGATGCTTATTCCAGACTTCTTCTAGAAACGGTTCAGGTACGATCCAGAGATGGATGTTATCGTGATACTTATTCCAGATTCTCTTCTAGAAAAAGTGCGGATACGATACAGAGACGGATGTCATTCTGACGCTTATTCCAGACTTCTTCTAGAAATGGTTCAGGTACGATCTAGAGACGGATGACATCCTGATACTCATTATAGATTCTCCTCTAGAAACGGTGCGGATACGATCTAGAGACAAATGTAATTCTGACACTTATTCCAGATTTTCTTCTAGAAACAGTTCAGGCATGATCTAGAGACGAATGTCATCCTGATACTTATTCCAGATTCTCCTCTAGAAATGGTGCAGATACGATCTGGAGACGGATGTCATTATGACACTTATTCCATATTTTCTTCTAGAAACGGTTCAGGCACGACCCAGAGACGGATGTCATCCTGATGCTTATTCCAAATTTTCCTCTAGAAACGGTTCAGATACGATCGAGAGACAAATGTCATTCTGACACTTATTTCAACACATCTTCAAATACAATCACGACATAGATTCATCTAAAAAATTTGCGTAGATACCTTCTCCAGCATATACCTTCTCCAGCAGGTACAGAGGCAAAAACATCCTACTACAAGGTCACTTTCATATTCTCAGTATACAGCCTAATGATGTCAAGATCTCATATACCTGGTAGAGCAAAATCTCCAAATTAATTGCTCCAACAAAAGATTCCTCAGTGAAGTCGCAAAGCTTCTCAAGATTCCCCAGCAGAATTTCAACAAAATCCCCAAACAGCTCACGAAGTTTCCCTTCCCCAATAGAGTTTATTTTTCTAAAAAATGGAAATCCGTCTCCCAGCATGTCAAATTCAAGCAAAATCTGAAGACGTACATTCTTCACCCTCAGCTGCAATCACAAATTTATTTTCCCTAGTTCAACAACACTGCAATGGAACAACTGACATGTTCATACATTGCATTCATACATAATTTTACAAACATCATGGCATATGCAACACAAATGCATATATCACAGTCTCATTTATTTTGAGAGCATCGTTCAATTCATATATCATGACATCGCATGAAACTGACTTTACCTTTTCAGGTTGAATTAGCAGACAGACAAACACTATCAACTTATATAGCAGGTCAAAGATTAATGCTCGAAACCAGATAGGGAAAATATCTACACGACCAAGTGGTATGAACTCCCGAATCAAGATGAGTTTACCCACAAATACAACATGCCACAGATTAATACCTGAAACCAGACGGGGGAACTATATATGTGACCAATGTTGCCAAGTTCTAGATTAATACCTGTAAAAATCCAGGAAAACTATCTGTGGACGACCGACTGTAGATTAATACTTGTAACAAGCCAGGAAAACTATCTACATGAGGAGATTAAAGATTAATACCTGTAACAAGCCAGGAAAACTATCTTTCTTTCTCGAGTCCGAGATTAATACTTGAAACCAGCCAGGATAACTATCTCAATGATCGACAAAAAAAGAAGTTCCAGATTGTTGTACCCCAAAATTTTCCCTCTAATTTCTCAAGAAATCTCTCATAAGATCTCCATTGATTCAAGACTACAAAAGGTTTGATCAGCTCAAGACACCTCCTCAACCACTGATGACTCAAATTAGGGTTTGAGTTTGCACAAGGAAAAATGGACTTTTAATGCCCCATATGACTTTCATGGATAATTTTGGACTCTCAAGATTGCTCATGTCAAGTTTCAAGTCTTGGATCACAAAATTGCTCAGTCATTTGATCAGATGACCTAAAATAAATTGTATTGGATAAAAAGTCAACTGTGGTCAATTTGTAGTCAAACTTCATAATTTTTTATCCATATCAACATTATAAACTCATATATGTCAATTGATCAATTTTGGATCACAATTCCTCAAAGAATTTGATTAGAACACTAAAAGGGCAAAATGGTCAAAATTAGGGTTTTGGTTGAGAAGGCTCAGTTCTTGACTTTTGACTAAGAAAATATGATCTAAAGGATTCAAATGCACCATCTTGACCTAATTTCATAGTTCAAATCACCTCTCAAGATCATTTGGATTGACAGATGAATTTCAGTCAACTGATGAAAAGTCAATTGTACACTAAAAAGTCAAACTTTGACTTTTTGATCAAAATCAAGTTTCAAAAACCATATTTCATGAAGACATGTCAAAATATGAAACTTGTTCGTCAAGAAATTGAAAAGTGAAAATTATCTTTGAAAACTCAAAATTCTAAGACTTAGAAATTTTTCTAAGTGTTAGAAAGTTAACATTTTTCATAACTTTGTGCCAAATTTCCACCATGATACAAGATGATTCAAGGAAAATTTGAAACATGAAAGTTGTAGATCTCAATGAGATATAAAACTTTGTAGAAGGAATCAAGTTCTAAAAATTCTTGGATTTCAAGTTATTGATTCAAGAAGTCATGTCCATGAAACTAAAATACTTAGTGAAATTTTGAGTATTTTAGTCAGGATTTTGACCTAACTTCATGGAAACTTTTGACCTAGATCCAAATTGAATCTTTAAAAATGTCCAACATGAAGGTTGTAGAGGATGTTACAAGCTTTCCAAAATGTGCAAGAAGTTATTGATATCATACTTGAGCTAAGAGAATCGAAGGCAACAAGTTAGGGTATCAAACTTGTTTTTCAAGTTATTTTCATGATGAACATTTGATCCAATTCCAAGCAATGCTGCATAATCCCACTTTTCAGGCCCTATAACTTGTGTATCTATCCTTAACCAGAAGATTTCACAAGCTTTTGAGGTATGAACCACTTGATTTAATCTTTGTCCAATACACCTTGCCATTTAAGGAAGAAAGTCACCACTTCCATTTTGAAAAAGCAAGCTTTATGCAAAGTCAACTTGCACTGAGCCTTGCATTTGTTCTTTCTACACACACAACCACTATAAACCAAAATCAAGCATGTTTAAAGTTCTAACCACTCTATACAGCCCTGTATCATGTCTTGGAACAAGATGTTTCAACATTGCTTCAAAAATAAGTAAAGTTGCTACAACTTGAGGATTCAAATTCTGAGTTGTTGTAACACTTGAAAACTCTTGCCTATAAATACATACACTATTTGCAAGCTAACTCACAAATGCTTAAGCCCTCAAACCCTCTCAAAGTCAGGATTGCATAAACAACCTCCATTGTTGTACTTTCTGGCCAGAAATCTCAAACACCTAATCCACTCGTGCGTTTCATGGCCTTTAACTTCCAAAAGTTCCTAAACATCATCTACAAACAATCCCATACCCTGTTACATGACTGTAACATCTCCATCACCTTCCTCCATAACCAAAAAACAGAGCTTGCATCTTGACTTCTCTAGCACGACTTAAGCACTCCTAGCATCAAGTAAGCATTGCATTAGCTTTCTGGGAACTTGAGGAAGCTAACCTGATCATCACCATCACTTGAAACAAGCTCAAACTCATTTCACAATTCCGGTTTTTGAGGTGTTTTTCTGAACTTTCATCTCTTTATTTAGGCATTGTTAGGCTTTCATTTTCAAAGACAAAATGTTGATATCATTAGCCTGAAGTTGTACATTTCCATAGTTTTCATTTATTTTGCCTGAGCTTAGAGAATTTTAAGTTTGAATCTCTGAAAAAAGTTAGGTCAAGGTTTGGTACTTTTTGAAATACTTGCTCATCTTTGATTGTTAGTCCAAATTATTTACATTTCTGAAATCCTGGTAAAATTTCTAACAAGTTTGATGTTGGAAGTTTTGAGAATGGATGAGAAACAAATGAGATATAGGGACCCTGGCTGGAGGTTGAAGATGAAGTTCATTTCTAGGAATGAATTTGTGTTATATATTTATAGTTTTGTTTAAGTTAACGGATGTATAGCCATCCCAATGGTAAGGCAGCGCGCGTTTCTTGCAGAGGGCGTGGGTTCAAGCGCCAACGCTTCCATTTTTCCTTTTTCTCAACATTTTCTTTCTTTTTTGCTACAAGCCAGTGCGCCTGGGCCTCCACAACAGGGCCTTTAAATTTTTTTCTTATTCTGACCCCCTGTATACTTATCACCACACAGGCCTATTTTTTTATTTCTTTTCTGATTCCAAAAACAGGCCATTGGGCCTAACAAAACAAAATCTGTTTTACACAAACAAACACACAAATCTAATTTTCACCCCCTGATTTTATTTCTTTATTTTATTTTCTTTTCTTTAAATATTATTATTATTATTAATAATATTATTATAAATATTATTTTTATTAATAAAAAACACAAAAATATTTTCTTATTGCAAATTTAATTTCTTTTCCTAAACAAATTAATATTAGACTTAGGTTTTAATTTCCTTTAATTAAATTAACTTAGAATTTAGTTTTTCTTTTAATTAATTTTTATTTTAGTTTAATTAAATAAAAACCTTTTTCATAAAAAACCCTAAAAATGCTTTCTTGATTAAATTTAATTTCTTTTCTTAATTAATTTAGGTTTAATTTTCTTAATTTAATTAATTATTTCTTTTAGTTAATTAGGTCAAAACCAAACCCTTTCCTCAAAAACCAAACAAAAATCCATTTCTTTTCCATTTATATCCTTGTACATTATATTCCTTTTAATATTAGTACATTATTCAAGTTTCAATATGGTTGTAATAGATAATTAGGTTTCATTTCTTACAATCCCCATTTGTAAATTTGTATACCCCATCCCCAAATGATATAATAGCGTAGTAAATTTACTTTCCGCAATTTATCGCTTTCATATTAATGCTAGTAAATTATGGTTTGCATGGAAAGATAAAATCAACAAGTGGATAACCCTAATCAAAGATTAAATGCATGCTGTTGTACCCTAAAATTTGCCCTCTCATTTTTTACAAGATCTTCTCTTATATGGGTGGTTACAAACTCTTTCTTGAAGAAAAAATAACAAATTTTGAAGTTGGTCAAAGTGCCTTTAGATTGGCATCTCCAAAGTGCCTTTCGATTGGCATCTCTAAAATGCCCTTCGATTGGCATCTATAAAATGCCTTTCGATTGGCATCTCTAAAATTCCTTTCGATTGGTATCTGCATAGCGCCCTTCGATTGGCATGGACAAAGGTCCTTCGATTGGCCTGTTAATAAGACCCTTCGTTTGGCACCTCCAAAGTGTCTTTCGATTGGCATCTACATAACGCCCTTCGATTGGCATGAAGAAAGATCCTTCAATTGTCCTGTAAACCAGGCCTTTCGATTGGCATTTTAACAAGTACCTTTCGATTGACATTGTGATAGTGTCCTTCGATTGACATTTTAACATATATCCTTCGATTGGTATATGGACAAAAGCCCTTCAATTGGCATTCCAAAGGGTCCATTCGAAGAAGCTTTCAAAGGGTCCATTTGAAGAACATGCAAAGGTCCATTCGAAGAAGCTTTCAAAGGAGCATTCGAAGGAGGCTATCAGCCCATTCGAAAGGGAACATTCAAAGGAGGCCACCAGCCCATTCGAAAGCGAGCATTTGAAGGCCAGTTACATATCATTCAAATTCAAAAAAAGGGACAAGATCCCTTAACTTTGGCCAAGGTTACGTTTTACATTCATGGCACTCAAATGGCCGTTACCAACATTATTTCTCTTGTCCCCTCACACTCCTATAAATATGAGGCCAAGGACACATTACAAAGGGGGAACGAAAAAGGGAAGGTGAACGAAAAAACATTGGAGATAGGCTACCCACAAAATCCATCAAAGGTTGCCAGAATTTTCCAAGCAAAAGCCACCCCTCAGCAAAAATATCCAAGCCCAGAAGCCCAAGATCGAAGGTGCTCACATCTAGCAAGTGCCCAAATCGAAGACTCAATCTTTTGGTAAGAAAGGATAAACTATCCAACCTCATATTTGCATAATACATCCATACTGGTTTGTTACCTTTGATTTGCCATCCAAGACAGGATCAAAGGGCCCGGGTTTGGCACCCAGGTCATATTCTTCGTTTGCTAACGTTTGCTGCAGACATAGCCTGAAAAGACCCAGCAAGTGCAGGATCGAAGGACCTGGGTTTCGATACCCAGGTCCTGCATTTTATTTCACCAACATACTTTTGCAGGTATAGCATCCCAGATCGAAGGGGGCATCTTCCCAGGTCAAAGCTGCCCATTAGCCTTTTGGATGGAAGGAGGCATCTCCTTCCTGGATCAAAATCCATGACCTCCAGGATCGAAAGACAATCCCCTTCCCTGGATCGAAGGCTATTCATGCCTACTCCTCAGCCCAATCGAAAGAAGTCATTTCTTCTGAATAAAAAAGGCCATATCTCTCCCCGGATCGAAGCTCCTCTTTTCCCCTTTGATCGAAGGATGTCTTTTGCCTTTTATTTTTGTTTTCATTGACTGCTTTTTATTTGTACATTAAAACCAAAATCACAAAAATATTAGGCTAGTTGTTTTTTCAATTAAATTAATTTTGTAAATAAATAAATTAATTATTTTAACATTGTTTTCTTAAAATAAAAATTAAATAGACTTATGCCTTGTTTTCTTTTATACCAAAAACAACAAAAAGATTTTCTTTTACTTTGCGTGTGTTTATTTAATTCAATATTTTACTATTACTGTATCTGTCCATTGGATGTAATAGATGAATTAGGACATTTACTGCTTTATTCCCATTATCCTTGTATAATGTAAATCCCCTCCCCGAAGCATTGTAATAGCGTAGGACCTCTATTTTTCTGCATTTTTACTGCTTTTCATATTAACTGCTAGTAATTAGGCTTGTATGATAAGACTAATAATCAAACACTAGGAAACTTAACAAAAAGACAAAAAATAACTGAAATACAACACACTTGCATATATACACCTCTAAGGTACGGCCACCTTGGTTTCCTTTAAAAAACAGTCATGAGGTAGGAATGCTTTAGAAAAGACCCGTATAAACAAAAGATCATAGTCCCTCGATGACCCTACAATTGCCTTCTCAGTAAATGATCTAGTCCCTAAAACAGAATTGCTAAAGCATCTCCATAATTGCCTTCATGACTGTAATGTCCCTTCGAATGTCCCTCAACATCCAACGATAGGGCTACCTACTGACTAATAGTAGGATATCACTGTCTAAAGGATAGGAAGAAAAGAACACCCTTTTCGAGTACAAAAAGTAGATAGCTGTTAGAAGTTTGCTCAAACTATTTTTTGCACTTACACACAGAAACTACTTTTCAAAAGACATTTCAAAACACTTGTTTTGTTAACACTCTTGAAGACTGATACAAGAGTTAAACACAAAGCAAATCGCTGCACTAAGGCATTTTTCAAAACATTTTCAAACACAAAGCACAGAAGAATTTTAAAAAATGAGCAAACCTCTAAGAGCCCATGGAAAACAACGGATGGAAAGGGGGCTAATACCTTCCCTTTCCATAATCTACCCCCTTACTCAGAAACATCTCGAAAAGGTCTTTTTCTGTTCTTTTCACCCTTTCCTTTGTGGGATAAAAGAAAAGACGGTGGCGACTCTTTCTTACCGCATATTTGCGAACAAAAAACGCAAAAAATAGTATATAACAATCGGTTCTGCCACTGTATCATAGAACTGGCGACTCTGCTGGGGAATGACAAAAAGTGGGGTTACCTTAGAGTTAGTTCATTATTTAACTGCTTTGTGTGATTTGATTGCTTTATATTTAAGGGTTTGCTTGGGTTGTTACTAAAAGATCCTACACCCGGATCTGGGGCACCTTATTAGGTAAGTAGCAATAAACCATGGAGGCTGTACGGTGTAGACCGATACGGATGAAGTGGTGGCTACGTTAGCGCGATACTTTGGATTGTACTAATGTTCCTTGAGTAACTTAAGGATAACATTAGGCTTCCTCATAGTGTCACTAAGCGCTAACTAACCTTTAGAACCTTTAATTGACTCATCCTAGCCATTAGGAAGTAGTGAGATAACCGACTTTGGTTTCAATCGAAGATTGGTTGATACTCGATACTACACTCATTGAGGCTGGACTTTCAGGATTTTTTGGCCGCAATACTTCGGTGCAGAGCTGAAACAATTCCTGAAGGGAAGGTCAGTGATATTGAGGCTCCTTAGAACCCGATTACTATTGATAGGACAGGTTGAGCCAACTGAACATTCAAGAGGGTACTTCACCTACAAACCTCATGCAAAAGCCTAAACCTAAGGCTACTTGTGTGATTTGTTTGCTTTCAACTTGAACTACTTGCAGGGTTTTATTATCTGATGACATGATTTCCTTGCAGGATTTGTTTACAGTCATCATCCACTAACTTGGATTTCTTGCAGGGTTTACTTGCTTACATCACCTTAAACTTTTGCTTAACGCATAGCATACGCATCATAACATCATGCCACAACATCTCCTTAACCATTTCAAGGATCTCAAGGGTTTGTGATGAAGGTTATGGTAAATCAGACGTCTAGCAAGGGGCAAAGGGGATTTATTTTACTCTAGCCAATGCCGTCAAAATATCAAAACTCAACCACTTGATTCAAGGGATATGACCCACTTGATATGGTGAGCTTGACTCTTGTAGAAGGACCTTCAATGATACGAAGTTATTCACTCAAAGCTACAAACTTCAACTGCTGACATGTTCTTGTTTACCCTGCGAGTCCTTGAAAACATTGCATACGCATATCATACATGTCATTGCATAACAGGTAGTCTCTAGTACATGTCTCTCATATTCTCGCTGTTTATTTCAGCAATGGCTCTTAAACAAGACAACAAAGATCTTCAAACTCAAGAGGCTCAGTTCATGGAAATGTTCCTAAACCTATCCCAGGGGCAAGAACAATTGAAAGCACTCCTCGCTGGGAATCTGACCAAGAAAAGTCCTGGAGACAGTAAGGACGGGCGGTTGGAACAACTGCAAGCTAAGGTAGAAGCAATGATAACCCAAATGCTAGGGCAGATGGCTCTTACCCAAGGCCTAGCCCGGGGACAAGAAGAGCTGAGAGACATTATCAATAAGCTTCATCAAGACGGATGCAACCGCGTGAAGCAAACAATCGAGGTTGGGGACCAAGTGATTAATCAACCTCCGAGAAGACAAGAGGTTGGACCTTTCCAAATTGCTGCTACGTTGCAAGCCCAATAATAACCTCACCAACCACAACGGGGTAATCAGCAAAAGCAAGACAAGCCCAAGAGACAATTCACCAGAATCAACATGTCACTAGCTCAAGCGTTATAACACATGTTGAAGGTAGAGTTGATTACGTTAAGGGCTCCTTTGCGAAATCCAAATACTTATGCTCCTAGTTACCACCCCAAAGAAAGGTGTGCATACCATTCTAATAGTCCTGGACATGATACGAATGACTGTTGGGCATTGAAAAATAAGATTCAGGACTTGATCAACAAAGGAGTGCTGGAGTTTACACAAGATGGTCAACTGGAATTTTTTTGTCATCCCTCCAAGGCACACCATATGAAGTGACAAGTTCTGACAAGAAGGCTTTTCGTTCATTAGAATTTTCAATTGATTGTTTGAACATTTATTCATATCAAACCTTGTTATTTCATCAATGTATTGCACATGTTTGTCTTGAATTAATTTGTTTGCAATAATCTTGAACTGCTTTATAAATCCTTTTTGTGATATTCAACTCTCGATTAAAATCTCTAAGCCTTTAGAGGGAGGATGACGAAAATGATACCACAATCCATACAGTGTGCTTTTGAACAGACCTTGTTGACGATGTAAAGGCTTTGTTTCAAATCCTAAATAGTGGAGTTATAAGGAAGATAATCCCTAGTAAACCCCTTTGAGCCAAAGAAGTAGGAGTTTTTCTTTTCACACAAATTAAAACCCTTAATTATAACCTGGGGCAGGGTAATTTTCTCAGTTAATTCAGGTGCGCATTCAGTCACAATCTTCCGCTTCGTACACAATGAATGACATCGAAGACGTCCTTCCAAATCAAAAGACGGTGATGGTTCTGCATAATCGTCAAGACATGCAGTCATTATCTCTCAAAATCAAAGCCCACTAAGTCAAAACCTATGAAGAAGACTTAAGAAAAAACTGGGGCATCCCGCTGACTGTGATCATAAAAAGAAACAGTTCAGGAAAAATACAGGGATAGTAAATTAAAAAACAAAGAGGTCCTACAAATCCTTGACAAAAAAGCTTACAAAAAATGACTGCCTCGTCAAATAAACTTCCAGTATCCGAGCCATCACCGGAACATCAAGGACAAGATTCCAGACTCAATCGGGATTTAAACGCACAATTGACTGAGCATAAGACTGAAGAACATCACGAAGAGCGGGTGGGTACAAATAAACTTTGAGCCTTTATCCTTTGTTTCTTGAACCGTGAACCAGGCCATGTTACAACCCTTAAAAGCCCTAGCTGAAGCACGGGTTAGTTCGAGAGCATACTATTACAAAGGTATCTTGACTCCTGTAAGGTTTGCTATAAATCATGAGTTGATATCACATTCTTGCAAATTTGGTTTTACTACAAAAAACACATTTTCAAAAAATTTCAAGACAGACATGAGCTTTGCATTCTTTAAATGACATTGTTTGCACATGGTTAATTATTCAAATGACAGAGAAATTCACACAATGAATATTCAGTGAATAAAAACCTTCTCAATGAAAAGGATCACCTCAAGTGGAAAAACACTTCCAACCAAGGGGCATGGCATGGTGTTCAGCCGATCTGGGGCAGTCAAGTCAAGATTCGAGGAATCTCTAAAAAATGCCGAACATCCAGGGGAAAATCTCCATCTGAATCACTTGGGGCATTAGGCATGAATTCCAGCAACGAATCCTATACAATCAAACAAACATCTTCTGGCAGTGTGGCAACACTTACTACTATGGACAATGACATTTCTCCGTACCCGGTGAACATGGACATAGTCAGAAAAGACTACGCATGAATAAAGACCCGCTAGGTTGATTGGCCTAGGCAAAAGTAAGAGCATCCCGGCGAACCACAAAGGTTCGGGCAAAAATTAGGGATAAAAACAAAAAGTATGTACACTCGGCAAGTCGAAAACCTGAAAAGGCGGCTTGAGAAAAAAAGGGTATCCCGGTGGACTGAAAATCTGAAAAGACAGTCCAGGCAAAAGTTATGGATTAAAGCGTATGACTACGTCCCGTCATCTTGTCATTTGTTTATCAATTGAAGACTTATCATCTTGATCAACATCTACTCAGAACCCTAGGAGTTGGGATGACACTCAACCATCCACAAGGTCTCCGCAGGTACTTTCTCTAGCAGGTACAGAGGCAGGGGCATCTTACTAAAAGGTCGCCACCATATCCTCAACTTACAACCTAGTGATGTCAAGTGTTCTTTTATCCCCGTCAGAACAGAAATTTCCAACTACTGCTCCGACATAAGGTTTTCCTCAGTAAAGTCGTCAAACTTCTCAAGATTCCCCAACATGATTTCAAAAAATCCTCAAGCAGTGCAAAGAGCTTTCCCTCCCCAATAGAGTCCATTTCTCTAAAAACGGAAGATCATCTCCCAGCAGTTCAGCTTCAACAAAATCTGAAGACCTACATTCTTCATCGCCAGCTGTAATCAGGGATTTATCTTCCCTAATTCAACAGCGCTGCAATAGAATAACTAATACATTTACATATTGCATTCACACATCATTCTACAAACGTCATAGCATGTGCAGTACAAATGCATACATCCCAATCTCATTTTGAGAACACCATAACACCATGCATTTCATACATCATGACATTACATACAACTAATGCTTTATCTTTTCAGGAAAGATCAATCAACATATATTTATCATCAACAATTTTTAACAGGTCCAAGATTAGCTCCTGAAACAAAACAGAGTAATTATCTGATGACCAAATGCAGCTTTACACGGGCTCTTCACGAAGTAATCTTACATGGGTTTCTTCTGACTTCCAAATATAGCTTTACACGGGTTCTTCACGAAGCAATCTTACATGGGTTCCTTCTCCTTTTGAAATACATCTTTGCACGGGCTCTTCACGAAGCAATCTTACACGAGTTCCTTCTCCTTCTGAAATACAGATTTACACGGGCTTTTCATGAAGAAATCTTACACGAGTCCCTTCTCCTTCTGAAATACAGCTTTACACGGGCTTTTCACGAAGAAATCTTACACGGGTTCCTTCTCCTTCTGAAATACATCTTTACACGGGCTCTTCACGAAGCAATCTTACACGGGTTTCTTCTGACGACTAAATGCAGCTTTACACGGGCTCAACATGAAGCAATCTTACACGGGTGCCTTCTCCTTCTGAAATACAGCTTTACACGGGCTCTTCACGAAGCAATCTTACACGTGTTCCTTCTCCTTCTGAAATACAGTGTCACACGGGCTCTTCACGAAGCAATCTTACACAGGTTTCTTCTGACAACTAAATGCAGCTTTACACAGGCTCAACATGAAGCAATCTTACACAGGTTTCTTCTGACTTATGAAGTACAACTTTACACGGGCTCAACATGAAGAAATCTTACACGGGTTTCTTCTCCTTCTGAAATGCAACTTTACACGGGCTCTTCATGAAGCAATCTTACACGGGTTCCTTCTCATTCCAAATGCAACTTTACACAGGCTCTTCATGAAGCAATCTTACACAGGTTCCTTCTCCTTCTCCTTCTGAAAAGCAGCTTTACACGGGCTCTCCATGAGGCAATCTTACATGGGTTCCTTCTTCTTCTGACTTCCAATAGCTTTACACGGGCTCAACATGAAGCAATCTTACACGGGTTTCTTCTGACTTCCAAATATAACTTTATACGGGCTCTTCATGAAGCAATCTTACAGGGGTTCCTTCTCCCTCCTTTTGAAGTTTTACACAGACTTATCCCAAAGCAGCCCTACCCAGGCTCCTTCCGAAGTTTTATACGGACTTATCCTGAAGCAGCCTATTGTACCCAAAAATTTGCCCTCTCATTTCTCAAAGGATCATCCTGGACCCTCAGGTTTGCTTCCATCCAATTTCAAGCCTTGAATTACAAATTTTCCAAGAAAGTCATTCACAAAGGCAAAATGGTCATTTGCACACTGAAAAGTCAGACTTTGACTTTTAGATCAAAATCAAGTTTCAAGAATCATATTTCATCAAGGCATGAAGTTTGTTTCATCAGGAAAATCATAAGTCAATATTCATGTTGAAAAAGTCAAAATTCTAAATACTTAGAATTTTTCTAAGTGTTTAAGAAATATGACAAGCTCAGAACGTCTGGCCAGATTTTCACAATGATGCAAGCTGATTCTGGAAGAACTTCTACCACAAGAGTTTTAGATCTTAATAAGACCTAAAATATTGCAGAACAAAACTTCTTCTAGAAATGTTGGGATTTCAAGTTATACATCTTCAAAGTAACGTCCCTGAAACTTAAACACTTAGTAAATTCTGAGCATTTTCAAATTAGAATTTGTTTACAACTTCTGGGCCAGTTTTCACATAGGTTTAGTAAGAAGTTGCAAGAGTATTTCGAAAAGGGTTTACAAAGCATGTCATAAGCTATCTGGAAAGTCTGAGAACTCACTCAGAACATGCTGGAGCAAAGAGATTCAAGGATCAAAAGTTGGATGTTTGTTCTAAGTTGCGCTGATGCTGAACTTCTGGCCCAGAATTAAGCTATGATGCACAATCTCATAGCGCAAGATTTCTAGTTTGATAAATCTCATCATCATTTAATGCTCACAACCACTTTTGAGTTTTTTATCCAAAGGATTTCCCCACGTGTGAGATAGAAATATTCCAAGACTCAAACGGGATCTAAATGCACAATTAACTGAGTATAGGATTGAAGAACATCACAAAGAACAGGTGGGTACAAATAAATTTTGAGCCTTTATCCTTTGTTTCTTGAACCGTGAACCAGGCCCCGTTATAACCCTTAAAAGTACTAGCTGAAACATGGGTTAGTTCGAAAGCATATTGTTACAAAAGGTATCTTGACTCCTATAAGGTTTGCTATAAATCCTTAGTTAACATCACACTTTTACAAAAAAAAACTTGTTTTACTAAAAAATGAATTTTCAAACTTCAAGACAGACATAAGCTTTGCATTCTTAAAATAACATTGTTTGCATATGACTATTTGTTCAACAACAGAGAAATTCGCATGACGAATATCTAGTGAACAAAAACCTTCTCAATAAAAAGGATCACCTCAAGTGGAAAAAACACTTCCAACCAAGGGGTACGGCATGATCATTGTCCATCATCTGGGGAAATCAAGTCAAGATTCAAGGAATCTCTCAAAGATGCCAAATAGCCAGGGGCAGATCTCCATCTGAATCACTTGGGGCATTGGACATGAATTCCAGCAACGAATATTGTATGATCAAACGAACATCTTCTGGTAGTGTGGCAACACAACACTACCGACAGTGACAACTCCCTACACCCTGAGAGCGTGGACATAGTCAGAAAATATTGCGCATGAACAAAGACCTACTAGGTTGACTGGCCTAGGAAAAAATAAGGGCATCCCGGCGAACCAAAAGGGTTCGGGCAAAAATTAGGGATAAAAACAAAAAATATATGTACACCCGGCAAGCCGAAAACCTGAAAAGGCAGCTTTGGCAAAAAAGGGTATTCGGATGGACTGAAAATCTAAAAAGACAGTCCAGGAAAAAGTTAGGGATTAAAGCGTACGACTATGTCCCATCTCCTGTCTATCAGTGGAAGACTTATACCTTGATCAGCATTCAGCAAGAGCACCAGAATCGATACAGTTCAGATACGCTCCAGATACGGATGCCATTCTGATACTCATTCAGATTCAGCTTTCAGATACAGTCCAGATACGCTCCAGATACAGATGCCATTCTAATACTCATTCAGATTCAGCTTTCAGATATAGTTCAGATACACTCCAGATACGGATGCCATTCTGATACTCATTCAGATTCAGCTTTCAGATACAATCCAGATATGTTCCAGATACAGATGCCATTCTAATACTCATTCAGATTCAACTTTCAGATACAGTTCAGATACACTCCAAATACGGATGTCATTCTGATACTCATTCAGATTCAACTTTCAGATACAGTTCAGATACACTTCAGATTCAGATGCCATTCTGATACTCATTCAGATTCAGCTTTCAGATACAGTCCATATACGCTCCAGATACGGATGCCATTCTGATACTCATTCATATTCAGCTTTCAGATACAGTTCAGATACGCTCTAGACACAAATGCCATTCTGATACTTATTCAAATTCAGCTTTCAAATACAGTTCAGATACGCTCCAGATACGGATTCCATTCTGATACTCATTCAGATTCAGCTTTCAGATACAGTCCAGATACGCTCTAGATACGGATGCCATTTTGATACTCATTCAGATTCAGCTTTCAGATACAGTTCAGATACGCTCCAGATACAGATTCCATTCTGATACTCATTCAGAATCAGCTCTCAGATACAGTCCAGATACGCTCCAGATACGGATGCCATTCTTATACTCATTCAGATTCAGCTTTCAGATACAGTTCAGATACGCTCTAGATACAAATGTCATTTTGATACTCATTCAAATTCAGCTTTCCGATACAGTTTAGATACGATCCAGAGATAGATTCCATTCTGAAACTCATTCAACATATATTTCAAGTACAGTTCAGATACGATCCAGAGACGGATGTCATCCTGATAGTCATTAAATACATGTTCAAGTACAATCACGACATAGATCCATCCACAAAATCTCCGCAGTACTTTTTCCAGCATGGTACAAGGGACAAAGACAGTTGGAAGCAAAGTCACTATCACATACAAGCCAGTGAAACCCATACTCCCCACAGAGCCGAGACAACCAAGATCTGACCTCTGTATCCCCAACCAGGAATTTCTATCCCAGCAGGTTCCCTCAGAAAGCTGATATTTACATTCCCCAGCCGAGTTTTATAACCATGAGCAATTTATATAGCCATCTCTCGAGCAGAGTTTATTTCTCTTACAGTGGAAGCTCAATCTCCAATAGAGCTCTTCTCTCCAGCAATGAAAGTTCATCCCCACCTAAGTTTATTTCTCCAAATCAGCAGATCTTCCAACCGAGTATCACTCTTCCCCATAGAGCCAGTCTCCCACAAGGTTAATCTCAAACAGAGTCTCTCCCGGAGGATTGTTCTCAAGCAGAACGGACGCAAGTCTCCAGCTAATCATCTTCAGTCATTATCCCCAGCAAGAACGAAGAACTCAACTCTTTGTACTCTCCAACAGCAGTCCAGGATTTATTCTCCCCAGTAGGAGAATATCACAATGGCATTACATATCCACACATCATGGCATGCGCATATGCATCATACAACATAATCTCAATTATTTTGAGAACAACATTACTCAATACATTTCATACATCATGACATTATATACAACTAACTCTTTACCTTTCAGGGAAAGACGTAATCAAGTTCTCACAAGTTTTCTCTAGTTCAGTCAAAACGATACTAAGGTTTCTATTCTAGTTGAAGATGTTCTAAGACTTTCGTCTGGGTCGGCCGAATCGTCGCTAAGATTACCCTGATTTCTATGCCAGTCAAAGTTAATCCGAGACCTCTCTAGGGACCAGTCAAATCGACACTAATATTTCTCTCCCAGTTGAAGTTTCCCCTGGTTCAGTCAAATCAATACTAAGATTTCTATTCCAGTTCAAGCTATGAAGCCCGAATGTCGACCTGATAATATCTTAATTTCTCCAAAATACTACGAAGCCTGGAATCGACTAGATATTGGTATATCTCAGATTCAAGCTATGAAGCCCGGAAATCGACCGGATAATATCTTGATATCTCCAGTTACTACGAAGCCTGGAATCGACCAGATAGTGATATATCTTAAATATAAGCTATGAAGCCCGTAAATCGACCGAAAAACAGCTTAACCCTCAGCAAGTTATTATGAAGCCTGGAAATTGACCAGATAGCAATACAATATACCATGAAGCCTGGAATCGACCAGATAATAGTATAAGATACTTTGAAGCCTGGAACACGACCAGATAACAATATAAGGTACTGCGAAGCTTGGAATTCGACCAAATAGCAGTTTACCCGGCCAATTACTATGAAGCCCAGAAATTGACCGGATATTAGTATGCCTTAAATTCAAGTTGAAGCCCGGATGCGACTGGATAACCACTTGATTCCTTTTGAAGCCTGGAGCACGACCAGATAAGAATTGAGAAATTGCAAAGCCTGGATTACGACCAGATAGCCAGTTTAATCTCATCCCCCCAGTAAGCCACTGTAAAGCCTAGAGCACGACCAGATAGCAGTCGATCTTATTTTCCTTAGCAAATCACTGTAAAGCCTGGAACACGACCAGATAGCAGTTCATTTTCACCTCCCTGACTAAGAGATGATTCCCCAGTAGAATAACAGACGACTGAAGCTCCTAAAATTCTATTTCTCTCAAGACAGAGACCAGCATTCCCCAGCGAAATCCTCCTCAACAATAGGTATACGGGCTCTCGCAAAGGAATCTCTTATGCGATCAACACTTTTTCTGATGGCATCTTTAATCCCATTTCCCGTCATTAACTTCCAAATGGCATCTATAAGCCCATTCCCGAAATCGCAAGGCCAATACCACTTCATGCGAGTGCAAATTTCTGGGCACTCTAGTGTTCAATCATCTTCCACCTTCGGATCACGAAAGGCAAGCAAGCTAATCTACATCCTCAGGTTTAAGAAGATTGAACAGGGGCAGCTGTTGTACCCCAAATTTTTCCCTCCCATATTTCTCAATACATTTCAGGTAAGGTCTTCAAATTGCCCAAGGAAGTCCAAGAGTTGACCAGACAAACTCTCTCCTAAAGGCAATCTACCTCAAATTAGGGTTTCATTTTGCATCAAGATGTTTGAGCCCAAAGGGTCCCAAATTCTCACTATTGTACTAATATGTTCTCAAGATCATCCATGTTAAGTTTCAAGCCTTGCAGAGGAAGTTTTTTCAGTCAATTGCTCAAAGGCCTGAAAGTCAACTGTGTTAGGGCAAAAGTCAACTGTGGCCCACATACAGTCAAACTTTAAGATTTTTGGTCAACATCCTCATTTTGAAGTATTATTCATCATTTGATCAAGGGTTGATCATGATTCCTCAAGGATTGCTCACAATTCATCAGAACCCAAAAGTTGCTAAATTAGGGTTTTGTAGGAAAAGTCAACTCAACTTTGAACAAGCATGACTTTCTCATACTTTATTAGAAATGACCCATACAAAGCTCATTTTTAAGAGGATGTAATTCCATACAATTCATCTTCAGCTCCCAAGTTCAAAATATGCACTCACAAGAATATATAAATTTGGACATTATAGGTCATTTTGAAAAGTCAACAAAAACACCTTTTGGGTCAAAGCTTATTACATGAACATGGAAGATCCAATTGAGATGAAACCAAATAGGTTGCTTAGGGGACATCCTAAGCTTTCTAAAAAGTCCAATGAAAAGCCTCATAAGGTTAAAATTGAGAGAGATATGCATTGTCAAAGTTGGACAATTTTTGAAAAAATGCATGAAGCAAATATTGACAAACTTGGATTTTTTCCAAATGAGCCTATCTTTTCAAGTTTGAAACTCATTCCTAACATGGTCCACGACCTCTAAGCCCACCCATACATTTTTCTACTATTTATGCTATTTATTTTGATATTTTATTCATTAAAATTCAGAATTAAATAAATAAATAATAGAAATAATGTAAATTTTGATGTGAATCCATTTTGGGCCAGTTTTATGCTGGTTTATGTCAATTGATTTCGTGCAATAACCCTTCAAATATGTCCAGGTTCATCCACATGTGAAAATGGCATAAAATCATCAAATATGGCATTTTTTTCAAATCTTGATCATGGTCTTAAAACACAATATTATGAGGGAGATTCTTTCCATGATTTCTTGTCTCCTCATTCTCCTCTATAAATATAGAGCCATACAAGCTTGAAAGACGAAATTCCTCTCTAAAAAGCTCTCAAAAAGCTCTTCAAAAAGCTCTCCAAAAGCTCTTCAAAAAGCTCTCCAGAAATCAAAGAAATGGTGCAAGTCATATCTCGAGGTTCCGGTCTCTCTCAATTGACATCAAGCCTCAAACCATCCTCTTGAAGTCCTCAGAAGTCTTACAAGACCCAAGAGCAATCCATCACACGTCTAGCACGCCCCCATTTGACAATACCGGTTTGGTAAAATTTTAAACTTCGAATCTCTAATTTTAATCACATTTTATGGTATGCTAACGTTTGTTTGAGTTTATATAGAACATTTATGGATGGTTGAATCATAGGTTCCACGCAAGAATAAAAAAACACCATAGTTAGAGCATGAAGCTTTCGAAGATTCGGGCCTAGGGATTTCTGATGATTGCACCCCCTGTTTACTTTTGCTACTAGGCCCATCTTTATTTTCTAGTTTTATTCATTTCATTTATTTCTTTTAATCCCTTTTTTTATTTTCATCAATAAACAAATATAAAAATCACATAAAAATAGATTTAGGATTTTTTCTTAATTAAATTTTAATTTTTGTAAATTAATTAACTAAACACTTTAACTTTTTAAAAAAAAAATTAATAGAACTTAGGTTTAATTTCATTTTAATTCATTTTCCTTTTCGTAACAAAAATACCAAAAAAACATAGAATTAATTTCTTTTATTTAAATTTCATGTTTCTTTAATAATTATCTCTTTTAAATATAGATCTAGATCAATTATTTTTTAACTTAAACCATTTTTATAAATTAAAACAAAAAACAACAAAAAGATTTTTTTATATCTTAGGATTTTTAGACGTCTTTTCAAATTTGCGCGTTATTATTCTTTCACACTTCATTTTATTATTGTAACTGTATATTGGGATGTAATATATGATTAGTAGGACCTTTACTGCTTTTATTTATTTTCCCCCCCAGTTTTGGATATGTACATAATCCCCCTCCCCGAAGCCTTGTAATAGGTAGGTTTTATATTTATGCACTTTTAAATTACTGCAATTATTAACTGCTAGATGTATGACTAATAGGATTCTATGGCAAGAATAATCAAACATTAGAAAACTTAACACAAGACTAAAATAACTGAACATAACACACCTTGCACATATGCACCCTTAGGGTATACCTCACTTGGTTGCCTCGGAAAATAATGGTCATGTCCCTCGAACATAGGGATACCCTTAGCAAAGGCCCTCGGTTAAAATCATCATAAAGATCATGGTCCCTCGATGTCCTTCGAAGTTGCCTACTGTATATGATCTTGTACCTCGATGTTGCCTACGAATATATGATGACAGTCCATTCGAAATGCTAAGGTATCCCTACATGTTGCCTTCAATGACCATTACGTCCCTTTTGAATTGACTCTTACAAACTCCAACAACGGTGCTACCTATTTCTCAATAGTAGGATAATGCTGTCTAAAGGAATAAGAATAGAAACGATCTTTTTTCGAGTAAGTAGATGCTAGTAGATACTTGATCAAATCAAACTTTTTCACACAAAAACTTTCAAAACAGTTTTCAAGAACAACTTCGTAACACTCTTGAGGACAGAAACAAGGGTTAAAACGAAGTAAAACAAAACTTTTCAAAACAAGCACACACAAGCAATTTCAAAATGAGCAAGTACCTAAGAGACCATGGAAAACCATGGATAGAAAGGGTGCTAACACCTTCCCTTTCTATAATCTACCCCCCGTACTCAGAAACATCTCGAAAAAGGTTTTTTCTGTTCTTTTTCCTTTTCCCTGTTGGATAAAATAAAAGTCGATGGCGACTCTTGCTTACCGCGACATTTTGCGAACAAAAAATGCAAAATGCAAACCAGTATTAAACAGTCGGTTATGCCACCGTATCACATAGGGCTACTTCGAGATGAAAGCCTTAATAGTAGTGTAGCGGTAAAAATGTTCAAGACTAAGCCATTGGATTGACTAGACTTTATACAAATCAAAATAAAAATCGCCACTGCGCTTTATTGTTTCCAAAGGAATGGGAAAAGAGCAAATAACCCAAAAAGAGGGGGAAAGATTCTAGGTAAGTGGGTTGGTTATACAAAGGGAAGGTATTAGCACCCTAAACATCTACGGTACTCCGCAGGAACCTCTTTGTAAAATCTGTATATTTTGGCTATAAAAATGTGTTGTATATAAAATGGATGGTGGGGGTGAGAAAAGAAATATATTTTTTATGATTTTTACACCCGCCGCGGTTGCGAACCTTTAGTGCCTACGTACCACCTTTTGTGCAATAGGGGATCAGGGTACACGTAGTTCCTCTTTTAAAAGTTTTAAAACACAAGTGTGTTGGTTTATTTTATGAGATAAGACATCATCGTCATTGTCCGTGTGGAAAACATACTTACTACCCACAATCACGAGAAAGGAGAATTTGCATCATCTCAAAGTGGAGGACATGGCTTGGATTTTAAAATCAACAATGCTTCACTCAACACCCAAGTGGAAAATATCTCACTTCACTATATATTGTAGAAGTATAGTTGTTTGCATCACTACAAGGATTGACAAAAGTCTAACCTTTTGAGAAAAGTTTAAAGATAAAAACCAAAGTGGCAAAATGGTTTGAAATGAGATTGATTGACTTTTAGTCTTCTCACTAAAATGTCAAAGTATTATTAAGTTGATTGAAGTTTATTGATGAAAATGTTTTGAAAATGCATGGACCTAAGTCCATGTTTATTATGAAAGTAGTTTAAGTTTCAAAACAAGAAGAGTTTACAAAAGGAGGGAGAAGATTTTTGAAACTAAAGAAGATGGGATGAGAAGAAGAGACTATCCTAAAGCATAAGGTAAAAGCTAAGGATAAGATCCATCTAACCAACAAGAAGCCAAAGCTTGACATTATGAGCCAAGATAGAATTCCCATTATTTGGATTGAAACCAAGAAAATAAAGATACTAGACCTATTCAAGTGTATTAAGTCTTCACAAAAATTGGGCAGAGTAACGTCTTTATACGGGTGAATTCCAGATTACAAACAGAGAATGTAATCACAAAAACCTACACACAAAAACAAACAAGAAACCCAATGTCTTGAGGTAAACCTCAAGAACTCCAGACAAAATAATCAGATAAAATCACAAGGTCTCCAAGATAGGCCAAGGTTTCTAATCCTAAGTCCAAGAAATAGTCCCATGCTCCATAATGCCAAGGATAGTAACCAAATAGTCCAAGTACCATTAAGAGTTTTTTTAGGTTTATGTTGATTATTAAGTATCTTAAGAAAAGAAAAGAAAAGAAAAGCTCAAGTGAGCAAAGTAAAAAAATGAAAAGAAAATAAATGCTCAAATGAGCAAAGATGAAAATGGCATGAAATGAAAATGCTAAAAAAATAAATAGTACATGAAGCATAAAAAGAATAAAAGCATAAGATAAACAAGTCAATAATTAGTGGTTAGTTGGATGACCATCTTGAAACTTGCATTTGGAACTCATTAGAGGATTGGTAGAACCAAAGCCTCCACACAACAAGTTGCATTTGCTTTTTGTCAAGTATATCATCCAGTTAGAATTCTCATAAGTATCATTTAATGATTAACGATGTTTAAGTGATCCGCGTTGACCAAAGGTGTTGTAGATCCATTAGAGGATTGGTAGAACCAATGCCTCCACACAATGAATCTCAAGGTTATTGGATCGAAGAGATCAAATTAACATACTTGGGCTAACAATCATAAGTTTGGGCCATGAATGATCATTTATTCGAATCGGGACAAAATTTAGCGCTATGTTAAACAATCGTATGTGGACTTATATAGAAGTTGCACCTATTTTGAGGCCGGTCAATAGCAATCTATGCACCATTTGTTTTGAGACATGATATAGAGATCATGCTCCAACAATATTTAGTGCAATGAGAAGGGCATGAGATGAAGAGGATTAGGGCAAAAAGATGAACAAACCACTTTTGAATTAAAAATTTAATCGAACTATTATTAAAATCATTCATCCATTTTGGTGGAGTTGAACTCAACACCTAAGATCCAATGATGTTAATAAAGCCATGATCAAAAAATCAAATCAAGACAGCCAGAAAATAGTCACAAAATAATATCATATTTAATATATACAATAAAAGGTTTAAAAATGTTTAAAGTAAGGAAAATAATGAGGAAAATATCAATTATATTCAAATTAATCAAGAAATGAAAAATAAAACCATAGAAAAATCATAAAAGAGGCCAAGTAGTTTTACAAAATTTTTGGTAATTTTTAAAAGTCATAAACTATTTTTAAAAATTAAAATAAATGGGTAAAATAAAAAAAAATAGTAAAAAAATAGTAAAGTCAGAAACAAAAATAAATAAGGTCACTAATACTTGTCAGAATATCATTGGATCATTCCATAATTTTTTCAAAATTTAAAAAAGTATAAAAGTATTTTTAAACATTTTAAACAAATCAAATAAGTGTAAAATTTATAAAGAATACCAAAACACAAAATTAAATTGTGAAAAAATAAAAACCAGAAAGAGAATAATCAAAAATATTTTTCATAATTTTTTCAGATTTTTTGGACTAAAAATGAATTTTCTATGATTTTTTGAAATTTAAAACAATTAAAATATAAAAATCAGAAAAAGAAAATAAAAGTAAAATATGTGGACCGTTGGATGAGAGTCAAAACGCGTTAGTAATCAAATCCAATGGATCTGGTGCACTGTGCATATCATGGTCATTAGGGAACAATGTACAAAATCATTAATAAATCAGATTTTTGAAAATAACAAGTGGCGTGCCATCATTGGTTGGAAGATGACACGTAGGTCATCTTCAACCTCCAGCCAACGTGATTTGCAGGTCTCTCAAATTGTAAAATCATAAGCTCTGACCTATGCCAATCGGTTCGTCTCTTCAAGACGAAAACAACCACACCCTCGCGCCAAATTTATATAAACTGTAGCTCAAACAATTTGGAAGGAAAGTTTTGAAAAGGGATTTGAAAATTCATGGTCAAAACGTGTTTCCAGTGAAATGTAAGTCTTGCGACTAGAACTAGGGCAATGAGAGCAACACAATGATATCAGAGTTTTGAAGAATTGATGAAGGAATCTACCTATTGAAGTTGAGTTGCAGAGCTCTGAAACTGGACTTCAATGGAACAGTATAGGGCACGATTCTTGAATGTAAATATATGGTTAGCTTCAGGGAAGATCAAGGAAGGTGAATTGAGGGAAAAATGGATTGAAAAAGGCTTGAGAATAGATTTCGAAGTTGCTGAATAATGGGTTGTGAAACAAGTTTGGCAGGGTGATTCTGGCTATCCAAGCTTGGGAAAATGGATGGGGGATGACCCTCTATTTATAGGGAAGCAAATGGGATCAAAAGAAATAACAAATGATGCGTTTTGGAGGGAATTCGTGTGGGTCTGCATCATGAAGAAAGTGTGACTCAAACTTGATCAAAACTCAGCCAAATCGTGCGTTTCATGATGCCAATCACTTCTGAAAAGTTGCTAATCATGATTAGAAACAAAAACACGTGGAAAACTTGTGATTAGAAGCCAAAAAAAATATTTCAAAATCCTGACTTTGTGAAAAATTCAATTTCAAACTACCAAATTCAAATCCATGGTATTTCCACCTCAAGGGGTCTTAGGGCATAATTCTTGATGCTTTGGAAAGATAAGGTTACAAGTTTTGAAATGGAAAAAGAATGGAATCAAATGGATGCTTGATCTGAAAGTTACATGGAGTCAAAGTTGAAGAAAAAGAGTTGACTTTCCATACTTAGAAATATTTCAAATTCTTCTTTAAAAATGACCTATAATCTTTTGTATCCAAAAATGACCTTCCACTTAGAATTTGATCTTGACCAAAAAAGATGGAATGAAGTAGATCTCTTGAATGAAATTTTGCAATTTGAACAACTCAAAATATCAAAAAATTGCGCAAGTTATGACTTGTTGAAGTTGGCCAAAAATCATGAAATGACCTATAATATTTTGCATTCTTAAGGCAACTTCCATCCATTTTATTACTTTGCACATAAAAGAAGGCATGAAGTACACATCCTTAAGATCATCATGGAAAAATAATGGGCTCAAGGTGATAAAAATTGACCAAGTTATGACCATTTGAAGTCACACATGGAAAATTAGGGATTCATCTGGATGACTTGTAATCTTTCTTCTTCACCAAGTTCCTTCCACATGAGAACTCCTTGGAACTTTTGAAGTGATTTGTTGGTAACTCTTTGAAGATAAAGATGTCTTTGGAATCACTCAAAAATACCAAAAGATGAGCAAGATATGCTCCTTTGAAGTTCAAAACTCTAGCCTCTAGATCAAGAGAATGCTTTGAGGATATTTGACAAGTTTGAACAAACTTATTGTGCCAATATTCTTCCTTTGTGAATAGAAGTTGTTGAGGGTGATGATGTGAAATCATAGCCACCAAAACCACTTCAACAGTGGAGTTTGAATTTCTCAAGCTATTGACTAGGGCATGGAAATAAACTCATGAACCCATGAAGCAACTTGCTGCACCTCTTTGCCTTTACCTACATTATTAACAAGTAAGACAAAACAACATTGCATTTTATTAATTAGAGAGAAAATCAAAGCAAAAATATTCATGATCACAAAAGAAAACAAGTCAAGGTGTTTGGTAACTCCTCAAAAGAGCAAAGCTAAGGATAGGGAGAAGAACCAAAAGCCTTAATGTGATTTTGTTGTGATTGAAACAATATGGTATGATGAAGGAATCTTAGGGAAAAAAATTGGGGTACAACAAGTAGGGCTTGTGGGAAGGAACCTGGGTAGTATGGTTACTTCGAGATGAAAGCCTAGATAGTAAGGCTAAGAGAAGGAACCTGGGTAGTAGGGTTACTTCATTTGATCATGTAGATTAGTTGACCCGTTTGGTTTCGGGAACTGATTTTTCCTTGGTTTCCTGCAGATATGACATGTATAACTGCTAGATTTGTTGGTGATAACTGTCTTTCCTGAAAATATATCAGGGTTAGTTATATGCGATGCATGAAATGCATTGTGAGAAGATGTTCTCAAAATAAACGAGATTATGCCGAATGTGATATGTATGTGCATGTCATGATGTATGAGCACGAGATGTTTGTTGTGACATATCCGAGTCTGGAAAAATAAATCCCTGACTGCTACTGGAGAAAAAATAGCATTTCTGACTGTTGTAGAGAACTGTGGTTCTTCTACTCCCATTGGGGATGGTGAACGGAAATAACTATGCTGGAGATTTATTCTTTGTTGTTTGTGAATATTCTACCAAGGAGAGACTTTGTTCGAGAATAGCTCTGAGGGGGAATGACTTTGTTAAGCTCTATTGGGGATTGAGCTAGTGAAACAAACTATGCTTGGGGAGATAATAATTTATGATGATCCACTCGCGATTATGAAATTCAACTGGGGAACATAAGTGTCAGGTTTCTGGATGACCCTGGCTAGGGGGATTACTTCCCGTTTTGAGAGAACTAACATAAATGCTTTGATTACCTTTACTCTGTGGGGAATACAAATATTACAAGATCGCATATATTGATGACTGTGTTACAAAGTTGTCTCTGCCCTGGTACCTGCTGGATATAGTAACTGTCGGGTTTTGACATTTCTTAATTTTGTCCCTGTTTCTTAAGTTATGAGCAATTGTCTTTCTTTTCTTATGCAAATATTTGTGAACATCAATCATATTCAAGTGCATATGTCAAGAATAAATCATGGGACGTTCTTGCAAAAAAAAAACAAAAAAAACAAATAGTTTTGTAAAAATGACTTGTATTAATTTTTGAAGTTGGCCAATAACAGGCGTTTTTGTACAAGGAAGCTGACGCTCTAGCAAGAGAACGCCGCCGTAAAAATAGAAGCTATACAATATTGTGTACAACAAAAAGAAAACAGCTATGTGCAACAATCCCATTGAATTTCAAATATGCTATTGCCGCTATGCCTTCAAGCGTCTCCTCACTTTGCTGCTTGTCCACAGGTGACTAGATTGGTTGATTTTGTTCGAGCTTGACAATTGATACTGAGGTCAGATCGCAGGGTGATCCAATGGGACATAGTGATACACTTTTCATCCCTAACTTTTTCCTGGACCGCCCTTTTGGGTTTTCAGTCCACCGGGATACCCTTTTTTGCCCAAGTCGCCTTTTCAGGTTTTTGACTTGCCGGGTGTACAAATTTTTTTCATTTTCATCCCTTATTTATGCCCGAACCCTTTTGGTTCGCTGAGAAGCCCTTATTTTTGCCTTGGCCAATCGACCTAGCGGGTCTTTTATCATGCGTGGTATCTTTTCACTATGTCCGCATTGACAGGGTGAGGAAGGTCGTCACCGTCCATGGTGGTTAGAATCATGGCTCCACCCGAGAAAATGTTTTTAACCACAAATGGCCCTTCGTATGTGGGAGTCCATTTTCCCCAGGGGTCACCTTGTGGCAGTATGATGTGCTTGATTACTAGATCCCCGATTTGATACCCTTGGCATCTGACTTTTTTGTTGAAAGCCTTGATCATCCGTTTTTGATACGTCTGACCATGACAAATAGTAGTAAGTCTCTTCTTGTCAATCAGACTTAGTTGATCAAGTCGAGTCTAGATCCAGTCGTCTTCGTTAAAACCCACATCTTTCATAATCCTTAAAGAAGGAATATGGACCTCGATGGGTAGGACTGCCTCCATGCCATATACTAGAGAGTAAGGTGTCGCCTCTGTTGACGTCCGTGCTGAGGTACGGTACCCATGAAGAGCGAATGGTAACATCTCATGTCAGTCTTTGTATGTCACCGTCATCTTCTGTACAATCTTCTTGATGTTCTTTTTAGCCGCTTCAACATCGTCATTCATCTTTGGCCGGTAGGGAGAAGAATTATGATGCTGTATCTTGAACGATTTACAGAGCTCGGTGATTATTGTGTTGTTGAGATTCGTACCATTGTCAGAAATAATTCTCTCTGGCACACAATATCGACAGATCAGATTATGTCAGATAAACTGCGCCACAACGTTATTGGTTACTGTGGCAAAAGAGGATGCCTCAACCCACTTTGTGAAGTAATCAATGGCTACTAGGATGAAGCGATGTCCATTAAAAGTGGTGGGACTGATTTCTCCGATCATGTCGATGGCCCACATTGCAAAGGGGCACGAAGATGTCAAGACGTTTAAGGGGACCGGAGGCACATGCACCTTATCAACATAGATTTGGAACTTATGGCAAGTTCGAGATTGCTGATAACAATCGGCTTCCATAGTGGACCAGTAATATCCTGCCCGCAGGATCTTCTTAGCCATGGTGTGTCCATTAGAATGGGTTCCGAAGGTACCTTCATGTAGATCTAAAACTAGACTTCTATGGAACAGTATAGTGTTAGAACATAGTTTGATTCTACAACCCTTGATTAGAGTTTTGATGATAACAAAATACAAAGAATAAATAAATTCAAAGATATATATATATATATATATATATATATATATATATATATATATATATATATATATATATATATATATATATATATATATATATATATATATATATATATATATATATATATATATATATATAGAACAAATATGCTTCTTAAAATTATGTTTTATATATACAGAAGTTCTGATGGAATCAGCATCAGAAGATCAGTAATATGTGCTACACGCTGAAGCTACCAGATTATACGCTGAAGCTTGATGACCAGAATCTGCGCATAAATAATACACTCTGACTTTGATCAAAGATCTTTACCAAGTCATCAACACTCTGAAGCGTTATCATAAGTTAAAGCAAAGAAGACTCTGAAGCGTTATTAATTATTCAAAGACAGGATTAAATGCTAACGGCTCTCTTCAGACAAGATCTTCTTTAAAAGGAAAGTGCGTTATTGTCATTAAACTGGCTTTATGGACAACGTATCTTTGCCTTGCCTATATAAACAAGTCTGCTTGAGAAAAGACGCACGCATGCACTCACATAATTTGCCAAGCCTTCAAAACCACGCTTATTCAAACGCTTTAAGAAAATTCAGTTTATTCCAAGCTTAAGTTGTGTAATTATCACAGTTGTGATACATTGTTTTGTTAGAAAATGTTAACACATTATTGTTCATTTATTTGTAAAAGATTTCCTTGAGATAAACCGGTTTGTGGTTATACTCAAGAAGACTTTAACAGTTGTTAAAGTAGTTGTTGTAATCCTTGAAAATAGTGGATTAAGACCTCGTTGGAGAGAGGCGAAATCACCTTGACGGGTAGACTGGAGTAGTTTGAGATCAAACGAACCAAGATAAAAATACTGTGTTGTCAAAGCATTTGTTTTAAGTTTTACAATTTAACCCCCCTTCTTGTGTTTTTCACATCTTCAATTGGCATCAGAGCGCCTGGTTCTGAGCTTATAACACTTAACCGTGTCCGTATAAGATCCAGCGTCAGAAAAACACAATGGCAGGACCAAGTCAAAACATCAGCAATGACAACAATGAAGAAAGGGACAGATTCAGTGGCAAACCTCCAGTCTTTGATGGAGAGAACTTTGACTACTGGAAAGACAGAATTGAGAGTTTCTTTCTGGCCCATGATGCTGATCTGTGGGACATGGTGACTGATGGATATACGCACCCAGTGGATGGACGTGGTTAGAAGATTGAAAGGAAAATGATGTCTGATCAGCAAAAGCGTGAGTTCAAAAATCATCACAAGGCCAGAACAATTCTTCTCAGCGCCATCTCTTATTCAGAATATGAGAAGATATCAAACAGAGATACTGCAAAGAATATGTTTGACTCTCTGAGAATGACGCATGAAGGTAACATACAAGTCAAAGAAACCAAAGCCCTTGCACTCATTCAGAAGTATGAGGCATTCAAGATGAAAGAGAGTGAATCAATAGAAACTATGTTTTCAAGATTTCAAATTCTTGTTGCTGGTCTAAAAGTTCTTGACAAAGGGTATTCTACTGCCGATCACGTTAAGAAGATCATCAGAAGCTTGCCAAAAAAATGGAGGCCAATGGTCACAGCGCTTAAGCTAGCCAAGGATCTCAACAAAATCTCTCTGGAGGAACTTGTCAGCTCCCTCAGAAGTCACGAGATAGAGCTAGAAGCAGATGAACCTCAAAAGTAAGGTAAGCCATTAGCTTTAAAATCTAACAAAAAATCTGACTCCAAAGTTTTGCAGGCTATGGAAGAAACCTCTGATGGGTCCTCGTCAGAAGAAGATGAACTGTCTCTCCTCTCCAGAAGGGTGAACCAATTGTAGAAGCAGAGGCAAAGGAAGTTCAGGAATCCCAGAAGATCAGAAAATCAGAATGAATCTTTCTCCAGATACAGAAGGTCAGAATCCTCCTCTGGACACAGAAGATCTGAAGACTCTTCAGGAAACAGAAAGCCAAACAACAAAGACATCATCTGCTATGAATGTAACGAGAAAGGGCACTACAAAAGTGATTGCACAAAGCTTCAGAAGGAGAAGCCCAAAAAGAAGTTTGGCAAGGAAAAGAAGAAAAGTCTCATGGCTACATGGGATGATTCTGACACATCTGAAGCTGATTCAGAATCAGATGATGAAAGAGAAAACATAGCTCTCATGACAAACATAACAGAAGACAGTGAAGCTTCTGAGTCAGACTCTGAATCAGATACAGAAGAGGTATTCCCTGACTTTACTATAAACTTTACTAAGGCTGAACTAACTGAAAGCCTTAATGAAATTCTGGAAAGATATCAGCAGATCAGAGTCAAACTCAGAAACCTGAAAAGGAATCTTGCTTCTGACTCTGATAAGACTGAGAGTCTCAAATTGGAGAATTCTGAGTTAAAAGATAAAATTTCAAAATTAGAAAACCAATTGCAAAACTCTCAGAAGGAAACATTCCCTGAAACTCCCAGCAGTGCTGATGAGATCATCAAGGAGTATGATCACAGATTTCTGAAGTTTCTAGCTAAAACCATAGACAGAAGCAAAATGGCTTCAATGATCTATGGAGTTAGCAGAAATGGCTGAAAAGGGATAGGATATCAAGGTAAGGTACCTACACCAAAAAATGCCATAGATTTAGTTATAAAACGTACTCCACTTGATTCACACTTTATATATGGGCACACACATGACATAAAATATACAAGTAGTGATTACTCTGTCAAACCAAAATTCAACCAGAGTTTTGGTAAAACTAACAAATCAGGACCCAAGAAAATGTGGGTACCTAAGGATAAAATAATACATGTGGCAGATATCTTTAGCAGCAAAGCAAAAACACCAATCATGGTACCTGGACTCTGGCTGCTCACGACACATGACGGGAAGAAGGCATATGTTCCAAAGCCTGGAACTTAAGCCTGGAGGCCATGTAGGCTTTGGAGGCAATCAGAGAGGAAAGATCATTGGCTCTGGAACAGTAGGTAATGGAAATCTTCCCTCTATAAGTAATGTTTTATTAGTTGATGGATTAATGCATAACCTGTTATCCATAAGTCAATTAAGTGATAACGGTTATGATATAATCTTCAATCAAAATTCATGCAAAGCTGTTAGTCAGAAAGATGGGACTATCCTATTTAATGGAAAGAGGAGAAACAACATTTATAAAATAAAACTTTCTGAACTAAAAAGTCAGAATGTAAAATGTCTACTGTCTGTTAACAACGAGCAATGGATCTGGCACAGAAGATTGGGACATGTTAGTATGAGAAGAATATCTCAGATTAACAAACTCAATCTGGTCAGAGGACTTCCTAACCTGAAGTTCAATTTAGATGCTCTGTGTGAAGCATGCCAAAAAGGCAAGTTTGCAAAACCAGCTTTTAAATCCAAAAACGTTGTTTCCACCTCCAAGCCATTAGAACTCCTGCACATTGACTTATTTGGACCAGTTAAAACTGCTTCAGTCAATGGCAAGAAGTATGGGTTAGTAATCGTAGATGACTATAGAAGATGGACATGGGTAAAGTTCTTAAGGCACAAGGACGAGTCACATTCTGTGTTTGTTACCTTCTGCAACCAAGTTCAGAATGAAAAGGATCTTAGAATCGTCAAAGTCAGAAGTGATCATGGTGGAGAATTTGAAAACAAAGATTTTGAGTTATTCTTTAATGATAAAGGCATTCTGCATGATTTCTCTTGTCCTAGAACTCCCCAGCAAAATGAAGTTGTAGAACGAAAGAACAGAACATTGCAAGAAATGGCCATAACCATGATCAACGAGACTAACATTGCTAAGATCTTCTGGGCAGAGGCAATAAACACAGCGTGTTACATTCAGAATAGAATCTCCATAAGACCTATTCTGGAAAATACTCCATATGAATTGTGGAAGAACAGAAAGCCCAACAATTCCTATTTTCACCCATTTGGATGTACATGTTTTATCCTGAATAAAAAAAATTATTTGAACAAGTTTGACTCTAAAGCACAAAAGTGTATTATGTTAGGATATTCTGAACGCTCAAGAGGGTACAGAGTATACAATACAGAAACACAGATTGTGGAGGAGTCAATCAGTGTTCGTTTTGATGATAAGCTTGACTCTCAAAAGTAAAAGCAGAATGAATTCCTTGCAGGTATGGAAGTTGAACTCACAGGTACTAAAGACAAATCATCAGAAGCTCTCAATAGAGACACTCCCTCAACACCAGAAAGAGTCACTGCAAGCAATCCAACACCTTCTGTTGATCAAATCCAGAAAAGACCATCTAGAAGCAGCATGGATCACCCAGAAGAAACAATCTTAGGAAGGAAGGAAGATCCAATCAGAACAAGATCCTCCTTCAGAAACTCTGAAGAATCCCTCATGGGACTGGTTTCTCTAATTGAACCAACAACAATTGATGAAGCACTTTTGGACAATGACTGGATTCTAGCAATGCAAGAGGAGCTAAATCAATTCACAAGAAATGACGTATGGGATCTAGTTCCCAAACCAAAAGGATTCAACGTCATTGGTACAAAATGGGTGTTCAGAAACAAATTGAACGAACAAGGTGAAGTCATCAGAAACAAAGCACGACTGGTAGCACAAGGTTATAGTCAGCAAGAGGGAATAGACTATACAGAAACCTTTGCTCCAGTCGCCAGGTTAGAATCTATCAGACTCTTAATTTCATTTGCTGTTAATAAAGGCATCACTCTGTATCAGATGGATGTTAAGAGTGCATTCTTAAATGGATATATAGAAGAAGAGGTATATGTGCACCAACCCCCTGGTTTTGAAAGTTCCAAAAATCCAGAATATGTTTTAAAACTAAAGAAGTCACTCTATGGTCTGAAACAAGCTCCCAGAGCTTGGTATGAAAGACTAAGTAGCTTCCTGTTAGAAAAGGAATTCACCAGAGGGAAAGTAGACACAACCTTGTTCTGTAAGACAGTTAAGAATGACATTTTAGTATGTCAGATTTATGTTGATGACATCATATTTGGATCCACTAAACCCTCTATGGGAAGAAAGTTTGCTAAATGTATGCAGGAAGAATTTGAGATGAGCCTAATGGGGGAACTAAAATTCTTTCTGGGCATTCAGATTAATCAAACCCCAGAAGGAACTTACATTCATCAGAGCAAATATGTCAGAGAACTTCTGAAGAAATTTGATCTCTCAAAATGTAAGCCATCAAAGATTTCAATGCATCCCACGTGCATTCTGGAAAGAGAATAGGTAAGTAAAAAGGTAGAACAGAAGGTCTACAGAGGTATGATTGGTTCTCTCCTCTATATGACGGCTTCAAGGCCTGACATTCTATTCAGTGTTTGCATTTGTGCTAGATTCCAATCAGATCCTAGAGAATCTCACTTAACAGCAGTTAAGCGAATTTTCAAGTATCTGAAAGGTACTACTAATATGGGTTTGTTTTATAGAAAAACAAGTGATTACAACTTGATAGGATACTGTGATGCTGATTTCGCTGGAGACAGAGTAGAACGTAAAAGAACCTCTGGAAGCTGCCAGTCTCTGGGAGAAAATCTGATCTCATGGTCCAGCAAAAGACAATCAACAATAGCTCTATCAACAACAGAAGCTGAATACATAGCAGCAGCTGGATGCAGCACACAAATGCTCTGGATGAAAAGTCAACTTGAGGACTTCAAAATATTTGAGAGTAACATCCCTATCCTCTGTGACAATACTTCTGCTATTTGCCTTAGTAAAAATCCTATTTTGCATTCTAGGGCTAAGCATATAGAAATAAAACATCATTTTATTAGGGACTATATTCAGAAAGGGATTCTAAATTTAAAATTTATTAACACAGACCATCAATGGGCTGATATCTTTACAAAACCTCTTTCTGAAGATAGGTTCAACTTCATTCTGAAACATCTCAGCATGAAGCTCTGCCCAGAATAAAACTGTTTTGATTCCATATCTTAACCTTCAGAACTTTGTCTATTTTTCGTGAACTACTGATCAATCTTTCTTCAGATCTTTAGAAGTACAGATTGTATCAGAATCTATCACAATCAAGGATAGAAATGTGCAGTTCACTCAAGCAAACAAGTGTCATCCAGTCATCAGCTACTTTCTGAGGCTGAACAAGCGTTCACGTTTCTAAAAGGTCAAAAGCGCTGATTGGTTGCATTGAGACACATGTCATGGGTAACCGTTTCAATATCTTTCTGAATCCCCCAAAATCAGCTATCATTAAATGCTCATAATCATTATAATTTATTTCTATCTCTTACCGTTTATGTTTTCAAAATTTTTTAGAAATCTATTTAAACACATTTCTCTCTATTTACACTCTTTTACTTTCACTTTCATTTTCTCTACAATCTTATTGATTTTAGTTTGGAACCTTTCTCAAAACCCTTTCAATTTCTTCTCAAAACCTTTGTGTGAACATGGCTTCCTCAAGCATCCCTACTTCCAGTTCTCAGAAAACAGATTCCTCCGAACAATACGAAGAACCCTACAGAACTCTTCTCACACCCATCAAAAATCTAGAAGTTCTTTCAGAATTGGTCGTGGATTTCAATAGTATTCAAGAGAACGGGTTTAATCTCTCTAAAGAAGTAAAAGCTCAAGGCTGGGACAGATACTTTGACCGTCTGGTGGGTCCAACATTCCCAATTTTTGTGAAGGAATTTTGGATTCACGTTTCATATTCCAACCATCAAGTTACTTCATACATAATGGGGAAGAAGATAGTCATTACTGAGGACCTCATTGCAAGATTAATAGGCTACAATGGTGGTGGTGTACGATGCATTGACATGGCTGAAAGATGCGCTGATGTTGCCCTAATTTCTAGAGAAATCTTCACTCCGGGGCTTCCCTCCAGCAAGATAAGGGATCTAAAATACCATCACAGAATATGGGCCAAGATTATTCTGGGATGCATAAACCACAGGAAGCCTACCAGCTCTCCTGACTATATCAATATTGATCAGCAATTTCTGATCTACTTCATCTCCCAGAAGATTAAGGTGAATCTGGCTCATCTGCTGTTTAACCATCTAAGGACTAGTGTCAAGGAAACCAGAGAAGAGGAGCGCACAAAAAGGGACTGGATACCCCTAGGAAGGCTTATATCAGATATTCTAACAGAGAATAAGCTGATTGATCATCTTACAGAAGCTCAGGAAATCAGCTCTTTAGAAGCTACTGTTGGCAAACAGCTGAATGCAAAGAATCTGAAAAAGATGAAGTTAATTGAGAACGTCAAGAAGGAACCCATTGTCACTCCTTTTGTAGCAATCTCCAGCAGAAGAATCCCTCTGGATAACTTTCCATTGTTCTCAGAGATTGATTCTAAACCTGATATAATAGTAAGATATCTGGATGCATGCAAGGCAGATGGGACATCACCAGATTTGAATATTCAGGATCTGCAGCAGAAGGCTCCAGAAGTTGTGCTGAAGAAAACCAAGAAAAGGAAAGCTGTAGCAGAAGGATCATCCCAGCGGACTCCTAAAAAGAGAGGTAATCCTTCTTCTGTAACTGTTTTAAACTCAATTTCTGTATCAACATCTATACCTATTCCCACTCAATCAGAAAACCCCACACCACAAACATTTGATGACTTTGACATTGATTTCGACCCCTCAGAAACCTTAACTCTTAGAAGACCTCGCTCCCAACCTCCAAATCCAAATACTGAAGCAACCCAACAAGAGCTTGCAAAAGTTCTATCTGATATAGAAACCTTTGACCAACATACTTCTGCTCCCATGCCAGAAAATCCAAACCTTGAAACCACCACAGAAGCACCACAACTAGAAATTCCCCTCTCTCCACAACCAGAAATACCACTACCTCCATATCCTCAACCAGAAATTCATTCACCTTCTCCACAACCTGAACTACTTCAACTAGAAGTTCAAACTTCAGAGGATCAACCTTCTGAATCCTGTGAACCAGAACCTCTTAACGATCAATCAAACCAAACTGCTGATTCTGATACCATTCCCATTCCTGGAATCACTGAACCTCTGGCCATCCGTATGCCCCTAACCATTCTGGATATTCCCCAAATTCCCTCCTCACTAGAATCAACTCCACCAAACTCCCCAACAAGTCCAATCATAATTCCCGACTCTCCCACTCCCTCACCTAAGAATAATCCAGATGACAACATCAAGACTGTCATTGATCTAACAGTTTTTGAACGTCTTGCTGCCATAACCCACAAAACAGCTATTCCAAAACCAAAACCATCTGCACCCTCTCCAGATGTTGGTACCAGATTATTGATGTTTGAAACAGAAGTACAGAAATGGATCACTTCTCTGAAGCAAGCTAGTCTTGAGCTGATTGATCCTGCTGCATCAGACTACCTTTGGATAAGGTTCAGAAGATGGGTATGTTATGAAACTCATAAGATGCAAGAACAGAGCTACAGACAAGTGCAACAGAACTTCAGTAATCTACTGAAAGTAATTGAAGATCAAGTTCTGAGCCAGCTGCTCAAGGAAGAAGTTCTCCCTCTGGACAATGCTCCTTGGTCTGAACATCATCCAGCACACAAAGTTCAACCAGAGTCAGAAGATCTCAATCTGACGAATACTCCAGAGCAGATGATTCCTGCTGAAGAACTGGGTCAAAAAGAGGATATTGCAGAAATCTCTGAGAAGCATCCAGTTTCTGAAGATCCTCAAGCTTCCTCCCTTCACAGGCAGACTCTAGAAGACCTGAAAAGATCTGATATGTTGATGAATGAAAGAATGGATAAACAGGACGACAAAATTGAGGAAATCAAGAGCATGTTAACCCAGCAACAGGAAACCAACATCCAGATCAATAGCTTGTTAGAAACATTGTTCACGCGTCTACCTCCTCCCTCTTAGAATTTCCTCATTTTTAAAACCTGTTTATCTGTAATATTCGTACATTACTGCTATTCTGAACTTATCTTTGCTTCTGGTTTTTAATATAAATGCATTTTGGCTCTGATTATATGTTCTTTTTGATAACTGATAAAAAGGGGGAGAAAGAATGATATTTTTTCAATAACGGATTACTGAGACATAAGTCTCAATCATTCTTATCTTTTTAAATTTCTCTTTTCTGAAAAGCTTGAACAGGTACAAAACTCTGATGAAAGATACAGTAAGGTTCTGATGCTCAAAGACTCATGGAATTAAAGGGAAGTAATCAACTCAGGGGGAGTTTCTCTTCTTAATTCTATACTTCTTATTCTTTATTTTTAATTGAAAAATCTGGTTTTTGTCATCATCAAAAAGGGGGAGATTGTTAGAACATAATTTGATTCTACAACCCTTGATTAGAGTTTTGATGATAACAAAATACAAAGAATAAATAAATTCAAAGATATATATATATATATATATATATATATATATATATATATATATATATATATATATATATATATATATATATATATATATATATATATATATATATATATATATATATATATATATATATATATATATATATATATATATATATATATATATATATATATATATATATATATATATATATATATATATATATATATATATATATATATATATATATAGAACAAATATGCTTCTTAAAATTATGTTTTATATATACAGAAGTTCTGATGGAATCAGCATCAGAAGATCAGTAATATGTCAGCATCAGAAGATCAGTAATATGTGCTACACGCTGAAGCTACCAGATTATACGCTGAAGCTTGATGACCAGAATCTGCGCATAAATAATACACTTTGACTCTGATCAAAGATCTTTACCAAGTCATCAACACTCTGAAGCGTTATCATAAGTTAAAGCAAAGAAGACTCTGAAGCGTTATTAATTATTCAAAGACAGGATTAAATGCTAACGGCTCTCTTCAGACAAGATCTTCTTTAAAAGGAAAGTGCGTTATTATCATTAAACTGGCTTTATGGACAACGTATCTTTGCCTTGCCTATATAAACAAGCCTGCTTGAGAAAAGACGCACGCATGCACTCACATAATTTGCCAAGCCTTCAAAACCACGCTTATTTAAACGCTTTAAGAAAATTCAGTTTATTCCAAGCTTAAGTTGTGTAATTATCACAGTTGTGATACATTGTTTTGTTAGAAAACGTTAACACATTATTGTTCATTTATTTGTAAAAAATTTCCTTGAGATAAACCGGTTTGTGGTTATACTCAAGAAGACTTTAACAGTTGTTAAAGTAGTTGTTGTAATCCTTGAAAATAGTGGATTAAGACCTCGTTGGAGAGAGGAGAAATCACCTTGACGGGTGGACTGGAGTAGTTTGAGATCAAACGAACCAGGATAAAAATACTGTGTTGTCAAAGCATTTGTTTTAAGTTTTACAATTCAACCCCCCCTTCTTGTGTTTTTCACATCTTCATATAGGGCACGATTCTTGAATGTAATTATATGGTTAGCTTCAGGGAAGATTAAGGAAGGTGAATTGAGGGAAAAAATGGATTGAAAAAGGCTTGAGAATGGATTTTGAAGTTCCTGAATTCTGGGTTGTGAAACAAGTTTGGCAGGGTGATTCTGGCTATCCAATCTTGGGAAAATGGATGGGGGATGACCCTCTATTTATAGGGAAGCAAATGGGATCAAAAATAAATAGCAAATGATGCGTTTTGGCGGGAATTCGTGTGGGTCTGCATCATGAAGAAAGTGTGACTCAAACTTGATCAAAACTCAGCCAAATCATGCGTTTCATGATGCTAATCACTTCTGGCAAGTTGCTAATCATGATTAGAAACAAAAACGCGTGGAAAAATTATGATTAGAAGCCAAAACAAAGATTTCAAAATCCTGACTTTGTGAAAAATTCAATTTCAAACTACCAAATTCAAATCCATGGCATTTCCACCTCAAGGGGTCTTAGGGCATAATTCTTGATGCTTTGGAAAGATAAGGTTACAAGCTTTGCAATGGAAAAAGAATGGAAACAAATGGACGCTTGAGCTGAAAGTTACATGGAGTCACAGTTGAAGAAAAAGATTTGACTTTCCATACTTAGAAATATTTCAAATTCTTCTTTAAAAATGACCTATAATCTTTTGTATCCAAACATGGCCTTCCACTTAGAATTTGCTCTTGACCAAAAAATATGGAATGAAGTAGATCTCTTGAATGACTTTTTGCAATTTTAACCACTCAAAATCTCCAAAAATTGAGCAAGTTATGACTTGTTGAATTTGGCCAAAAATCATGAAATGACCTATAATCTTTTGCATTCTTAAGGCAACTTCCATCCATTTTATTACTTTGCACATAAAAGAAGGCATGAAGTACACATCCTTAAGATCATCATGGAAATTTAATGGGCTCAAGGTGATATAAATTGACCAAGTTATGACCATTTGAAGTCACACATGGAAAATTGGGGATTCATCTGGATGACTTGTAATATTTCTTCTTCACCAAGTTCCTTCCACATGAGAACTCCTTGGAACTTTTGAAGTGATTTGCTGGTAACTCTTTGAAGAGAAATATGTCTTTGGAATCACTCAAAAATACGAAAAGATGAGCAAGATATGCTCCTTTGAAGTTCAAAACCCTAGCCTCTAGATCAAGAGAATGCTTTGAGGAACTTTGACAAGTTTGAACAAACTTCTTGTGCCAATATTCTTCCTTTGTGAATAGCCACCAAAACCACTTCAACAGTGGAGTTTGAATTTCTCAAGCTATTGACTAGGGCATGGAAATAAACTCACGAACCCATGAAGCAACTTGCTACACCTCTTTGCCTTTACCTACATTATTAACAAGTAAGACAAACCAACATTGTATTTTATTAATTAGAGAGAAAATCAAAGCAAAAATATTCATGATCATAAAAGAAAACAAGTTAAGGTGTTTGGTAACTCCTCAAAAGAGAAAAGCTAAGGATAGGGAGAAGAACTAAAAGCCTTAATGTGATCTTGTTGTGATTGAAACAATATGGTATGATGAAGGAATCTTAGGGGCAAAAATTGGGGTATAACAACTGCCCTTATTTATGTTTCTTCTATCCGAAGATACGAAGGTTAAGAATCTTCGTGTCGATGTGATCGGAGATACTTAAATATGAAACAAACCCTATTTTTGGCCCTAAGATGCCTTGAAAATGCTTATGCATATGAATGCATATGATCAATACCAAAGAGACACAAAGTATCACTAGGGATGCAACAAAAATGAAGAAACAAAGGAGAAACCCCACGAGGAAAGTAAATCACTAGTGAACCAAAAGAACTGAATCAGAGAGGAGGATAACAAGAATCGACATTCACTGCCGATGGTCTACCAACTTTCACTGAAGGTAGAAAGAGAAAATATCATATCATCGCCGTTCACTGACGATGAACTATCAACATTCACTGAAGATAGCAAAAAGATAACAAACACCAACATTCACTGCCGATGTCCTACCAACGTTCACTGAAGGTAGAAAGAGAAAATATCATATCATCGCCGTTCACTGACGATGAACTATCAACGTTCACTGAAGATAGCAAAAAGATAAACACCGATGTTCACTTCCGATGTCCTACCAACGTTCACTAAAGGTAGAAATAGAAAATATCATATAATCGCTGTTCACTGATGATGAACTATCAACGTTCACTGAAGATAGAAAAAAGATAAACAAACACCGACGTTCACTACCGATGTCCTACCAACATTCACTAAAGGTAGAAAGAGAAAATATATCATATCACTGCCGTTCACTGACGATGAACTATCAACGTTCACTGAAGATAGCAAAAAGATAAACACCGATGTTCACTGGCGATGTCCTACTAACGTTCACTGAAGGTAGAAAGAGAAAATATATCATATCACATCCGTTCGCTGATGATAAACTATCAATGTTCACTGAAGATAGCAAAAATATAACAAACACCAACGTTCACTGTCGATGTCCTACCAACGTTCACTGAAGGTAGAAAGAGAAAATATATCATATCACCGCTGTTCACTGATGATGAACTATCAAGGTTCACTGAAGATAGCAAAAAGATAAACAAACACCGAAGTTCACTGCCGATGTCCTACCAACGTTCACTGAAGGTAGAAAGAGAAAATATATCAAGTTTTCCCCAAAATTCTGGTGTTTTACCTAGAACGGGTCTCAACTTCTTCTTTAACCAAGGAAATCTACCTGGAAAAGATCAAACATAAGCTGTCTCAAATAAAGAGACTTGTTACTTGTTATCATGGAGAATTGCAAAGAGAAATGACTTTCTGGGGATAGAAATATGACTTCCTGGGGAAATGCCACGATATTCCTGCTGAGGAGATAAAGTCTTCCCGTGCAAAACAAATGCACAAACCAAAACTCAAAGTTTTCAGAAATCCAAAGTAAATAATATTGTCATGCAACCACAAATCCAAATCAGAAATAAATTGGAGCAAGACGGACAATGAAGATACATCCTTTGAGAAATAAAACTCAAGAGGGAAAACCAAATTCAACTAAGCAAAGAGCACTGTAGGAAGGTTAGAACACAATGTCAATGAACAATGTTTTTTAGCCATGAATGGTGTATGTATGAATGTATGAATGCTATCGTGCATATGCTGGTAAAAAGGATACACAATCAGTACAAACAAACAAAACTGTCTCAGGTACTAACAACATCGGGCTAAACTTCAATCAGAAAGATCAATCCAAGAAAGGTAAAAGCCAACTGCGGAAACCAAACCTATTTCCTGCCTTAACTTTACTGAGGAGAAGCATAATCCGGAGGTAGCCAAATCAAACAGATAACGGGATAGAACATCCTTCTTCCGGCTTCATCGAAACAACCAGTTTTCCAAAAGTAACATGGCTACTTGAGATTGCAAGGCCAACCTCAAATAAAGTAGACTGACGCCGAAACAATCAAACCTCATTGGGGAATTCAAGCCTACCTCTCTGGAGAAAAGTGCGGATTGAAACTTTACATCATGAAAACTTAATCCAACAAAAGATGCCCCGGGATAGCCTCCCTGGGAATCAAGAAGTCAACATTATAGAAAGAGGTTAAACCCATGGGGATTTTAAATCAAACCCAGCACTTGGTGGGTGAAAACCCAAAGGTTGATAATCATTTCAACACTTCTCAGAAGAGATATTTCCCTGGTCTAGTTGCCTGGGAACTAAATACCAATAATAATGCCAATACTGTAGAAAGAGCGACATCTCAGGACACCAAGGGAATAAAACCTTTCATCATACGAGGGAAGACTTCGTTGGGGAATCTGGGACGGAGGTTTCTGACCATGCAAACCCAAAATCAAACGTGAACCAAGACCTGACTGGGGATAATGGGATCACAAACCCAATACTGCACCTTACACCCACTGGTATCGTCTTTAACTATCTGAGAAACACACAAAGATTGTGCACATACCAGCAAAATAACCTGAGAAAACCTTCATGAAGGAAGTAAATCTTCTTAAAACAACCGGAGTTTTTTCATTCTTGGGATCACCATTTTTGTTGTCATTGTTTCATCACAAATCCCAAATTAAATTGAATTGTAAAGATCTCTTTTTTTTTTTGAAAAGTCAATTTTGCTTTTTAATATTTTTGCTTTAAAAGTTATTATCAGTAATAAATGGAGTCTTTGCAAGCTAAATAAAATAAGAACACAAAGAATTGGGCAAAAGCTCGAATTTCATTAATAGAATGGTAGTCTGCGAATGGCGAGACTCCATGGATGATTACAAAGTTTGGGAAATGGTAATACATAATGGAAAAGATACATTGAGATACAATGACCACTATCCTCCCTAACAACTTTTGAAATCCTGAGCTGCAGCTTTTGTTGAAGTATGGTGATGATCCGAGAAGATTGTTGCTTCATCGATCAAGTCTTGTCTGACGTAGTTACTTGCCAAGAAAATCCCTAACTTTTCCTAAGCTGCCCTTGCGGGTTTTCAACTTAGCGAGAAATTTATTCTGTTTATGTCTCTAATTTTTGCCTAGACCGCCCTTTCGGGTTTTTGTCCTACCGAGACGCTCCTTTTTTCCTAAGCCGCCCTTTCGGGTTTTCAACTTAGCGAGCTGTTCTTTTATTTCTTTAGGCAAAGTATTTCTTGACTGCGTCAACATTCACGGGACGTGGGAACTCCTCGCCATCCATAGTTTCAACAATTAATGCACCACCAGAGAAGAATTTCTTGATAACATACGGGCCTTCAAAATTGGAAGTCCACTTTCCCCTAGAATCAGTGTTGAAAGACATGATCTTCCTAAGCACGTGGTCGCCTTCTCTGAATTCACGAGGTTTGACCCTTTTATCAAATGCTTTCTTCATTCTTTTCTGATATAACTGCCCATGACACAAAGCTGTCATTCTCTTCTCTTCAATCAAATTCAATTGGTCAAACCTGTTATGGACCCATTCAGCCTCTGTCAACTTGGTTTCCATTATCACACGTAATGAGGGAATCTCTACCTCGACAGGGAGTACAACTTCCATTCCATACACCAGGGAGAACAGGGTTGCTCCTGTTGAAGTGCGGACAGATGTTCGATATCTATGCATAGCAAAAGGGAGCATTTCATGCCAATCCTTATAAGTGACGACCATTTTCTGGATAATTCTCTTGATATTCTTATTAGCAGCTTCAACAACCCCCTTCATCTTTGGCATGTATGGAGATGAATTATGATGGACAATCTTGAATTCTTCGCACAATTCTGTCATCATCTTGTTTTTCAAATTTGAGCCATTGTCAGTGATGATTCTGCTCGGCACACCATACTGGCATATAAGATTATTTTTTATGAAGCGTACAACCACCTGTTTGGTAACATTGGCATATGAAGCAGCCTCTACCCATTTGGTAAAGTAATCAATTGCTACCATGATGAAATGGTGTCCATTCGAAGCTTTGGGTTCTATCATCTTGATCATGTCAATACCCCACATAGAGAAAGGCCATGGGGAGGAAATCACATTGAGAATTATCGGAGGCACATGGACTTTATCTGCATAAATCTGGCATTTATGGCACTTCTTTGCAAATTTGTAACAGTCAGATTCCATTGTCAACCAATAGTAACCTGCTCTTAGCATCTTTTTAGCCATCAAATGTCCATTAGCATGAGTGCCAAATGAACCTCCATGAATCTCATGCATCAACATGTCTACTTCGTGTCTATCTACGCATCTGAGCAAGACCATGTCATAATTTCTCTTGTATAACACATTTTCATTGAGGAAAAAACTGCCTGCCAATCTTCTCAGTGTCTTTCTATCTTTCCTCAATGCACCAATCGGGTATTCCTGAGTCTGAAGAAAATGCTTGATATCATAATACCAAGGTTTTTCATCTGCTACCTCCTATTTCATAAACACATGAGCGGGCCTATCCAGCCGTCGAACTGTAATTTGGGGTATATCATTCCAAGTATTCACTTGGTACATGGAAGCCAGAGTTGCCAGAGCATCCGCCATTTGATTTTCATCTCTAGGAATGTGATGGAATTCAACTTTATTGAAGAAGGGTAGTAATCTTCTAGCATAATCTTTATAAGGGATCAAGCCAGGGTGACGAGTGTCCCATTCCCCTTTAATCTGATTTATCACCAAAGCAAAATCACCATACACATCTAGAATTTTGATTATGAGATCAATAGCTTCCTCAAGACCCATGATGCAAGCCTCATATTCCGCCATATTATTAGTGCAATCAAATGTTAACCTCACAGTGAAAGGAAAGTGCGATCCAAGAGGAGTGACAATCACAACACCAATTCCTTTACCATAAGCATTCACCACTCCATCAAACACCATACTCCAACGAGATTCAGGGTCAGGGCCCTCCTCAGGCAATGGTTCATCACAATCTTTCACTTTTAGGAACATCACATCCTCATCGGGGAATTCATATTCTACAGACTGATGATCTTCCATCGGCTGGTGAGAAAGGTAATATGCAACCACACTACTTTTAATAGCCTTTTGAGTGCGGTACTCGATATCATATTTAGATAACAACATCTGCCAGCGGACAATTCTCCCAGTAAGAGCAGGCTTTTCAAAAATATACTTGATTGGATCCATTTTGGAGATCAACCAAGTGGTATGATTCAAAATATACTGCCGCAAACGCTTTGCCGCCCAGGCCAAAGCACAACATGTCTTTTCTAGCATGGAATAGCGCGACTCACAATCAGTGAACTTTTTGCTGAGATAATAAATGGAGAAATCCTTCTTTCCTATTTCATCCTGTTGTCCCAGAATACAACCCATGGATTTATCTAACATTGTTGGATACATAATCAACGGTCTTCCTTCTACGGGAGGGAGCAAAATAGGAGGTTCAAGCAGATATTCTTTAATACTCCCAAATGCCCTTTGACAGTCATCTGTCCACACACAACCTTGATCTTTCTTTAACAACTTAAAGATCGGTTCACATGTTGCAGTCATGTGGGAAATAAATCTGGAAATATAAATCAAACGCCCGAGGAAGCCTCTGACTTGCTTTTCAGTTCTTGGTGCTGGAATTTCTTGAATTGCTTTGACTTTATCAGGGTCAACTTCAATTCATTTCTGGATAACAATAAACCCCAACAATTTCCCAGATCTAACACCGAAGGTGCATTTATTTGGATTCAAGCGGAGACGATATTTCCTCAAACGTTGAAACAACTTCAACAAATCTTCTATATGCCCTTCTTCAGTTTGGGATTTGGCAATCATATCATCAACATATAATTCAATTTCTTTGTGCATCAGATCATGGAATAGGGTTGACATAGCCCTCTGGTACGTTGCACCAGTGTTCTTCAACCCGAAGGGCATCACTCTGTAACAGAATGTTCCCCAGGGTGTGATAAACGTCATTTTTTCCATGTCCTCAGAAGCCATTCTTATTTGATTATACCCGGAAAATCCGTCCATGAACGAGAATACTTTGAATTTTGCTGTGCTGTCCACTAACATGTCGATGTGAGGCAATGGAAAATCATCTTTTGGACTAGCTTTATTTAGATCTCTGTAATCTACGCACATGCGGACTTTTCTGTCTTTTTTCGGTACTGGGACAATATTGGCAATCCATTGAGGATACAATGACGTCACAATAAAACCAGCATTAATCTTCTTTAGGACCTCCTCTTTGATTTTTACTGCCATATCTGGATGGGTTCTTCTCAACTTTTGTTTAACTGGCGGACACTCTGGCTTCAACGGCAAACGATGCTCGACAATGTCTGTATCTAGACTAGGCATATCTTGATAAGACCAAGCAAAAATATCCACATACTCTTTCAACAGCTCAATCAACCCGCTCCTTACATCAGGATGCAACGATGCTCCAATCTTGACTTCCTTCGGATCTTCTTCTGAACCCAAATTAATCACTTCCAAAGGCTCCTTATATGGCTGAATGGTATTTTCCTCGTGCTCAAGCAACTGTGAGACCTCTTCCGAAATCTCATCATAATCTTCTTATTCAGCCCCAAACATAGGACATTCAAAGTTGGGAGAGGGTGCAGGGTTATTGTATTCAACGGGTTTTTTAATTAATCTGCACATATGATTTATGATTACTTTTAGAAACTGACACATATAACAAGTGATCATGCAAATTAATTTTCAGTTATTATTTATTTTGAAAGGTTTTATTTATTCATTACCATTTCCCAAAAATAGCAGAAAATAAAGACACATTTTTGGAAGCAAAGACAACTTTTATTAATGATCTTAAAAGTCATAGCAAACAAATAAGCCCTACAACATTAATACTTCCACCTTGGGAAGAGTGAAAGCTTTTCAAAAGAAAGAAACAAATTAACAAAACAAATTACTTTGAAACATGTATGCAAGAAGGAACATCAATGGTGACCTAGTTCTGAACTCAGACTCCATGCATTACATAATTTGGTACTTCCTGCTCTGCTTCATCCTCTTCAACAAAATTAATTCCAGAACCAATTGGATGGAGGTAGCCTCCACTTTAGAAAACATCATGATAACTGTTCACAGAAGACTTTGACTTCAAACTTTTGCCTTTGCCATTCCTCGAAGAGAAACCTAAACCAGTTCTGTTCTTGTTCACGGGTGGATCCACAAGTCGTCCCCAAACTGCGTTATGACTATTGCGCACAACTTGTTACGCGTCTTTTAGGGAAACCATATAATTCTCATTCCTCCTTATGTTGTCAATGGATAAGGCTTGGAACCGGGTTCCAACAACAGCCTCATCCGCTTCTACAATACTGAAAGAGGATAGATGGGATATCAACAACGCCTGCTCCCCATTTATGATTAATACCTTCCCTTCACGCACAAATTTTAGCTTTTGATGCAGAGTTGAAGTGACAGCCCCTGCTTCGTGTATCCATGGCCGCCCTAGCAAACAACTATATGCGGGAACGATGTCCATGACCTGGAAGGTTATCAAGAACAAATATGGTCCTATATGGATGGGTGTGATACGGTGGGAGAGAACTGACTGTTTTTGGAATGCTAGTTCGCGTTTTGCGTTTGTTTTTGCAAAATGTCGCGGTAAGCAAGAGTCGCCACCGTCTTTTATTTTATCCAACAAGGAAAGGAAAAAAAAGCACAGAAAAATTCCTTTTTCGAGATGTTTCTCGGGTCCGGGGGGTAGATTATAGAAAGGGAAGGTGTTAGCACCCTTTCTATCCGTGGTTATCCGCGGGCTCTTAGGTACTTGCTCAAAGTGTTTTCAAAAATTGCTTTTCTTTGTGTTTGTGGAGTTGGAAAGAGTTTTTGTTTTGAAAGGTGTAAGTGTGAAAAGGTTTTGTTTTGGAAAGAGCAAGTATCTAAGAACCATCTACCTACTCGAAAAAGGAATCAATCTGTGCTAATGTCCTTTAGACAATGCTATCCCACTATTGATGAGTAGGTAGCACCGTTGTTGGAGTTTAAGGGTCAATTCGATTAAGGGACGTGCGGTCACTAAAGCAATGTTAGGACGCCTTAGCGTTAACCATAATGTCTTAGATCATTTTTCCGAGGCAACCGTTTCGAGGCAACTATGATCTTTGGACAAGAGGGCGACCTCTAAAACTTCCTATACTCAATGACCACGTTCGAAGGCAACCACGTGAGGTGTACCCTAAGAGTGCGCATGTGCGAGTGTGTTATTTTCAGTTAATTTTGTCTTTGTACATGTCAATGGTTATCTATGTTGATTTTAAGTTAAACATTCGATCTTGTCATGCATTCCCTATTATCAAACATCTAATAGTTTATAAGTTATGGAAATTAAACTAACTATTACGAGGCGTCGGGTATTTACATCGCCAAAAGCAACCCTTGAAATTAAAATGCGGAAAATAAATAAAGCGATAAAAATATTTAAAGTCCTATTAAACTATTACATTCCAGGAAACAGATACAATATTGAATAAAAAAGGATCGCGTGTGGGAAATTAAATCGGGCGCAAGTTTAGGGTTTTGACCCCTTTTGAAAGAAAAGATTTTTTTGGTTATTTTGAATTAAAAAAGAAATTAGATCTAAGTTAATTATTAAATTAATAAGCTAATTAATTAATTAATAAAAATAAATATTTTTGGGTTTTTGGTATTTAAAGAAATAAAAATAAATTTGATCAATGTTAATAAAACCTATTTGTCTAAATTAATTTTAATTATTGCAAAATATATTAAAAGTTATTCCTAATTAAAACTAAATTGATTAAATTAATTATTTATTAACAAAAATAAAAATGCTGAAAATTAATTTTAAAAAAGAAAATATTTTTTGGTTTTTAATTTTATTAAGAAAAAAAGTTTTGATTGGTTAGTTAATATAAAATAATAATAATTAATAAAAAGAAATAATAAAAATAAAATAGAAAGAATTAGGGTTAGGAGGTTATGGGCCTGAAAGGAGGTTTATTCAGCAATTTCCAAGGCCCAATTGAATTGGCCTGTATTGACTTTCTGATTCCAGCGTGGCACTTTAACTAGGGCATATGGTGGACATCACCTCTGGACCACCAGATCTGGCCTGGGGCCATCTGGCGCTTTGAGATTTGAGGGAGTATGATGCATCACATGCTTGGGATCACACTGAATAGCCTGTAGAAAAAATATAACAAATGTATGGGGGGACCTGGGATTCGAACCCATGTCCTGTGAGTTTTTGGACAACGCCCTTGCCACTGCACCACTGCTTCTCAATTGTTAACTAAATACAAACAAAACATAATATATAAAATGCAAGAAAATTCCAGAAAATAAAAAAAAAACAAAGCGCGCGAATTATGAATCGTCCATTGGGGGAGGGCCACGTCTTCATCTTCTTCGTTCAACCCTGAACATTTACCTGCGGATTTATGTCCGCAGCTAAATTCGTACGTGCGTCCTAAAATCCGTTCTAGGCCATGAAAATCAAATCCAGGACTATGGTTGTGCTCGTCTACCTCCCCTGATCACGTCTATGTCCATCAATGGCATCAATTTGGCCTGTAAATAAAATGCCCAAAAAACAAGCTACGAAACCCTAGGTTCGGTTACAGGGCTACAACTCATATAAATGTAATCAAATAATGCCAAAAGTTCAGAAATTGAATGAGCATCATGAATATACCAAAGATTTGTCAAAAAAGTGCAAGAATATGGGGTTATGATTTCGAACGAAAGGTGATTTTTTGAGACACTTACAAAGCTTCTGGGCGCGTATGGAGACTGGTTTTGGATTGGTTTTGCTTCAATGATTGCCCAACAATGGATTAGTGTGAAGTTTTGCTTCTGAATTGGCCTCCAAGGACGATTTTAATTTTGCACTTTTCCACCTTTTTTCAAGTTTTGTTCTTGATGATTCTGCAGCCTCTAGCCTTTTAATTTGTGTCCTTTCACTTGTATATGTATAATAGAATGCATTAGGTCAACTTTTGTGGACTGAATCCTTGCACATTGATGTCATGGGATTCAATTTGATCCACCATTGAAAGCTTGCCTATTTTGTCCAAAATCCAATCTTTTTGCACATGGAATGCTTGATATGAATTTGTTACACTTGATGATGATGATTTAATCCTGAAATAGCCAAAAAGAGATCAAATAATCAATGTTTGGATTTTATTTGATTTAAATTGATTTAAAATGAAATAATTCATCAAAAAATCAAATTAAATAATAAAATTGACAAATGGTCACAAGGCTGAAGATAGGACACGTGTGTAGTGTGACAAGATTAAATCAAGTGGAAAAGAATGGGCCCATTTGGCAAAATTTGATGTTTTGGGGATAGTTGACTTTTGGCAATTTTGCAAAAATGCCAAACTTCAACAATGCATAACTTCTTCAATTTTGAACTTTTGGAAGTGTTCTTGGACTTTTTAGAAAGCTTGGGATGTCCTCTAACCAGTCTCATCTCATTTTGATATTCCATTCTCAAGTTATAAGCTTTGGAAAAAAAGGTGTTTTTGTTGACTTTCAAAAATGACCTATAATGTCCAATTTTGTAACTTCTTGTGAGTGCATTGCTTGATCTTGGGGTGTGAAGATGGATTGTAGGAAATATCATCCTATTCAAAATGAGCTTTGGATGGGTCATTTCTCATAAAGTATGAGAAAGTTATGCTTGGTCAAAGTTGAGTTGACTTTTCTTGCAAAACCCTAATTTAGCAACTTTTGAGTCTTGATGAATTTTGAGCAATCCTTGATGAATCATGATCAAACCTTGATCAAATGATGAAATATCCTTCAAAATGAGAATGTTGACAAAAATCTTGAAGTTTGACTGTATTTGGGTCACAGTTGATTTTTGCCCTAGCATAGTCGATTTTTGGACCCTTTGAGCAATTGACTGAGCAAACTTCCTCTGCAAGGCTTGAAATTTGACATGGATGATCTTGAGAGAATACTAGGAAATTGGGGAGTACTTGAGGTCATTTGGATTCAAGGATCTTGATGCAACACAAAACCCTAATTTGGGATTGACTGCCTTAGGAGATGACTTGACTGTCCAACTCTTGAGCAATCTTGAGCAAATTGGAGATTTTTCTTGAAATGTCTTGGGAAATATGAGAGGGAAAATTTTGGGGTACAACAACTTCCCCTGTTCAATTTTCTTAAACCTGAGGATGTAGATTGGCTTTCGGGCCTTTCGTGATCCGAAGGTGGAAGATGATTGAACACTAGAGTGCCCAGAAATTTGCACTCGCATGAAGTGGTATCAACCTTGTGATGTCGGGAATGGGCTTACAGATGCCATTTGGAGATTGTTGATAGGTGGTCTGAACTTCGACTGGAATATGAATCAGGGAGATCTTCGCGTCAATCTGACTGAACCAGAGGAGGTCTTGGATTAACTTTGACTGGATCGGCATCAGAAAAATCTTCGAATCGATTTAACTAGACCAGACGAAAGTCTTGGAATAACTCCAACTAGAATACGAATCAGGGAGATCTTATCTTCGATCTGACTGAACCAGAGGAGGTCTTGGATTAACTTTTACTGGATCGACATCAGAAAAATCTTCGAATCAATTTAACTAGACCAGACGAAAGTCTTGGAATAACTTCAACTGGAATACGAATCAGGGAGATCTTCACATCGATCTGACTGAACCAGAGGAGGTCTTGGATTAACTTTGACTGGATCGGCATCAGAAAAATCTTAGGATCGATTTAACTAGACCAGACAAAAGTCTTGGGATATCTTCAACTGGAATACGAATCAGGGAGATCTTAGGGTCGATCTGACTGAACTAGAGAAGGTCTTGGATTAACTTTGACTGGATCGGCATCAGAAAAATCTTAGGATCGATTTAACTGGACCAGAAAAAAGTCTTGGGATATCTTCAACTGGAATACGAATCAGGGAGATCTTAGGGTCGATCTGACTGAACCAGAGAAGGTCTTGGATTAACTTTGACTTGATCGACATCAGCAAAATTTTAGGATCAATTTAACTGGACCAGACAAAAGTCTTGGGACATCTTTAACTGGAATACGAATCAGGGAGATCTTAGGTTCGATCTGACTGAACCAGAGAAGGTCTTGGATTAACTTTGATTGGATCGGCATCAGCAAAATCTTAGGATCGATTTAACTGGACCAGACAAAAGTCTTCCACATATGTAGTTTTTCTTTTGAGGGGGCTACCAAGTCATATGAGTAGTCAATGGCATTTACTGTTTCGTCTTTCTCTGAAAAGGTAAAGAGTTAGTCATATGCAATGTCATGATGCATGATATATATCAAGCAATGATGTTCTCAAAATAAATGAGATTATGTGGTATGATGCGTATATGCATGTATCATGATGTATGGAAATATGACGTTTTAGTTGGGGGAAATAAATCCCGGATAACTACTGGAGAATATAGTTGAATTCTTCGTTTCCGATGGGGATGATGAACGAAGATGATAAACCTGCAAGAGAGGATGACTCCGTTGGGGGAATAAACTAATGAGGCGATTACTCTGTGGGGAAGAGATGCTCTGCTGAAGATTCCACTGATAAATACCGTCAGGATGAATTATCGTTGCTGGTGATATTGAATCTGTTGAGGATTGGATTCCTGTTTGTGAAAAGAAAGGACTCCACTGGGGATGATATTTCAGTTGTGACTTGCTGGGGATAACCCTTTAGACTCTTATGGGGATAATACTCTGAGCTTTCCTAGGGATAGTATTCCTTTGAACTCGGCTGGGGAGATTTATTTTTGTACTATGCTGGGGATAAACTTCCAGAGTCTACTGGGGATGATGCTTTAGCTCCGTTGGGGAAGCTTTTTCAGTCTGTGCTGGGAAAATTTTAACTCCACTGGGGGTATCTTGTATTCGATCGGGGAACATTTTTATATTTCGCTAGGGAATACTAAGACTGCCGGAGATATCAAGCCTTTTCAGTGTTGATGGTAGACCAACTCTGCTTGGGGAGAGCATTGTTGATTCGTTCATAGTTGCAAGTCCCAGCTGGGGGAGAGCTACCATTACTGCCTTACTCTGCAGGGAGTGACGGTATCTTAGCCATATTCTTCAGATGAATTTACCCGGTACCTAGTGGACAGAGCAACTGTACAGCTTGGACAATTCTTATTGCCCCTGTTTCTGATATTACCAGTAATTCGTCTTTTGTTTCGCAAGTAAATATTTATGAGCAACAATTAATGTCAAATGCATATATCAAAAATGAACATTGGACGTTCTTTGCGAAACAAAACAGATAAAGGGAAAACAGTTTGAAATTTCTTTGAAAAAGAATTTGTATTGATTTTGAAGTTTGGCATGTAAATAGGCGTTTCTGTACAAGAGGCTGACGTCCTAGTAAGAGAACGCCGCCGGACAAATAGAATTTATACAATTTGTGAAAAGAAAAACAAAACAGCTATGTGGATAATCCCACTGGGTTCCAACTCTGCTATTTCCTGTATATCCTCGAGCATCTCATCACTTTGCTATTGGTTGAAGGTAGATCAGATTGATTAGTGCCGTCCGAGCTTAATAGTTGATACCGAAGTCTAGATGCAAGGTGATCCAATGAGACATTGTGTTACGCTTTGATCCCTAATTTTTGCCTGGACTGCCCTTTTGGGTTTTCAGTCCACCGGGATACCCTTTGTTGCCCAAGCTGCCTTTTCAGGTTTTCGACTTGCCGGGTGTACAATTTTTTTTCATTTTCATCCCTTATTTTTACCCGAACCCTTTTGGTTCGCCTGGAAGCCCTTATTTTTGCCTAGGTCAGTCAACCTAACGGGTCTTTGATTATGCATAGTATATTTTCACTATGTATGCATTGACGGGGTGAGGAAGGTCGTCACCATCCATGGTGGTTAGAATCATAGCTCCTCCTGAGAAAATGTTCTTAACCACAAATGGCCCTTCGTAAGTAGGGGTCCATTTGCCCCTGGGATCACCTTGAGGTAAGATAATGCCCCTGATTACCAGATCCCCGACTTGATGCTCTTGTCGTCTAACTTTCTTGTTAAATGCCTTGATCATCCGTTTTTGGTACGTCTGACCATGACAAATAGCAGTAAGTCTCTTTTCGTCGATTAGGTTCAGTTGATCAAGCCAGGTCTGAATCTAGTCATCTTTACTTAAACCTGCATATTTGATGATCCGAAGAGAGGGTATCTGAACTTCGATGGGCAAGACTGCCTCCATACCATATACCAAGGAATAGGGTGTTTCCCCCGTTGACGTCCGTGCTGAGGTACGGTATCCGTGAAGATAAAATGGTAACATCTTGTGCCAGTCTTTGTATGTCACTGTCATCTTCTGCACAATCTTCTTAATGTTCTTATTAGCTGCTTCGACAGCCCCATTCATCTTCGGCCGTTAGGGAGAAGAGTTATGATGCTGTATCTTGAATTGCTCGCGGAGCTCGGTGATCATCTTGTTGTTGAGATTGGTACCATTGTCCGTAATGATCCTCTCTGGTACACCATATCGACAGATCATATTATGCCGAATGAACCGTGCCACGACGTTCTTGGTTACAGTAGCAAAGGAAGCTGCTTCAACCCACTTCGTAAAGTAATCAATTACTACCAAGATGAAACGGTGCTCGTTGGATGCTGTAGGTCTGATCTCGCCGATCATATCAATGCCCCACATTGCAGAAGGCCAAGGTGCCGTCAAGACGTTTAGAGGGACTGAAGGTATGTGCACCTTATCAGCATAGACTTGACACTTGTGACATGTCCGAGAATGCTGATAACAGTCGCCTTTCATTGTGGACCAATAATATCCTGCCCGTAGGATTTTCTTTGCCATGGTGTGTCCACTGGAATGAGTTCCTAAAGTACCTTCATGTAACTCCGCCATGATCCTTTCTGCTTCATTCTTATCCACACAACGCAGTAAGGTTGAATCATGGCTATGCTTGTAAAGAATGCTATTGCTGATGAAGAATTTCGCTGCGAACCTCCTCAGAAACTTCTTGTCATTAACAGATTCCCCCTCGGGGTATTCCTGAGCTTCAAGATACCTCTTCACCTCATGAAACCAGGGTTTATCCGCTACCTCTTCAGTCTCAATATCACAGCAATGCGCGGGTTCGTCCAGTCTTTCCATGATAATTCGAGGAGCCTCATTGTCCCAATTGACTTTGAACATAGAAGACATCGTAGCTAGCGCGTCCACCAACTGATTCCCCTCTCTAGGGAAATGAACAAAGGTTATCTCCTCGAAATGGGGAAGCAACTTCAATACATACTCCTTGTAAGGAATAAGGTTCGGGTTTTTCGTATCCCACTCGCCTTTGATCTGACTGATCACGAGAGCGAAATCTCCGAAGACACTTAGAAACTTAATCCTTAGGTCAGTTGCTGCTCGAAGACCCATAATGCACGCTTCATACTCTGCCATGTTGTTGGTGCAGTTGAAACATAGTCGGGCGGTGAACGAAGTATGAGAGCCTTTAGGAGATATGATCACGGTGCCAATGCCATTACCTAAAGCGTTCGAAGCTCCATCAAAGTACATAGACCATCGGGATCCCTCCTCAGGTCCTTCATCCGGTCCAGGTGTCTCACAATCAGTTACCAACATGATATTCTCGTCCGGGAATTCAAAGTTCATAGACTGATAATCATCCACTGCCTGATGTGCCAAAGGATCTGCCAACACACTTCCCTTAATTGCTTTTTGGGTAGTATACTGGATGTCATACTCAGTCAAGATCATTTTCCATCTTGCTATTCTTCCGGATAAGGCAGGCTTCTCGAAGATATACTTGATTGGATCCATCTTTGATATCAATAGAGTAGTGTGAGTCAGCATATACTATCTCAGCCGGCGAGCAGCCCATGCCAAAGCACAACAAGTTTTCTCGAGCAGTGAGTATCGGGTCTCACAGTCGGTAAACTATTTTCTAAGGTAATAAATAGCATGCTCTTTTTGGCCAGACTCGTCATGCTGCCCCAGCACACACCCCATTGAGTTGTCGAGTACTGTCAAGTATAAGATCAAAGGTCTCCCTTTAACTAGAGGCATCAGAATGGGCGGCTCTTGGAGATACTCTTTGATCCTTTCGAAATCGGCCTGACATTCATCATTCCCCATCGTACCACTTGATCTTTCTTCAGTAACTTGAAGATTGGTTCACAAGTAGCAGTCAGGTGCGAGATGAATCATGCAATGTAGTTCAGACGTCCCAGAAAGCCTCTGACTTCTTTCTCTATTCTAGGAGTTGGCATTTCCTGTATAGCTTTCACCTTTGCAGGATACACTTGAATACCTTTGCCGCTTACGACGAAACCCAACAGCTTACCAGATCTCACCCCGAAAGTGCACTTGTTCGGGTTTAACCTCAGCTTGTACAACTTCAACCTGTCAAACAGCTTTTGCAGATGGTCAAGGTGTTCCTCCTCAGTTTGGGACCTTGCAATCATGTCATCGACGTATACCTCAATCTCATGATGGATCATGTCATGAAACAAAGCAACCATGGCACGCTGATATGTTGCCCCAACATTCTTCAGACCAAAAGGCATGACCTTGTAGCAAAAAGTACCCCACTGAGTAACAAAAGTTGTCTTCTCCATGTCTTTGGGAGCCATTTTAATCTGATTATACCCGGAGAAGCCATCCATAAAGGAGAATACCTTGTGCTGGGCGGTGTTGTCAACCAGAACGTCGATATGAGGTAGAGGGAAATCATCCTTAGGGATTGCCCTGTTCATATCCCTATAGTCGACACACATTCGAACCTTACCATCCTTCTTCGGCACAGGAACCACATTGGCCACCCACTGTGGGTAAGAAGTAACTGCTAGAAAACCGACGTCAAACTGTTTCATAACTTCAGCCTTGATTTTCTCAGACATCTCTGGGCGCATTCGGCGGACCTTCTATTTCACTGGAGGACAGTCGTCCTTGGTAGGCAGGCGATGAACCACAATATCAGTATCTAACCCAGGCATATCTTCATAAGACCATGCGAAGATTTCAACGTAGTCATGCAACATCTGAATCAACCGTTGCTTCACACTAAGCTCTAGATTTGCACCGATCTTGACCTCTTTCTTGTCCTCTTCTGTACCCAGATTCACTGATTCCACTGGATCTTCATGTGGCTGTATAGCCCTCTCTTCCTGAAGTAACAGTCTTGCAAGTTCACCAGGCACTTTGCAATCATCTTCATCTTCGTCTTCGGCTAATTTGATCGGATTTTCGAAGTCATAACTGGCAGTAGCAGAATCGTTACCAGTGAAATCCAGAGTGGATATAGACTTGTATATGTGAGTGTGTATAAAATAGTTGTTTTGCAATATATAGTAAAAGAAAAACAAGGAGCGCAAGATTTGAAATGCAAGAAACGTCCAATGCTTTTATTAATGATATATGAAAATGACACACATAAAGCCCTCACAAATGAAGCCACGGTGCCCCGGGTAAGACACCGAGCCATAAAGTTTAAAACATTGTCTGTTACAAATTCAAAACAAAAGTCTCATTACTGGGTGATAACAGAAATGGGCATAAAATCCTTCGCTGTCTAGTTTCTTAATCCACCATTGGCAGTCGGGTAGATCCAACTGTCGATATCAAACTCTTCATCATCATCACCCCCGATAGCATTCACCCCTGCATTTTGTTTAGGCTTTTCTGGTTCCCCGAACTCGATCTCCTTAGCATCAATCAAGTCCTGTACTTTGTTCTTCAAAGACCAACAATCATCTGTATTATGCCCCGGGCTATGAGAGTGAAAAGCATAGCAGGCATTAGGGTTGTACTTCGGTGATGTTGTATTTGGATTCTTCGGGGCTTCCCTTGGAATCACTAGATTGGTTTTCAATAACTGTGGCAGAATCTGAGATAAAGTCATGCTGAGTTGGGTGAATTGCCTTCGGGGTCTCTCGGCCTTTTGTTGATTCTTGTGCTGAGGAGCACCAACAGGTTTTGAAATAACAACCGCATTAACAGCTTGGCGGTGTTCAGGTCTATTCTGGCTTTTCGAACTGTAGACAACACTGGACTCTTTCTTAAAAGGCTTTTTCTCGGTGCTCGATGAAGCACCCTTTTGTATCTTACCAGACTTAATACCAGCCTCAATCCTTTCACCAATCATAATTAGCTCTGTAAACCCAGACGAAGAGCTCCCAATCAGATGGTTGAAAAATGGACCAGACAAGGTCCCTAGAAACATATCCACAAGCTCCCGATCAGCCAAGGATGGTTTCACTCTTCCGGCGAGGTCCCTCCATTTCTGAGCATAATCTTTGAAACCTTCACCCATTCCCATTGACATACCCTGGAGTTGGGTACGCGTGGGAGCGAGGTCGTAATTGTACTGGTACTTCCTGTAGAAAGCAGTAGCCAAATCCTCCCAACTGCGAATACTGGCTCCGTCCAACTGGTAGAACTATTCAAGCTGAGTCCCTGAGAGACTGTCTTGAAAGAAGTGGATCCATAGTTTCTTATCAGCGGTGTACGACTGAATCTTCCTTACATATGACCGGAGGTGCAGCTTCTGACAAGAAACTCCGTCATACTTAGCAAAGGCTGGTGCCTTGAACTTGTGGGGAATTACCACCCCAGATGTTAGACCCAGATCACCAAAGTCCAGACCAGGCACCTTTTGAACTTCCATCGCACTCAACCGGTCTTCCAGTTGTTTGTATGTATCCTCAGCCGGAGGATACTGGTCTTCGTCGAAGTCCGTCTCATTGTCTGAGACCACAGGACTGGGAGCCCTCCTTTCTTCTTGACTATCTTTCCCTCCAGATGAGGTGGTCAAATCAACTTCATCCCGTAGCCTGTTTCCAAACCTGTGACCATTGTTAAACAGGACTGTCCTCTTCTTTTTCTTCTTCTTCTCTTTCAGAATCAGGGTCTTCAGATCTTGCTGACCCTTAGCTAGATTCATGAACAACTCTTGGAATTGGGCATTCTGGGCCTGTAGGGCCTTGATTGCTTGCTCAGTTGATGGTTCAACAGACATGATGAGTGCTGAAATAAACAGCGAAGAAGATAAGAGACCTGTAATGAGTACCTGTTATGAAGTGCATGGGATGAAATGCGTATGCTATGATTTCAAAGACAATCGAGAGATTCAAATTTGTAAACAAGAAATGAAACACACTTTTATTAGGTAAACTTTGAAATTCAAATTGTTCAAAAAATTGCCCTTAAGGCGTTACAAGAAAGGAAATACTGAAAAGTAAATAAAACTGGAATGGAAATAATCAAAGGACAATCAGTGCTCCCATGGTCGCTTCTTGTTGGTGCGGACATAGTCATTGAGAATTCGCTCGTTCTCCAACTGTCTAGTCAACTTCTGGATCTTCTGCTCTTGCTCGTTAAACTTTTCTCGGTAAGCATCCCGCTCTTCTCTTAGCTGCATCCAAGACCTTTTCAGTGCCCCAATGTCAGTGGGCATGTAGGGATGGAGGATGGTAGGAAGAACCCCCTCTTTATTAGCAACTTCAACAATGATAGGAAGGACGGCTTCATACGGCATACCCAACTTTTGGGCACGGGTACCGACCCATCTGAGATATGGCTTCATTGGAAGAGAAGTCTTTGGACCCAGCTCGTGTGGATCAGATTTGTGAACTCTATCCCAAGCCCTTATGAATCTGCGGCGTTGCTTGTTGCTATCCCCTTGAAAATCAAAGATGATACTAGGAATTAGCAGTTCATGAGGTCCTTCTCTTCTGGCTCGCCCAAACTGACGTAAGGCCAAGCATGGATTGTAAGAAATTCCTCCATGGGTTCCTATCAGTGGAACATTGGGGTATTCCCCACATCGATCAATAATAGCCACCTCGTCCATACCCTTGATAGTCCAGATGATGTCATTATGAGAGAGAGACATAACCCTATAGGCCCAGCCGATGCCTTCTTTGTTCTTCAGCATTGATTTGGGGAGGTGCGAAATAAACCACCTCGCCAATAATGGAGCACAACACATCAAGGTTCCCCGCTTTCGGGCAGTACGGGCATAAAGCTGATGGAGAATGTCACCCAAGAGAGTGGGTACAGGATTACGAGAGATGAAGATTTTCACCACATTCACATCAACAAAAGAGCTAGGATTCGGAAACAATACCAAGCCATATATTAGGAGAGCCAAAATATCTTCGAATGCCTTGAAGTCTAGACTATCCCAGAAATAATTAGCCTTACCAACCAATAACTTAGTCAGAAATCCCTTTGCTCCACTTCTAGTCTCCCAATTATCCATTACCTCATCCTTGGTCATATGAAGGGCTGCAGCAATCTCTTCGGGCCTAAGGATCTTCTCCCAACCAGTAAACGGGGTCTGTTCCAGAATAGAGATACCGAGCAGATCAGAGAACTCTTCTAAGGTGGGAACCAGCTGGTAGTCCTGGAAAGTAAAGCAATGGTACAGTGGATCATAGAATTGGACCAAAACACTTATCATCTGCTCGTCCAATTTGGAGGTGACCAAACTGAGAAGATACCCATGTCTTCTGATGAAGGAGGTAGTATCAGCCATCTTTGCAACCAATTCTTTAAGCACAGTGGGAACCTGGACAAATTTGATCTGGATGGTATTCCTACGCATGGGCATCATGACCTACAAAACAGAACAAAGATGAATCCCTCCTGTCTTTGAAATAGGTTAGTCCAATGCAAGATGTATGCAATGTTATGATGTCATGATAGATATCACACCACAAGTATCCACAAATAGCAAACATGGTAAAGGCACACAAGTCACACAGAGAGCCCTTTAGATTTTAGGTTGGCAAGGAGCTTAGGTACTACCCTCTTTCAGTTCAGTTGTTTCAAGCCTGTCCTAAAAATAGTAACCGGGTTCTAGAGGATCTCAATATCACCGACTACCCTCGATCGATCATAATTCCAATTTAGCAAACTTTTCTTGCGGCCGGAATCATCGCGAGAGTTTATTATCAATGAGTGTAGCATACTACTACTGTTCTATGGCCAAGTTGGTCAATTTAAAGGTTCTAAGGCCAGTTGGTGCTTAGTGACCCCTTAGATGACCCATATTCTCCTTGTTCCAACACAAGGGATATCAGTACAATCTAAAGTGCCACACCAACGTAGCTACTGCTTCAACCGTATCGGTCTACGCCGTACAGTTCCCTCACAGTTTATTGCTACTTACCTAAAGGGTATCCCTCAGATCCGGGTTAGGATCTATAGTAATTCCGATTCAAGCCCACAAAGATAAATCATACAAAGCAAACAATTGAAAACATAATGATCTAATCCTAAGGTACACCCCACTTATAATTTATCCCCAGCAGAGTCGCCAGTTCTGTGATACGGTGGGAGAGAACTGACTGTTTTTGGAATGCTGGTTCGCGTTTTGCGTTTGTTTTCGCAAAATGTCGCGGTAAGCAAGAGTCGCCACCGTCTTTTATTTTATCTAACAAGGAAAGGAAAAAAAAGCACAGAAAAATTCCTTTTTCGAGATGTTTCTCGGGTCCGGGGGGTAGATTATAGAAAGGGAAGGTGTTAGCACCCTTTCTATTCGTGGTTATCCAGGGGCTCTTAGGTACTTGCTCAAAGTGTTTTCAAAAATTGCTTTTCTTTGTGTTTGTGGAGATGGAAAGAGTTTTTGTTTTGAAAGGTGTAAGTGTGAAAAAGTTTTGTTTTGGAAAGAGCAAGTATCTAAGAACCATCTACCTACTCGAAAAAGGAATCAATATGTGCTAATGTCCTTTAGACAATGCTATCCCACTATTGATGAGTAGGTAGCACCGTCATTGGAGTTTAAGGGTCAATTCGATTAAGGGACGTGCGGTCACTAAAGCAATGTTAGGACGCCTTAGCGGTAACCCTAATGTCTTAGATCATTTTTCCGAGGCAACCGTTTCGAGGCAACTATGATCTTTGGACAAGAGGGTGACCACTAAAACTTCCTATACTTAATGACCACGTTCGAAGGCAACCAAGTGAGGTGTACCCTAAGAGTGCGCATGTGCGAGTGTGTTATTTTAAGTTAATTTTGTCTTTGTACATGTCAATGGTTATCTATGTTGATTTTAAGTTAAACATTCGGTCTTGTCATGCATTCCCTATTATCAAACATCTAACAGTTTATAAGTTGCGGAAATTAAATTGCGGAAATTAAACTAACTATTACAAGGCGTCGGGTATTTACATCGCCAAAAGCAACCCTTGAAATTAAAATGCAGAAAATAAATAAATCGATAAAAATATTTAAAGTCCTATTAAACTATTACATTCTAGGAAACAGATACAATATTGAATAAAAAAGGATCGCGTGCGGGACATTAAATCGGGCGCAAGTTTAGGGTTTTGACCCCTTTTGAAAGAAAAGATTTTTTTGGTTATTTTGAATTAAAAAAGAAATTAGATATAAGTTAATTATTAAATTAATAAGATAATTAATTAATTAATAAAAATAAATATTTTTGGGTTTTTGGTATTTGAAGAAATAAAAATAAATTTGATCAATGTTAATAAAACCTATTTGTCTAAATTAATTTTAATTATTGCAAAATATATTAAAAGTTATTCCTAATTAAAACTAAATTGATTAAATTAATTATTTATTAACAAAAATAAAAATGCTGAAAATTAATTTTAATAAAGAAAATATTTTTTGGTTTTTAGTTTTATTAAGAAAAAAAGTTTTGATTGGTTAGTTAATATAAAATAATAATAATTAATTAAAAGAAATAATAAAAATAAAATAGAAAGAATTAGGGTTAGGAGGTTATGAGCCTGAAAGGAGGTTTATTCAGCAATTTCCAAGGCCCAATTGAATTGGCCTGTATTGACTTTCTGATTCCAGCGTGGCACTTTGACTAGGGCATATGATGGACATCACCTCTGGACCACCAGATTTGGCCTGGGGCCATCTGGCGCTTTGAGATTTGAGGGAGTATGATGCATCACATGCTTGGGATCACACTGAATAGCATGTAGAAAAAATATAACAAATGCATGGGGGGACCTGGGATTCGAACCCAGGTCCGGTGAGTCTTTGGACAACGCCCTTGCCACTGCACCACTGCTTCTCAATTGTTAACTAAATACAAACAAAACATAATATATAAAACGCGTGAAAATTCCAGGAAAAAAAAAGTGCGTGAATTATTAATCATCCATTGGGGGAGGGACACGTCTCCATCTTCTTCGTTCAACCCTGAACATTTACCTGCGGATTTATGTCCACAGCTAAATTCGTACGTGCGTCCTAAAATCCGTTCTAGGCCATGAAAATCAAGTCCAGGACTATGGTTGTGCTCGTCTACCTCCCCTGATCACGTCTATGTCCATCAATGGCATCAATTTGGCATGTAAATAAAATGCCCAAAAAACAAGCTACGAAACCCTAGGTTCGGTTACAGGGCTACAACTCATATAAATGCAATCAAATAATGCCAAAAGTTCAGAAATTGAATGAGCATCATGAATATACCAAAGATTTGTCAAAAAAGTGCAAGAATATGGGGTTATGATTTTGAACGAAAGGTGATTTTTTGAGACACTTACAAAGCTTCTGGGAGCATATGGAGACTGGTTTTGGATTGGTTTCACTTCAATGATTGCCCAACAATGGATTAGTGTGGAGTTTTGCTTCTGAATTGGCCTCCAATGACGATTTCAGTTTTGCACTTTTCCACCTTTTTTCAAGTTTTGTTCTTGATGATTCTGCAGCCTCTAGCCTTTTAATTCGTGTCCTTTCACTTGTATATGTATAATAGAATGCATTAGGTCAACTTTTATGGACTGAATCCTTGCACATTGATGTCATGGGATTCGATTTGATCCACCATTGAAAGCTTTCCTATTTTGTCCAAAATCCAATCTTTTTGCACATGGAATGCTTGATACGAATTTGTTACACTTGATGATGATGATGATTCAATCCTGAAATAGCCAAAAAGAGATCAAATAATCAATGTTTGGATTTTATTTGATTTAAATTGATTTAAAATGAAATAATTCATTAAAAAATCAAATTAAATAATAAAATTGAAAAATGGTTACAAGGATGAAGCTAGGACACGTGTGTAGTGTGACAAGATCAAATCAAGTGGAAAAGAATGGGCCCATTTGGCAAACTTTGATGTTTTGGGGATAGTTGACTTTTGGCAATTTTGCAAAAATTCCCAACTTCAACAATGCATAACTTCTTCAATTTTGAACTTTTGGAAGTGTTCTTGGACTTTTTAGAAAGCTTGAGATGTCCTACAACCAACCCTTTTGGTATCATCTCATTTTGATATTCCATGCTCAAGTTATAAGCTTTGGTAAAAAAGGTGTTTTTGTTGACTTTCAAAAATGACCTATAATGTCCAATTTTGTAACTTTTTGTGAGTGCATTTATTGATCTTGGGGTGTGTAGATGGATTGTAGGAAATTGCATCCTATTAAAAATGAGCTTTGTATGGGTCATTTCTCATAAAGTATGAGAAAGTTATGATTGGTCAAAGTTGAGTTGACTTTTCCTACAAAACCCTAATTTAGCAACTTTTGGGTCTTGATGAATTTTGAGCAATCCTTGATGAATCATGATCAAACCTTTATCAAATGATGAAATATCCTTCAAAATGAGAATGTTGACAAAAAATCTTGAAGTTTGACTGTATTTGGGTCATAGTTGATTTTTGCCCTAACATAGTCGATTTTTGGACCCTTTGAGCAATTGACTGAGCAAACTTCCTCTGCAAGGCTTAAAATTTGACATGGATTATCTTGAGAGAATATTAGGACATTTGGGAGCACTTTAGGTCATTTATATTCAAGGATCTTGATGCAACACAAAACCCTAATTTTGGATTGACTGCCTTATGAGATGACTTGACTGTCCAACTCTTGAGCAATCTTGAGCAACTTGGAGATTTTTCTTGAAATGTCTTGGGAAATATGAGAGAGAAAAATTTGGGGTACAACAATGGGTAAGTCCACTTCACCGATGACATATTTTCTTGACCCATCAAAAGCCTTCACAATGATGCCACTCGGGCGCATATGTGTTCCCTGATACTTTAACTTCATGAGAGTACTCCTCGGTACAACATTCAACACGGATCCATTATCAATTAGCACATTGGACAGCGAATCATTCTTGAAGTTCATAGATAGGTGGAGGGCCTGGTTGTGATTCCTCCCTTCATCTGGTAACTCATCATCGCAGAAACTCAAGTTGTTACATGACGTAATGTTTCCAATTACGCTGCTGAATTGATCTAATGGCATGTCACTCTCCATAAAAGCTTGGTCTAGTACTCTCATCAGTGATTCTCTATGAGCGGAGGAGTTCATCAATAAATCTAGGATATATATCTTTGAAGGAGTCTGTAATAGCTGATCTACAATTCTGTAGTCGCTCATCTTAATTATCTTCAAAATATCATCCACTTCTTTCTCTAATGTAGCTCCACTAGTCTCTCCTGTAGCCTTCTTAGGCTCATCATTCTCAATAATTTTCTTTCCAGCAACAACATCTCTTCGAACAACCGGCGCAAACACACGACCGCTACGGGTCACCCTGCTATTTTCAGCTATATTTCCAACATTAGGCATTGGCTGGATGGGAAATTCCACCCCCATCTTCTAAGATTGTAGTGTTGTATTTGTAAGGCTCAACCTTATCTGATTTATAGGGAATAGGACCTGGTAGACTAATTACCAATGGGGTAACATCTGGTTTGCTACGGTACTCCACTTCAAGATGAGCGGGTGCACCAAAACATGGTAAAATGATGTTTACCCCTTCCTCAACACAATCAGCCATCAAAAAGTCATTCCCGGCAAACAAATCTTCATCTGAAGAGAAATACTCATCCGCAGAAGCATACTCTTCCTCTGATTCTCCTTCCATTAAACAAACTTCAACCATATCGATCTCATGATAATCATCTCTCTGACCTGTGATCCTGATAGTTCCATTATCTAACAACAACTGAACACCCTCCCTCACAATAGAACATCCTCGGGATGCAAGATCCATATTGGTGTTCCACCTGACCAGCAGTACGGTAGAAGGTAGCATAAAACTGCACGAGATCCTCATTCAAATACTCCACATAAAAAATTATGAATTCACCGGGACATCCAGAAACCATATTCACTTCCTCTTCATACTCTACCCTAGGCCTGATTATATGGATTAAACCCTCGTCCATCATCTCCTGTAAATCAACCTTTATCTTCTCACAACCCTGTATGTCTGTACTGCAAACAGCACAACCGGCATGGTCATGCGTATAGTAGCTGAATTCATAGAGGTCTGTGTGCATCTTCATCAAATCTCCTCTAACCAGATTAATGTCAAAAATCCGAAATTCATCTGGACAACCGGCCACTATATCTACAACATTCACTCCCCCATGCTTGGGTAAAGGATTGTCTTTCACATTAGGTCCCATGTCTTTGAAAGATAGAATTCCAGACTTCACCAACCTTTTCACTTCAGTCCTCAAAGGATAACAATTCTCAACACTATGCCCTGGTGCTCCCTGATGAAAGGCACACATATGGTCTTCTTTGTAATACCAATGCAATGGTGATGGTACGTCGGGAGGTGGTCGTGTCTGGACCAACTTCTTCTGAATCAAAGCCGATAGTAACTCTGCATAGCTCATGGGAATAGGGTCATAGTTCTCCCTTCTCTGATTATTCCCTTGGTTTCCCTGCTGGGAAGGTCTTTGATAAGCAACGGTAGTCGGAGCGGCACTCATTATAGGAGTAACTGAGGCGACTTGTTGGTGACGTTGATAACTCCTTCTAGGAGCATTTACTCTCCTCTCTTGTATGACAGCATTTATATCCCCTTCTTTCTTCTTGGTAAACCCATAAGCTGGCTTCTTCACACCTCCAAATCCTTCACCCTTCGTCAAACGGCCTTCTCTTACTGCCTCTTCTAGGAGGACACCCATTCCTACCATCTCTGTAAAATCACTTGGGGCACTTGCTTCCTTTCTTTCGTAGTAGAAAGCGCCCAGCGTCTTTAGAAATTTTTTAGTCATTTCCTTCTCCTCCATGGGAGGAATCACTTGTGCAGCTACTTCGCGCCATCTCTGCGCATACTCTTTGAAAGATTCCCTGTCTTTCTGAACCATTGCCCTAAGCTGGTCATGGTCGAGCGCCATGTCCACATTGTATTTGTATTGTTTGATGAATGCTTCTCCCAAATCATTAAAAGTATGGATGTTGGCGCTGTCTAAACTCATGTACCACTTCAACGTTGCGCCGGTCAGACTATCCTGGAAAAAGTGAATCAGTAGACGCTGATCATCGGTGTTGGTAGAAATTATCCTCACGTACATCACCAAGTGAGCACGAGGGCAAGTGTTGCCTTTGTACTTCTTAAATTCTGGGACCTTGAACTTAGCAGGCACCTTTACATTCGGGACCAAACACAACTCATTCATATTCTGCCCAAATAGCTCTTTTCCCCTAAGAGCCTTCATCTCTCTTTGCATTTTATCAAACTTCTCTTGAAAATCATCCATTATGTCATAAAGACCCAAGTCTTCACTCGGCGGAGGGAAAGGACGGCACACATCTTCATTAACAAACATAACCAAATTCACAGAAGGAGGTGCAGCAGAAACAATATGCACCATATGAGGTGGTGGAGTAACAACAGTCTGAACCACCAGAGCATCTTGAGGGCCAAGATTGAAACCTTCAGGTGCAAAATTCTCTAGCATTCCCCACAGATAACCTTGAGGCATACGGTTTTGAAAAACAGCCGGAGTAGCGGATACAGGAACAATCAGAACTTCAGTATTTGCCCTTGTTGGTTGAGGTTGAACACTTGGTGGCTGATTCTGAGCAATCACCAGAGCTTACATCAGAGTAGTCAATTTGGCCAAGCCAGCCTTCAAAGCAGAAACTTCTTCGCGTAGCTCGCGATTCTCCTATTCTAAGTTGTCCATCTTCTTTATAAAATTAGCCCGAGTGTTGTAGCAATGAGTCAGCTTGCTGAATGAAGTAAAAAGTGTGGTAAGGCACCTGGATATGCATAACAAATGCAATAAATATGTGCAATATGATGCATGATATGCAATGCATATGATTATTTTTACTTCATTATTTAATATTTCAAGGGATTTAAGATTTATAGACATATTGCAAACATCAAAGTAATAAAGCTTTTGAAATACTGAAATTTTTTATTATAATAACTTCAAAATGGATTACAAGTTTCAATGATCCCAAGCACAAGATGAAAATACAATCTAAAATCCTGAGAAAAAGAACTGATGGAGATCAATCTGTACGCTGGCGCTTCCCTGTGAGCCTGGCAATCTGAGCCCTCAACCTCTGGTTTTCTTCCACATGTCTGATGGCAACCTCTCTCCAATTATCTGGATAAGAAAGTGAGTAATCAGCACCTATTTGAGGCTTAGGAGAAAATAAATCCCCTTGCCTCTCCATAGACTCTACCGCCCGACTCTCAAGGATCTCGATCAAATCTTCTTTCTCATTCAGGTCTGCTATGTAGGAACCTTCTAAAATCTGGAACTTATTCTTCCAAGTATCCCTTTCCTACTGCATCCTAATCAAAGCAAGTTGCAGCTCTTCTAGATCGTCTAATAAGGGAGGAGTGGTCTTCATAAATAGATCAGGCATGGGTGTCTCCCGAGTATACGACATCTTCAACTGAATGGCTCTTGATCGGACCCACTGAAGATATGGCTCCAAAGAGACAACACCCCTAGGTCCTAAATCCTTCCTACTCTTCTTATGAATGTGACGCCAAGCCTTCGCAATCTGCTCCCTAGCTTCCATGTGGTCTTCTCCTTCCTTCAGAAAGAAAATACCCAAATGAATACTGTTTGGTTTATCCCTCATCAGATAACCAAGCTATCGCCGTGCAAGAACAGGGTTATAGTTAATTCCCCATTTTGTACCAAGAAGCGGTACATTGGGGAAACTACCACAACTGTCAATAATCTCCACATCCTAGTAAGCTCGATGATACCAATCAATATCCGAGTGAGTAAGTGCCATGATCTTAGGAGCCCAACGGGGTTCCCTCTTGACATCCCAAAAAGCATCATACTGAGGCATATGAGAGATGAACCACCGGTACAACAAAGGTATGCAACAGATAATCATTCCCCCATGATAGGAACTCCGAAGATGAACAGAGTAATAAGCATCACCAAACAATGTAGGAATCATGTTTCCAATCATGAAAATCCTGATAGCGTTAATGTCGACAAACTTGTACACATTAGGAAATAAGAATAATCCATAAGCAAGTAAAGCAAAGATGGCCTCAAAAGCAACCGTACTCTTCATTCTGGCAAAGTAACGAGCTTTCTCTAATAAGAATTGAGCTGGTAATCCTCTAACCCTTCCTTTAGTAGTCATATGGGCTTCCACCTCAGACTCCCCCAGATGAATTAAAGAAGAAATCTCATGTGGTTTTGGCTCACCCTCCAAAGCAGTAAAAGGAACACGATCGGTAACGGGTAAATCCGATAGATAGGAATACTCTTCCAGTGTAGGCATCAACTGATAATCGGGAAAAGTAAAGCAGTGATACACCGAATCATAGAAATGGATCAATGTCGAGAGAATACCCTCCTTCATCTTCAGCTTCATGAGAGGAATAATGGATCCATACTTCTTCCGAAAGTATGTAGAACACTCGATCTCTGGAATTAGACTGATCAACTCATCTATCTTGGGATCCTTGAAACTGTATTTCCCGGTCTTTCTCTTTCCAGAATCCATGGTTAACAGTACCTGAGATATTCACAAATAGTCAACCTTTAAATCCATTGAAACATTGTTTTCTTCAAAAGATGCTTATGAGTGCATGGATGCATGATGAAACAATCACACACAAGATCACACATATAGGGTTCATAGGTTCAACGTCACGAGCATGAGGTCAAAGGTACTACCCATAAGGTGTTGGTCTAAGAGTTATCACCTTCTGAACAAAGTTCTAGAGGTTCCCAGAGTCTATATCCTTCCTTCAGATATTACCAACTTCCCGATTAACTCGGTAATTAGTAATATTCTCAAGAAAGACTCGTCCGAGCGTAGTATCACATGACAACTATTTCCTGATTACTCCGTCATAGCTTCCGCACTACACCTAAAAGGACAAGATAGGTTTGGTATTCTACGGTCCTCAGCTTCAGCAGGCTCCCAGGTTGAAAGCAGTATGTTTTCCCGATTACTCGGTAAACAACACTACAGTCAAAAGGGCCTCCACTGAGTGGGGGATCTCATGCCTCCTTTTTTGGGATTACTCCCTCAAAGTTAACATGACTATATCGCCCGTCCTATTTTAAAGTTTGCCCAAGTCCGGGTATAGGACTTATGAGTAATCACCAAGCACCCTGAAAACCAGGAAAATCCAAACAAATATATATACAAAATATAACACATAAACAACAATAGCACATATACAGATATAAACAAAGATAGGCTCAACCCACTTAGGGATGGACCAGCAAGAGGTCAATCTTTCCCCAGTGAAGTCGCCATTTTTCTGTAGCGGTAGAAATGTTCAAGACTAAGCCATTGGATTGACTAAACTTTATACAAATCAAAATAAAAATCTCCATCGCACTTTATTGTTTCCAAAGGAATGGGAAAAGAGCGAATAACCCAAAAAGAGGGGGAAAGATTCTAGGTAAGGGGGTTGGTTATGCAAAGGGAAGGTATTAGCACCCTAAACATCTACGGTACTCCGCAGGAACCACTTTGTAAAATCTGTATATTTTGGCTATAAAAATGTGTTGTATATAAAATGGATGGTGGAGGTGAGAAAAGAAATATATTTTTTATGATTTTTGCACCCGCCGCGGTTGCGAACATTTAGTGCCTACGTACCACCTTTTGTGCAATAGGGGATCAGGGTACACGTAGTTCCTCTTTTAAAAAATTTAAAATACAAGTGTGTTGGTTGATTTTATGAGATAAGACATCATCGTCATTGTCCGTGTGGAAAACATACTTACTACCCACAATCATGAGAAAGGAGAATTTGCATCATCTCAAAGTGGAGGACATGGCTTGGATTTTAAAATAAACAATGCCTCACTCAACACCCAAGTGGAAAATATCTCACTTCACTACATATTATAGAAGTATAGTTGTTTGCATCACTACAAGGATTGACAAGAGTCTAACCTTTTGAGAAAAGTTTAAAGATAAAAACCAAAGTGGCAAAATGGTTTGAAATGAGATTGATTGACTTTTAGTCTTCTCATAAAATTGTCAAAGTATTATTAAGTTGATTGAAGTTTATTGATCAAAATGTTTTGATAATTGCATGGACCTAAGTCCAAGTTTATTATGAAAGTAGTTTAAGTTTCAAAACAAGAAGAGTTTATAAAAGGAGGGAGAAGATTTTTGAAATTAAAGAATATGGAAGGAGAAGAAGAGACTATCCTAAAGCATAAGGTAAAAGCTAAGGATAAGATCCATCTAACCAACAATAAGCCAAAGCTTGACATTATGAGCCAAGATAGAATTCCCATTCTTTGGATTGAAACCAAGCAAGCAAAGATACTAGACCTCTTCAAGTGTATTAAGTCTTCACAAAAATTGGGAAGAGTAACGGCTGTATACGGGTGAATTCCAGATTATAAACAGAGAATGTAATCACAAAAACCTGCACACAAAAACAAACAAGCAACCCAATGTCTTGAGGTAAACCTCAAGAACTCCAGACAAAATAATCAGATAAAATCACAAGGTCTCCAAGATAGGCCAAGGTTTCTAATCCTAAGTCCAAGAAATAGTCCCATGCTCCATAATGCCAAGGATAGTAACCAAATAGTCCAAGTACCATTAAGAGTTTTTTAGGGTTTATGTTGATTATTAAGTATCTTAAGAAAAGAAAAGAAAAGCTCAAGTGAGAAAAGTAAAAAAATGACAAGAAAATAAATGCTCAAATGAGCAAAGATGAAAATGGCATGAAATGAAAATGCTAAAAAAATAAATAGTACATGAAGCATAAAAAGAATAAAAGCATAAGATAAACAAGTTAATAACTAGTGGTTAGTTGGATAACCATATTGAAACTTGCATTTGGAACTCATTATAGGATTGGTAGAACCAAAGCCTCCACACAACAAGTTGCATTTGCTTTTTGTCAAGTATATCATCCATTTGGAATTCTCATAAGTATCATTTAATGATCAACGATGTTTAAGTGATCCGCGTTGACCAAAGGTGTTCTAGATCCATTAGAGGATTGGTAGAACCAAAGCCTCCACACAATGAATCTCAAGGTTATTGGATCGAAGAGATCAAATTAACATACGTGGGCTTACAATCATAAGTTTGGGCCATGAATGATCATTTATTCGAATCGGGACAAAATTTAGCGCTATGTTAAGCAATCGTAAGTGGACTTATATAGAAGTCGCACCTATTTTGAGGCCAGTTAATAAAAATCTATGCACCATTTTTTTTGAGACATGATATAGAGATCATGCTCCAACAACATTTAGTGTAATGAAAAGGGGATGAGATGAAGAGGATTAGGGCAAAAAGATGAACAAACCACTTTTGAATTAAAAATTTAATCGAACTATTATTAAAATCATTCATCCATTTTGGTGGAGTTGAACTCAATACCTAAGATCCAATGATGTTAATAAAGCCATGATCAAAAAATCAAATCAAGACAGCTAGAAAATAGTCACAAAATAATATCATATTTAATATATACATTAAAAGGTTTAAAAATGTTTAAAGTATGGAAAATAATGAGGAAAATATCAATTATATTCAAATTAATCAAGAAATGAAAAATAAGACCATAGAAAAATCATAAAAGAGGCCAAGTAGTTTTACAAAATTTTTGGTAATTTTTAAAAGTCATAAACTATTTTTAAAAATTAAAATAAATGGGTAAAATAAAAAAAAAACTTGTAAAAAAATAGTAAATTCAGAAACAAAAATAAATAAGGTCACCAATACTTGTCAGAATATCATTGGATCATTCCATAATTTTTTTAGAATTTAAAAAAGTATAAAAGTATTTTTAAACATTTTAAACAAATCAAATACGTGTAAAATTTATAAATAATACCAAAACACAAAATTAAATTGTGAAAAAATAAAAATCAGAAAGAGAATAATCAAAAATATATTTCATAATTTTTTCAGATTTTTTGGACTAAAAATGAATTTTCTATGATTTTTTGAAATTTAAAACAATTAAAATATAAAAATCAGAAAAAGAAAATAAAAGTAAAATATGTGGACCGTTGGATGAGAGTCAAAATGCGTTAGTAATCAAATCCAAGGGATCTGGTGCACTGTGCATATCATGGTCATTAGGGAATAATGTACAGAATCATTAATAAATCATATTTTTTAAAATAACAAGTGGCGTGCCATCATTGGTTGGAAGATGACACGTAAGTCATCTTCAACCTCTAGCCAACGTGATTTGCAGGTCTCTCAAACTGTAAAATCAGAAGCTCAGACCTATGCCAATCGCTTCGTCTCTTCAAGACGAAAACAACCACACCCTCGCACCAAATTTATATAAACTATAGCTTAAGCAATTTGGAAGGAAAATTTTGAAAAGGGATTTGAAAATTCATGGTCAAAACGTGTTTCTAGTGAAATGTAAGTGTTGCGACTAGAACCAAGGCAATGAGAGCAACACAATGATATCAGAGTTTTGAAGAATTGATGAAGAAATCTACCTATTGAAGTTGAGTTGCATAGCTCTGAAACTGGACTTCTATGGAACAATATAGGGCACGATTCTTGAATGTAATTATATGGTTAGCTTCAAGGAAGATCAAGGAAGGTGAATTGAGGGGAAAATGGATTGAAAAAGGCTTGAGAATGGATTTCGAAGTTGCTGAATTTTGGGTTGTAAAACAAGTTTGACAGGGTGATTCTGGCTATCCAAGCTTGGGAAAATGGATGGGGGATGACCCTCTATTTATAGGGAAGCAAATGAGATCAAAAGAAATAGAAAATGATGCATTTTGGAGGGAATTCGTGTGGGTCTGCATCATGAAGAAAGTGTGACTCAAACTTGATCAAAACTCAGCCAAATCGTGCGTTTCATGATGCTAATCACTTCTGGAAAGTTTCTAATCATGATTAGAAACAAAAACGCGTGGAAAACTTGTGATTAGAAGCCAAAACAAAGATTTCAAAATCCTGACTTTCTGAAAAATTCAATTTCAAACTACCAAATTCAAATCCATGGCATTTCCACCTCAAGGGGTCTTAGGTAATAATTCTTGATGCTTTGGAAAGATAAGGTTACAAGCTTTGCAATAGAAAAAGAATGGAATCAAATGGATGCTTGAGCTGAAAGTTACATGGAGTCAAATTTGAAGAAAAAGAGTTGACTTTCCATACTTAGAAATATTTCAAATTCTTCTTTAAAAATGACCTATAATCTTTTGTATCCAAACATGGCCTTCCACTTAGAATTTGCTCTTGACCAAAAAAGATGGAATGAAGTAGATCTATTGAATGACATTTTTCAATTTTAACCACTCAAAATCTCCAAAAATTGAGCAAGTTATGACTTGTTGAAGTTGGCCAAAAATCATGAAATGACCTATAATCCTTTGCATTCTTAAGGCAACTTCCATCCATTTTCTTACTTTGCACATAAAAGAAGGCATGAAGTACACATCCTTAAGATGATCATGGAAAAATAATGGGCTCAAGATGATAAAAATTAACCAAGTTATGACCATTTGAAGTCACACATGGAAAATTTGGGATTCATCTGGATGACTTGTAATCTTTCTTCTTCACCAAGTTCCTTCCACATGAGAACTCCTTGGAACTTTTGAAGTGATTTGTTGGTAACTCTTTAAAGAGAAATATGTCTTTGGAATCACTCAAAAATACCAAAAGATGAGCAAGATATGCTCCTTTGAAGTTCAAAACTCTAGCCTCTAGATCAAGAGAATGCTTTGAGGAACTTTGACAAGTTTGAACAAACTTCTTGTGCCAATATTCTTCCTTTGTGAATAGAAGTTGTTGAGGGTGATGATGTGAAAGCATATCCACCAAAACCACTTCAACAGTGGAGTTTGAATTTCTCAAGCTATTGACTAGGGCATGGAAATAAACTCATGAACCCATGAAGAAACTTGCTGCACCTCTTTGCCTTTACCTACATTATTAACAAGTAAGACAAACCAACATTGCATTTTATTAATTAGAGAGAAAATAAAAGCAAAAATATTCATGATCACAAAAGAAAACAAGTCAAGGTGTTTGGTAACTCCTCAAAAGAGCAAAGCTAAGGATAGGGAGAAGAACCAAAAGCCTTAATGTGATCTTGTTGTGATTGAAACAATATGGTATGATGAAGGAATCTTAGGGGAAAAAATTGAGGTACAACAAGTAGGGCTTATGGTAAGGAACCTGGGTAGTAGGGTTACTTCGAGATGAAAGCCTATATAGTAAGGCTAAGAGAAGGAACCTGGGTAGTAGGGTTACTTCGTTTGATCATGTAGATTAGTTGACCCGTTTGGTTTCGGGAACTAATTTTTCCTTGGTTGCCTACATATATGACATGTATAACTGCTTGATTTGTTGGTGATAACTGTCTTTCCTGAAAATATAATAGGGTTAGTTATATGCGATGCATGAAATGCATTGTGAGAAGATGTTCTCAAAATAAACGAGATTATTCCGTATGTGATATGTATGTGCATGTCATGATGTATGAGCATGAGATGTTCGTTGTGACATATCCGAGTCTGGAAAAATAAATCCCTGACTGCTACTGGAGAAAAAATAGCATTTCTGATTGTTGTAGAGAACTGTTATTCTTCTACTCCCGTTGGAGATGGTGAACGAAAATAACTATGCTGGAGATTTGTTCTTTGCTGTTTGTGAATATTCTACCAAGGAGAGACTTTGTTCGAGAATAGCTCTGCGGGGGAATGACTCTGTTAAGCTCTGTTGGGGATTGAGCTAGAGAAATAAACTCTGCTTGGGGAGATAATAATTTATGATGATCTGCTCACGATTATGAAATTCGACTGGGGGACATAGGTGTCAGGTTTCTGGACGACCCTGGTTAGGGGCATTACTTCCCGTTTTGAGAGAATTGACATCAATGCTTTGATTACCTTTACTCTGTGGGGAATACAGATATTACAAGATCTCATATATTGATGACTGTGTTCCAAAGTTGTCTCTGCTCTGGTACCAGCTGGATATAGTAACTGTCAGGTTTTGAAATTTCTTACTTTTGTCCCTGTTTCTTAAGTTATGAGCAATTCTCTTTCTTTTCTTTTGCAAATATTTGTGAACAACAATCATATTCAAGTGCATATGTCAAGAATAAATCATGGGACGTTCTTGCAAAACAAAAAAAACAAAAAAATAAAATAAATAGTTTTGTAAAAATGACTTGTATTAATTTTTGAAGTTGGCCTATAACAGGCATTTTTGTACGAGGAAGCTGACGCTCTAGCAAGAGAACACCGCCGTAAAAATAGAAGCTATACAGTATTGTGTACAACAAAAAGAAAACAACAATCTGCAACAATCCCATTGAATTTCAAATATGCTATTGCCTCTATGCTTTCAAGCGTCTCCTCACTTTGCTGCTTGTCCGAAGCTGACTAGATTGGTTGATGCCGTTCGAGCTTGACAATTGATACTGAGGTCAGATCGCAGGGTGATCCAATGGGACATAGTGATACGCTTTTCATCCCTAACTTTTTCCTGGACCGCACTTTCGGGTTTTTATTCCACCGGGATACCCTTTTTTGCCCAAGTCGCCTTTTCAGGTTTTCGACTTGCCGGGTGTACAAATTTTTTTCATTTTCATCCCTTATTTTTGCCCGAACCCTTTTGGTTCACCGGGAAGCCCTTATTTTTGCCTAGGCCAGTCGACCTAGCGGGTCTTTTATCATGCGTAGTATCTTTTCACTATGTCTGCATTGACAGAGTGAGGAAGGTCGTCACCGTCCATGGTGGTTAGAATCATGGCTCCACCCGAGAAAATGTTTTTAACCACAAATGGCCCTTCGTATGTGGGAGACTATTTGCCCCTGGGGTCACCTTGTGGCAGTATGATGCGCTTGATTACTAGATCCCCGACTTGATACCCTTGGCGTCTGACTTTTTTGTTGAAAGCCTTGATCATTCGTTTTTGATACGCCTGACCATGAAAAATAGCAGTAAGTCTCTTCTCGTCAATCAGACTTAGTTGATCAAGTCGAGTCTAGATCCAGTCGTCTTTGTTAAAACCTGCATCTTTCATAATCCTTAAAGAAGGAATATGGACCTCGATGGGTAGGACTGTCTCCATGCCATATACCAGAGAGTAAGGTGTCGCCCCTGTCGACGTCCGTGCTGAGGTACGATACTGTTGTACCCCAAAATTTGCCCTCCCATATTCTTCAAGATTTGCCAAGATCATGCTTCAAAATCTCCCAAGGGTTGCACAGTCCAATTGCCTCCTAAACACAGTCAAAATTAGGGTTTTGGTTCTGGCAAAGAAATTGAAGTTTCCAAGGGTCCAAACAAGTCCCACATGCCTACATACATTGTCAAGCATCCATATGCCAAGTTTCAAGACTCACAGCATGTATCTATACAAGAGTCGAATTGAAGTTTTCAATGAAACTTTTTCAAACCCACTCACACTTTGAAAAGTAAACATTTTGAAAACACAAATGAGCAAGTATCTAAGAGCCCATGGATAACCATGGATAGAAAGGGTGCTAACACCTTCCCTTTCTATAAATCTACCTCCTGAACCGAGAACTATTCTCATAAGGAATTTTGCTGTGCTTTTGTCCTTTCCTATTGGAGAAAATAAAAGACGGTGGCGACTCTTGCTTCCGCGACAATTCGCGAACCAGCGTTAAACAGTCAGTTCCAGATCCACCGATCACAGAACTGGCGACTCTGCTGGGGAATCTTATAAAGTGAGGTGTACCTTAGGACTAAGATCACCTGTGTTTTCAATTGCTTTGACCTGTTTGCTTTATTATTGTGGGACTGTCTCGGGAGTTCTATAGATCCTAACTCGGATCTGGGGATACCTTCTTAGAAGGTAGCAACAAGGCTGTGAGGGAACTGTGTGGGGTATACGGACATGGTTGAAGCAGTCTGCTACATTGATGTGGCACTTTGGTGTGTACCGGTAACCCTTGAGTTCAGTCAAGGAGAGTACGGGGCCTCCGCGTGGTGTCGTGAAGCATCAACTGACCTTAGGAACCTTAATTGAACCAACTTGGCCTCTTTAGGGTTGTGAGATAACTGACTTTGGTGCAGTCCGAGGTTGGTTGATACTCGATACTACACTCAATTGAGGGTTGTTTTCTTGGAATATTTCGGTCGCCAGTTCAGTGGCTAAATCGAAACGATGAACAATGAAAGCAATCCAATGATATTGGGACCCTTAGAACCCGGTTACTTCTGATAGGACAGGTTGAGCCCACCAACTTCAAGAGGGTAATACCCAGACCCCATGCTGGCCTAAACTCTAAGGGCTGTGGTGTGACTTGTGTGCCTTACCATGTTTGCTTTCCTGTGAATATTTGTGGTGTGTTTAAGCATAACATCAAGACATCATATAGCATCATATGCATTCACTAACCATTTCAGGGGTTCGAATCTTCATCTTTGTTCTTGTTTTGTAGGACATAGAAACTGTTCGTAGAAAGACAATTTAGATCAGCCTTGTGAGGATCCCTCCCCAGCTTAAGGAACTTATATCCAGGATTCCCGAGAGCTCTTCTTTCAGTGAGAGGCATGGAAGACTCATCATCTTGGTCAACACCAACATTGAGGAAGATATGATAAAGGTCCTGTTCCAGTTCTTTGACCCTCTGCACCACTGTTTTACCTTCCTGGATTATCAACTGGTGCCTACATTGGAAGAGTTCTCCCGGCTTCTGAAGATCCCTATCCTTAGTCAACTACCCTACAACGGTACGGGAAAGGAACCCAAGCTTGAAGAGATTGCTAGAGCACTACACCTACAACCATCTGACCTCAAGGGACATTGGGAAGTTAGAAGTGGTATCAAAGGGTTCTTAGCCAGGTCTCTGTTTGAGAAGGCCCAAGAATGTTGGAACTCCCTTGACCTACAAGCTTTTGAAGAAGTTGTGGCCCTCCTTGTCTATGGTTTGGTGTTGTTCCCTAATCCAGATCAGCTCATAGATATCAGTGTCGTCAAGATCTTCATGTCCAGGAATCCTATACCTACGTTGCTTGGGGACATCCTTCACTCATGTTACACTCGAACCATGAGAAAAAGAGGGGTTCTTATGTGCTGCACTCCTTTCCTGGGAAGGTGGTTTATTTCGCACCTTCCACAATCAGTCTTGAAGAATCAGTGGGGTTTGAGATGGTCACAACGATTGATGACTCTTACACATGCAGATATACATTGGTGCTCTCGGTCCAGAGAGGATGCCACTATCATTGATCGTTGCGGGGAGTACCCTAATGTTCCTTTACTTGGAATCAGAGGAGGTATTACTTACAACCCGTGCCTGGCTTGGAGACAGTTTGGTTATGCTCGGAGGGACGACCCTCATGACATGTTAATTCCTGACATAGTTTTTGACTTCGACAACTATGCACAAGGACTTCGCCAGAGATTTATCAGAGCTTGGAGGATGCCCAACAAGATAGACAGCAAGACACTAGGGCACAGGAACTCCATCCCGTTGGATCCTTATCTCAAGTGGGTACGAGCCCGCTCCCAGAAGTTAGTGATGCCATATCCTCATGTCCTCCCTGTGATCAAAGAGCCAATATTGGAAGGAGAGGTGTACTACACCATTCAACATCCTGACATGCCTACATCCTGGGAAGAAATGCAGAAGAGTTGGATCCAGCTTAAGGAAGAACAAAATTCTCTTGAGACCAGTCTACATGCCAGTGAGAAGAAGGTCTTGGAGCTCACCCGCCTACTGCACGAGGAAAGGAATCTCAACACTTACATAGCTCCAAAGAGGATGCGTAGTGTCTTCTGGGATTGATTCACTTTTGTAATGTTTTGCCCATGACGCTTTGATGTACCAGACAATTATTTTCTTAATGATAACGTGTGTTCCTTTTTGTCTACAACAAATTTGAACTTTCGAACCCTTGAATGCATTGCATAAACACATATCATGCATCATGTGCATAGCAGGTACTATTCTTTTCAGGTTGCTTACTGTTCTTCGCTGTTTATTTCAGCATCATGAACCCTGAATCATCTACCGAGCAGTCTATCAAGGCCCTTCAGGCTCAGAACGCCCAATTTCAAGAGCTGATCATGGGTTTGGCTCAAGGTCAAGAGGAGCTGAAGGCTCTGCTGGTTAAGAAGAAGAAGAAGAAGAAGAGAACTGTTCTATTCAACACGGGCCGGAGGTTTGGTAACACACTGCAGAATGAGGAAGCTGGTTCTTCTGTAGGCAAAGACAGTCCCCATGGGGGAAGAGGTCCTAGTCTGGTAGTCTCTGACAACGAGACTGATTTTAATGAGGAACAGTATCCTCCAGCTGAAGACAGGTACAAGCAGTTGGAAGACCATCTGAATGCCATGGAAGTTCAACAAGTTCCTGGGTTGGATTTCGGAGACTTGGGTTTATCTTCTGGTGTGGTCATCCCGCACAAGTTTAAAGCACCATCTTTTGTAAAGTATGACGGGGCGTCCTGCCCTAAGCTGCACCTCAGATCTTATGTGCGGAAGATTCAGCCGTATACAGTGGACAAAAACTTGTGGATCCACTTCTTCCAGGAGAGTCTTTCAGGGACTCATCTCGAATGGTTCTATCAGCTGGATGGAATCAAGGTTCGTAACTGGGAGGAGTTGGCTACTGCTTTTTATAAGCAGTATCAATATAATGCCGACCTTGCTCCTACACGTACCCAACTCCAGGGTATGTCGCTAGGATCAGGAGAAGGTTTTAAAGAGTATGCGCAGAAGTGGAGGGACCTGGCTGGCAGGGTGCAGCCACCATTGACAGACTGTGAGCTAGTAGATATGTTCTTGGGGACCCTATCCGGGACGTTCTTCAATCATCTCATTGGCAATTCATCTGCAGGGTTCACAGACCTCATTCTTACTGGGGAAAGGATAGAGGCTGGTATGAAGTCAGGAAAGATTCAGAAGGGTGCATCTTCAAGTTCTGAGAAGAAACATTTTAAGAAGGAGGCCAATGCTGTGTATGGGCCTAGGAGGCAAGACAAACTAGAACGCCGCCAAACTATCAACGCGGTGGTAATTGCTAAGCCTGCTGCCGCTCCTCGGCAAGCTAATCAACCAAGGGGTGAGAGACCTAGAAGAGAATTTACCCGGCTGAGTATGACCTTGTCACAAATCTTGCCGCAATTGCCATCAACCAACTTGGTGACCGTCAGAGAGGCTCCGAAGGTTGTGAACACTGCATCTCCTAAATATAATCCAAATGCCCGCTGTGCTTATCACTCCGATAGCCCGGGGCATTCTACTGATGATTGCTGGGCCCTGAGAAATAAGATGCAGGACCTTATTGATGCGAAGGAGATACAATTTGAGGCGCCAGAGAGGCCAAATGTGGTGACTGCTCCTATGCCCTAGCATGGAGTAAATGCCATTGATGAAGACCTGTATGCCGTTTCTGTGAATGATGTAGCTACCCCTCTGTTAACTGTTAAGAGGAACCTGTTGCTAGCCGGTTTATTTCCGGGTTGTAGCGAGGGTTGCCTTTTGTGTGCTGTTTCCCTTACTGGTTGTCCGTTGCTGAAGTTAGGCATCCAAAGCCTGATGGACAGCAAGGAGATTTTGTTCAAGAAGACCTCTATTCCGTTTGTTCCCTCTGAAGAAGTATCTGTCGTCACAATTTTCAACAATCCAACCAAGGCTCCCCCGAGGAAGCCAGTCAAGATCATGTCTGTTACACCCATTATTATTACTGTTCCGGGGCCCCTCCCCTATGAATCTGACAAGGCTGTCCCATGGCACTATGGGGCAGATGTATATGTACTGGGAGTGAAGCAGGAGTTCAACACCGGTACCAGTATCATCAATATCACCGGTCCAGCTAAAGTTACTCGCAGTGGCAGGCTCTTCTCGCCTGACATTTCGCCACCAGTTATTCGAAGACCTCTCATAATTACACCTGCAAGTGCGCCTGTTTCCACTTCTGATCAAGTTACTTCCCCTGCTGCCGAGTCATCTAACGCTCGGGGCAAAGGGATTGATAATGAGCCTGCCCGGATGGAGGCACCAAAGTCTGTGAATGTTGAAGCCTCCCAGCAAGAAATGGAGGAAATTCTTAAGATAATCAAGAAGAGCGACTTCAACGTCGTTGAACAGCTGGGGCATACCCCCTCCAAGATCTCTATGCTGTCATTGCTGCTGTGCTCAGAGGCCCATGCCAAGGCCCTGATCTCATTTCTGAAGACGGCCCATGTGCCACAAGAGACCTCTGCAGATCAATTCACTGACTGTGTGGCCAATTTGACAGCTGACAATGGTTTGGGTTTCTCGGATGCTGACCTTACCGCCAAGGGAAAAACCACAATGATGCCCTGCATGTCTCCATTGAATGCAGGGGCACTACTCTTGCTCACGTGTTGGTAGACACCGGTTCTTCCCTGAATGTATTGCCCAAGAAGGCCTTAGACCGGTTGGATTGTGAGGGTCTAGAGTTGAAGCCTAGTAACATCATTGTTAGAGCCTTCGACGGTTCTAAGAGGATGGTGCATGGTGAGGTAGACATTCCGATTCGTGTGGGTTCTCAAGTATTTGACTCGACGTTCTATGTGATGGACATTCGTCCATCTTATTCCTGTTTACTGGGTCGACCTTGGATTCACAAAGCTGGGGCAGTGACTTCCACCCTACACCAGAAGCTCAAGTACCCTGTCAGAGGGAAGATTGTTACTGTGCAGGGGGAGGAAGAATATATGGTTAGTCATCTGAATTCCTTCCGGTATATTGAGATGGACGGGGAGTTTATTGAAACCCCCTTTCAACATTTTGAAGAGGTACCACCAACATTGGCAGCAGCGGAAGCAGTGACTGAAGAGAGCTTTCCTTTGAAGATGGCTTCCTTGAAGGACGCCCGGGCTGTAATTGAGAAAGGTGAATGTGCTAACTGGGGCAGGCTCCCTGATTTCACTCCTAAAACTGACAAGTTTGGAATGGGTTTTACTGCAGAGGCTCAGAGGGCTGTGCGCAAAGCTAGGATCGGAAGACCTCCTGTGCTCATCACCAATCCAGGAGTGAATGCTATTGAGGATGAAGACGAAGTGGAAGAATCAGAGTTCGATAGCTGGATCTACCCGACGACTAACGGTGGATTGACCAATTGGACCGCAAAAGATCACATACTTGTTACTTTTGTTACGCAGTAATGAATTCCTTTGTTTTTGTTATTTGTAATAAACAATAAACTGAAACTTTATGGCCCGGTGTCTTACCCGGGGCACCGTGGCTTCATTTGTGAGGGCTTATTAACTGTCATTTCCATATATCATGAATAAAGACCTTGGACGTTTTTTCGCATTTCAAATCTTGTGCTCCCTTTCTTTCTTTCTTTCTTTATATATTGCAAAACAACTATATTTACACACACTCACCCATACAGGTTTCAATCCACTCTGGATCTCACTGGTAACGACTCTGCTACTGCCAGTTATGACTTCGAAAATCCGATCAACTTAGCCGAAGACGAAGGTGAAGATGATTGCGAAGTGCCTGGTGAGCTTGCAAGACTGTTACTCCAGGAAGAGAGGGCAATTCAACCACATGAAGAGCCAGTGGAAACGATAAATCTGGGTACTGAGACAGATAGAAAGGAAGTCAAGATTGGTGCTAATCTGGAGCTCAGCATGAAACAACGGTTGAATCAGATGTTGCATGATTATGTGGAGATCTTTGCCTGGTCCTACGAAGACATGCCTGGGTTGGATACTGACATTGTGGTCCATCACTTGCCTACCAAGGAAGACTGCCCTCTGGTTAAACAAAAGGTCCGCCGTATGCGTCCAGAGATGTCCGAGAAGATCAAAGCTGAGGTTATGAAATAGTTTGATGCCGGGTTTCTTGCAGTAACTTCTTACCCTCAGTGGGTTGCCAACGTGGTGCCGGTGCCGAAGAAAGACGGTAAGGTCAGAATGTGTGTTGATTACAGGGATCTGAACAGGGCCAGCCCCAAGGATGACTTCCCCCTACCTCACATTGACGTTCTGGTTGACAATACTGCTCAGCACAAGGTGTTCTCCTTCATGGATGGTTTTTCAGGTTACAATCAGATCAAGATGGCTCCGGAAGACATGGAAAAGACTACCTTTGTTACTCAGTGGGGCACCTTCTGCTACAAGGTCATGCCATTCGGGTTGAAAAATGCTGGGGCAACCTACCAACGTGCCATGGTTGCTTTATTTCATGACATGATCCACCATGATATTGAAGTGTATGTCGACGATATGATTGCAAGGTCCCAAACTGAGGAGGAACACCTTGACCATCTGCAGAAACTGTTTGACCGTCTTAAGTTGTACAAGCTAAGATTGAACCCGAACAAGTGCACCTTCGGGGTAAGATCTGGAAAGTTGCTAGGCTTCGTCGTAAGTGACAAGGGTATTCAAGTGGACCCTGCCAAGGTTAAAGCCATTCAAGAGATTCCAGTTCCTAAGACAGAGAAAGAAGTCAGAGGCTTCCTAGGACGTCTGAATTACATTGCTCGATTCATCTCACACCTAACTACTACTTGTGAACCAATCTTCAAGCTGCTGAAGAAAGATCAGGTAGTACGTTGGAATGATGAATGTCAGGCCGCTTTTGACAGAATCAAAGAGTATCTCCAAGAACCACCCATCCTTATGCCACCGGTTGAAGGGAGACCTCTAATACTATACCTGACAGTACTTGACAACTCAATGGGGTGTGTGCTGGGGCAGCATGACGAGTCTGGCCGAAAAGAGCACGCCATTTATTATCTTAGCAAAAAGTTTACCGACTGTGAGACCCGATACTCACTGCTCGAGAAGACTTGCTGCGCTTTGGTATGGGCTGCTCGCCGGCTGAGACAGTATATGCTGACTCACACTACTCTGTTGATTTCAAAGATGGATCCAATAAAGTACATATTCGAAAAGCCTGCTCTGTCTGGGAGAATAGCAAGATGGCAAATGATCTTGATAGAATACGACATCCAGTACATGACTCAGAAAGCTATCAAGGGAAGTGTATTGGCAGACCACTTGGCACACCAGGCAGTAGACGACTATCAGTTAATGAACTTCGAGTTTCCAGACGAGAACATCATGATAGTGACTGATTGTGAAGTACCTGGACCAGATGAAGGACCTGAGGAAGGATCCCGATGGTCTATGCACTTTGACGGAGCATCCAACGCTTTGGGTAACGGTATCAGCGCTGTGATCATATCCCCTCAAGGCACTCATACTCCACTTACTGCCCGGCTATGTTTCAACTGCACCAACAACATGGCGGAGTATGAGGCGTGTATTATGGGTCTTCAAGCTGCGATTGACTTAAGGATCAAGTTTCTGATGTCTTCGGAGATTCCGCTCTCGTGATCAATCAGATCAAAGGCGAGTGGGATACGAAACATCTGAATCTTATTCCTTACAGAGAATATGTGTTGACATTGATTCCCCATTTCACAGAGATAACTTTTGAACATTTCCCAAGAGAGGAGAATCAGTTGGCGGACGCGTTAGCTACGATGTCTTCTATGTTCAAAGTCAAATGGGACAATGAGGCTCCCCGGGTCATTATCTGGAAATTGGACGAACCGGCGTACTGTTGTGATCTTGAGGCTGAGGTAGTGACCGAAAAACCCTGATATCATGAGGTGAAGAGGTACTTGGAAGCTCAGGAATACCCTGAAGGTGCATCTATCAACGACAAAAAGTTTCTGAGAAGGTTTGCAGCGAAGTTCTTCCTCAGTAATGGCATTCTGTACAAGCGAAACCATGATTCGACCTTATTGCGTTGTGTAGATAAGACTGAAGCTGAAAGGATCATGGCGGAGCTGCATGAAGGTACATTTGGAACACACTCCAGTGGACACACCATGGCAAAGAAAATCCTTCGGGCAGGATATTTCTGGTCCACTATGGAAGCTGACTGTTACCAACATTCTCGGACATGTCATAAGTGTCAGATATATGCAGATAAGGTGCACGTTCCTCCAGTTCCTCTGAATGTCTTGACAACACCTTGGCCTTTTTCTATGTGGGGCATTGACATGATCGGCGAGATCAGACCTACGGCATCTAACGGGCATCGCTTCATCCTGGTAGCAATTGATTACTTTAGAAAGTGGGTTGAGGCAGCTTCCTATGCTACAGTAACCAAGAACGTTGTGGCACGGTTCATTCGACATAACCTGATCTGTCGATACGGTGTCCCAAAAAGGATCATTACGGACAACGGTACCAATCTTAATAACAAGATGATCACTGAGCTCTGCGAGCAATTCAAAATACAGCACCACAACTCTTCTCCTTACCGACCGAAGATGAATGGGGCTGTAGAAGCGACGAATAAGAATATTAAAAAGATTGTGCAGAAGATGACAGTGACCTATAAAGATTGGCACGAGATGTTACCGTTCGCTCTTCATGGGTACCGTACCTCAGCAAGGACGTCAACCGGGGCAACACCCTTCTCCTTGGTCTACGGCATGGAGGCAGTCTTACCGATTGAAGTGCAGATACCCTCTCTCTGGATAATGAAGGATGCAGATCTGAGCGAAGATGATTGGATCCAGACACGACTTGATCAGCTAAATCTAATTGACGAAAAGAGACTCACTGCTATATGTCATGGTCAAACGTATCAAAAACGGATGATCAGGGCATTTAACAAGAAAGTCAGACCACAAGAGTATCAAGTTGGGGATCTGGTAATCAAGCGCATCATCCTTCCTTAGAGTGATCCCAGGGGCAAATGGACCCCTACGTACGAAGGGCCATTTGTGGTTAAACATGTGTTCTCAGGAGGAGCCATGATTCTAACTACCATGGATGGTGACGACCTTCCTCACCCCGCCAATGCAGACATAGTAAAAAGATACTACGCATGATAAAAGACCCGCTAGGTTGACATACCTAGGCAAAAATTAGGGCTTCCCGGCGAACCAAAAGGGTTCGGGCAAAATGAGGGATGAAATGAAAAAATCTGTACACCCGGCAAGTCGAAAACCTGAAAAGGCGGCTTGGGCAAAAATGGGTATCCCGGTGGACTGAAAACCCGAAAGGGCGGTCCAGGAAAAAGTTAGGGATTAAAGCGTAATACTATGTCTCATTGGATCACCTTGCATCCAGAATCCGGTATCGACCATCAAATTCAAACGACATCGATCAATAAGCTTCATCGTCAACTGAGCAGCAAAGTGATGAGACGCTCGAAGATATAAAGGCGATAACAGAGTTGGAACCCAGTGGGATCATTCTTTTCACATAGCTGTTTTGTTTTCCCTTTGTACAAATTTGTATAAACTCTTTTATTCGGCGGCGTTCTCCTACTAGGACGTCAGCCTCTTGTACATAAAACGCATATTTACAGGCAAATTCAAAAATCAATATAAACTCACTTTTCAGCTAAAATTGCCAATTGTTTTTCCTTTTCTATTTTGTTTTGTGAAGAACGTCCAAGGTTCAATTTATGATATATGCATTTGACAATAATTGCTAACTCGTAAATATTTGCATATGAAACAAAGGATTAATTACAGGTAGCATTATAAACAAGGGCAATAATGAGTGGTCTAAGCGATCTAATTGCTCTGTCCACCAAGGTACCAAGGTAAGTTCGGCCGAAGAATGTAACCAAGATATTTATAAATCCCCAAAGAGTGAGCCAGCAAGCCAATACACTCTCCCCAAGCAGAGTTATCCTGTCAGCCTTAAGGAAGTTGGGTATCCTCCAGCAGATCTCAACATTCCCCAGCGCAATATACGAACATTCTTAACAAGCATCCCCGGCAGTCTTGATCTAAGATTGTTCCCCGGCGGTATACCAGACATTCAGTGGAGCCACTTCCCCAATATATATAAAAAATTTCCCCAGGAGAGTCCAGTCTGAAGATTTCCCCAGAAAAGCTGAATCATCTCCCCAGCAGGAAGCTTATCCCCAGTAGATTCTGGAAGTTTCCCCCCTGCAAAGCACGAACGCGTCTCCCGGCTTTATTCAAAGGTTATTTCCCTACCAGGATATAATTGGGTTATCCTCAGCCAAAAGCCACGGAAAGATCGTCCTCGGCGAAGTCTTCTTATCCCCAGTGGAGTCTATTAAAACTTCCAACGTGACAATGGTACCCCCAGCGGAGTTATCATCAACATCCCAACAAAGTACCTTTATTCCCACAGAGTATTGTTCCCCAGAAAGGTCGCTAGAGTAATTTCCCCCCACAGAGTAATCTCCAAGTTTATTCCCCAACGGAGTCATCTTCTCCTACCGGTATTCTTGCAACCATCACTCCCCAACGGAAACAAAGAATGCTATTCACATCAGCCCAGGATTTAACTTCCCGGCATCCATCAAGGATTTACTTTCCTAGACAAAAAACATATATTCATAAACATCACATCTTCATACATTATAGCATGCACATACGCATCATGAACATACAATCTCATCACGCATGTCATACATCATGACATCACGCACAACTAACGTTTTGTCTTTTCAGGACAAAGGTTAATACAAAGATAATTACTATCAACGGTCGCAACTAAAGATCTGATTCCTGTATCTTGCCAGGGTGTATCTGTTGACGACTGATTCCAGACCCGATTCCTGTATTTTGCCAGGGTGCGTCTGAAGAGTTTGAGGATCCAATTCCTGTATCTTGCCAGGGTGTATCTGTTGACGACTAACATTACCAGACCCGATTCCTGTATCTTGCCAGGGTGCGTCTGAAGAGTTTGAGGATCCGATTCCTGTATCTTGCCAGGGTGTATCTGTTGACGACTAACATTACCAGACCCGATTCCTGTATCTTGCCAGGGTGCGTCTGAAGAGTTTGAGGATCCGATTCCTGTATCTTGCCAGGGTGTATCTGTTGACGACTAACATTACCAGACCCGATTCCTGTATCTTGCCAGGGTGCGTCTGAAGAGTTTGAGGATCCGATTCCTGTATCTTTCTAGGGTGTATCTGTTGACGACTAACATTACCAGACCCGATTCCTGTATTTTGCCAGGGTGCGTCTGAAGAGTTTGAGGATCCGATTCCTGTATCTTGCCAGGGTGTATCTGTTGACGACTAACATTACAAGACCTGATTCCTGTATCTTGCCAGGGTGCGTCTGAAGAGTTTGAGGATCCGATTCCTGTATCTTACCAGGGTGTATCTGTTGACGACTAACATTACCAGACCCGATTCCTGTATCTTGCCAGGGTGCGTTTGAAGAGTTTGAGGATCCAATTCCTGTATCTTGCCAGGGTGTATCTGTTGACGACTAACATTACCAGACCCGATTCCTGTATCTTGCCAGGGTGCATCTGAAGAGTTTGAGGATCTGATTCCTGTATCTTGCCAGGGTGTATCTGTTGACGACTAACATTACCAGACCCGATTCCTGTATCCTGCCAGGGTGCATCTGAAGAGTTTGAGGATTCGATTCTTGTATCTTGCCAGGGCGTATCTGTTGACGACTATATTCTCCAGACTCGATTCCTGTATCCTGCCAGGGCACGTCTGAAAAGTTCGAAGATTTGATACCTGTATCCAGCCAGGGCACATCTACGCAAAGAGTTTGAAGGCCAACTCCTATAACAGGCCAGGTATTTACTTTCTTTTTCAGGTACACACGTTCTCGCTAAGGAATCTCTTACGCGATCGACACCTCCAGATGGCATCTATAAGCCCATCCTTCTATCCACCATCTCTCCAAATGGCATCTGTAAGCCCATTCCCGTCATCACATTGCTGATACTTCACTATGTGAGCGCAAATTTCTGGGCACTCTAGTGTTCAATCATCTTCCACCTTCGGATTACGAAAGGCACGCTAGCCAATCCACACCATCAGGTTTAAGAAGATTGAACAGGGGCAACTGTTGTACCCCAAAATTTTCCCTCCCATATTCTTCAAGATTTGCCAAGATCATGCTTCAAAATCTCCCAAGGGTTGCACAGTCCAATTGCCTCCTAAACACAATCAAAATTAGGGTTTTGGTTCTGGCAAAGAAATTGAAGTTTCCAAGGGTCCAAACAAGTCCCACATGCCTACATACATTGTCAAGCATCCATATGCCAAGTTTCAAGACTCACAGCATCAAAATGCACAGTCAAAAACCCTAAATGCTTCACAGTCAACTGCAGGGGCAAAATGGTCATTTGACAGTCAAAAGTCCAAATTTTTGGTCAACATCTCATTTTGAAGCCACAAACATCATTTTATCAATTCTTGATCATGATTCTCAAAGCATGGCTCAAAAAGTCTCAGAATGCAAAAGTTTCTATTTTTGGACAATTGAAAAAGTCAACTGCAAATTGACCAAGGCATAACTTCCACATGGTTTATAAGAAAAATTCCATCCAAAGCTCATTTTGAAGAGAATGACATTTCCTAAAACTCATCTTCACACTTCAAGTCCAAGAAATGCTCTCACAAAAAGTTATCAATTTCAACATTATAGGTCATTTTCAAAAGTCAACAAGAAGGCACTTTAAGTCAAAGACCATAACTTGAGATTGGTAAATCAAAATGACATGGGACCAAAGAAATTGGTTAGAGGACTTCAAGAACTTTCCAAAATGTCCAAGAACATGATCAAAGCTTAAATATTGAGCAAGATATGCCTTGTAGAAGTTGGGAAAGTTTTGGGAATTTTGAAAAGTCAACTTTGCATAAAAGGGTTCAAAAATGCTAATGGGACTCAATTTCTTCCATGAATCATTATCCAAAGGCTATGCACGACCCATTAAGCTAAAAGGGAGTTATTTTCTTATTTTTAATTAATTAATTGAATTTTTAATCTTATTAATTCATTTAATTAAAATTAATTATGAGAAAAATACTAAACCATGTTTTTCAAATCCTTTTGTGCAGCCAATTCACTCATTATAACCTTAATATCTCGTGTATCAATCACCAAGGAAAGAATCTTCCATAATTGGCATAATTGGCATAAAAAAGGATTGGAAAAGATTTGACAAAATCAAATATTCAAAATCATAAAAGGATGGATTTTGGGCTGGCTTTTTGACCTAATTCTACTCACATGCATAGGCAAGACTGAAACCTAATGCAATAGACACAAGAGCTGCACAGGAATCAAAGAACAACATTGCATTTTTGACAAAAATATTGAAAACTGAAAACCTAATTACAAGGTGTTTCAAGGCCTGAAAAGTGTTCCAAAACATTGCTGAGGGATCCAGGAAGCTTTTGCAATCGAAACCAAGTCTCCACGCACAAGGAATTGGTAGAACATAATTGCTTTCCTTTCAAAATTTTCCATAATCGTGTTTTGATTTCTATGCATGATTCGTGATTTTTAACTGTGGATTTATACTAACATGAATATTCCGAAGCTAATGGTACCATTCAATTGAAGAATGGCTGCCTAAATAGGAATCCACCATGGACGCGTTCTAGGGTTTCAGAAGTCTTGAATTAGGGTTTCCTTCATAAGGAAAAATTAGCCATTCAAACCAGTACCATTAAAATCAGGACCTCCAAACGAATGGAATCCACACCTCGCGCCTTTTTATTTTTGACTATCGTCTAATCGCTATTATTGCAGGTCTGGTTTAGTGGGGGTTTAAAACCCCCGCTATTTGGTATTATTTACAGGGAAAAAGGAAGAAGACGCTGAGTTGTTGGAACGTGGTTGGTCAATTTGAATACTGGCGCGTTTTTTTGATTACTACAGCATAATATTGTTTTTCCATTATATTGATCACGTTCCACTAAACTAACAAAGAAACGCGTTGGTCCATATGGTTGTTGAGTTGTCATGCAGGCACTGGGACCTGGGTTCGATTCCCAGGTCCCCCATATTTCTTAATAATTTTTGTTGTAATGTATTCAGGTATTATTTCTCTCCAGTGGTCCACCATATGCCCGACGCCTGTGCCTGCCAAGTGCCCCAGGGGATCAATCCAATGGCCAGAATATGGACTCCACCATGCACGTTAGTCAATTGATGCATACACAACCACAAAAAGTCAAAAAGGGCTTGGGATCAATGGGCCAAATTGCTCAATAAACCTCCAAAATTGGGTCTGAATACCCCATGGTTTGCACATTTTTGTCACTTATTTTATTTGATTTTCTTTCTTAAATTCTTTTAATTATTTTCTTTAATCTACCAAAATTAATTTTCATAATAAAATAAAACCAGAAAAATCAAAACTAAAAAATATGTTTATTTAATATTTAGTTCATTAATATTTTTGTAAATAAATTTTTAATGATCAATTTAGTAAAATTAGGTTTTAATTTTAATCTTTTCTTAAATAACCAAAATACATAGAAATTAGGGTTTTTAGCATTTTTATCTTTTCTTTTAATAAATATTTTTTTTCTTATTATCATTATTATCAATTATTAGTTCATTTTGTAAATAAACATGTAATTAATTAATTAGTGTAAATTAGGTCAAAGCTTGAATATTTTTTTAACAATTAAAAATAACTTAGAACTAGGGTTTTATTTAACTTCTAATTTTAATTAATTTTCTTTATTTCATAAAATACCAAAAAAACCAAAAACAACTTCTTTTCTTTATTTAATAATTAATTAACTTTTAATTTCATTTAACCTTTAAAGGGTCCAACGCCCTCGAACATTCGATTCTATTTTCTTTTCGCACGTTTATTCTTATGGTTCTTTTAAATATTATGTAATTGCTCAAGCCTTGTAACAGTAATTAGGAAACTTATTTATTTTCCGCATTTTTATTCAAAAACGGGTCTTTGTTAATTTGGCGATGTATAGACCCGCGCCTTGTAATTGCGTAGGACTTTATTTTCCGTACTTTAATTTCCGCACCCCTTAACTGCTAAATTTTGCATGAAAGAATGAATGGCCCAAATAAAATCAAAGCGTAGCTCACCTAATGCATGATCAAGATAAAACATAACTGAAAACAATACACAAATTCACACACCACTCTTAGGGTACGCCTCACTGTTGCCTTGCCCCTCGAAACGTGGTCGTCGAGTATAGGACGTCTTAGTGAGTCCTTATGTCCATTGATCTAGTTGCCTCGGAATAAAAAGATCAATGGCATAAGGGTAGCTTCTAAGGTGTCCTACCGTTGCTCTGGTGAGCACACTGTCCCTAAACCCGAATTGACCCGAACACCTCCAACGGTGGTGCTACCTACCTCTCAATGGTGGGATAGCACTACCTTAAGGACATTTACACAGCCTAATTCCTTAGGGTAGGTGGATGACTCATAGATACTTGCTCTAATTCAAAACAAATCAAAAAACTCTTTTCACACTGACACTTTCCAAAAAATTTCAAAACAAACGCTTCACAACACCCTTGAGGACTGATACAAGAGTCGAATTAAAGTTTTCAATGAAACTTTTTCAAACCCACTCACACTTTGAAAAGCAAACATTTTGAAAACACAAATGAGCAAGTATCTAAGAGCCCATGGATAACCATGGATAGAAAGGGTGCTAACACCTTCCCTTTCTATAAATCTACCTCCCGAATCGAGAACTATTCTCATAAGGAATTTTGCTGTGCTTTTGTCCTTTCCTATTGGAGAAAATAAAAGACGGTGGCGACTCTTGCTTCCGCGACATTTTGCAAACCAGCGTTAAATAGTAAGTTCCAGATCCACCGATCACAGGTACCCATGAAGAGCGAATGGTAACATTTCATGCCAGTCTTTGTATGCCACCGTCATGTTCTGTACAATCTTCTTGATGTTCTTGTTAGCCGCTTCAACAATGCCATTCATCTTTGGCCGGTAGGGAGAAGAATTATGATGTTGTATCTTGAACTGTTTACAGAGCTCGATGATCATTGTGTTGTTGATATTTGTACCATTGTCATAAATAATTCTCTTTGGCACACCATATCGACAGATCAGATTATGTTGGATAAACCGCGCCACAACGTTCTTGGTTACTGTGGCAAAAGAGGCTACCTCAACCCACTTCGTAAAGTAATCAATGGCTACTAGGATGAAGCAATGTCCATTAGAAGTGGTGGGCCTGATTTCTCTGATCATGTCGATGCCCCACATTGCAAAGGGGCACGGAGCTGTCAAGACATTCAAGGGGACCAGAGGCACATGCACCTTATCAGCGTAGATTTGGCACTTATGGCAAGTTTGAGAGTGCTGATAACAATCGGCTTCCATAGTGGACCAGTAATATCCTGCCCGCAGGATCTTCTTAGCCATGGTGTATCCACTAGAATGGGTTCCGAATGTACCTTCATGTAGATCTGTCATAATCCTCTCTACTTCGCTCTTGTCTACACACCACAGTAAGGTAGAGTCATGATTGCGCTTATAGAGGATTCCATTACTAAGGAGGAATTTCGCGGCGAACCTTCTCAAGAATTTCTTATCATTGACAGATGCCCCTTCGGAATATTCTTGAGCTCCGAGATACTTTTTCAGTTCGTGAAACCAGGGTTTGTCTGCCACCTCTTCAGTATCAATCTCGCAGCAGTGTGCTGGTTCATCCAACCTCTCAATGGTGATTTGGGGAGCTTCATTGTCCCACTTGACTTTGAACATGGAAGACATGGAGGCTAGCGCGTCCGCTAACTGATTCTCCTCTCGTGGGAAATGTTTAAAGGTTACTTCTCCAAAGTGTGGGAGCAACGTCAGTACATGCTCTTTGTACAAGATGAGATTCAGATGTTTCGTATCCCATTCGCCTTTGATCTGACTTATCACTAAGGCTGAATCCCCGAAAACATTTAAGAACTTGATCCTGAGATTGATAGTGGCTTTGAGACCCATGATGCAGGCTTCATACTCTACCATGTTGTTAGTGAAGTTAAAACATAGTCGGGCAGTGAAAGGAGTATGACAACCCTCAGGAGATATAATTACGGCGCCAATGCCATTACCGAGTGCGTTTGAGGCTCCATCGAAATACATAGACCATCGGGATCCTTCCTCAGGTCTTTCATCTGGTCTAGGCTCTTCACAGTCAGTCACTAACATGATGTTCTCATCTCGGAACTCAAAATTCATGGACTCGTAGTCATCCACGGCTTGATGGGCCAAATGATCATCCAATACACTTCCCTTGATTGCTTTCTGGGTTGTATATTGTATATCGTATTCGGTTAAGATCATCTGCCATCTCGCTATTCTTCCAGAGAGAGCGGGCTTCTCGAAGAGGTATTTGATTGGATCCATCTTAGATATCAACAGAGTAGTGTGGGTCAGCATATACTGTCTTAGTCGGCGAGCAATCCATGCCAAAGCACATCAAGTTTTCTCAAGCAGTGAGTATCTTGTCTCACAGTCGGTAAACTTTTTACTAAGGTAGTAAATCGCGTGCTCTTTTCGACCAGACTCGTCATGCTGCCCTAGCACACACCCCATTGAATTGTCAAGCACTATTAAATACAATATCAAAGGTATTTCTTCAATCAGAGGCATCAGAATTGGAGGTTCTTGAAGGTATTCTTTGATTCTTTCAAAAGCGGTCTGGCATTCATCATTCCACTTTACCACTTGATCTTTCTTCAGGAGCTTGAAGATGGGCTCACAAGTGACAGTCAGCTGTGAAATGAACCTGGCGATATAATTCAAGTGTCCCAAGAAACTTCTAACTTCTTTTTCTGTAGGGGGAGCCGGCATCTCTTGTAAAGCCTTTACCTTTGCGGGGTCTACCTGAATACCTTTGTCACTGACGATGAAACCTAGAAGCTTACCAGACCTTACCCCGAAGATGCACTTGTTCGGATTCAACCTCAACTGGTATATCTTCAACCTGTCGAACAACTTTTGTAGGTGGTCGAGGTGCTCTTCTTCAGTTTGAGAGCTGGCTATCATATCATCAACATAAACCTCGATGTCACGGTGAATCATGTCGTGGAACAAAGCGACCATGGCTCGCTGATAGGTTGCCCTGACATTCTTCAACCCAAAAGGCATCACCTTGTAACAAAAGGTTCCCCATTCTGTGATGAAGGTTGTCTTTTCCATGTCTTCAGGAGCCATCTTGATCTAGTTATAGCCAGAGAAACCATCCATGAAGGAGAAGATTTTGTGCTGCGCGGTGTTGTCAACCAGAACATCAATGTGGGGAAGCGGGAAGTCATCCTTGGGGCATGCATTGTTCAGATCTCTGTAATCTACACACATTCGTACCTTGCCTTCCTTCTTAGATACCGGAACAACATTAACAACCCACTGCGGATAGGAGGTGATAGCTAAGAACCCTGCGTCAAACTGCTTCATGACCTCTGCCTTGATCTTCTCTAACATTTCTGGGTGCATACGGCAGACCTTTTGTTTAACCGGAGCACAATCCTCTTTAGTTGGAAGACGGTGCACCACGATATCAGTGTCTAAACCAGGCATGTCTTCATATGACCAAGCGAAGATTTTAACATAGTCGTGCAACATCTGTATCAGTCGCTGTTTGATCTTAGTCTCCAAATTCGTGCCGATCTTGACTTATTTTCTGTCCATCTCTGTGCCCAAGTTTATTGTCTCAATTGGCTCCTCATGAGGCTGTATAACCCTCTCTTCCTGTTGTAGCAGTCTAGCAAGTTCTCCAGGTACCTCACAATTGTCCTCACCTTTGTCCTCGGCTTGGTTGATCGGATTTTCGAAGTCATAACTGGCAATAGAAGGATTGTTATCAATGGGATCCAAAGTGGATATGGATCTACAGTTTGATACGTGAGTGTGTGTAAGAGCATAGCTGTATTGATAAAGCAAAGGCAGAAAAGAAAAACAGAGAGTGCAAAATTTGTATGCAAAGAATGTCCAATGCTTCATTGATGATATATGAGATGACATATAATAACCCTCACAGATAGAACCATTGTGCCTCGGGTAAGACACAAGGCCATAAAGTTTAAATTTTTCATTACAAAATTAGAAAACAAGTTAGACAATTACTGCGGAATAAAAGAAACAGGTATAAAATCTCTGGTCGTCCAATTACTCGGTCCACCGTTGGTAGTCAGGTAAATCCAACTGTCAATATCAAAGTCTTCCTCACTGTCTTCAATAGCATTGACCCCTCGATTGCTGATGCGTAGGGGAGGTCCTCCAACTCGAGCGCGCCGAACGGCCCTCTGAGCCCCTGAAGTAAAGCCCAAGCCAAACTTGTCAGTTTTGTGAATAAACTCAGGAAGCTGTCCCCAATTGGTACTCCTACCTTCTTCAACTACTGCTTTAGCGTCCTTGAAAGAAGCCATCTTCAGAGGAGGTTTGGTGCTAGTAGTGGTCTCAGTTGACGCCAAAATCTGGGGAACCTCTTCAAAGTTTTGACAAGGAGTCTCTATAAATTCTCCGTCCATCTCTATGTACCCGAAGGAGTTTAGGTGGCTCACCATATACTCCTCTCCGCCATGCACAGTGACTATCTTCCCCTTCACCAGATACTTCAACATTTGGTGTAGTGTAGAAGTAAGAGCCCCAACTTCGTGGATCCAAGGACGACCCAACAAACAAGAGTATGATGGCCTGATGTCCATCACATAAAAGGTGGACTCAAAAGTATGAGAGCCTACCTTGACAGGGACGTCCACCTCCCCATGCACCATTCTTTTCGACCCATCAAAAGCCGTTACCACGATGTTATTGGGCTTTAAGGTCAAGCCTTCACAATCTAGTCGATTGAGAGCCTTCTTAGGCAGGACATCCAGTGAAGACCCGGTATCCACCAACACATGAGCCATAGTGGTTCCCCTGCACTCGATCGAGACATGCAAAGCATCATTATGCTTTCTTCCCTTCGGTGTCAAGTCTGCATCTGAAAAACCCAGCCCATTGTCAGCAGTCAAGCTAGCCACGCAGTCTTTAAATTGATCAGCTGAAGTCTCTTGCGGCACATGTGCAGTTTTGAGGAATGCAATCAAAGCCTTCGCATTGGCCTCAGAGCATAACAGCAGGGATAACATGGATATCTTTGAGGGGGTCTGCCCCAGCTGCTCGACCACATTGTAGTCACTCTTTTTAATTATTTTTAATATTTCCTCTATCTCTTGCTTAGAGGCTTCCACAACAATTTTTATAGGTGCCTCCGTCCGGGCAGGCTCACCTACAACTTCTTTGCCTCGAGCCCCAGATGACTTATCGGCAGGGGTAACAGCTGGAGTAAGAACAGGAATAGTAACTAAAGTACTAGAGGGTGCAGAAGATGAAATAATGACAGGCTTAGTGACAGTCATCGGGGAGATCTCAGGAGATAAAACCCTTCCACTTCTAGTAATCTTGCTGGTCCCGACAATGTTACCGACATCAGGATCAACTTCTTCGGTCTTCAAGTTTTGTTTAACGCCATGATAGTAAACATCGGCGCCATAATGCCAAGGTTCAGCTTTGTCCGAGGCGTACGTGACAGGACCAGGACAAGTTATTATTAGCGGAGAGATTCTCGTAGCGGGTGTAATCCTAACAGGTCTTCTCGATGAGGCCTTAGAAGGACTGGTGGAAATGGTTATAATAGCAATATCCTCACACAGAACAGTTGAAGTCAAAGTCTTTTCGAACAAAATTTCTCTAATGTCCATCAGGCGTTGGACACCTGTTTTCAGCAAATGGCAACCAGAAGGCAGGGCTGAACATATGTGGCAACCTTCATGACAACCTGGAAATAAACCGACCAACAACAGATTCTTCTTAACAATCATGAGAGGAGTAGAAACTTCATCAACTGAGGTCACGAACAGATCAGTATCAACGGCGTTAACTCCATGGTTGTGCTTAGGCATGGGAGCAGTTATGACATTGGGCTTCTCCAGAGTGTCGAACTCAATCTCCTTGGCTTCAATCAAATCTTATACTTTGTTTCTTAGAGCCAAGCAGTTATTGGTATCATGACCAGGAGTCTCAGAATGATAGGTGCACTGAGCGTTCAGATTGTATCGAGGAGAGGAGGTATTAGGGTTCTTGGGAGCCTCTTTTAAAGTTGCCAAGTTAGATCTTAGCAGATGGGGTAGAACCTCTATCAATGTCATGTTAATCCGGGTGAACTGCCTTTGTGGTCTTTCTACCCTTTGCTGATTGTTGCATTGTGGGGCAGCCGCAGGCCTAGGTATTATTACAGCACTTACCGTTGGACGGTATCCCCTCTTCTCTGATCTCTCGGAATATAAATGGAATTGGCCTCCTTCTTTCCAACAAAGGGTTTCTTCATCATGCTTGAGGATGCATCTCTTTGAATTTTGCCACTTTTTATACCGACTTCGACCCGCTCACCAGTCATGATTAGTTCAGTAAATCCAACTGAGGAACTTCCGATCAGGTGGTTGAAGAATGGACCTGACAAGGTGCCTAGGAACATATCCACTAATTCTCTGTCAGATAGAGGGGGCTGGACTCTGCCTGCGAGATCCCTCCATTTTTGAGCATAGGTTTTGAAACCTTCACCTGCACCCATAGACATGCCTTGCAATTTTGTTCGAGTTGGAGCTAAGTCAGCATTATAGTGGTATTGTTTGTAGAAGGCGGCAGCCAAATCTTCCCAATTGCGAATATTGGTCCCTTCCAACTGATAGAACCAATCCATCTGCGTTCCTAACAAGCTCTCTTGGAAAAAATGCACCCATAGATTCTTATCAGCCGTATGGGGTTGAATCTTTTTGACGTATGACCTTAAATGCAGATTCGGGCAAGAGACACCATCATATTTAGCGAAAGTGGGGACCTTGAATTTCTGCGGGATGACGACCCCTGAGACAAGTCCCAACTCTTCAAAATCCAATCCGGGTACCCTCTAGACCTCCATAGCATTCAATCGATCCTCTAGCTCTCTGTATTTATTATCAGCAGGAGGATAATGTTCCTCAGAGTAGTCAGGTTCTTCCTCTTCTTCGGATGCTGGGTTGTTGTTCACTTCCTTGGTCCTGTCTTCTTGATTATCTCCTTCACTCGATGATGTTGCAAAGTCCAAAGTCCATCTGGCTTGTCCTTTGAACCTTCTTCCCATGATCACAATACCGATTGGTTTCTTCGCTTTCTTCTTCTTCTCTTTGGCCATTATAGTTTTCAACTCCTCTTGTCCTTTTGTCAGAGTCAAGAGCATTTGTTGAAACTGGATGTTCTGCGCCTGAAGATCTTTCACTGTCTGTTTAATATCCATCTCACTAAAATAAACAGTAGAAGGATAAGGAGACCTGTTGTAAAAAACCTGTCATGATGTTATGATGAATGAAGATGCAATATGAAAATGATTTCAAGGAAATTAGAGATTTAAATTTGTTCAAACAAAAAAGAACACACGTTATATTAATAAATCCAAGTTTGAGTACATCATGCCTCTTTGGGCTTACAATGAAAGAAACAAAATACAACAAAAACTCCTAAGACAAAAAGGTTGAACGCATCCTCTTTGGAGCAATGTAGGCGTTCAGATTCTGCTCTTCATGAAGCTTCTTGGTGAGTTCCATAACCTTCTTCTCACTGGCGTAAAATTGGGCTTCAAAGGTGTCTCTCTCTTCCTTCAACTGAACCCAAGCTTTATGCAAGTCTTCAAGAGAGGTAGGCATGTCAGGATGAAGGACAGTGTATGGGACGTTTCCTTCAACAATAGGCTCTATGATAACAGGGAGGATGGAAGGGTAAGGCATTACGAGACTCTGAGCACGAGCTCACACCCACTTAAGGTAAGGCTCGAGAGGGGTAGAGTTTTCGTGTCCCAAAGTTCTACTGTCCACCTTATTCACCATTCTCCAAGCTCGTGTAAACCTCTGGCGATAACCTTGGTCTTCTTTGTCGTAGTCGAACACCAGACCTTGAATGAGCATCTCATGAGGGCCGTCTCTTCAGGCATACCCAAACTTCCAAAGAGCTAAGCAGGGGTTATAGATGATACCTCCCCTAATACCAAGCAGAGGGACGTTAGGGAATTCCCCATAGCAGTCAATGATAGAGACATCTTCCAAGGATCTCGAACACCAATGGATATTATAGTGGGTGAGGGACATTGTTGTACCCCAAAATTTTCCCTCCCATTTCACAAGGGATTACCCTGGATCCCCAAGTTTGCTTCAAAGCCTTGAACTACAAATTTTCCAAGCAAACTATTCACAAGGGCAAAATGGTCATTTGCACACAAGAAAAAGTCAAACTTTGACTTTTGGATCAACATCAAATCTCAAGAATCATATTTCATCAAAACATGTTGGAATATGAAGTTTGTTTCATCAAGAGGTTCAAAAGTTAAATTTACTATGGAAAAGCCAAATTTCTAAATACTTGGGATTTTTTCTAGGTATTTAAGAAAAATGACACTTCAGAACTTCTGAGCCAGCCCCCAGGCAGGTGCAGTCAGAAGTTGTAAACATGGTTCAACACATAGTCTTCAGTCAGAACATGGCTCTTCAGCATCTACGCAAGTTCAGTCAGAGTTTGTTAAGGTAATGCAAAGAAGGTTAAGAAGCGTGCTGCATGCTTTCTAGAAAGTCTGAAAGCTCCTTCAGAACATGATGGAGCCAGAAGATACAAAGATCAGAGGATGGATGCTACGCTAAAGCAGAACTTCTGATCCAGAACTAAGACTTGGTATAGAGTATCACGTTGCAATATTTCTGGTTGTGATAAGTCTCGTCATTATTTAATGCTCATTTAATGCTCACAACCACCTTCTGAGTCTTTATCCAAAGGATCTTCACCACGTGTACCTCTACTGTCTTGGGATAGAAACTTTGCTTTTGCTTTTCCTTAATTCCTGCTGACAGCCACCATGCTTGCTTCAAAGACAAGGCAACGCTTCAGCACATGAAGGCCGTTTTCAACGCTTTGGTCAGAACTTGACCAAATCCCAAAAACCTTGCTTATGCAACTTGCTGCAGACCTATGACCAACAGTTGGCTCAGCCTACGCCTGCATCCCATGATTACACTAAACTAGCATACGAAAACTGTGATAAAAAAGCAAAAGAATAGGATGCCAGAACAGGTTCAAATCCTATTTGTTTTTTCCCCCCCAAAAGTCACAGCAAATTCATCTATAAATACTTGGCTCCATCATACGTTCAAGGGGATGGACTTTGAAAAGGATTGGCCAAAAAGAGGCTGGCTTTTGAAGAGAGAGATTGGCCAAAAAGGAGAGAAAAGGAATTTTTGAAACCTTTATAAAAATCCATAAATGCCAAACAGAAAAAACAAGCCTTTTTTCTTCCCTTTGAACCAAAGAACACGACTACTCTTCCGTCTCTCTTGCTGATTCAGAACATCCAAAGGCAGCCTCTCAAAGCTCCAAGCACGCTCCAGGTAAGTCTTTCTGACTTTGCTTCTTTCATTCTGAGCATCATTAACATGTAAATATCATAGTATTAATGTTGTACATATCATTGTATGAATAAAAACTATGGATCAGAAATTCTAGAACAATGCTAGGCTCAGACTTAGGATTGGAACTTCTATGATTTGTTGTGCTGTGATTATTCTGATTTGCTGAACTGGATAAATTGCTGATGTGCTGATTAAGAGTTGAAACGTAACACAAAACTTCTGTTTTTCACTCACCATTTTCACAACACTGAACTTCTGATGTTCATTCATAGTTTTAACATACAGAACTTCTATGATTTTTCTCACTATTAAACACACATTGAACTTCTGATGTTCACCCACTGGCTTAACACAATATATAACTTCTGATGTTCACTCACAATCTTAACACATCACAGAACTTCTGAGTTCTCTTCACATGTCAAATACACTGAACTTATGATGTTTCCATCAGCTGTTTTCAAACACTCTAAATTTCTGATTTTCACATGCTGATAATACGAAACTTCTGACTTTTGGTTCACTAGCTGAACACCACCCAGAACCTCTGTGTTTTCCTTCTAACGTTTTTGCAGGACTTCAGAGTGTATCAATCCAGAATCTCTGTTCCCTTTCCCTCTGACGTTTTTTGCAGGAACCCAGAGTGTACCAAATCAGAGCTTCTGATTCTGACGCTTCCTTCTGAGTCACGCGCCTGGATTTAGAACTTCTGATCCTTGTTTCTTTGTTTGCAACAACGCTGTTTCTACTTTGCATTTATTTTCCTTTTTAATCTTAATATAAAAACATAAAAATACTTTCCTTTTTAATTTATTTCCTTAAGACAAAAACATTTTCTAAACAAGTCCATTTCCTTGTACATTCTTATACATTTCAATATGGTTGTAATAGTAACTCAGGACTTATTTTTTACTTGCAATCCCCATTCGTAGATATGTACCCCCATCCCCTAAATATTGTAATCGCGTAGAATTTCCTTTCTCGCAATTTATTGTTTTCCCTATACTGTATAGTAATTAGGCGTGTATGGCAAGATAAAACCAACAAGTAGACCACCAAAAATCAAAGACAAATGAATGCAATCAAACACCTTGCACACATACATCCTTAGGGTAATTCCACTTGTTGCCTTACAAAATTGGCCATGTTATGCATGTGGGAGGTCTTAGCACAAATAAATCGAAAAAATATCATAGTCCCTCGATGACGCTATCAAAGTTGCCTTTCAAAATGATCTTAGTCCCTAAAGAAAAAGTGCTAAAGTCATCTCACGACATTGCAATCATGGTCATACGATGACCCAACGCCCCTCCCTTCACATCCAATGATGGGGCTTCTTACCAAATCAATGGTAAGATAGCGACATCTAAAGGAGGAGGAAAAGCATATCTAAGACCTTTTGAGTAGGTAGGTTCGCTCTCAGTTACTCGCTTGCTCACAACAAAAAACATTTTATACACCTACACTTCTATTTTGAAACATTTTCGAAACAAACACTTTGTATACGTTCTTATAGAAACAAGAATCATTACGAAGTTCCATTTTCAAAAATTACTTTCAAAAAACACATCTCACAAACACATCTTTGAATTATTTTCGAAACAACACTTTGTATACATTCTTATAGAGACGAGGATCATTACAAAGTTATATTTTCAAAATACTTTCAAAAACCACACCACAAGCACATTCAAACAAAAGCAAGTGATCTAGCAAGTAACTAAGATCCCATGGAAAACCATGGATGAAAATGGTGCTAATACCTTCCCTTTTCATAATCTACCCCCCGAACTCAAAAACATCTCAAAGGTCTTTCCTGTGCTTTTTCACCTTTCCTTTTTGGATAAAAGAAAAGTCAGTGGCGAATCTTGCTAAACCGCAACATTTGCGAACATAAACTCAAAACCTCAAGTCAGTTCTCCCACCGCATCATAGAACTGGAGACTCTGCTGGGGAAAAGATCATCTAAAAGTGGGGTTACCTTAGGGCTATATCATATTTACTTGCTTACATTGTTTGATTTGTATGCTTTACATTTTGGTTCCTTGTTTGGATTTGTTTTAAATCCTACACCCGGGTTTGGGGGCACCTTTTAGGTAAGTAGCAATAAACAGTGAGGGAACTGTGCAGGGTATACCGACACGGTTGAAGCAGTAGCTACATTGATGTGGCACTTTGGTTGGTACCGTAACCCTTGAGTAGTCAAGGAGAGTACGGGGCCGCCACGTGGTGTCGTGAAGCATCAACTGACCTTAGAACCTTACTTGACCAACTTGGCCATTAGGACGTAGTGAGATGACCGACTTTGGTACAGTCCGAAGTTGGTTGATACTCGATGCTACACTCATGGAGGTTTGACTTTTGAGTTTTGTTTGGTTGCGAGTCAATCACTTATTGAACGAAACTTGGGGGAAAGATCAGTGATATTGAGACCCCTTAGAACCCGGTCACTCTTAACTAGGACAGGTTGAGCCAACTAAACTTCAAAAGGGTACTTACCTGAAACCCCATGTAAGCCTAAACCTAAGGACTTGTCTGCTTTGTGTGAATATGATTATTTGTATATACACTTGCTTACCTCGCATACTTGTAAATAACATCATAACATCATACCATAGCATTTTCAATAACCATTTCAAGGATCTCGAGGGTCTTTGATGCGGGTTATGATGAACCAAATGTCTAGTAAGGGGCAAGAGGATTTATTTTCCTCTGACCAAACACCGTCGAAGATCAAGTACAACAAATCGGAGTCAAGGGCTATGACCCACTTGACATGGTGAGCTTAATTCTCGTGGAAAGACATCCACCGATACAAAGCTTTCCAATCCAAAACTATAAGTGACTACTTACCCCACGAGATCCTTGAAAACATGCATCCACATATCATGCATCATATCATGACAGGTTTCTCCCATACGGGTTTCCTTATCTTCCTACTGTTTATTTCAGTAGAGTTAGCCTTAGAACATACCATCAAGAGCATTCCGATTCAAAACGCTCAACTTCAAGAGATGTTCTTGAACCTGTCCAAGGGGCAAGAAGAGGTAAAATCTCTCCTCACTAGGGGCATGACCATGGGGAATCCTAAAGGCAACAAAGATGACCATTTGGAACGACTACAAACCGAGATAGCCATAATGAAGGTCCAAATGATGGGGCAACTTGTGGGCCAGATGGCTCTTATCCAAAATTTGGCACAAGGACAAGAAGAGCTGAGGGTCCTCATCAACAAGCTTCGTCGGGATGAATGTAACCAAATGGGGAAAACATCTAGGGTCGGGGATCAAATCATCATTCAGCCTCCCTTGAGACAAGAAGCCGAGAGAAGACCTCCCTAATTTGCTTCCGCGTCACGAGCCCAACAACGACTTCGTCAACATCAACCAGAAAATCAGCAAAGGCAAAGCAAGCCTAAAAGACGCTTCACCAAAATCAACATGTCATTGTCTCAAGCACTGTAACACATGTTGGAGGCCAAGATAGTTATGTTAAGGGACCCTCCTCAGAATCCCAGCATAGCCTCCTCAAGGTACAATCCAATTGCAAGACGTGCGTACCACTCCAACAGTCCTGGACATGACACCAACAACTGTTGGGCGTTGAGAAATAAAATTCAAGACCTGATCGACGAAGGAATGCTGGAGTTCACACAAGATGGCCAGACTGAATTCTTCTGCCAAAGGCTCACCACCTAAAGTTACAAGTTCAAACAAAGATGCTTCTGTTCATTTTGAATTTTCAAGTTGTAATTTCTTTTGCTTGTTCAAACAATTATTTATTAATGTCAAACTTTGTTTCATTAATGCATTGCATATGTTTGTCTTGATTTGATCCACTCATTTTCATTGCATATAAACTATGCTTTTTACTCACTGTATGACATTTAACTCTTGCTAAAAGTTACAAGCCTTTAGAGGGAGGATGATGAAAACAATGCCATAATCTCATACATTATGCTTTTGGACAGACCTTGCTGACGATGTACAAGCGTTCTTTCAAATCCTAAACACTGGAGTTATAAGGAAGATAGTCCCTAGTCAACCCCTTCGAGCCAAAGAAGTAAAAGTTTTCTGTATACAAATTGAAACCTTTAATCAAAACCTGGGGCAGGGTAGTCTCTCAGTTAATTCAAACGCGAGTTTAGCCGCAAACTCTCGTTTCGTAATCACATAGGAAGCCATTATCTCTAAAAAAAAAGGCCCACTAAGTCAAAACCTACAAAGGAGACTTAAGAGAACTGGGGCATCCCGCTGACTGTAATCTCAAAACAAGATCAGTCAGGAAAAAATTAGGGATAACAAATCAAAAGAAAGAGGTCACTACAAATCCTGAACATCATGAAAAAAATGTTACAAAAATGACTGCCTTCCGACAAACTTAACCTGTCTGAACCATCACCAAAACGTTATTCCAGACTCAATTGGAGTTCAAACGCATAATTAACTGAGCTTATGATTGAAGAACATCACGAAGAACGAGTGGGTACAAATACACTTTGAGCCTTTATCCTTTGTGTTGTACCCCAAAATTTGCCCTCCCTTTTTCACAAGAAATCCCAACCCTAGGGTTTTCTCTAATTTTTAAGATTGGCTCAGGAATCAATCAAACAGACTTTTCTTTGGCATTAAATCAAGAATCAGGGTTTCTCTCGCATTTCTCAGAAGGAATTGAATCCTCAGAAATTCAGTTTACTGTTACATTGTTTTCACACTTTTTCAAGTTTGCTGAAAGGATAACTAATTGTTCTCAAGGCCTGATTATCTGGGATAAGAGATAGGAGCTGATACTGTTATTTGGAATATCAAGACACCTGCTTGTTAATGGAATGAAATGTTTGCCGGTTAATGGAATGCTTGCTTGTTTATTATACAATGCGTATTATGATTGGAATACTGATGCAAGGTTATGAGATTACAGAGTTTTTGGGATTACTTGGATTTTAAGTTATCTGTATTGGAAATGCTAGAATGCAGTTTCAGTTATTTTAAATCAGGAATCTTAAATAATAAGTGAAGACTTGAAGAAAAAATGGCAAGATTATTGGACAGTAAATGATTTTATTGGATATCATTTTGCCTCACAAAGATTTTTTAGATGATTGATACAAAAATAATTTATTATTTGAATATTGTAAGTTTTTACAACTTATAATATTTAAAAAAATGTTACAATTAATGGAAAAATCTATCTAATCTAAGCCTAAGCCTCCATTGCTCCATTGCTCAAATTCTACAGCTTCTACTGCTTTGTCGCTGTCCAAATTGCACTCACATGAAAAAGACAAAGGAAAAGAAGATTAGTACAGTTAATTGAAAAGAATTTTCAAACAGAAAAAGAAAGGAAAAATTCATCATTAAAATTTGCCGTCTGGAATCAGAGTGCTTATTTTTCATCACGTTTTATTTTTCTCTTTGCAAATCACAAGAAGATTGCTCTTCTTGGTTCACAAAGAAAAAATAAAAGTGCAAAAGAAGAATGCAAACAAAGACAAATTATTCAAATGCAACAGGCGCCAAACTGTACAAACAACACAAGCAAGGTGCCAAGCATAGGCCAAACTGTCAAGCTGCATTACAAAGCAAAGTAGGCAAACTGAAGCATAACCAAATATACAAAGCAAGGTAAACTGGAACCTGCTGTACAAACAGCACAAGCACAAGGCGCCAAACTGCATAAGCAAACTGAACAAAACAGATTGGATACAAATGTAGCAATGCAGCATGATAGCAGAAAAATGCAGCAGGATGGAAGTAAAAGGCAAGAGGTAATCCAAAATCACAAGTCAAGACTTGTCTTAGCTTGTCATCATTTTCCAGTCAAAGGGCAAATTTTTCAGAAAAAAGACAAAAAGCAAATTTTTTTTTGTCATTGAGAGAGAAAGAGATAAAAGGGAGTACCTTTTTGGTATTTGTACAGTTGGCTAAAAAAATGGATCAAGATATAATACCATAAAAACAACAAGAAGAAAAAACCCAGTGGTTTCAAACATAAACCATAAGTCCCAGCCTGCTAACCAAAAGTAGAGAGTGTGGTTATAAGACAAAACTGCAAGCCAAGTCAAAACACAAGTTAAAAACCTGTTAAACTTATGAACAAGAAACCAAGCTGAAAATATACATAAGCAATTCCACAACTCTCCAAACGGCACAACCAGAAAAATACATCCAACAGTTTATCCTCAAACCACAAACATGTTAACAAACAGCCAAGCATGTCAAACAAACCACAAACATGTTAACCAACAGCCAAGCATAGTAGTTTCTCCAAAAATCACAAAACTGCCTAGCCAAGCCAGCCAACACCATAAACCTGTTGCCAAACAAACTCAAAGAAACTGCATAACAGTTTCACAAATCAAAGAAAAACCATGGCAAGACTGTAACTGCACAACAATTCCAAAAACCTACAGAATAACTGCATAGCCAAAATACCAGCAAAAACTTGCCAAACTGCAGAACCAAACTTCCCAAGTTTCCAAACCCCCAACAACAAGTTTCAGAACAAGTTTCATCATCAACATCAACATTCAAGAAAAAGGAAGAGAATTTCAGAAGCAACAAACATCAACAAAAATCAGTTTCAGAACGCTCATCATTAACAATCATACCAACAATCAAGTTTCAGAAATACATCATCATCAACGAAAAAACATCAACACAAGAGTTTCAGAAGCTATCAATCACAAACAAAGGTTTCAAAACACAGTTTCAGATTATCACATCATCATCAACATCAACATTCAAAGAGAGAAAGAAAGAGAAATCAAAGTTTCAGAAGAATAGCAACAAGTTTCAGAACTGAAAATCATTCACCAACAACAAAAAAAACAAGAAGTTTCAGAACATTGAATCATCATAAACCAACATCAACATTCAGAAGAGAGAAATCAAAGTTTCAGAGTATTATCATCATCAACAAAGGAAAGAGATACCAGAAAAGCGCGCCTTGCCGTCATCACTTCCTCCTCGTACCTCTAGCCGCCAAGGAGCGCCGCCAGTCCAACCTCTCTCTTTCATCATAGAGGAAATCCCACAAGTATACTTCTCAAACCTTTTGCTGCGTGTTAAGGCATAAACACCAAAGATCAAACAACGAAAACTATAAAATCAAACTAGAACAACATAAGCAAACATGAAAAACTGTTAAAGTCAGAAGGAGAACGAATCGTACCATTTTAGAACCAAATCCATGGATCACTGTGAGGAGATGAGAGAAGGAGATGGAACTCCGGCAGTTAGGGCTTAGGAGGGGATCAGAACCCTAGAATGAGAGAGATGAAGAGAAGAAGCGAGAGAGAGAGAGAGCGGCGCCGCTGTGAAGCCAAACGTATGAACCCTAACAAAAACGTTGTAAACCAATGCCTTGGGCCTGTCCTCCCAATCCCTTAAGCCCATAACAATTATTGATACTCCCTTCCATTCTGACTCACCCCCTCATTTCCTTTTGTTTTCATTTTGGGCTTAACCTCAAACCCTCAAATCTCTTAAGGCCCATTCTACTTGTTTTTATTTTTTGATTCAATTTAATTTATTTTATTGTGTTAAAATAATATACTAACATTTAAAAAATTTTTTTGTAAAATAAATTAGTTTCTTTTATTAGTCTATTTAAATCATTTTTTTTTATATACATGGTAAAAATATTTAAAAAAAACAAAACTTTTAAATTGATTTAGTTAGTTTGCTTCCTTTAAGTTTTTTTATCATTTGATTAATAAAATACAAAAAGAATAATAATAATAAAATATTTAATCTTTCTTTTTTAGAATAGATTTTTATTTGTTTATTTTAAATAAATACATGCATTTCATAATTGATTGATTTTTCTTATTTTTATAATTTGTTATAGCTTTATATTTGAATTGCGACGATTCGATTTGGTTGTAATATTTAGACATTATTATTCTTGAGAGACTCATCCCCATTTGTAAATAATTGTACCCCCATCCCCGGATACTTTTGTAATAGTTTAGATTTTTAATTCTCGCACTTTATGCTTTCAAATATGCCATGATTAGAGATTAGGGTTTGTATGCGAAAATCTAAAATTAATCGCTAGATGACCTAATACAAAACCTAAATGCATGAAAATGACAAACACAATTCACATGTGCACCTCTAGGGTAACCTCACTTGTTGCCTCGGAAATGCAATCATGTCCCTCGAATATGAGACACTCTAGCAAATTCCCTTTCGATAAACAAAGATCATAGTCCCTCGATGTTGCCTTCAATAAAATGATCTCATCCCTTACAAAATTGCTAGAACGTCTCACAAGTTACTTTCCATGATTGTATGCGATGACCCGCGCCCGTCCCGTTTAACATCCTAATACAAGGTTGTTTACCAAATGCAATGGTAAAACAACACTGTCAAAAGGGTTAAAATCATATAGGAAAGATCTTGAGTAAAATAGGGTAGATAACTCTTAAATACTTGATTAAAAGCGTGAAAAACATCCTTGCTATTTTCAAACACACTTCACAACACAATTCAAAACATTTCCCAAAAACAAACTTTCAAACATTGGAACATCTTTTCAAAAAGACAAACACCTTTGTATATATTCAAACAAGAATCATTACAAAGGTTGCCACAACGATGGCCTCTTATTCAAAGCATTTTCAAAACCACACACACAAAGCACCATTTCAAATAATTGAAAAGCAAAAGCAAGTGATCTAAACAAGTAACTAAGAGCCCAAGGAAAACCATGGATGAAAAGGGTGCTTGCACCTTCCCTTTTCATAATCTACCCCCCGAACCCAAGAAAACATCTTAAAGGTCTTTCCTGTGCTTTTTGACCTTTCCTTAGGATAAAATAAAAAGTCGGTGGCGACTCTTGCTAAACCGCACAATTGCAAACACAAACGCAAAACCTCAAGTCAATTCTCCCATCGTATCACAGAACTGGCGACTCTGCTGGGGATTAATTCTAAAAGTGGGGTTACCTTAGGGTTTTTGATCACCTTTGCATGCTTATCTTGTTTTCCTTGATTGCTTTATATTTGGTTCTATTATTTGGGTTTGAAATCCTCTACTCGGATTTGGGAAACATTCATAGGTAAATAGAAATACATTGTGGAAACTGTGCGGGGTATACCGACATGGTTGAAGCAATAGCTATATTAGTGCGACATATTTGTGGGTACCGGTAGACTTTGAGTTAATCAAAGAGAATATGGGGCCGCTGAGTGATGTCATAAAGCACTAATGGACTTTTAGAACCTTTACTTGATCAACTTGGCCTTTTTAGGGGTAGTGAGATGACCAGCTTTTGTGCAGTCCGAAGTTGGTAGATACTCGATACTACACTCATTGAGGGTTGTTTTCTTGGAATATTTCAGTCGCCAGTAAAGTGGCTAAATTGAAACAATGAACACAAAAAATAATCCGGTGATATTGAGCTCCTTAGAACCCGGTTACTATTTATAGGACAGGTTGAGCCAACTAACCTCAAGAGGGTACTTACCTATGAAACCCCATGCAAGCCTGAAACTAGGATCTTGTGTGATTTACTTGTACATATACTTGTGCATACATCATGAACATCATGAAGCATCATTTGCATCCACTAACCATTTCAAGGGTTTGGATCTTCATCTTTGTTCCTGTTTTGTAGGTCATGAAATCTCTTCGCAGGAAAACAATTCAAGTCAACTTTGTGAGAATCCCTCCTCTACTCAAGGAGCTTACTTCCAAGATTCTAGAGAATTATCCTTCCACTGAAAGACATGGTAGACTTCTCAACTTGGTCAAATCCAACATTGAAGAAGACACGGTGAAAGTTCTCTTCCAGTTCTTTGACCCCCTACACCATTGCTTTACGTTTCCTGATTACCAACTAGTACCTACTTTGGAGGAATTTTCTCAACTTCTGAGGATTCCTATTCTCCATCAACTACCCTACAACGGTACGGAAAGAGAGCCAAAGCCTGAAGATGTTGCTCAAGCCTTACACTTGCAACCATCTGATATCAAAGGTCATTGGGAAACCAGAAGTGGTGTCAATGGTTTCTTGGCAAAGTTTCTGTTTGAGAAAGCACAAGACTACTGGAATTCTCTAGATCTACAAGCTTTTGAGGAGATTGTAGCACTTCTCATCTATGGGTTGGTTTTGTTCCCAAGCCCTGACCAGCTTATAGATGTGAATGCTGTCAAGATTTTCATATCTCAGAATCCCGTGCCTACGTTGCTTGGGGACATCCTACACACGAACAATGAGGAAAAGAGGTGTTCTCATGTGCTGTACTCCTCTTCTAGAAAGGTGGTTTATTTCTAACCTTCCCCAGTCAGTCTTGAAGAATGAACAAAGCTTGAGGTGGTCGCAACGATTGATGACTCTTGCATATTCTGATGTTCATTGGTGTTCTCGGTCCAGAGAAAATGTCATTATCATTGATCGTTGTGGGGAATTCCCTAATGTTCCACTACTTGGCATTAGGGGAGGCATTACTTACAACCCCTGTTTAGCTCTGAGACAATTTGGGTATACCCGAAGGGATGGCCCTCATGACATGCTGATTCTTGACTTGGTTTTTGACTTTGACACCGGCGCTTAAGGACTTCGACAAAGGTTTATCCGAGCATGGAGGATGCCCAACAAAGTGGATAGTAAGACATTAGGGCACAAGAATTCCATCCCCCTTGAGCCTTATCTCAAGTGGGTACGAACCCACACCCAGAGTCTTATGATGCCTTACCCTCACATTCTCCCCGTGATCAAAGAGCATGTTATGGAAGGAGAGGTTCCATACACCCTCCTACATCCAGACATGCCAACATCATTGGAAGAATTGCAAAAGAGTTGGATACAACTCAAGGAAGAGTGGAACACTTTTGAAGCCAGCTTCTATGCCAGTGAGAAGAAGGTTTTGGAACTTACCCGCCGACTTCACGAAGAGGAGACTCTTAACACTTACATCGCGCCAAAAAGGATGCGCAACATCTTTTTACATTAAGAATCTTTGTAATATTTTGCCCATGGGGCATTTATGTACTGACAAATTTCTTCTTATTAATATGACGTGTGTTCTTTTTGTCTGCAACAACTTTGAATTTCTGAATCCTTGGATGCATTACATGAATAAACATATCATTCATCATAAGCATAAACAGGTCTTCACGCCAGGTTTCCTTATCTTTCTACTATTTATTTTAGCAAGATGGATATAGAGCAGACGGTCAAAGATCTGCAAGCACAAAATTTGCAATTCCAACAACTCCTCATGACCTTGGCAAAGGGTCAAGAGGACCTTAAAGCATTGTTAGAGAAGGAGAAAGGAAAAGGAAAAAAGAAAAAGAAAAGAGTTGGGGTAGCTACTCTGGGAAGAAGATTTAAGAACGAAGCTAGGAGAGTCTAGGAGTTCCCCTTGACGTCTGATGAAGGGACCGACAAAGGGAAAGGAGATGCAGTACCTTCTGAGTCTGAGGCTGAAGAGGAAGAAGTTGAAGAGGATGAAGATTACTCTGAGTAGCAGTATCCTCCTGCGGACGACAGGTATAAGAATCTGGAAGAGCGGTTGGCAGCCATGGAGGTACAAAGGGTACCTGGACTGGATTTCGAAGAGCTGGGATTGGTTGCTGGGATCATCATTCCCCCTAAATTCAAAGTGCCTACATTTGCTAAATATGACGGTTTTTCTTGTCCAAAGATGCATTTGTGGTCTTATGTCAGAAAGATCTAACCTCACTCTTATGATAAGGATCTATGGGTCCACTTTTTTCAAGATAGTTTGTCGGGTACACAATTGGACTGGTTCTACCAGCTTGAGAGGGCTGATGTACATAACTGGGAGGACTTGGCTGCTGCCTTCTACCGATAATATCAATACAACGCAGATTTAGCGCCTACTCGTACTCAACTACAAAGTATGAGTATGGTTTCTAATGAGGGCTTTAAGGAGTATGCCCAGAAGTGGAGGGACCTGGATGGAAGGGTGCAACCACCATTGTCTGAAAGAGAGCTTGTCGATATGTTTTTGGGGACGCTGTCTGGTCCATTCTTCAATCACCTAATAGGGAGCTCATCTGCAGGGTTCACTGAATTAATTCTGACAGGGGAAAGGGTCGAAGCTGGTATTAAGAGTGGTAAAATCCAGAAGGATGCATCTGCTTCAGCCGCTATCAAGAAGACCTTCCCACCCAAGAAGGAAATTTCTGCTGTTTACACCCAGAGAAATCGAGAAAGAGAGGAATGCCGGCCAACAGTGGGGGCCGTATTAATTCAGAAGTCCGCATCAGATCAGTCTAGAAATAGTCAACCGAGGAATGATCAACCCAGAACCTATCAGCAAAGGGTAGAAAGGCCACAACGATAATATACCCCGATAAACATGACACCTGCTCAGATCCTTCCCCATCTCCTGAAATTAAACCTTGCTAATTTGAGAGAGGCACCGAAGAATACAAATACCACTTCTCCACATTATCATCCCAATGCAAAATGTGCTTATCATTCAGATAGCATAGGGCACGACACCAATAACTGTTGGGCCCTCAAAAAGAGGATCCAAGATTTAATAGATGCCAAGGAGGTAGAATTCAAAGCGCCCAAAAATCCGAATGTGATTTCTGCCCCAATGCCGAAGCATGGTTACAATGTCCATGCTATTGAAGAGGATTTGTATGTTGCTGTTGTTGATGACTTAATGACTCCATTGCCAATGATCAAGATGAATCTGTTGAAAGCCGGGATTTTCCCAGGATGTGAAAAAGATTGTTACTTCTGTTCAACCTTGCAATCTGACTGTCCGCTGTTGAAATCAGGCATCTAATGCCTGATGGATACGCAAGAAATCCTCTTTCAGAAAACTCATGTTGATACTATCACTCCTGTTACTCCTGTTACTCCAATCAATGACATTTCTATAATCACCAATTCCGACAATCTTTCCAAGACCTACAAAAGGCCTGTTAAGATTACGCCTGATCCAAAGTTTGTACCACTGAAGATTACCATGCCGGGGCCTATCCCATATAAGTCCAACAAGACGATACCATGGAATTACGGAGGAGAGATCTTCTACCATGGTGTCAAGCAGATCGAATCGGCCGAAGAGAATTCCGATGAAGAAACTCCTGACATAGGAAATATTGCTGGGACAAGTAAGATAACTCGTAGTGGAAGAATCTTCTCTCCGGAGATTTCTCCTCCAAGGGCAGTCTTCGGACCCTCAAGTGCTCGTGTTCCAGTCAATATATCTATGCGAAGTCCAGTGATTGAAGAAATTGTTACTCCCGAAGTTGTACCCTCTGCTGTTATGACTGATAAAGGTAAGGGGATCCAAGAAACGCCCTTCAGGACGAGGGCTCAACCTTTGGTTATCCCCGAGACCACCCAAAAGGAAATGGAAGAAATTCTAAAGATAATCAAGAAGAGCGACTATGATGTCGTAGAACAACTGGGGAAAACCCCTTCAAAAATCTCCATGCTGGCCCTATTGCTCTGTTCCGAGGCTCATGCCAAAGCCTTGATCAAATTCCTGAAGAAGGCGCACGTGCCTCAAGAAACTTCTGTGGATCAGTTTCAAGAGTGTGTAGCCAGCCTAACCGCCGACAATGGTCTTGGCTTCTCTGATGCCGATCTAACATCTAAGGGAAGAAAGCATAATGATGCGCTGCATGATTCGGTAGAGTGCAGAGGGACCACACTTGCTCATGTTCTGGTTGATACTAGGTCATCTTTAAATGTCCTACCAAAGAAAGCATTAGACAGATTGGACTGTGAGGGTTTGACCTTAAAGCCCAGTAATATCATTGTTAGAGCCTTTGACGGTTCTAAGCGGATGGTTCATGGAGAAGTGGACATCCCAATTAAGGTGGGAACAGAAATTTTCAATTCTACATTTTATGTGATGGACATTCGTCCTTCATATTCATGCTTGTTAGGAAGGCCATGGATCCACAACGCTGGGGCAATCACTTCTTCTCTACACCAAATGCTCAAGTACCCAGTCCAGGGTAAGATCATAACAGTTCATGGTGAGGAGGAGTATATGATAAGCCACCTTAACTCTTTCCGCTATGTGGAGTTAGATGGTGAATTCATAGAAACACCTTTCCAACACTTTGAAGAGGTTTCTCCTGAAATTGCGACGGCCAAGACAATAACTTTTGTGCCTGCAGTTACCAAGCCTGTGTCCCAGATGTCGTCCCTTAAAGATGCGAAGGCTATGATCGAGGAAGGAGGAAGTACAGTGTGGGGTCAGCTACCAGATTTTCCTTTCAAGACAGATAAGTTCGGTTTGGGTTTCACTGCTGCTAGTCAGAAGCTTGTGCGTCACCCCCGGGCTGGAGGACCACCATTAAAGATCACTCATCACGGAGTTCGTTCTTTAGAAGATGTTGAAGATGAGAGTAATTTTGAAGACTGGATCTTTCCAACCATTGAAGGAGGACTGGACAACTGGGAGGCGAACGACTTCGTTCCCATTACTTTCATCAATTAGTAATTTATCTTTTGAACATTTTCCGTTGGTCTGTAATAATTATTAAACAATTCGTACACTCTTTTTTTGCCTTGTGCCTTACCCGGGGCATATAGGTCCATTTGTAAGGGCTTGATTTCTTCATTTTCATATGCCATTTTTAATGAATCATGGATGTTTTCATCTATAAACTTTTGTGTTCATTTTCCTTCTTTTTACATTTTATTTTGTTTAAAGGTGGCTATCCCTTACACACACCCACACTCACAAAATGCAGGTACCCATCCACTCCGGATTCCATGGGTAAAAATTCTGCTATGGCCTTCAGTGACTCTGAAGATCTGGTCAATCATGCCGAATACGAAGGTGATGAAGATTGTGAAGTGCCTGGAGAGTTGGCTAGACTTCTACAACAGGAAGAGAGGGATATTCTGCCCCATGAAGAGCTGTTAGAGACTATCAACTTGGGTACTGCCGAAGATAGGAGAGAGGTTAAAGTGGGTTCCAACCTAAATCCAAATGTCAAAGAGCACTTAGTTCAACTGTTGAATGAATATGTTGAGATCTTTGCCTGGTCCTATGAAGACATGCCGGGACTCGATACAGATATTGTGGTTCACCGTCTCCTTACAAGAGAAGACTGTCCACCAATAAAACAGAAAGTCCGCCGAATGAGGCCCGATATGTCTGAAAAGATCAAAGCCGAAGTGATGAAGCAGTTCAATTCCGGGATTCTTGCTGTTACTTCCTATCTACAATGGATCGCTAACATTGTGCCCGTTCCTAAGAAAGATGGAAAAGTAAGAATGTGCATGGATTACCGAGACTTAAACAGGGCTAGCCCTAAAGATGACTTTCCACTACCGCACATTGACATTTTGGTCGACAACACAACTCAACATAAGGTATTTTCTTTCATGGATGGATTTTCAGGGTACAACCAGATCAAAATGGCCCCCGAAGACATGGAGAAGACTACTTTTGTTACACAGTGGGGTACCTTCTGCTATAAAGTAATGCCATTCGAACTGAAGAATGTCGGGGAAACCTATCAGCGCGCCATGGTAGCTTTGTTTCATGACATGATACATCATGAGATCGAAGTCTACGTAGACGACATGATAGCCCGTTCACAAACAGAAGAAGAACACCTCGACCATCTGCAAAAGCTGTTTGTTAGATTGAAGGAGTATAAGCTCAAACTGAACCCTAGCAAATGCACTTTCGGAGTCAGGTCTGGTAAACTCTTGGGATTCATCGTCAGCAACAAAGGCATTAAGGTTGACCCTGCTAAAATCGAAGCTATACGAGAAATGCCTGCCCCCCGCACTGAAAAGGAGGTCAGAGGTTACTTAGGACGCCTAAACTACATTGCAAGGTTCATTTCTCACCTAACATCTACCTGTGAACCAATCTTCAAGCTGTTGAAGAAAGATCAGGTGGTTGAATGGAATGATGACTGTCAAGCTGCTTTTGATAAAATCAAGGATTATTTGATAGAACCTCCAATCTTGATGCCACCCGTCGAAGGAAGGCCGTTTATCATGTATCTGACTGTTTTGGATAATTCAATGGGGTGCGTACTGGGCCAACATGACGAGTCTGGTCAAAAAGAGCATGCCATTTATTACCTTAGCAAAAAGTTTACCGACTGTGAGACTCGCTATTAACTGCTCGAGAAAACTTGCTGCGCTTCGGTATGGGCTGCTCACCGACTAAGGCAGTATATGTCGACACATACCACTCTGGTGATTTATAAAATGGATCCGATCAAGTATATCTTCAAAAAGCCTGCTTTATCTGGAAGAATCGCTAGATGGAAAATGATCCTGACTGAGTATGATATCCAGTACACAACCCAAAAAGCTATAAAGGGTAGTGTACTAGCTGACCATCTAGCTCATCAAGCTGTCGAAGATTACCAATCCATGAAATTCGACTTTCCTGACGAGGATATTATGACATTGGATAACATTGAAGGTAACGGACCGTATGACGGACCTGAACAAGGATCCCGATGGACCCTGTACTTTGATGGTGCTTCAAATGCACTTGGCAACGGTATCGGCGCGATACTTATCTCTCCAGAAGGTTGCCACACACCTTTCACTGCTAGACTCTGCTTCAGCTGCACCAACAACATGGCCGAGTATAAAGCTTGTATCTTTGGTCTCAAGGCTGCGATTGACTTAGGAATCAAATCTTTGGTTGTGTTTGGGGACTCAGCATTGGTTATCAGTCAAATCAAAGGAGAGTGGGACACTAAACACCCTAATCTCATCCCACACAAATAACATGTCCTGACATTGTTACCTCATTTTGAGCAAATTACCTTCGAGCACTTCCCGCGAGAAGAAAATCATCTAGCAGATGCTCTAGCTACAATGTCTTCCATGTTTAAACTTAACTGGGATAATGAGGCTCCCCAAATTACCATCAAGCGGATGGATGAACCTGCACATTGTCATGAGATTAATACCGAAGAAGTACTGGAACAACCCTGGTTTCACGAAATTAAAAGGTATCTCGAGACTCAAGAATACCCTGAAGGAGCTTCAGTCAATGACAAAAAGTTCTTAAGGAGATTTGCTGCCAAGTTCTTCCTGAGCAACGGTATCCTATACAAGCGCAACCATGATTGTGTTCTGCTTCGTTGTGTGGACAAGGTTGAAGCCGAGCAGATCATGACTGAACTGCATAGTGGCACATTCGGCACCCACTTGAGCGGACATACGATGGCTAAGAAGATCCTAAGGGCAGGCTACTACTGGTCTACCATGGAAGCTGACTGTCATCAATATTCCCGCACTTGTCACAAATGCCAAGTCTATGCGGACAAAGTGCATATTCCTCCGGTTCCTCTCAATGTCCTAACAGCTCATTGGCCATTCGCAATGTGGGGTATTGACATGATTGGAGAGATCAAGCCTACAACGTCTAATGGACACCGCTTCATCCTGGTGGCCATTGATTACTTTACCAAGTGGGTCGAAGAAGCTTCTTTCGCCTCCATTACAAAGAATGTGGTTGCCCGCTTCATCAAGCAGAACCTCATTTGCCGGTACGATATTCCTGACCGAATCATCACGGACAATGATACAAACCTGAACAACACTATGATCACCGCTCTGTGTGAACAGTTAAAAATTTAACATCATAATTCATCTCCCCATAGGCCAAAGATGAACGGTGCTGTCGAAGCCACGAACAAAAATATCAAGAAAATCATTCAAAAGATGACAGTCACCTACAAGGACTGGCATGAGATGTTACTGTTTGCTCTACACGGGTACCGTACCACGGCGCAAACATCAACTGGGGCAACACCCTTTCCTTTGGTATACGGCATGGAAGCTGTCTTACCTATAGAAGTTTAGATTCCTTCCCTGAGAATCATGAAGGACGCTGGTTTGAGTGAAGACGATTGGATTCAGACCCGGCTTGATCAACTTAACTTGATTGACGAGAAGCGACTTACTGCTGTTTGTCATGGTCAGACATATCAAAAATGGATGATCAAGGCTTTCAACAAGAAAGTCAGACGTCAGGTATATCAAGTCGGAGATCTTGTAATCAAACGAATCATCTTGCCACAAAGTGATCCCAGGGGCAAGTGGACTCCTACCTACGAAGGACCATTTATGATAAAAAACATCTTTTCTGGTGGGGCTATGATTCTAACCACCATGGAAGGCGACGACCTGCCACACCCTGCGAACGCAGACATAGTCAAAAGATACTACGCATAAACGACCCGACAAGTTGAAAACCCGAAAGGGCGACTTGGAAAAAAATGGGCATCCCGGCGAATCGAAAACCCGAAAGGGCGGTTCGGGAAAAAATTAGGGATAAACAAAAAAAAATCTGTACACCAGGCAAGTTGAAAACCCGAAAGGGTGACTTGGGCAAAAAAGGGTTTCCCGGTGGATCGAAAACCTGAAAGGGCGATCCAGGCAAAAGTTAGGGAATTAAAGCGTATGACTATGTCTCGTCAGATCACTTTAAGGACAATCCCTTCACGGACAAACTCCAACCTTCTGATCAATCCAATCATCTGCAGACAAAGCAACAAATGGACAAGATACTTAGAGTTGCGAAGGCTATAGCAGAATGGGAACCCCATAGAATTGTTACACATAGCCATCTTTCTTTGTATAAATTTTTCTCAACTTTATGACGACATTCTCTTACTAGGATGTCTGTCTCCTTTGTACAAAATGCTTACACAAAGTTAATACAAAGTTACTTCAATGTGCAGAAACCTGTTTGCCTTTTCTTTCTTTTTTACACTCGTGTTTTATTTGAAAACGTCCAATGATTTATTAAATGAGCATATGCATTTGGAACATAAATACTGCTTACAAATAAAACGAAATGAGAAAGAATAATTATTGATAGGATGGAATTATAGGAAAGTGTCTTTAGGCTATTCCAGGAGAAATTCTCCGCAATACATCATCCAGATCCTAGGCGGAACTAAAGCTTTGAAATACATATCCCCAGCGGAGTTAAGTTTCAAGGATCCCCATCAGAGTTGAGTGTTCAAATTCCCAATCCATAGTGGAGCAAAACTTTGAACTACAAACCCTTAGTAAGAAGGAAACTTTCTTCCCCAACAGAGTCAAACCTTCGACCTTTGAACGCCAGTGAAGACCATCCAGTTTCCTCCCTTTTCCCCAGAGAGTTGCTTTTAAACCAGATAATTCCTCAGAAAGTTATTTTTAAACTTTTTCCCAGTGAGGTCGCCAATCAAACCAGCACGTCACTAAGACCCCTAGCGGAGAGGAAACTTTGAGCTGTCAATCCCCAGCTGAAACCATTCAGTTTGCCCCTGATATCCTCAATAGAACGGAGTTTCTCATTCTTGCTTCCCCAGTAGATTGGCATACACCCAAGCTCCTGATATTCCCGACAGAATGAGGATTCTCATTCTCAAAGTGGCATACAACCTAAGCTACTGAATTTCTTCCGAGCAGGAATAAGCTTTTTCAGAGTCCTGAGCTTACTCTCCAGCAGGATAGCTACTCCCCAAAAGTATAGCTATTCCCCACAGAGTTTTTACTCCCCAACAAAATCAAGATTCTCATCCTTGATTCTCCAGTGAAGTTTCCAAGGCCTTCCTTACTCTCAGCATAAATTTGTTAGAGTTTTTAATCCCCTACAGATCGAAGGTTCTCGTTCTTGACTCCTCAACACAAGTTCCCCTAGAAGAATGAAGATTCTCATTCTCAATTCCCCCATGGAGCTTTCAAATATTCCCCAACGGAGTTCTCCTCAAACAACGAAATAGGAATCCCCAGTAGATTGGCATATAACCTAAACTCCTGCTTTTCCCAGCAGTATAGCTTCTCCCCGCAGAGGTTGTCAAAAAAACTTGAAGACACACATACTCTTCAACAATGGTCCAAGATTTATCTTCCCCGACGGCAGTCAAAGACTTTATTATCTCCAGCTATCCAGGATTTATCTTCCTCAGCAAGACAACTCATTAGCTTACATGCGCATACATTGCATTCATATATCATAAATATTGATGTAACACATATTTTGCATCATACATTTCAGGCAACATAACTTTGTGTTTCAACTAATATTTTACCCTTTTAAGGATAAGATTAGCAAGTATTAAACTTCAAGGACTTCTGAAAACAGTTTAAGGGTGCTTCCAAACACGGATGTTAATCTATTGCTTATTCAACTCCAGAATCATGAAAACAGTTTATGGGTGCTTCCAAACATGGATGCTAATCTATCGCTTGTTCAGATTCAGCTCATGAAAACAGTTTACGGATTCTCCAAACACGGATGCTAATCTATTGCTTATTCAAACCCCCAGCTCAGAGACGTTCCAGACATGGATACCTTTCTGATACTCATTCTTTCACCTACAACATACAGTTCAATAAACATTCTTGGATGGCATCTTTAAGCCCATCTCCGACAAGATTCTGTCACATCTCCAAATGGAATTTTTAAGCCCATTCCCTCAACTATGTTTGACGAGTGCAAATTTATGGGCACTCTAGTGTCCAATCATCTTTTACCTTCGAGTCGCGAACGGCAAAATGGCCAATCTAACTCTTCAGGTTCAAGAAGATTGAACAGGGGCAGCTGTTGTACCCCAAAATTTGCCCTCCCTTTTTCACAAGAAATCACAACCCTAGGGTTATCTCTAATTTTTAAGATTGGCACAGAAATCGATCAAACAGACTTTTCTTTGGCATTAAATCAAGAATCAGGGTTTCTCTCGCATTTCTCAGAAGAAATTGAATCCTCAGAAATTCAGTTTACTATTACATTGTTTTCACACTTTTTCAAGTTTGCTGAAAGGTTAACTGATTGTTCTCAAGGCCTGATTATTTGGGATAAGAGATAGGAGCTGAGACTGTTATTTGGAATATCAAGACAACTGCTTGTTAATGGAATGCAATGTTTGTCGGTTAATGGAATGCTTGCTTGTTTATTATACAATGCGTATTGTGATTGGAATACTGATGCAAGGTTATGAGATTACAAAGTTTTTTGGATTACTTGGATTTTAAGTTATCTGTATTGGAAATGCTGGAATGCAGTTTCAGTTATTTTAAATCAGGAATCTTAAATAATAAGTGAAGACTTGAAGAAAAAAATGGCAAGATTATTGGACAGTAAATGATTTTATTGGATATCAGTTTGCCTCACAAAGATTTTTCAGAGGATTGATACAAAAATAATTTATTATTTGAATATTGTAAGTTTTTACAACTTATAGTATTTAAAAAAAAATAAATGTTACAATTAATGGAAAAATATATCTAATCTAAGCCTAAGCCTCCATTGCTCCATTGCTCCATTGCTCAAAGTCTCCAGCTTCTACTACTTTGTCGCCGTCCAAATTGCACTCACATGAAAAAGACAAAGTAAAAGAAGATTAGTACAGTTAATTGAAAAGAATTTTCAAACAGAAAAAGAAAGGAAAAATTCATCATTAAAATTTGTCGTATGGAATCAGAGTGCTTATTTTTCATCACGTTTTATTTTTCTCTTTGCAAATCACAAGAAGATTGCTCTTCTTGGTTCACAAAGAAAAAATAAAAGTGCAAAAGAAGAATGCAAACAAAGCAAAAATTATTCAAATGCAACAGGCGCCAAACTGTACAAACAACACAAGAAAGGTGCCAAGCATAGGCCAAAATATCAAGCTACATTACAAAGCAAAGTAGGAAAACTGAAGCATAACCAAATATACAAAGCAAGGCAAACTGGAACCTATTGTACAAACAGCACAAGCACAAGGCGCCAAACTGCATAAGCAAACTGAACAAAACAGATTGGATACAAATGTAGCAATGCAGCATGATAGCAGAAAAATGCAGCAGGATGGCAGTAAAAGGCAAGAGGCAATCCAAAATCACAAGTCAAGACTTGTTTTAGCTTGTCATCATTTTCCAGTAAAAGGGAAAATTTTTCAGAAAAAAGACAAAAAGAAAATCTGTTTATGTCATTGAGAGAGAAAGAGAGAAAAGGGAGTACCTTTTTGGTATTTGTACAGTTGGCTAAAAAAATGGATCAAGATATAATACCATAAAAACAGCAAGAAGAAAAAACCCAGTGGTTTCAAACACAAACCATAAGTCCCAGCCTGCTAACCAAAAGTAGAGTGTGGTTATAAGACAAAACTGCAAGCCAAGTCAAAACACAAGTTAAAAACCTGTTAAACTTATGAACAAGAAACCAAACTGAAAATATACAAAAGCAATTCCTCAACTCTCCAAACGACACAACCATAAAAATACATCCAACAGTTTCTCCTCAAACCACAAACCTATTAACAAACAGCCAAGCATGTCAAACAAACCACAAACATGTTAACCAACAGCCAAGCATAGTAGTTTCTCCAAAAATCACAAAACTGCCTATCCAAGCCAGCCAACACCATAAACCTGTTGCCAAACAAACTCAAAGAAACTGCATAACAGTTTCACAAATCAAACAAAAACCACAGCAAGACTGTAACTGCACAACAATTCCAAAAACCTGCAGAATAACTGCATAGCCAAACAACCAGCAAAACTTGCCAAACTGCAGAACCAAACTTCCTAAGTTTCCAAACCCCCAACAACAAGTTTCAGAACAAGTATCATCATCAACATCAACATTCAAGAAAAAGGAAGAGAATTTCAGAAGCAACAAACATCAACAAAAATCAGTTTCAGAACGCTCATCATTAACAATCATACCAACAATCAAGTTTCAGAAATACATCATCATCAACGAAAAAACATCAACAAAAGAGTTTCAGAAGCTATCAATCACAAACAAAGGTTTCAAAACACAGTTTCAGATTATCACATCATCATCAACATCAACATTCAAAAAGAGAAAGAAAGAGAAATCAGAGTTTGAGAAGCATAGAAACAAGTTTCAGAACTGAAAATCATTCACCAACAACAAAAAAAACAAGAAGTTTCAGAACATTGAATCATCATAAACCAACATCAACATTCAGAAGAGAGAAATCAAAGTTTTAGAGTAGTATCATCATCAACAAAGGAAAGAGATACTAGAAAAGCACGCCTTGCCTTCATCACTTCCTCCTCCTACCTCTAGCCGCCAAGGAGCGCCGCCAGTCCAACCTCTCTCTTTCATCACAGAGGAAATCCCACAAGTATACTTCTCAAACCTTTTTCTGCGTGTTAAGGCATAAACACCAAAGATCAAACAACGAAAACTGTAAAATCAAACTAGAACAACATAAGCAAACATGAACAAACTGTTAAAGTCAGAAGGAGAACGAATCGTACCATTTTAGAACCAAAGCCATGGATCACTGTGAGGAGATGAGAGAAGGAGGTGGCACTCCGGAAGTTAGGGCTTAGGAGGGGATCAGAACCCTAGAGTGAGAGAGATGAAGAGAAGAAGCGAGAGAGAGAGAGAGAGCGGCGCCGCTGTGAAGCCAAACGTATGAACCCTAATTTCTTAAACCCTAACAAAAACATTGTAAACCAATGCCTTGGGCCTGTCCTCCCCATCCCTTAAGCCCATAACAATTGTTGATACTCCCTTCCATTCTGACTCACCCCCTCATTTCTTTTTTTTCTTCATTTTGGGCTTAACCTCAAACCCTCAAATCTCTTAAGGCCCATTCTACTTGTTTTTATTTTTTGATTCAATTTAATTTATTTTATTGTGTTAAAATAATATACTAACATTTAAAACTTTTTTTGTAAAATAAACCAGTTTCTTTTATTAGTTTATTTAAATCATTTTTTTTATATACATGGTAAAAATATTTAAAAAAAACAAAACTTTTAAATTGATTTAGTTAGTTTGCTTCCTTTAAGTTTTTTTATCATTTGATTAATAAAATACAAAAAGAATAATAATAATAATAAAATATTTAATCTTTCTTTTTTAGAATAGATTTTTATTTGTTTATTTTTAAATAAATACATGCATTTCATAATTGATTGATTTTTCTTATTTTTATAATTTGTTATAGCTTTATATTTGAATTGAGACGATTCGATTTGGTTGTAATATTTAGACATTATTATTCTTGAGAGACTCATCCCCATTTGTAAATAATTGTACCCCCATCCCCGGATACTTTTGTAATAGTTTAGATTTTTAATTCTCGCACTTTATGCTTTCAAATATGCCATGATTAGAGATTAAGGTTTGTATGCGAAAATCCAAAATTAATCGCTAGATGACGTAATACAAAACCTAAATGCATGAAAATGACAAACACAATTCACACGTGCACCTCTAGGGTAACCTCGCTTGTTGCCTCGGAAATGCAATCATGTCACTCGAATATGAGACACTCTAGCAAATTCCCCTTCGATAAACAAAGATCGTAGTCCCTCGATGTTGCCTTTGATAAAACGATCTCATCCCTTACAAAATTTCTAGAGCGTCTCACAAGTTGCTTTCAATGATTGTATGCGATGACCCGCGCCCGTCCCGTTTAACATCCTAATACAAGGTTGTTTACCAAATGCAATGGTAAAAAAACACTGTCAAAAGGGTTAAAAACATATAGGAAATATCTTTGAGTAAAATAGGGTAGATAACTCTTAGTTACTTGATCAAAATCTTGCAAAACATCCTTGCTATTTTCAAACACACTTCACAACACAATTCAAAACATTTCCCAAAAACAAACTTTCAAACATTGGAACATCTTTTCAAAAAGACAAACACTTTTGTATATATTCAAACAAGAATCATTACAAAGGTTGTGTCGTACCCAAAAATTTTCCCTCTCATTTCATCAACATTTTTTCATCACAAGACTCTTGGAACTCAAGATCAAGCTAGAGTTTGCTCTGCTCAAGACACCTTCTTGCATTGTTGACCTAGATTAGGGTTTGAGTTTGCACAGGGATGTTTTGACCTACAATGCCCAAAACGACTTTCATATTTCATGTTGGACTCACAAGTTTGTCCATACCAAGTTTCAAGCCTTGATTCAAATTGTTGCCCAGTCAATTGGACAGTTGACCTAGAAATCAGCTGTATTGGGGAAAAAGTCAACTGTGGCCAATTGATAGTCAAACTTCATGGATTTTGACCCACATCAACATTATGAACTCATATTAACCATTTGATCAAGTTTGGATCACAATTCCACAAGAAATTTGATCAGATCACCAAAAGGGCAAAATGGTCATTTTTAGGGTTTTAACTGCACAAGGGCAATTTTTGACTGTTGGACCTAGCTAATGGCAAATAAAGATCAACCATGGACAAAAGGACTAAATGAGATTTTATTGACCTATTCAACAAGTTCAAAAGATCTCAAATGCAGAGGATTGACAGATGAATTTTTCAGTCAACTGATCAAAATTTGACTGTACACTGAAAAGTCAAACCTTGACTTTTTGGTCAAAATCAAGTGCCAAGGGTCATTTTTCATCAATACATGTCAAATTATGAAACTTGTTCATCAAGAAACCCAAAAATGCAAATTAGGGTTTAAAATGGAAATTTTCCTAACTTAGAATTTTTCTAAGTTATAAAATTTTCTTATTTTTTCCTAACTTTGTCCCATTTTTTCACCAAGATGCAAATGGATTCAAACGAAACTTGCAACATGAAAGTTGTAGTCCATCACAACTTCTACAACTTTGATTCACAAAGTTTTCTCAAAAGAGGCTTGTATCTCAAGTTATGATTTTTGGAACAAGGGTACCTAAAACTTTTAACTTAGAGAAATTTTGCCCTAGTTTAGGCAGAATTTTGACCCATCTTCTTGGCCATTTTTCACATAGTTCCACTTGGAGTTTCAAGTTGCATTTCAATGATGGATTATATTACATGTTGAAAGCTTTCAAAATTGTCCAAGAACTCCTCAAACACCTTTGTGGTTAGGGAGAATCGAATGCTTGAAGTTGGCGAAAACTCACTTTGATCCATGGCCAATACATGTTCATACCAAGTTGCAAATCTGACCAAGATAGATTTGTACACAATTACAGGCCTCAAAACCAGTTTGTACTCGATAATTTAATGCATACCCATTTAGATAATGCATTGTCTTGGTCATTAGGGTATTGTACACAAGTTTAATCCCTAAATGGTAAAAGGCATAGTTCCATTTTTGCAAAAGATATGCTTTATGTCAAACCATGATCTTTGAAGCATGGGGCCATATCTATGAAGCAAGATCAAATCCACAAATTGCAAGTATCAAGGAGATGGTATGCATCATACAAGATAGAGTGTACAGGCCTGCATTGAACAGTTACACTTTCTTGCTTCACAAAGAAGAAATTTGTCCAAATCTTGCCAACTTGAAAACCAGTCCATGATAGCTTAAACAAATATTGCAAACACATTTCACACAACCCTTTGAGCCATAAACACGAGCTCTTCACCACTCAAACCTCCTTGTACACAAAATCCACATTTTTCTGCAAAACATGGCAAGCCCTGCAGAATCACTCATATCTCCACTTTCCCTCGTGCGTTTTGCCTCAAACTTGTTCCAATACCTTCCATTCAACTCACCTAAACTATTCCAGACCTCCATTGCCAACTGTTACTCCATTAACACACATTGCCATTTTTGTTTGGAAGCTTTGCAGGTTGAGTTCTGTAGCACGATTCAGGCTACTTCAAAATAAACCAAGCATTGGGAAAGCTTCAGTGGACATTAGGAAAGCTCAAAAGAACCTCAAGCACCATTGAAAGTTGCTACATTGTCCAGCTCGAAGTCAACTGAAACAGGTATTTCATGAACTTCTATCTCTCTATTTAGGAATAATTAGACTTAGGTTTGTGAATGAAAGATGTTGTATTCATATCCCTGAAACCATACATGTGCTTAGTTTTCATTTATATTAATCGTGCTAGGAGAATTTCATCCATGAACTTTCTGAAAAAACTAGGTTAAGAATTAGGGCCATAGAAATTCTCTCTGGGCTTTGAGAGTTAGCTTAAGTTTTTTATATGGTTAGATTCGTTGTTTGATGCTCTACAAGTTTCATGTTATGAGTTTTGTCAAAAAAGCACAGAATCAGGAGATAGCATTTTGTACATGGCACGCGCGCGTTTCTGTCTAGAGGAAGAAGATGAAGTTGGTTTTGGACTGGGCCTGTACAGGCTTACTTTTGGCACCCCCTCTTTTCTTTTTATACCCCATGGCCTATTTCTTGTATATTTGTCATTTTTGCATTTTTATTTCATTTCTGATTTTGATATTTTATTTTCTAATATAAAAAATACTTAAAAAATATTTTCATAAATTTTTGTATTTATTTGGTATTCATTTTAATTATTTCTAGTATTAATACATTAAATACTTTATATTCATTCTGTTTAAATTTAAAAACAATGTCAAAAATAAAAACACTTTTATTTATATTTATTATTTTTATATACATTTGAAAATATTTTCTTGAAATATATACATTTTTGTAAATAATTTATTTTATTTTTATACACACTTAATATATTTAATATGTATATACATATATACTATATTTTATTAAATAATTAGAACGAAAATACAAAAATAATACATTTTTATTTTTATTAATATTTCATACTAAAAATACCCATTTTTTAATATACTTTTATTTTTACACAAATTGATGTATTATTGTATAGAAATAATAAATAATACTATTTATTTGAGAAATTAGGGTTTTTTCCCTAAAGACAACAATAATTAAATTGACTTTTTATTTATTTACATTTCACATTAAAAATATTTTTTACATACATAAAAAATTCTTTTTTTGCATAATACATTTTATTTAATATTTATTTATTGTATTTATTTAAATATTGTACATTTAATTGTTATGCCTTATACATTCAATTTGGTTGTAATAATTTAGAATTTAATTTCTTGTCAAAATAATCCCCAATTCAAATTTGTACCCCCTCCCTATATCATGTTGTAATAGTGTAGAATTTAAATTCTCGCACCTTTAAATGCTTTCAATTATGCCATGGTTAGACTTAGGGTTTGTATGCAAAATCAAATTAACAAATAGTTTGACCTAATCAAAGATAAAAATGCATGAAAAATAAACACAATGCACACTTGCACCCCTAGAGTTACAATCCACTCGTTGCCTTCAAAAATGGGCCATGATATGCATGTCAAGTACTTTGGCGAAACAAAAACAAAACAAAGATCATAGTCCCTCGATGACGCTATCTGAGTTGCCTAAACAAAATGATCAAGTCCCTCAAGAAAATTGCCAAAAATACTTGACACTATTGCTATCATGGTCTATACGATGACCCACGCCTGTCCCGTTTAACATCCTAATACAAGGTTGTTCACCAAATACAATGGTGAAACAACACTGTTAAAAGGGTTAAAAATATAAGAAAGATCTTTGAGTAAAATAGGATAGACAGCTCTTAGTTACTTGATCAAAACTTGCAAAAATATCCTTGTTATCTTCAAAACACACTTCACAACACAAATTTCAAAACCCTACTTTCAAACAATGAAAACTTTTCAAAAGACAAAAACACCTTTGTATACATTCAAACAAGAATCATTACAAAGGTTGCCACAACGATGGCCTCTTTTCAAAACATCTTTCAAAACCACACACAAAGCACCATTTCAAACAATTGAAGAGCACCATTTCGAACAATTGAAAAGCAAAGCAAGTGATCTAGGCAAGTAACTAAGAGCCCATGGATAACCATGGATATAAAGGGTGCTAATACCTTCCCTTTCTATAATCTACTCCCCGAACCCAAAAAAACATCTCAAAGGTCTTTCCTGTGATTTTTGACCTTTCATTAGGATAAAATAAAAAGTCGGTGGCGACTCTTGCTAAACCGAAACATTTGCGAACACAAATGCAAAATCCCAAGTCAGTTCGCCCACCGTATCCCAGAACTGGCGACTCTGCTGGGGACTTAAATTTAAAAGTGGAGTAACTTTAGGGCCTAGATATCCCATTGCATGATTATATTGTTTGCCTTGATTTCTTTATATTTGGTTCTTTTGTTTGGGTTTGAAATCCTCCACCCGGATTTGGGGAACATTCATAGGTAAATAGCAATACGTTGTGGAAACTGTGCGGGGTATACTGACATGGTTGACGCAATAGCTATATTAGTGCAACATATTTGTGAGTACCAGTAGCCTTTGAGTCAATCAAAGAGAATACGGGGCCGCTGAGTGATGTCATGAAGCACTAATGAACTCTTAGAACCTTACTTGACCATCTTGGCCTTTTATTAGGGGTAGTGAGATGACCGGCTTTGGTGCAGTCCGAATTTGGTAGATACTCGATACTACACTCATTGAGGGTTGTTTTCTTGGAATATTTTGGTCGCTAGTTAAGTGGCTAAACCAAAACAATGAACATAGAAAACAATCCAGTGATATTGAGCTCCTTAGAACCCGGTTTCTATTTATAGGACAGGTTTGAGCCAACTAAACTCAAGAGGGTATTTACCTGTGAAACCTCATGCAAGCCTGAAACTAGGATTTTATGTGATTTGCTTGTACATGTGTTTGTGCATACATCATGAACATCATAAAGCATCATATGCATCCACTAACCATTTAAAGGGTTTGGATCTTCATCTTTGTTCTTGTTTTGTAGGTCATGGAATCTCTTCGCAGGAAAATAATTCAAGCCAACCTTGTAAGAATCCCTCCTCAACTCAAGGAGCTCACTTCTAGGATTCTAGAGAATTCTCTCTTCAGTGAAAGACATGGTAGACTTCTCAGCTTGGTCAACTCCAACATTGAAGAAGACATGGTGAAAGTTCTCTTCCAGTTCTTTGACCCCCTACACCACTGTTTCACCTTTCCTGATTACCATCTAGTACCTACTTTGGAGGAATTTTCTCAACTCCTGAGAATTCCTATTCTTCATCAACTACCCTACAACGGTACGGAAAAAGAACCAAAGCCTGAAGATGTTGCTCAAGCATTACACTTGCAACCATCTGACATCAAGGGACATTGGGAAACCAGAAGTGGTGTCAAGGGTTTCATGGCAAAGTTTCTGTTTGAGAAGGCACAAGACTACTGGAATTCTCTTGATCTACAAGCCTTTGAAGAGATTGTGGCACTCCTCATCTATGGGTTTGTCCTGTTCCCAAACCCTGACCAACTTATAGATGTCAATGCTGTCAAGATTTTCCTATCCAGGAATCCTATACCTACATTGCTTGGGGACATCCTACACCCATTTTACACATGAACAATGAGGAAAAGAGGTGTTCTGATGTGCTGTACTCCTCTCTTAGCAAGGTGGTTTATTTCTCACCTTCCACAATCAGTTTTGAAGAATGAGCAGGGTTTAAGGTGGTCACAACGATTGATGACCCTCACCCATTCTGATGTACATTGGTGTTCTCGGTCTAGAGAAAATGCCATCCTCATTGATCATTGTGGGGAATTCCCTAATGTCCCACTACTTGGCGTTAGGGGAGGTATTACCTACAACCCCTGTTTAGCTCTAAGACAATTTGGATATACTCGGAGGGATGGCCCTCATGACATGCTGATTCCTGACCTAGTTTTTGACTTCGACAACGATGCGCAAGGACTTCGACAAAGATTCATCAGAGCTTGGAGGATGCCCAACAAGGTGGATAGTAAGACACTGGGGCACAAGAATTCCATCCCCCTTGATCCTTATCTCAAGTGGGTACGAACCCGCGCCCAGAATCTTATGATGCCATACCCTCACATTCTCCCCTTGATCAAAGAGCCTATTATGGAAGGAGAGGTTCCATACACCATCCTACATCCTGACAAGCCAACATCATGGGAAGAAATGCAAAAGAGTTGGATCCAACTCAAGGAAGAACGAAATACTTTTGAAGCCAACTTCTATGCCAGTGAGAAGAAGGTTTTAGAGCTTACCCGCAGACTTCATGAGGAGGAAACTCTCAACACTTACATTGCACCAAAGAGGATGCGCAATGTCTTTTTACATTAAGAATTTTGTAATATTTTGCCCATGGGGCACTTATGTACTAACAATTTCTTCTTAATATGACGTGTGTTCCTTTTTGTTTGCAACAAATTTGAATGTCTGGATCCTTGAAAGCATTACATGAATAACATACAATTCATCATATGCATAAACACGTCTTCACACTAGGTTTCCTTATCTTTCTGCTGTTTATTTCAGCAAGATGAATTTGGAGCAGACAGTTAAGGATCTGCATGCACAAAATTCTCAATTCCAACAACTCCTTATGACCTTAGCAAAGGGTCAAGAGGATCTGAAAGCACTTTTGGAGAAGAATAAAGAGAAAAAGAAGAAGAGGCTCGGAGTAGCCACTTTTGGAAGAAGGTTTGAAAGCAATGCCAGGAAGGTTCTCGAGTTCCCCTCAATGTCTGACGAAGGGGCTGGTAAAGGAAAAGGGGTTGCGGTACCGTCTGAATCTGAAGTTGAAGAGGAGGAAGAGGAAGAAGACGAAGACTACTCCGAACAACAATATCCCCCTGCAGATGATAAATATAAGAATCTTGAGGATAGACTGGCAGCCATGGAGTTGCAAAGGGTACCTGGTTTAGATTTTGAAGAACTAGGGTTGGTAGCTGGGATCGTTATCCCTCCCAAGTTCAAAGTACCAACATTTGCTAAGTATGACGGACTATCCTGCCCAAAGATGCACCTGAGATCGTATGTCAGAAAGATCCAATCCCACTCATCTGACAAAGACCTCTAGGTATATTTTTTCCAAGACAGTTTGTCTGACACGCAACTAGATTGGTTCTATCAACTCGAGAGATCAGAAGTTCACAATTGGGAAGACTTAGCTTCCGCTTTTTACCGTCAATACCAATACAATGCTGATTTGGCGCCCACTCGTACTCAATTACAGAGTATGGGGATGGATTCCAATGAAGGATTTAAAGAGTATGCCTAGAAGTGGCGTGATCTGGCTGGAAGGGTGCAGCCACCGTTGTCGGATAGGGAGCTAGTTGACATGTTTCTGGGGACCTTGTCTGGCCCTTTCTTCAATCATTTAATTGGAAGTTCTTCCGCGGGATTTACTGAACTAATTTTGACCGACGAAAGGGTCGAGGCCGGTATTAAAAGTGGTAAGATTCATAAGGATACCTCTGCGTCCGCCGCTATTAAGAAAGCCTTCCCAGCTAAGAAGGAAGCCTCTGCTGTGTATTCTCAGAAAGGTCAGGGAAGAACCGAGCGCCGGCCAACTGTAGGGGCTGTGATGATTCAAAACTCTTCAAATGATCAACCTCGTAACAATCAGTCAAGACCTAATCAACAACGGGTAGAAAGGCCACCACGGCAGTTCACCCGAATCAACATGACGCTCGCTCAAGTACTCCCTCACTTGTTAAAGCTGAATCTTACCAGTTTAAAGGAAGTACCAAAGAACCCTAACACCTCCTCTCCATACTACCACTCCAATGCCAAGTGTGCCTACCACTCTGACAGTGCTGGGCATGATACTAATAATTGTTGGGCGCTTAAGAACAAAATCCAGGACTTGATTGACGCCAAGGAAGTAGAATTTGATGCTCCTGAGAAGCCAAATGTGATTTCTGCTCCGATGCCCAAGCACGGTAATAATGTTCATGCTGTTATGGAGGACCTTCATGTTACTGATGTTGTTGACCTATTGACGTTGTTACTTGCAATTAAAGAGAATTTGATGAGAGTTGGGATCTTTCCTGGTTGTGGAAAAGACTGCTATTTTTGTTTGAACATACGAGGTGATTGCCCAATGTTGAAGTCAGGTGTCCAACGCCTGATGGATACCCAAGAGATACTCTTCCAGAAGACCCCTGTTGATACCTTCACTACTGTTACACCTGCTACTTTTGCTACTTCAACCAACGATATTGCAATCATAACCATTTCCGACAATCCTCCCAAGGCTTGAAAAAGGCCTGTCAGGATTACGCCCGACCTTAAGTTTGTACCTTTAAAAATCACCATGCCGGGACCTGTCCCGTATCAATCTAGCAAAACGATACCTAGGAACTATGAGGGAGAAATCTTCTACCATGGTATCAAACAGATTGAGGCAGTCCAAGAGATTTCTGAAGAAGAAGACCCTGATATAGGGAATATTGCGGGTACAAGCAAGATAACCCACAGCGGCTGGATCTTTTCTCTGGAGATTGCTCCCCCTCGAGCAGTTTTCGGACCCTCGAAAGCTTCTGCACCTGTTAAGTCATCTGTACGAGACCCGATAATTGAAGAATTGGATGCTCCTGAAGTAAGACCATCTGCTGATAATACCGATAAGGGTAAGGGGATACTGGAAGAGCCTTTCAAGACGAAGGCTCATGCTGTGGTGATCCCCGAAACCACTCAGAAAGAAATGGATGAAATCTTGAAAATAATCAGAAAGAGTGACTATGACATCGTGGAACAGTTAGGGCAGACCCCTTCTAAAATTTCAATGTTGGCTCTTCTACTTTGTTCTAAGGCCCATGCTAAGGCCCTGATCAAATTTTTGAAGGCGGCACATGTACCCCAAGAGACTTCGGCTGACCAATTTCAGGAGTGTGTGGCCAGCCTTACTGCTGATAATGGCCTTGGCTTTTCCGATGCTGACTTGACTCCCAAAGGAAGGAAACACAACGACGCGCTACATGTTTCAGTTGAATGCAGGGGAACCACCCTCGCCCATGTCTTAGTTGATACTGGTTCTTCCTTGAATGTGCTGCCGAAGAAATCCTTAGACCGTTTGGACTGCGAAGGATTGACCCTCAAACCTAGTAACATCGTTGTTAGGGCCTTTGATGGGTCCAAAAGAATGGTTCATGGAGAGGTTGACATTCCTATCAAAGTAGGCACAGAAGTTTTTAACTCCACCTTTTACGTGATGGAAATCCGTCCGTCATATTCGTGTTTGTTAGGAAGACCGGGGATCCATTATGTCGGGGCAGTTACCTCCTCTTTGCACCAAATGATGAAATATCCTGTTAAGGGTAAGATTATAACAGTGCACGGAGAGGAAGAGTACATGATAAGTCATCTCAATTCCTTCCGCTATGTGGAGTTGGATGGCGAGTTCATCGAAACGCCTTTCCAACATTTTGAGGAAGCTTCTCCTGAGGTAGCAGCTGCGAAGACAATGGTTGAGGTGCCTATCATTCCCAAGCATGTGCCTAGGATGGCATTTCTCAAGGACGCAGAGGCGGTGATCAAAGAAGGGAGGAGCACAGTATGGGGGTAATTGCCTGACTTTCCCCATAAGACGGACAAATTTGGACTAGGGTTTACAACTGCAGGACAAAAAGCTATGCGTCGCTCCAAGACTGGAAGGCCACCTGTAAGGATCACTCACCATGAAGTTATTGCTGTTGAAGATGAAGATGAAGAGAGCAACTTCGAAGATTGGATTTTTCCGACCGTCGAAGGGGGTCTAAATAACTGGGAAGCAAAGGATTTTATTCCCATCACCTTTATCAACCAGTAATTTTATCTTTGAACAATTTCTTATTTCGGTCTGTAATAACTAAAATAATTCGTACACAATTTTCACCTCATGCCTTGCCCAGGGCATGTAGGTCCATTTGTAAGGGCTTGATTTTGTTCATTATCATATGCCATGTTTTAATGAATCATTGGACGTTTTTCATTTATAAACTCTTCATTTTATTTCCTTTTGTATTTTTGTTTGTTTAAGGATGGCTATCCCTTACACACACCCACACTCACAAATGCAGGTACCCATCCACTCCGGATTCCATGGGTGACTATTCTTCTTTAGCCTTTGATAACTCTGAAGATTTGGTCAATCATGCTGAGTACGAAGTTGACGAAGACTGTGAAGTGCCGGGAGAGTTAGCCAGACTTTTGCAACAAGAAGAGAGGGCTATTCTGTGTCATGAAGAGTTGCTAGAAACCATCAACTTGGGGACAGAGGAAGACAGGAAGGAGGTAAAAGTGGGTGCCAACCTGGAACCAAATGTCAAGGAGCGCTTAGTGCAGTTGTTGAATGAATATGTTGAAATCTTCGCCTGGTCTTATGAATACATGTTGGGACTAGACACAGATATCGTGGTCCACTGTCTCCCTACAAGAGAAGACTGTCCACCGATTAAGCAAAAGGTCCGCCAAATGAGGCCTGACATGTCCGAGAAGATCAAAGCTGAGGTAATGAAGCAATTCAACGCTGGCTTTCTGGCTGTTACTTCCTATCCACAATGGGTTTCTAACATTGTGCTCGTGCCTAAGAAGGACGGCAAAGTCAGAATGTGTGTGGACTATCGGGATTTAAACAGGGCTAGCCCTAAAGACGATTTTCCACTACCACACATCAACATCTTGGTTGACAACACAGCTCAACACAAGGTTTTTTCCTTCATGGACGGATTCTCGGGATACAACCATATCAAAATGGCCCCCGAGGACATGGAGAAAACTACTTTTGTCACGCAATGGGGTACCTTCTGCTACAAAGTGATGCCATTCGGACTGAAGAATGCAGGGGCAACCTATCAACGCGCCATGGTAGCTTTATTTCATGATATGATACATCATGAAATCGAAGTTTACGTAGACGACATGATAGCTCGATCACAGACAGAAGAACAACACCTTGACCATTTGCAAAAGCTATTTTCCAGGTTGAAGGAGTATAAGCTCAGACTGAACCCAAGCAAGTGCACTTTTGGGGTTAGGTCTGGTAAACTTTTGGGATTTATTGTCAGCAACAAAGGCATTGAGGTTGATCCAGCTAAAGTAAAGGCTATACAAGAAATGCTTGCCCCCCGTACTGAAAGGAGGTTAGGGGATTCTTGGGATGCTTAAACTATATCGCAAGGTTCATCTCTCACCTGACATCTACCTGTGAGTCAATTTTCAAACTGTTGAAGAAAGATCAAGTAGTTGAATGGAACAATGATTGTCAAGTTGCTTTTGATAAGATCAAGGAGTATTTGCTGGAACCTCCTATCTTGATGCCACCCGTCGAAGGACGGCCGTTAATCATGTATCTGACTATTTTGGATAACTCAATGGGGTGCGTACTGGGACAACATGACGAGTCTGGCCGAAAAGAGCATGCCATTTATTACCTTAGCAAAAAGTTTACCAATTGTGAGACTCGCTACTCACTGCTCGAGAAAACTTGCTGCGCTTTGGTATGGGCTGCTTGCCGGCTAAGACAGTATATGTTGACTCATACCACTTTGCTGATTTCCAAAATGGATCCGATCAAGTATATCTTCGAGAAGCCTGCTTTATCTGGGAGAATCGCTAGATGGCAAATGATCCTGACTGAGTATGATATCCACTATACTACCCAAAAAGCTATAAAAGGGAGTGTAGTAGCTGACCATCTAGCTCATCAAGCCATCGAAGATTACCAATCTATGAGATTTGACTTCCTTGACGAGGACATCATGACATTGGACAACATTGAAGGTAACAGACCATATGACGGACCTGAACAAGGATCCCGGTGGACCCTGTACTTTGATGGTGCTTCGAATGCACTTGGCAACGGTATCAGTGTGGTACTCATTTCTCCGGAAGGCTTCCATACACCCTTCACTTCCCGACTTTGCTTCAGCTGTACCAACAACATGGCTGAATATGAAGCTTGCATCTTTGGTCTCAAGGCTGCTATAGACTTAGGAATCAAATCTTTGGTCGTATTTGGGGACTCGACTTTGGTTATCAGTCCAATCAAAGGAGAGTGGGACACCAAGCATCATAATCTTATCCCATACAAGGAACATGTCTTGACGTTGTTACCTCATTTCGAGCAGATTACCTTCGAGCACTTCCCGCGAGAAGAATATCAGTTAGTCGATGCTCTGGCTACAATGTCTTCCATGTTTAAACTCAAATGGGATAACGAGGCTCCCCAAATTACCATTGAGCGAATGGACGAACCTGCGCACTGTCATGAGATTGATACCGAAGAAGTAGTGGAACCACCTTGGTTTCATGAAATCAAAAGGTATCTCCAAACTAGAGAATACCCCGAGGGAGCTTCCGTCAATGACAAAAAGTTCTTAAGGAGATTTGCTGTCAAGTTCTTCCTAAGCAATGGCATCCTTTATAAGTGCAGCCATGATTGTGTTTTACTTTGTTGTGTGGACAAGGTTGAAGCAGAGTTGATCATGACCGAAATACATAGTGGCACATTTGGAACCCACTTGAGCGGACATATGATGGCTAAGAAGATTCTAAGGGTAGGCTACTACTGGTCTACCATGGAAGCTGATTGTCATCAACATTCCTGTACCTGCCACAAATGCCAAGTCTATACCGATAAGGTACATATTCCTCCTATGCCTCTCAACATTCTGACAGCTCCTTGGCCATTCGCAATGTGGGGCATTGACATGATTGGAGAGATCAAGCCCACGGCATCTAATGGACATCGTTTCATCCTGGTGGTTATTGATTACTTCACCAAATGGGTCGAGGAAGCTTCCTATGCTTCAGTTACAAAGAATGTGGTTGCCCGCTTCATCAAGCAGAACCTCGTATGCCGATATGGTATCCCCGACAGGATCATCACAGACAACGGTACAAATTTGAACAATACCTTGATCATCGATCTATGTGAACAGTTCAAGATTTATCATCACAATTCATCTCCCTATCGGCCGAAGATGAACGGTGCTGTTGAAGCCGTGAACAAAAATATCAAGAAGATCATCCAAAAGATGACAGTCACCTACAAGGACTGGCACGGGATATTACCGTTTGCTCTGCATGGATATCGTGCCACGACACGTACTTCAACAGGGGCAACCCCATTTTCTTTGGTGTATGGCATGGAAGTTGTTCTACCTATGGAAGTTCAGATTCCTTCCTTGAGGATTATGAAAGATGTCGGTTTGAGTAAAGACGATTGGATTCAGACCCGGCTTGATCAACTTAACTTGATCGACCAGAAGCGACTTACTACTGTTTGTCATGGTCAGACGTATCAAAAACGGATGATCAAGGCTTTCAACAAGAAAGTCCGATGCCAAATATATCAAGTCGGAGATCTTGTAATCAAGCGGATCATCTTACCACAAAGTGATCCCAGGGGAAAGTGGACTCCTACTTACGAAGGACCATTTGTGATCAAGAGCATCTTTTCTGGTGGGGCAATGATTCTGACCACCATGGACGGTAATGATTTACCGCACCCTGCGAACGCAGACATAGTCAAAAGATACTACGCATAAAACGACCCGACAAGTTGAAAACCCGAAAGGGAAACTTGGGCAAAAATGGGTATCCTGGTGAATCGAAAACCCGAAAGGGCGGTTCAGGAAAAAATTAGGGATAAATAAAAAAATTTCTACACCTGGAAAGTTGAAAACCCGAAAGGGCGACTTGGGCAAAAAAGGGTTTCCCGGTGGGTCGAAAACCCGAAAGGGCGGTCCAGGAAAAAGTTAGGGAATTAAAGCGTATGACTATGTCTCGTCGGATCACTTTAAGGATAATCTCTTCACCAATAAGCTCCAAGCTACTGATCAATCCAGTCATCGGCGGACGAAGCAGCGAATAGACAAGATACTCAGAGTTGTGAAGGCCATAGCAGAATGGGAACCCCATGGAATTGTTACACATAGCCATCTTTCTTTTGTATAAAATTTTTCTCAATTTTATGACAATATTCTCTTACTAGGATGTCTGTCTCCTTTGTACAAAGATACTCACAAAAGTTAATACAAAGATACTTCAAAGTGCAGAAATTTGCTTGCCTTTCTTTTCTTTTTACACTCATGTTTTATTTGAAAACGTCCAATGTTTTGTTAAAATAGGCATATGCATTTTAATATAATCACTGCTTACAAATAAAATGAAATTGAGAGAGGATAATTACTGACAGGTTGAAGGTGTAGGAAGATATCTTTGTGCCGTTCCATAGGAAATCCCCTGCAATACTTTGTTCAGATCCTCAATAAAGCTAAAACCTCAGAATACATGTCCCCAACGGAGTTAAGCTTCAAGATCCCCCAGCGGAGCCAGTACATTCTAAACTGGATTCCCCAGCTGAGTTAAAATTCAAATTTTCCATCAGAATTCAAACTCCCGATCCCCAGTGGAGCCTGAAAACCCTGAAATACCTATCCCTTGCGGAACCAGAATATTCTAAACTTTCTTCCCCAGAGAAGAAAAGTTTCCAACTATAAACCCCCGGTGGGAACTGTTCAACTTCCCCCAACTTCCCCAGTAGTTTGGCATACAACCCAAAGCTCTTGATTTCACCGGCCGAGTAAACATTCTCCCCACAGAGTCATCTCCCAGCAGATCGAAGATTCCCGATCCCGTTTCTCCAAGCAGAAACCTCCCAGGTTTTAATTCCCCAGTAGAGATTTTCAGAGTTTTCCTTATCTCCCAGGAAAGTCATGAAGGATCCTCATCCCCCTTAGAAGTTGTCAGAACCCTTGTAAATCTCCATAAGTCACTAAGGATTTTCAATCTCCAGCAGTGGTCCAAGGATTTCTCCTTCTCAAGCAATCAGAGATCTTTAATCCCCAAGCAGTCAGCAAGGATTTCTCATCTTCAATAAATCAAATATTTTTGGAATCCCCAGCATCGGTCAAGGATTTACTTTCCCCGGCAGCAGTCAAAGATTTTATTATCTCTAGTTATCAAGGATTTATTTTCCTCAGCAAGACAGCTACTCAGCTTACATGCATAACCATTACATTCATATATCATCAACATTGATAAAACACAGTTCATTGCATCATACATATCATGCAACATAACTTTGTGTTTTAGCTAACATTTTACCCTTTTTTAGGATAATATTAAAAGGCTATCATTAACAATTATTCAGATACAATATGGATACACCCCAGACACGGCAGTCATTCTACTACTCATTCAGACTTCAGCAATCTGATACAAATTAGATACGCTCCAGACACGACAGCCATTCTATCTCTCATTCAGGTTCAACTACAAGTTCAGATACACTCCAAACACGGATGCCATTCTGGCCCTTTACACCAGCAGTTTGATCCTCTCAAGTGCAGTCGCCACAGAAGTCATTCTGTCACTTATACAGATCTCAACTTCAGATACAGTCCAAATACGCTCCAGACACGGTTGCCCTTCTATCACTCATTCGGAATTTATCCCCAGCCCAGAGATGCTCCATACACAGATGTTTCTCTGTCGCCTATACAGAATTCAAATACAATACAGATACACTCCAGACACGACAGTCATTCTGATATTCATTCAAAGAATCAAATATAGTTATAGCTCGGATACGCTCCAGACATGGACGCCATTCTTTTGCTCATACAGACTCAGTCTCCAGATACAGTTCAAATGCATTCCAGACACGAATACCATTTTGATGCTCATTCTTCTGACCTACAACATCTCGATTCAACAAACATTCATGGATGGCATCTTTAATCCCACCTCCAGCAAGATTCTACCATCTCTAGATGGCATCTTTAAGCCCATTCCCTCAACCATATTTTGACGAGTGCAAATTTACGGGCACTCTAGTGTCCAATCCTCTTTTACCTTCGAGTCAAGAAAGGCAAACTTGCCAATCTAACTCTTCAGGTTCAAGAAGATTTAACAGGGGCAACTGTTGTACCCCAAAATTTTCCCTCTCATTTCATCAACATTTTTTCATCACAAGACTCTTGGAACTCAAGATCAAGCTAGAGTTTGCTCTGCTCAAGACACCTCCTTGCACTGTTGACCTAAATTAGGGTTTGAGTTTTCACTGGGATGTTTTGACCTACAATGCCCAAAATGACTTTCATATTTCATGTTGGACTCACAAGTTTGTCCATACCAAGTTTCAAGCCTTGATTCAAATTGTTGCCCAGTCAATTGGACAGTTGACCTAGAAATCAGCTGTATTGGGGAAAAAGTCAACTGTGGCCAATTGACAGTCAATATTCATGGATTTTGACCCATATCAACATTATGAACTCATATGAACCATTTGATCAAGTTTGGATCACAATTCCACAATAAATTTGATCAGATCACCAAAAGAGCAAAATGGTCATTTTTAGGGTTTTGACTGCACAAGGGCAATTTTTGACTGTTGGACCTAGCCAATGGAAAATCAAGCTCAACCATGGACACAAGGACTCAATGAAATTATCTTGACCTATTCAACAAGTTCAAAAGATCTCAAATGCAGAGGATTGACAAATGAATTTTTCAGTCAACTGATCAAAATTTGACTGTACATTGAAAAGTCAAACTTTGACTTTTTGGTCAAAATCAAGTGCCAAGGGTGTTTTTTCATCAAGACATGTCAAATTATGAAACTTTTTCATCAATAAACCCAAAAATGCAAATTAGGGTTTAAAATGGAAAATTTCATAACTTAGAATTTTTCTAAGTTATAAAATTTTCTTATTTTTTCCTAACTTTGTCCAATTTTTTCACCAAGATACAAATGGATTCAAACAAAACATGAAACATGAAAGTTGTAGTCCATCACAAAATCTACAACTTTGAATCACAAAGTTTTCTCAAAAGAGGCTTGTATCTCAAGTTATGATTTTTGGAACAAGGGTACCTAAAACTTTTAACTTAGAGAAATTTTGCCCTAGTTTAGGCAGGATTTTGACCCATCTTCTTGGCCATTTTTCACATAGTTCCACTTGGAGTTTCAAGTTGCATTTCAAATATGGATTATATTACATGTTTCAAGCTTTCCAAATTGTCCAAGAACTCCTCAAACACCTTTGTGGTTAGGGAGAATCGAATGCTTGAAGTTGGCAAAAACTCACTTTGATCCATGGCCAATACATGTTCATACCAAGTTGCAAATCTGACCAAGATAGCTTTGTACACAATTACAGGCCTCAAAACCAGTTTATACTCCATAATTTAATGCATACCCATTGAGCTAATGCATTGTCTTGGTCATTAGGGTATTGTACACAAGTTTAATCCCTAAATGGTAAAAGGCATAGTTCCATTTTTGCAAAAGATATGCTTTATGTCAAACCATGATCTTTGAAGCATGGGGCCATATCTCTGAAGCAAGATCAAATCCACAAATTGCAAGTATCAAGGAGATGGTATGCAGCATACAAGATAGAGTGTACAGGCCTGCATTGAACAGTTACACTTTCTTGCTTCACAAAGAAGAAATTTGTCCAAATCTTGCCAACTTGAAAACCAGTCCATGATAGCTTAAACAAAGATTGCAAACACATTTCACACAACCCTTTGAGCCATAAACACGAGCTCTTCACCACTCAAACCTCCTTGTACACAAAATCCACATTTTTCTGCAAAACAGGGCAAGCCCTGCAGAATCACTCCCATCTCCACTTTCCCTCGTGCGTTTTGCCTCAAACTTGTTCCAATACCTTCCATTCAACTCACCTAAACTATTCCAGACCTCCATTTCCAACTGTAACTCCATTAACACACATTTCAATTTTTGTTTGGAAGCTTTGCAGGTTGAGTTCTGTAGCACGATTCAGGCTACTTCAAAACAAACCAAGCATTGGGAAAGCTTCAGTGGACATCAGGCAAGCTCAAAAGAACCTCAAGCACCATTGAAAGTTGCTACATTGTCCAGCTCGAAGTCAACTGAAACAGGTATCTCATGAACTTCTATCTCTCTATTTAGGAATAGTTAGACTTAGGTTTATGAATGAAAGATGTTGTATTCATATCCCTGAAACCATACATGTGCTTAGTTTTCATTTATATTAATCGTGCTAGGAGAATTTCATCCATGAACTTTCTGAAAAAACTAGGTTAAGAATTAGGGCCATAGAAATTCTCTCTGGGCTTTGAGAGTTAGCTTAAGTTTTTTATATGGTTAGAGTCGTTGTTTGATGCTCTACAAGTTTCATGTTATGAGTTTTGTCAAAAAAGCACAGAATCAGGAGATAGCATTTTGTACATGGAACGCGCGCGTTTCTGTCTAGAGGAAGAATATGAAGTTGGTTTTGGACTGGGCCTGTACAGGCTTACTTTTGGCACCCCCCTCTTTTCTTTTTACACCCCATGGCCCATTTCTTGTATATTTGTCATTTTTGCATTTTTATTTCATTTCTGATTTTGATATTTTATTTTCTAATATAAAAAATAATTAAAAAATATTTTCATAAATTCTTGTATTTATTTGGTATTTATTTTAATTATTTCTAGTATTAATACATTAAATACTTCAGATTCATTCTGTTTAAATTTAAAAACAATGTAAAAAATAAAAACACTTTTATTTTTATTTATTATTTTTATATACATTTGAAAATATTTTCTTGAAATATATACATTTTTGTAAATAATTTATTTTATTTTTATACACACTTAATATATTTAATATGTATATACATATATACTATATTTTATTAAATAATTAGAACAAAAATACAAAAATAATACATTTTTATTTTTATTAATATTTCATACTAAAAATACCCATTTTTTAATATACTTTTATTTTTACACAAATTGATGTATTATTGTATATAAATAATAAATAATACTATTTATTTGAGAAATTAGGGTTTTTGCCCTAAAGACAACAATAATTAAATTGACTTTTTATTTATTTACATTTCACATTAAAAATACTTTTTACATACATAAAAAATTCTTTTTTTGCATAATACATTTTATTTAATATTTATTTATTGTATTTTTTTAAATATTGTACATTTAATTGTTATGCCTTATACATTCAATTTGGTTGTAATAATTTAGAATTTAATTTCTTGTCAAAATAATCCCCAATTCAAATTTGTACCCCCTCCCTATATCATGTTGTAATAGTATAGAATTTAAATTCTCGTACCTTTAAATGCTTTCAATTATGCCATGGTTAGACTTAGGGTTTGTATGCAAAATCAAATTAACAAATAGTTTGACCTAATCAAAGATAAAAATGCATGAAAAACAAACACAATGCACACTTGCACCCCTAGGGTTACAATCCACTTGTTGCCTTCAAAAATGGGCCATGATATGCATGTCAAGTACTTTGGCGAAACAAAAACAAAACAAAGATCATAGTCCCCCGATGACGCTATCTGAGTTGCCTAAACAAAATGATCAAGTCCCTCAAGAAAATTGCCAAAAATACTTGACACTATTGCTATCATGGTCTATACGATGACCCATGCCTGTCCCGTTTAACATCCTAATACAAGGTTGTTCACCAAATACAATGGTGAAACAACACTGTTAAAAGGGTTAAAAACATAAGAAAGATCTTTGAGTAAAATAGGATAGACAACTCTTAGTTACTTGATCAAAACTTGCAAAAATATCCTTGCTATCTTCAAAACACACTTCACAACACAAATTTCAAAACCCTACTTTCAAACAATGAAAACTTTTCAAAAGTCAAAAACACCTTTGTATACATTCAAACAAGAATCATTACAAAGGTTGCCACAACGATGGCCTCTTTTCAAAACATCTTTCGAAACCACACACAAAGCACCATTTCAAACAATTGAAGAGCACCATTTCAAACAATTGAAAAGCAAAGCAAGTGATCTAGGAAAATAACTAAGAGCCCATGGATAACCATGGATAGAAAAGGTTCTAATACCTTCCCTTTCTATAATCTACTCCCCGAACCCAAGAAAACATTTCAAAGGTCTTTCCTGTGCTTTTTGACCTTTCCTTAGGATAAAATAAAAAGTCGGTGGCGACTCTTGCTAAACCGAAACATTTGCAAACACAAACGCAAAATCCCAAGTCAGTTCTCCCACCGTATCACAGGTTGCCACAACGATGGCCTTTTTTTCAAAGCATTTTCAAAACCACACACATAAAGCACCATTTCAAACAATTGAAAAGCAAAAGCAAGTGATTTAAACAAGTAACTAAGAGCCCATGGAAAACCATGGATGAAAAGGGTGCTTGCACCTTCCCTTTTCATAATCTACCCCCCGAACCCAAGAAAACATCTCAAAGGTCTTTCCTGTGCTTTTTGACCTTTCCTTAGGATAAAATAAAAAGTCGGTGGCGACTCTTGCTAAACCGCACAATTGCAAACACAAACGCAAAACCTCAAGTCAGTTCTCCCACCGTATCACACTTTGTTTCTTAAACCATGAACCAAGCCACCTTAAAACCCTTCAAAAGTCCTAATTGAAGCATGGGTTAGTTCGAAAACATACTGTTACAAAAGGTATCCTGACTCCTGTAAGGCTTTACTCAAAATCCTGAGTTGAATTTTCTTACAAAATTTCTTTACTTGCTAAAAACGCATTTTTAAAAACTTCAAGACAAGCATAAACTTTGCATTACTTGAATATCACTGTTTGCATATGGCTATTTGTTTGACAGCAGAGAAATTGACACAATGAATATCCAGTGAACGAAAGCTCTCTCAGTGGACAAAATCAATTCAAGAAGGATGACACTTCCATTGCAAAATCTTCTATCAACAAGGGGACATGACACGTCACTATCCAGCACACTTGGGGCAGTCCAGACAAGATTCCAAGAAATCTCTCAAAGTGAAGAGTAACCAGGGGCAAGTCTCCATCTCTGTCACTTGGGGCATTGAACTCCAATCCCGACAAAAGGGTCATGTACAGTCAAACATTTCCAGGCGGTGCCACAAACACTCGCTACTAAGGACATTGACAAATTTCCCCAAAATCCTTCTCATAGGATGATTCCCTAGCAAGATTTTCAATCTTTGAGAACCTTTCCCCAGCTGAGACAATCTCAAGAATCCTCAAGAACCTTTTTCCCAACGAAGTCGTCATCTCTCTAGCAGAACAGCAACAGGGTTTATTTCCCCAACAAACGACAGAAATCCCCAGCTAAAAGTGGCCTCTCCAACTACTACAAATCAAAGGGGCACAACCCCTAAATCCCCAGTAAATCCTTCCACAAAAGCCTTTATTATTACCAAGATATGCTACGAAACCTGGACTAGACCAAATAATAGCCTAGCTCTTCAAAGATATAGAAGAACCTAAACTTAATCCGACCAAGGTTTAACTTCTTTTCCCTAGTAGAGTTAACATCTCTATCCCCAATAAAGGACTGAGAAACCTGTATCTGACCAGATATCATTCCTCATTTCCAACCTTTCAAGAAATCCATTGCGAAGCCTGATGTGTGATTGACCTAATGTGTCTAACGGTATCTTAACTGCAAGTGCACAGTCTATCGCGGTAGTAATAAAAAGATGTCGAACCCACAGGGACTTCGTAATCAATCTAGTGTTATGAAACAGGTTAGTTTAGCTAAGAAGGAAATTGTGACGTTTGGTTTTTAGAAGTTTAAAACTAAAGGAGAAACTAAATTGAATTAAAAGAATTATAATATTAAAATGGTCGGAGTGTAATGTTTTGAACCTATGCGAATTAAATTTTACCTAAGCATATAAAAATATTTAACTTAAATTGTTCTGTAGTACTTATCAGTTTAAAAACCCTTGATTTACACTCTCGTGGTCTTACCTCGGATCATACTCCTAAAGCCAAATGTCTGCTCTCGCTAGCCCATAAGTGTTTAGAAAGCATCTTTTTGAAAACTAAATAAATCTAATTCGTTTTAAAGCGCTCTCGTTGTATTTAAATCGAATGCCTAACTTTAGCTATCCAGTTAAAACCTCACACTCTCGTGGTCTTGATTTCTCCCTATTTTACTTTCCTTACTCTCGTAACAAAAAGCTTAATTTTTAATTATAAAAAGTCACGGCCAGAAATTAAGTTAATTAAGGTTTTAGCTTAGAAATACATTAATTCATTCGGTTATTTCATCATACCCCAACTACGGGTATTTAGCTACTCATAATGCTCGGAATTAAAATGCGGGAAATAAAATCAGAAAACAATAACACATGCATTATAAATAAAGAACATAAATTTAACATAAATAAATTGCAATTATATTGAATACGATAAAAAACCTGAAAAGAAATAATATCCTAGATCCTTCTTCCACAAGCCGGTAAGATCGGAACGTCGTAATGAAAATTAAATAAACAAAATGCTAAGGCTTGAAAGAAATCCTAACTACAATAGCAATTTCCTGATATTGGAAATGCTATTAAAGGTTCTGAAAGGAAAAGGAATAACAAGAACAAAATAAAATCGTAAAATAGAATCTGGTTTTAAATCGGCAGAGCTTCCGCAAGAATTTTATGAACTGAACTCTGTATCTTATTCTTTGAAGTCCAAGCTATTTATAGAGAATGAATACAATTGGGATTATATTTCACTTTGCTAGATTCTTGGCTTGCTGAGAAAAATAAGGAGAAGGTGGTCTTGGAAGTTGGAGAAAAATAAGGCACACATGCATGCTTCGTTACTTGACCACGTACTGCACGTTCAAAATAACTAATAAAATGCTTGTTACGGTCGTGGCTGGTGTGTTACGTGCAGATTCCATGAAATAGCGCGTTACGGTCGTGGCCAATGCATGACTATCGTAACACGCTTCTGAAGTGTCTTACAGTCGTGGCAAGGGTGTGACGACCGTAATAGCAGCAAATTTTGGATTTTTGACAGATTTATCTTTTCTCTTCTGGTATTGGCCGCAATCTTGTACATTTCACGTTTCTTTCTAGTTTGAGCTGAGATATGTTATACCTGCATAAAATCATACAAAACTCGGAGTATTCGGGAGTTAATCGGGTCAATACAATATAAAGCGGTTTAATTTCATAGTAAATATATGATACGATTTCTCGTTATCATATCCTCCCATACTTAAACCTTTGCTTGTCCTCAAGCAAATAGTCGTAAAAATCGGACAAGTGTTCGTCAGGCGCACATGCACGACATACCTTTGATTTTCGAGATAAAACACATAAAACCAATCGTCAGTCGGCCGGTACTTGAGTAAAACGTCAGTGATACGCCAATGACACAATTGAGTCGTGTATTTCCACTTTAACAAACCGCTTAATCGTTTCGTCACATTTCAACCTCGATCCTCTCGTGCGTTTTCGCCCGGTTTCGTTCTGGCGCAATCACATTAAGCCCTTTGTCTTTGCACGCACGTAGTGGAGTAGCCGGTTAGTGACTTTGATCCTATTTTTGTCACGGGGTCTGGTACACGGATGTGGTTACCCTATATTTTTCCAAATCGGAGGTTGCGGGGGATCGAGCCGTAGCACGCCCTACCAAGTTCAGAACCAGATACTTCTGAACCAACCAACAATGGACTTCTTCTCTTATACTTATGTCTTGTATGCGATCTTTGTCTTTTGGCACAAGATTTTCTTTACTTAACATTGAGATGAGAAGGGTGTTTCATTGATTAGGCATCAAACACTTATATTCATCGGCTCCCCACGTGGTTTGTGTCCAGACGGTGCTGACTGCTAGTATAAACTACCAGGGGTTACTTCAGAACGTAAAAATCGAGGTGTACGTATAACGTTTTGTTTAGACGGGTTGCATAAGCAGGATGTTTGCGGTGTCATAATCGTATTGATTTTGTTTACTCGTTCTCGTCTTCCTAACTAGGTTTCGTTTTAAGGTAGGTATGTCAAGCTATGCGAACAGAGAATTTTTTTGGGATGGCTTATAATACGGGGAAAACTTGAAAAACTTGAAAATATCATAAAATTACCATAAAATTACTAGAATTTGCAACATGAAGAAAATGCGGAATGAAAAGCATAGTGCCTCTCCCACACTATATCAGACATTGTCTCAATGTCATGATATATGGTAAGAAGGATTACAAATAGAAAGACGGTACGGAAAAGGGAAATGAATGAAATACAGAAACAAAAACAAAAACAAAAGAAAACTACTGGTGGCCTCTGCCTCTGCTTCGGGTGCAGGAGCGTCGGGTAGGTGTGGCCTCAAGGTCGGTATCATGCGAGCCAAGAGCAGTTACATCCATCCGTAAGGTGTTAAGCTCAGAGAAAACCTCGTCCAACTTCTCGTTGACGTTGCGCTGGCCGCTCAGAATTTGGACGTTCTGTGCATATAGAGTGTCATACTGCTCCTGATGCTTCCTTTCAAGAGCTACAACCATCTGATTTTGCTGATGGAGGGCTCTGAGGATGTCCTCCATAGTGAAAGGTGGTGGTGCAGAAGAGGACTCAGGAATGTTGAGAGCAGGTGCTTCGCGGTCCAATTCCTCCTGGATATAGTCAGTTGGAGCATCCGGCTGGTCATCGTGCACGGGAGCATGGCCGTCAGGGGCATCAAATAGCCAATTGGCTCAGTTTTGTGGATCGATACGGTCCCTGCTAGGCAGAACAATGTTAGAATAAACAACATTACAGATTACTGGATTGAACTTGCCGTCGTCCCGCTCGTGAATGAGGTGAGCAGATTTGCAATGGTCTAAGGTGAGCAAAACCGGTGCTCTGGAGGACAGATGGGCAAGGGTGTCTCCATGATTCAAATCCAAGGCAATAGAAGTGACAAGCCCTACGAAGTAGAAAGGTTTGTCGCCTCGAGTGCAAATGGAATGAATATGGGCCAAGAGGAAGGGTGCAGCGTTGATTTTCTGATCGGTGAACGCGCAGTGCATGAAGAATAGCTCTTTGGAGTTGAGCTTATGGTTACTGTCCCTTGCGAAAATGGTGTTGCACAGGAGGCGATGGAAATAGCGAATGGCGGGATTGTAAATTTGTGTGGCATTGAGGTGATCATAGGAGCTAGAACGGTTGTTAGTCAGGCTATGCCATAGATTAAAGGATTCCTCATGGAAGGTGTCAGGTACACGGAGGTGAGCGCCTTCATCAGTACAGAAGACGAGTAATCGACCGAATGCATTATGAGAGAAGTCGTATTCGGTTCCGAAAATGCGAAACCTTACCGCACCAGTAAGTTGATTTGTTGGACCATTAGGAGTGATGTAGCAGAAGGAACTGAGGAAATCGAGAGTGATATTCTCGTACGTGGGTTGGGGCTGGCTACAGAGGGTCCAAAGGTTGACATTTTGAAGGAGATGTTGGACACTTTGAAGCAATCCAAGGACTCTGAGGCAGTCAATGTCGACGTACCTAGTGGGATGGAGGCCTCGGCGTTGAAACTTCAAGAACTTCGTGCGTTGGGTTTCACCTTGTTCACCATCGCGTAAGTGGATGCCTGGAATTTGCTGGTTTACGTTTGCCATTTTTGCATGCAATAGTGTTGGAGAGAGTGGGTTATGGGTTGTGGGTTTGAATTGGTGAGGGATACGGTTTATGAGATGTATATATAATGAGGGAAAGTAATGGGAAGTTTGAAAATTAGTGGAGAATAATGGTGAGTTAAGTGGTGTGAATGGGGATTGATGGAGGTAGTGGGACAGTTTTGAAGTAGTGGAGAAGAGGGAAAGGTTGAAGAAGAAGAGCTTCTGTCTGCTATAGGGGTTACTGATATAACCCGTGTTACGGTCGTAACACAAGCATGACGGTCGTAACATCAGCAAAATATGTAATTTTTAGCAGACAATTCTGTACCAATTCTGCAACATCCTATCTTTACACAGAGGCATTTCAACGGCAGTATATATTCAGTGTTATACCAGGCAAACGCAAATATATATATTCCAAAAAATCACAACATCAATCGATCAGAGCAAAGCTCGCAATTTTATGTATAGCATTATAATTGGCATAGATGAAACTAGCAAATGGATACTAAATAACTGAAACTTTGAATCCATAAATTTGCTTGTTCAACACCAGAAATTCAAAAACTACATAAAAGTAAATTTGTTCCAAATTAAAACGAACTGAAAATATGCGAAAATGGGAAACTTCCTAGAAACAAAACAAAAGGAAATATAAAACTAGAGCTGCTTTTTGTGAGTTCATCCAAGCTTTGCTTTTATGTCTTCGAGTGTATTATGAATGTGATAAAATTGCTCCACGGTTATGTCAGTTAATTCGATTATCTCCAGACGCATGCTTTTTATTTCATCTTTTATTCCATTAATGTTAGTCTGGTAGGTATCAAGTGTGGTAACAATTTTATTCAGATTATCAGTGTAATCCTTCTTGGTTGTTTCAGAGGCTTCATGGGCCTCTGCCATGTTGAAGTTTTCGTAGTAACCAGGAGGAGTCTCAGGGTCACCCATGTCAGACATAACATCATCATAAATTTGATAATCTTGTGGTGTCTCAGGTGTAGGAGGGTGGTCGTGTGGGTTTAGCTCACAAAGCCAGTTATCACGGTTATGGACACTTACTTTGTTATGGTTTGGAAGGGTGAATAGGTTTACAACTTCATCTCTTATCAAATACTCATAAGGTGGGTGATCATGGTTTGCTATTATACGACAGTCAAAGCAAAAATCAATAATCATAGGACGAATCGTACCAAAATGTGGGCACCTATTCAGCTGGTGTCTAAGGCCGAGGGCATTTGTAATCATTGTGACCAGGCCACCTATGATGATTGGTTCTTCAGGGTTATCGATAATGCGATAAAAGGTTTGCATTAGGAATGGCACGACATTAACGGGGTGGCCTTGGTTCATACAATATAGTAAAAATATCTCGTCCTTAGACACTGCAGTACGGTTCTCCTCTTTCCCGAATACAGTGTGGGCTAGAATCTTATGAAAGTAGCGGATAGAAGGGTTATATATCTCATCATTATCCATGTTATCCGGATCAGGGTGATAATTACCAGTTAAAGTTCCCCAAAAGTAATCTAGCTCAATATCCATCAGTTCAACCTGGGTAGTAGAGTAAGCAAAAGGGCCGATAGGGAATCCTAATAGGTCAGCTAGTTCCTTATGAGTGTAAACAAAATCAATGCCAAAGTGACGGAAACTTATAAATCCTTTTCGGGTTCCTTTTCCATGTTCGGGTATATGGACTAGTGAGCTTAGAAATTCAAAGGTGAGCTCACGGTAGGTGACAAACCTATTCTTAATGTGGGCTTTTTCCCACCCCAGCTGGTTAAACAAGTACAGAATACTATCCAATATACCTAAAGCATTCATAGTGGGTTCATCATAATAAAGTGTCATACCAATGTTTCTTTTTGATAATTCCTCGAATTTTCTCTTTTGGTTTCTACCCCTAAAGGTGGTTTCCAAGAAATTATGTGGATTTGGTTCCATGGTTAGTGTTAGTCAGGGAAACAAGTCAGGAGAGAAGGTAGAAGAGAAACAAAAACTTTTCAGAAATCCTATGGCAATTAAAATTATTTTGAAATCAGCAGCAGTTTTATGAAAATTATAACAAAAGAAAGAAAATGAAAAATAAAACTTAAATAGGAATAAATGCAAAAACGAAAAGTATAATAAATAAATAAATAAAAACAAATAACAATTAACAAATAAGTGGGTTGCCTCCCACTTAGCGCTGTTTTTAACGTCAAAAGCCTGACATAGTGCCTAGCGGCAGATTATTCCAGTGAAATATTGGTCAATTCTAAAAGTCTTAGACTATTCGTATAGTCTCTATTTTCGATGTTATTGTATTGTTTTAACCGCTGCCCGTTTACTGTAAACGGGTCAGTATTTCTACCCTTAATTTCTATTGCTCCGCTAGGGAATACTTTTGTAATTTCATACGGACCTGACCATCTAGATTTTAATTTACCAGGGAAGAGTCTAAGTCTTGAGTTAAATAATAGTACGACATCTCCCACACTAAATTCTTTCCTAGATAAACGCTTATCATGCCATTTTTTAGTTCTCTCTTTGTATATTTTAGCATTCTCATAAGCATCTAATCTTAATTCTTCTAATTCATTTAAATCCAGGACTCGTTTTTCTCCCGCAGCAATGTAGTTCATGTTGAGCGTTTTAATTGCCCAATACGCTTTGTGTTCTAATTCTACTGGGAGGTGACATGATTTTCCGTATACGAGCTTGAAGGGTGTAGTTCCTATAGGGGTCTTGTAGGCCGTCCTATAGGCCCATAAAGCTTCGTTGAGCTTTGATGACCAATCTTTCCTGGATGTGGCTACAGTTTTTTCTAAGATCTGCTTAATTTCTCTGTTTGAGACTTCGACTTGTCCACTGGTTTGTGGGTGGTATGGTGTCGCTATACGATGTTTCACTCCATACTTAAATAGTAATTTGTCGAATATCTTTGAGATGAAATGGGAGCCACCATCACTAATGACGAGTCTCGGTACACCGAATCTTGGAAAGACTATGTTTCTAAAGAGTTTGATTACCACTCGTGTGTCATTTGTAGGAGAGGCTATGGCCTCGATCCATTTTGAAACGTAATAGACCGTGACGAGTATATATTTGTTTCCAAAAGAAGATGGGAAGGGTCCCATGAAATCAATTCCCCATACGTCAAAGATTTCTACCTCTAGGATTCCTCTTTGAGGCATTTCATCGCGTCTTGAAATATTACCGGTGCGTTGACATCGATCGCAATTTCTAACAGCGATGTGGACATCTTTCCATAGATTAGGCCAGAATAGGCCGGCTTGTAAGATATTTGCACAAGTTTTGGAAGTGCTTGCGTGTCCCCCGTAAGGAGATGAATGACAGTGGGAAATGACATCTTCTATCTCTTCTTCGGGTATGCATCGACGGAATATTCCATCTAGTCCTCTTTTAAACAGTAAGGGTTCGTCCCAATAGCAGTATTTGAGATCGTGGAAGAATTTATTTTTCTGTTGGTAGGTAAGGTCTGGTGGGAGCGCGTTTGCAGCTAGATAGTTAACTATGTCGGCATACCATGGCAGTCCCATGGTTGCATGGATTGCTTTTACGGCTTCCTTGGGTTTTGGTTCGTTTAGGTTTAACTGAGCCAGGTCGCTCCTTATTTGGGCTATCAGTTGTTCATATGGAAAATCGTCGTTAATCGGCACTTGTTCGGGTTTTATATCTTCCAATCTTGACAAGTGATCCGCTACGACGTTTTCGGTCCCTTTTTTATCCTTAATCTCTAAGTCAAATTCTTGCAAAAGTAGGAACCATCTGAGGAGCCTTGGTTTTGCATCTTTCTTATTTAATAGATATCTTATAGCAGCGTGGTCCGTGTAGATGATGATTTTCGCTCCTACTAGATAGGAACGGAATTTGTCAAGCGCGAAGACAACTGCTAACAGCTCTTTCTCAGTCGTGGCGTAGTTCATTTGGGCTGGGTCTAGCATTCTACTAGCGTAGTAAATGGCGTGTAGTTTCTTGTCCTTCCTTTGTCCAAGAACTGCGCCTACGGTGTAATCACTCGCGTCGCACATGATTTCGAAGGGTAAATTCCAATCGGTGGTTGCATGATTGGTGCGGTGATAAGGGCTGATTTTAGGGTTTCAAACGCTTTATGACAATCATCGTCGAATACGAACTCAACGTCTTTCATTAACAGACCGGTAAGTGGTTTAGTAATTTTTGAGAAATCTTTAATGAATCGCTGGTAAAAACCGGTGTGTCCTAAAAAGCTTCGTATTTCTCTAACGGTCTTAGGTGGTCGAAGTTCTTTTATGACTTCTATTTTGGCTTTGTCAACTTCAATCCCTTTATTGGATATGACATGTCCTAGTACGATTCCTTCTCTGACCATGAAATGTCATTTTTCCCAATTGAGCACGAGGTTTACTTTTACACATCTTTCTAAGACTTTCTCTAGGTTTGATAGGCATCCTTCGAAACTTTCCTCGCACACTGAGAAATCATCCATGAACACTTCCATGATGTTGTCTATAAAATCTGCAAAGATTGACATCATACATCGTTGGAAGGTCGCTGGGACATTACACAATCCGAAAGGCATTCGTCTATATGCGAACGTTCCATACGGATACGTGAAAGTAGTCTTTTCTTGATCGTCAGGGTGAATGGGAATTTGAAAGAATCCGGAGTAACCGTCTAGATAGCAGAAATAGGAATATTTGGCTAACCGTTCTAGCATTTGGTCTATGAAGGGTATAGGAAAATGGTCTTTACGAGTGGCTTTGTTTAGTTTTCTATAATCTATACACACTCTATGTCCATTGACTACTCTTTGCATTATTGGTTCCCCTTTTGCGTTCTTAACAACGGTGATACCTCCTTTCTTGGGCACCACGTGTACTGGGCTCACCCACTTACTATCAAAGATCGGGTATATGATTCCAGCTTCCATAAGCTTTGTAATTTCATCTCTGACTACAATGCTAAGAATCGGGTTAATCCTTCTTTGAGGTTCTCTAGAGGTTTTACAATTCTCTTCTAGCATAATACGGTGCATACAAATTGAAGGACATATTCCTTTCAAATCAGATATGTTATAACCTAGTGTGGTTGGGTACCTCCTTAGGACGTCTAAAAGTTTTTCAGTTTCGAGCTTTCCTAAGTTGGAGTTTACTATTACTGGTCGCGTGTGTTCGGTATCAAGGAATTCGTATCTTAGATTCTTAGGTAAGATTTTCAATTCTACACTGGGGTTCTTCGGGCATGGCATATGATCGGGCGTGAGTGCTAAGCTTTCGTTTAGATGGTCATCTTTTTCGAATATTGGAGGGGTTTGGATTTCCATTATCTCAGAATATTTCGTCTGTTCTGCTTCCATCTCTCTTACGCACTCGTCTATGACATCTAGAAGATAGCATGTGTCGTTCATGGCTGGTGCTTGTAAGAATTGAGTAAGGATGAATTCCACTTTTTCTTCTCCAACTTCGAATGTTAGTCTGCCCTTCTTTACATCAATTATAGCTCCGGCGGTGGCTAGGAATGGTCTTCCTAATATGATAGGGGTAACTGAGTCCTCGGTTATGTCCATGATGATGAAATCGGTCGGGATATAGAATTGACCTATTCTAACTGGAATGTTTTCCAGTATACCTACAGGGTATTTAACTGATCGGTCAGCTAATTGAACGGACATTTTCGTGGGTCTGAGTTCTCCCATCTCTAGCTTTTTGCAGATAGATAGGGGCATGACGCTAATACTTGCTCCTAAGTCACATAGAGCTTTGTCTATGACAAACTTTCCAATATTACAAGGTATAGAGAAACTACCTGGGTCTTTTAACTTAGGAGGCATATTGTTTTGAATGATCGCGCTACACTCGGCAGTGAGTGTAACTGTTCCGTTATCTTATATCTTTTTCTTGTTAGATAGAATTTCCTTGAGAAATTTAGCGTACGAGGGCATCTGAGTGATGGCTTCTGTAAAAGGTATTGTGATATTGAGTTGTTTCAGAAGTTCAATGAATTTCTTGAATTGGCCCATCGTTTTGGAATTTGTAAGTCTCTGAGGATACGGAATTGGTGGTTTATAAGGCGGTGGAGGTACATAAGGATTCTCTTGCTCCACTGCCTCTTGAGTTTCGTTTTCCTTTTCTTTTTCTTTAGGTTCATTGGCTTTTTCAGTCGGCTCGCTCTGTTTTTGGTACATGGCTAGACTTTCTAGTCTTGGGTCAACAGGTCCGTCGAGTTTTTTTCCACTTCTCAGTATCACAGCATTAGCATGTCCTTTTGGGTTGGGCTGTGGTTGACCAGGAAAAATTCCAGCCGGTGCTGCAGTAGGTGCTTGTTGTTGAGCTACCTGTGAAATTTGCGTCTCAAGCATCTTGTTATGGGTGGCTAAAGCATCAACTTTGCTATTTAATTGTTTTATCTGCTCATTAGTATGTAAATTCTGATTTATAACGTCTTTATTAGTCTGAGCTTGGGAAGCAATGAAGTGTTCTATCATGATTTCTAGGTTATATTTCCTAGGAGTATTAGGTCCATTACCAGGATGATTTGAGATAGCTTTTGGATAACCGGGTGGTGTGGCAGGAGCTTGTCCAGGCGCGTATAACGCGTTGTTACTTTTGTATGAAAAATTCGGATGATTTTTCCAACCAGGGTTATAGGTATTGCTATAAGGGTTCCCTTGTACGTAATTTGCTTGTTCAGCTGGAACTCCCGTTAGAAGTGGGCATTCTGGAGCAGGATGTGATTGAAGACCACATAGATCGCAAGTTTGGACAACTGCAGCTACGGTAGCTGCAGGAGTAGTGGTAAGGTTTTCAAACTTTTGGGTAAGAGCTTCCACTTTAGCATTGACTTGGTCCAGAATATTCACTTCAGACATTCCACCTTTGGTTTGGGATTTCTCCACATTAGCTCTTTCGCTTCCCCATTGATAGTGGTTCTGGGACATACTTTCGATAAGTTGATTTGCTTCGGCATATGGTTTATCCATCAGTGCGCCACCAGCAACGGCGTCTATAGTCAATCTTGTGTTATATAAGAGACCGTTATAAAATGTATGAATGATCAGCCATTCTTCTAAACCATGATGAGGACAGAGTCTAATCATATCCTTGTAACGTTCCCATGCTTCGAAAAGTGATTCGTTATCTTTTTGTCTAAAACCATTTATGTTAGCTCTAAGCATAACAGTTTTGCTTGGTGGGAAATATCTAGCCAAGAAGACTTTCTTCAATTCATCCCATGTGGTGATTGAATTTGAAGGAAGAGATTGGAGCCAGGCTCCGGCTCTGTCTCTTAAAGAAAAAGGAAATAGGCGCAATCGTATCGCCTCGGGGTTTACTCCATTCGCTTTTACAGTGTCTGCGTACTGCACAAACAATGACAAATGTAGGTTAGGGTCGTCAGTAGGAGATCCAGAAAATTGGTTCTGCTGAACGGCGGATAAAAGCGAAGGTTTCAGCTCGAAATCATTTCGAGCAATAGCAGGAGCGTCAATGCTGTTGTGAGGTTCTGCTTGCGAAGGAACTGCGTAGTCCTTAAGAGCGCGAGGCGGATTTGGTACGTCAGCCATTGTCGATTCTTTGATAAATTCTGGTAACGGGATATCAGGAATTTTAGTCGGAGGAAGATTGTTGAGAGATCGGTATTCTTGAATTCGGCGTCTTAATCTTAAGTAACGCTCGATATCGTTAATTTGTAGATGCAAAGGCTCGCTTTGAGAACGAGTGTTTGGCATACAACAGAGGGAAATATAAAAAGTTGCCTTAGTCTAGACAACGTTGTTTTCAGAATACACTAGTGACTAAACTAAAGTCCCCGGCAACGGCGCCAAAAACTTGATGTGCGATTGACCTAATGGGTCTAACGGTATCTTAACTGCAAGTGCACAGTCTATCGCGGTAGTAATAAAAAGATGTCGAACCCACAGGGACTTCGTAATCACTCTAGTGTTATGAAACAGGTTAGTTTAGCTAAGGCGGAAATTGTCACGTTTGGTTTTTAGAAGTTTTAAACTAAAGGAGAAACTAAATTCAATTAAAAGAATTATAATATTAAAGTGGTCGGAGTGTAATGTTTTGAACCTATGCGAATTAAATTTTACCTAAGCATATAAAAATATTTAACTTAAATTGTTCTGTAGTACTTATCAGTTTAAAAACCCTTGATTCACACTCTCGTGGTCTTACCTCGGATCATACTCCTAAAGCCAAATGTCTGCTCTCGCTAGCCCATAAGTGTTTAGAAAGCATCTATTTGAAAACTAAATAAATCTAATTCGTTTTAAAGCGCTCTCGCTGTATTTAAATTGAATGCCTAACTTTAGCTATCCGATTAAAACCTCACACTCTCGTGGTCTTGATTTCTCCCTATTTTACTTTCCTTACTCTTGTAACAAAAAGCTTAATTTTTAATTATAAAAAGTCACGGCCAAAAATTAAGTTAATTAAGGTTTTAGCTTAGAAATACATTAATTCATTCGGTTATTTCATCACACCCCAACTACGGGTATTTAGCTACTCATAATGCTCGGAATTAAAATGCGGGAAATAAAATCAAAAAACAATAACACATGCATTATAAATAAAGAACATAAATTTAACATAAATAAATTGCAATTATATTGAATACGATAAAAAAACCTGAAAAGCAATAATATCCTAGATCCTTCTTCCACAAGCCGATAAGATCGGAACGTCGGAATGAAAATTAAATAAACAAAATGCTGAGGCTTGAAAGAAATCCTAACTACAATAGCAATTTCCTGATGTTGGAAATGCTATTAAAGGTTCTGAAAGGAAAGGGAATAACAAGAACAAAATAAAATCGGAAAATAGAATCGGGTTTTAAATCGGCAAAGCTTCCGCAAGAATTTTATGAACTGAACTCTGTATCTTCTTCTTTGAAGTCCAAGCTATTTATAGAGAATGAATACAGTTGGGATTATATTTCACGTTGCTAGATTCTTGGCTTGCTGAGAAAAATAAGGAGAAGGTGGTCTTGGAAGTTGGAGAAAAATAAGGCACACATGCATGCTTCGTTACTTGACCACGTACTGCACGTTCAAAATAACTAATAAAATGCTTGTTACGGTCGTGGCTGGTGTGTTATGTGCAAATTCCATGAAATAGCGTGTTACGGTCGTGGCCAATGCATGACGGTCGTAACACGCTTCTGAAGTGTCTTACGGTCGTGGCAAGGGTGTGACGACCGTAATAGCAGCAAATTTTGGATTTTTGACAGATTTATCTTTTCTCTTCTGGTATTGGCCGCAATCTTGTACATTTCACGTTTCTTTCTAGTTTGAGCTGAGATATGTTGTACCTGCATAAAATCATACAAAACTCGGAGTATTCGGGAGTTAATCGGGTCAATACGATATAAAGCGGTTTAATTTCATAGTAAATATATGATACGATTTCTCGTTATCAAAGCCTGGATCCAACCAAATAGCAATCACCATCAGAGTTTCGTTGTGAAACCTGGACCCGACCAGATAACAGTTTTTCAAACAGTTTATTATGAAGCCTGGACCCGATTAGATAACAATTAACCATGATTCCAAGAAAGACACTATGAAGCCTGGACTCGACCAGATAATAGGACAACTTTCCAAAAAAACTATGAAGCCTGGATCCGACCAGATAGTAATTGCCATTCCAAGTTACTGTGAAGCCTGAATCCGACCAGATAACAGTTAACTTCCGTATCCCCAGCAAGTTACTGTGAAACCTGGACCCGACCAGATATCAGTTCAACTTCGACTCTCCAGTAGAGAAACGGACAATCGAGACTCCTGAACTCTTTTCCCAAGCAGGAATAAACATTCTCCCCACAAAGTTCTCAATACTCCCCAGCGGAGTTTCTCCTCAAACAACAAAACATGAATCCCAAGTGGAAACATTCTAAGCAAAGTTTGAAGACACACCTATTCTTCAACAGCAATTCGGGATTTAATAACTTCCCGACACTTGTCAAGGATTTATTCTCCAAGCCAAAATTACATTGCAACAACATTCATAGCATATGCATACAAAGTACACATGATACAAATCTCATTTATTTTGAGAACATCATTACACAATGCATACATCATGACATTGCATACAACTAACTCTTTACCTTTTCAGGAAAGATTAATCGTCCAAGATTCCTTCATCACCTTTTTGGAGTAGTAATCATCCAAGATTCCTTCATCATCCTGTTGAGGAAGTAATCTCCCAAGATTCCTTCATCGTCTTGTCGAGGTTGTAGTCGTCCAAGATTCCTTCATTACCTTTTTGGAGTAGTAATCGTCCAAGATTCCTTCAACGCCGATTCAACTTTTGATACAGTTCAGATACGCTCCAGATACGGATGGCATCCTAATACTCATTCAGATTCAGCTTTTTAATACAGTTCATATATGCTCTAGATACGGATGCCATCCTGATACTCATTCAGATTCAGCTTCTAGATACAGTTCAGATACGCTCCAGATACGGATGCCATCCTGATACTCATTCAAAGAGAGCTTCCTGTTACAGTTCAGATACGCTCTAGATACGGAAGCCATTCTGATACTCATTCAGATTCAACCTTTTGATACAGTTCAGATATGCTCCAGATACGGATGCCATCCTGATACTCATTCAGATTCAGCTTCTAGATACAGTTCAGATACACTCTAGATACGGATGCCATCCTGATACTCATTCGAAGATAGCCTCCTGATACAGTTCAGATACGCTCCAGACCCGGAATCCATTCTGATACTCATTCAAATTCACCCTTCTGATACAATCCAGATACGCTCCAGATACGGAAGCCATTCTGATACTCATTCAGATTCACCCTTTTGATACAGTCCAGATACGCTCCAGATACGGAAGCCATTCTGATACTCATTCAGATTCAACCTTTTGATACAGTCCAGATACGCTCCAGATACGGAAGCCATTCTGATGCTCATTCAGATTCAACCTTTTGATACAGTTCAGATACGCTCCAGATACGGATGCCATCCTGATACTCATTCAGATTCAGCTTCTAGATACAGTTCAGATACGCTCAGATATGGATGCCATCCTGATACTCATTCAAAGACAGCTTCCTGATACATTTCAGATACGCTCCAGATACGGATGCCATCCTGATACTCATTCAAATACAACTTTTGATACAGTTCAGATATGCATCAGATACAGATGCCATCCTGATACTCATTCAAAGACAACTTTTGATACAGTTCAGATACGCACCAGATACAGATGCCATCCTGATACTCATTCAAAGACAACTTTTTATACATTTCAGATACGCACCAGATACGAATGCCATCCTGATACTCATTTAAAGACAACTTTTGATACAAAACAGATACGCTCCAGACACGGACGCCATTCTGATGTTCAAATTATATCTCAACAAGCATTCTTGGATGGAATCTACAAGCCCATCTCCAACCAGATCCATTACCTCTCCAAATGGCATCTTTAAGCCCATTCCTTACATAACCAACTAACACATCTTTGAGTGCACATTTTCTGGGCACTCTAGTGTTCAATCATCTTCCACCTTCAAATTACGAATGGCAGAATTACCAATCTAATCCTTCAGGTGTAAGAAGATTGAACAGGGGCAGCTGTTGTACCCCAAAATTTGCCCTCTCATTTCACAAGGGATTACCCTGGATCCCTAAGTTTGCTTCCAAGCCTTGAACTACAAATTTTCCAAGAAAGCCATTCACAAGGGAAAAATGGTCATTTGCACACAAGAAAAAGTCAAACTTTGACTTTTGGATCAACATCAAATCTCAAGAATCATATTTCATCAAAACATGTTGGAATATGAAGTCTGTTTCATCAAGAGGTTCAAAAGTTAAATTTACTATGGAAAAGCCAAATTTCTAAATACTTGGGATTTTTTCTAAGTATTTAAGAAAAATGACACTTCAGAACTTCTGAGCTAGCCCTCAGGCAGGTGCAGTCAGAAGTTGTAAACATGGTTCAACACATAGTCTTCAGTCATAACATGGCTCTTCAGCATCTACGCAAGTTCAGTCATAGTTTGTTTAGGTAATGCAAAGAAGGTTAAGGAGCGTGCTGCAAGTTTCTAGAAAGTCTGAAATCTCCTTCAGAACATGATGGAGCCAGAAGATACAAAGATCAGAGGATGGATGCTACGCTGAAGCAGAACTTCTGATCCAGAACTAAGCCTTGGTATAGAGTATCATGTTGCAAGATTTCTGGTTGTGATAAGTCTTGTCATCATTTAATGCTCATTTAATGCTCACAACCACCTTCTGAGTATATATCCAAAGGATCTTCACCACGTGTACCTCTACTGTCTTGGGATAGCAACTTTGCTTTTGCTTTTCCTTAATTCCTGCTGACAGCCACCATGCTTGCTTCAAAGACAAGGCAGCGCTTCAGCACATGAAGGCCATTTTCATCGCTTTGGTCAGAACTTGACTAAATCCCAAAAACCTTGCTTATGCAACTTACTGCAGACCTATGACCAACAGTTGGCTCAGCCTATGCCTGCATCCCATGATTACACTAAACTAGCATACGAAAACTGTGATAAAAAAGCAAAAGAACAGGATGCCAAAATAGGTTCAAATCCTATTTGTTTTTCCCCCACAAAAGTCACAGCAAATTCATCTATAAATACTTGGCTCCATCATACGTTCAAGGGGCTCGACTTTGAAAAAGATTGGCCAAAAAGAGGCTGGCTTTTGAAGAGAGAGATTGGCCAAAAAGGAGAGAAAAGGAATTTGTGAAACCTTCATAAAAATCCATAAATCCCAAACAGAAAAAACAAGCCTTTGTTCTTCCCTTTGAACCAAAGAACACGACTACTCTTCCGTCTCTCTTGCTGATTCAGAACATCCAAAGGTAGCCTCTCAAAGCTCCAAGCACGCTCCAGGTAAGTCTTTCTGACTTTGCTTCTTTCATTCTGAGCATCATTAACATGTAAATATCATAGTATTAATGTTGTACATATCATTGTATGAATAAAAACTATGGATCAGAACTTCTAGAACAATGCTAGGCTCAGACTTAGGATTGGAACTTCTATGATTTGTTGTGCTGCGATTATTCTGATTTGCTGAACTGGATAAATTGTTGATGTGCTGATTAAGAGTTGAAACGTAACACAGAACGTTTGTTTTTCACTCACCATTTTCACAACACTGAACTTCTGATGTTCATTCATAGTTTTAACACACAGAACTTCTATGATTTTTTTCATTGTTAAACACACACTGAACTTCTGATGTTCACCCATTGGCTTAACACAATACAGAACTTCTGATGTTCACTCACAATCTTAACACATCACAGAACTTATGAGTTCTCTTCACATGTCAAATACACTGAACTTCTGATGTTTCCATCAGCTATTTACAAACACTCTGAATTTCTGATTTTCACATGCTGATAATACGGAACTTCTGACTTTTGGTTCACTGGCTGAACACCACCCAAAACCTCTGTGTTTTCCTTCTAACGTTTTTTGCAGGACTTCAGAGTGTATCAATCCAGAACCTCTGTTCCCTTTCCCTCTGACATTTATTGCAGGAACCTAGAGTGTACCAAATCAGAGCTTCTGATTCTGACGCTTCCTTCTGAGTCACGCGCCTGGGTTTAGAACTTCTGATCCTTGTTTCTTTGTTTGGAACAACGTTGTTTCTACTTTGCATTTATTTTCCTTTTTAATCTTAATATAAAAACATAAAAATACTTTCCTTTTTAATTTATTTCCTTAAGACAAAAAAATTTTCTAAACAAGTCCATTTCCTTGTACATTCTTATACATTTCAATATGGTTGTAATAGTAACTCAGGACTTATTTTTTACTTGCAATCTCCATTCGTACATATGTACCCCCATCCCCTAAATATTGTAATCTCGTAGAATTTCCTTTCTCACAATTTATTGTTTTCCCTATACTTTATAGTAATTAGGCGTGTATGGCAATATTAAAACAACAAGTAGACCACCAAAAATCAAAGACAAATGAATGCAATCAAACACACTTGCACACATACATCCTTAGGGTAATTCCACTTTTTGCCTTACAATATTGGCCATGTTATGCATGTGGGAGGTCTTAGCACAAATAAATCGAAAAAAGATCATAGTCCCTCGATGACGCTATCAAAGTTGCCTTTCAAAATGATCTTAGTCCCTAAAGAAAAAGTGCTAAAGTCATCTCACGACATTGCTATCATGGTCATACAATGACCCAACCCCCCCCCCCCCCCCCTTCACATCCAATGATGGGGCTTCTTACCAAATCAATGGTAAGATAGCGACATCTAAAGGAGGAGGAAAAGCATATCTAAGACCTTTTGAGTAGGTAGGTTCGCTCTCAGTTACTCGCTTGCTCACAACAAAAAACATTTTATACACCTAAACTTCCATTTTGAAACATTTTCAAAACAAACACTTTGTATACGTTCTTATAGACACGAGAATCATTACGAAGTTCCATTTTCAAAAATCACTTTCAAAAAACACATCTCACAAACACATCTTTGAATTATTTTCGAAACAACACTTTGTATACATTCTTATAGAGATGAGGATCATTACAAAGTTATATTTTCAAAATACTTTCAAAAACCACACCACAAGCACATTCAAACAAAAGCAAATGATCTAGCAAGTAACTAAGAGCCCATGGAAAAACATGGATGAAAAGGGTGCTAATACCTTCCATTTTCATAATCTACCCCCCGAACTCAAAAAAATCTCAAAGGTCTTTCCTGTGCTTTTTCACCTTTCCTTTTTGGATAAAAGAAAAGTCGGTGGCGACTCTTGCTAAACCGCAACATTTGCAAACACAAACGCAAAACCTCAAGTCAGTTCTCCCACCGCATCACAGAACTGGAGACTCTTCTGGGGGAAAGATCATCTAAAAGTGGGGTTACCTTAGGGATAGATCACATTTACTTGCTTACATTGTTTGATTTGTATGCTTTACATTTTGGTTCCTTGTTTGGATTTGTTTTAAATCCTATACCCGAATTTGGGGGCACCTTTTAGGTAAGTAGCAATAAACGTTGAGGGAAATGTGCGAGGTATACCGACACGGTTGAAGCAGTAGCTACGTTGATGTGGCACTTTGGTTGGTATCGGTAACCCTTGAGTAGTCAAGGAGAGTACGGGGCCGCCGCATGGTGTTGTGAAGCATCAACTGACCTTAGAACCTTACTTGACCAACTTGGCCATTAGGACGTGGTGAGATGACCGGCTTTGGTACAGTCCGAAGTTGGTTGATACTCGATGCTACACTCATGGAGGTTTGACTTTTGTGTTTTGTTTGGTTGCGAGTCAATCGCTTATTGAATGAAACTTAGGGGAAAGATCAGTGATATTGAGACCCCTTAGAACCCGGTTACTCTTAACTAGGACAGGTTGAGCCAACTAAACTTCAAAAGGGTACATACCTGAAACCCCATGCAAGCCTAAACCTAAGGACTTGTCTGATTTGTGTGAATATGATTATTTGTATATGCACTTGCTTGCCTCACATACTTGTACATAACATCATAACATCATACCATAGCAATTTCAATAACCATTTCAAGGATCTCGAGGGTCTTTGATGCAGGTTATGATGAACCAAATGTCTAGCAAGGGGCAAGAGGATTTATTTTCCTCTGACCAAACACCGTCGAAGATCAAGTACAACAAACCGGAGTCAAGGGCTATGACCCACTTGACATGGTGAGCTTAATTCTCGTGGAAAGACATTCACCGATACAAAGCTCTCCAATCCAAAACTGTAAGTGACTACTTACCCCACGAGATCCTTGAAAACATGCATCCACATATCATGCATCATATCATGACAGGTTTCTCCCATACGGGTTTCCTTATCTTCCTACTGTTTATTTCGGTAGAGATGGCCATAGAACATACCATCAAGAGCATTCAGATTCAAAACGCTCAACTTCAAGAAATGTTCTTGAACCTATCCAAGGGGCAAGAAGAGGTAAAATCTATCCTCACTAGGGGCATGACCATGGGGAATCCTAAAGGCAACAAAGATGACCAGTTGGAACGGCTACAAACCGAGATAGCCATAATGAAGGTCCAAATGATGGGGAAACTGGTGGGCCAGATGGCTCTTATCCAAAATTTGGCACAAGGACAAGAAGAGCTGAGGGTCATCATCAACAAGCTTCATCGGGATGAATGTAACCAAATGGGGCAAACATCTAGGATCGGGGATCAAATCATCATTCATCCTCCCTTGAGACAAGAAGCCGAGAGAAGACCTCCCTAATTTGCTTCCGCGTCACGAGCCCAACAACGACTTCGTCAACATCAACCAGAAAATCATCAAAGGCAAAGCAAGCCTAAAAGACGCTTCATCGAAATCAACATGTCATTGTCTCAAGCACTGCAACACATGTTGGAGGCGAAGATAGTTATGTTAAGAGACCCTCCTCAGAATCCCAGCATAGCCTCCTCAAGGTACAATCCAAGTGAAAGATGTGCGTACCACTCCAACAGTCCTGGACATGACACCAACAGCTGTTGGGCGTTGAGAAATAAAATCCAAGTCCTGATCGACGAAGGAATGCTAGAGTTCACACAAGATGGCCAGACAGAATTCTTCTGCCAAAGGCTCACCAGCTAAAGTGACAAGTTCAAACAAAGAGGCTTCTGTTCATTTTGAATTTTCAAGTTGTAATTTCTTTTGCTTGTTCAAACAATTATTTATTAATGTCAAACTTTGTTTCATTAATGCATTGCATATGTTTGTCTTGATTTGATCTACTCATTTTCATTGCATTTAAACTATGCTTTTTACTCACTGTATGACATTTAACTCTTGCTAAAAGTTACAAGCCTTTAGAGGGAGGATGACGAAAACAATGCCATAATCTCATACAGTATGCTTTTGGACAGACCTTGCTGACGATGTACAGGCGTTCTTTCAAATCCTAAACACTGGAGTTATAAGGAAGATAATCCCTAGTCAACCCCTTCGAGCCAAAGAAGTAGAAGTTTTCTGTATACAAATTGAAACCTTTAATCAAAACCTGGGGCAGGGTAGTCTCTCAGTTAATTCAAACACGAGTTTAGCCGCAAACTCTCATTTCGTAATACAACGAATGACATCAAAAACATTCCTATGGAATCAAAAGACGGCGATGGTTCTCTATTACATAGGCAACCATTATCTCTCTAAAAAAAGGGCCCACTAAGTCAAAACCTACAAAGGAGACTTAAGAGAACTGGGGCATCCCGCTGACTGTAATCTCAAAACAAGAACAATCAGGAAAAAATTAGGGATAACAAATCAAAAGAAAAAGGTCACTACAAATCATCAACATCATGAAAAAAATGTTGCAAAAATGACTGCCTTCCGACAAACTTAACCTGTCTGAACCATCACCAAAACGTTATTCCAGACTCAATTGGAGTTCAAACGCACAATTAACTGAGCTTAGGATTGAAGAACATCACGAAGAACGGGTGGGTACAAATACACTTTGAGCCTTTATCCTTTGTGTTGTACCCCAAAATTTTCCCTCCCTTTTACACAAGAAATCACAACCCTAGGGTTTTCTCTGATTTTTAAGATTAGCTCAGGAATCGATCAAACAGACTTTTCTTTGGAATTAAATCAAGAATCAGGGTTTCTCTCGCATTTCTCAGAAGAAATTGAATCCTCAGAAATTCAGTTTACTGTTACATTGTTTTCACACTTTTCAAGTTTGCTGAAAGGTTAACTGATTGTTCTCAAGGCCTGATTATCTGGGATAAGAGATAGGAGCTGAGACTGTTATTTGGAATATCAAGACACCTGCTTGTTAATGGAATGAAATGTTTGCTGGTTAATGGAATGCTTGCTTGTTTATTATACAATGCGTATTGGGATTGGAATACTGATGCAAGGTTATGAGATTACAAAGTTTTTGGGATTACTTGGATTTTAAGTTATATGTATTGGAAATGCTGGAATGCAGTTTGAGTTATTTTAAATCAAGAATCTTAAATAATAAGTGAAGACTTGAAGAAAAAAATGGCAAGATTATTGGACAGTAAATGATTTTATTGGATATCAGTTTTCCTCACAAAGATTTTTCAGATGATTGATACAAAAATAATTTATTATTTGAATATTGTAAGTTTTTACAACTTATAGTATTTTAAAAAAAAATGTTACAATTAATGGAAAAATATATCTAATCTAAGCCTAAGCCTCCATTGCTCCATTGCTCCATTTCTCAAAGTCTCCAGCTTCTACTGGTTTGTCGCCGTACAAATTGCACTCACACGAAAAAGACAAAGGAAAAGAAGATTAGTACAGTTAATTGAAAAGAATTTTCAAACAGAAAAAGAAAGGAAAAATTCATCATTAAAATTTGCCGTCTGAAATCAGAGTGCTTATTTTTCATCATGTTTTATTTTTCTCTTTGCAAATCACAAGAAGATTGCTCTTCTTGGTTCACAAAGAAAAAATAAAAGTGCAAAAGAAGAATGCAAACAAAGCAAAAATTATTCAAATGCAACAGGCGCCAAACTGTACAAACAACACAAGCAAGGTGCCAAGCATAGGCCAAACTGTCAATCTGCATTACAAAGCAAAGTAGGCAAACTGAAGCATAACCAAATATACAAGGCAAGGCAAACTGGAACCTGCTGTACAAACAACACAAGCACAAGGCGCCAAACTGCATAAGAAAACTGAACAAAATAGATTGGATACAAATGTAGCAATGCAGCATGAAAGCAGAAAAATGCAGCAGGATGGCAGTAAAAGGCAAGAGGTAATCCAAAATCACAAGTCAAGACTTGTCTTAGCTTGTCATCATTTTCCAGTCAAAGGGTAAATTTTTCAGAAAAAAGACAAAAAGAAAATCTGTGTTTGTCATTTAGAGAGATAGAGAGAAAAGGGAGTACCTTTTTGGTATTTGTACAGTTGGCTAAAAAAATGGATCAAGATATAATACCATAAAAATAGCAAGAAGAAAAAACCCAGTGGTTTCAAACATAAATCATAAGTCCCAGCCTGCTAACCAAAAGTAGAGAGTGTGGTTATAAGACAAAACTGCAAGCCAAGTCAAAACTAAAGTTAAAAACCTGTTAAACTTATGAACAAGAAACCAAGCTGAAAATATACAAAAGTAATTCCACAACTCTCCAAACGGCACAACCAGAAAAATACATCCAACAGTTTCTCCTCAAACCACAAACCTGTTAACAAACAGCCAAGCATGTCAAACAAACCACAAACATGTTAACCAACAACCAAGCATAGTAATTTCTCCAAAAATCACAAAACTGCCTAGCCAAGCCAGCCAACACCATAAACCTGTTGCCAAACAAACTCAAAGAAACTGCATAACAGTTTCACAAATCAAACAAAAACCATGGCAAGACTGTAACTGCACAATAATTCCAAAAACCTGCAGAATAACTGCATATCCAAACAACCAGCAAAAACTTGCCAAACTGCAGAACCAAACTTCCCAAGTTTCCAAACCCCCAACAACAAGTTTCAGAACAAGTTTCATCATCAACACAACATTCAAGAAAAAGGAAGAGAATTTCAGAAGCAACAAACATCAACAAAAATCAGTTTCAGAACGCTCATCATTAACAATCATACCAATAATCAAGTTTCAGAAATACATCATCATCAACGAAAAAACATCAACAAAAGAGTTTCAGAAGCTATCAATCACAAACAAAGGTTTCAAAACACAGTTTTAGATTATCACATCATCATCAATATCAACATTCAAGGAGAGAAAGAAAGAGAAATCAGAGTTTCAGAAGCATAACAACAAGTTTCAGAACTGAAAATCATTCACCACCAACAAAAAAAACAAGAAGTTTCAGAACATTGAATCATCATAAACCAACATCAACATTCAGAAGAGAGAAATCAAAGTTTCAGAGTAGTATCATCATCAACAAGGGAAAGAGATACCAGAAAAGCGCGCCTTGCCGTCATCACTTCCTCCTCGTACCTCTAGCCGCCAAGGAGCGCCGCCAGTCCAACCTCTCTCTTTCATCACAGAGGAAATCCCACATGTATACTTCTCAAACCTTTTGCTACGTGTTAAGGAATAAACACCAAAGATCAAACAACGAAAACTGTAAAATCAAACTAGAACAACATAAGCAAACATGAACAAACTGTTAAAGTCAGAAGGAGAACGAATCGTAGCATTTTAGAACCAAAGCCATGGACCACTGTGAGGAGATGAGAGAAGGAGGTGGCGCTCCGGCAGTTAGGGCTTAGGAGGGGATCAGAACCCTAGAGTGAGAGAGATGAAGAGAAGAAGCTAGAGAGAGAGAGCGGCGCCGCTGTGAAGCCAAACGTATGAACCCTAATTTCTTGAACCCTGACAAAAACGTTGTAAACCAATGCCTTGGGCCTGTCCGCCCCATCCCTTAAGCCCATAACAATTGTTGATACTCCCTTCCATTCTGACTCACCCCCTCATTTCTTTTTGTTTTCATTTTGGGCTTAACCTCAAACCCTCAAATCTCTTAAGGCCCATTCTACTTGTTTTTATTTTTTGATTTAATTTAATTTATTTTATTGTGTTAAAATAATATACTAACATTTAAAACTTTTTTTGTAAAATAAATTAGTTTCTTTTATTAGTCTATTTAAATCATTTTTTTATATACATGGTAAAAATATTTTAAAAAAAACAAAACTTTTAAATTGATTTAGTTAGTTTGCTTCCTTTAAGTTTTTTATCATTTGATTAATAAAATACAAAAAGAATAATAATAATAAAATATTTAATCTTTCTTTTTTAGAATAGATTTTTATTTGTTTATTTTTAAATAAATACATGCATTTCATAATTGATTGATTTTTATTATTTTTATAATTTGTTATAGCTTTATATTTGAATTGCGACGATTCAATTTGGTTGTAATATTTAGACATTATTATTCTTGAGAGACTCATCCCCATTTGTAAATAATTGTACCCCCATCCCCGGATGCTTTTGTAATAGTTTAGATTTTTAATTCTCGCACTTTATGCTTTCAAATATGCCATGATTAGAGACTAGGGTTTGTATGCGAAAATCCAAAATTAATCGCTAGATGACCTAATAAGAAACCTAAATGCATGAAAATGACAAACACAATTCACACGTGCACCTCTAGGGTAACCTCGCTTTGTTGCCTCGGAAATACAATCATGTCCCTCGAATATGAGACACTCTAGCAAATGCCCCTTCGATAAACAAAGATCGTAGTCCCTCGATGTTGCCTTTGATAAAACGATCTCGTCCCTTACAAAATTGCTAGAGCGTCTCACAAGTTGCTTTCAATGATTGTATGCGATGACCCGCGCCCGTCCCGTTTAACATCCTAATACAAGGTTGTTTACCAAATGCAATGGTAAAACAACAATGTCAAAAGGGTTAAAAACATATAGGAAAGATCTTTGAGTAAAATAGGGTAGATAACTCTTTGTTACTTGATCAAAAGCTTGCAAAACATCTTTGCTATTTTCATACACACTTCACAACACAATTCAAAACATTTCCCAAAAACAAACTTTCAAACATTGGAACATCTTTTAAAAAAGACAAACACCTTTGTATATATTGAAACAAGAATCATTACAAAGGTTGCCACAATGATGGCCTCTTTTTCAAAGCATTTTCAAAACCACACACACAAAGCACCATTTCAAACAATTGAAAAGCAAAAGCAAGTGATCTAAACAAGTAACTAAGAGCCCAGGGAAAACCATGGATGAAAAGGGTGCTTGCACCTTCCCTTTTCATAATCTACCCCCCGAACCCAAGAAAACATCTCAAAGGTCTTTCCTATGCTTTTTGACCTTTCCTTAGGATAAAATAAAAAGTCGGTGGCGACTATTGCTAAACCGCACAATTGTGAACTCAAACGCAAAACCTCAAGTCAGTTCTCCCACCGTATCACAGAACTGACGACTCTGCTGGGGATTAATTCTAAAAGTGGGGTTACCTTAAGGTTTTAGATCACCTTTACATGCTTATCTTGTTTGCCTTGATTGCTTTATATTTGATTCTATTATTTGGGTTTGAAATCCTCTACCCGGATTTGGGAAACATTCATAGGTAAATAGCAATACGTTGTGGAAACTGTGCGGGGTATACCGACATGGTTGAAGCAATAGCTATATTAGTGCGAAATATTTGTGGGTATCGGTAGCCTTTGAGTTAATCAAAGAGAATACGGGGCCGCTGAGTGATGTCATAAAGCACTAATGGACTTTTAGAACCTTTACTTGACCAACTTGGCCTTTTTATGGGTAGTGAGATGGCCGGCTTTGGTGCAGTCCGAAGTTGGTAGATACTCGATACTACACTCATTGAGGGTTGTTTTCTTGGAATATTTATGCCGCCAGTAAAGTGGCTAAACTGAAACAATGAACACAGAAAATAATCCGGTGATATTGAGCTCCTTAGAACCCGGTTACTATTTATAGGACAGGTTGAGCCAACTAACTTCAAGAGGGTACTTACCTATGAAACCCCATGCAAGCCTGAAACTAGGATCTTGTGTGATTTGCTTGTACATATACTTGTGCATACATCATGAACATCATGAAGCATCATTTGCATCCACTAACCATTTCAAGGGTTTGGATCTTCATCTTTGTTCCTGTTTTGTAGGTCATGGAATCTCTTCGCAGGAAAACAATTCAAGTCAACCTTGTGAAAATCCCTCCTCTACTCAAGGATCTTACTTCAAAGATTCCAGAGAATTCTCCTTTCACTGAAAGACATGGTAGACTTCTCAACTTGGTCAACTCCAACATTGAAGAAGGCATGGTGAAAGTTCTCTTCCAGTTCTTTGACCCCATACACCATTGCTTTACGTTTCCTGATTACCAACTAGTACCTACTTTGGAGGAATTTTCTCAACTTCTGAGGATTCCTATTCTCTATCAACTACCCTACAACGGTACGGAAAGAGAGCCAAAGCCTGAAGATGTTGCTCAAGCCTTACACTTGCAACCATCTGATATCAAAGGTTATTGGGAAACCAGAAGTGGTGTCAAGGGTTTCTTGGCAAAGTTTCTGTTTGAGAAAGCACAAGACTGCTGGAATTCTCTAGATCTACAAGCTTTTGAGGAGATTGTAGCACTTCTCATCTATGGGTTGGTTTTGTTCCCAAGCCCTGACTAGCTTACAGATGTGAATGCTAAGATTTTCATATCTCGAAATCCCGTGCCTACGTTGCTTGGGGACATCCTACACACGAACAATGAGGAAAAGAGGTGTTCTCATGTGTTGTACTCCTCTTCTAGCAAGGTGGTTTATTTCTCACCTTCCCCAGTCAGTCTTGAAGAATGAACAAAGCTTGAGGTGGTCGCAACGGTTGATGACTCTTACACATTCTAATGTTCATTGGTGTTCTCGGTCCAGAGAAAATGTCATCATCATTGATCGTTGTGGGGAATTCCCTAATGTCCCACTACTTGGAAATAGGGGAGGCATTACTTACAACCCCTGTTTAGCTTTGAGACAATTTGGGTATGCCCGAAGGGATGGCCCTCATGACATGTTGATTCCTGACTTGGTTTTTGACTTCGACAACGACGCTCAAGGACTTCGACAAAGGTTTATCTGAGCATGGAGGATGCCCAACAAAGTGGATAGTAGGACACTGGGGCACAAGAATTCCATCCCCCTTGAGCCTTATCTCAAGTGGGTACGAACCCGCGCCCAGAGTCTTATGATGCCTTACCCTCACATTCTCCGCGTGATCAAAGAGCCTGTTATGGAAGGAGAGGTTCCATACACCCTCCTACATCCAGACATGCCAACATCATTGGAAGAATTGCAAAAGAGTTGGATACAACTCAAGGAAGAGCAGAACACTTTTGAAGCCAGCATCTATGCTAGTGAGAAGAAGGTTTTGGAACTTACCCGCTGACTTCACGAAGATGAGACTCTTAACACTTACATCGCGCCAAAAAGGATGCGCAACGTCTTTTTACATTAAGAAGCTTTGTAATATATTGCCCATGGGGAATTTATGTACTGACAAATTTCTTCTTATTAATATGACGTGTGTTCTTTTTGTCTGCAACAACTTTGAATTTCTGAATCCTTGGATGCATTACATGAATAAACATATCATTCATCATATGCATAAACAGGTATTTACGCCAGGTTTCCTTATCTTTCTGCTGTTTATTTCAGCAAGATGGATATAGAGCAGACGGTCAAAGATCTGCAAGCACAGAATTCGCAATTCCAACAACTCCTCATGACCTTGGCAAAGGGTCCAGAGGACCTTAAAGCACTGTTAGAGAAGGAGAAAGGAAAAGGAAAAAAGAAAAAAGAAAAGAGTCGGGGTAGCTACTCTGGGAAGAATATTTGAGAACGAAGCTAGGAGAGTCCTGGAGTTCCCCTCGATGTCTGATGAAGGGACCGACAAAGGGAAAGGAGCTGAAGTACCTTCCGAGTCTGAGGCTAAAGAGGAAGAAGTTGAAGAGGATGAAGATTACTCTGAGCAGCAGCATCCTCCTGCGGACGACAGGTATAAGAATCTGGAAGAGAGGTTGGCAGCCATGGAGGTACAAAGGGTACCTGGACTGGATTTCTAAGAGCTAGGATTGGTTGCTGGGATCATCATTCCCCCTAAATTCAAAGTGCCTACATTTGCTAAATATGACGGTTTGTCTTGTCCAAAGATGCATCTGCGGTCTTATGTTAGAAAGATCCAACCTCACTCTTCTGATAAGGATCTGTGGGTCCACTTTTTCAAGATAGTTTGTCGGGTACACAATTGGACTGGTTCTACCAGCTTGAGAGGGTTGATGTACATAACTGGGAGGACTTGGCTGCTGCCTTCTACCGACAATATCAATACAATGCAGATTTAGCGCCTACTCGTACTCAACTACAGAGTATGAGTATGGTTTCTAATGAGGACTTTAAGGAGTATGCCCAGAAGTGGAGGGACCTGGCTGGAAGGGTGCAACCACCTTTGTCTGAAAGAGAGCTTGTCGATATGTTTTTGGGGACACTGTCTAGTCCATTCTTCAATCACCTAATAGGGAACTCATCTGCAGGGTTCACTGAATTAATTCTGACAGGGGAAAGGGTCGAAGCTGGTATTAAGAGTGGTAAAATCCAGAAGGATGCATCTGCTTCAGCCGCTATCAATAAGACCTTCCCAGCCAAGAAGGAAATTTATGCTATTTACACCCAGAGAAATTGAGAAAGAGAGGAACGCCGACCAACAGTGGGGGCCGTATTAGTTCAGAATTCTGCATCAGATCAGCCTAGAAATAGTCAACCGAGGAATGATCAACCCATAACCTATCAGCAAAGGGTAGAAAGGCCACAACGGTAATATACCCCGATAAACATGACACCCGCTCAGATCCTTCCCCATCTCCTGAAATTAAACCTTACTAATTTGAGAGAGGCACCGAAGAATACAAATACCACTTCTCCACATTATCATCCCAATGCAAACTGTGCTTATCATTCAGATAGCATAGGGCACGACACCAATAACTGTTGGCCCCTCAAAAACAAGATCCAAGATTTAATAGATGCCAAGGAGGTAGAATTCGATGCGCCCAAAAAGCCGAATGTGATTTCTGCCCCAATGCCGAAGCATGGTCACAATGTCCATGCTATTGAAGAGGATTTGTATGTTGCTGTTGTTGATGACTTAATGACTCCATTGCCAATGATCAAGATGAATCTGTTGAAAGCCGGGATTTTCCCAGGCTGTGAAAAAGATTGTTACTTCTGTTCAACCTTGCAATCTGACTGTCCTCTGTTGAAATCAGGCATCCAACGCCTGATGGATACGCAAGAAATCCTCTTTCAGAAAACTCCTGTTGATACTATCACTCCTGTTACTCCTGTTACTCCAATCAATGACATTTCTATAATCACCATTTCCGACAATCTTTCCAAGACCTGCAAAAGGCCAGTTAAGATTACGCATGATCCAAAGTTTGTACCACTGAAGATTACCATGCCGGGGCCTATCCCATATAAGTCCAACAAGACGATACCATGGAATTACGGAGGAGAGATCTTCTACCATGGTGTCAAGCAGATCGAACTGGCCGAAGAGAATTCTGATGAAGAAACTCCTGACATAGGAAATATTGCAGGGACAAGTAAGATAACTCGTAGTGGAAGAATATTCTCTCCGGAGATTGCTCCTCCAAGGGCAGTCTTCGGACCCTCAAGTGCTCGTGTGCCAGTCAAGATATCTATGCGAAGTCCAGTGATTGAAGAAATTGTTACTCCCGAAGTTTTACCCTCTGCTGTTACGACTGATAAAGGTAAGGGGATCCAAGAAACGTCCGTCAGGACGAGGGCTCAGCCTTTGGTTATCCTCGAGACCACCCAAAAGGAAATGGAGGAAATTTTAAAGATAATCAAGAAGAGCGACTATGATGTCGTAGAACAACTGGGGCAAACCCCTTCAAAAATCTCCATGTTGGCCCTATTGCTCTGTTCCGAGGCTCATGCCAAAGCCTTGATCAAATTCCTGAAGACGGTGCACGTGCCTCAAGAAACTTTTGCGGATCAGTTTCAAGAGTGTGCAGCCAACCTAACCGCCGACAATGGTCTTGGCTTCTCTGATGCCGATCTAACATCTAAGGGAAGAAAGCATAATGATGCGCTACATGTTTCGGTAGAGTGCAGAGGGACCACACTTGCTCATGTTCTGGTTGATACTGGGTCATCTTTAAATGTCCTACCAAAGAAAGCATTAGACAGATTGGACTGTGAGGGTTTGAACTTAAAGCCCAGTAATATCATTGTTAGAGCCTTTGACGGTTCTAAGCGGATGGTTCACGGAGAAGTGGAAATCCCAATTAAGGTGGGAACAGAAATTTTCAACTCTACATTTTATGTGATGGACATTCGTCCTTCATATTCATGCTTGTTGGGAAGGCCATGGATCCATAATGCTGGGGCAGTCACTTCTTCTCTACACAAAATGCTCAAGTACCCAGTCCAGGGTAAGATCATAACAGTTCATGGTGAGGAGGAGTATATGATAAGCCACCTTAACTCTTTCTGCTATGTGGAGTTAGATGGTGAATTCATAGAAACACCTTTCCAACACTTTGAAGAGGTTTCTCCTGAAATTGTGACGGCCAAGACAATAACTTTTGTGCTTGCAGTTACCAAGCCTGTGTCCTGGATGTCGTCCCTTAAAGATGCGAAGGCTGTGATCAAGGAAGGAGGAAGTACAGTGTGGGGTCAGCTGCCATATATTCCTTTCAAGACAGATAAGTTCGGTTTGGGTTTCACTGCTGCTAGTCAGAAGGCTGTGCGTCACCCCCGGGCTGGAGGACCACCATTAAAGATCACTCATCACGGAGTTCATGCTTTGGAAGATGTTGAAGATGAGAGTAATTTTGAAGACTGGATCTTTCCAACCATTGAAGGAGGACTGAACAATTGGGAGGCGAAGGACCTCGTTCCCATTACTTTCATCAATCAATAATTTATCTTTTGAACATTTTCCGTTGGTCTGTAATAATTATTAAACAATTCGTACACTCTTTTTTTGCCTTGTGCCTTACCCGGGGCATATAGGTCCATTTGTAAGGGATTGATTTCTTCATTTTCATATGCCATTTTTAATGAATCATGGACGTTTTCATCTATAAACTTTTTTGTTCATTTTCCTTCTTTTTACATTTTATTTTGTTTAAAGGTGGCTACCCCTCACACACACCCACACTCATAAAATGCAGGTACCCATCCACTCCGGATTCCATGGGTAACAATTCTTCTATGGCCTTTAGTGACTCTGAAGATCTGGTTAATCATGCCGAATACGAAGGTGATGAAAACTGTGAAGTGCCTAGAGAGTTGGCTAGACTTCTACAACAGGAAGAGAGGGCTATTCTGCCCCATGAAGAGCTGTTAGAGACTATCAACTTGGGTACTGCTGAAGACAGGAGAGAGGTTAAAGTGGGTGCCAACCTAAAGCCAAACGTCAAAGAGCGCTTAGTTCAGCTGTTGAATGAATATGTTGAGATCTTCGCATGGTCCTATGAAGACATGCCGGGATTCGATATAGATATTGTGGTTCACCGTCTCCCTACAAGAGAAGACTGTCCACTAATAAAACAGAAAGTCCGCCGAATGAGGCCCGATATGTCTGAAAAGATCAAAGCCGAAGTGATGAAGCAGTTCAATGCTGGGTTTCTTGCTGTTACTTCCTATCCACAATGGTTCGCTAACATTTTGCTCGTTCCTAAGAAAGATGGCAAAGTAAGAATGTGCATGGATTACCGAGACTTAAACAGGGCTAGCCCTAAAGATGATTTTCCACTACCGCACATTGACTTTTTGGTCGACAACACAACTCAACATAAGGTATTTTCTTTCATGGATGGATTTTCAGGGTACAACCAGATCAAAATGGCCCCCGAAGACATGGAGAAGACTACTTTTGTTACACAGTGGGGTACCTTCTGCTATAAAGTAATGCCATTCGGACTAAAGAATGCCGGGGCAACCTATCAGCGCGCCATGGTAGCTTTGTTTCATGACATGATACATCATGAGATCGAAGTCTACATAGACGACATGATAGCCCGTTCACAAACAGAAGAAGAACACCTCAACCATCTACAAAAGCTTTTTGTCAGATTGAAGGAGTATAAGCTCAGACTGAACCCTAGCAAATGCACTTTTAGAGTCAGGTCTGGTAAACTCTTGGGATTCATCGTCAGCAACAAAGGCATTGAGGTTGACCCTGCTAAAGTCGAAGCTATACGAGAAATTCCTGCCCCCTGCACTGAAAAGGAGGTCAGAGGTTTCTTAGGACACCTAAACTACATTGCAAGGTTCATTTCTCACCTAACATCTACCTGTGAACCAATCTTCAAGCGTTTGAAGAAAGATCAGGTGGTTGAATGGAATGATGACTGTTAAGCTGCTTTTGATAAAATCAAGGAGTATTTGCTAGAACCTCCTATCTTGATGCCACCCGTTGAAGGAAGGTCGTTAATCATGTATCTGACTATTTTGGATAATTCAATGGGGTGCATACTGGGCCAACATGACGAGTCTGGTCGAAAAGAGCATGCCATTTATTACCTTAGCCAAAAGTTTACCGACTGTGAGACTCGCTATTCACTGCTCGAGAAAACTTGCTGTGCTTTGGTATGGGCTGCTCGCCGACTAAGGCAGTATATGTTGACACATACCACTTTGCTGATTTCTAAAATGGATCCGATCAAGTATATCTTCAAAAAGCCTGCTTTATCTGGAAGAATCGCTAGATGGAAAATGATCCTGACTGAGTATGATATCCAGTACACAACCCAAAAAGCTATAAAGGGGAGTGTACTAGCTGACCATCTAGCTCATCAAGCTGTCAAAGATTACCAATCCATGAAATTCGACTTTCCCAACGAGGACATTATGACATTGGACAACATTGAAGGTAACGGACCGTATGACAGACCTGAACAAGGATCCCGATGGACCCTGTACTTTGATGGTGCTTCAAATTCACTTGGCAACGGTATCGGCGCGATACTTATCTCTCCAGAAGGTTGCCACACACCTTTCACTGCTAGACTCTGCTTCAGCTGCACCAACAACATGGCCGAGTATAAAGCTTGTATCTTTGGTCTCAAGGCTGCGATTGACTTAGGAATCAAATCTTTGGTTGTGTTTGGGGACTCAGCTTTGGTTATCAGTAAAATCAAAGGAGAGTGGGATACTAAACACCCTAATATTATCCCATACAAAGAACATGTCCTGACATTGTTACCTCATTTCGAGCAGATTACCTTCGAGCACTTCCCGCGAGAAGAAAATCAGCTAGCAAATGCTCTAACTACAATGTCTTCCATGTTTAAACTTAACTGGGATAATGAGGCTCCCCAAATTACCATCGAGCGGATGGATGAACCTGCACATTGTCATGAAATTAATACTGAAGAAGTAGTGGAACAACCCTGGTTTCATGAAATCAAAAGGTATCTCGAGACTCAAGAATACCCTGAAGGAGCTTCAGTCAATGACAGAAAGTTCTTAAGGAGATTTGCTGCCAAGTTCTTCCTGGGCAATGGTATCCTATACAAGCGCAACCATGATTGTGTTATGCTTCGTTGTATGGACAAGGTTGAAGCCGAGCAGATCATGACTGAACTGCATAGTGGCACATTCGGCACCCACTTGAGCGGAAATACGATGGCTAAGAAGATCCTAAGGGAAGGCTACTACTGGTCTACCATGGAAGTTGACTGTCATCAATACGCCCGCACTTGTCACAAATGCCAAGTCTATGCGAACAAAGTGCATATTCCTCCGGTTCCTCTCAATGTCCTAATAGCTCCTTGGCCATTCGCAATGTGGGGTATTGACATGATTGGAGAGATCAAGCCTACAGCTTCCAATGGACACCGCTTCATCCTGGTGGCCATTGATTACTTTACCAAGTGGGTCGAACCAGCTTCTTTCGCCTCCGTTACAAAGAATGTGGTTTCCCGCTTCATCAAGCAGAACCTCATTTTCCAGTACGGTATTCTTGAAGGAATCATCACGGACAACAGTACAAACCTGAACAACACTATGATTACCGCTCTGTACGAATAGTTCAAAATTCAACATCACAATTCATCTCCTTATAGGCCAAAGATGAACGGTGTTGTCGAAGCTGCGAACAAAAATATCAAGAAAATCATTCAAAAGATGACAGTCACCTACAAGGACTAGCATGAGATGTTACCGTTTGCTCTACACGGGTACCGTACCACGGCGCGAACATCAACCGGGGCAACACCCTTTTCTTTGGTATACGGCATGGAAGTTGTCTTACCTATAGAAGTTCAGATTCCTTCCCTGAGAATCATGAAGGACGCTGGTTTGAGTGAAGACGATTGGATTCAGACCCGACCTGATCAACTTAACTTGATTGACGAGAAGCGACTTACTGCTGTTTGTCATGGTCAAACGTATCAAAAACGGATGATCAAGGCTTTCAACAAGAAAGTCAGACGTCAGGTATATCAAGTCGGAGATCTTGTAATCTAACGGATCATCTTGCCGCAAAGTGATCCCAGGGGAAAGTGGACTCCTACCTACGAAGGACCATTTGTGATAAAAAACATCTTTTCTGGTGGGGCTATGATTCTAACCACCATGGACGGTGACGACCTGCCACACCCTGCGAACGCAGACATAGTTAAAAGATATTACGCATAAATGACCTGACAAGTTGAAAACCCGAAAGGGCGACTTGGGAAAAAATGGGCATCCCGGCGAATGGAAAACCAGAAAGGGCGGTTCATGCAAAAATTAGGGATAAACAAAAAAAAAATCTGTACACCCGGCAAGTTGAAAACCCGAAAGGGCGACTTGTGCAAAAAAGGGTTTCCCGGTGGATCAAAAACCTGAAAGGGCAATCCAGGCAAAAGTTAGGGAATTAAAGCGTATGACTATGTCTCGTCGGATCACTTTAAGGATAATCCCTTCACGGACAAACTCCAACCTTCTGATCAATCCAATCATTTGCGGACAAAGCAACAAATGGACAAGATACTCAGAGTTGCGAAGGCTATAGCAGAATGGGAACCCCATAGAATTGTTACACATAACCATCTTTCTTTGTATAAATTTTTCTCAACTTTATGACGACATTCTCTTACTAGGATGTCTGTATCCTTTGTACAAAATGCTTACACAAAGTTAATACAAAGTAACTTCAAAGTGCGGAAACCTGTTTGCCTTTTCTTTCTTTTTTACACTCGTGTTTTATTTGAAAATGTCCAATGATTTATTAAATGAGCATATGCATTTGGAACATAAATACTGCTTACAAATAAAACGAAATGAGAAAGAATAATTACTGATAGGATGGAAGTGTAGGAAAGTGTCTTTAGGCTATTCCAGGAGAAATTCCCCGCAATACATCATCCAGATCCTAGGCGGAACTAAAGCTTTGAAATACATATCCCCAACGGAGTTAAGTTTAAAGGATCCCCATCAGAGTTGAGTGTTCAAATTCCCAATCCACAGTGGAGCAAAACTTTGAACTACAAACCCTCAGTAAGAAGGAAACTTTCTTCCCCAACGGAGTCAAACCTTCGACCTTTGAACGCTAGTGAAGACCATCCAGTTTCCTCCCTTTTCCCCGGAGAGTCGCTTTTAAACCAGATAATTCCTCAGAAAGTTATTTTTAAACTTTTCCCAGTGAGTTCGCTAATTAAACCAGCACATCACTAAGACCCCCAGCGGAGAGGAAACTTTGAGCTGTCAATCCCCAGCTGAAACCATTCAGTTTGCCCCTGATATCCTCAATAGAACGGAGTTTCTCATTCTTTCTTCCCCAGTAGATTGGCATACACCCAAGCTCCTGATATTCCCGACAGAATGAGGATTGTCATTCTCAAAGTGGCATACAACCTAAGCTCCTGAATTTATTCCGAGCAGGAATAAGATTTTCTCAGAGTCCTGAGCTTACTCTCCAGCAGGATAGCTACTCCCCAACACTATAGCTATTCCACACAGAGTTTTTACTCCCCAACAAAATCAAGATTCTCATCCTTGATTCTCTAGTGAAGTTGCCAAGGCCTTCCTTACTCTCAGCATAAATTTGTCAGAGTTTTTAATCCCCTGCAGATCGAAGGTTCTCGTTCTTGACTCCTCAACACAAGTTCCCCTAGCAGAATGAAGTTTATCATTCTCTATTGCCCCATGGAGCTTTCAAATATTCCCCAGCGGAGTTCTCCTCAAACAACGAAACAGGAATCCCCAGTAAATTGGCATACAACCTAAACTCCTGCTTTTCCCAGCAGTATAGCTTCTCCCCGCAGAGGTTGTCAAAAAAACTTGAAGACACGCATACTCTTCAACAATGGTCCATGATTTATCTTCCCCGACGGCAATCAAAGACTTTATTATCTCCAGCTATCCAGGATTTATCTTCCTCAGCAAGACAACTCATTAGCTTACATGCGCATACATTGCATTCATATATCATAAATATTGATGTAACACATATTTTGCATCATACATTTCATGCAACATAACTGAAAATTCTGGCTACAGATACCCAATGTCACGTCCAATGTTATGACACTGTATCTGACTTACTATATGACAGTAAATGCAAAAGCAGTAAATAACACAGTCAATTGTTTACCCAGTTCAGTGTGCAACAACACCTACTCTGGGGGCTACCAAGCCAGGGAGAGAATCCACTATAAGAGATGTTAATTCAGGAATAAACCAACCAGTTTATCTCCTTCACTTAAGACCTACCCAATGCAATTCTAATCTAAGTACAACTTAAACCTGAGTTCCTACTCACTCCCCCTCAATCACAGCAGTGATACATAAACCAATTTGACTTGAGAATTGATGAAGACACTCTTCAAAACACACTCTTGATTATGCTTCACAGCTTTTTAATCAAGTAACACAATCACTCGTGCTTCACAGCTTTGAGTGATGTACACAACTAACTTGACTCTGCTTCACAGCTTTAGTCAAGTAACATTCAAACACTCTTGCTTCAAAGCTTTGAGTGCTACACAACCCTTACAATTGAAACCTATTCCAAGACACTTATCACAATGATAATTGCTTGGAGTACAATTAAACAAATCTATACAGATTACAAACTCGATCTTCTAATTAATCAGCAGGGATGATTTCAAAAACCGCAGCTCTGTTGAATATATAGCAGCTGCAACTTCAGTTAGGGTTTCCAAAAACCTAGGGTTGATTCCGTTTGACTTAAAGTCCAGGTCACAGTACTTTGTTGATCAGGTTAGGATTGAGCGAGGTTACTCCTCAGAAAACGCAGGATTCTGTTTAGGAAGGACTGAGTTATTTCCTGAAAAAACTCAGACTTATCCAATCCTGTAATCCTGCTAGTTCAGAACAGGATGTCATAACATCTGTTATGACATCTGAGAAAACCTGTCTACTGATTAGCTAAATGTGATCATTTTGCAAACATGCTCAGATACACACTTATGAACATCAGTATTTGAGTTACAATATTTTTCTGCATATGTACCTAAAGAGTTAGTACAACCTTAACTAGAATGTTATGACATCAGTCATGACATTCACACATACACTTGGAATTTACCAAAAATACAAGCCAATACCTAAACACCTACAAACTCCCCCTTTGGCAGATTTTTGGCTAAAGTCCCTAAACAATCAGAGATAGCAGCAGAAATAAATGATGACAGCAGAAAAATATAGTGTTAAGTACTAATTAAGCAGTACCAAATATTCTCCCCCACTTTAGCCACAAATGGGCCAAAGATTACATGTTTATAAAGTAATACAGTTATCCAAGACAAAATAATGAGATCAGCAGCAGTACACCAGACACAGCAGTAGACAACAGCAGGACATTCTTCCAAACTCCACCACCACGCAGCAATCATCCTTCAAGTACTGTCATCAGACTCAGAGGAGTCAGGCTTCTTTCTTTTCTTGTCAGCATTTCTCTCTTTGTTTGATGTCTCAACATTCTTAGAGACATTTGGATTTGTTTCAGCATTTGAATTTTCTTGGTGCAGAGGAACAGAAATGCCAGGAACTGAGTGGTTCTCGTTCAGAATTCGGGAAACAATTTTTGCTATTGCTTGATTAACATAGGCTGTCCCTTCCCTATTTGTAATTTCAGGGGGTACTGAAGAGGAAGGATGAGATGGATTACCTGTATGTCTTGTTCGCACCTCTTTGGCCTCGGTGGAGTTAATTCTATGAGAACAGATCTCCAGAACATCAGAGTCCAGACAGGAAGAGATTGTCCCAGAATCTTGATCAGATGAAGAGGTTGAGATGGTCGTATTGGATGATGATGGCGTTTGAGACATTTTGTCAGTTTTGAAGGACAAACAGCAAATGAGAAGAATTTCTGATTGATGTGAAGCACGAGAGAGGAACAAAGCAAAGGAGTGCCTATTCAACTTCTCAAAACAGTGGTAGGAAATGAGAAAATACAATTTTAAACCAATCAGAACAGGCAGAAGTCCTTTGGTCTTTGTTTTAAGCAAAATTAATTGCTACAATTCCTCATGTTGGCAAATACCCAACTTACCCCTTAAGTTTTCAAATTGATTTGCATCCAAAGCCTTGGTAAAAATGTCAGCCAGCTGTAGCTCAGTGGTAACATGTTCCAACTTGATGATCTTTTCTTCTACAAGGTCTCTAATAAAGTGATGTCGTATGTCAATATGTTTGGTCCTGCTATGCTGAATGGGATTCTTGGATATGTTGATTGTACTCAGATTGTCACAGTATAATGTCATAACATCTTGTGTGACGTTATACTCAGTGAGCATCTGTTTCATCCATAACATTTGAGAGCAGCTACTGCCAGCTGCAATATATTCAGCTTCAGCAGTGGAAAGAGACACACAATTCTGTTTCTTGCTGAACCAGGAAACCAGATTACTTCCCAAAAAGAAACATCCTCCAGAAGTGCTTTTTCTATCATCAGCACTACCAGCCCAATCAGCATCACAGTAGCCAGTCAGAGTCGGTTCACAGCCATGAGTATACAGCAATCCATAGTTGTAAGTACCACTTACATACTTCAAAATTCTCTTCACTTGATTGAGATGACTGACTTTGGGATCAGCTTGGTATCTAGCACAAACTCCAACTGCAAAGGCAATATCAGGTCTGCTGGCAGTTAAGTACAGCAGGCTTCCTATCATGCTTCTGTACAGACTTTGATCCACCTTAACCCCACTTGAATCTTTGGAGAGCTTTAGATGAGTAGGAGCAGGAGTCCTTTTGTGACTTGCATTCTCCATTCCAAACTTCTTTACAATATTCTTAGCATACTTGCTTTGAGATAAGAAGATTGAGTCCTCCATCTGTGAGACTTGTAGTCCAAGAAAATAAGTTAGTTCTCCCATGAGACTCATTTCAAATTCAGCCTGCATCTGGTCAGCAAAGTGTTTAACCATATGTTCTGACATTCCGCCAAACACTATATCATCAACATATATTTGGGCAACCATCAACTTCCCTCCTTCAGTTTTGATAAATAGAGTTTTGTCCAAGCCTCCTTTTCTGTAGCCTTTGTCTGAGAGAAACTTTGTTAACCTGTCATACCATGCTCTAGGAGCTTGTTTCAGCCCATATAGAGCTTTTCTCAATTTGTAGACATGATCAGGATGGGTTGGATCCACAAAGCCTTTAGGTTGTTCCACATAAGCTTCCTCATTTAAGTACCCATTTAGAAAGGCACTTTTCACATCCATCTGAAATAACTTGAACTTCAGAAGACAAGCAATTGACAACAAGAGTCTGATTGATTCCAACCTGGCTACAGGTGCAAAGGTTTCATCAAAGTCAACCCCTTCAACTTGGGTGTATCCTTGAGCAACAAGTCTCGCCTTATTTCTGGTGACAACTCCTTCAGCATCTGACTTGTTCTTGAATATCCATTTTGTCCCAATGATGTTAGTTCCTTCAGGTCTAGGAACCAGTTCCCAGACTTCATGCTGCTTGAATTGGTTCAGTTCATCTTGCATTGCACCAATCCAATATTCATCAGTCAAGGCTTCCTTGACATTTTTTGGTTCTATTTTGGACACAAAACAAGAATTTGAGATGATTTCTCTTGATCTTGTGATGACTCCACTATTAGGATCTCCTATGATGAGCTCTTTTGGATGATCCTTCTGAATTCTGATGGAAGGAGTCTTGCTAGCTTCCTTTGATTCTGATTCTGTTGTGGTGGAGTTGGGTAGATCATCCTGTTGGGTTGAAGTCTCAAAGAATGTCTCAACAGTACAAGGAACATCTGTTTCTTCATGATAGTCATCAATTATGACATTTATTGATTCCATCATGGTTTTGGTTCTGGAGTTGAATACTCTATAAGCTCTGCTGTTTGAGGAGTATCCTAGAAATATGCCTTCATCACTTTTGGAGTCCAGTTTTCTTCTCTGTTCCCGATCAGACAGGATATAGCATTTGCTGCCAAACACATGGAAGTACTTCACAGTTGGTTTTCTTCCTTTCCAGAGTTCATATATGGTGGATGAGGTTCCCTTTCTCAAGGTGACCCTGTTATGAACATAACAGGCTGTATTCATAGCTTCAGCCCAGAAATACATAGGAAGTTTTTTTGCATGTAACATTGCTCTGGCAGATTCTTGTATGGTCCTGTTTTTTCTTTCCACAACTCCATTTTGCTGAGGTGTTATGGGAGAAGAAAACTCATGACTGATTCCTTCTGAAGCACAGAAGTCATCAAACCTGCTGTTTTCAAATTCCTTGCCATGATCACTTCTGATTCTGACAATACATACTTCCTTCTCTCTTTGAATTCTTTTGCACAGTTCTCTAAAGACTTCAAATGCATCTGATTTTTCTCTAATGAAATTAATCCAGGTGAATCTGGAAAAATCATCCACAACCACATAGGCATATCTTTTACCACCAAGACTTTCTACTTGCATTGGTCCCATCAGATCCATATGGAGGAGTTCTAGAACCTTAGTGGTGGTCAGATGTCTTGACTTTGGATGTGACATCCTTGTCTGCTTGCCCACCTGACATTCACCGCAAACTCTTCCTTCATCAATTAGCAGTTTTGGAATTCCTCTGACTGCTTCCAAGGAGATGATCCTCTTCATACCCCTTAGGTGGAGATGGCCAAGTTTTTGGTGCCACAGTTTCACCTCTTTCTCTTCTTTTGCAATGCAACACACAGATGAGAAATTAGTATTCTCAGCCTCCCATAAGTAACAGTTGTCTTTGGATCTGACTCCTTTCATTACTGTCTCTTGTTTGTCATTGATTACAAGGCATTCAGATTTTGAGAAATTGACCTTGAATCCTAGATCACACAGTTGACTGATACTAATGAGATTAGCAGTCAGTCCTTTCACCAGCAGTACTTCATTTAGACTTGGAACTCCAGGGCAGTTCAAATCACCAACTCCTTTGATTTCACCTTTGGCCCCATCTCCAAAGGTCACAAAACTGGTGGTGTGAGGCTTAACATTATTGAGGAGGTTCTTGATTCCAGTCATATGTCTGGAACATCCACTGTCAAAATACCAGTCTTCTTTTGCAGAGACCCTCAGGGAAGTGTGAGCTATCAGTGCAGTAGCCTTTTTCTTCCATTGAGGAGCACGTGGTACCTTTTTAGACTTAGGTTTGACACCTGAATTCTGATTAGGGTATCCATGTAATCTGAAGCAAAAACGCTTTATGTGGCCATATCTACCACAATGATGACATTTCCATCTTTGGTACCTTTTCCTCATATGTTTCTGTTCCTGATGTCGAGAGTTGTGTTGAGACATCTGTTTTGGCATTTGCCTACCAGAACCAGATTTCGTTGCTTTCATAAATCCTAGACCAGATTTATTTCCCACATTTTGTCCAATCTGTAGGATCTCTTCCAATTTGTCAGTTCCATTTGTCAACATCTTGACAGATTTTGTCATTTGATCCAGTTGTGAATTCAGCAATTGAACTTCTCCTTCTAGAAGACTTATAGTTTCAAGGTTTTCCCTTTTTTCAGCCTCCATCTTCATGATGAGTTTTGATTGTTTCTTATTCTGCACACAGACTTCAGTACTTCTGATACACAATTCCTTGTATGTTTCAGCCAGTTCTTCAAAAGTCACCTCTTCATCACTTTCAGAGGTACAAACACCAGTTAAAGCAGTAACTCGTTTGGCAGTCTCTTCTTCAGAATTACTTTCTGAATCACAGTCGGACCAAGTAACTGTCATTCCTTTTTGTTTCTTAAGAAAGGTAGGACATTCAGCTCGAATATGCCCATATCCTTCACAACCATGACATTGAATTCCTCTGCCTTGAACTCCCTTCCCATCTGACCTTGATCTTTTGCTGGAACTGTCAATGTCAGAGGAGATGTTATGAACATTAGACCTTGACTTTGGATCTATTCTTTTGATGAGTTTGTTGAATTGTCTTCCTAGCATGGCTATAGCTTCTGAAATGTTTTCTTCAGCATCAGTGTTGGACATAAGTGCTATGCTCTTGTTCTTTTTGACATCATCATTAGTGATTCCCATCTCAAAAGTCTGAAGAGACCCAATAAGTTCATCTACTTTCAACTTGCTGATGTCCTGGGCTTCCTCTATGGCAGTCACCTTCATTGCAAATCTTTTAGGCAAGGATCTGAGAATCTTCCTCACCAGTTTTTCTTCTGACATTTTTTCTCCCAGTGCTCCTGAGGTGTTGGCAATTTCCAAGATGTTCATGTGAAACTCATGAATGGTTTCATCTTCCATCATTTTTAGATTCTCAAACTTAGTGGTCAACATCTGAAGCCTTGACATTTTTACTTTGGAAGTTCCCTCATGAGTAGTTTTGAGAGTGTCCCAAACTTCCTTGGCCAGTTCATATTGATGAACTAATCTGAAAATATTTCTATCAATCCCATTGAACAAGGCATTTAAAGCTTTGGAATTTCCCAGGGCTAGCTCATCTTCTTCTTTACTCCAATCTTCCTCAGGCTTCAGACTGATTGTCCCATCTTCCTCAGTTATGGTGGGATGAATCCATCCTTTGTCAGCAGCTCTCCAAGCCTTTTTGTCCAGAGATTTTAGGAAGGCAATCATACGAGGTTTCCAGTAGTCATAATTAGTTCCATCCAGAATGGGTGGTCTATTTCCAAAAACTCCTTCTTTGTCCATAGTGCCAGAAATTGATATCCCTAGATCTCACCCAGTGATACAGGCAGGGTGCCTGCTCTGATACCAATTGAAAATTCTGGCTACAGATACCCAATGTCACGTCCAATGTTATGACACTGTATCTGACTTACTATATGACAGTAAATGCAAAAGCAGTAAATAACACAGTCAATTGTTTACCCAGTTCAGTGTGCAACAACACCTACTCTGGGGGCTACCAAGCCAGGGAGAGAATCCACTATAAGAGATGTTAATTCAGGAATAAACCAACCAGTTTATCTCCTTCACTTAAGACCTACCCAATGCAATTCTAATCTAAGTACAACTTAAACCTGAGTTCCTACTCACTCCCCCTCAATCACAGCAGTGATACATAAACCAATTTGACTTGAGAATTGATGAAGACACTCTTCAAAACACACTCTTGATTATGCTTCACAGCTTTTTAATCAAGTAACACAATCACTCGTGCTTCACAGCTTTGAGTGATGTACACAACTAACTTGACTCTGCTTCACAGCTTTAGTCAAGTAACATTCAAACACTCTTGCTTCAAAGCTTTGAGTGCTACACAACCCTTACAATTGAAACCTATTCCAAGACACTTATCACAATGATAATTGCTTGGAGTACAATTAAACAAATCTATACAGATTACAAACTCGATCTTCTAATTAATCAGCAGGGATGATTTCAAAAACCGCAGCTCTGTTGAATATATAGCAGCTGCAACTTCAGTTAGGGTTTCCAAAAACCTAGGGTTGATTCCGTTTGACTTAAAGTCCAGGTCACAGTACTTTGTTGATCAGGTTAGGATTGAGCGAGGTTACTCCTCAGAAAACGCAGGATTCTGTTTAGGAAGGACTGAGTTATTTCCTGAAAAAACTCAGACTTATCCAATCCTGTAATCCTGCTAGTTCAGAACAGGATGTCATAACATCTGTTATGACATCTGAGAAAACCTGTCTACTGATTAGCTAAATGTGATCATTTTGCAAACATGCTCAGATACACACTTATGAACATCAGTATTTGAGTTACAATATTTTTCTGCATATGTACCTAAAGAGTTAGTACAACCTTAACTAGAATGTTATGACATCAGTCATGACATTCACACATACACTTGGAATTTACCAAAAATACAAGCCAATACCTAAACACCTACAATAACTTTGTGTTTCAGCTAATATTTTACCCTTTTAAGGATAAGATTAGCAAGTACAACTTCAAGGACTTCTGAAAACAGTTTACGGGGGCTTCCAAACACGGATGTTAATCTATTGCTTGTTCAACTCCAGAATCATGAAAACAGTTTACGGACGCTTCCAAACATGGATGCTAATCTATCGCTTGTTCAGATTCAGCTCATGAAAACAGTTTACGGATTCTCCAAACACGGAAGCTAATCTATTGCTTATTCAAACCCCCATCTCAGAGACATTCCAGACATGGATACCTTTCTGATACTCATTCTTTCACCTACAACATACAGTTCAACAAACATTCTTGGATGGCATCTTTAAGCCCATCTCCGACAAGATTCTGTCACATCTCCAAATGGCATCTTTAAGCCCATTCCCTCAACTATGTTTGACGAGTGAAAATTTATGGGCACTCTAGTGTCCAATCATCTTTTACCTTCGAGTCGCGAACGGAAAAATTGCCAATCTAACTCTTCTGGTTCAAGAAGATTGAACAAGGGCAGCTGTTGTACCCCAACATTTGCCCTCCCTTTTTCACAAGAAATCACAACCCTAGGGTTTTCTCTGATTTTTAAGATTGGCTCAGGAATCGATCAAACAGACTTTTCTTTGGCATTAAATCAAGAATCAGGGTTTCTCTCGCATTTCTCAGAAGAAATTGAATCCTCAGAAATTCAGTTTACTGTTACATTGTTTTCACACTTTTTCAAGTTTGCTGAAAGGTTAACTGATTGTTCTCAAGGCCTGATTATCTGGGATAAGAGATAGGAGTTGAGACTGTTATTTGGAATATCAAGACACCTACTTGTTAATGGAATGAAATTTTTGCCGATTAATGGAATGCTTGCTTGTTTATTATACAATGCGTATTGTGATTGGAATACTGATGCAAGGTTATGAGATTACAGAGTTTTTGGGATTACTTGGATTTTAAGTTATCTGTATTGGAAATGCTGGAATGCAGTTTCAGTTATTTTAAATTAGGAATCTTAAATAATAAGTGAAGACTTGAAGAAAAAAATGGCAAGATTATTGGACAGTAAATGATTTTATTGGATATCAGTTTGCCTCACAAAGATTTTTCAGATGATTGATACAAAAATAATTTATTATTTGAATATTGTAAGTTTTTACAACTTATAGTATTTAAAAAAAATAAATGTTACAATTAATTGAAAAATATATCTAATCTAAGCCTAAGCCTCCATTGCTCCATTGCTCTATTGCTCAAAGTCTCCAACTTCTACTGCTTTGTCGTCGTCCAAATTGCACTCACATGAAAAAGACAAAGGAAAAGAAGATTAGTAAGTTAATTGAAAAGAATTTTCAAACAGAAAAAGAAAGGAAAAATTCATCATTAAAATTTTCCGTCTGGAATCAAAGTGCTTATTTTTCATCACGTTTTATTTTTCTCTTTGCAAATCACAAGAAGATTGCTCTTCTTGGTTCACAAAGAAAAAATAAAAGTGCAAAAGAAGAATGCAAACAAAGCAAAAATTATTCAAATGCAACAGGCGCCAAACTGTACAAACATCACAAGCAAGGTGCCAAGCATAGGCCAAACTGTCAAGCTGCATTACAAAGCAAAGTAGGCAAACTGAAGCATAACCAAATATACAAAGCAAGACAAATTGGAACCTGCTGTACAAACAGCACAAGCACAAGGCGCCAAACTGCATAAGCAAACTAAACAAAACATATTGGATACAAATGTAGCAATGCAGCATGATAGCAGAAAAATGCAGCAGGATGGCAATAAAAGGTAAGAGGTAATCCAAAATCACAAGTCAAGACTTGTCTTAGCTTGTCATCATTTTCCAGTCAAAGGGCAAATTTTTCAGAAAAAAGACAAAAAGCAAATCTGTTTTTGTCATTGAGAGAGAAAGAGAGAAAAGGGAGTACCTTTTTGGTATTTGTACTGTTGGCTAAAAAAATGGATCAAGATATAATACCATAAAAACAGCAAGAAGAAAAAACTCTGGTTTCAAACATAAACCATAAGTCCCAGCCGGCTAACCAAAAGTAGAGAGTGTGGTTATAAGAAAAAACTGCAAGCCAAGTCAAAACACAAGTTAAAAACCTGTTAAACTTATGAACAAGAAACCAAGCTGAAAATATACAAAAGCACTTCCACAACTCTCCAAACAGCACAACCAGAAAAATACATCCAACAATTTCTCCTCAAACCACAAACCTGTTAACAAACAGCCAAGCATGTCAAACAAACCACAAACATGTTAACCAACAGCGAAGCATAGTAGTTTCTCCAAAAATCACAAAACTGCCTAGCCAAGCCAGCCAACACCATAAACCTGTTGCCAAACAAACTCAAAGAAACTACATAACAGTTTCACAAATCAAACAAAAACCATGGCAAGACTGTAACTGCACAACAATTCCAAAAACCTGCAGAATAACTGCATAGCCAAACAACCAGCAAAAACTTGCCAAACTGCAGAACCAAACTTCCCAAGTTTCCAAACCCCCAACAACAAGTTTCAGAACAAGTTTCATCATCAACATCAACATTCAAGAAAAAGGAAGAGAACTTCAGAAGCAACAAACATCAACAAAAATCAGTTTCATAACGCTCATCATTAACAATCATACCAACAATCAAGTTTCAGAAATACATCATCATCAACGAAAAAACATCAACAAAAGAGTTTCAGAAGCTATCAATCACCAACAAAGGTTTCAAAACACAGTTTCAGATTATCACATCATCATCAATATCAACATTCAAATAGAGAAAGAAAGAGAAATCAGAGTTTCAGAAGCATAGCAACAAGTTTCAGAACTGAAAATCATTCACCAACAACAAAAAAAACAAGAAGTTTCAGAACATTGAATCATCATAAACCAACATCAACATTCAGAAGAGAGAAATCAAAGTTTCAGAGTAGTATCATCATCAACAAAGGAAAGAAATACCAGAAAAGCGCGCCTTGCCGTCATCACTTCCTCCTCGTACCTCTAGCCGCCAAGGAGCACCGCCAGTCCAACCTCTCTCTTTCATCACAGAGGAAATCCCACAGGTATACTTATTAAACCTTTTGCTGCGTGTTAAGGCATAAACACCAAAGATCAAACAACGAAAACTGCAAAATAAAACAAGAACAACATAAGCAAACATGAACAAACTGTTAAAGTCAGAAGGAGAACGAATCATACCATTTTAGAATCAAAGCCATGGATCACTGTGAGGTGATGAGAGAAGGAGGTGGCGCTCCGACAGTTAGGGCTTAGGAGGGGATCAGAACCCTAGAGTGAGAGAGATGAAGAGAAGACGAGAGAGAGAGAGAGAGAGAGAGAGAGAGAGAGAGAGAGAGAGAGAGAGAGAGAGAGAGAGAGAGAGAGAGCGGCGCCGCTGTGAAGCCAAACGTATGAACCCTAATTTCTTGAACCCTAACAAAAACGTTTTAAACCAATGCCTTGGGCCTGTCCGTCTCATCCCTTAAGCCCATAACAATTGTTGATACTCCCTTCCATTCTGACTCACCCCCTCATTTCTTTTTGTTTTCATTTTGGGCTTAACCTCAAACCCTCAAATCTCTTAAGGCCCATTCTACTTGTTTTTATTTTTTGATTCAATTTAATTTATTTTATTGTGTTAAAATAATATACTAACATTTAAAACTTTTTTTGTAAAATAAATTAGTTTCTTTTATTAGTCTATTTAAATCATTTTTTTTATATACATGGTAAAAATATTTATAAAAAAAAAACTTTTAAATTGATTTAGTTAGTTTGCTCCCTTTAAGTTTTTTTTATCATTTGATTAATAAAATACAAAAAGAATAATAATAATAAAATATTTAATCTTTCTTTTTTAGAATAGATTTTTATTTGTTTATTTTTAAATAAATACATGCATTTCATAATTGATTGATTTTTCTTATTTTTATAATTTGTTATAGCTTTATATTTGAATTGCGACGATTCGGTTTGGTTGTAATATTTAGACATTATTATTCTTGAGAGACTCATCCCCATTTGTAAATAATTGTACCCTCATCCCCAGATACTTTTGTAATAGTTTAGATTTTTAATTCTCGCACTTTATGCTTTCAAATATGCCATGATTAGAGATTAGGGTTTGTATGCAAAAATCCAAAATTAATCGCTAGATGACCTAATACAAAACCTAAATGCATGAAAATGACAAACACAATTCACACGTGCACCTCTAGGGTAACCTCGCTTGTTGCCTCGAAAATGCAATCATGTCCCTCGAATATGAGACACTCTAGCAAATGCCCCTCCGATAAAAAAAGATCGTAGTCCCTCGATGTGGCCTTCAATAAAACGATCTCGTCCCTTACAAAATTGCTAGAGCGTCTCACAAGTTGCTTTCAATGATTGTATGCGATGACCCGCGCCCGTCCCGTTTAACATCCTAATACAAGGTTGTTTACCAAATGCAATGGTAAAACAACACTGTCAAAAGGGTTAAAAACATATAGGAAAGATCTTTGAGTAAAATAGGGTAGATAACTCTTAGTTACTTGATCAAAAGCTTGCAAAACATCCTTGCTATTTTCAAACACACTTCACAACATAATTCAAAACATTTCCCAAAAACAAACTTTCAAACATTCGAACATCTTTTCAAAAAGACAAACACCTTTGTATATATTCAAACAAGAAACATTACAAATGTTTCCACAATGATGGCCTCTTTTTCAAAGCATTTTCAAAACCACACACACAAAGCACCATTTCAAACAATTGAAAAGCAAAAGCAAGTGATCTAAACAAGTAACTAAGAGCCCATGGAAAACCATGGATGAAAAGGGTGCTTGCACCTTCCCTTTTCATAATCTACCCCCCGAACCCAAGAAAACATCTCAAAGGTCTTTCCTGTGCTTTTTGACCTTTCCTTAGGATAAAATAAAAAGTCGGTGGCGACTCTTGCTAAACCGCACAATTGCAAACACAAACGTAAAACCTCAAGTCAGTTCTCCCACCGTATCACACTTTGTTTCTTAAACCGTGAACCAAGCCATGTTACAACCCTTCAAAAGTCCTAATTGAAGCATGGGTTAGTTCGAAAGCATACTGTTACAAAAGGTATCCTGACTCCTCTAAGGCTTTACTCAAAATCCTGAGTTGAATTTTTCTTACAAAATTTCTTTACTTGCTAAAAACGCATTTTTAAAAACTTCAAGACAAGCATAAACTTTGCATTACATGAATATCACTATTTGCATATAGCTATTTGTTTCACAGCGGAGAAATTCACACAATGAATATCCAGTGAACGAAAGCTCTCTTAGTGGACAAAATCAATTCAAGAAGGATGACACTTCCATTGCAAAATATTCTATCAACAAGGGGACATGACACGTTACTATCCAGCACACCTGGGGCAGTCCAGACAAGATTCTAAGAAATCTCTCAAAGTGAAGAGTAACTAGGGGCAAGTCTCCATCTCCATCACTTGGGGCATTGAACGTCAATCCCAACAAAAGGGTTATGTACAATCAAACATTTCCAGGCTGTGCCACAAACACTCGCTACTAAGGACATTGACAAATTTCCCCAAAATCCTTCTCATAGGATGATTCCACAGCAAGATTTTCAATCTTTGAGAACCTTTCCCCAGCTGAGACAACCTCAAGAATCCTCAAGAACCTTTTTCCCAACGAAGTCGTCACCTCTCTAGCAGACCAGCAACAAGGTTTATTTCCCCAACAAACGACATAAATTCCCAGCTTAAAGTGGCCTCTCCAACTACTACAAATCAAAGGGGCACAACCCCTAAATCCCCAGTAAATCCTTCCACAAAAGCCTTTATTATTACCAAGAAATGCTATGAAACCTGGACTCAACCAGATAATAGCCTAGCTCTTCAAAGATATAGAAGAACCTAAACTCAATCCGACCAAGGTTTAACTTCTTTTCCCCAGTAGAGTTAACCTCTCTATCCCCAATAAAGGACTGAGAAACCTGGATCTGACCAGATATCATTCCTCATTTCCAACCTTTCAAGAAATCCATTGCGAAGCCTGGATCCAACCAAATAGAAATCACCATCAGAGATTCGTTGTGAAACCTGGACCCGACCAGATAACAGTTTTTCAAATAGTTTATTGTGAAGCCTGGACCCGACCAGATAACAATTAACCATGATTCCCAGAAAGACATTATAAAGCCTGGACTCGACCAGATAATAGTACAGCTTTCCAAAAAAACTATGAAGCCTGGATCCGACCAGATAGTAATTGCCATTCCAAGTTACTGCGAAGCCTGAATCCGACCAGATATCAGTTCAACTTCGACTCCCCAGTAGAGCAACAGACAATCGAGACTCCTGAACTCTTTTCCCAAGCAGGAATAAACGTTCTCCCCACAGAGTTTTCAATACTCCCCAGCGGAGTTTCTTCTCAAACAACAAAACATGAATCCTAAGTGGAAACACTCTAAGCAAAGTTTGAAGACACACCTATTCTTCAACGACAATCTGGGATTTAATAACTTCCCGACACTTGTCAAGGATTTATTCTCCAAGACAAAATTACATTGCAACAACATTCATAGCATATGCATACAAAGTACACATGACAAAAATCTCATTTATTTTGAGAACATCATTACACAATGCATACATCATGACATTGCATATAACTAACTCTTTACCTTTTCAGGAAAGATTAATCGTCCAAGATTCCTTCATCACCTTTTTGGAGTAGTAATCATTATAGATTCCTTCATCATCTTGTTGAGGAAGTAATCGCCCAAGATTCCTTCATCGTCCTGTTGAGGTTATAGTCGTCCAAGATTCCTTCATCACCTTTTTGGAGTAGTAATCGTCCAAGATTCCTTCAACACTGATTCAACTTTTGATACAGTTCAGATACGCTCCAGATACGGATGCCATCCTGATACTCATTCAGATTCAGCTTTTTGATACAGTTCAGATATGCTCCAGATACGGATGCCATCCTGATACTCATTCAGATTCAGCTTCTAGATACAGCTTAGATACGCTCCAGATACGGATGCCATCCTGATACTCATTCAAAGACAGCTTCCTGTTACAGTTCAGATACGCTCCAGATATGGAAGCCATTCTGATACTCATTCAGATTCAACCTTTTGATATAGTTCAGATACGCTCCAGATACGGATGCCATCCTGATACTCATTCAGATTCAACTTCTAGATACAGTTCAGATACACTCTAGATACAGATACCATCCTGATACTCATTCGAAGACAGCCTCCAGATACAGTTCAGATACGCTCCAGACCCAGAATCCATTCTGATACTCATTCAGATTCACCCTTCTGATACAGTCCAGATACGCTCCAGATACGGAAGCCATTCTGATACTCATTCAGATTCACCCTTTTGATACAGTCCAGATACGCTCCAGATACGGAAGCCATTCTGATACTCATTCAGATTCAACCTTTTGATACAATCCAGATACGCTCCAGATACGTAAGCCATTCTGATACTCATTCAGATTCAACCTTTTGATACAGTTCATATACGCTCCAGATACGGATGCCATCCTGATACTCATTCAGATTCATCTTCTAGATACAGTTCAGATACGCTCCAGATACGGATGTTATCCCGATACTCATTCGAAGACAGCTTCTTGATACATTTCAGATACGCTCCAGATACGGATGCCATCCTGATACTCATTCAAAGACAACTTTTGATACAGTTCAGATACGCATCAAATACAGATGCCATCCTGATACTCATTCAAAGATAGCTTTTGATACAGTTCATATATGCACCAGATACGGATGCCATCCGGATACTCATTCAAAGACAGCTTTTGATACAAAACAGATACGCTCCAGACACGGACACCATTCTGATGTTCAAATTACATCTCAACAAGCATTCTTGGATGGCATCTACAAGCCCATATCCAACCAGATCCATTACCTCTCCAAATGGCATATTTAAGCCCATTCCATACATAACCAACTAACACATCTTTGAGTGCAAATTTTCTGGGCACTCTAGTGTTCAATCATCTTCCACCTTCAAATTGCGAATGGCAGAATTACCAATCTAATCCTTCAGGTGTAAGAAGATTGAACAAGGGCAGCTGTTGTACCCCAAAATTTGCCCTCTCATTTCACAAGGGATTACCCTGGATCCCCAAGTTTGCTTCCAAGCCTTGAACTACAAATTTTCCAAACAAACCATTCACAAGGGCAAAATGGTCATTTGCATACAAGAAAAAGTCAAACTTTGACTTTTGGATCAACATCAAATCTCAAGAATCATATTTCATCAAAACATGTTGGAATATGAAGTTTGTTTCATCAAGAGGTTCAAAAGTTAAATTTACTATGGAAAAGCCAAATTTCTAAATACTTGGGATTTTTTCTAAGTATTTAAGAAAAATGACACTTCAGAACTTCTGAGCCATCCCCCAGGCAGGTGCAGTCAGAAGTTGTAAACATGGTTTAGCATATAGTCTTCAGTCAGAACATGGCTCTTCAGCATCTACGCAAGTTCAGTCAGAGTTTGTTAAGGTATTGCAAAGAAGGTTAAGGAGCGTGTTGCAAGCTTTCTAGAAAGTCTAAAAGCTCCTTCAGAACATGATGGAGCCAGAAGATACAAAGATCAGAGGATGGATGCTACGCTGAAGCAGAACTTTTGATCCAGAACTAAGCCTTGGTATAGAGTATCACGTCGCAAGATTTCTGGTTGTGATAAGTCTCGTCATCATTTAATGCTCACAACCACCTTCTGAGTCTTTATCCAAAGGATCTTCACCACGTGTACCTCTACTGTCTTGGGATAGCAACTTTGCTTTTCCTTAATTCCTGCTGACAGCCACCATGCTTTCTTCAAAGACAAGGCAGCGCTTCAGCACATGAAGGCCATTTTCAATGCTTTGGTCAGAACTTGACCAAATCCCAAAAACCTTGCTTATGCAACTTGCTGCAGACCTATGACCAACAGTTGGCTCATCCTATGCCTGCATCCCATCATTACACTAAACTAGCATACGAAAACTGTGATAAAAAAGCAAAAGAACAGGATTCCAGAACAGGTTCAAATCCTATTTGTTTCCCCCCCCCCCCCAAAAAAGTCACAACAAATTCATCTATAAATACTTGGCTCCGTCATACGTTCAAGGGGATGGACTTTGAAAAAGATTGGCCAAAAAGAGGCTGGCTTTTGAAGAGAGAGATTGACCAAAAAGGAGAGAAAAGGAATTTGTGAAACCTTCATAAAAATCCAGAAATCCCAAACAAAAAAAACAAGCCTTTCTTCTTCCCTTTGAACCAAAGAACACGACTACTCTTTCGTCTCTCATGCTGATTCAGAACATCCAAAGGCAGCCTCTCAAAGCTCCAAGCACGCTCTAGGTAAGTCTTTCTGACTTTGCTTCTTTCATTCTGAGCATCATTAACATGTAAATATCATAGTATTAATGTTGTACATATCATTGTATGAATAAAAACTATGGATCAGAACTTCTAGAACAATGCTAGGCTCAAACTTAGGATTGGAACTTCTATGATTTGTTGTGCTATGATTATTCTGATTTGCTGAACTGGATAAATTGTTGATGTGCTGATTAAGAGTTGAAACATAACACAGAACGTTTGTTTTTCACTCACCATTTTCACAACACTGAACTTCTGATGTTCATTCATAGTTTTAACACACAAAACTTCTATGATTTTTCTCACTGTTAAACACACACTGAACTTCTGATGTTCACCCACTGGCTTAACATAATACAGAACTTATGATGTTCACTCACAATCTTAACACATCACAAAACTTCTGAGTTCTCTTCATATGTCAAATACACTGAACTTCTGATGTTCCCATCAACTGTTTTCAAACACTCTGAATTTCTGATTTTCACATGCTGATAATATGGAACCTATGACTTTTGGTTCACTGGCTGAACACCACCCAGAACCTCTGTGTTTTCCTTCTAACGTTTTTTGCAGGACTTCAGAGTGTATCAATCCAGAACCTCTATTCCCTTTTCCTATGACATTTTTTGCAGGAACCCAAAGTGTACCAAATCAGAGCTTCTGATTCTGACGCTTCCTTCTGAGTCACGCGCCTGGCTTTAGAAGTTCTGATCCTTGTTTCTTTGTTTGAAATAGCGCTGTTTCTACTTTGCATTTATTTTCCTTTTTAATCTTAATATAAAAACATAAAAATACTTTCCTTTTTAATTTATTTCCTTAAGACAAAAACATTTTCTAAACAAGTCCATTTCCTTGTACATTCTTATACATTTCAATATGGTTGTAATAGTAACTCGGGACTTATTTTTTACTTGCAATCCCCATTCGTACATATGTACCCCCATCCCCTAAATATTGTAATCGCGTAGAATTTCCTTTCTCTCAATTTATTGTTTTCCCTATACTGTTTAGTAATTAGGCGTGTATGACAAGATAAAACCAACAAGTAGACCACCAAAAATCAAAGACAAATGAATGCAATCAAACACACTTGCACACATACATCCTTAGGGTAATTCCACTTGTTGCCTTACAAAATTGGCCATGTTATGCATGTGGGAGGTCTTAGCACAAATAAATCGAAAAAAGATCATAGTCCCTCGATGACGCTATCAAAGTTCCCTTTTAAAATGATATTAGTCCCTAAATAAAAAGTGCTAAAGTCATCTCATGACATTGCTATCATGGTCATTCGATGACCCAACGCCCCTCCCTTCACATCCAACGATGAGGCTTCTTACCAAATCAATGGTAAGATAGTGACATCTAAAGGAGGAGGAAAAGCATATCTAAGACCTTTTGAGTAGGTAGGTTCGCTCTCAGTTACTCTCTTGCTCACAACAAAAAACATTTTATACACCTACACTTCCATTTTGAAACATTTTCGAAACAAACACTTTGTATACGTTCTTATAGAAACGAGAATCATTACGATGTTCCATTTTCAAAAATCACTTTCAAAAAACACATCTCACAAACACATCTTTGAATTATTTTCGAAACAACACTTTGTATACATTCTTATAGAGACGAGGATCATTACAAAGTTATATTTTCAAAATACTTTCAAAAACCACACCACAAGCACATTCAAACAAAAGTAAGTGATCTAGCAAGTAACTACGAGCCCATGGAAAACCATGGATGAAAAGGGTGCTAATACCTTCCCTTTTCATAATCTACCCCCCGAACTCAAAAAAATCTCAAAGGTCTTTCCTGTGCTTTTTCACCTTTCCTTTTTGGATAAAAGAAAAGTCGGTGGCGACTCTTGCTAAACCGCAACATTTGCGAACAAAAACGCAAAACCACAAGTCAATTCTCCCACCGCATCACAGAACTGGCGACTCTGCTGGGAAAAAGATCATCTAAAAGTGGGGTTACCTTAGGGCTAGATCATATTTACTTGCTTACATTGTTTGATTTGTATGCTTTACATTTTGGTTCCTTGTTTGGATTTGTTTTAAATCCTACACCCGAATTTGGGGGCACCTTTTAGGTAAGTAGCAATAAACTGTGAGGGAACTGTGCGGGTTATACCGACATGGTTGAAGCAGTAGCTACATTGATGTGGCACTTTGGTTGGTATCGGTAACCCTTGAGTAGTCAAGAAGAGTACGGGGCCGCCGCGTGGTGTCGTGAAGCATCAACTGACCTTAGAACCTTACTTGACCAACTTGGCCATTAGGACGTAGTGAGATGACCGGCTTTGGTACAGTCCAAAGTTGGTTGATACTCGATGCTACACTCATGGAGGTTTGAATTTTGAGTTTTGTTTGGTTGCGAGTCAATCGCTTATTGAATGAAACTTGGGGGAAAGATCAGTGATATTGAGACCCCTTAGAACCCGGTTACTCTTAACTAGGACATGTTGAGCCAACTAAACTTCAAAAGGGTACTTACCTGAAACCCCATGCAAGCCTAAACCTAAGGACTTGTCTGCTTTGTGTGAATATGATTATTTGTATATACACTTGCTTACCTCGCATACTTGTACATAACATCATAACATCATACCATAGCATTTTCAATAACAATTTCAAGGATCTCGAGGGTCTTTGATGCAGGTTATGATGAACCAAATGTCTAGCAAGGGGCAAGAGGATTTATTTTCCTCTGACCAAACACCATCGAAGATCAAGTACAACAAACCGGAGTCAAGGGCTATGACCCACTTGACATGGTGAGCTTAATTCTCGTGGAAAGACATCCACTGATACAAAGCTCTCCAATCCAAAACTGTAAGTGACTACTTACCCCACGAGATCCTTGAAAACATGCATCCACATATCATGCATCATATCATGACAGGTTTCTCCCATACAGGTTTCCTTATCTTCCTACTGTTTATTTCAGTAAAGATGGCCTTAGAACATACCATCAAGAGCATTCAGATTCAAAACGCTCAACTTCAAGAGATGTTCTTGAGGCTAACTCTTGAGGCTAACTCTTGAAGCTTGGGGTGTACCTTTACAAAGCTGATTCAGATGGTGTTCCTTCGGACGGAATTCATGACCTACAAAACAAAAACAAAGATAAATTTCTAAATCCTTGAAATGGTTAGTGAGTATGCGTATGATGCTTATGATGTTTATGATTTATGTACAAGTAAATATATACACACACAATAAACAAGTTCCTACGTTTTAGGCTTGCATGGGATTTTATAGGTAAGTACCCTCTTGAAGTATAGTTGGCTCAAACCTGTCCTAGTAATAGTGATCGAGTTCTAAAGGATCTCAATATCACCGAACTTTCTCTTAGGTATTGTCTCAGCATAATAAATCTTTTCTTGCGGCCGAGATATCCCAAAAGTCCATCCTCAATGAGTGTAGTATCGAGTATCAACCAATTTTCAGCTCTACATCGAAACCGGTTATCTCACTATGTCCTAATGGCCAAGTTTGTTCAATTAGGGTTCTGAATTCAATTAGTGCTTTATGACGCCACTCAGCGGCCCCATATTCTCGTCGATTCACCACGAGGGATATCGGTACCCACAGATGCATCACACTAACATAGCCATTGTTTCAACCATATCGGTCTATGCCGTACAGTTTCCACAATCTATTGCTACTTACCTAAAAAGGTGTCCTAGATCCAGGTGGAGGATCAAAACAAAACCCAAACAATGAACCAAAAATGTAAAGCAAGCAAGTCAAAAGAAAAGCATTATACAGGTGATCTAGCTCTAAGGTAACCCCACTTTTAAGTTAGTTCCCCAACAGAGTCTCCAGTTCTGTGATACAGTGGGAGATTTGACTTTTTGTTTCGCGTTTGTATTCACAAATGTTGCGGTTTAGCAAGAGTCGACACCAACTTTTCTTTTATCCAAAAGGAAAGGTGAAAAAGCACAGGAAAGACCTTTAGAGATGTTTTCTTGAGTTCGGGGGGTAGATTATGAAAAGGGAAGGTATTAGCACCCCTTTCATCCATGGTTTTCCATGGGCTCTTAGTTACTTGCTAGATCACTTGCTTTTGTTTGAATGTGCTTGTGGGTTTTGAAAGTATTTTTAAAAACGTCTTTGTAATGGTTCTCGTCTCTATAAGAACGCGTACAAAGTGTTTGTTTGGAAAATAGTTCAAAGATGTGTTTGTGAAATGTGTTTTTGAAAGTGATTTTGAAAAGGTGTCTTTGTAACGGTTCTTGTCTCTATAAGAACACATACAAAGTGTTCTCTTTCGAAAATGTTTTAAAAAATGAGATTGTGGGTGTATAAAATGTTTTTGTTGTGAGCAAAAGCCCCCTGTAAGGAAACCTTTTCGATTCACCAAGCGTGTTGCCTGCAAAGCCTACTTCGATTTGGACAAGTTTACTGCCTACAAACCTGCTTCGACAAGACAAGTTTGCTGCCTGCATGCTTGCTTCGTTTGGACAAAGTAACCATCTCTATGCATCCTTCGAATCAACTTGCACCAAGGGCCTCTTGCAGACTTTTCCTCTCACATGTTTCGTTTGACCCAAGAGATATCCTCATACAAGATTTGACTAAGTTCTTTCTTCCCTTGAAGGAACACCCTTAAATTCAGAAGCCAGGAACTTCCCTCACGCTAAAAGGCAATGACTCCCTTTATGTTTGTTTCGATCCACATGATTCGATTGGGCAACATGCTTCCTTCGAACACGAGCTTTCGATTGGGAAATATGTTTGTTTCAATCCAAGCTTCAACTGGGCATTAGCTTCCTTCGAGTAAGCTTGTTTCGACCACGAGCTTCGACTAAGGCAAAGGCTTCCTTCGAACAAGTGTGCTTCGATCTCATTCTTGCATTTGACTCAAGACCAAATCTCATTTTCCAGGCTATGTTGCTTCCGAATCTTTATATAATCAGAGGCTTGTACAAGGGTTTTAAACTTTGTCTTTTGGATAATACTATCCTTGGTAAAAGGCTACGTACCCTTTCTGTTCATTGAAAGTACTTTTATCACAAAAGCAACTTTCCACCTGAATTTCGTCTGAACGAAAAGAAGGGCCAGAGGCACAAGTCTAATCAACTGCCAACAGGCCCCCCACATGTACTTTCATGTTACCTGTTATTTTATTATTTTTGCAAGGCTGGCTTTGGACAACATGTCCATTCTTTCTCTATAAATAGAGGAATTTTTTATAAAGCTAGGAGAGGATCTTTGGACCAGAGGAACGAATCTCCCAAATTTTCTCAAACACAAAAAATCTCTCAAGTCCCTTCAACACTTGTGAGAACAAACCCAGAATCACATACTTACTTCCTTCGATTCTGAAGAACAAGTAATCTTCAGTATCCTTCGAATTCAGTTTGGAAAGAAACATAAGACTTGTTTCTTTCCTTCCTTCGAATCCAGCATTCCAAGCACAGCTGTTGGCCCCCTCTTTCAAATCCAGAAACCCGGGCCTCCACTCAAGGTCCCACACCCATTCAAGGCCTCCATCAAGGTAAGTCACCCTTACCCTTGAACATTTCATTTCATGGCATAACATGTAAATAATATTTTCATTCATTTCAAGCATGTATATACCATTGTTCCTTTCGTTTCCACCCTTTTAACATGTTTTTTAAAGTCAACCCTTTCGTTTTGCTTTCTGTTTACCTGAACTAGCTTTAACTATTAAATTGTTTGAAAGACAAATACTAGCATGGCCTCAGGCCATGTTGCCATTTAATGCTTTAAATGAAAGAAACAGGAAACAGGAAATAGGAAACGAAGCTTCTGGCTTCTACCCTTTTTCTCCAGGTCAAACGAAAGAGACAACCAGGAGGAAAACCATGTTGACTTCTAGGCCCAGACGAAAAGCATGCCTTCACTGATTCCAGGCTCAGTCGAAAGGCATTCCCTCACTGCTTTCAATCTCCAGTCAAAGAAGGCAAGAAGGAAACAAGGCAGAACCAGAAGGCTTCGCCATACACTAGTTTCCATGCAGAGACGAAAGGCACTCCCCCACTATCTCTAACCCAGTTGAAGGATACAACGTGCTACTTCCAGGCCCCAGTCGAAGGATACAACTTGATGCTGCCATTGCCCAATCGAAGGACAGGACCTCACCCCTGCCAAGGCCCAATCAAAAGATGTGACTTTGCTGTTGTCAGCCCCAATCGAAGGAGGCCAACAGAATGCAAGTCGAAGGGTGCCACAGTTTGGTTCGAAGAGCTCATTTTCCTTTCTTTTATTTTGTTTTTGCCTTTACATTTTCATTCCTTTCAATATGGTTGTAATAGTGTAGGATATTTATTTCTTGCGTTTTTATTGCTTTATACAAATGCTAGTAATTAGGTGTGTATGGAAAGATAAAACCAACAGGTAAACAACCCTTAATCAAAGACTAAATGCATGCAAATCAAACACATTATTCACACTTGCACCTCTAGGGTAACCTCGCTTGTTGCCTCAGAAAATGCAATCATATCCCTCGAGTATGAGACACTCTAGCCAAATGTCCCTTCGATAAACAAAGATCGTAGTCCCTCGATGACCCTCGATGTTGCCTTTGATAACAAGATCTCGTCCCTTACAAAATTGCTAGAGCGTCTCACAAGTTCCCTTCAATGATTGCATACGATGACCCGTGCCTGTCCCGTTTAACATCCTAACGCAAGGTTGTTCATCAAACACAATGGTGAAACATCACTGTTAAAAGGGTTAAAACACAAGAAAATATTTGAGTAAAATAGGGTAGACAACTCTTAGTTACTTGATCAAAAATCTTGCAAAACATCCTTGCCATTTTTCAAAACACACTTCACAAACACAATTTCAAAAACAATTTCCAAACAACTTTCAAAACATTGAATTATCTTTTCAAAAAGACACACACCTTTGTATATATTCAAACAAGAATCATTACAAAGGTTGCCTAGACAAGGCATCTTTTTTCAAAATATTTTCAAAACCGCACACATAAAGCACCATTTCAAACAATTGAAAAAGCAAAGTCAAGTGATCTAAAAAACAAGTAACTAAGAGCCCATGGATAACCATGGATGAAAAGGGTGCTAGCACCTTCCCTTTTCATAATCTACCCCCCGAACCCACGAAAACATCTCAAAGGTCTTTCCTGTGCTTTTTGACCTTTCCTTAGGATAAAGTAAAAAGTCGGTGGCGACTCTTGCTAAACCGAACTTTTGCGCACACAAACGCAATCCCAAGTCAGTTCTCCCACTGTATCACAGAACTAGCGACTCTGCTGGGGATTATTTCTAAAAGTGGGGTTACCTTAGGGTTTTAGATCACCTTTACATGCTTACCTAAATTGCTTTGATTGCTTTACTTTTTGGGTTCCTTGCTTGGGTTTGTTTTAAATCCTACACCCGAATTTGGGGGCACCTTTTAGGTAAGTAGCAATAAACTGTGAGGGAACTGTGCGGGGTATACCGACATGGTTGAAGTAGTAGCTACGTTAGTGTGACATATTTGTGGGTACCAGTAGCCCTTGAGTAGTCAAGGAGAATACGAGGCCGCTGAGTGATGTCATGAAGCACTAACGAACTCTTAGAATCTTACTTGACCATCTTGGCCTTTTTTAGGGGTAGTGAGATGACCGACTTTGGTGCAGTCCGAAGTTGGTATATACTCGATACTACACTCATTGAGGATTGTTTTCTTGGAATATTTTGGTCGCCAGTTAAGTGGCTAAACCAAAACAATGAACATAGAAAATAATCTAGTGATATTGAGCTCCTTAGAACCCGATTTCTATTTTAGGACAGGTTGAGCCAACTAACTTCAAGAGGGTACTTACCTACAAACCCCATTCAAACCTAAACCTAAGGACTTGTTTGCTGTGTGAATATGATTGCCTGTATATATACTTGCTTACTTTTGCATACATGTACATGACATCATAACATCATACCATATCATTTTCAAAAACCATTTCAAGGATCTCGAGGGTCTTTTGATACAGGGACACGTTGAACCAGACATCTACCAAAGGGCAAGAGGGTTCTCCTCTAAACAAACTCCGTCAAAGATCAAGTGCAACAACTTGAATCGGGGGCTATGACCCACGCGACATGGTGAGCTTGATTCTCGTGGAAAGACATCCACCATTACAAAGTTCTCCAATCAAAGATGTTGATCGAAATTCAATCTCTAACATTTCTCTTGTGTTTACCCCGAGAGATTCTTGAAAACATGCATCTACATATCATACATCATATCATGACAGGTTTTTCCCATACAGGTCTCTTTATCTTCCTACTGTTTATTTCAGTAAGGTGGATATGGAACAGACGGTGAAAGATCTCCAAGCTTAAAACACTCAATTCCAACAAATGCTTCATGCTATGGGTAAAGGGCAAGAGGATCTGAAAGCTCTCCTTCTCAAAGACAAGAAGAAGTCCAAGAAGGCAGCGGGCATCCTGAACTTGAAAAGAAGACCTAAAACCCTAGATCTTTCAACTCCATCCAACATATGGGATAGTCTTGAAGAAGACCACAATTTGGAGATCGATGATGTTGAAGTTGACTACTCCGAAGAACAATATCCTCCCGCTGATGACAAGTACAAACAGTTGGAGGATCGCCTCAGTGCTATGGAGATTCAACAAATACCTGGCTTGGATTTAGGAGACATGGGTTTAGTTTCTGGATTAGTCATCCCGCCAAAGTTCAAAGTCCCTACCTTTTCCCTGTACGATGGAGTCTCTTTCCCTAAAATGCATCTAAAGTCTTATGTCCGCAAAATTCAACCATACACAACTGATCCAAAGCTTTGGATCCATTTCTTCCAAGAAAGCCTGGTAGGGACTCAACTCGAGTGGTTTTATCAATTGGATAGTTCTCGCATCCACACTTGGGAGGATTTAGCTGCTGCTTTTTACAAACATTATCAGTACAATGCTGATCTTGCACCAACTTGTGTGCAATTGCAAAACATGACCATGAGTTCCAACGAAAACTTCAAAGGATACGCTCAAAAGTGGAGAGATTTGGCTGGTAGGGTACAACCTCCTTTAACTGACAGGAAGCTGATTGACATCTTCATGGGAACTTTGACAGGGCCTTTCTTCAAACACTTGATCGAAATCTCTTCAGCCGGGTTCACCGAGCTAATACTGACTGGCGAAAGGGTCGAAGCTGGCATCATAAGTGGGAAGATTCAAGAAGAAACACCTTCTGATGATCAGAAAAAACCTTTTAATAGGAAGAAAGAGTCCAATGCAGTGACTGGTCAAAAGAGTCGTCATGATCAACATGTAGGGGCAATCCTGATCTCTGATCCCACACCTGTTCAACAAAGACAGAGCAATAGGCGTAGGGTAAGATATCAAGAAAGGCAGTATACTAACATCAACATGCCTTTGTCTCAAGCGTTACAACATTTGCTGAAGTCGAAGCTAATCACGCTAAAGGATCCTCCTCAAAATCCTGATACTTCCTCTTCTAAGTATAACCCGAGTGTGAGATGTGCCTACCATTCTGACAGTCCTGGACATGACACCGACGGCTGTTGGACTTTGAAGAATAAGATTCAAGACTTGATTGATGCCAAAGAGATCAAGTTAGACCCTCCGGAGACCCCAAATGTGATCACTTATCCTATGCCAAATCATTGAAAATGTCTTTGTTTCATTTGAATTTTCAAGTTGTAATTTCTTTTGTTATTCAAACAATTAGCTGTTGTGTCAAACTCTGTTTCATTAATGCATTGCATATGTTTGTCTTGAATTCATCCATTCGTTTTCACTATTCTTAAACTATGCTTTCTACTTTCTTTATGATATTTAACTTTTGATAAAAAGCTACAAGCCTTTAGAGGGAGGATGAGGAAACAATGCCATAATCTCATACAATATGCTTTTGAACAAACCTTGCTGACGATGTACAGGCATTTCTTTCAAATCCTAAACACTGGAGTTATAAGGAAGATAATCCCTAGTCAACCCCTTCGAGCCAAAGAAGTAGGAGTTTTCTGTTTTTAAACAAATTGAAACCTTTGATTTAAACCTGGGGCAGGGTAGTCTCTCAGTTAATTCAAAAAAAAAAAAAGAGATGCGCATTGAATTCACAAACTCTCAGTTCGTAACACAACGAATGACATCAAAAACATTCCTTTGGAACCAAAAGACAGTGATGGTCCTTTATCTCATAGGAAGTCAATCTCTCAAAATAGAAAAGCCCACTGAGCCAAAACCTATAAAGAAGGCTTAAGAAAGTTGGGGCATCCCGCTGACTGTAATCTCGAAAACAGGAACAGTCAGGCAAAAGTTAGGGATAACAAATCAAAAGAAAGAGGTCATTACAAATCCTCAACAACATGAAAAATGTTACAAAAAAGGATGACTGCCTCCCAATAAATTCAACTTGTGAGAACCATCACCAAAATGTCGTTCCAAACTCGAATAGAGTTCAATGCACAATTAACTGAGTTTAGGACTGAAGGACATCACGAAGAGAGGGTGGGTACAAATATACTTTGAGCCTTTATCCTTTGTTTCTTAAACCGTGAACCAAGCCACATTACAACCCTTCAAAAGTCCTAATTGAAGCATGGGTTAGTTCGAAAGCATACTGTTACAAAAGGTATCCTGACTCCTGTAAGGCTTTGCCCTAAAATCTTGTGTTGAATTTGTCTTATAAAAAGTTTTCTGCTAAAAAACACATTTTTCAAAACTTTGAGACAAGCATAAACTTTGCATTATTTGAATATCGTTGTTTTCACATGGTTTACTTGTTTAACAACGAAGAAATTCATACAGTGAATGTTCGGAGGAACAAAAGCTCTCTCAGTGAGTTAAAATCACTTCAAGTGGGATGATACTCCCGTTGCAAAAATCTCCCGTCAACAAAAAGAGATTTGGTTTGGTATTTTCCAAAAAATCTGGGGCAGTCCAGTCAAGATTTCAACAAATCTTTCAAATTCCATTAAACCTGGGGCAGTCCAGTCAAGATTTCAAGAAATCTCTCAATTGCAGAGTAACCTGGGGAAAGTCTCCATCTCCATCACTTGGGACATTAAACGTCAATCTCATCAAAGGGTTACGTACAGTCCAAAATTCCTGGCAGTGCCACAAACATTTGATACTAGGGGCAATGACGAATCTCTCCAAAATCCTTCTGAAAAGAAATTCAAGAATCCTTGAGAAGTTCATCACCTCTCTAGCAGACCAGCGGTCATGGGTTTATTTCCCCAACACTTGTCAAGGATTTATTCTCCAAAACAAAATTACATTTCAACAACATTCTTAACATATGTAGATTGATCAACAGGTAAAGGTTCATCACCTTTTGGAGTAGTAGTCGTCCAAGATTCCTTCATCACCTTTTGGAGTAGTAGTCGTCAAAGATTCCTTCATCACCTTTTGGAGTAATAGTCGTCAAAGATTCCTTCATCACCTTTTGGAGTAGTAATCGTCAAAGATTCCTTCATCACCTTTTGGAGTAGTAATCGTCAAAGATTCCTTCATCACCTTTTGGAGTAGTAATCGTCAAAGATTCTTTCATCACCTTTTGGAGTAGTAATCGTCAAAGATTCCTTCATCACCTTTTGGAGTAGTAGTCGTCCAAGATTCCTTCATCACCTTTTGGAGTAGTAATCGTCAAAGATTCCTTCATCACCTTTTGGAGTAGTAATCGTCAAAGATTCCTTCATCACCTTTTGGAGTAGTAGTCGTCCAAGATTCCTTCATCACCTTTTGGAGTAGTAGTCGTCAAAGACTCCTTCATCACCTTTTGGAGTAGCATTCGTCAAAAATTCCTTTGTCACCTATTGAAATTACAGCCACCAACAGAATAACGGACAACTGAGGCTCCTAAAAAACTGACCTCATCCTTGAAACCCCAGTAGATTGGCATACAACCCAAACTCCTGATTTCCCCAACAGTGGTCCCAGGACTTCTCATTTTCAATGATCAAAGGATTTTCAATCCCCAGCAGCAGTCAAGGATTTATTTTTCCCGACAGCAGTCAAAGATTTTATTATCTCCAGCTATCCAGGATTTATCTTCCTCAATAAGACATTTCATCAGCCTACATGCGCATACATCACGTTCATAAATCATGAGAATTGACAAAACACATATATTGCATCATACATTTCATGCAACATAACTTTGTGTTTTAGCTAACATTTTACCCTTTTCAGGATAGGATTAAAAGGCTATCGTTAACAATTATTCAGATATAGTATGGATACACCCCAGACACGGCGGTCATTCTATTACTCATTCAGAATTTCAAGTCAGATACAGTATGGATACACCCCAGACATGGCGGTCATTCTATTACTCATTCAGAATTTCAAGTCAGATACAGTACAGATACACCCCAAACACGGCGGTCATTCTATTACTCATTCAGAATTTCAAGTCAGATATAGTACAGATACACCCCAGATACGGCGGTCATTCTACTACCCATTCAGACTTCAGCAATCCGATACAGACTATATACGCTCCAGACACAGCGGCCATTCTATCTCTCATTCAGATTCAATTATCAACTTCAAGTTCGGATACGCTCCAAACACGGAAGCCATTCTGGCCTTTACACCAGCAGTTTGATTCTCCCCAGTGCAATCGCCACGGTTGCCATTCTGTCACTTATTCAGATCTCAGATACAGTCCAGATCCGCTCCAGACACAGAAGTCATTCTGCTACTCATACAGATCTCAACTTCAGATACAGTCCAGATACGCTCCAGACACGGTTGCTATTCTGTCACTTATTCAGATCCCAGTTACAGTCTCAGATACACTCCAGACACAGAAGTCATTCTGCTACTCATACAGATCTCAACGTCAGATACAGTCCAGATACGCTCCAGACACGGTTGCCAGTCTGTCACTCATTCAGAACTTATCCTCAGCACACAGTTTCTCCATACACAGATTTTTCTCTGTTACCCATTCAGAATACAGATATACTCCAGACACGGCAGTCATTCTGATATTCATTCAAAATCCAAATACAGTTACAGCTCAGATACACGCCAGACACAGACACCATTCTTTGGCTCATATAGACTCAGTCTCCAGATACAGTTCAAATGCATTCTAGACACAAATACCATTTTGATGCTCATTCTTATGACCTACAACATTGCAATTCAACAAACATTCTTGGATGGCATCTTTAATCTCATCTCCAGCAAGATTCCACCATCTCCAAATGGCATCTTTAAGCCCGTATCCTCAGCTATATTTTGACGAGTGCAAATTTACGGGCACTCTAATGTCCAATCCTCTTTTACCTTCGAGTCACGAAAGGGAAACTTGCCAATCTAACTCTTCAGGTTCAAGAAGATTGAACAGGGGCAGCTGTTGTACCCCAAAATTTTCCCTCTCAATTATCAAGGCCTTTCTCACAAGGATTCTCAAGGTTCAAGCTTGCACAAGTACTTTGGAATTTTCCAGTACCAAAATTAAAAGGAAACTGTCAAAAAGGGAGAAAACAGATAAAAATAACATTTTGACAAATTTGAAGGAAATTAGGTCTCCTTCGATCCAGCACCCTTCGACTGACTCTAAGCCTCCTTCAAATGCAAGTTTAGGTGCATCCTTAGTTTGGATTTAAAACCTCCTTCGAATGCAACTTGGATTACATCCTTCATTTTGAACTGAAAGCCTCTTTTGAATGCCAGTTTAGGTACATCCTTCGTTTGGATTTGAAACCTCCTTCGAATGCAACTTAGGTACATTCTTCGTTTGGATTTGAAACCTCCTTCGATTCACCCTTTTGATTGGACAAGTGTGCTGCCTACATGGTTGCAATCAAAGGCCATGACATGTTGGCCACACATGCCCCCTGGAAGGAAACCTTTTCGATTCACAAAGCATGCTTCCTGCAAAGCCTACTTCGATTTGGACAAGTTTACTGCCTACAAGCCTGCTTCGACTAGACAAGTTTGCTGCCTGCATGCTTGCTTCGTTTGAACAAGTTTCGATGGGATAAAGTAACCATCTCTATGCATCCTTCGAATCCACTTGCACCAAGGGCCTCTTGCAGACTTTTCCTCTCACAAGTTTCGTTTGAGCCGAGAGATATCCTCATACAAGATTTGAATAAGTTCTTTCTTCCCTTGAAGGAACACCCTTCAATTCAGAAGCCAGGAACTTCCCTCACGCTAAAAGGCAATGACTCCCTTTATGTTTGTTTCGATCCACATGCTTCGATTGGGCAATATGCTTCCTTCGAACACGAGCTTTCGATTGGGAAATATGTTTGTTTCAATCCAAGCTTCAACTAGGCATTAGCTTCCTTCGAGTAAGCTTGTTTCGACCACGAGCTTCGACTGAGGCAAAGGCTTCCTTCGAACAAGTGTGCTTCGATCTCATTCTTGCATTTGACTCAAGACCAAATCTCATTTTCCAGGCTATGTTGCTTCTGAATCTTTACATAATCAGAGGCTTGTACAAGGGTTTTAAACTTTGTCTTTTGGATAATACTATCCTTGGTAAAAGGCTACGTACCCTTTCTGTTCATAGAAAGTACTTTTATCACAAAAGCAACTTTCCACCTGAATTTCGTCTGAACGAAAAGCAGGGCCAGAGGCACAAGTCTAATCAACTGCCAACGGGCCCCCCACATGTACTTTCACGTTACCTATTATTTTATTATTTTTGCAAGGATGGCTTTGGACAACATGTCCATTCTTTCTCTATAAATAGAGGAATTTTTTACAAAGCTAGGAGAGGATCTTTGGACTAGAGGAACGAATCTCCCAAATTTTCTCAAACACAACAAATCTCTCAAGTCCCTTCAACACTTGTGAGAACAAACCCAGAATCACATACTTACTTCCTTCGATTCTGAAGAACAAGTACTCATCAGTATCCTTCGAATTCAGTTTGGAAAGAAACATAAGACTTGTTTCTTTCCTTCCTTCGAATCCAGCATTCCAAGCACAGCTGTTGGCCCCCTCTTTCAAATCCAGAACCCCGGGCCTCCACTCAAGGTCCCACACCCATTCAAGGCCTCCATCAAGGTAAGTCACCCTTACCCTTGAACATTTCATTTCATGGCATAACATGTAAATAATCTTTTCGTTCGTTTCAAGCATGTATATACCATTGTTCCTTTCGTTTCCACCCTTTTAACATGTTTTTTAAAGTCAACCCTTTCGTTTTGCTTTCTATTTACCTGAACTAGCTTTAACTATTGAACTGTTTGAAAGACAAATAATAGCATGGCCTCAGGCCATGTTGCCATTTAATGCTTTAAATGAAAGAAACAGGAAACAGGAAATAGGAAACAAAGCTTCTGGCTTCTACCCTTTTTCTCCAGGTCAAACGAAAGAGACAACCAGGAGGAAAACCATGTTGACTTCTAGGCCCAGACGAAAAGCATGCCTTCACTAATTCCAGGCTCAGTCGAAAGGCATTCCCTCACTGCTTTCAATCTCCAGACGAAGAAGGCAAGAAGGCAACAAGGCAGAACCAGAAGGCTTCACCATACACTAGTTTCCATGCAGAGACGAAAGGCACTCCCCCACTATCTCTAACCCAGTTGAAGGATACACCGTGCTACTTCCAGGCCCTAGTCGAAGGATACAACTTGCTGCTGCCATTTCCCAATCGAAGGACAGGACCTCGCCCCTACCAAGGCCGAATCAAAAGACGTGACTTTGCTGTTGTCAGCCCCAATCGAAGGAGGCCAACAAAATGCAAGTCGAAGGGTGCCACTGTTTGGTTCGAAGAGCTCATTTTCCTTTCTTTTATTTTGTTTTTTCCTTTACATTTTCATTCCTTTCAATATGGTTGTAATAGTGTAGGATATTTATTTCTTGCGTTTTTATTACTTTATACAAATGCTAGTAATTAGGTGTGTATGGAAAGAAAAAACCAACAAGTAGACAACCCCTAATCAAAGACTAAATGCATGCAAATCAAACACATTATTCACACTTGCACCTCTAGGGTAACCTCGCTTGTTGCCTCGGAAAATGCAATCATATCCCTCGAGTATGAGACACTCTAGCCAAATGTCCCTTCGATAAACAAAGATCATAGTCCCTCGATGACCCTCGATGTTTCCTTCGATAAAATGATCTCGTCCCTTACAAAATTGCTAGAGCGTCTCACAAGTTGCCTTCAATGATTGCATACGATGACCCGCGCCTGTCCCATTTAACATCCTAACGCAAGGTTATTCATCAAACACAATGGTGAAACAACACTGTTAAAAGGGTTAAAACACAAGAAAATATTTGAGTAAAATAGGGTATACAACTCTTAGTTACTTGATCAAAAATCTTGCAAAACATCCTTTCCATTTTTCAAAACACACTTCACAAACACAATTTCAAAAACAATTTCCAAACAACTTTCAAAACATTGAATTATCTTTTCAAAAAGACACACACCTTTGTATATATTCAAACAAGAATCATTACAAAGGTTGCCTAGACAAGGCATCTTTTTTCAAAACATTTTCAAAACCACACACACAAAGCACCATTTCAAACAATTGAAAAGCAAAGGCAAGTGATCTAAAAAACAAGTAACTAAGAGCCCATGGATAACCATGGATGAAAAGGGTGCTAGCACTTTCCCTTTTCATAATCTACCCCCCGAACCCACGAAAACATCTCAAAGGTCTTTCCTGTTCTTTTTGACCTTTCCTTAGGATAAAATAAAAGTCGGTGGCGACTCTTGCTAAACCGAACAAGTGCGAAAACAAACGCAAATCCCAAGTCAGTTCTCCCACCGTATCACAGCAGTCAACCTCAAATTAGGGCTTTGTGTTGCATTAAGGTCCTCATATCCAAAAGGCCTCAAGTGCTTCCCAATGTCTTAATATGTTCTTAAGTTCATCCATGTCAAATTTCAAGCCTTGCAGAGGAAGTTTGGTCAGTTAATTGCTCAAGAGGCCCAAAAATCGACTGTGCTAGGGCAAAAGTCAACTGTGTCCCAAATACAGTCAAACCTCAAGCTTTTTTGTCAACATTCTAATTTTGAAGGATAATTCATCATTTGATCAAGGGTTGATCATGATTCATCAAGGATTGCTCAAGATTCATCAAGATTCAAAAGTTGCTAAATTAGGGTTTTGTAGGAAAAGTCAACTCAACTTTGACCAAGCATAACTTTCTCATACTTTATGAGAAATGACCCATCAAAAGCTAATTTTTAATAGGATGCAATTTCCTACAATCCATCTTCACACCCTAAGATCAAGAAATGCTGTCACAAAAAGTTACTAATTTGGACATTATAGGTCATTTTTGAAAGTCAACAAAAACACCTTTTTTGCGAAAGCTTATAACTTGAGCATGGAACATCAAAATGAGACGAGACCAAAAGGGTTGATTAGAGGACATCTAAAGGTTTCTAAAAAGTATACGAACACCTCCAAAAGTTCAAAATTGAATAAGTTATGCATTGTTGAAGATTGGGCATATTTCCAAATTTGCCAAAAGTCAACTATCCTCAAAACTCCAATTTTTGACAAAAGGGCCCACTTTTTCCCACTTGATATGGTATTGTCATGCCACACACGTGTTTCATACTTGGTTTCATAGCCATTCATTCATTTTTCTATTTTATTTAATTTTTATTGATTTAATTCATTTTTAATCAATATTAAATCAAATAAAATCTAAAAATTGATGAAATAATATCTTTGTGATTGCTACAACTTTCAATTATCATCATGAATCAAATCAAACTCGTATCATGGTTTTTCATGCATAAAAAATCAGATTTGGCCTATATTTGGAAACTTGATAATGGTGATCATATCAAATCTCAAAACTTTGAATGCACATGGATTATCGCCCAAGTATTGACCTAAATTCATTCTATAACATTCACACAAGCCACACAAAGCAAGAACACGCACAAGACACTGCTGAAACGGCCAGAACAAGTTTGGAAAAAGTATGAGTTCAAAAACAACATTGGAGCTCGATTCAATCAAAAAGCTTGACATAACTCTCTTCCCTAACATCCAGTGAAGCCATACCAATCAAAATCCAGCCTTGAGACTGTTTACCGGGAAAAATGGTAAACAACCGCTGATCTTCCAAAAGGTTACTTATTTGGTGACTCGCAGGATCGATCAGATTGATCCTAAGACATGGTTGATTTTTGGGGTTTAACTAATCCTAATGGTGATTAATGCCAGTAAAGTAAAGACACTTTAAGTAAATTGCATGGAGAAAAGCTTGATAGAATAAATAAAAAGTGTTAAAGAATTGTTAAATAAAAGGCTTCGACGGAAGTAAATAAATGAACAACGGTAGATTGCTTGAATATAAAAGAGTTTGATTAATTTAAATGGTGTTTCACACATACATTCTCAATGATTCTTTCTCTCACGCTGGGTACTTGAATCTAAATGAGTGACTTGTATAAAATGATGAACACACCAATAACTACATAAAAACTTAGTATTTATACTAAGAAAAATCCTAAGTAACCGCTGGGCAGTTACACCGCTTCGAGATGACGCCATATGGCACGCTCACAACCTTTGACGCCTATGTTCTCGACACGTTGCACTTGGTAACTGCTGGGAACCGTTTTCCCTCCAACAATTCAAATCTCAAACCATTCGACCTTGGACATCAGGGACCTTTGTCGAGAGGTTCCTTCGACGTTGAAGACAACAAGATTCCAACTTAAAGGAATTTTTGAGTATCTTGTCATTCTTTGATGAGCCTTCGACATGATCAGTTGGTCGAAGCCTCCATATTTAGAAAACTCTTATGACTCATAATTAATGGTCTACATGATAATAAACATGGGTGTCGAATTTAGGAGCCAACAAATTTCCCCCCAAGAATGTCTTATTTCGACGCTGAAAAGAAAAAGGCATTCTTTAAGATTCCATTCGACACCTGTCCTTCATTCTCAGCCACAAATTAGTTTGCGTGCTTTTTCGTCTCCTACCAACCAACTGACAATCTCAAAAAGTCATCATTTCACCTTTTCCCAAGACGTCACTTCAGTAAGGCATTTTTTCACGCACTATGTCCTTTCAAATGCCGTCATCATGACTATTTCCCGAAATCGAGGACGCACGCTGCACCGTTTTCTTTCTTCAGAACGGTTACAACACCAAATGAGTGCCACGTGCCCCACTCTTGTCTGTAGCATTAAATGACCTCGAGCCTTGTGATTTTTTCAATCACTGTAAATAGCACTAAGTGCCTCTGTTGGACTCTTTACGCTTTCTTGCATCCAAATCTTCAGTCGAACAAAATTTTCTGCAAGCTTCTTCCTCTCCAAACCCAGTAATCTTTGTTCTTCATCTTCATCCATCTTCATCTCAAACAAAAAAAAATGGCTTCACGTACTCGTGCTTCCAATGTCCCCAGATCTAGCACTCCCTCTCAAACTACTCAACCGGAAATCTTCTCAACCGCTCTGATAGTTAACTCCATGGGAATGCGAAGGGTTCCTGAACCCATGGGCCACGATGAGCGTGAAACTTATGGTTCTCAACTGTTGATTCCTGTTGGATATTCCAACCAGGTTTTTACCATGTCAGGTCCTCTTTCACCATGCATTGCTGACCCAACGAAAATCGAGGGTTTCTTCCCTGTGCATGAGGCACTCAAACCCATTGGGTGCTCGAAGAAGGCGACAGATGATACCTAAGATCCTGGAAAGGAGAAGATAGATCTTCGGTTTTTTAACAGGGGGTTAGGGCTTTTAGGTCTAGCCCTAACCTTACACCAGAATACAATGCTTGGCTCAACAAGATGGAGAAGTGCCAGGCTTCGATTTGGAAAGGCATGGGGATTTATGACCTAGTCATGCTGTCCAAAACTGGTCTTAATTACTGTCCTGAAATGCTGGTAGCTTCTTTGTTGTTTTGGGACTATACTCACTATACCTTCCACTTGCCTTGTGGAATGGTAACGCCCACTCTTTTCGACGTGGCCGCTATTACTGGTCTTCGACCAACTGGGGACTACTTCGACCCAGAGGAAATGTCTGAAGACCAAATTGGGTTTTCTTCCACCAAACCCACTTATACCACCTACACCAACCATTACCATGACAAACCGACGGCTGTGGTGACTAATGTGGAGCACATCGCGTTTCTAGCCCTTTGGCTGTCGCGCTTCATGTTCTGCACGAAATCCCTACAGGTGACAAAGAAAATGGTCACCCTTGCTACTCAGCTTCATCACGGCCAAAACATCTGTTTGGCCGAATTAATACTGGCGAATTTGTATGAGTCAGTAAGCAGTGGAGCGGCTCAATTAAAAGTAATCTAAAATAGAGCCAGCTTGCTGCTTGTTGGTCCCTTCTGGCTACTTCAACTCTGGCTAAACGCCGCTTTTGAGTCATTTCTACCCAAGAAGACTCAAATAAACGAAAAGGCTCCTGAGATAGCCAGAAGGCGCGTCGAAGGCACCAGGCTTGCCTTATTAACTCCTACTGAAGATGGGCTGGAGCTACAAAAGACCTTTGCAAACTTTGTTCAGATGTTTGCAGGGAGGAAGGAATTTACCTCGACCATGGCCCCTTTCGCCGGTCGAAAGTTCGGCCTAGGGTGGTTTACTAGGCCCCATCCTAAATCATCAGAGGATCCTCACCTTGAGGAGCACACAACGATGTGGTAAGCGTTTCTCACTCCAAGGATAATGCCATTGCGCTTCAAGAGTTCAAAGAATCAACTGAGCCTGATTGCTTACCAGCTGAATCTTGTCTCTCGATAGTTTGGCATCATCCAATCGCTTTCTTCTCCAATTTATCCTCGGGAGAAATCGTTGTTGTACTTTTGTAATGACTACTCTGAGGGTGCTGCTACTAAGCATATTAGTAGGTACGTTGGTCGGACCGTACTATCATTGTTCGACTACCAACTCAACTTCCTCTGTTCACCATCTTTTGAAGACTGGTGGAAGAGATATTACGTCGAAGAGTTCTTCGATGAAAAATATTTTGCAGACGAACTCCATAAGTCCTTCGTCTTGGTTCTCGACAAAATAAAGAAATGTACGTTCCCTCTTTAAATTATACTTGCCTTTTCATTTCAACTTATATCTGCCAAATATAACTTGTGAACGTTTCTTCTTTCAGTTGTTCGAAAACTTGTGGCTAAGAAAGCCACACACAGCCATCAGGGTAGAGGTCCCTCTACAAAACCTCCAGCACAGGTAAAAAAATTTCTCTTGTTTCCTACTTTGGTTTTAAACATTCTTGTTCCCGATGTTGTGTTTTAAATCGACTCCGTCTGGGATTTTCAGGAACCTGCGCCTAAGAAGCGACCTATATTAACAGTCGAATCTTCGAGTGGCGACGAGGAGGAATCTCCCCCTGTTCCTCTCAAATGGAGAAAGCTGAAGAAGGCTGCCCCGGCTCCTGAGCCTCGATCTGTGATTAGAACTAAAGTCACAGGGAATAAAGCCAGGCCACCTCCTGTGATCATCGCAGAACCCACGGAGGAGGAGCTAAATGTCTTGAACAGCAAACCCGTTGAAAGTGACAACTCTAGCCCTGGGGCTGAGGTTCCTTTACAGGTAGTGCCTTCGACCACTTTTAACTTAGGTGTCGATGATCACCTTCGATTGTGCATCTCCCTAATTAGAATATTTTTCTTTTCTATTTGTAGGAAACAACTGGAACTTCAGCGCCAACTGGGCATCCTGTCGAAGGTTCTGATACCTTTGTAAACAGCACAGGGGAACCCACTTACCATCCTTCTTCTTTCGTCAGTTCTGCTAACAAAGTGAATCAAACTTCGGAGCCACAAGATTCTGCTGACCATAGCAGACAACGAGAGGAGGAACTGGTGGACGATGAAGTTCTTGCTGAAACAGAGGGTGGCCCTGAGACGCATCACCAGGAGGAAACTCAAGTGGTCAATGAGACAGAAGAGCAACATGATGAAGAGGGTCATGTTGATGCTGACGCTGCTGAAAATGATCAGCCCCAAACCCGCATTGTTGCAGAAACGGTTACCTCAACAAAGCCCAGGTCTAAAGAGGATTTGGCCCTCTTAAAGCAAAACGATCCAATTGGCTACCTGAATACCATCATCGAGAGCAGGGAAAATTCATCTGACCCTAGCCATGATGCTTCTACTGCATCAGGGAAGTATACTTCGACTTCTCCTCTCGATGAGGTCTTGAAGAAAGTCAAGGCTCAGTTCTTCAAGAGGGATCTGATGAAGGCTTTGGAGGGGGATCCCACTGCCCAGTCTTGTTTGGGAGCTGTCTTGGGTGCAGTTGATTTGCTTGCTGTTTCTCCAGAGATTTCCAGCTTCATCTTGGAGTTATACTCCATTATTGACCAAGTCTCTGCGGAATACAATCGTCGAAGGGGGTTCAACAGTCAACTCAAAACGTTGCATGGCAAGAGTTTTTCTGCTTGGACTGAAGTAGCTGAATCGACTTCTCGAATTGCAGAATTGTCAAAACAGAAGACGTCCAAGCAATAGGAAATCGAAGCCATAGATCAGGATAACGCCTCTATAAAGGTGCAGATCGAGGAGTTGGAAGCCAAGTTAAATGCTAACACTAAGCTCAAAGAGGAACTCCTTTCGACCGTTTCAGACGTAGAGAGCCAAGATGAAGTTGCTCGAGGACTATAGTTCGCTGAAAGGGCCCAAGCCCTAGATGACCAGATTGCCAAAATTTCTCAGGTGAATGCCTTGTGTTACAAACGGCTGGAGTTGCAGTGAGCCAAATATCTTCGTCTGAAAGCCTCTGTCCCTTTTTAATTTTGCTTTGTACCTCATTGACCAATGTACTGTAATTTTTGTAATACAATGTAGCCATTTTGGTTGATCAACGTCAATTTCCATTTTGGCTTTATGGTTAACTCAGTCATTAATTATTATTTATTTTGATCTCTTGGAGCATAGGTTTATATTTTTTCAAATATTTTCCGTTTACTCTCAAGAGTCTTTTATCTTCGCTTAACTCTTCGACCTTAAAAGCTCCACCAGAAAAATTTTGAATAATTCTGATCGGTCCTTCCCACTTGGGTGACCATTTTCCCATGCTTCGATCTATTCGATCATAGGAAGAATTACCTTCCAAACTAGTTCATCAGGTGTGAATGCCTTAGGTTTTACTTTCTTATTGTAAGAGTCTTCCACTCTTTTCTTTTGAATTCTCAGTAGGTCGAGAGCTCGTAGTCTTTCTTCGTCTAAATCTACCATTTCATCTAACATCATATCCCAATAAACCTCAGAGGGAATATCTTGATGTCTTTGAACCCTTGCTGATTGAAGACAAATTTCTGCTGGCAGTACTGCATCATGACCATAAGTTAGCCGATATGGTGTTGTACCTGTGGCTTCCTTTGGGGACGTTCGACAGGCCCACAAGATCTGGTCTAACGTTTTGTGCCAATTTTTTGGCTTCTTTCCCACATGCTTTTTGATCAGGCCAATCACTATTTTATTCGCCGCTTCGACTTGACCATTTGCCTGCGCGTAATAAGGTGTTGATATTAGGAGTCTAAAGCCTGTTTCTTGAGCGAATTCCTGCATCTTTCGACCAGTGAACATTGACTCCTGATCAGTTGTTATAGTCTCAGGAATTCCAAATCTGTAGATAATGTTCTTTTGAATAAATTCAATGACATTTTCTTGGTCTGCATTGACTAAAGGGATAGCTTCGATCCATTTAGTGAAATAATCAATGCCTACCAGTATATACTTCTGGCTCTTTGATGATGTTGGTCTTATCTCTCTAATAAGATCCAACGTCCATCCTCTAAAAGGCCAAGGTTTCACTATTGAGTGAAGTTCGCTTGCTGGTACATGTTGGATACCAGTATGGACTTGGAATTCCTGGCAACCCTTCGTGAACTCAACACAATCTTTCAAGATAGTGGGCCAATATAGTCCTTGTCGAAACAACAACCATTTCATCTTATGACCTACTTGGTGAGCCCCACATGCTCCAGCATGCGTAGTCGAAAGGGCTATGTATGCTTCGGTTTTGCTTAAGCATTTTAATAATACCCCTTCAGGCGTCTTTTTGAACAACTCATTACCCATGAGTACGTAACTTAACGCCCTATATTTTATTTTTCGTTCTGTCAAAGCTGCTGGATTTTGTAGATAATCTACAATGGGTTTCCTCCAATCCTGCTCTGATAAATTGTCTATGAACGTTCAAAATTCCTTCGATCAGCATACCCTAGTCTTGTCGATTCTAAATCAGTTGGAGACAAGCTGCTTGCTTTTATTTTTTCTCGGACTTTGATTGCTTTTTGTAATCTTATACCCAGATGCAATTTGTGCCAAATCATTGGCTACTTAGTTTTCCAATCTAGGTATGTGTCAAATATTAACCACTTCGAATTTTTTCAATAAACGATTTGCTATCACAAAGTACATAATGAGATTTTCTCTTATGCATTTGTACTCTTTTGTGACTTGCTTAATGACTAACTCTGAGTCTCCCATTATTTCGACTCGAGTTGCCCCCAATTCCAACAATATTTCAAGGCCAGTAATTAGAGCTTCGTATTCAGCCTCATTGTTCGAACAAGTACCTTCTATCTTGTACTTGAATGTTGTTGGAATTTTTTCTGGAGAAATAATTAAGACCCCTACTCCCGTTCCATCTTTATAGCTGGAACCATCAAAGTAAAATTTCCAGGGTTCTATCTCCACGTAATTCATATTTTTAACCTGAATCGAGTGGTCGACTATGAAGTCTGCTACCACTTGTCCTTTTACCGCCTTAAGAGGCATAAAGGTCAATGAATACTCAGTTAATGCTAGCGCCCACTTGACAATTCGACTGTACAAGATGGGTTTCGACAACATGTATTTGAAAACATTAAAATGAGACGAAACATACACATCAACTGGTTTTATATACTGTTTGAGCTTTGTACAAGAGAAATAAAGACATAGACATAATTTTTCAACTTCACTATATCTAGTTTTTTCATCGTTCAAAACCCTGCTAAGGTAGTAAATGGGTCTTTCGACTCCATTTTCATCTTCTTGGGCTAACATGCTTCCCAAAGTTTTGTCGGATGCAACTATGTACAATCTCATACTCCTATTGCCACAAGGAGGCACCAAAATAGGTGGCTTGGTGAGATACCCTTTGATCTTGTCGAAGGCTTCCTGTTGCTCTTGCCCCCACTCGAATCCTTCCTTATTCAATCGAAGTAAGGGTGAGAAGGCTTGCGCTTTTCCACTTAGGTTAGATATAAATCTCATCAAGAAGTTTATCTTGCCCAGCAGAGATTGTAGTTCCTTCTTGTTCATTGGCGCTTTCGCTTCCAAGATTGCCTTTGTCTTGTTCTGGTTGATTTCGATTCCTTTCTTGTGGACGACGAAGCCCAAGAAATCTCCAGCTTTCACACAGAACGCACACTTCAAAGGGTTCATTTTCAGACCATGCTCTCTCATTCTTTCAAATGATTGTCGAAGGTGGTCTATATGGTTCTTCCTGGAAACAAATTTTACAACGATATCATCAATATATACTTGCATAAAAGTGTTAATAAAATCATGGAAGATAGAGTTCATCGCTCGCTGATATGTTGCCCCAGCGTTTTTCAGACCAAAAGGCATTACTACCCATTCATAAGTGCCTATAGCCCCGGGGCATCGAAAAGCTGTTTTCGACACATCTTCTTCAACAATGAAAATTTGATTGTATCCTGAGTAACCGTCGAGCATGCTCAGGTACTCGTGGCCAGCGGCAGAGTCGACTAACATTTCCGCCACAGGCATAGGATATTCATCTTTGGGTGTTGCAGCATTCAGATCTCTGAAATCTATGCACACCCCCAACGCACCATTTTTCTTAATTACTGGCACAATGTTTGCAATCCATTCGACGTACCTCGTAGCTCATATGAATTTGCACTTCAGCAGTCTTTCGACTTCCGTTTTGATCTTCGATAGTATTTCTGGAGCGAAGCGTCTTGGACATTGCTTGACTGGCTCTTTCCCAGGTTTGATTGGCAACTAAAGTTCTACCAATCCTCTGTCGAGACCAGGCATCTCGTCGTAATCCCATGCAAAGCAGTCCTTGAACTCCTTTAATAATTGGATCACTTCAACCCTGAGCTCTGGGTCTATTTTGGCGCTGATGTAAGTGGGCCTTTTATCTAATCCTTCGCCCAAGTTGATTTCTTCTAAAGTATCCTGTGCTAACATTTTGATGTTGTTCGCCAGAGGGTCCCTTTCGAATCCCAAAGGCTCATCGTCGTAGATGGCGTCGAGCCTTTGTTCCTGCATCTCCTCCGTCATGGTATCGGGAGGTTCTGGGTTGAAATTTTTTCCAGGACCAACATCTGGTGGCTCCTGGTCATTGGCCTTGTTGGCCATATATTTTACTTCGGCTTCAAGAGCCGCTATCATTCTTGTTTCGACTACATAAGCCGAAATTCGCTGCAATGCTTGTGACTCAGTCATTATCACTGAATTCACTTCCCTAAATAGTTGGTTGGATGTCAGTTAGCCCACTGAAATCAATGTGGGACAAGTCTTCTTTATCCCATTGAAACCCATGATCAGGATGCAGGTACAAGGAACAAAAAGCATTTGGCGTTGGCGCCATGTCGAAGTCAGGTGCTGGACATGGCCCAATGTGAGCCAAATTTTTGTCGAAGTCATCTCTCCCTAGGTGATTTACTTCGCCTAAGTAGTAGCTCTGATATGCTTCTATATTCTCGACAATTCCATCAGGACGCCATAATATCACCCTTTGATGCATTGATGATGGTACTGCTCCTACACCATGTATCCATTCTCAGCCCAACAAAAGGTTGTAATTAGGTTTAGCCGATATGACCATAAACATGGTTGGTCGAAGGATGGATCCCACTTTGAGATCTAGTTGAATCACACCCATGGTGGTCCCTATTCCGCCTTCGTAGTTCGATAGGACCATATTATGAGGCTTGATGTTTTCATCACTCTTGCCTATTTTTCTTAGCATGAAGTGGGGAATTATGTTGATGGTTGCCCCACAGTCCACCAAGATTTTGTTTACAGTGGCCTCTTCGAGTTTTGCCCTTATGAATAAAGGCTTGAGGTGACTTTTCATCTCCTCAGTTGGTGGCTCGAAGAAACCATTCTGCTCTTCAGTGCAGCCATTACCCATGACAAAGTAGCAAACTGGCCTATGTTTGGCCATCTCTTGTTCGACTTCCAAGTTGTTCGATTCAACTTCCATTTAACGGTTGAATTCTATTGGCAAAACTGACACTATATTTACCATGATGTCTAATGTGTCGTCAGACTCAGAGCCATCTTCGTCACCAGCTTCGCCTTGTTCAGGCCATACCAACCTATTGGACAACGATTCCCTCTCCAAAGGCTTTCTTTGCTTTCGTTGGGGGACATTTGAACTTGACTCTAGTTTTGGTTCGTTGACAGCTTCTCTCTCAGCCTTGCGCCGCCTTTGGTATCTTCTCCACTGGGATCGAGACATTGGATTCTTTCCCTTGTAGTTACTTGATACTTGGGTCACTTTGGAGGCACCAACATGAGGTTCTTTCTTGAGTGTCAAAGATGAACCTCTTGGCACTTCAAAGGAATGCCACCTTTCTTCACTGGTTCTCTTTCGACTCGATGTTTTGAGCCATGTATCAACTGGCACATTGGTTGGAGGCCTGAAAGTTGGTGGCCTCCTTTCCTGATTTGAACCCTTTTGGTAGGTTCTTCTGGGATCGTGTCGAGCATCAGAGCCTGCACCTTTTTGGGCATTTCTGCTCCAATTTTTGTTTGCTGCTCTCACACCTTCGATGTGTTCAGCAGCTTTCTTGTCAAAAATAGAGTTGCATCGAGGATACAGCATCACTTCTGATTTCTTCTTCTGGCATCGTTGTAGGAATTCTGCCAGATTTTCGTTCTCCAGAGGAAAAGTTGTTTTGTTTGCTTGCTCTTGCCTAATGGTCTCCTTTGAAACTTTTGATTCAGAGATTTCGACCATGTTGACATTCATGTTGTCTTTAGTGGCAAGAGTCATTTGCCTCATTTGAGCCTCCAGGTCTTTTGTCTGGACTTGCACTGCAGCCAAGTAGGAAACGAGTTTAGTTCCAGATTTTGAGGCTCTAACTGTCTCTAGTTTTGGACCTTCAGCGGCCTTTTGGACTGCCTCAATTGTCTTTCTAGAAAGGTTCCCAGAAAAACTGCCAAAGATTGGCATATTGATATGATCTTTGGTGACTTCGACCATAGTTATCCCTGGCCTTTTCACCTGACTTGTGGAAGCTTCGATCACATTCACCTCTGAAGGTTCAGCATAGTGGGCTTCCGCCTGCAAAGGGCTCGAATCCACATTCACAGGGGCCTTATCAGCGAACTTCAGCCTCCCTTCTTCGATAGCATTCTGCACGAGATCCCTGAAAAGAAAACATTGAGATGTTTTATGGCCCAGAAAGTTATGATATTTACAATAGCCTATTTTCTTTCTTTGATCAAGAGGAGGAACTTTTACCCCTGGGGGTATTATCATTTGGCCATCTTTTACAAGTAAATCAAAAATTTCATCACATTTCGTAATATCAAAACTGTAAGTCTTTTTAGGGAACCTATCATTGGCCTTTTCAGGACCAGTGGGGTTTTTCCCACTTGAGGGGACTAGTAGTTTGCAGGAGTATGGTGGCCCTTGTTTTAACTCAGCTAAATCGACCTCATTTTCTTTGACGGTTATAGGTTCGTCGAACGTTTCTGGATCTTCATCGTCCATTTCGACATACGCTATCCTTTCTCTTTTATGAGTTTTCGTCGCCCTGGCTTTTTCAGCTTTAAGGCGTTCTACCTGTCGAACCCTATCGGCCAATTGGGCCATGTCCCTCAGGTACTGAGTGTCTAATTTCTTCCTAATGGAGTAATTTAGACCTCCTGCGGCTATTTCGACTAACTCATGTTCTGGCACTTGTGTAAAGCATCTTGCCTTGAGCAATCTAAACCTATTTAGGTATTCGTCTATAGGCTCAGTGAATCTCCTCTTTACACTAGCTAACTCTTTCAGGATTATCTTGGTCTGTCCCATGTAGAATTGCTCATGGAATAATCTCTCCAACTGGGTCCAATGGTGGATCGAATTTGGGGGAAGAGTTGTGAACCAAGTAAACGCATTCTTAGTTAGGGAACTTGGGAAATACTTAATCCTCAGGTTCTCATTGTTTGAAATTTCTCCTGCTTCGATTAAATATCTTGCCATATGTTTGACAATGGATTTTGTGGTGTCCCCTAAAAACTTAGTGAACTTAGGGACTTTGCATCTAGGAGGCAAGTCCGTTTGTAACACATACTCTGACAGCGGGGATGTGAAGTTGGGCCTACGGAAGCCCATATTCATCCCATTTTGCATCATGATTCTTTCAATCATGGCTGTCAAGTTAATCTCCAAACCAACATTCTGGTATTGGATCTGCTGAACTACTTCGTCAGTGTTTTGGTTTCTATTAACCATCCTTATTTCTGGGGCTATAACTCTAGGCTCTTCGACCCCGGGTTGTTCCATTTGTACCCTGAGGTTCTCTTCGAAAGGCTGCTGGACTTGGTTAATAGTGGTTTCTTCCTCTAGAAGTATGCCTTGGTTCCCCCTTATTTGTGCCCTTTGAGGCTGTCGAATAGGTTGGGGTACCCCAAAAAAATATGCCAGATGCGACATTTGCGCTGTCATTTGCTGATTTGACTGGGTGGTATTCTGTATTAGAGGATTTAGCACTGTACTTAAGGTTTGCGCCAACATTTGAACCATGTTGTGGTTGCTTTCGTCCATTTGCTGCCTCAGGACTGCTGTCGAGGCATTCGTAAGGCCATGCATTACTTGGGACGTTCCTCCTAAGATTTGGGTCCTACCCCTGTTCGCCATACCAACCCCAGAGCCTTGGAGTGGCGAAGAGGCACTCACTAAAGGATTTGAAAAAGTGGACGTAGCATTCGTCAGGCTAGCCAATTCAGAAGTTGGCATGCCATAGAGTGGTTCTCGATTTAAAATGACTGTCGAAAAGCCTGGGGGAACATGTGGCCTAGTTCCTTGGTTTCCCCTTGGTGGGGGAGTTCCTAAAGGCATTTTGGGGCCTGTAAATGGAGGTAATGGCCCCGTTTGTGTAACCGTTACTACTGGCATTGAACCAGCGGTTACCACTTCACTTACGGTTGGGATAACCGTTGCTCCCACGTTTGTCTGTGGGATTTCTCCGTTGTTTGGCGGATTCGCCATTTCTTCACTTCTTCTCCTAGTATTGGTTTCGTTGGTGTATATTCTACCACTTCTCAATAACATGTAATACTCTCGAAAAAGGAGGATATTTTATATAAAACGGTTAATCGTGAGAAAATCAACACAAGGTCCCACCAGGTGTGCCAATTTGTTTACCGGGAAAAATGATAAACAACCGCTGATCTTCCAAAAGGTTACTTATTTGGTGACTCGCAGGATCGATCAGATTGATCCTAAGACATGGTTGATTTTTGGGGTTTAACTAATCCTAATGGTGATTAATGTCAGTAAAGTAAAGACACTTTAAGTAAATTGCATGGAGAAAAGCTTGATAGAATAAATAAAAAGTGTTAAAGAATTGTTAAATAAAAGGCTTCGACGAAAGTAAATAAATGAACAACGGTAAATTGCTTGAATATAAAAGAGTTTGATTAATTTAAATGGTGTTTCACACATACATTCTCAATGATTCTTTCTCTCACGCTGGGTACTTGAATCTAAATGAGTGACTTGTATAAAATGATGAACACACCAATAACTACATAAAAACTTAGTATTTATACTAAGAAAAATCCTAAGTAACCGCTGGGCAGTTACACTGCTTCGAGATGACGCCACATGGCATGCTCACAACCTTCGACGCCTATGTTCTCGACACGTTGCACTTGGTAACTGCTGGGAACCGTTTTCCCTCCAACAATTCAAATCTCAAACCGTTCGACCTTGGGCATCAGGGACCTTTGTCGAGAGGTTCCTTCGACGTCGAAGACAACAAGATTCCAACTTAAAGGAATTTCTGAGTATCTTGTCATTCTTTGATGAGCCTTCGACATGATCAGTTGGTCGAAGCCTCCTTATTTAGGAAACTCTTCTGACTCATAATTAATGGTCTACATGATAATAAACATGGGTGTCGAATTTAGGATCCAACAAATTGCCCCCCAAGAATGTCTTATTTCGACGCTGAAAAGAAAAAGGCATTCTTTGAGATTCCATTCGACACCTGTCCTTCATTCTCAGCCACAAATTAGTCTGCGTGCTTTATCGTCTCCTACCAACCAACTGACAATATCAAAAAGTCATCATTTCACCTTTTCCCAAGACGTCACTTCAGTAAGACATTTTTGCATGCACTATGTCCTTTCAAATGTCGTCATCATGACTATTTCCCGAAATCGAGGACGCACGCTGCACCATTTCCGTTCTTCAGAACGGTTACAGCACCAAATGAGTGCCACGTGCCCCACTCTTGTCTGTAGCATTAAATGACCTCGAGCCTTGTGATTTTTTCAATCACTATAAATAGCACTAAGTGCCTCTGTTGGACTCTTTACGCTTTCTTGCATCCAAATCTTCAGTCGAACGAAATTTTCTGCAAGCTTCTTCCTCTCCAAACCCAGTAATCTTTGTTCTTCATCTTCATCCATCTTCATCTCAAACCAAAAAAAAAAAAGGCTTCACGTACTCGTGCTTCCAATGTCCCCAGATCTAGCACTCCCTCTCAAACTACTCAACCGGAAATCTTCTCAACCGCTCTGATAGTTAACTCCATGGGAATGCGAAGGGTTCCTGAACCCATGGGATACGCTGAGCGTGAAACTTATGGTTCTCAACTGCTGATTCCGGTTGGATATTCCAACCAGGTTTTTGCCATGTCAGGTCCTCTTTCACCATGCATTGCTGACCCAACGAAAATCGAGGGTTTCTTCCCTGTGCATGAGGCACTCAAACCCATTGGGTGCTCGAAGAAGGCGACAGATGATACCGAAGATCCTGGAAAGGAGAAGATAGATCTTCGGTTTTTTAACAGGGGGGTTAGGGCTTTTAGGTCTAGCCCTAACCTTACACCAGAATACAATGCTTGGATCAACAAGATGGAGAAGTGTCAGGCTTTGATTTGGAAAGGCATGGGGATTTATGACCTAGTCATGCTGTCCAAAACTGGTCTTAATTACTGTCCTGAAATGCTGGTAGCTTCTTTGCTGTTTTGGGACTATACTCACTATACCTTCCACTTGCCTTGTGGAATGGTAACGCCCACTCTTTTCGACGTGGCCGCTATTACTGGTCTTCGACCAACTGGGGACTACTTCGACCCAGAGGAAATGTTTGAAGACCAGATTGGGTTTTCTGCCACCAAACCCACTTATACCACCGACACCAACCATTACCATGACAAATCGACGGTTGTGGTGACTGATGTGGAGCACATCGCGTTTCTAGCCCTTTGGCTGTCGCGCTTCGTGATCTGCAAGAAATCCCTACAGGTGACAAATAAAATGGTCACCCTTGCTACTCAGCTTCATCACGGCCAAAACGTCTGTTTGGCCGAATTAATACTGGCGAATTTGTATGAGTCAGTAAGCAGTGGAGCGGCTCAATTAAAAGTAATCGAAAATAGAGGCAGCTTGCTGCTTGCTGGTCCCTTCTGGATACTTCAACTCTGGCTAAACGCCACTTTTGAGTCATTTCTAGCCCAGAAGACTTAAATAAACGAAAAGGCTCCTGAGATAGCCAGAAGGTGCGTCGAAGGCACCAGGCTTGCCTTATTAACTCCTACTGAAGATGGGCTGGAGCTACAAAAGACCTTTGCAAACTTCGTTCAGATGTTTGCAGGGAGGAAGGAATTTACGTCGACCATGGCCTCTTTCGCCGGTCGAAAGTTTGGCCCAGGGTGGTTTACCAGGCCCCATCCTAAATCATCAGAGGATCCTCACCTTGAGGAGCACACAACAATGTGGGAAGCGTTTATCACTCCAAGGATAATTCCATTGCGCTTCAAGAGTTCAAAGAATCAGCTGAGCCTGATTGCTTACCAGCCGAATCTTGTCTCTCGACAGTTTGGCATCACCCATTCGCTTCCTTCTCCAATTTATCCTCGGGAGAAATCGTTGTTGTACTTTTGTAATGACTACTCTGAGGATGCTGCTACTAAGAATATTAGTAGGTACGTTGGTCGGACCGTACTATCCTTGTTCGACTACCAACTCAACTTCCTCTGTTCACCATCTTTTGAAGACTGGTGGAAGAGATATTACGTCGAAGAGTTCTTCGACGAAAAAGATTTTGCAGACGAACTCCAGAAGTCCTTCGTCTTGGTTCTCGACAAAATAAAGAAATGTACGTTCCCTCTTCAAATTATAATTGCCTTTTCATTTCAACTTATATCTGCCAAATATAACTTGTGAACGTTTCTTCTTTCAGTTGTTCGAAAACCTGTGGCTAAGAAAGCCACAGACAGCCATCAGGGTGGAGGTCCCTCTACAAAACCTCCAGCACAGGTAACAAAATTTCTCTTGTTTCCTGCTTTGGTTTTAAACATTCTTGTTCCTGATGATGTGTTTTAAATCGACTCCATCTGGGATTTTCAGGAACCTGCGCCTAAGAAGCGACCTATATTAACAGTCGAATCTTCGAGTGGCAACGAGGAGGAATCTCCCCCTGTTCCTCTCAAACGGAGAAAGCTGAAGAAGGCTGCTCCTGTGATCATCGCAGAACCCACGGAGGAGGAGCTAAATGTCTTGCTCAGCAAACTCGTTGAGAGTGACAACTCTAGCCCTGGGGCTGAGGTTCCTTTACATGTAGTGCCTTCGACCACTTTTAACTTAGGTGTCGATGATCACCTTCGATTGTGCATCTCCCTAATTAGAATATTTTTCTTTTCTATTTGTAGGAAACAGCTGGAACTTCAGCACCAACTGGGCATCCTGTCGAAGGTTTTGATACCTTTGTAAACAGCGCAGGGGAACCCACTTACCATCCTTCTTCTTTCGTCAGTTCTGCTAACGAAGTGAATCAAACTTCGGAGCCACAAGATTCTGCTGACCATAGCAGACAACGAGAGGAGGAACTGGTGGATGATGAAGTTCTTGCTGAAACAGAGGGTGGCCCTGAGACGCATCACCAGGAGGAAACTCAAGTGGTCAATGAGACAGAAGAGCAACATGATGAAGAGGGTCATGTTGACGCTGACGCTGCTGAAAATGATCAGCCCCAAACCCGTATTGTTGCAGAAACGGTTACCTCAACAAAGCCCAGGTCTAAAGAGGATTTGGCCCTCTTGAAGCAAAACGATCCAATTGGCTACCTGAATGCCATCATCGAAAGCAGGGAAAATTCATCTGACCCTAGCCATGATGCTTCTACTGCATCAGGGAAGTATACTTCGACTTCTCCTCTCGATGAGGTCTTGAAGAAAGTCAAGGATCAGTTCTTCAAGAGGGATCTGATGAAGGCTTTGGAGGGGGATCCCACTGCCCAGTCTTGTTTGGGAGCTGTCTTGGGTGCAGTTGATTTGCTTGTTGTTTCTCCAGAGATTTCCAGCTTCATCTTGGAGTTATACTCCATTATTGACCAAGTCTCTGCGGACTACAATCGTCGAAGGGGGTTCAACAGTCAACTTGAAACGCTGCATGGCAAGAGTTCTTCTGCTTGGACTGAAGTAGCTGAATCGACTTCTCGAATTGCAGAATTGTCGAAACAGAAGACGTCCAAGCAATAGGAAATCGAAGCCATAGATCAGGATAACGCCTCTATAGAGGCGCAGATCGAGGAGTTGGAAGCCAGGTTAAATGCTAACACTAAGCGCAAAGAGGAACTCATTTCGACGGTTTCAGACGCAGAGAGCCAAGATAAAGTTGCTCGAGGCCTAGAGTTCGCTGAAAGGGCCCAAGCCCTAGATGACCAGATTGCCAAAATTTCTCAGGAGAATGCCTTGTGTAACAAACAGCTGGAGTTGTAGCGAGCCAAATATCTTCGTCTGAAAGCCTCTGTCCCTTTTTAATTTTTCTTTGTACCTCATTGACCAATGTACTGTAATTTTTGTAATACAATGTAGCCATTTTGGTTGATCAATGTCAATTTCCATTTTGGCTTTATGGTTAACTCAGTCATTAATTATTATTTATTTTGATCTCTTGGAGCATAGGTTTATATTTTTTCAAATATTTGTCGTTTACTCTCAAGAGTCTTTTATCTTCGCTTAACTCTTCGACCTCATAAGCTCCACCAGAAAAAATTTGAATAATTCTGAACGGTCCTTCCCACATGGGTGACCATTTTCCCATGCTTCGATCTCTTTGATCCATAGGAAGAATTACCTTCCAAACTAGTTCTTCAGGCATGAATGCCTTAGGTTTTACTTTCTTATTGTAAGAGTCTTCCACTCTTTTCTTTTGAATTCTCAGTAGGTCGAGAGCTCGTAGTCTTTCTTCGTCTAAATCTACCAATTCATCTAACATCATATCCCAATAAACCTCAGAGGGAATATCTTGATGTCTTTGAACCCTTGTTGATTGAAGACAAATTTCTGCTGGCAGTACTGCGTCATGACCATAAGTTAGCCGATATGGTGTTGTACCTGTAGCTTCCTTTGGGGACGTTCGACAGGCCCACAAGATCTGGTCTAACGTTTTATGCCAATTTTTTGACTTCTTTCCCACATGATTTTTGATCAGGCCAATCACTATTTTATGCGCCGCTTCGACTTGACCATTTGCCTGCGCGTAATAAGGTGTTGACGTTAGGAGTCTAAAGCTTGTTTCTTGAGCGAATTCCTGCATCTTTCGACCAATGAACACTGACCCCTGATCAGTTGTTATAGTCTCAGGAATTCCAAATCTCTAGATAATGTTCTTTTGAATAAATTCAATGACATTTTCTTGGTCTGCGTTAACTAAAGGGATTGCTTCGATCCATTTAGTGAAATAATCAATGCCTACCAGTATATACTTCTGGCTCTTTGATGATGTTGGTCTTATCTCTCAAATAAGATCCAACGCCCATCCTCTAAAAGGCCAAGGTTTCACTATTGAGTGAAGTTCGCTTGCTGGTACATGTTGGATACCAGTATGGACTTGGCATTCCTGGCAACCCTTCGCGAACTCAACACAATCTTTCAAGATAGTGGGCCAATATAGTCCTTGTCGAAACAACAACCATTTCATCTTATGACCTACTTGGTGAGCCCCACATGCTCCAGCATGCATAGTCGAAAGGGCTATGTATGCTTCGGTTTCGCTTAAGCATTTTAATAATACCCCTTCAGGCGTCTTTTTGAACAACTCATTACCCATGAGTACGTAACTTAACGCCCTATATTTTATTTTTCGTTCTGTCAAAGCTGCTGGATTTTGTAGATAATCTACAATGGGTTTCCTCCAATCCTGCTCTGATAGATTGTCTATGAACGAAATTTCAAAATTCCTTCGATCAGCATACCCTAGTCTTGTCGATTCCAAATCAGTTGGAGACAAGCTGGTTGCTTTTATTTTTCTCGGACTTTGATTGCTTTTGGTAATCTCGTTTTTGAAATCTTATACCCAGATGCAATTTGTGCCAAATCATTGGCTACTTGGTTTTCCAATCTAGGTATGTGTCGAATATTAACCACTTCGAATTTTTTCAATAAACGATTTGCTATCACAAAGTACATAATGAGATTTTCTCTTATGCATTTGTACTCTTTTGTGACTTGCTTAATGACTAACTCTGAGTCTCCCTTATTTCGACTCGAGTTGCCCCCAATTCCAACAATATTTCAAGGCTAGTAATTAGAGCTTCGTATTCAGCCTCATTGTTCGAACAAGTACCTTCTATCTTGTACTTGAATGTTGTTGGAATTTTTTCTAGAGAAATAATTAAGACACCTACTCCCGTTCCATCTTTATAGCTGGAACTATCGAAGTAAAATTTCCAGGGTTCTATCTCCACGTAATTCATATTTTTAACCTGAATCGAGTGGTCGACTATGAAGTCTGCTACCACTTGTCCTTTTACTGCCTTAAGAGGCATAAAGGTCAATGAATACTCAGTTAATGCTAACGCCCACTTGACAATTCGACTGTACAAGATGGGTTTGTACCTCTGAAAGTGACACTAGTGATGAAGAAGTGACATTTGAAGAACTGGCTGATACCTACAAGAAATTGTGTATCAGAAGTGCTGAAGTCTGTGTGCAGAATGAGAAACAATCAAAACTCATCATAAAGCTGGAGGCTGAAAAAAGGGCAGACCTTGAAACTATAAGTCATCTAGAAGGGGAAGTTCAATTGCTGAACTCACAACTGAACCAAATGACCAAATCTGTCAAGATGCTGACTAATGGAACAGACAAATTGGAAGAGATTCTTCAAGTTAGACAAAATGTGGGAAACAAATCTGGACTAGGATTTGTGGAAGCCAAGAAATCTGGTACAGACAAGAAGATCAGGCCTGTTAAACAAATGTCAAAGCAGATGTCTCAACACAACTCTCAACATCAGAAACAAAGATATATGAAGAAAAAGTACCAAAAATGGAGATGTCATCATTGTGGGAGGTATTGCCACATAAAGCCCTTCTGCTTCAAATTGCATGGTTACCCTAATCAAAACACAGGTGTTAAACCTAAGTCAAAAAGGGTACCACATACTCCTCAATGGAAGAAAAAGGCTATTGCCCTGATAGCCCACACTTCCCTGAGAGTCTCTGCAAGGGAAGGCTGGTACTTTGACAGTGGGTGCTCTAAGCACATGACTGGAATAAAGAACATTCTCAATCATGTTAAACCTCACACCACTAGTTATGTGACCTTTGGAGATTGTGCTAAAGGTGAAATCAAAGGAGTTGGTAATTTGGACTGCCCTGAAGTTCCAAATCTAAATGAAGTTCTATTGGTAAAAGGCCTGACTGCTAATCTCATTAGTATCAGTCAATTGTGTGATCTGGGATTCAAGGTCATCTTCTCAAAATCTGAATGTCTAGTAATTAATGAAAAACTAGAAGTGGTAATGAAAGGAATCAGATCTAAAGATAACTGTTACTTGTGGCAGCCTGAGAACACTAATAACTCCACTTTGTGTTCCATTAGCAAAGAAGAAAAAGAGATAAAACTGTGGCACGATAAGCTTGGCCATCTTCATCTAAGAAGAATGAAAAGAACTATCTCTATGGAAGCAGTCAGAAGGATTCCAAGACTGCAAATTGATAAAAGGAGGGTTTGTGGTGAACTTCAGATTGAAAGGCTTGGTAAAAAGAGACATGTCTATGATGTGGTGAATAAACTTGAAGAAGGATGTGTGGTCAGAACCAGAAGTAATCATGACAAAAAATTTGGAAACAACAAGTTTAATAAATTCCGTTTTCCAAAAAAAATGAGTCATGAAGTCTCCTCTCCTATAACTCATCATCAAAATGGAGTTGACAAAAAGAAAAATAGGAACATACAGGAATCTGCCAGAGCTATGATTCATGTCAAAAGAATGCCTTCCCAACTCTGTGCTGAAATAGTTGCAGCTGGTAGTAGCTGTTCTCAAAATATCTGGATAAAACAGATGCTCACTGAGTATAATGTCTCACAAGATGTTGTGACATTGTATTGTGACAATCTGAATACAATCAATATTTCCAAGAACCTTATTCAGCATAGCAGGACCAAGCACATTGACCTTGTAGAGAAGAACACAATTAAACTGGAACGTGGTGTCATCAAGCTTCAGCTAGCTGATTCTTCTACCAAGGCTCTTGTTGGAAATCAACTTGAAAACTTGAGGGGCAAGATGGGTATTTTCCAACGTGAAAAATTATAGCAATTAATTTTTCTTAAAACAAGGGTTGAAGGAGTTATTTGTGTTGAGTCTATTTTTAGTAGGTTAATCATATGTCTTTCCAACTCCTTCAAATTTGTTAGACTCTCATTTGCCTCCTACCTCTCTCGTCTTTGCAACCTATTCCTTTCTCTCAATCAAAGTTTTCGCTCAAATTGCTACTGGTGCTCTAAGTCAATCAAAATGTCTCAAACATCATCTTCAACCAAGGCGACCACTTCATCTTCATCATCTGACCAAGATTCTCGAGCAATCACCACATGCATAGATTCTGATGTCCTGGAGATCACCCCTCTCAGAGAAATGGCAACTGACCCCTCCAAAGTCAAAAAGCTGAGAACTAGGCATGCAGGAAGAGCTCAAGCTACTGCCCCTGGTAATCCTTCTCATCCTTCTTCCTCTGTTCCAAATAGGGAAGGATCAGTTCAAGTTCATCAAGCAATTGCTAGGCTTGTGATAAGTATACTAAGCGGAAACCAATTTGTACCGGGGATTTCTGTCCCATTAAATCAATCAGCAAGCCTAAATGTGGATGTCTCTGAGAATGTAGATGTCTCTGAGAATGTTGTGACACAAAATGACAACATTCAGAACCCTTCAGAAAAGACTGCTGATCCACCTATCATTGATGTGGATGAGGAATACTCAGACAATGATCTGATTGCTAATGTAAACCCTAGCATAGCTAGGATAATGATGAAAAGAAAGGGTAATCTGAATGATGCAAAATGTATGTCCAAAGATAAACCTGCTGTTAAGAAATCCAAGGCTGAAGGCAAGGCTGGGGTAGAATCTGTGAAAACTGGTCAGTCCAAAGGGAAGGTGAAAGCCCAGGTGTATACTGGTAGACAACCAATGACAAAGAAGAGAAAAGAACCTGAATCTTCTGATTCTGATGAGGAATCAGAGTTTGAGATTGATGCTGAAGAAATTCCTATCAGAAGGAAACTGCCCTCCAGCAAAATTGCTAGAGTTCCTGAAGTCCCAACAGACAACATCTCTTTTCACCATCCTGATAACGCAAACAGATGGAAGTATGTTTTCTTGAAGAGAATAGCTTTAGAAAGAGAGCTAAACAATGATTCCATAGAGTGCAAGGACATCATGGACCTGATTAAGAATGCTGGACTGATGAAGACAGTGATAAAGTTTACCAAGTGTTATGAAAATCTGGTCAAGGAGTTCATAGTTAACTTGTCTAATGAATATGCTGATGGAAGGTCAGCTGACTTTGAAAGTGTTTATGTTAGAGGAAGAAAGGTTAATTTCTCTCCATCAGAAATTAACAAATTTCTTGGAAGATCAAATGAGGATTGTCCTGATCTGGAAGTCACTGACAATGAATTTTGTCAAACCATCACATCAAGACAAGTGAAGTGCTGGCCCTTGAAAGGCAAGCTGAATGCCAGCAAACTTAGCATGAAATTTGCCATCCTGCACAAGATTGGTGCAGCCAACTGGGTCCCTACAAACCATAAATCAACTATCTCCACAGGATTGGGGAGATTTATTTATGCTGTGGGAACCAAGACTGCTTTTGACTATGGCAGGTATATTTTTGAACAAACTTTAAAACATGTTGGTAGTTATGCTGTCAAAGGCCCAATTGCCTTTCCCTCCCTCCTTTGTGGAATTATCCTTGCACAATACCCTGATATCCTGGTGGCAAGAGATACTGCTTGCAAAAGAGCTCCTGCTCTTGGGTTACACTACAAGTTGTTTCAGGGATCTCATGCTCCTGATATTGTCATAACATCAGCTGAGACATCTTCTGTGAAGACTCAGTCCAAAACATCTGATGTTATAGCTGTATTGAAAGAGACCTGCAAAGAGCTGGAAGCTAGGAAAAAGTCCCTAGAAAACCTAATTGCCAGGTTAGAAAAGAAGGAAGTTGAAGGAAACAGAAGGGAAGAGGGTGTAGAAGCTGAAGATCATCTCAATTCTGAAGAAACTAGCTCCTCTGAGTCTGATGACAGTGCTTAAAGGTTGGTGGAGTTGCTGATTGGTGGAGTTGATGCTGGTCCCAGGTGGAGTTTACAAAGTGTGTTCAGTTTTTGTCTTATGTTACTTTTTCTGGATGACTGTATAAATTTTAAGAACTTGTATCTTTGGCCCATTTGTGGCTAAAGAGGGGGAGATATATTTTGGTACTTTATTAGACATTCTATTTTTCTGCAGTCATTTCTTTCTGCTGCTATCTATCTCTGATTGCTTAGGGTCTTTAGCCAAAAATCTGCCAAAGGGGGAGTTTGTAGTTGTTTAGTTATTGGCTTGCATTTTTGGTAAAACCAGGTGTGTGTGTGAATGTCATGACTGATGTCATAACATTCTAGTTTAGTATGTACTGATTCATTAGGTACCTTTGCAGAAAAATATTGTCATATAGGTGCTGCTGTTTATAAGTGTGTATCTGAGCATTTTGCAAAAAGATCACATTTACCTAAATCAGCAGACAGGGTTTCAGATGTCATAACAAATGTTAAGATATCATGTTCTGAACTAACAGTTATGCAGTTTGGGTAATTCTGAGTTTTTTCAGGATTATGACTCAGTCTTTCCAGAACAGAAAATGTCGTGGACTTGGGGTTAACCTAGCTCAACCCTAACCTGGTTGATAAAGTCCTGTGACCTAGTCTTAAGGTCAAACGGAATTAACCCTAGCTTTTTGTGGAAACCCTAACTGAAGATGCAGCTGTTATATATTCAACAGAGCTGCTGTTTTGGAATTAATCCCTTTTTGACAGAAGATCATTTAGAAGCTGTATAGTTTTAACTATTGTAATCCAAGCAATTATCATTGTGATAAGTGACTTGGAATAGGTTTTAATTGTAAGGGTTGTGTATCACTCAAAGCTTTGAAGCAAGAGTTTTTGTATGTCTCTTGACTAAAGCTTTGAAGCAAAGTCAAGTTAGGTCTGTGTATCACTCAAAGCTGTGAAGCAAGAGTGTTTGTGTTGCTTGATTAAAAAGCTGTGAAGCATAATCAAGTGTATGTTTTGAAGAGTGTCTTCATCAATTCATTAGTCAAATTGTTTTATGTATCACTGCTGTGATTGAGGGGGAGTGAGTAGGAACTCAGGTTTAAGTTGTACTTAGATTGAAGTTGCATTGGGTAGGTCTTAAGTGAAGGAGATAAACTGGTTGGTTTATTCCTGAATTAATATCTCTTATAGTAGATTTCCTCCCTGGCTTGGTAGCCCCCAGAGTAGGTGTTGTTGCACACTGAACTGGGTAAACAATTAACTGTGTTCTTTACTGTTTTTGTATTTACTGTCTTATAGAAAGTCAGATACGGTGTCATAACATTGAACGTGACATTGAGTATCTGCAGCCAGAATTTCAATTGGCATCAGAGCAGGCACCCTGCCTGTATTACTGGGTGAGATCTAGGGATATCACTTTCTGGCACTATGGACAAAGAATGAGTTTTTGGAAATAGACCACCCATTCTGGATGGAACAAATTATGACTACTGGAAACCTCGTATGATTGCCTTCTTAAAATCTCTGGACAAAAAGGCTTGGAGAGCTGCTCACAAAGGATGGATTCGTCCCACCATAACTGAGAAAGATGGGACAATCAGTCTGAAGCCTGAGGAAGATTGGAGTAAAGAAGAAGATGAGTTAGCCCTGGGAAATTCCAAAGCTTTAAATGCCTTGTTCAATGGAATTGATAGAAACATATTCAGACTAGTACATCAATATGAACTGGCCAAGGAAGTTTGGGATTCTCTCAAAACTACCCATGAGGGCACTTCCAAAGTAAAAATGTCAAGACTTCAGATGTTGACTACCAAGTTTGAGAATCTAAAAATGATGGAAGATGAAACCATTCATGAGTTTCACATGAACATCTTGGAGATTGCCAACACCTCAGGAGCATTGGGAGAAAAGATGTCAGAAGAAAAATTGGTGAGAAAGATTCTCAGATCCTTGCCTAAAAGATTTGCAATGAAGGTAACTACCATAGAGGAAGCCCAGGACATCAGCAAGTAAATCAAAAATTTCATCACATTTCGTAATATCAAAACTGTAAGTCTTTTTAGGGAACCTATCATTGGCCTTTTCAGGACCAGTGGGGTTTTTCCCACTTGAGGGGACTAGTAGTTTGCCGGAGTATGGCGGCCCTTGTTTTAACTCAGCTAAATCGACCTCATTGTCTTCGAGGGTTATAGGTTCGTCGAACGTTTCTGGATCTTCATCGTCCATTTCGACATACGCTATCTTTCTCTTTTATGAGTTTTCGTCGCCCTGGCTTTTTCAGCTTTAAGGCGTTCTACCTGTCGAACCCTATCGGCCAATTGGGCCATGTCCCTCAGGTACTGAGTGTCTAATTCCTTCCTAATGGAGTAATCTAGACCTCCTGCGGCTATTTCGACTAACTCATGTTCTGGCACTTGCGTAAAGCATCTTGCCTTGAGCAATCTAAACCTATTTAGGTATTCGTCTATAGGCTTAGTGAATCTCCTCTTTACACTGGCCAACTCTTTCAGGCTTATCTTGGTATGTCCCATGTAGAATTGCTCATGGAATAATCTCTCCAACTGGGTCCAATGGTGGATCGAATTTGGGGGAAGATTTGTGAACCAAGTAAACGCATTCTTGGTTAGGGAACTTGGGAAATACTTAATCCTCAGGTTCTCATTGTTTGAAATTTCTCCTGCTTCGATTAAATATCTTTCCACATGTTCGACAATGGATTCTGTGGTGTCCCCTGAAAACTTAGTGAACTTAGGGACTTTGCATCTAGGAGGCAAGTCCGTTTGTAACACATACTCCGACAGCGGGGATGTGAAGTTGGGCCTACGGAAGCCCGTATTCATCCCATTTTGCATCATGATTCTTTCAATCATGGCTGTCAAGTTATTCTCCAAACCAACATTCTGGTATTGGATCTGCTGAACTACTTCGTCAATGTTTTGGTTTCTATTAACCATCCTTATTTCCGGGGCTATAACTCTAGGCTCTTCGACCCCGGGTTGTTCCATTTGTACCCTGAGGTTCTCTTCGACAGGCTGCTGGACTTGGTTAATAATGGTTTCTTCCTCTAGAAGTATGCCTTGGTTCCCCCTTATTTGTGCCCTTTGAGGCTGTCGAATAGGTTGGGGTACCCCAAAAAAATCTTCCAGACGCGACATTTACGCTGTCATTTGCTGATTTGACTGGGTGGTATTCTGTATTAGAGGATTTAGCACTGTACTTAAGGTTTGCGCCAACATTTGAACCATGTCATGGTTGCTTTCATCCATTTGCTGCCTCAGGACTGCTGTCGAGGCATTCGTAAGGCCATGCATTACTTGGGACGTTCCTCCTAAGAGTTGGGTCCTACCCCTGTTCGCCATACTAACCCCAGAGCCTTGGAGTGGCGAAGAGGCGCTCACTAAAGGATCTGAAAAAGTGGACGTAGCATTCGTCCGGCTAGCCAATTCAGAAGTTGGCATGCCATAGAGTGGTTCTTGATTTAAACCGACTGTCGAAAAGCCTGGGGGAACATATGGCCTAGTTCCTTGGTTTCCCCTTGGTGGGGGAGTTCCTAAAGGAATTCTGGGGCCTGTAAATGGAGGTAATAGCCCCGTTTGTGTAACCGTTACTGCTGGCATTAAACCAGCGGTTACCACTTCACTTACGGTTGGGATAACCATTGCTCCCACATTTGTCTGTGGGATTTCTCCGTTGTTTGGCGGATTCGCCATTTCTTCACTTCTTCTCCTAGTATTGGTTTCGTTGGTGTATATTCTACCACTTCTCAATAACATGCAATACTCTCGAAAAAGGAGGATATTTTATATAAAATGGTTAATTGTGAGAAAATCAACACAAGGTCTCACCAGGTGTGCCAATTTGTTTACCGGGAAAAATGGTAAACAACCGCTGATCTTCCAAAAGGTTACTTATTTGGTGACTCCCAGGATCGATCAGATTGATCCTAAGACATGGTTGATTTTTGGGGTTTAACTAATCCTAATGGTGATTAATGCCAGTAAAGTAAAGATACTTTAAGTAAATTGCATGGAGAAAAGCTTGATAGAATAAATAAAAAGCGTTAAAGAATTGTTAAATAAAAGGCTTCGACGGAAGTAAATAAATGAACAACGGTAAATTGCTTGAATATAAAAGAGTTTGATTAATTTAAATGGTGTTTCACACATACATTCTCAATGATTCTTTCTCTCACGCTGGGTACTTGAATCTAAATGAGTGACTTGTATAAAATGATGAACACACCAATAACTACATAAAAACTTAGTATGTATACTAAGAAAAATCCTAAGTAACCGCTGGGCAGTTACACCGCTTCGAGATGATGCCACATGGCACACTCACAACCTTCGACGCCTATGTTCTCGACACGTTGCACTTGGTAACTGCTGGGAACCGTTTTCCCTCCAACAATTCAAATCTCAAATCGTTCTACCTTGGGCATCAGGGACCTTTGTCGAGAGGTTCCTTCGACGTCGAAGACAACAAGATTCCAACTTAAAGGAATTTCTGAGTATCTTGTCATTCTTTAATGAGCCTTCGACATGATCAGTTGGTCGAAGCCTCCTTATTTAGGAAACTCTTCTGACTCATAATTAATGGTCTACATGATAATAAACATGGGTGTTGAATTTAGGAGCCAACAGAGACCATCTGAAATTCACTGTAAGTCATCACGAAACAAGCTATGAACATGGAATCTAGATCTCCAATTCTGGCATCTTTTCTTTAAAATCTTGGCATATTTGTGTTTATTATTTGATTTAGAACGTTTTGGCATTATCCAATTTGGTTTTCATGGCCTGTATGACGATGCCCGAATCTAGGGTTTACAAGTGTTGTTTTTAGGCGTTTGAATTACAGGGAAAATTGGATTAAACAATGGTTGTAGGGATACTCAGGAGGCAGAGACGAACACGTCCATGTTCTTGGATGGTATTTTCATGGCCTGAGAGAGATTTTTGAAATATCCTATGAATCTTCCTACGGATAAAAATCCGCAGGTAAACGAACCAGGGATGCGTTGAGGAAGATGATAATGTGGCTTGCGTCCATTGGCCTGTTTGAATTATTAGCGCGTTTTTTATTTTTTTACAGGGCATAATTAGTTGTTTTGAATATAATATTTGTGTTCTATTCCAATAACAATTGAACAAGCTGGTTGGTTGGTGAGCGTGCTATTGCAAAACCCCTTGGGACCTGGGCTCGAATCCCAGGTCCCCCAAAACTTTATTTTATCTTTTCTTCAGGTATTCATGTGCAACGCTTAGAGTGTGGTGCATCATATGCCTCTAGATCTCAATTGCCAAGTGGCCCACCAGGCAGATCCAATGATCAAGGTTGAAGGATCACCATGGATTCAGGTCAACAAGTACTGGAGTGGAAAAGTCAATGAAGGCCAACGCTTTTGGGCCTTGGAATTTGCTAGATTCACCTCTTTTTTGGGCCCAACACCCCCCTGAGTATTTCTTTTAATTTCCATATCTTTTATTTATTTACTTATTGTATTTAATTAATTACTAACTCATTAAATTCTTTTTTTCATAAAAAAATCAGAAACAACAAAAATAATATTTTTATTAATTCCATTAATTTTATTATTTATTTTTGTAAATAACAATTAATTAATTAATTTAGTTTAAATAGGTTTAACATTAATATCTTTTGCATTAAATTAAAATTAATATAGAATTAGGTTTTTTTTTATAATATTTTTAACCATTCTTATTTTATTTCCTTAATTAAAATAAAACCAAAAAAAAATCTTTTATCATTTAATTAATTAATTCAATTATTAACTTAGACTAATTTTTAATTCAAAAATAACAAAAAATATGCTTTATTTAATAAAAAGGGTCAAAACCCTAAGACACTCCGATTTAATTTTCTCGCGCGCGTATTATTTTTTTATCCATATTTCGATATTGTAACTGCTTCGAGAATGTAATAGTTTTTAACCTAGGATTTTATTTATTTATTTATCGCTTTCATTTACTTTTCGCAATTTAATTTTAAAGGGTTTGTCTTTGGCGATGTAAATACCCGACGCCTTGTAATAGCTTAGATTTATTTTTCCGCAATTTAAATTCCGCACAATATTAATTGTTAGATGTTTGATAAATAGGCAATGCATGACAAGATTAATCTGTAACCTAAAATCAATAGTAGCTCACCATTAACATGTACAAAGATAAATAACTGAAAAAACAATACACTCGCACATGCGCACTCTTAGGGTACACCTCACTTGGTTTCCTCGAACGTGGTCATTGAGTATAGGTAGTTTTAGAGGTCGCCCTCTTGTCCAAAGATCATAAGTTTCCTCGAAACGGTTGCCTTGGATAAAATGATCTAAGATATTAGGGTTACCACTAAGGCGTCCTAACATTGCTTTAGTGACCACATGTCCCTTAATCGAATTGACCCGAAAACTCCAACGATGATGCTACCTACTCCTCAATAGTGGAACAGCATTGTCTAAAGGACACTTGTACAGTTTAATTCCTTTTTGAGTAGGTAGATGGTTCTTAAGTACTTTCTCCTTTTAAAACAAAACAAAACTTTTTGCACTTACACTCTCTTCAAAAACAAAACTCTTTTCAAACCCTCAAACACAAAGAAAAGCAAACTTTTGAAAACACTTTGAGCAAGTACCTAAGAGCCCGTGGATAACCACGGATAGAAAGGGTGCTAACACCTTCCCTTTCTATAATCTACCTCCCGAACCCGAGAAATATGTCAAAAAGGAATTTTTCTGTGCTTTTGTCCTTTCCTTGTTGGATAAAATAAAAGACGGTGGCGACTCTTGCTTACCGCGACATTTTGCGAAAACAAATGCAAACGTGAATCAGCATTCCAAAACAGTCAGTTCTATTCCCACCGATCACACAAAGCCTCCACACAACAAGTTGCATTTGCTTTTTGTCAAGTATATCATCCATTTGGAATTCTCATAAGTACCATTTAATAATCAACGATGTTTAAGTGATCCGCATTGACCAAATGTGTTGTAGATCCATTAGAGGATTGGTAGAACCAAAGCCACCATACAATGAATCTCAAGGTTATTGGATCAAAGAGATCAAATTAACATACTTGGGCTTGCAATCATAAGTTTAGGCCACAAATGATCATTTATTCGAATCGGGACAAAATTTAGCGCTATGTTAAGCAATCGTAAGTGGACTTATATAGAAGTCGCACCTATTTTGAGGCCGGTCAATAGCAATTTATGCACCATTTGTTTTGAGACATGATATAGAGATTATGCTCCAACAACATTTAGTGCAATAAGAAGGAGATGAGATGAAGAGGGATAGGGTAAAAAAAATACAAACCACATTTGAATTAAATTTTAATTAAACTATTATTAAAACCATTCATCCATTTTTATGGAGTTAAACTCAACACCATGGATCCAATGATCTTAATAAAGTTCATGATCCAAAACCTCACTCAAGATTAGCCAGAAAATAATCACAAAATAATATCACATTTAATATATAAAAAATGATTAAAAAATGTTTTAAAAAATAGAAAATAATGAGAAAAATATCAAATATGTTCAAATTAATCAAGAAGTGAGAAGTAAGGCCATAGAAAAATCAGAAATGGATCCAAATAATTTTATAAAAATTTTGGTAATTTTTAAAAGTCAGAAACTATTTTAAAACTATTTAAAATTGCTCAAACAAACATAAAATAGGTAAAAAATAGTAAACCTCGACATAAAATTCTATAAAATTTTCAGAAAGTCAAAAATATGCAAAATAACATTTATGAATTTTTTTCAGAATTAAAAAATGTCAGAAAGTATTTTTTAGATAATTAAAAGAAATCAAATAATACAAAAAATACTAAATTTCAAAATAAAAATGTGAAATAATAGTCATGAGATCAGAAATAATTAAGTATTTTTGTGAATTTTTTCATAATTTTTGCATAAAAAATAAAAGAGTTATGAATTTTTGAAAATTTAATCCATAAAAATATAAAATCAGAAAATAAAATAAAACCAAAAATATGTGGACCATCAAATCATAGTCAAAACGCGTTAGTAAGCTAATCCAGTGGACCAGACGTGTTGTACTTGATATGGACCTTAGTGAGATACACATGGGATCAGAAAAAGGGCAACCAATGAAATTAAAATGTTTGGCACACTATCATTGGCTGAGACGAGACATGTTATCGTCTTCAACCTCCAGACACCCTGCAATGGGGATTTTGTGAGATCCTTCAAATGGAAAAGTTAGGATCTCAGGCTAGCATCATTTAACTCGTCTCTTCAAGACGATTCTAACACAACCATCGCGCCAAATTTATATAAGATGTGGAGAGAGATATGAATCAAAAACCCAGAAAATAGCGAGCACCTTCAGTTTGAGATTTCTCTCTCAATTCTCAATGGATTTAAAAATTGTAAGCAGCATTAGAATCAGGAGAAGGAGTAGAATATATTAGTGCTTGATTTGGATCCAAATGGTGGAGAATTCTACCTTTTCGAATTTCAAGGAAGAAGCTCTGAAACTGGACTTATGTAGCTTGAATTATGGCTCGTTTTGATTGGTTTAAGTGCTGGAGAGTTTATATGATGATCAAGGATGATGAATGCGCAAAGAATTTTGGAAAAGGGAGCTTAAATCTCAGAAACTGATTTCAAAAAAGATGGGTTCGTGTGAGGTTTTGGAAGGGTGTTCTTGGCTCTCAAAGCTTGAAGAAATAAATGGGGAATGACCCTCTATTTATAGGGAAGTGAATGGGAATGAAAAATTGATGAAACAGGGAAGTTTGGAGGGAAATTGAGTGAGGGTCGAGCACGAGTGAAGTGTGACTTAATTTCCATCAAAACTCAACCAAATCTTGCGTTTTGGGGTGCTAATCACTTCTGGAAAGTTTGCTAGTCAAGTTTAAATCAAAAACACACATAAATCTTGTGTTTAGATGTCACATTATGGATTTCAAAATTCTGACTTTGTGAAAAAATCAGTTTCAAGTTACCAAATTTAAATCCATGGCATTTCTAACTCAAGGGGTCTTAGGGCATGATTCTTGATGATTTGGAAAGATGAGGTTACAAACTTTGCAATGGAAAAAGAATGTAATCAAATGGATGCTTGAGCTGAAAGTTACATTGAGTCAAAGTTGAAGAAAAATAGTTGACTTTCCATACTTAGAAATATTTCAAATTCTTCTTCAAAAATGACCTATAATCTTTTGCATCCAAACATGGCCTTCCACTTGGAATTTGATCTTGACCAAAAAATATGGAATGAAGTAGATCTCTTGAATGCCATTTTGGGACTTGAACCATTCAAAATCTCCAAAATTTGAGAGAGTTATGACTTGTTGAAGTTGTCCAAAAATCATGAAATGACCTATAATATTTTGCATCTTTAAGGCAACTTTCATCCATTTTCTCACTTTGCACATAAAAGAAGGCATAAAGTAAACTTATCCAAGATAATTATGGAAAAATAATGGACTCAAGGTGATGAAAAATGACCAAGTTTTGACCATTTGAAGTCACATATGGAAAATTGTGGATTCATCTGGATGACTTGTAATCTTTCTTCTTCACCAAGTTCCTTCCACATGAAAACTCTTTGGAATTTTTGAAGTGGTTTGTTGATAACCCTTTGAATAGAAATATGTCTTTGGAATTACTCAAAAATACCAAAAGGTGAGAAAGATATGCTCCTTTGAAGTTAAAAACCCTAGCTTCTAGATCAAGAGAATGCCTTGGAGAACTTTGACAAGTTTAAACAACCTTCTTGTACCAACACTTTTGCTTTGTAAATAGAGGTTATTATGGATTATAATGAGAACTCATATCCATCAAAAACACTTCCATATCTTGAATTATGAGAGAAATATGCTCTTGTGACCAGTAGGAACAAAGCCTTGTCCAAATATGACAACTTCTCCAATCAACCCGTTGTACTTTTGGGTCAAATTTAATAACCTTGAAATATGGTGAACCAAAACAATCTTGACATTCCATTTCCTCCAAAATCAATCCAATGATGAGGTTTGAACTTCCCAAGCTTGTATTGACTACGGCATGGAAATAAACTCATGAACCCATGGGGGTAACTTGTTAAATCTCATTGCCCTTACCTACATGGATAAAAAACAAGACAGACCAACATTGTATTTTATAAGTGAAGAAATCAAAACAATATTCATGATCACAAAAGGAACATAAGTCAAGGTGCTTGGTAATCCCTCAAAATGAGCATAACTCAAAGTAGGGAGGGGAACCAAGGATCCTAGTGTGATCTTGTTGTGAGTGAAACAACATGGTATGATGAAGGGATCTTAGGGGCAAAAATTAGGGTACAACACCTGCCCTTATTTAAGTTTCTTCTATCCGGAGATATGAAGGTTAAAAATATTCGTGTCGACGCGATCGAAGATACTTAAATATAAAACAAACCCTATTTTTGGCCCTAAGATGCCATGCAAATGCTTATGCATATGAATGCATATAAACAGGACCAAAGAGACGCAAAGTATCAATGGGGGTGCAAAAATAATAGAAAAAAAACAAAGGAGAAACTCCACCAGGAAAATAAATCACTAGTGGACCAAAAGAACTGAATTAAGGAGAATGGTAGAATGGTCAAAGGATACACCAACTTCTACTGAAGGTGAAGCTACCAACATATACTGAAGGCAGAGAGAAAGATAACAGACATTGACGTTCACTGCCGATGTTCTACCAACTTTCACTAAAGGTAGAAAGAGAAAATAATATCATCGTCGTTCACTGACGATGAACTACCAACGTTCATTGAAGGTAGAAAGAGAAAATCATATCATCATCGTTCACTGACAATGATCTACCAATGTTCACTGAAGATAGAAAAAAGATAACAAGCACCGACGTTCACTGCCGATGTTCTACCAATATTCATTGAAGGTAGAAAGAGAATAATCATAGCACCTTCGTTCACTGACGATGAACTATACACGTTTACTGAAGATAGCAAAAAGATAACAAACACCAACGTTCACTGCCGATGTCCTACCAAGTTTCTCAAATAAAGAGACCTGCTACTTGTTGTCATGGAGAATTGCAAAAAGAAATGACTTTCTGGGTAAATGCCACGATATTCCTACTGAGGAAATAAAGTCTTCTTGTGCGAAATAAATGCACAAACTAAAACTCGAAGTTTTCAGAAATCCAAAGTAAATAATATCATTGTGGAACCACGGATTCAAACCAGAAATAAACTGGAACAAAACAGTCAACCAAGATATATCCTTTGAGAAATAAACTCAAGAGGGAAAACCAAATCCATCTAAACAAGGAGCGTTGCAGGAAAGCTAGAGCAAAAAAAAAATATTCCACGACGGACAACTCAGTGGGGATATTGAAAAAATATACGCTTTCTGCTTAAGGCCAACATTCTATTGAAGAGAGGACAAGGTGACTCTTCAAAACAGGGTGATATGTCAACAAAAATATTAACAAATGTTAATGAACAATGATTTGTCAATTTTAGCCATGCATGATATATGTATGAATCTATGAGTACTATCGTTCATATGCTGACAAAACAGATACACAATCAGTGGGAACAAACAAACAAAACCACCTCGAGCACTAACAACACTTGGCTAAACTTCAACCAGAATGATCATTCCAATAAAGGTAATGCCAGCTGCGGAAACCAAACCTACTGCTTGCCTTAACTTTACTGAGGAGAAACATAATCCAGAGGTAGACAAATAAAACAGATACTGGGATAGAACATCCTTCTTTCGGCTTCATCGGAGAAACCAGTTTTTCTCAAAAGTAACATGCCTACTCGAGATTGCAAGACCAATCTCAAATAAAGCCGACTGACACCGACACAATCAAACTTCGCTGGGGAATTCAAGCCTACTTCCCTGGAGAAAAACGCGGATTAAAACTTCACATCATGAAAACTCAGAAAGAGGAGAAATGAACCCAAACTTATTTGAGGATACCGGAACCATAAACCCAATACGGAGAAAACAACCCGAGTAGACCTTCCCGAGGGGAACAAAACTTCTCAAAACAACTGGAGTTTGTCCATTCCTGGGATCAACATTTTTGTTGTTATTGTTTCATCACAAATCTCAAAGTAAAAGTAAATTATAAAAATCCTTCTTTTTAAAAAAATCAATTTTGTTATTTAATCTCTTTGCTTTGAAAGTTAATATCAGTAATAAATGGAGTCTTTGCAAGCTAAATAAAATAAGAAGCACAAAGAATTGGGTAACAACTCGAATTTCATTAATAGAATAGTAGTCTGCGAATGGAGAGACTCCATAGATGATTACAAAGTTTGGGAAATGGTAATACATAATGGAAAAGATACATTGAGATACAATGACCACTATCCCCCCTAACAACTTTTGAACTCCTGAGCAGCAGCTTTTGTTGAAGTATGGTGGGGATCCGAGAAGATTGTTGCTTCAATGATCAAGTCTTGTCTAACGTAGTTACTTGCCAAGAAAATCCCTAACTTTTGCCTAAGTTTCCCTTGCGGGTTTTCAACTTAGTGGGAAATTTATTTTGTTTATGTTTCTAATTTTTGCCTAGACCGCCCTTTCGGGTTTTCGGCCTTCCGAGACGCTCCTTTTTGCCTAAGCCGCCCTTTCGGGTTTTCAACTTAGCGAGTTGTTCTTTTGTTTCTTTAGGCAAAGTATTTCTTGACTGCGTCAGCATTCATAGAACGTGGGAACTCCTCGCCATCCATAGTTTCAAGAATTAAAGCACCACCAGAGAAGGCTTTCTTGACAACATATGTGCCTTCAAAATTGGGAGTCCACTTGCCCCTAGAATCAGTGTTGAGAGACATGATCTTCCTGAGCACGAGGTCGCCTTCTCTAAATTCACGAGGTTTGACCTTTTTATCAAAAGCTTTCTTCATTCTTTTCTGATATAACTGCCCATGACACAAAGTTGTCATTCTCTTCTCCTCAATCAAATTCAATTGGTCAAACTTGTTTTGGACCCATTCAGCCTCTATCAATTAGGTTTCCATCATCACACGCAACTAGGGAATCTCTACCTCGACAGGGAGTACAGCTTCCATTCCATAGACTAGGGAGAACGGGGTTGCTCCTGTTGAAGTGCGAACAAATGTTCGATATCCATGCAGAGAAAAGGGGAGCATTTCATGCCAATCCTTATAAGTAACAACCATTTTCTGGATAATTCTCTTGATATTTTTATTAGCAGCTTCAACAGCCCCATTCATCTTTGGCCTGTATGGAGATGAATTGTGATAGACAATCTTGAATTCTTCACACAGTTCTGTCATCATCTTGTTGTTCAAATTCGAGCCATTGTCAGTGATGATTCTGTTTGGCACACCATACCGGCATATGAGATTATTTTTAATGAAACACACAACCACCTGTTTGGTAACATTGGCATATGAAGCAGCCTCCAGCCATTTGGTGAAGTAGTCAATTGCTACCAAGATAAAACGGTGCCCGTTCGAAGCTTTGGGTTCTATCATCCCAATCATGTCAATACCCCACATAGAGAAAGGCCATGGGGAGAAAATCACATTGAGAAGTGTCGGAGGCACATGGACCTTATCTTCATAGATTTGGAATTTATGGAACTTCTTTGCAAATTTGTAATAGTCAGACTCCATTGTTAGCCAATAGTAACCTGCCCTTAGCATCTTTTTAGCCATCGAATGTCCATTAGCATGAGTGCCAAATGAACCTTCATGAATATCATGCATCAACATGTCCGCTTCGTGCCTATCCACGCATCTGAGCAAGACCATGTCATAATTTCTCTTGTATAACACATTTTCACTGAGGAAGAAACTGTCTGCCAATCTTCTCAGTGTCTTTCTGTCTTTCCTCGACATACCAATCGGGTATTCCTGAGTCTGAAGAAAATGCTTGATATCATAATAACAAGGTTTTTCATCTGCTACCTCCTCTGTCGTAAACATATAAGCGGGCTTATCCAGCCGTCGAACTGTAATTCGGGGTATTTCATTCTAAGTATTCACTTGGTACATGGAAGCCAGAGTTTCCAGAGCATCCGCCACTTGATTTTCATCTCTAGGGATGTGATGGAATTCAACTTTATTGAAGAAGGGTAATAATCTTCTAGCATAATCTTTGTAAGGGATCAAGCCAGAGTGATGAGTGTCCCATTATCCTTTAATCTGATTTATTACCAAAGCTGAATCACCATACACATCTAGAATTTTGATTCTGAGATCAATAGCTTCCTCGAGACCCATGATGCAATGCTCATATTCTGCCATATTATTAGTGCAATCAAATGTTAACCTTGCAGTAAAAGGAATGTGCGATCCATGAGGAGTGATAATCACAACACCAATTCCTTTACCATAAGCATTCACAGCTCCATCAAATATCATACTCCAACGATATTCATGGTCATAGCTTTCCTTAGTCAATGGTTCATCACAATATTTCACTTTCAGGAACATCACGTCCTCATCGGGGAATTCATATTCTGCAGTCTGATGATCTTCCACCGGTTGGTGAGCAAGGTAATCTACCAACACACTACTTTTAATAGCATTTTGAGTGTGGTACTCGATATCATATTCAGATAACAACATCTTCCAGCGGGCAATTCTCCCAGTAAGAGAAGGCTTTTCAAAAATGTACTTGATTGGATCCATTTTGGAGATCAACCAAGTGGTATGATTCAACATATATTGCCGCAAACGCTTTGCCGCCCAGGCCAAAGCACAACATGTTTTTTCCAGCATGGAATACTGTGACTCACAATCAGTGAATTTTTTGCTGAGATAATAAACGGCGAACTCCTTCTTCCCTGTTTCATCTTGTTGTCCCAGAATACAACCCATGGATTTATCTAACACTGTCAAATACATAATCAACGGTCTTCCTTCAACGGGAGGGAGCAACATAGGAGGTTCAAGCAGATATTCTTTAATACTCTCAAATGCCCTTTGGCAGTCATCCGTCCACACACAACCTTGATCTTTCTTTAACAACTTAAAGATCGGTTCACTTGTTGCAGTCATGTGGGAAATAAATCTGGAAATATAATTTAAACGCCCGAGGAAACCTCTGACTTGCTTTTCAGTTCTTGGTGCTGGCATTTCTTGAATTGCTTTGACTTTATCAGGGTCAACTTTGATTCCTTTCTGGATAACAATGAAACCCAACAACTTCCCTGATCGAACACCGAAAGTGCATTTATTTGGATTCAAGCGGAGACGATACTTCCTCAAACGTTGAAACAACTTCAACAAATCTTCTATATGCCCTTCTTCAGTCTGGGAATTGTAAATCATATCATTAACATATACTTCAATTTCCTTGTGCATCAGATCATGGAATAGGGTTGTCATAGCCCTCTGGTACGTTGCACCAGCGTTCTACAACCTGAAGGGCATCACTCTGTAACAGAATGTTCCCTAGGGTGTGATAAACGTTGTTTTTTCCATGTCCTCTGGAGCCATTCTTATTTGATTATACCCAGAAAATCCATCCATGAACGAGAATACTTTGAATTTTGCTGTGCTATCCACTAACATGTCGATGTGAGGCAATGGAAAATCATCTTTTGGACTAGCTTTATTTAGATCTCTGTAATCTACGCACATGCGGACTTTTCCGTATTTTTTCGGTACTGGGACAATATTGGAAATCCATTGAGGATACACTGATGTCACAAGAAAACCAACATTAATCTGCTTTAGAACCTCCTCTTTGATCTTTACTTCCATATCTGGGTGAGTTCTTCTCAACTTTTGTTTAATTGGCGGACACTCTGGCTTCAACGGCAAATGGTGCTCGACGATATCTGTATCTAGACCAGGCATGTCTTGGTAAGACCAAGCAAAAATATCCACATACTCTTTCAACAACTCAATCAACCTTCTTTTTACATCGGGAAATAACGATGCTCCAATCTTGACCTCCTTCGGATCTTCTTCTGAACCCAAATTGATCACTTCCAAAGGCTCCTTATATGGTTGAATGGTATTTTCCTTGTGCTCAAGCAACCGTGAGACCTATTTTGGAATCTCATCATAATCTTCTTCTTCAGCCCCAAACACAGGACATTCAAAGTTGGGAGAGGATGCAGGGTCATTGTATTCAACGAGTTTTTTAATTAATCTGCATATATGATTTATGATTGCTTTTAGAAACTGACACATATAACAAGTGATCATGCAGATTGAATTTCAGTCATTATTTATTTTGAAAGGTTTTTTTATTACCATTTTCTAAGAAAAAGCAGAAAATAAAGACATAATTCAGGAAGCAAAGACAACTTTTATTAATGATCTTAAAAGTCACACCAAACAGATAAGCCCTACAACATTAATACTTCCACCTTGGGCAGAGTGAAAGCTTTTTCAAGAAAAAAGATTAACAAAACAAATTACTTTGAAACATGTATGAAATAAGGAACATCAATCGTGACCCAGTTCTAAACCCTGACTCCATGTGTCACATAATTCGGTACTTCCTGCTCTACTTCATCCTCTTCAACAACATTAATTCCAGAATCAATTGGATGGGGGTAGCCTCCACTGCGGAAAACATCATGATAACTGTTCATAGTATACTTTGACTTCAAACTTCCGCCTTTGCCATTATTCAAAGAGAAACCCAAACCAGTTATGTTCTTGTTCACGGGTGGATCCATAATTCGTCCCCAAACTGCATTATGGCTATTACGCACAACCTGTTGCGTGTCCTTTAATGAAACCACAAAATTCTCCTTTCTCCTTATGTTGTCAATGGATGGGGCTTGGAACTGGGTTCCAACAGCAACCTCATCCGCTTCTACGATACTGAAAGAAGACAAATGGGATAACAACAACGCCTGCTCCCCATTTATGATCACTACATTCCCTTCACGCACAAACTTTAGCTTCTGATGTAGAGCTGAAGTGACAACCCCTGCTTCGTGTATCCATGGCCGTCGTAGTAAACAATTATATGCAGGAATAATGTCCATGACCTGGAAGGTTATCTGGAATAAATGTGGTCCTATATGGATGGGTAAGTCCACTTCACCGATGACAGATTTCCTCGACCCATCAAATGCTTTCACAATGATGCCACTCGGGCGCATAAGTGCTCCTTGATACTTTAACTTCATGAGAGTACTCCTTGGTATAACATTCAATGCGGATCCATTATCAATTAGCACATTGGATAGCGAATCATTCTTGCAGTTCATAGATATGTGGAGGGCCAGGTTGTGATTCCTCCCTTCATCTGGTAACTCATCATCGCAGAAACTCAAGTTATTACATGACGTAATGTTTCCAATTATGCTACTGAATTGATCTATTGGCATGTCACTCTCCATAAAAGCTTGGTCTAGTACCCTTATCAATGATTCTCTATAAGCGGAGGAACTCATTAATAAAGCTAGGATAGATATCTTTGAAGGAGTATGCAGTATCTGATCTATAATTCTGTAGTCGCTCATCTTAATTATCTTCAAAATATCATCCACTTCTTTCTCTAATGTAGATCCACTAGTCTCTCCTGTAGCCTTCTTAGGTTCATCATTCTCGACAATTTTCTTTCCAGCAACAACATCTCTCTGAAAAATCGGCGCAAACACACGACCACTACGGGTCACCCTGCTATTTTCAGCTATATTTCCAACATCGGGCATTGGCTGGATGGGAATTTCCACCCCATCTTCTAAGATTGTAGCATTGTATTTGTAAGGCACAACCTTATCTGATTTATAGGGGATGTGACCTGGCAAACTAATTACCAATGAGGTAACAACTGGCTTGCTATGGTACTCTACTTCCAAATGAGCGTGTACACAAAACAAGGCACAATGATGTTTACCCCTTCTTCAACACAACCAGTCATCAAAAAGTCATTTATGGGAAACAAATCTTCGTCTGAAGAGAAATACTCATCCGCGGAGGCATAATCTTCCTATGACTCTTCTTCCGTTAAACAAACTTCAACCATATCAACCTCATGATAATCATCCCTATGACCTGTGATATTGATAGTTCCATTGTCTAACAGCAACTGAACACCCTCCCTCACAATTGAACATCCTCGGGAATTTCGACAACAAACCAGGCAAGATCCATATTGGTGTTCCACCTGACCAGCCGTATGGAAGAAGGTAGCATGCAACTGCACGAGATCCTCGTTCAAATGCTCCACATCAAAATTTCTGAATTCACCAGGACATCCAGAAACCATATTCACTTCCTCTTCATACTCTGCCCTAGGCCTGATTATATGGATTAAGCCCTCATCCATCATCTCCTATAAATCAGCCTTTATCTTCTTGCAACCCTGTATATCAGTACTATAAATAGCACAACAGGCGTGGTCATGCGTATAGTAGCTGAATTCACAGAGGTCTGCATGCATTTTCACCAAATCTCCTCTAACCAGATTAATGTCAAAAATCCGGAAGTCGCCTGGACAACCGGCCACCATATTTACAACATTTACTCCCCCGTGCTTGGGTAGAGGATTATCTTTCACAATAAGTCCCATGTCCTTGAAAGATAAAATTCCAGACTTCACCAACTTTTGCACTTCAGTCTTCAAAGGATAACAATTCTCAACACTACGCCCTGGTGCTCCCTGATGAAAAGCACATGTTTGGTCTGCCTTGTAATACCAAAGCAATGGTGATGGTACGACGGGAGGTGATCGTGTCTGGACCAACTTTTTCTGAATCAATGTTGGTAGTAGCTTTGCATAGCTCATGGGAATAGGGTCATAGTTCTCCCTTCTCTGATTATTCACTTGATTCCCCTGCTGGAATGGTCTTTGATAAGCAACGGTAGTCGGAGCGGCACTCATCACAGGAGTAACTGGGGCGACTTGCTGGTGACGCTGATAATTCCTTCTAGGAGTGTTTACCCTCCTCTCTTATATAACAGCAATTTCATCCCCTTCTTTCTTCTTGGTAAACCCATAAGATGGCTTCTTCACACCTCCGGATCCTTCACTCTTCGTTAAACGACCTTCTCTTACAGCCTCTTCTAGGCGGATACCCATTCCTACCATCTCTGTAAAGTCACTTGGTGCGCTTGCTACCACCCTTTCATAGTAGAAAGCACCCAGCGTCTTCAGAAAAATCTTAGTCATCTCCTTCTCTTCCATGGGAGGAATAACTTGGGCAGCTACTTTGCGCCATATCTGCGCATACTCTTTGAATGATTCCCTGTCTTTATGAACCATGGCCCTAAGTTGGTCACGGTCGGGTACCATGTCCATATTGTACTTGTATTGTTTGATGAATGCTTCTCCCAAATCATTAAAAGTATGGATGTTGGCGCTGCCCAAACTCATATACCATTTCAGTGCTGCGCCGGTCAAACTATCCTGAAAAAAGTGGATCAGCAAATGCTGATCATCAGTGTGGGTAGACATTCTTCTTACGTACATCACCAAGTGAGCCCGAGGGCAAGTGTTGCCCTTATACTTCTCAAACTCTGGGACCTTAAACTTAGCAGGTATCTTAACATTCGGGACCAAACATAGCTCATTCACATTCTACCCAAATAGCTCTTTTCCCCTAAGAGCCTTCATCTCTCTTTACATCTTATCAAACAACTCTTGAAAATCATTCATTATGTTATAAAGACCCAAGTCTTCACTCGGCGGAGGGAAAGGACGACAAACATCATCATTAACAAACGCGATCATATTCACCAAAGGAGGTGCAGCAGGAACAGCATGCACCACAGGAGGTGCTGGAGTAACAATAGTCTGAACCACCGGAGTATCTTGAGGACCAAGATTGAAACCTTCAGGTGCAAAATTCTCTGGAATTCCCCATGGATAACCTTGGGGCATGCGATTCTGAACAATAGCAGGAGTGGAAGATATGGGAACAGTCAGAACTTCAGTATTTTCCCTTATTGGTTGAGGTTGAACACTCGGTGGCTGATTCTGAGCAGCCACCAGAGCTTCCATCAGAGTAGTTAGATTGGCCATGCCGACCTTCAAAGTAGAAACTTCCTCGTGCAGCTCACGATTCTCCTGCTCTAAGTTGTCCATCTTCTTTTTGAAATTAGCCCGAGTATTGTAGTGATGAGTCAACTTGCTGAACGAAGTAAAGAAGCTGGGTAAGATACCTGGATATGCATAATAAATGCAAGAAATATGTGCAATATGATGCGTGACGTGCAATGCATATGATTATTTTTGCTTCATTATTTAATATTTCAAGGGATTTAATATTTATAGACATATTGCAAACATCAAAGTAATAAAGCTTTTGAAATACTGAAATTTTTTATTATAATAACTCCAAAAATGGATTACAAGTTTCAATGATCTCAAGTACAAGATGAAAATACAATCTAAAATCCTAAGAATAAGAACTGATGGAGATCAATCTGTACGCTGGCGCTTCCTTATGAGCCTGGCAATATTAGCCCTCAACCTCTGGTTTTCTTCCGCATGTCTGATAGCAACCTCCTTCCAATCATCTGAATCAGGAAGTGAGTAATAAGTACCTGTTTGAGGCTTAGGAGAAAATAAATCCCATTGCCTCTCCATAGACTCCACTGCTCGACTCTCAAGGATCTCAATCAAGTCGTCTTTCTCCTTTAGGTCTGCTCTGTAGGAACTTTCTAAAGTTTGGAACTTGTTCTTCCAAACATCTCTTTCCTGTTGCATCCTAACCAAAGTGAGTTACAGCTCTTCTAAATCATCTAATAAGGGAGGGGTGGTCTTCATAAATAGATCAGGCATGGGTGTCTCCCGAGTATACGGCATCTTTAACTGAATAGGTCTCAATCGGATCCATTGGAGATATGGCTCCAAAGAAACAACACCCATAGGTCCCAAATCCTTCCTTCTCGTCTTATGAATGTGATGCCAGGCCTTCGCAATCTGATCCATAGCTTCCCTATGGTCTTCTCCTTCCTTCATAAAGAAACTACTCAAATGAATACTATTCGGTTTATCCCTCATAGGATAACCAAGCTGTCTCCGTGCAAGAACAGAGTTATAGTTAATTCCTCCCTTTGTACCAAGAAGAGGTACATTAGGGAAACTTCCACAACTGTCAATAATCTTTATATCCTGGTAAGCTCGATGATACCAATCAATATCCGAGTGAGTAAGTTCCATGATCTTAGGAGCCCAACGGGGTTCCTTCTTGACATCCCAAAAAGCATCAGACTGAGGCATATGAGAGATAAACCACTGGTACAACAGAGGCGTGCAACAGATAATCATCCCCCCATGATAAGAATTCCGAAGATGAATAGAGTAATAAGCATCACCCAATAATGTAGGAACTGGGTTTCCAATCATGAAAATCCTGATAGCATTAATGTCAACAAACTTGTCCACATTAGGAAATAAGAACAACCCATAAGCAAGCAGAGCAAAGATGGCCTCAAAAGCAATTGTGCTCTTCATCTTGGCAAAGTAACGATCTTTCTCCAATAAGAATTGAGCTGGTAATCCTCTAATTCCTCCTTTAGTATTCATATGGGCTTCCACCTCAGATTTCCCCAGATGAATCAAAGCAGCAATCTCATGTGGTTTTGGCTCACCCTCTGAACCAGTAAAAGGAACACGATCGATAACAGGTAAATCTAATAGATAAGAATACTCCTCCAGTGTAGGCATCAAACTGATAGTCAGGAAAAGTAAAGCAATGATACATTGGATCATAGAACTGGACCAAGGTCGAGAGAATACCCTCCTTCATCTTCAGCTTCAATAGAGGAATAATGGATCCATACTTCTTCCAAAAGTATGCAGAACACTCGATCTCTGGAATTAGACTAACCACCTCATCTATCTTGGGATCCTTGAAACTGTATTTCCCGGTCTTTATCTTTCCAGAATCCATGGTTAAAAGTACTTGAGATATTCACAAATAGTCAACCTTTAAATCCCTTGAAATACTATTTTCAAAAGATGCTTATGAGTGCATGGATGCATGATGCAACAATCACACACAATATCACATATGTAGGGTTCATAGGTTCAACGTCACGAGCATGAGGTCGAAGGTACTACCCATAAGGTGTTGGTCTAAGAGTTATCACCTGCCGAACAAGGTTCTAGAGGTTCCCAGAGTCTACATCCTTCCTTCGGATATTACCAACTTCCCGATTAACTCGGTAATTAGTAATATTCTCAAGAAAGACTCGTCCGAGCGTAGTATCGTGTGACAACTATTTTCGGATTACTCTGTCATAGCTTCCGCACTACACCTAAAAGGCCAAGATGGGTTAGGTATTCTACATTCCTCAGTTTCAGCAGGCTCCCAGGTCGAAAGCAGCACATCTTCCCGATTACTCGGTAAACGACACTACAGTCAAAGGGGCCTCCACTGAGTGGTGGATCTCATGCCTCCTTTTTTGGGATTACTCCCTCAAAGTTAACATGACTATACCACCCGTCCTATCTTAAAGTTTTCCCAAGTCCGGGTATAGGACTTATGAGTAATCACCAAGCACCCTGAAAACCAGGAAAATCCAAACAAAACATATATACAACATATAACACAAAAACAGTAATAACACATATACAGATATAAACAAAGATAGGCTTAACCCACTTGGGGATGGACCAGCAAGAGGTCAATCTTTCCCCAGTGAAGTCGCCATTTTTTTGTAGCGGTAGAAATGTTCAAGACTAAGCCATTGGATTGACTAGACTTTATACAAATCAAAAATAAAAATCGCCACCGCGCTTTATTATTTCCAAAGGAATGGGAAAAGAGTGAATAACCCAAAAGAGGGGGAAAGATTCAAGGTAAGGGGGTTGTTTATTCAAAGGGAAAGTATTAGCACCCAAAACATCTACGGTACTCCGCATGAGCCTCTTTGTAAAATTTGTATATTTTGGCTATAAAAATTGTTGTATCTAAAATGGATGGTGGAGGTGAGAAAAGAAATATATTTTTTTATTATTTTTGCACCCTCCGTGGTTGCGAACCTTTAGTGCCTACGTACCATCTTTCATTCAATAGGGGATCAGGGTACACGTAGTTCCTCTTTTAAAAATTTGAAACATAAATGCGTTGGTCAATTTTATGAGATAAAACATCATCGTCATTGTCCGTGTGGAAAACCTACCTACTACCCACAATTATGAGAAAGGAGAATTTGCATCATCTCAAAGTGGAGGATACGGCTTGGATTTTAAAATAAACAATGCCTCACTCAACATCCAAGTGGAAAATATCTCTCTTCACTACATATTATAGAAGTATAGTTGTTTGCATCACTACAAGGATTGACAAGAGTTTAATCTTTTGAGAAAAGTTTAAAGTAAAAGCCAAAGTGGAAAAATGGTTTGAATGAGATTGATTGACTTTTAGTCTTCTCACAAAAAAATGTCAAGGTATTATTAAGTTAATTGTAATTTATTTATGAAAATTCTTTGAAAATGCATGGACCTAAGCCCAAGTTTATCATAAAAATGGTTCAGGTTTCAAAACAAGAAGAGTTTTCAAAAGGAGGAAGAAGTTTTTTGAAATTAAAGAAGATGGGAGGAGAAGAAGAGGCTATCCTAAAGCATAAGATAAAAGTTAGGGATAAGAACCATCTAACCAACAAGAATCCAAAACTTGACATTATAAGCCAAGGTAGAATTCACATTCCTTGGATTGGAACCAATCAAGTAAAGAAATACTAGACCTCTTGAGAGAACTAAACTTTAAGTGTATTAAGTCTTCACAAAAAATTGGGCAGAGTAACGGCTGTATACGGGTGAATTCCAGATCACAAATAAAGGAGGTGATCACAAAAACTTGCACATAAAAAAAAACAAGCAACCCAATGTCTTGAGGTAAACCTCAAGAACTCCAGACAAGATAAGATCTCCAAGATAGTCCAAGGTTTCTAATCCTAAGTCCAAGAAAAGTCCCATGCTCCATAATGCCAATGATAGTAACCAAGTAGTCCAAGTATCATTAAAGATTTTTTAGGGTTTATGTTGATTATTAAGTATCTTAAGAAAGGAAGAGAAAAGCTCAAGGGAGAAAAGTAAAAGTGGAAAGAAACTAAATGCTCAAATGAGAAAAGATGAAAATGGCATGAAATATAAATGCTAAAAGTAAATAGTACATAAAGCATAAAAATGGATAAAAGCATAAGGAAAACAAGTCAATAATTAGTGGTTAGTTGGATGACCATCTTGAAACTTGCATTTGGAACTCATTAGAGGATTTGTAGAACCAAAGCCTCCATACAACAAGTTGCATTTGCTTTTTGTCAAGTATATCATCCATTTGGAATTCTCATAAGTACCATTTAATTATCAACGATGTTTAAGTGATCCGCATTGACCAAAGGTGTTGTAGATCCATTAGAGGATTGGTAGAACCAAAGCCACCACACAATGAATCTCAAGGTTATTAGATCGAAGAGATCAAATTAACATACTTGGGCTTGCAATCATAAGTTTAGGCCACGAATGATCATTTATTCGAATCGAGACAAAATTTAGCGCTATGTTAAGCAATCGTAAGTGGACTTATATAGAAGTCGCACCTATTTTGAGGTTGGTCAATAGCAATTTATGCACCATTTGTTTTGAGACATGATATAGAGATTATGCTCCAACAACATTTAGTGCAATAAGAAGGGGATGAGATGAAGAGGGATAGGGTAAAAAAATACAAACCACATTTGAATTAAAATTTAATCAAACTATTATTAAAACCATTCATCCATTTTTTGTGAATTTAATCTCAACACCATGGATCCAATGATGTTAATAAAGTTCATGATCCAAAACCTAACTCAAGATTTGTCAGAAAATAATCACAAAATAATATCACATTTAATATATAAAAAAATGATTAAAAAAAGTTTAAAAAAATAGAAAATAATGAGAAAAATATCAATTATGTTCAAATTAATCAAGAAGTGAGAAGTAAGGCCATAGAAAAATCAGAAATGGATCCAAATATTTTTATAAAAATGTTGGTAATTTTTACAAGTCAGAAACTATTTTTAAACTATTTAAAATTGCTCAAACAAACATAAAATAAGTCAAAAATAGTAAACCTCAACATAAAATTCTATAAAATTTTCAGAAAGTCAAAAATATGCAAAATAACATTTATGAATTTTTTCAGAATTAAAAAATGTCAGAAAGTATTTTTTAGATAATTAAAAGAAAGCAAATAATACAAAAAATACTAAATGTCAACATAAAAATGTTAAATAATAGTCATGAGATAAGAAATAATTCAAAGTATTTTTGGATAAAAAATAAAAGAGTTATGAATTTTTGAAAATTTAATCAATAAAAATATAAAATCAGAAAATAAAATAAAACCAAAAAGATGTGGACCATCAGATCATAGTCAAAACGCGTTAGTAAGCTAATCCAGTGGACCATACGCGTTGTGCTTGATATGGACCTTAGTGAGGTACACATGGGATCAGAAAAAGGGCAACCAATGAAATTAAAATGTTTGGCACGCTATCATTGGATGAGACCAGACATGTCATCGTCTTCAACCTCCAGACACCCTGCAATGGGGATTTTGTGAGATCCTTCAAATGTAAAAGTTGGGATCTCAGGCTTGCATCATTGAACTCGTCTCTTCAAGACGATTCTAACACAACCATCACACCAAATTTATATAAGGTGTGGAGAGAGATATGAATCAAAAACCCAGAAAATAGCGAGCACCTTCAACTTGAGATTTCTCTCTCAATTCTAAATGGATTTAAAAATTGTAAGCAACATTAGAATCAGGAGAAGGAGTAGAATAGATTAGTGCTTAATTTGGATCCAAATGGCGGAGAATTCTACCTTTTCGAAGTTCAAGGAAGAAGCTCTGAAACTGGACTTCTGTAGCTTGAATTATGGCTCGTTTTGATTGGTTTAAGTGCTGGAGAGTTTATATGATGATCAAGGATGATGAATGCGCAAAGAATTTTGGAAAAGGGAGCTTAAATCTCAGAAACTGATTTCAAAAAAGATGGGTTCGTGTGAGGTTTTGGAAGGGTGTTCTTGGCTCTCAAAGCTTGAATAAATGAATAGGGAATGACCCTCTATTTATAGGGAAGTGAATAGGAATGAATATTTGAAGAAACAGGGAAGTTTGGAGGGAAATTGAGTGAGGGTTGACCACGAGTGAAGTGTGACTTCATTTCCATCAAAACTCAACCAAATCATGTGTTTTGGGGTGTTAATCACTTCTGGCAAGTTTTCTAATCAATTTAAATCAAAAACGCACATAAATCTTGTGTTTAGAAGTCACATTATGGATTTCAAAATTCTGACATTGTGAAAAAATCAGTTTTAAGTTACCAAATTCAAATCCATGGCATTTCCAACTCAAGGGGTCTTAGGGCATGATTCTTGATGCTTTGGAAAGATGAGGTTACAAACTTTGCAACGGAAAAAGAATGGAATCAAATGGATGCTTGAGATGAAAGTTACATGGAGTCAAAGTTGAAGAAAAAGAGTTGACTTTCCATACTTAGAAATATTTCAAATTCTTCTTCAAAAATGACCTATAATCTTTTGCCTCCAAACATGGCCTTCCACTTGGAATTTTCTCTTGACCAAAAAAGATGTAATGAAGTAGATCTCTTGAATGACATTTTGGGACTTGAACCATTCAAAATCTCCAAAAATTGAGAGAGTTATGACTTGTCGAAGTTGGCCAAAAATCATGAAATGACCTATAATCTTTTGCATCTTTAAGGCAACTTCCATCCATTTTCCTCACTTTGCACATAAAAGAAGGCATAAAGTACACATCTCCAAGATCATTATGGAAAAATAATGGACTCAAGATGATGAAAAATGACCAAGTTATGACCATTTTAAGTCACATATGGAAAATGTGGATTCATCTAGATGACTTGTAATCTTTCTTCTTCACCAAGTTCCTTCCACATGAAAACTCTTTGGAATTTTTGAAGTGGTTTGTTGATAACCCTTTGAAGAGAAAGATTTCTTTGGAATTACTCAAAAATACCAAAAGGTAAGCAAGATATGCTCCTTTGATGTTCAAAACCCTAGCTTCTAGATCAAGAGAATGCCTTGGAGAACTTTGACAAGTTTGAACAACCTTCTTGTACCAACACTTTTTCTTTGTAAATAGAGGTTGATGAGGATGATAATGAGAACTCGTAGCCATCCAAACCACTTCCATATATTGAATTTTGAGAGAAATATGCTCTTGTGACCAATAGGAACAAGGCCTTGTCCAAATATGACAACTTCTCCAATCAACCCCTTGTACTTTTGGGTCAAATTTAATAACCTTGAAATATGGTGAACCAAAAAAAATCTTGCCATGCCATTTCCTCCAAAACCAATTCAACTATGAGGTTTGAACTTCTCAAGCTTGTATTGACTCGGGCATGGAAATAAACTCATGAACCCTTGGGGGTAACTTGTTAAATCTAATTGGCCTTACCTACATGGATAACAAACAAGACATGCCAACATTATATTTTATAGGTGAAGAAATCAAAACAATATTCATGATCACAAAAGTAACGTAAGTCAATGTGCTTGTTAATCCCTCAAAAGGAGCATAAGTCAAAGTGGGGAGGAGAACCAAGGATCCTAGTGTCATCTTGTTGTGAGTGAAACAACATGGTATGATGCAGGGATCTTAGGGGCAAAAATTGGGTACAACAACAACCCTGTACCATGTCTTAGAACAAGATGTTTCAACATTGCTTCAAAAACAAGTAAAGTTGCTACAACTTGAGGATTCAAATTCTGAGTTGTTGTAACACTTGAAACCTCTTACCTATAAATACATACACTATTTGCAAGCTAACACACGAATTCTTAAGCCCTCAAACCCTCTCAAATTCAGGATTGCATAAACAACCTCCATTGTTGCACTTTCTGGCCAGAAATCCCAAACACCTAATCCACTCGTGCGTTTCTTGGCCTTTCACTTCCAAAAGTTCCTAAACATCATCTACAAACAATCCCACGCCCTGTTACACGACTGTAACATCTCCATCACCTTTCTCCATAGCCAAAAAACAGAGCTTGCATCTTGACTTCTCTAGCACGACTCAAGCACTCCTAGCATCAAGTAACCATTGCATTAGCTTCCTGGGAACTTAAGGTAGCTAACCTGATCATCACCTTCACTTAAAACAAGCTCAAAATCATTTCACAATTTCAAGTTTTTGAGGTATTTTTCTGAACTTTCATCTCTTCATTTAGGCATTGTTAGGCTTTCAAATTCAAAGACAAAATGTAGATATCATTACCCTGAAGCTGTACATATCCATAGTTTTCATTTGTTTTGCCTGAGCTTTGAGAATTTTAAGTTTGACTCTCTGAAAAAAGTTAGGTCAGGGTTTGGTACTTTTAGAAATACTTGGTCATCTTTGATTGTTAGTCCAAATTGTTTACATTTCTGAAATCCTAGTAAAATTTCTAACAAGTTTGATGTTAGAAGTTTTCAGAACGGATGAGAAACGAATGAGATACAGGGACCCTGGGTGGAGGTTGAAGATGAAGTTCATTTCTAGGAATGGATTTGTGTTATATATTTATGGTTTTGTTTAAGTTAACGGATGTATAGCCACCCCAGTGGTAAGGCAACACACATTTATTGTAGAGGGCGTGGGTTCAAGCTCCAGCGCTGCCATTTTGCCTTTTTCTCAACATTTTCTTTCTTTTTTGCTACAAGCCAGCGCGCCTGGGCCTCGACAACTGGGCCTTTACATTTTTTGCTTATTCTGACCCCTGTATACTTATCACCACGCAGGCCCATTTTTTATATTTCTTTTCTGATTCCAAAAACAGGCCATTGGGCCTAACAAAACAAAAACTGTTTTACACAAACAAACACCCAAATCTAATTTTTACCCCCTGATTTTATTTCTTTATTTTATTTTATTTTCTTATTTTCTTATTTTAAATATTATTATTATTATAGTTAATATTATTAATATTATTAATATTATTTTTATTAATAAAAAACACAAAAATATTTTCTTATTGCAAATTTAATTTCTTTTCCTAAACAAATTAATATTAGACTTAGGTTTTAATTTCCTTTAATTAAATTAACGTAGAATTTAGTTTTTCTTTTAATTAATTTTTATTTTAGTTTAATTAAATAAAATCCTTTTTCATAAAAAAACCTAAAAATGCTTTCTTGATTAAATTTAATTTCTTTTCTTAATTAATTTAGGTTTAATTTTCTTAATTTAGTTAATTATTTATTTTAGTTAATTAGGTCAAAACCAAACTCTTTCCTCAAAAACCAAACAAAAATCCATTTCTTTTCCATTTATATCCTTGTACATTATATTCCTTTTAATTTTTGTACATTATTCAAGTTTCAATATGGTTGTAATAGATAATTAGGTTTAATTTCTTACAGTCCCCATTTGTAAATTTGTATACCTCATCCCCAAATAATGTAATAGCGTAGTAAGTTTACTTTCCGCAATTTATCGCTTTCATATTAATGCTAGTAAATTAGGGTTTGTATGGAAAGATAAAATCAACAAGTAGATAACCCTAATCAAAGATTAAATGCATGCAAATCAAACACACTATTCACACATGCACCCTTAGGGTAATTCCACTTGTTGCCTAAAAATGGTCATATTACGCATGAGGGATGTCTTAGCAAAAACAAATAAAAAATACAAGATCATAGTCCCTCGATGACGCATCAAATGTTGCCTTAGAAATGATCTTAGTCTCTCAAGAGAAATGCTAAGATATCTCACAACATTGCTATCAGGACTATACGATGACCCACGCCCATCCCTTTAATTCTGTGGTGAGTGATCCTTATAGGTGGCCCTCCAGTCTTGGAACGACGCATAACCTTCTGTCCTGCAGCTGTAAACCCTAGTCCAAATTTATCCATATTATGGGGAAAATCAGGCAATTGCCCCATGTTGTACTCTTCCCTTCTTTGATCACCGCCTCTGCGTCTTTGAGAGATTCCATCCTAGGCACATGCTTGGGAATGATGGGTACCTCAACCATTGTCTTCGCAACTGCTACCTCAGGAGAAACTTCCTCAAAATGTTGAAAAGGCGTTTCGATGAACTCGCCATCCAGCTCCACATAACGGAAGGAGTTGAGGTGACTTATCATGTACTCTTCCTCGTCGTGCACCGTTATAATTTTACCCTTAACAGGATATTTCAGCATCTGGTGCAAAGAGGAGGTAACTGCCCCGGCATAATGGATCCACGGTCTTCCTAATAAGCACGAATATGACGGACAGATGTCCATCACATAAAAGGTTGAGTTGAAGACCTCTGTGCCTACTTTGATAGGAATATCAACCTCTCCATGAACCATTCTTTTGGACCCATCAAAAGCCCTAACAACGATGTTACTAGGTTTGAGGGTCAATCCTTTGCAGTCCAGGCGGTCTAAGGCTTTCTTCGGTAGTACATTCAAGGAAGAACCAGTATCAACTAAGACATGGGAAAGGGTGGTTCCCCTGCATTCAACTGAGACGTGCAGCGCGTCGTTGTGTTTCCTACCCTTGGGGGTCAAGTCAGCATCGGAAAAGCCAAGGCCATTATCAGCAGTAAGACTAGCCACACATGCCTGAAATTGGTCAGCCGAAGTCTCTTGGGGTACATGTGTTGCCTTCAAAAATTTGATCAGGGCCTTAGCATGGGCCTCAGAACATAGTAGAAGAGCCAACATTGATATTTTAGAAGGGGTCTGCCCAACTGTTCTACGACGTCGTAATCACTCTTTCTGATTATTTTCAAGATTTCATCCATTTCTTTCTGAGTGGTGTCGGGGATAACCACAGCATGAGCCTTCGTCCTGACAGGCCCTTCTAGTATCCCCTTACCCTTGTCGGTAGTATCAGCAGATGGTCTAACTTCAGGAGTATCCAATTCTTCAATTATCGGGTCTTGCACGGATGACCTAACAGGTGCAGAAGCTTTAGAGGGTCCGAAAACTGCTCGAAGGGGAGCAATCTCCGGAGAAAAGATCTGGCCACTGCGGGTTATCTTGCTTGTACCCGCGATGTTTCCTATATCAGGGTCTTATTCTTCAAAAATCTCTTGGACTTCTTCAATATGCTTGACGCCATGATAGAAGATTTCTCCTCCATAGTTCCATGGGATTGTCTTGCTAGATTGATATGGGACTGGCCCCGGCATGGTGATCTTTAATGGTACACATTTAGAGTTGGGCGTAATCCTAACAAGCCTTTTGCAAGTCTTGGGAGGATTGTCGAAAATGGTTATGATTGCAATATCGTTGGTTGAAGTAGTAAAAGTAGCAGGAGTAACAGGATTGAAAGTATCAACAGGGGTTTTCTAGAATAGTATCTCTTGGGTATCCATCAGGCGTTGGACACCTGACTTCAACATTGGGCAATCTCCTTGTATGTTCAAACAAAAATAGCAGTCTTTTCCACAACCAGGAAAGATCCCGGCTCTCATCAAATTTTCTTTAATCACAAGTAACAGTGTCAACAAGTCAACAACATCAGTAACATGGAGGTCCTCCAAAACAGCATAAACATTATTACCGTGCTTGGGCATCAGAGCAGAAATCACATTGGGCTTTTCAGGAGTGTCAAACTCTACTTCCTTGGCATCAATTAGGTCTTGGATTTTATTCTTAAATGCCCAACAATTATTTGTATCATGCCCAACACTGTCAGAGTGGTAGGCGCACTTAGCATTGGAGTGGTAGTATGGAGAGGAGGTGTTAGGGTTCTTAGGTTCTTCCTTCAAACTAATAAGATTCAACTTCAATAAATGAGGGAGTACTTGCGCTGGCGTCATGTTGATTCGGGTGAACTGCCGTTGTGGCCTATCTACCCATTTTTGATTAGGTCTCGACTGATTGCCGCGAGGTTGATCATTTGAAGAGTTTTGAATCATCACAGCCCCTACAGTAGGTCGGCGCCCCATTCCTCCTTGGCCTTTCTGAGAATAAACAGCGGAAGCTTCCTTTTTAGCCGGGAAGGCTTTCTTGACAGCAGTGGATGCAGAGGCATCTTTTTGAATCTTACCACTTTTTATACTAGCCTCAACCCTTTCGCCGGTCAAAATTAGTTCAGTAAATCCCGCGGAGGAACTCCCGATTAGATGATTGAAGAAAGGGCCAGATAGGGTCCCCAGAAACATGTCAACTAATTCTCTATCCGATAATGGTGGCTGCACCCTTCCAGCCAGATCACGCCATTTCTGGGCGTACTCTTTAAACCCTTCATTGGAAGCCATCCCCATACTCTGTAGCTGAGTACGAGTGGGTGCCAAATTAGCATTGTATTGATATTGACGATAAAATGCAGCAGCTAAATCCTCCCAATTGTGAACCTCTGATCTTTCGAGCTGGTAAAACCAGTCCAACTGCATTCCTGACAAGCTGTCTTGGAAAAAGTGTACCCAGAGGTCTTTATCAGATGAGTGGGGTTAGATCTTTTGGACATAAGATCTCAGATGCATTTTTTGGCACGACAGACCATCATACTTGGAGAATGTTGGCACCTTGAACTTGGGAGGGATAACAATCCCAGCTATCAGCCCTAGTTCTTCAAAATCCAAACCAGGAACCCTCTGCAACTCCATGGCTGCCAGTCTATCTTCAAGGTTTTTGTACTTATCATCCGCTGGTGGATATTGTTGTTCGGAGTAGTCTTCGTCTTCTTCCTCTTCTTCCTCTTCCACTTCAGATTCAGAAGGTACAGCAGTCCCTTTCCCTTTACTAACCCCTTCGTCAGACGTTGAGGGGGAACTCAAGAACCTTTCTAGCGTTGCTTTCAAACCTTCTTCCAAAAGTGGCTACCCCGGGCCTTTTTCTTCTTTTTCTCTTTATTCTTCTCCAACAAAACTTTGAGGTCCTCCTGACCCTTTGCCAAGGTCATGAGGAGTTGCTGGAATTGTGAATTTTGTGCCTGCAGATCCTTTACCGTTTGCTCCAAATCCATCTTGCTGAAATAAACAGCAGAAAGATAAGGAAACCTGGTGTGAAGACCTGTTTATGCATATGATGAATGATGTGTTATTCATGTAATGCATTCAAGGATTCATAAATTCAAATTTGTTGCAAACAAAAAGGAACACACGTCATATTAAGAAGCAATTGTTAGTACATAAGTGCCCCATAGGCAAAATATTACAAAATGCTTAATGTAAAAAGACATTTGGCATCCTCTTTGGTGCGATGTAAGTGTTGAGAGTTTCCTCCTCATGAAGTCGGCGGGTAATCTCCAAAACCTTCTTCTCACTGGCATAGAAGCTGGCTTCAAAAGTATCCTGTTCTTCCTTGAGTTGGATCCAACTCTTTTGTATTTCTTCCCAAGATGTTGGCATGTCAGGATGTAGGAGGGTGTATGGAACCTCTCCTTCCATAACAGGCTCTTTGATCAAGGGGAGAATGTGAGGATATGGCATCATGAGATTCTGGGCGCGGGTTCGTACCCACTTGAGGTAAGGCTCAAGGGGGATGGAATTCTTGTGCCCCAGTGTCTTACTATCCACTTTGTTGGGCATCCTCCAAGCTCTGATGAACCTTTGTCGAAGTCCTTGCGCATCGTTGTCGAAGTTAAAAACTAGGTCAGGAATCAGCATGTCGTGAGGGCCATCCCTCCGAGCATATCCAAACTGTCTTAGAGCTAAACATGGGTTGTAAGTAATACCTCCCCTAATTCCAAGTACTGGGACATTAGGAAACTCCCCACAATGATCAATGATGATGACATTTTCTCTGGACCGAGAACACCAATGTACATCAGAATGTGTAAGGATCATCAATCGTTGTGACCACCTTAAACCCTGCTCGTTCTTCAAAACTGATTGTGGAAGGTGAGAAATAAACCACCTTGCTAGGAGAGGAGTACAGCACATGAGAACACCTCTTTTCCTCATTGTTCGTGTGTAAAATGAGTGTAGGATGTCCCCAAGTAATGTAGGTACAGGATTCCGGGATATGAAAATCTTGACAGCATTCTCACCTATAAGTTGATCAGGGTTTGGGAACATGACCAAACCATAGATAAGGAGTGCCATAATCTCTTCAAAGGCTTGTAGATCAAGAGAATTCCAGCAGTCTTGTGCCTTCTCAAACAGAAACTTTGCCAAGAAACCCTTGACACCACTTCTGGTTTCCCAATGTCCCTTGATGTCAGATGGTTGCAAGTGTAATGCTTGAGCAACATCTTCAGGCTTTGGTTCTTTTTCCGTACCGTTGTAGGGTAGTTGATGAAGAATAGGAATTCTCATGAGTTGAGAAAATTCCTCCAAAGTGGGTACTAGCTGGTAATCAGGGAAGGTGAAACAGTGGTGTAGGGGGTCAAAGAAATGGAAGAGAACTTTCACCATGTCTTCTTCAATGTTGGAGTTGACCAAGTTGAGAAGTCTACCATGTCTTTCACTGAAGAGAGAATTCTCTGGAATCCTGGAAGTAAGCTCCTTGAGTTGAGGATGGATTCTCACAAGGTTGACTTGTATTGTTTTCCTGTGGAGTGATTCCATGACCTACAAAACAGGAACAAAGATGAAGATCCAAACCCTTGAAAGGGTTAGTGGATGCATATGATGCTTTATGATGTTATGATGTTATGCACAAGTATCTGTACAAGCAAGTCACACAAGATCCTAGTTTCAGGCTTGCATGGGGTTTCATAGGTAAGTACCCTCTTGAAGTTAGTTGGCTCAACCTGTCCTATAAATAGTAACCGGGTTCTAAGGAGCTCAATATCACTGGATTATTTTCTGTGTTCATTGTTTCAGTTTAGACACTTAACTGGCGACCGAAATATTCCAAGAAAATAACCCTCAATGAGTGTAGTATCGAGTATCTACCAACTTCGGACTGCACCAAAGTCGATCATCTCACTACCCCTAAAAATGTCAAGATGGTCAAGTAAAGGTTCTAAAAGTCCATTAGTGCTTTATGACATCACTCAGAGGCCCCGTATTCTCTTTGACTGACTCAAAGGCTACCGATATCCACAAATATGTCGCACTAATATAGCTATTTCTTAAACCATGTCGGTATACCCCGCACAGTTTCCACAACGTATTGCTATTTACCTATGAATGTTTCCCAAATCCGGGTAGAGGATTTCAAGCCCAAACAAGAGAACCAAATGTAAAGCAATCAAAGCAAACAATATAATCATGCAAAGGGTGATCTAAGCCCTAAGGTTACTCCACTTTTCAAGTATTCCCCAGCAGAGTCGCCAGTTCTATGATACGGTGGGAGAACAGACTTGGGATTTTGCGTTTGTGTTCGCAAATGTTTCGGTTTAGCAAGAGTTGCCACTGACTTTTTATTTTATCCAAAGGAAAGGTCAAAAAGCATAGGAAAGACCTTTGAGATGTTTTCTTGGGTTCGGGGGGTAGATTATGAAAAGGGAAGGTGCTAGCACCCTTTTCATCTATGGTTTTCCATGGGCTCTTAGTTACTTGTTTTAGATCACTTGCCTTTGCTTTTCAATTGTTTGAAATGGTGCTTTGTGTGTGTGGTTTTGAAAATGTTTTGAAAAATATGCCTTGTCTAGGCAACCTTTGTAATGATTCTTGTTTGAATATATACAAAGGTGTGTGTCTTTTTGAAAAGATATTTCAACGTTTTGAAAGTTGTTTTTTGAAATTGTTTTGAAGTTGTGTTGTGAAGTGTGTTTGAAATGGCAAGGATGTTTTGCAAGATTTTTGATCAAGTAACTAAGAGTTGACTACCCTATTTTACTCAAAGATGTTTCTTATGTTTTTAACCCTTTTAACAGTGTTGTTTCACCATTGTATTTGGTGAACAACCTTGCGTTAGGATGTTAAACGGGACAGGCGCGGGTCATCGTATGCAATCATTGAAGGCAACTTTGTGAAGCGCTCTAGCAATTTTGTAAGGGACGAGATCGTTTTATCGAAGGAAACATCGAGGGTCATCGAGGGACTACGATCTGTGTTTATTGAAGGGACATTTGCTAGAGTGTCTCATACTCGAGGGACATGATTGCATTTTCCGAGGCAACAAGCGAGGTTACCTTAGAGGTGCAAGTGTGAATTGTGTATTGATTTTCATGCATTTATCTTGTATTAGGTCATCTAGCGATTGATTTTGAATCTTCGCATACAAACCCTAATTACTATACAGTATATTGAAAGCGATAAATTGCGGGAATTTAAAGTCTAAGTTATTACAAATAAGTATTCGGGGATGGGGGTACAAATGTTTACAAATGGGGATGAGTCTTATCATAATAGTAATGTCCAAGTATATATTACAACCAAATCGAATTGTCGCATTCTCAACGTAAAAATATAACAAGGTATAAGATAATAAAATCAAAGAAGTATGAGATGTGTATATTTATTTACAAATAAATAAAAATTAACCTAATTAAAGACTTAAGTATTTATTATTTTTTTGTATTTTATGTTTTTTATTGATTATATAAACAATGAGTTTTAAAGAAAAGAAAAATTATTTTAAGTTAAAATTCTATTATTTATGTATGTTGATTAAATGGGAGGGCAAATTTTGGGGTACAACAGTTGCCCCTGTTCAATCTTCTTGAACCTGAAGAGTTAGATTGGCAAGTTTGCCTTTCGTGACTCGAAGGTAAAAGAGGATTGGACACTAGAGTGTCCGTAAATTTGCACTCGTCAAAAATATAGCTGAGGAAATGGGCTTAAAGATGCCATTTGGAGATGGTAGAATCTTGTTGGAGATGGGTTTAAAGATGCCATCCAAGAATGTTTGTTGAATTGCAATGTTGTAGGTCAGAAGAATGAGCATCAAAATGGTATCCGTGTCTGGGATGCCATTGAACTTGTATCTGAAGACTGAGTCTGTATGAGCAAAAGAATGGCGTCCGTGTTTGGCGCGTATCTGAGCTGTAACTATATTTGAACTTTGAATGAATATCAGAATGACTGCCGTGTCTGGAGTGTATATGTATTGTATTTGGGTAACAGAGAAACATCTGCGTATGGAGCAACTGTGTGTTGGGGATAAATTAGGAATGAGTGACAGAATGGCAACCATGTCTGGAGCGTATCTGGACTGTATCTGAAGTTGAGATCTATATGAGTAGTAGAATGATCGACGTGTCTGGGGTGTATCCGTACTGTAACTGGGATCTGAATAAGTGACAGAATGACTTCCGTGGCGACTGCACTGGGGGAATCAGACTGCTGGTGTAAAGGCCAGAATGGCATCCGTGTTTAGAGTGTATCTGAAATTGTAGTTGATAGTTGAATCTGAATGAGAGATAGAATGGCTGCCGTGTCTAGAGCCTATCTAGTCTGTATCTGATTGCTGAAGTCTGAATGAGTAGTAGAATGACCGCCGTGTCTGGGGTGTATCCATACTGTATTTTGACTTGGAGTTCTGAATGAGTAATAGAATGACCGCCGTGTCTGGGGTGTATCCATACTGTATCTGAACAATTGTTAATGTAGCCTTTTAATCTTATCCTGAAAAGGGTAAAACATTAGCTAAAACACGAAGTTATATTGCATGATATGTATGATGCAATGAATTATAATTCATGTTTATGATATATGAATGTAATGGTTATGCATATAAGCTGAGTAGCTTTCTTGCTGAGGAAAATAAATCCTTGATAGCTGGAGATAATGAAATCTTTGACTACTGCCGGGGAAAGTAAGTCCTTGACCGAAGCTGGGGATTCCAAAGATCTTTGATTACTGAAGATGAGAAATCCTTGCTGACTTCTTGGGGATTAAAGCTCTTGTTAGTTGAGAATGAGAAATCTTGGGACCACTGCTGGGGGTTGAGGGTCCTCGGCGACTTGTGGGGATCTACAAGGGTTTTAATAACTTCTGCAGGGAATGAGAATCCTTCAAGACTTTCCCGAAAAACGGGGAAAATTTCTATTGGGAAGTTTAAGACCTGAAAGATTTCTGTTTAGAGAAACGGGATCGAGAATCTTCGATCTACTGGGAGATAACTCTGTAGGGAGAATGTTTACTCGGTCGGTGAAATCAGGAGCTTTAGGTTGTATGCCAATCTACTGGGGAATCATCCTAGCTGTTGGGGAAATTGAGGGAAGTTGAACAGTTGGAAATTTGACTTCGCTGGGGAAGGAGGTTTAGATTATTCTGGCTCCGCTGGAATCAGGAGTTTGAACTCTGATGGGAACTTTGAAACTTAACTCGGCTGGGGAATCCAGTTTGGAATGCACTGGCTCAGTCGGGGATCTTGAAGCTTAACTCCGCTGGGGGCATGTATTCTGAGGTTTTAGCTTTGTTGTGGATCTGAATGATGTATTGTAAGGGACTTCTTCTGGAATGGCACAAAGATATCTTCCTACACCTTCAACCTATCAGTAATTATCCTTTTCCAATTTCGTTTAATTTGTAAGTAGTGATTATATTCAAATGCATATGCCTATTTAACAAAACATTGGATGTTTTCAAATAAAACATAAGTGTAAAAAAGAAAAAGAAAGGCAAGCAAATTTCCGCACTTTGAGGTATCTTTGTACAAAGGAGACAGACATCCTAGTAAGAGAATGTTGTCGTAAAAATTGAAAAATTTTATATAAAAAGAAAGATGGCTATGTGTAACAATTCCATGGGGTTCCCGTTCTGCTATAGCCTTCACAACTCTGAGTATCTGTCCATTCGTTGCTTCGTTCGTAGATGATTGGATTGATCAGAAGCTTGGAGCTTGTTGGTGAAGAGATTGTTCTTAAAGTGATCCGACGAGACATAGTCATACGCTTTAATTCCCTAACTTTTGCCTGGACCACCCTTTCGAGTTTTCGATCCACCAGAAACCCTTTTTTGCCCAAGTCGCCCTTTCGGGTTTTCAACTTGCCGGGTGTACGATTTTTGTTTTATTCCTAATTTTTGCCTGAACCGCCCTTTCGGGTTTTTGATTCACCGGGATGCCCATTTTTGCCCAAGTCGCCCTTTCGGGTTTTCAACTTGTCGGGTCGTTTTATGCGTAGTATCTTTTGACTATGTCTGCATTCGCAGGGTGCGGCAAGTCATCACCGTCCATGGTGGTCAGAATCATTGCCCCACCAGAAAAGATGCTCTTGATTACAAGTGGTCCTTTGTAAGTAGGGCTCCACTTGCCACTGGGATCACTTTGCGGTAAGATGATCCGCTTGATTACAAGATCTCCAACTTGATATACCTGATGCCTGACTTTTTTGTTGAAAGCCTTGATCATCCGCTTTTGATACGTCTGACCATGACAAACAGCAGTAAGTCGCTTCTCGTCGATCAAGTTAAGTTGATCAAGCTGGGTCTGAATCCAATCGTCTTCAATCAAACCAGCATCCTTCATAATCCTCAAGGAAGGAATCTAAACTTCCATGGGTAGAACAACTTCCATGCCATACACCAAAGAAAATGGAGTTGCCCCTGTTGAAGTACGTGTTGTGGTACGATATCCATGCAGAGCAAATGGTAACATCTCATGCCAGTCCTTGTATGTGACTGTCATCTTTTGAATAATCTTCTTAATATTTTTGTTCGCGGCTTCAATAGCACCGTTCATCTTCGGTCAGTAGGGAGATGAATTGTGATGATAAATCTTGAACTGCTCGCATAGAGCGGTGATCATAGTATTGTTCAAATTTGTACCGTTGTCTGTGATGATCCTGTCGGGGATACCATACCGGCATATGAGGTTCTGCTTGATGAAGCGGGCAACCACATTCTTTGTAACAGAGGCATAGGAAGCTGCTTCGACCCACTTGGTGAAATAGTCAATAGCCACCAGGATGAAGCGATGCCCGTTGGATGCCATAGGCTTCATCTCTCCAATCATGTCAATGCCCCACATTGTGAATGGCCAAGGAGCTGTCAGAACGTTGAGAGGAACAGGAGGAATATGTACCTTGTCGGTATAGACTTGGCATTTTTGGCAGGTGCAGGAATGTTAATGACAATCATCTTCCATGGTAGACCAGTAGTAGCCTGCCCTTAGAATCTTCTTAGCCATCGTATGTCCGCTCAAGTGGGTGCCAGATGTGCCGCTATGTATATCTGTCATGATAAACTTTGGTTCAACCTTTTCCATGCAACGAAGTAGAACACAATCATGACTGCGCTTATAAAGGATGCCATTGCTTAGGAAGAACTTAGCAGCAAATCTCCTTAAGAACTTTTTGTCATTGACGGAAGCTCCTTCAGGGTATTCTCTAGTCTGGAGATACCTTTTGATTTCATGAAACCAGGGTTGTTCCACTACTTCTTCGGTATTAATCTCATGACAGTGCGCAGGTTCGTCCATTCGCTCGATGGTAATTTGGGGAGCCTCGTTATCCCAGTTGAGTTTAAACATGGAAAACATTGTAGCCAGAGCATCGACTAACTGATTTTCTTCTCGCGGGAAATGCTCGAAGGTAATCTGCTCGAAATGAGGCAACAACGTCAAGACATGTTCTTTGTATGGGATAAGATTAGGATGTTTAGTGTCCCACTCTCCTTTTGACTTGACTGATAACCAAAGCCGAGTCCCCAAATATGATCAAAGATTTGATTTCCAAGTCTATAGCAGCCTTGAGACCAAAGATGCAGGCTTCATATTCAGCCATGTTGTTGGTACAGCTGAAGCAAAGTCGGGCAGTGAAGGGTGTACGGCAACCATCTGGAGAAATGAGTGCTGCACCGATACCGTTGCCAAGTGCATTTGAAGCACCATCAAAGTATAGGGTCCATCGGGATCCTTGTTCAGGTCCGTCATACAGTCTGTTTCCTTCAATGTTGTCCAATGTCATGATGTCCTCGTCAGGGAAGTCGAATCTCATAGACTGATAATCTTCGACGGCTTGATGAGCTAGATGGTCAGCTAGTACACTCCCCTTTATAGCCTTTTGGGTAGTATACTGGATGTCATATTCAGTCAGGATCATTTGCCATCTAGCGATTCTTCCAGATAAAGCCGGCTTCTCGAAGATATACTTGATCGGATCCATCTTGGAAATCAGCAAAGTGGTATGAGTCAACATATACTGCCTTAGCCGGCGAGCAGCCCATACCAAAGCGCATCAAGTTTTCTCGAGCAGTGAGTAGCGAGTCTCACAGTTGGTAAACTTTTTGCTAAGGTAATAAATGGCACGCTCTTTTCGGCCAGACTCGTCATGTTGGCCCAGTACGCACCCCATTGAGTTATCCAAAACAGTTAGATACATGATCAACGGCCTTCCTTCGACGGGTGGCATCATAATAGGAGGTTCTAGTAAGTACTCCTTGATCTTATCAAAATCAACTTGACAATCATTGTTCCATTCAATTACCTGATCTTTCTTTAACAGTTTGAAAATTGGCTCGCAGGTAGATGTCAGGTGAGAGATGAACCTCGCGATATAGTTTAAGCGTCCCAAGAATCCTCTAACCTCCTTTTCAGGACGGGGGGCAGGCATTTCTTGTATGGCCTTTACTTTAGCTGGATCAACCTCAATGCCCTTGTTGCTGACAATAAATCCCAGAAGTTTACCAGACCTAACTCCAAAAGTGCACTTGCTTGGATTCAGTCTGAGTTTATACTCCTTCAACCTGGCAAACAACTTTTGCAAATGATTAAGGTGTTCTTCTTCTGTCTGTGATCGAGCTATCATGTCGTCTACATAAACTTCGATCTCATGATGTATCATATCATGAAATAAAGCTACCATGGCGCATTGATAGGTTGCCCCTGCGTTCTTCAGTCCGAACGGCATCACTTTGTAGCAGAAGGTACCCCACTGCGTGACAAAGGTAGTTTTCTCCATGTCCTCGGGGGCCATTTTAATCTGGTTATAACCCGAGAATCCGTCCATGAAGGAAAAAACCTTGTGTTGAGCTGTGTTGTCAACCAAAATGTCGATATGCGGTAGTGGAAAATCGTCTTTAGGGCTGGCCCTGTTTAAATCCCGATAGTCCACACACATTCTGACTTTTTCGTCCTTCTTAGGCACGAGCACAATGTTAGCAACCCATTATGGATAGGTTGTAACAGCCAGAAATCCAGTGTTGAATTGCTTCATTACCTCAGCCTTAATATTCTCATACATGTCAGGCCTCATTCGGCGGACCTTTTGCTTGACCGGTGGACAATCCTTTCTTGTAGGGACACGATGAACCACGATATTTGTGTCTAGCCCTGGCATGTCTTCATAAGACCAGGCGAAGATTTCAACGTATTCGTTCCACAACTGCACTAAGCGCTCCTTGACACCTGGTTCCAGGTTGGCACCCACTTTTACTTCTTTCCTGTCCTCCTCTGTCCCCAAGTTGATGGTTTCTAGCAACTCCTCGTGAGGCAGAATAGCCCGCTCTTCTTGTTGCAAAAGTCTGGCTAACTCTCTCGGCACTTCACAATCTTCGTCAACTTCGTACTCAATGTGATTGACCAAATCCTCAGAGTTATCGAAGGCTGAAACAGAACAGTTGCCCATGGAATCCGGAATGGATGGGTACCTGCATTTGTGAGTGTGGGTGTGTGTAAGGGATAGACATCCTTAAACAAACAAAAATGCAAAAGGAAATCAAAATGAACACAACAGTTTATAGATGAAAAACGTCCAATGATTCATTAAAACATGGCATATGATAATGAAGAAAATCAAGCCCTTACAAATGGACCTGCATGCCCCGGGCAAGGCATGAGGTGAAAATAGTGTACGAATTGTTTTAGTTATTACAGACCGAAAATAAGAAATTGTTCAAAGATAAAATTACTGGTTGATAAAGGTGATGGGAACAAAATCCTTTGCTTCCCAGTTGCTCAAACCCCCTTCGACGGTCGGAAAGATCCAATCTGCAAAGTCGTTCTCTTCATCTTCATCTTCAGTAGCATTAATTCTGTGGTGACTGATCCTTATAGGTGGCCCTCCAGTCTTGGAATGACGCATAGCCTTCTGTCCTGCAGCTGTAAACCCTAGTCCAAATTTATCCGTCTTATGGGGAAAATCAGGCAATTGCCCCCATGCTGTACTCTTCCCTTCTTTGATCACCGCCTCTGCGTCTTTGAGAGATTCCATCCTAGGCACATGCTTGGGAATGATGGGTACCTCAACCATTGTCTTCGCAACTGCTACCTCGGGAGAAACTTCCTCAAAATGTTGAAAAGGTGTTTCGATGAACTCGCCATCCAGCTCCACATAACGGAAGGAGTTGAGGTGACTTATCATATACTCTTCCTCGCCGTGCACCGTTATAATTTTACCCTTAACATGATATTTCAGCATCTGGTGCAAAGAGGAGGTAACTGCCCCGGCATAATGGATCCACGGTCTTCCTAATAAGCACGAATATGACGGACGGATGTCCATCACGTAAAAGGTTGAATTGAAGACCTTTGTGCCTACTTTGATAGGAATATCAACCTCTCCATGAACCATTCTTTTGAACCCATCAAAAGCCCTAACAACGATGTTACTAGGTTTGAGGGTCAATCCTTCGCAGTCCAGGCGGTCTAAGGCTTTCTTCGGCAGTACATTCAAGGAAGAACCAGTATCAACTAAGACATGGGCAAGGGTGGTTCCCCTGCATTCAACTGAGACGTGCAGCGCATCGTTGTGTTTCCTACCCTTGGGGGTCAAGTCAGCATCGGAAGAGCCAAGGCCATTATCAGCAGTAAGACTAGCCACACATGCCTGAAATTGGTCAGCCGAAGTCTCTTGGGGTACATGTGTTGCCTTCAAAAATTTGATCAGGGCCTTAGCATGGGCCTCAGAACATAGTAGAAGAGCCAACATTGATATTTTAGAAGGGGTCTGCCCAACTGTTCTACGACGTCGTAATCACTCTTTCTGATTATTTTCAAGATTTCATCCATTTCTTTCTGAGTGGTGTCGGGGATAACCACAGCATGAGCCTTCGTCCTGACAGGCCCTTCTAGTATCCCCTTACCCTTGTCGGTAGTATCAGCAGATGGTCTAACTTCAGGAGTATCCAATTCTTCAATTATCGGGTCTTGCACGGATGACCTAACAGGTGCAGAAGCTTTCGAGGGTCCGAAAACTGCTCGATGGGGAGCAATCTCCAGAGAAAAGATCCGGCCACTGCGGGTTATCTTGCTTGTACCCGCGATGTTTCCTATATCAGGGTCTTCTTCTTCAAAAATCTCTTGGACTGCTTCAATCTGCTTGACGCCATGATAGAAGATTTCTCCTCCATAGTTCCATGGGATTGTCTTGCTAGATTGATACGGGACTAGCCCCGGCATGGTGATCTTTAATGGTACACATTTAGAGTTGGGCGTAAACCTGACAGGCCTTTTGCAAGTCTTGGGAGGATTGTCGGAAATGGTTATGATTGCAATATCGTTGGTTGAAGTAGTAAAAGTAGCAGGAGTAACAGGATTGAAAGTATCAACAGGGGTTTTCTGGAATAGTATCTCTTGGGTATCCATCAGGCGTTGGACACCTGACTTCAACATTGGGAAATCTCCTCGAATGTTCAAACAAAAATAGCAGTCTTTTCCACAACCAGGAAAGATCCTGGCTCTCATCAAATTTTCTTTAATCACAAGTAACGGTGTCAACAAGTCAACAACATCAGTAACATGGAGGTCCTCCAAAACAGCATGAACATTATTACCGTGCTTGGGAATCGGAGCAGAAATCACATTGGGCTTCTCAGGAGTGTCAAACTCTACTTCCTTGGCGTCAATTAGGTCTTGGATTTTATTCTTAAGCGCCCAACAATTATTTGTATCATGCCCAACACTGTCGGAGTGGTAGGCGCACTTAGCATTGGAGTGGTAGTATGGGGAGGAGGTGTTAGGGTTCTTAGGTGCTTCCTTCAAACTAGTAAGATTCAACTTCAATAAATGAGGGAGTACTTGCACTGGCGTCATGTTGATTCGGGTGAACTGCCATTGTGGCCTTTCTACCCGTTGTTGATTAGGTCTCGACTGATTGCCGCGAGGTTGATCATTTGAAGAGTTTTGAATCATCACAACCTCTATAGTAGGTCGGCGCCCCATTCCTCCTTGGCCTTTCTGAGAATAAACAGCGGAAGCTTCCTTTTTAGCCGGGAAGGCTTTCTTGACAGCAGTGGATGCAGAGGCATCTTTTTGAATCTTACCACTTTTTATACCAGCTTCAACTCTTTCGCCAGTCAAAATTAGTTCAGTAAATCCCGCAGAGGAACTCCCGATTAGATGATTGAAGAAAGGGCCAGATAGGGTCCCCAGAAACATGTCAACTAATTCTCTGTCCGATAATGGTGGCTGCACCCTTCCATCCAGATCACGCCATTTCTGGGCGTACTCTTTAAACCCTTCATTGGAAGCCATCCCCATACTCTGTAGCTGAGTACGAGTGGGCGCCAAATCAGCATTGTATTGATATTGACGATAAAATGCAGCAGCTAAATCCTCCCAATTGTGAACCTCTGATCTTTTGAGCTGGTAAAACCAGTCCAACTGCGTTCCTGACAAGTTGTCTTGGAAAAAGTGTACCCAGAGGTCTTTATCAGATGAGTGGGGTTGGATCTTTCGGACATAATATCTCAGATGCATTTTTGGGCACAACAGACCATCATACTTGGCGAATGTTGGCACCTTGAACTTGGGAGGGATAACAATCCCAGCTATCAGCCCTAGTTCTTCAAAATCCAAACCAGGAACCCTCTGCAACTCCATGGCTGCCAGTCTATCTTCAAGGTTTTTGTACTTATCATCCGCTGGTGGATATTGTTGTTCGGAGTAGTCTTCCTCTTCTTCCTCTTCCACTTCAGATTCAGAAGGTACAGCAGTCCCTTTCCCTTTACCAACCCCTTCGTCAGACATTGAGGGGAACTCAAGAACCTTTCTAGCGTTGCTTTCAAACCTTCTTCCAAAAGTGGCTACCCCGGGAATTTTCTTCTTTTTCTCTTTATTCTTCTCCAACAGAACTTTGAGGTCCTCCTGACCCTTTGCCAAGGTCATGAGGAGTTGCTGGAATTGTGAATTTTGTGCCTGCAGATCCTTTACCGTTTGCTCCAAATCCATCTTGCTGAAATAAACAGCAGAAAGATAAGGAAACCTGGTGTGAAGACCTGTTTATGCATATGATGAATGATGTGTTATTCATGTAATGCATTCAAGGATTCAGAAATTCAAATTTGTTGCAAACAAAAAGGAACACACGTCATATTAAGAAGCAATTGTTAGTACATAAGTGCCCCATGGGAAAAATATTACAAAATGCTTAATGTAAAAAGACATTGTGCATCCTCTTTGGTGTGATGTAAGTGTTGAGAGTTTCCTCCTCATGAAGTCGGCGGGTAAGCTCCAAAACCTTCTTCTCACTGGCATAGAAGCTGGCTTCAAAAGTATCCCGTTCTTCCTTGAGTTGGATCCAACTCTTTTGTATTTCTTCCCAAGATGTTGGCATGTCAGGATGTAGGAGGGTGTATGGCACCTCTCCTATAACAGGCTCTTTGATCAAGGGGAGAATGTGAGGATATGGCATCATGAGATTCTGGGCGCGGGTTCGTACCCACTTGAGGTAAGGCTCAAGGGGGATGGAATTCTTGTGCCCCAGTGTCTTACTATCCACTTTGTTGGGCATCCTCCAAGCTCTGATGAACCTTTGTCGAAGTCCTTGCGCATCGTTGTCGAAGTTAAAAACTAGGTCATGAATCAGCATGTCGTGAGGGCCATCCCTCCGAGCATATCCAAACTGTCTTAGAGCTAAACATGGGTTGTAAGTAATACCTCCCCTAATTCCAAGTAGTGGGACATTAGGAAACTCCCCACAATGATCAATGATGATGACATTTTCTCTGGACCGAGAACACCAATGTACATCAGAATGTGTAAGGATCATCAATCGTTGTGACCACCTTAAACCCTGCTCATTCTTCAAAACTGATTGTGGAAGGTGAGAAATAAACCACCTTGCTAGGAGAGGAGTACAGCACACGAGAACACCTCTTTTCCTCATTGTTCGTGTGTAAAATGAGTGTAGGATGTCCCCAAGCAATGTAGGTACAGGATTCCGGGATATGAAAATCTTGACAGCATTCTCACCTATAAGTTGATCAGGGTTTGGGAACATGACCAAACCATAGATAAGGAGTGCCACAATCTCTTCAAAGGCTTGTAGATCAAGAGAATTCCAGCAGTCTTGTGCCTTCTCAAACAGAAACTTTTCCAAGAAACCCTTGACACCACTTCTGGTTTCCCAATGTCCCTTGATGTCAGATGGTTGCAAGTGTAATGCTTGAGCAACATCTTCAGGCTTTGGTTCTTTTTCCATACCGTTGTAGGGTAGTTGATGAAGAATAGGAATTCTCATGAGTTGAGAAAATACATCCAAAGTGGGTGCTAGCTGGTAATCAGGGAAGGTGAAACAGTGGTGTAGGGGGTCAAAGAACTGGAAGAGAACTTTCACCATGTCTTCTTCAATGTTGGAGTTGACCAAGTTGAGAAGTCTACCATGTCTTTCACTGAAGAGAGAATTCTCTGGAATCCTGGAAGTAAGCTCCTTGAGTTGAGGACGGATTCTCACAAGGTTGACTTGTATTGTTTTCCTGTGGAGTGATTCCATGACCTACAAAACAGGAACAAAGATGAAGATCCAAACCCTTGAAAGGGTTAGTGGATGCATATGATGCTTTATGATGATATGATGTTATGCACAAGTATCTGTACAAGCAAGTCACACAAGATCCTAGTTTCAGGCTTGCATGGGGTTTCATAGGTAAGTACCCTCTTGAAGTTAGTTGGCTCAACCTGTCCTATAAATAGTAACCGGGTTCTAAGGAGCTCAATATCACTGGATTATTTTCTGTGTTCATTGTTTCAGTTTAGACACTTAATTGGCGACCGAAATATTCCAAGAAAATAACCCTCAATGAGTGTAGTATCGAGTATCTACCAACTTCTGACTGCACCAAAGCCGATCATCTCACTACCCCTAAAAAGGCCAAGATGGTCAAGTAAAGGTTCTAAAAGTCCATTAGTGCTTTATGACATCACTCAGCGGCCCCTTATTCTCTTTGACTGACTCAAAGGCTACCGGTACCCACAAATATGTCGCACTAATATAGCTATTGCTTAGACCATGTCGGTATACCCCGCACAATTTCCACAATGTATTGCTATTTACCTATGAATGTTTCCCAAATCCGGGTAGAGGATTTCAAGCCCAAACAAGAGAACCAAATGTAAAGCAATCAAAGCAAACAATATAATCATGCAAATGGTGATCTAAGCCCTAAGGTTACTCCACTTTTCAATTATTCCCCAGCAGAGTCGCCAGTTTTGTGATACGGTGGGAGAACTGACTTGGGATTTTGCGTTTGTGTTCGCAAATGTTTCGGTTTAGCAAGAGTCATCACCGACTTTTTATTTTATCCAAAGGAAAGGTAAAAAAAGCATAGGAAAGACCTTTGATATGTTTTCTTGGGTTCGGGGGGTAGATTATGAAAAGGGAAGGTGCTAGCACCCTTTTCATCCATGGTTTTCCATGGGCTCTTAGTTACTTGTTTTAGATCACTTGCCTTTTCTTTTCAATTGTTTGAAATGGTGCTTTGTGTGTGTGGTTTTGAAAATGTTTTGAAAAAGATGCCTTGTCTAGGCAACCTTTGTAATGATTCTTGTTTGAATATATACAAAGGTGTGTGTCTTTTTGAAAAGATATTTCAACGGTTTGAAAGTTGTTTTTTGAAATTGTTTTGAAGTTGTGTTGTGAAGTGTGTTTGAAATGGCAAGGATGTTTTGTAAGATTTTTGATCAAGTAACTAAGAGTTGTCTAACCTATTTTACTCAAAGTTTTTTCTTATGTTTTTAACCGTTTTAACAGTGTTATTTCACCATTGTATTTGGTGAACAACCTTGCGTTAGGATGTTAAACGGGACAGGCACGGGTCATCGTATGCAATCATTGAAGGCAACTTTGTGAAGCGCTCTAGCAATTTTGTAAGGGACGAGATCGTTTTATCGAAGGAAACATCGAGGGTCATCGAGGGACTACGATCTTTGTTTATTTAAGGGACATTTTCTAGAGTGTCTCATACTCGAGGGACATGATTGCATTTTCCGAGGCAACAAGTGAGGTTACCCTAGAGGTGCAAGTGTGAATTGTGTATTGATTTTCATGCATTTATCTTGTATTAGGTCATCTAGCGATTGATTTTGAATCTTCGCATACAAACCCTAATTACTATACAGTATATTGAAAGCGATAAATTGCGGGAATTTAAAGTCTAAGTTACAAATAAGTATCCGGGGATGGGGGTACAAATGTTTACAAATGGGGATGAGTCTTATCAGAATAGTAATGTCCAAGTATATATTACAACCAAATTGAATTGTCGCATTCTCAACATAAAAATATAACAAGGTATAAGATAATAAAAATCAAAGAAGTATGAGATGTGTATATTTATTTACAAATAAATAAAAATTAACCTAATTAAAGACTTAAGTATTTATTATTTTTTTGTATTTTATGTTTTTTATTGATTATATAAACAAAGAGTTTTAAAGAAAAGAAAAATTATTTTAAGTTAAAATTCTATTATTTATGTATGTTGATTAAATGGGAGGGCAAATTTTGGGGTACAACACTAACCATACCATTACATTCAAGAATCGTGCCCTACATTGCTCCATAGAAGTCCAGTTTCATACCTCTGCAACTCAACTTCAATAGCTAGATTCCTTCATCAATTCTTCAAAATTTTGACATCATTTTGTTGCTCTCATTGCCCTAGTTCTAGTTGCAACATTTACTTTTATCTGGAAGCACGTTTTGATCATGAATTTTCAAATCCCTTTTCAAAACTTTCTTTCCAAATTGCTTGAGTTACAATTTATATAAAAATGGCGCGAGGGTATGGTTGTCTTCGTCTTGAAGAGACGAAGCGAATGACATAGGTCTGAGCTTCTGATTTTACAGTTTGAGAGACCAGGAATTCGTGAAGGCTGGAGGTTGAAGATGACCAACGTGTCATCTTCTAACCAATGAAAGCGTGCCATTTATTTTTTTCAAAAATCTGATTTATTAATGATTTTGTACATTATTCAGTAAAGACCATGATATACACAGCGCGCCAGATCCTTTGGATTTGATTAATAACGCGTTTTGACTCTCATCCAATGGTCCACATCTTTTTCTTTTATTTTCTTTTTCTGATTTTTATATTTTAATTGTTTTAAATTTCAAAAAATCATAGAAAAATCATTTTTAGTCCAAAAAATCTAAAAAAATTATGAAAAATATTTTTGATTATTCTCTTTCTGATTTTTATTTTTTCACAATTTATTTTTGTGTTTTGGTATTTTTTATGAATTTTACACTTATTTGATTTGTTTAAAATGTTTAAAAATACTTTTACACATTTTTTAATTCTGAAAAAATTATGGAATGATCCAATGAGATTGTGACAAATATTGGTGACTTTACTTTATTTTTGTTTCTAGATTTACTATTTTTTACAATTTTTGTTTATTTTATCCATTTATTTTAATTTTTAAAAATAGTTTCTGACTTTTAAAAATTCCCAAACTTTTTATAGAAACATTTGGACCCATTTATGATTTTTCTATGGTTTTATTTTTTATTTTCTTGATTAATTTTAATATTATTGATATTTTCCCCATTATTTCTTTTAGTTTATTTTTACATTTTTTTATCTTTTAATATATATTAAATATTACATCATTTTGTGAATATTTGTTGGCTGTCTTGGTTTGATTTTTTGGTCATGCTTTATTAACATCATTGGATCCATGGTGTTGAGTTTAACTCCACAAAAATGGATGAATGATTTTAATAATAGTTTGATTAAATATTAATTAAAATGTGGTTTTCTTTTTTACCCTAATTCCTCTTCACCTAATCCCCTTCTTCTTGCACTAAATATTGTTGGAGCATGATCTCTATATCATGTCTCAAAATAAATGGTGCATAGATTTCTATTGACCAGCCTCAAAATAGGTGCGACTTCTATATAAGTCCACTTACGATTGCTTAACATAGCGCTAAATTTTGTCCCGATTCGAGTAAATGATCATTCGTGGCCCAAACTTATGATTACAAGCCCAAGTATGTTAATTTGATCTCTTTGATCCAATAACCTTGAGATTCATTGTGTGGAGGCTTTGGTTCTACCGATCCTCTAATGGATCTATAACACCTTTGGTCAACGCGAATCACTTAAACATCGTTGATCATTAAATGGTCCTTATGAGAATTCCAAATGGATGATATACTTGACAAAAAGCAAATTCAACTTGTTGTGTGGAGGCTTTGGTTATACCAATTCTCTAATGAGTTCCGAATGCAAGTTTCAAGATGGTCATCCAACTAACCACTAATTATTAATTTGTTTTATTTTATGATCTTTATTCTTTTATGCTTTATGTATTATTCATCTTTTCGCATTTTCATTTCTTGCCATTTTCATCTTTGCTCATTTGAGCATTTATTTTCTTGCCCTTTTTATTTTGCTCACTTGAGTTCTTTTTCTTTTTTTTTCTTAAGATACTTAATAATCAACATAAACCCTAAAAAACTCTTAATGGTACTTGGACTATTTGGTTACTATCCTTGGCATGATGGAGCAGTGGACTTTTTTTTCTTGGACTTAGGATTAGAAACCTTGGCCTATTTTGGAGACCTTGTGATCTTATCTGATTATTTTGTCTGGAGCTCTTGAGGTTTACCTCAAGATATTGGGTTGCTTGTTTGTTTTTGTGTGCAGGTTTTTGTGATTACACTCTTTGTTTTATAATCTGGAATTCACCCGCGTACAGTCGTTACTCTGCCCAATTTTTGTGAAGACTTAATACACTTGAAGAGGTCTAAGTATCTTTGCTTGTTTGGTTTTAATCCAAAGAATGGGAATTTTATCTTGGCTCATAATGTCAAACCTTGGCTTCTTGTTGGTTAGATGGTCCTTATCCGTAGCTTTTACCTTATGCTTTAGGATAGCCTCTTCTTCTCCTCCCATCTTCTTTAATTTCAAAAATCTTCTCCATCCTTTTGAAAACCCTTCTTGTTTTAAACTTGAACCACTTTTATAATAAACTTGGACTTATGTCCACGTATTTTCAAAACATTTTTATAAATAAACTCAATCAATTTAATAATACCTTGACATTTTTGTGAGAAGACTAAAAGTCAATCAATCTCATTTCAAACCATTTTGCCATTTTGGCTTTTTTTTTATCTTTAAACTTTTCTCAAAAAGATTAAACTCTTGTCAATCCTTGTAGTGATGCAAACAATTATACTTCTACAATATGTAATGAAGTGAGATATTTTTCACTTGGGTGTTGAGTGGGGCATTGTTGATTTTAAAATCCAAGCCATATCCTCCACTTTGAGATGACGCAAATTCTCCTTTCTCGTGATTGTGGGTAGTAAGTATGTTTTCCACACGGACAATAACGATGATATTTTATCTCTTAAAATCAACCAACACACTTGTGTTTCAAATTTTTTTTTAAAAAAGGAACTGCGTGTATCCTGATCCCCTATTGCACGAAAGGTGGTACGTAGGCACTAAAGGTTTGCAACCGCGGCGGATGCAAAAATCATAAAAATATATTTCTTTTTCTCACCTCCACTATCCATTTTATATACAACACATTTTTATAGCCAAAATATACAGATTTTTCAAAGAGGCTCCTGCGGAGTACCATAGATGTTTAGGGTGCTAATACCTTCCCTTTGCATAACCAACCCCCTTACCTTGAATCTTTCCCCCTTTTTGGGTTATTCGCTCTTTTCCCATTCCTTTGGAAACAATAAAGCACGGTGGCATTTTTTATTTTTGATTTGTGCAAAGTCTTGTCAATCCAATGGCTTAGTCTTGAACATTTCTACCACTACACAACTAAGAGCCCATAGATAACTATGGATGAAAAGGATGCTAACACCTTCCCTTTTCATAATCTACCCCCCGAACTCAAGAAATAATCTCAAAGGTCTTTCCTATTCTTTTCCACCTTTCCTTTTGGATAAAAGAAAAGTCGGTGGCGAATCTTGCTAACCGCAACAATTGCGATCAAACGCAAAACATCCCAAGTTAGTTCTCCCACCGTATTACACAAATTAATACCTGTAACAAGACAGGACAACTATCTATGAACAACTGATTTGTAGATTAACACCTGAAACCAGTCAGGAAAACTATCTGCATGACCAAACAAATCAATCTTACATGGGCTCCTTCTCATATATATTCAGATGCGGACTAACACGGACTCATTCTGAAGCAGCCCCACATAGGCTCCTTCTCATATATCTCCGGATGCAGACTAACACAAACTTATCCTGAAACAGCCCTACACAGGCTCTTTCTAATAGATTTTCAGGCGACGGTTAATTCTATTATCCCTAGAAAGTTACTGTGAAACCTGTATTCCAACTAGAAAGCAGCAAACTCTCATCTCTCCAGTACAGAGATAACTCCTCAGTAGAGTCTTGGATTACTGAAGCTCCTAGACTTTATTCCCCCATAGATTTTTTCTCAAGCAGGAGAACAACAAAAACCCACATTCCTCAACAGAGTCTTCCTCAGACGGCAGGAGCAAGGATTCCCCACAAAGGGACCATTTATGAAATCAATCCCTATTTAGGATGGTATCTTTAAGCCCATCTCCGACGACCCTCTGTCATCTTCTCCAAATGGCATCTTTAAGCCCATTCCCGACATCATCAACCATCAATGTTACTTCATGCGAGTGCAAATTTCTGGGCACTCTAGTGTTCAATCATCTTCTACCTCCAGATCACGAAAGGCAGACAAGCCAATCTAAATCCTCAAGTTTAACAAGATTGAACAGGGGCAGCTGTTGTACCCCAAAATTTTCCCTCTCATATTTTCCAAGATTTTCTCTTACATGGGTGATTAAAAACACTTGCTTAAAGAAAATAAGAATTTTGAAGATAAACAAGGTATCTTCGATTGGTATTTAAACAAGGTATCTTTCGATTGGCATGTCAATAGTGTCCTTCGATTGGCATCTGAACAGTTTCCTTCGATTGGCATGTCAACCAAATGTCCTTCGATTGGCATGTCAACAATATCTTTCGATCGGCATCTAAACAGTGTCCTTCAATTAGCACATCAGAGCAAAGTGTCCTTCGACTGGCGTGTCAACAAGCTTCGATTGGGTGTTGGGTCTTCTTCGACCAAGTTCAATTTACAAGGATCTGACTGAGCATTGGTTGTTTCAGGCTTGTCTTAGATTCATAAGGAAAAAGTCCCATTCGAAGGACATGTAAATGATCCATTCGAAGAAGCATTCAAAGGCTCATTCGAAGGACACATATTGTTGTCTGAAAAGGGGTATGGTCAAAGGATGGATCTAGTTGGTCAAAACGAAAGAGAAATATGCAAAGATGCTTGCTGGCCCAAAATTCCAGATATTACCATACTCAAGCTTCCTGCACAAGAACATTCATGCAAAAGGAAGCTTCGATTGGCCATAAAAGAGCTTTTGTTTAGGCTAGCTGAGTAGGGGCTCAATCGAAGAGGCCCCAATGATGAGAATCGGAACCATTAGAAGGAAGTAACTCAAGGCCAACCGAAGAGCAAGGCTTGGAGCCGTTCGGAGGAAGTAACTCAGAGTCAATCGAAGGGCAAGACTTGAGGGAATTCGAAGGTGATACATGTCCAGGTTCATTTAACATTTCAAAATGGCATAGATAATCCAAAAAAATGCAATCCTTTAATTTGTCTAATTTTTCCTTCAAAGTCTGGTTAATGGTTGTCCCTTGCCATTTCCACTCCCCTCAAACTACTATAAGTACAGGCCTAAGGCACATTGCAAAAGGCGAAGAAAAAACCATAGAAATATCAAAAACACTCTTGCCACACTCACGCCACCAGCCAGACGCTGCATCACACACAATACTTACTACTAATCGAAGTTGCAGACACATTGCCAAACTAAGGCCTTTTGCCACACGCGCACGTTTCCCCACAAGAGCTCCACAAAATTTCCAAAGTTCCAACAAGGTTTCTAGAATCGAAGCACCCCACTGGTAACGAACCTTCGATCTCAATTTCATTTCCTATGTAACTTAATTTCGACTGTATATTCATGTTGCATGATTGTTAATATGTTACATGTAAAGTCTAAAGTAGCATGATACCATTACTAAGGCATGTGAAGTGGATTCCTTCGAATCTCAAAACTAGCTCAGATGGTGAAGGAATATGGGCAATCGAAAGGGCCTGGGTTCGATACCCAGGCCTCAAAAATTTGTTTTTCTAACTATTATTCTGCAGATCCAGTACTGGCAGGTCCTATGCACGCTCACCATACACCATCGATTCCATGCCATCCAATGCATATCTGATCCGAATCCAACGCCCTGAGCACACAACCTCACCATGGGTTCTCTTGGGGACCTCCGCACTGAATCTAAGGGCAGATATGGGCTTCTCTCACTTGGGCCCAGCAAATTTCACTCCATACCCCTCTATTTCTTTTGCCAATAGGCCAATTTATATTTTTGTTTTATCTTTATTATTTACTTCTTTTAGTTTTTGTTTTATTTCATTTAATTAGTAAAAACAAATAAAAACCACAAAAAAGAAACATTAGGTTAGTTTTTTTTAAATTAAATTAATTAAATTAATTAATTAATTAATTTAACCTTTTCTTTAAATTAAAATTAAGTAGACTTAGGCTTTGCTTTCTTTTATAAATAAAAACAAACAAAAAGATTTTTATTTCTTAGGACTTTTAGACGTTATTTTCAATTTTGCGCGCGTTTATTGCTTCGTCACTATTTTTTATATTATTGTACCTGCTCATGGGATGTAATAGAAATTAAGTAGGACTATTTAAGACTTTTCTTTATTTTTCCAAGTTTTGGACGTGTAATTAATCCTTAAAGCCATGTAATAGCGTATGATTTACATTTCCGCACTTTTAATTCCTGTACATATATTAACTGCTTAGATATATGATAATAGGATTGCATGACAAGAGCCTAATAATCAAACGTTAGAAAACCTAACTCAAGACTAAAATAACTGAACATAACACACTTTGCACATGCACGCCTCTAGGATACTCCCACTTCGGTTGCCTTCGGAAATAGTCATAACTCTCGAAACGTGAGAGGTTTTAGTGGCTTTCCTCTGGTTCAAAAGATCATAAGTCCCTCGATGACCCTTTCGACGTTTCCTCGGTGAAAATATGATCTTAGAACCCTAGGGTAGTTACTAAAGCTTCTTGCCTAGTTGCCTTCATGACTATAAATCGTCCCTTCGAATGTACCTCAAACATCCAACGATAGGGATACCTACTGACTAATAGTAGGATAACACTGTCTAAAGGATAGGAGGAAAAGAACAGACCTTTTTGAGTATAAGTAGATATTTCATAGATGCTTGCTCAAAAACAAACTTTTTGCACTTGCACAAAATTCTTTCAAAAATACTTTCAAAAACATTCGCTTTGTCAACGCTCTTGAGGATTGATACAAGAGTTATCATAAAGCGAATCACCGCACTAAGGCATTTTCAAATACTCTTCAAAAAAACACAAAGCACAAGGTATTTCAAAAATGAGCTAAGCATATAAGAGCTCGTAGAAAACTACGAATGGAAAGGGTGCTAACACCTTCCCGTTCCATAATCTACCCCCTTACTCAGAAAACTCTCGAAAAGGCCTTTTTCTGTTCTTTTCACTTTTTCCTTAATTTGGATAAAAGAAAAGTTGATGGCGACTCTTGCTTATCGCAACATTTGCGAATACAAATGCAAAACCAGCATTAAAGAGTCGGTTCTGCCACCGTATCACACATATGAATATGATTAACTGTTAACAAATATATGCATAAAAACAAGAAAAAGCAGTTACTCAAGACTCTAGGAGTTGGGGTAATGTTCAAATTATCATGTATCCCCATAGAGAGATCCTCATAGGATTATCCCTACAGATTAGTCTTAACAAGATAATCTTCAACAAGGATATATCCCCGACAAAATGGGATGCACTAATCATACTCACCAACCGATCGCTCTAGCAGATAAGGGAATATGATATTTTCCCTGATAACATTGCCCATATACAGAGTCCCAATCGATACAGTTTATGGAAATTCTCTTCCCCAGCTGAGTTTATTCTTTAAAAACTGTAAAAACCCCTACAAATTTCCTTTCTCCAGCGGAGCTCATTTCCTCAGCAAGGGTGTTTCCTCCGCAGAGTATTTCTCTGTCAACAGGGTTTATTTCCCCAACAAGATTTATTTCCCCAACAGGGTTTATTTTCCCAACAGGGTTTATTTCCCCCAACAGATTACAATATCCCCAGCTTGAGTTTGTTTCTACCATAAATTATCGGCAAGATTCCCACCTTCATAAAAGGATAGTCCAGGTTGCTATCCCCAGAGAGTTGCTACTGAATCTGAAACTGGATCAAATAGCATTCAACCTTATTCTCTCTAGATGAGTCGGTATCTATATTAGAAACTCGGTCAAACATCATCTTGAAATATTATCCATCTCTTTTATCCTCAATCAGGATATATAAGAACTAAAATCCCCAATAGAGCAATGAACAACCAATGTTTTTGGACTCTTCTCCCCAAACAGGAATCAACATTCCCTAGCAGAGTTTCCTCAAGCAGCAAGCAGAAATCCATGTCGAGGTCTAAGATACACATACTCTTCATCCCCAGTAACGATCAGAGATTTATTTTCCTCAACAAAATGTTATACAAAGTCATCGATATACTTCATACTCATACATCATTTACAAACTTCATAATATGTGCATACGAAATGCATATAACACAATCTCATTTATTTTGAGAACATCATTATACAATACATTTCATACATCATGACATTGCATACAACTAACTCTTTACCTTTTCAAGAAAGATCAATCAACAGACAAACATCATCAACTACCTATATGACCAGACAATCTTCTCAAAGGTTACATCTGACAAATGGCTACTTAAGCAATTTCCTCAGAGGTTCATTTTCAAAGAGGCATATTTTCTAGTTGAAGTCGGGCGTAGACATCTTCTAGAACATCATTCAGACAAAATCGAGCGTAGATTCCTTCTGATGCTCTTTTGGAGAAGTCAGGCGTAGACTCCTTCCAACACCTCTTCCAGTTGAAGTCGGGCGTAGACATCTTCTAGCTCAGATTAAATTGAGCGTAGATTTATTCAGATACTCCTTCGGAAAAGTCAGGCGTAGACTCTTTCCAACATATTTTCTAGTTGAAGTAGGGTGTAGATATCTTCTAGTATATCATTCAGACGAAATCGAGCATAGATTCCTTTTGAAGCTCCTTTGGAAAAGTCGGGCGTAGACTCCTTCCAATACCTGTTCTAGTTGAAGTCGGGTGTAGACATCTTCTAGCTCAGATTAAATCAATCATAGAGTTATTCTGATACTCCTTCCGAAAAGTTGGGCGTAGACTCTTTCTAACATATTTTATAGTTGAAGTCAGGTGTAGACATCTTCTAGTAAATCATTTAGATGAAATCAAGCGTAGATTCCTTCTGAAGTTCCTTTGGAAATGTCGGGCATATACTCCTTTCAATACCTCTTCCAGTTGAAGTCAGTGTTACACCCTAAATTTCGCCCCTAATTTTTTTTAGTCGCACTTTCATATCATATTTTGTTATTCGGTCACAGTCATTAATAGATATCTTCATTCATCACATTTTGCATCATTAGTCGTATTTAAGTTGACCAAAAGTTCATTTAAATCGACATTTGCATCATTCTGTAATTAAAAAATACCCGACATTTCACTTCATGCATTTTTATCTCTTTACTTGTTTCTTGCATTTCTCCAAGTTGTTTATGTGTCGACAATATTAATATTTCGATTTTATAGATAGACTGTTAAAAGCAATTCAACACAGTGCGGAAAATTAGCGAGAAAAATATCTCAAGTTTTCACTTTTTAATGATCATTTTATGAATCTGTGTTTCGCGTAGATTATGACGGTATGGTCGCTTTATTTTTTCGGTACAATTTGAAGTCTCGTTGTTAACCATAAACTTCTGTTTAGCATGACATTTTTATTCTCATTTTATTTCGATTTTTGACTTTTTGAATATTTTTTCATTAATCTTTGAGACAGGTAGTTTATTTTAATGTGTTACTTTCATTTTTTCGGATAAATTTCAGTCTGTTTTTTATCGTTTTTAGTCTTTTTGAGTCTTTATTTTTTATTCAGAAAAAATTCAAAAAAATTATTTTTAATTGAATTAATTTTTACATTTTCAGCTTTTCACCTCATTTCTTTTCCGGTAGACACTTTCTCTAGTTCGGATAAATCACTCCAAAGATTTATCCTGATTCTTCTCAGTTAAAGATAATTCAAGACCCCCGTTGGTTCAATTTAAATCGATCAATAGTTTACCCTGATTCTTTTCCAGTAGACACTTTCTCTGGTTTAGACAAATCATTCCAAATATTTATTCTGATTCTTTTCCAATTAAAATTTATGTCAACAATCACCTTTGGATGGCATCTATAAGCCCATCTCCAACAATTGTCCATCATTTCTCCAAATGGCATCTTTAAGCCCATTCCCTACACAATCAACCACAACATCATCAAGTGTAAATTTCTGGGCACTCTAGTGTTCAATCATCTTCCACCTTCAAGTCACGAACGGCAGATTCGCCAATATAACTCTTCAGGTTTAAGAAGATTGAACAGGGGCAGCTGTTGTACCCCAAAATTTGCCCTATCATTTCTCAAGGCATTTCTCACAAGGATTCTCAAAATTCAAACTTGCAAAAGTACAACTGGATTTTTCAGTATCAAGTTAAAGAGGAAGCTGTTAAAAAGGGGGAAAATAGATAAAAATAATATTTTTGATAAATTGGAGAAAAATAAGCCTTCTTCGTTTCATCTCTTTCGATTGGCCTCTTGGCCTCTTTCAATGCAAGCTTGGCTTGCATCCTTCGACTGGGCATGGGCCTATGGCATGCTGGCTTTGATTCATAAGGCAGGAGCTTCCTGTATGCAACCTTCGACTGCACCTTTGGCCTCATATGGTTCAAAATACAGTGGTTGCATATGTGCCTGCTTCGATTGAATGTTTGATGCTTATATGCCTATCTTGACTAGGCAAATATTCCCCTGCATACTTGCTTTGACTCATAAAATGATGGCTGGCTATATGTAGCCTTTGATTGAGCCACAGATTTCTTCTTGCACACAAGAGGCTCCCACCAGGCTAGAAGGCATAAGGCAAGAGCCTCATGTAGCCTCCTTCGATTGCATATTTGGCCTCCTGCATACCTATTTCGTTTGGGGCACGTGGCCCTCCTGTGTTGCAAGCTTCGATTGTGTCCTTCATCCTTTGCATGCATTCTTCGTTTGGGGTGTGTGAATCCTTCAGTTCAAGTTTTTGGTTACACTTTTCGTTTGGGCATATGGTTCCCTTTATACAAGCCTTCATTTAAGAAAGGATCTCTTTCATGTTTGTATGAAGTCACAAAGCAGGGACCCCCTACATACACCTTTTCGTTTGGCCATGTGACCCATATGTAGGCAAGTTTGAGTGGGCAGTATCTCCCTTAAAAATATTTTGCTTCAACATACAAATTCTACACTATGCCATTGTCTCGTGCGAAAGAAGTACCATGGTGGCACATACGAAGGACTTGCCATACATTTCTGGATGTCCCAATCGAATGACATGTTTTGCTGATCCACCCCAGGAGCATGTATTTAGATTATTCAAAGGAACCCATTATTTGGGCCCCTTCAAAGGATACCCACATGAGCCATTTGAAGGACACTTTGATTTGAAAAAAGAAACATTGTTGAGAAGTCTGGTCGAAGGATGGGGCTAGGCGGTTAAAACAAAAGGTTGAGATGCCCAAAGGTACTTGTTGACCAAGTCTCATGCGCTGCCAAGTTCAGGCCTGATACACTGGCCATAAAACTTCAAAATTGTTGCACAACAGTCCTGCAACACTGTCTTATTCCTTGCACCAAAATGGCATACAAACACTGTTCCTCGAAAGCTACAAGAATAACATGCCTTTTTTGTTTAAACCTTTTGTTTTCCCTCCTAAAACATTATCCAAGACCATCTATAAATATGAGTCTCCACCACACATGTTAGGGGCCCCTGAATAGTTGCAAGAAAACTCTTATGAAAAATTCCCAAAAACTCCCAAACACCTCCCAAATTTTTTTCCAAACACTTCTAAAAAAACTCAACCCCCTTTGTATACTAAGTGAATCCTTCGATTCACCCCCTAAGTGACCATATAACTAGCCTTCGACCCACTTCCCCAACTATAATATAGTAACCCTTTGATTCATTCTGTTACTTGTTATAGAAAAAATCTTCGATCCACTCACACACCCTCCTTTGATTCAGTGACTGCTTGCACAAAGTAGTAACTGGATTAGTCTCAGGAAGGCCCCAAAGAACTTTCATTCACCACCAAGGAAGACACTTGCAGTTTCCTTCGATTTAAGAACTTCAAGAGGTAAGTTCCCTTTAAACTTGAAACTATTTTATTTAAATATCATGTACACATACCAATAAATAAAAAATGTAGATATTTCATATAGAGAACTTGACCATGTTTTAACCTTCGATTTTGACTGCCCATGTGTTGAAAATATCAACTTTGATTAGTTATGCTTTAGACTTTGAGACCCAATAATTTTGTGCTAACCCCTGGCCTGTAGCTTTCAAAGGTTACACTTGAATGTTGCATTTTAAGAATTTAAAATAGGTTCATTGTACCCTTCGATTGGCTAAGTATTCAAGCCTTTCGAGTCTCAACCTGAGGGCCTAGAATGCTTGCAGTCGAAGGAAGTAGCCAGTAGAATGCACCTCACACTAACTCCATGCCTCAAATGAAGGAAGTATCCAGTAGAATGCACCTCACATTGACTCCAGGCCTCAAACGAAGGAAGTAGCCAGAAAGGTGGCCCTGCTGACTTCCAGCTCCCAATCGAAAGGAACAAGCAAGGGGTGAAATCGAAGGACATGACCTTGCTGACTCTAGCCCAAATCAAAAGAAGTTAAAAAGTGCATAATCGAAGGATGCTTCTGCCTGAATCGAAAGAGCTCATTTTTCTTCTTTTTATTTTTATTTTGTCTTTATATTTTCTCTATTTCAATATGGTTGTAATAGTATAGGATTTATTTTTGCATTTTTATTACTTTTGTACAAATGTTAGTAATTAAGATGTATGTCAAGATAAAAACCAACAAGTAGACAACCTAAAAATAAAAGACAAAATGCATGAAATCAAACACATTATGCACACATGCACCCTTAGGGTAATCTCCTTTGTTTCCTCAGAAAAACAGTCACGTCCCTCGAATATGGGCGTTTTAGCAAAGACCCTTGATAAAAGATCGTAGTCCCTCGATGACCCTCAATGTTGCCTTCGGTAAACGATCTAGTCCCTAAACGACATTGCTAAAACATCCCATAGGTTACCTTCTATGACTATACAAACGTCTCACGCCTGTCCTTTTACATCTAATGATGGGGATTCTTACCAAATCAATGGTAAGATAGCAACATATGAAGGAGGAGGAAAATAACATTAAGACCTTTTGAGTAGGTAGGATGCTCCTAGTTGCTCGCTTGCTCACAACAAAAAAATTTTACATACCAACACTTTCATTTGAAACATTTTCAAAAGAGAAATCTTTTTGTACGCGTTCTTATAGAAACGAGAACCATTACAAAGACACTTTTCAAAATCACTTTCAAAAACACATTCCATAAATACCTCTTTGAACTATTTTCAAAACAACACTTTGTACGCATTCTTATAGAAATGAGAGCCATTACAAAGACGTTTTCAAAATACTTCCAAAACCCATACCACAAGCACATTTTCAAACAAAAGCAAGTGATCTAGCAAGCAACTAAGAGCCCATAGATAACTACGGATGGAAATGGTGTTAATACCTTCCCTTTTCATAACCTACCCCCCGAACTCAAGAAATAATCTCGAAAGGTATTCCTGTTCTTTTCAACCTTTCCTTTTGGATAAAAGAAAAGTCGGTGGCGACTCTTGCTATCCACAATAATTGCGATCAAACACAAAACACCCAAGTCAATTATCCCACCATGTTACAGTCTTGGATTAGGGTTTTGCTATGATTGATTTTAATCTTGCCATACAATCCTATTAAACTACTAATAATAAGGAAAGCGGTAAATTGCGGAAATTAAATGTCCTATGTTATTACAATACTTCGGGAATGAGGGTACAAGTTTATGAATGGGGATGAAAAGCAGTAAACCCTAATTACCTATTGCATACCATAAGTAGTTACATAATCGGAAAAATGCGAAATAATAAAATACGCAAAATGTAAAATAAAGAAAAAGAGAAAGGGAATTATTTTTTGTGATTTCTTTTGAAAGAAAAAGGCTTGATAATTAACCTAACTATTTAATTAATTTATATTTAAAAAAAGTTTAGTGAAAACCTAAAGAAATTAAACTAAAGATAATAATAAATGAAAAAAAGAATTAATTAATTTAATCAATAAAAAAGAAAATTAATTTAATTAAAGAAACCTAAGTCTAGATGAAATTTAAAAGAAATTAATTGTTTAGCAAATTTTTTATATTTTATTTAGAAAAATATTCTAATTCTAATCATTTTATAAACTAATTAATAAAACAAAGTGATTTAAATTAAATTAAATTTTATAAAAATTAAATTAATTAAAACTTAATTCTATATATCTTTTTTTATGATTTTATAAGTTTTTTCTGATTTTAAAAAAAGGAAATAATTAAACAAATTAATACAAACAATATAAAGAGAATAGAGAAAATGGGCGTGAAAATCAGAAATCTGGGGGTGCTGGAAGCAGGAGGAAGCCCAAGCCCAATGACCTTCTATATCTAATCCAGCATGAGCAGTCCTTGAGGGAGCACCATGGAACACACATTTTGGCTTGTTGGATGATAATCGAATGATGCTGAGTGATGATGCATGGTAGGAATGGTGGAGCAACTGCATGGAATTGTCAAACCTGTGACCACAAGGGCGGTTACAAGTGTCACCGCCAGATTAATTTTTAAGCCATATTAACAAAACTAAAATAAAAAACTATAATTTAATCAAAAGATAAAAATATATCTCTCTCTTCTGTTAGTGTTTTCGTTCTTCTCTGAAAAGAACTCGTCGGAGCTCTTGCCGGAAATCGCCTGCGGTGGTGATGACGGTCGCTGACGGTATTTTGGCTCCGATATTTGACTTTTTTACATCAACAACTTCATCTTGTTCTCCTCTTTGCTAATCTGGTATTGATTTTTGCAAATGGTGAGCGAAATTGAGTAGATCTTGAAGGGGGTTTTGGAAACCCTAGCGCTCGGATTCGACCTCCTTCGCCGTTTTTTGGGTGAGATTGCTCAGATTTCTCTTTTTTACTCTCTTCCTTTTCGTCTCTCTTAGACTTCTGAAGGGGTTTGTGATATAGTGAAAATTATGTTAGCTTAGGGTTTATGGTTCTGCAGCTGTATGTGTTGAACAAGGATCTTGCTTTGTTTTGATTTTTGAAGGGATTGTTTGTGATAGAAGATGATCAACAAAACTAGGGTTTTTGTGTTATTGGTTGCCGTTTCTGTATTTTTTTTTTTGTGAATTGTGGCCTCCTCCTGATAACTGTGTAATGAATGTTTTTGTACTGAAAAAATTAGGGTTTTCTGTTGAACTTTTTGTGGTAACAGGCCTTGAGAAATTGCTTTCCATTTTTTGGGCTTCTCACTTTTGTTTTGCTTATATTTTCTGAGATGTTTTAGGCTGAAACGTGAACTTCTGTGTTGGGCTTATTGATTCTGATTTTGTATACTATCTTTTTCAGCCACTTTTGTTGAGATGAGATATGAAACTCTTTTTATTGTCTTGTTGTTAACTGTGATGATTGTGAGAGCCTTTCACTGAGTTGTACTTATGCAGTAAATTACTTTTTGAGTTTTTTACTTTTATTGTGAACCAAACAAGTCCTTTTTTGAGCATTTGTTTGAGATTTGTAGTAAAGGACTAAGCCCATGATTGATATTGTAGTTCTTACTTTTGTTGAAACAAAGCAATATGAGGCTTTTGATTGTTGCTTGAATTCTAATTTTATTATTGTGAAACAAAACAATATGAGGCTTTTGTTGGGCTTGGCACATGATTGAAAAATCACCCTTTATTTTATTCCTTCAAACAACCCCTAATGATGAATTTGTGAAATAGCTCTTTGAAAATTCTTTGTTCATCTTCATGTTTCTTAATGGTTGTACTAATTATTTCTCCTCTCTTTGTTTCATGTATGGTTGATGAGGAATGGATGAAGATGGAAAAGTGGAAGAAAAGGTCGTGGCTTCCATAGAAGAATCTTGGAGGGAAACTTGAAGAAGTGAAGAATTGAATCGTTAGCAAATAGAATCCCATAGGATATCTTAGGATTTAGAATTCTTTGATTAACTTCTTGTAACAAGAAAACTTGTAATCGTTAATAACTTTAGAGGTTTAAATCTTGAAAAAAAATGAATGAAAGTCTTGTAATTTTCAACCTCTTTTGTCTTAAGTCTTGTAATGAAACAAACTTAAAAACAAAATAACTTTTCTTGTAAGTCTTGGTAAAACATGTAGGTTTGGATGAATGTTGCACTTATAATGATCACAACTTGGCAAATGTGTTGAATTTTGAATGAAATTTGTCATTGGCGTGATAATGAATGAATTTTGATAGAAAACTCGAATGATCATGAAAATGATAAAGTGATGTTTATTGAACAAATCTTGAATTCAAATGATATTCCTATTAAGATAATCCAAAACAATCTTCAAGTTCAGAATTCAAACTTATTGAATGAAAACTAAAGCAAATGACTTATATCATAAATAAAGAAACAAGCCCAACCTTCAATTGATGACCATGAACCAAATAGTCCCTAATATCCTCTTTGTCCTTCATGAAAGAATAGATTCAGTACATACCATGATTAATGATCCCAAACAATGTATTGCCTTTAAGAAATTTTGAAGATACGAAGACTTGAAATACAGAGAGATATTTCTCATGAAAATCGTAAATAAATAATCCTTAGTTGAAATTAGTGACAAAGTCATAATCCACTGGACTAGGGGACATATTGAAAAAGCTTTATGGAAGAAAATATCTTCAATGATTACGAACACAAAACCCTAATTTCACATTTCAGTACTTGTAGTCTTTAATCTTCAGATGAAATGATAGACAAGTTGAGGTGTCTTGAGGCGTGAGGAACCTTGGTAGCCTTGATCCCATCACAATGTATGAAATGCCTATGATGAAACATAAACCACTAAAAATAAAATGAAGACGGAAAATTTTGGGATACAACAATGTGAAATAGGATGTTTTAACTTACAGAGAAAACATGTTAAATAAGATGTCCTATGCAGAATCATTTGACATGGTGTCTGTTACAGCTAGACTTTTAGATTCTGTTAGTTGGTTATAAATGTTGAATATTTTGGGAATATTTAGTAATCATATGTTGTGTCTAAGACTGATAAATCATAAATATATGTTGGTATTCAATTTTTCAAGTTTTCTAAATGTTGAGACATTTTAGGAAACTAATGATTGAAGACATATTTTCATGGAGAAGTTTTTGCAGACTTTATGCAGTCTCTTTGCTATGTTTTTTAATCCCAACCCAACCCATAGAAGGTTATAAAAAGAAGACTATATAGCTAGATAAGATATGAGCCATATGTAAATGTGTCAATTATTAGGGCTTCGTTTGTTCATTGTTTATTGTGAGTCACTCTTGTATTGTTTGTTACTTAAGTTGGATTGTTAGTTGAGTTGTAATTGTGAATCACTCATATGTTTTTAAGCAAGAGTGAATTATGTTTATTGGAAGATGTTTCCTTCTTGATTGTCGATCACTCTTAAGCTACTAAGTATAAAGTGATTGTGTGTTTTTGAAGTTTGTCTTCTAACTCGTTTGGATTGTGTTTGGTAAAGTGGGAGGGATCTCATGCCTATGTGAGTCTTAGATAGAAATATAGCACGGATAGTGATTAAGTGAGAAGTTGTAAACGGGTGAGTTTAGCTTCGAATTAATACTATATAGTGGATTTCTTTCCTGGCTTGATAGCCCACAAAGTAGGTGTGGTTGTACATCAAAGTGGGTTAACAATTCTGCGTATTGTTTATTTTCTGCACTGTTAATTATTTTATATTGTTCATTGTGTTAATTGTTCAGAGATTTGTGTCTCGTCATCTCTTAGGACATGTGTGATATGAATATCAGAATTTCAACTTATATCGCGATCATACATAAACAAAAAATCACAACCAACACAAAGTTTTATCAACACCATCGTATCATCATACCTAAACATACAATATATATATATATATATATATATATATATATATATATATATATATATATATATATATATATATATATATATATATATATATAGTATTCATAATTTTAACAAAGGTTGAAATTTATTGAATAAGACTATACTTTAATTATATTTTCTCTTTAGAACAGTCATGCATTATATATTTTTAATCTATAAACCTAACTATTAGTCTCGTTATAATCAGAATGAGAAAATACCCTTACCTTTACCGCTTTTCTTCCTAATTTCCCATCTCCAAATTCCCAAGCATGAAAGACTTTCCAAAAAGATAGAATAGAAACTTCGGTAGAAATGACTCTTATGATTAGAATTTTTATAATTGACAATAAATTAAATGAGTATAATTGATTTCCAAACTTACACAGTTTAGATGATGAACTGATGAAGGTGTGCACGTTGAAAGCTAAATCGTAAGATGTGTTTTATTTTGTGCAAAGGTGATGTTTATTTGCTTGTTACCAATTGACATGGGCAAAAGATTAACAAAATTGGAGGAGTGTAAAGAATAGGCGATAAAAAAGAAGGAAAGAATACAATTACAAAAACCATAAAGGGGAGGAACGGTTGGGAAAAATAGTAACATTTTTCTCATTTCCATTTAATTAGAAAAGAGAGTGGACTAGTTATTGCTACATGATTTTACATTTAAATATAGGGAATTAAATCTAATTTAAATGACAATATGGCAATATAACTGTTGAACTTATGACCTTGAGAAAGAAAAACATAATACTTCACCATCTAGACCATTATACTAATTCTATTATTAATTACCATGAAATAGAGATGAGGTTTAAGTGTAGGACTTTGTCTGACTATTTTACCTAACAAAAATACTCATCAGCCAAAGACTAAAGTCCTAACTTCAACTAAATCCAAAATACTCATATGACTATTGCTAGTAACCTTCCCATAATATTAATAGTTCAATTAAATAAATTCACACACATGATTCACATATGAAAATAAATAAATAAAGTACATATCATTTAATAAATAATCATTATTTTATAATAATAATTAAATAGCAGCGTTACAATTTTAAATTTTCTATCTTGAATAACCTATTTATATCTCCAAAAATTATTCTTGAGAGTATCCAATAAATTTAAGAGCATTTAAAAGGATTTTCCCACAAATATTCTTATACAAGGAAATGAAGTTTTTTGGCTAATTTTAAACCATTAGCGAACAAGGCTTAGATCAATCATTTTCTAAACTAAAAGAGATTTTCCACTGGCTGATCTTGAACCAAGACGGAGTATTGAGTTTGATATCCATTGAATCAAATCAGGGTTTTAAACATGCTGACCACAAACCAAAGTGAGATTTTATCTTGGCTAATCTATAATTGACAAGGTTTTTACCATATTGAACTCAAGAACCAAGTGAGAGTTTAATTGAGATGGTCTCGAATCATTAGAGCTTTTAATCAGGGTGAGCTCAAGAACCATTATGGAGATTTTATTGGTTGATCTTCACGAACCATAAAAGAGCTTTTTCTTCAAGGGGGACTTATGAACCAAATAAAGACTTCCTAAGATAATCTCCCAAAAATACAAGAGTTTTTATTGGCTTAGCTCGAAGCCAAACAACTTCCTATAAAAGGGTATTTTACACAAGAGATAACTTACTCTTGGTAAATTACAATTTAGCCCTCACCCAAAACAATGATCCTCACTTAGACTTAAGAATACTCTTGAAACATATAGTTAAATATATGTGAGGAAAAAAAAGAGATTTAGAAAGACTGATAAGAGGAATGACAATGAGATTTAAACTTGTTTTTGGATGTGATACATTAATAGAGAAGTTCTCTATTTATAGGTCAAGGTTGTGTATATGTTTGGAAAAAATCAATGGAACAAACCGATGCTATAATCGATTAGTGACCTCTAATAATCGATTACACGAGCCACAAATGGAAAGTCTTGATATATAGTCCTTACCAATCAATAAGAGATTGTCGCAATCGATTTTAGACTCAACCAAACAATACATAATTGAGTAGGTTAATGGTTTAATAAATTATTTAGTTAGAAAAGGTCTTTCAATCAATCAGACACTCCATTAATCAGTTAGTTATACCTCAAACTTATTTTTAGGTGGTTTAAATAAAATATGACAAGCTTCTCAAATTTTGTGTGTGTGAGAGTATTTTAGCTATAATATTTCCATAAATACCCTTATGTCCTTACAAGATACTATTCACTCAGACGAACATGACCAGGTGAACTTTCACACCTCTTTCTTTCACAAATCTAAAGTTTCAAGTCTTAGCATCATTAACTTTGAGTCTAAAATTACACAAGAACCTTGAATATTATTAATGAGTCTTGAGACACTTCGTGTTGATTACCACCATCTGAGAGTTGAGAGGTTAAACCACTGATAACCCTTGGAACAAAAGTCTTCACTTGAAAGTTGTTTGCCCACATTGTTGACTTTAAATAAATGTATTAATCTTCAAGAGCATAGCTTAATTCATGAGGATAGCTGCATCAATCATCTTGTGCATCTTTGACAAATTAAGTTATCTTTAGTTAATACTTGGTTTCATTGGATATCGTTTGATATTAAGTATTGATATCATCAAAACTAAGGAATTACTTAGTGGATTACAACTTTTCTATCTATAGGCTTCAATATCTTGGATTATCTTGACAATAATTGCAAGAAAATAGATCCACAAAAGGAATATTCACTCCTAAATTCCCTAACATCATAATATATACATGCATAACCCCTCCATGAGGGACATTGGAGGAATTTTCATGACTATATTCTCCATGTCTCTAACTAGTTCAATGATAACACAATCTTCATTTCCACAAGATGAAATATAAATGGAATTCCAACACCCTTTAACTTCTTTAGTATGCAATAATCGAATAAGTACCCCACCACCTTAGAAAAAGGCCAACTAGAGTTGGAGTTATGCATTGGAAACTTATTAAGAGACTTGTTTTGTCATAAGAAAAAGGAACTAGTGAAAAAATTACTCTAATCAATACCACTATTTAGAATTGATAGAAAAATTAAACAATGGGAATGACACATATTTAAGAAAAAAAACCTGAAAAGGGAAACTTTTACATTCCCCCTTTTGTTTGATTCTAGTTTACGAATAATTGTCGTGCATAAGCAAGGACACAAATAGAGACACAAATGAACAAGCAAAAAATAATAATAAAGAAATACATTTATACCTTTAGAAATAAGAAAATAAAAACCTCAAATAAATAATATTTTTATGAGAGACGAGAAATATTTAATCAAGAAAGGATGTAAGAACAACTTAAGAGTGGGAAATAACAAAGATTTTTGCTATATATGCCCCAGTATTGAAATAAATGCTCAATATGCCTTAGTTTGAAAAACATTTCCCAATCATGCCCCACCCTATGAGAATCATTGGCCGAGAATTGTCTATGGTTGTTGACCATTGGCCAATCAATGGCCCAAGCTTTTTTTCATTTTTTTAATTCACTACAAAAAAATGCGAGATATTGATCTCTTCAACATACTATAGCGGTTTAAAATTCTTCATACTATAGTGGTTTAAAACCTCCCTCAGAAGAAAAAAAAACAAATCACAGGCCATTGATTGGTTGAGGGTCAACGAACATAGGGCACCCTCATCCAATGATAGTCATAGAGTGAGGTAAATTTGAATTTTTTTCAAAACTAGGACATATTAGACAATTGTTTTTAATGTTTGGGCATATTGAGTAAAAAGTAGAATAACAAATACTTTTAATTATAGGTTCACCCTAAAGGGACTAACCTAGTAGTTGTAATAGGACACAATTATTTAACTTATGACAAAAATATGTTGTGTGACAAATGTCAATTTTTGTTTGAAAAAAGGATTAAAACATTGTTAAAGTATGTGTGTGCGCATAAGCTGGCAGACAAGTGCATGAAACATGGCATTTTACACATGTAATGTTATTTAATTAAAATAGACACTATTGAAAAAAGGTATTTACACCAACATGAGATATTCATACTTTATTCTTATTCATACACATATTTAAAGTTATGTAAAAGTAATATATCATAGGCCCTCAAGATTCTCGCACATGTGTTGAAGCGCTTAAAAATTTCCCTTTTATAGACTTTATGCTTGGGGAAGTGGGATGCCATAAACTTATTGCATATAATAAACCCCTATCACATAAATCCTTTGGGTCATCACCAAATAAAATGAACCAATATCTAATTAAGAAACACTTATATAATGAGGCATGGATCTATGTGCTTGCAAGTATAAAGTTGACAATCCTACAAAAGATTGATGACAACAATATTTAAAGTCAGTGGCAAACTAGAGAAAACATCTCATTCCTCATGAATAAAAGGATACTCAAGATCAAAGTGTTTATATGATCATAAGCAACCTAGCAAAGAATCACGAAGCCTCAAATAAAGTGTGAAAGCTCTCCAGATCATGTCTATTTGTATGAGTGACCCGGGTTTCGTAAAAGTAAGAGAGTAGATTAGAAGTTCTAAGGAAAATCACACGACTCTCTAAAAATATATTTTCGAATACTTTCATCTTGAAAACTATTTTATAAACCAAGTCAAGTGACTAAAAAGTTATCCATACCTTTTCCAAATTATTCTTGAACTAATTAATCAATTGGTAAGTTATGCCAATCGATTGGCAAAACTTTTATGATCCAACCAATCAATTAGATAATTAAGTCAATCGTTTGGAGAAGAGCTAATTGATTAACTAAGTAATTAAGACATCACATTAATGACCTGAAACAAATCTATATCCAATACTTCCTATTTAGGCATGCTAATTGATTAAGAATTAGTTGGCCAATCGATTGGAACTTTATGCCAATCAATTGGCTCATTAATTCAGCCCATGGTGTTGGTGCAAGCCCTAGAGGTCAACACTTTGGGTACTTGTATCAAATTATTTATTAATAATAAAAGGCATTTCTTTATTATGTTTGCTTTTTCAAAATAATAGAGTCTCTAGAATAGTTCGTTTGTTTAATGAAATATTAAGTGTGACTTAATCATGAGATCTCATTAAACATAAGAACATTATTCTTAAAATATCCATAGTCGAGTTTTATTCAAAAGTGGGATAACATTAAAGCATTGAGATTATTATGAAGATATACCGATGATCACACCTCATGGATCATGGATAAGGAGTTATCAAGTCTTGACATAGGTATGAATATTAGGAGTAATATTTATACTGGATTGAACCTCTATGAGAATACTACATATAATGTTATGCAAGGTATCATAAGTTATTCTCATGGTGATAATGGTGTATACCACCCTTCGACCTGAAACTACTATGGACCTTAGGTGTGGAGTTAAGTACTTTATTGCTGATCAAACATTATTCGTAACTGGATGACCATAAAGATAGTTGATGGGTACTTCAAAAAGCATGTAGAGGGACATGAGTGACCTAGATGGAATTTGTCCATCCTACATAACAGGATAAGTGTCTAAGGGACCAATATTGAACTGGACAAGGGGGACACGGTTTATGCCTTGTGTTCAATATGGACATAAGGGCAAAAGAGTAATTGTACACACAAATATTATCACAGAAAGTTTTTGTCAGATCACATGACATTTTCGTGACTTGGGTAGCAGTGATGTGTTTCTAGATACCGTTCATTGTTTATTATGTTAAATATGTAATTTAATATAATTGTCAATGTCACAAAAACATACAGGGTCACACACATAAGGACAGGTTGATGAGAGATAGAGTAAATAAGGAACACTGTAAGGTACGATGCACTTAAGTGAAATATGGAATGTGGTAAGGTACCACGCGCTTAAGTGATATGCGGTATATCATAAGGTATGATACTTGTATGCTTAATTGGGATTTTAGCTTGCAGCCTTAATTGGGCTTTTAGCTTGCAGCCCACATAAGTGGTTCTATAAAAAGAACCCTTGTGTTGAAGCATTTGACTTGATGAAAATTTGGTCTTGATTTCTGGCCGTATATTTTGTCTTATTCTCTCACTCAAAGTTTCCATTCGTAAGCAGCTAGCATTGTGTCCGAAAGTGATATGTTCGTGTGGACTGAGTAGAGACGTTGCTATTCATCAACGCTCGTGATCATAACATCAAAGGTTTGAATCATCATAAGAGGTAATGATTTCTATCACTAACCATGCCCATTCGTAAGGATCACTAAAGGAAAATTTTAATTTTTCGATGCATTTTGGATCACAATTTTCCTTCACATGGATCATTTCCTTTTTAGTTTTTCCAACTCACTTATAAAGGAGGCTTGTTTCCACTTCATTTCACACCATTTTCCAATGTTTTAAATTTTCTTTGGAATTTATTTCTCTAATTTAATTCTCTCTCTCTAAAAATATTTTCTTTCACTTGATATTGCCTTAGTGCTTGTAAGTGAAGCTTTGCTTGTGAGGAAGAAATTTTTTAAGTGGTCATGCTAGTCATTAAAGTTCTTAAGAGTTCAATACTCTTGAGAGGTCGAGTTTGGTTCATGAGATAAATCTGTCATAAAATCTTTGTGGTTAGTTTCTTAATATTTGTTAGAAAAAGTTTTGTTTTGGTAACTGAGATAAGCCATAAATATCTAAACGGTTTGTTTGCTAAGCATGGGATAAAAGCTATCATTGGTTAGGGATAAACTTGTAAAAATCTCAAGATCGGATTGTATTAAGGAACATAGGCATAACTTATTAAAGCTCAAAATTTTATAGTCAAAATCTCAAGAAGACCTTTTGAGGACAGGATTAGGCCAACGTTCAACCAAACCTAGATAACTCTCTGGTGCAATCTTTCTAACCATATCCTTTTAATTTTTGCCATTTACTTTTCTTTTTTTATTTCATCTTCAATTTACTCGAACAAAATTACTAACACAATCTTAATCGAGAAAGGTATAAAATCAATCACGATTTTAAATACTATAATTCACCCCAGTTGTACCCCAAAATTTTCCCTCCTGATTTTACTTTTATCTGACTTAGGCTTTACATTTCATTTGCATCATTTTTTAGGTAATAGCAATCAGAATTATTCATATCATTGGTTCTTAAAAGCATGGGATCACATACTTCTTGTGATTTGGATTTTTTCTTGTAAAAGGGAGAGATTTGTCCCTCAAGGGTTGGGCTTCTCATAATCATAATATTATTCATCAATACACAAGGATTATTATCTTCTTTAAGATTTCCTCAAGTATCAGGGTTTCATCATTGGTTCATCAATTGGTTAAAGTGAGCTAGGGTTTTGGCATTTGTGATACGGTGGGAGAACTGACTTGAGGTTTTGCGTTTGTGTTCGCAAATGTTTCGGTTTAGCAAGAGTCGCCACCGACTTTTATTTTATCCAAAAGGAAAGGTAAAAAAGCACAGGAAAGACCTTTGAGATGTTTTCTTGAGTTCGGGGGGTAGATTATGAAAAGGGAAGGTGCTAGCACCATTTTCATCCATGGTTATCCATGGGCTCTTAGTTACTTGTTTAGATCACTTGCTTTGCTTTTCCAATTGTTTGAAATGGTGCTTTGTGTGGTTTTGAAAGTATTTTGAAAAGAGGCCATCGTTTTGGCAATCTTTGTAATGATTCTTGTTTGAAGAATGTATACAAAGATGTTTGTCTTTTGAAAAATGTTTCAATGTTTTGAAAATTGTTTGGAAATTATTTTGAAATGTGTGTGATAGTTTGAAATTAGCAAGGATGGTTTGCAAGAGATCAAGTAACTAGGAGTTGTCTACCCTACTCAAAAGTCTTTCCTACACATTTTTAACCCTTTGACATTGTTGTTTTACCACTGCATTTGGTAAACAACCTTATCTTTGGATGTTAAACGGGACAAGCGTGGGTCATCGTATGACCATGATAACAATGGTGCCAAGTATCTTAGCAATTTTTAGGGACTAAGATCATTTGTTTTTAGGCAACATTTTGATAGCGTCATCGAGGGACTATGATCTTTTGTTTTGTTTGATTTTTCCAAGATACCTAGCATGCATACCATGGCCATTTTAAGGCAACAAAGTGGATGAAACCCTAGGGATGCTTGTGTGCAAGGTGTTGTCATTTTCATGCCTTTTTGTCTTGTATTTAGTCATGCTATTTGTTTTGATTTTTGGTCTTTGCATACAAAACCCTAATTTACTATCATGGTATATGAAAGCAATAAAATGCGTGAAGTAAATCTAGACTATTACAAAATATTATGGAAGGGGGGTACAAGTTTGAATAGGGGGTATTTGCACAAAAATAAAGCCCTAAAACTATTACAACTCAATTGAATTTATACAACAATAAATAAATAAACAACTATTTAAATATGGAATAAATGTAAATATGCAAGAAATGTTTTTGTATTAATTTTATGTATGAGAAAATAAATTTATTTATGTCTTAAAAATAAGAAAATAAAAATGATTATTTTTAAAAGGGTGAAAACCCTAATTTTGTTTTAAAGAAAATATGCTTTATATTTTTTATTTTTTATTCAAGAAAAATAATAATAATATGTACAAAAATGTTAAAAATTAAAATATGTGAGAAAATAATATTTTATATGTATAATATAATAAAATAAAATATTTAAGTATTTTAATATTATTTACAATTTTATTTAAGAAAATAAAGTATATTGTTATTTAATAAACTATTTTTATGCCAAGAAAATAATAAAAATAATAAAATAAAATGTGAAAAATTAAGAAAATATTTTTTTGTGATTTTTAATATTTAGAAAAAATAAATAAAGTCAGAAAATATAAATTATACAAAAAAATATAAGAAATAAAAGAAAATGATCAAGGGGGTGCAAAAAGTAAAAGGGGGGTGTGAATAGAAACAAGCCCAAAGCGCCAGGCCCATACAAACTTCATCCCTGACCTTGAGACGTCACGCGCGCGCTTCTGTTATGCAAATCCTGTTCTCTCTATTGCTTGCATGAAATCAAAAACTCACAACATGAAACTTATAGCATTTTAACTCACGATTCTAATGATATAAAAAACTTGACCTAACTCTCAAAGACCAGAGAGAATTTTAGTGGCCCTAAATTCTAACCTAGTTTTTTCAGCAACTTCAACTATCAAATACTCCTAGCTCAGTTAATATAAATGAAATCTACGCATATGTACAGCTCAAGGAACTTAAGGACTACATTTTTGTTTCACAAACCTAAGCCTAATTATGCTTAAATAAGGAGATAGAACTTTGAAAATTACCTTGTTCAGTTGAGTTTGGATATGGCAATGTAGCAACTTTGAGTGAGGCCTGAAGTTCTTTTGAGCTTGCTTGAAGTTCCCTCGACCTTTCCCAATTCTCAGCTTGCCTTGAACTTGCTTGAATCTCTCTGTAGAAGTCAACCTGTAATGCAAGTACAAGCATGATCCAAACTGATTTGCAACTTGAACCAATGTGAAAAATGCCTTGGACAAAAGTGATGATTTGCCATTTTCATTCCTTCGATTCTCCCTAACCATAAATGATATTGGAGAGTTCTTGGACATTTGGGAAAGCTTGTAACATTCTCTACAATCCATCTTCGAAATGCATTTTAAGATTCCACTTGGAACTAGGTGAAAAGTTACCATGAAGTTAGGTCAAAAATCTGCCTAAACTAGGGCAAAATTTCACTAAGTTAAAAAGTTTATGGACCCTTATTCACAAAATCATAACTTGAGATCCAAGCATCTTTTGGGAAAACTTTGTGAATCAAAGTTGTATATTTTGTGGAGGAATACAACTTTCATGTTGGAAGTTTTCTTTGAATCCAATTTCATCATGGTGAAAAATTTGGGAAAAGTTGGGGAAAAATAAGAAATTTTCATAACTTAGAAAAATTCTAAGTTATGAAATTTTTCAAACTTAAACCCTAATTTCCAAATTTAAGTTTCTTGGTGAACAAGTTTCAAGTTTTGACACATCTTGATGAAATATGACCCTTGGCACTTGATTTTGACCAAAAAGTCAAAGTTTGACTTTTCAGTGTACAGTTGATTTTTGATCAGTTGATTGAGAAATTCATTTGTCAATCCAATGCATTTGAGATATTTTGAACTTTGTGATTAGTTCAAGAGGATGCCATTGAGTCCTTGAAACCATGCTTGAACCCAATTTGCCATTGGCTAGGTGAAAAATCAGAAATTGCCCTTCTACAGTCAAAACCCTAATTTTGACCATTTTGCCCTTTTGATGATCTGATCAAATTTCTTGAGGAGTTGTGGTCCAAACTTGATCAAATGGTTCATATGAGCCTATAATGTTGTTGTGGATCAAAATTTATGAAGTTTGACTGTAAATTGACCACAGTTGACTTTTTCCCCAATACAGTTGATTTTTAGGTCAACTGTCCAATTGACTGAGCAAAAATGTGATTCAAAGCTTGAAACCTGGTATGAGCAATCTTAGAGGTCCAACATGAAGTATGAAAGTCACATGAGACATTGAAAGTCCAAAAATCTATGTGCAAACTCAAACCCTAATTTCAAGTCATCAATGCAAGGAGATGTCTTGAGCTGAGCAAACCCTAATCTGGTCTTGAGTCCAAAGAGTCTTGTGAGGAGAATCTTGATAAAATGAGAGGGCAAATTTTGGGGTACAACAGCTGCCCCTGTTCAATCTTATTGAACCTGAAGAGTTAGATTGGCGAGTTTTGTCGTTCGTGACTCAAAGGTAAAAGATGATTGGACACTAGAGTGCCCATAAATTTGCACTCGTCAAAATGTAGTTGAGGGAATGGGCTTAAAGATGCCATTTGGAGATGTGGCAGAATCTGGTTGGAGATGGGCTTATAGATGCCATCCAAGAATGTTTGTTGAGTTGTAAGTCAGAAGAATGAGTATCAGAATGGTATTCGTGTTTGGAACGTATCTGGACTATATCTAGAGACTGAATCTGTATGAGCAAGGGAATAGACGTCGTGTCTGGAGCATATCTGAGTTGTAATTAAACTTGAATCTGAATGAATAACAGAATGACCTCCGTGTCTGGAGTGTATCTGTATTGTATCTGAATCTGAAATTTAAATAAGCAACAGAATGGCATCCGTGTCTGGAGCGTCTCTGGGCTGGGGGAAAAGTCAGAATAAGTGACAGAATGGCAACCGTGTATGGAGCGTATCTGGATTGTATCTGAAGTTGAGGTCTGAATAACAGAATGACTTCCGTGTCTGAAGTGTATTTGTACTGTATCTTGACTTTCAATTCTGAATGAGTAACAGAATGGCATCCGTGTCTGGAGCGTATTTGTACTGTATCTGAAATTTTTGAATATTTGTTAAAGATAGCTGTTAATCTTATCCTGAAAAGGGTAAAATGTTAGCTGAAACACAGAGTTATGTTGCATGTAATGTATGATGCAAAAAATGTGTCTTATCAATGTTTATGATATATGAATGTAATGTATGCGCATGTAAGCTGATTTGCTATATTGCTGAGGAAAATAAATCCTTGGCAGCTGGGGATAATGAAACCCTTGACTGCTGCTGGGGAAAATAAATCCATGACCACTGCTGGAGATTCAAAATCTTTGACAACTTCTGTGGGGATGTGAGAATCCTTCATGTCTTGAAGTTGGAGTATTGAGAAAATCTGTTGTGAGAGTAATGTCAAACTGTTTGAGAAATCTGCTTGGGAAATCCAGAGAACTTTGAAGACTTCCACTGGGGTTAAATAAAGGGAATCCTTACTCGGCTGTGGAATAGGGAAGATTCTGATGATTTCTGTGGGGAACTAAGAATGAGAATCTTCATTCTGTTGAGGAGCTTGAATCCTTTGGGACTTCATGTTGGGGAGTCAAGAATGAGAATCTTGGATCTGCAGGGGATTAAAAATTCTGACAAATTCATGCTGGGGAGTAATGAAGACTCTAGCAACTTCACTGGGGAATCAAGAATGATAATCTTCGATCTACAGGGGATTAAAAAAAACTTTGTGGGGAAGAAGGCTTCCTGCTGGAGAGTAAGCTCAAGACTTTGGGGGAGTAGTTATACTGCTGTGGAGTAGCTATCCTGCTGGGGAGATCAGGAGTTTGGGTTGTATGCCAATCTACTGGTGAATTATCCGAAGTTGGGGAGAGACAAAAGTTAACTGTTATCTGGTTGACTTCCAGGCTTCAAGACAACTTGCTGGGGAATTTGGGGAAAACTGGATGGTTCCCGCTAGGGATTGATAGTTGGAAACTTGACTCGACTGGGGAAGAAGGTTTCATCTCCGCTGAGGGTTTGTAGTTCAAAGTTTTTACTCCGCTGGGGATTGGGAGTTTGAAGTTTTAACTTTGATGATGGATTAAGGATTTGAAATTTAGCTCCACTGGGGATATGCATTTCAAGGTTTTAGCTCCGCTGGGGATATAGATGGTGTATTGCAGGGGATTTCTCTTGGAATAGCCTAAAGACATTTTCCTGTGCTTTCAACCTGTCAGTAATTATTCTTTCACATTACGTTTATTTGTAAGCAGTGATTATATTCAAATGCATATGCTCATTAATAAATCATTGGACGTTTTCAAATAAAACACAAGTGTAAAAAAGAAGAAAAGGCAAATAGTTTTCTGCATTTTGAAGTATCTTTGTATTAACTTTGTGTAAGTATTTTGTATAAAGGAGATAGACATCCTAGTAAGAGAACATTGTCATAAAAAATGAGAAAAAATTATACAAAGAAAGATGGCTATGTGTGAAAATTCCATGGGGTTCCCATTCTGCTATAGCCTTCATAACTCTGAATATCTTGTCCATTCGTTGCTTCGTCCGAAGATGATTGAGTTGATCAGAAGCCTGAAGCTTGTATGTGAAGAGATTGTCCTTAAAGTGATTCGATGAGACATAGTCATACGCTTTAATTCCCTAACTTTTGCCTGGACCGCCCTTTCGGGTTTTCAATCCACCGGGAAACCCTTTTTTGCCCAAGCCGCCCTTTCGGGTTTTCAACTTGCCGGGTGTACATATTTTATTTATTTATCCCTAAATTTTTCCTGAACTGCCCTTTCAGGATTTCGATTCATCGGGATGCCTTTTTTTTTGCCTAGGTGTGTCAACCTAGCGGGTCGTTTATGCGTAGTATCTTTTGACTATGTCTGCGTTCGCAGGGTGCGGCAAGTCATCGCCGCCCATGGTGGTTAAGATCATTGCCCCACCAGAAAAGATATTCTTGATTACAAATGGTCCTTCATAGGTAGGAGTCCATTTTCCCCTGGGATCACTTTGTGGCAAGATGATCCGCTTGATTACAATATCTCTGACTTGATATACTTGACGCCTGACTTTCTTGTTGAAAGCCTTGATCATCCGTTTTTGATACGCCTGACCATGGCAAACAGCAGTAAGTCGCTTTTCGTCAATCAAGTTAAGTTGATCAAGCCGGGTCTGAATCCAATCGTCTTCACTCAAACCAGTATCTTTCATGATTCTCAAGGAGGGAATCTGAACCTCGATAGGTAAAACAACCTCCATGCCATATACCAAAGAATAGGGTGTTGCCCCAGTTGACGTGCGTGCCGTGGTACGGTACCCGTGGAGAGCAAACAGTAACATCTCATGCCAGTCCTTGTAGGTGACTGTCATCTTTTATATGATCTTCTTGATATTTTTGTTCGCAGCTTCGACAACACCGTTCATCTTTGGCCGATAGGGAGATGAATTGTGATATTGAATTTGGAACTGCTCGCACAAGGCAGTGATCATAGTGTTGTTAAGGTTTGTACCGTTGTCAGTGATGATCCTTTCAGGGATGCCGTACCGACAAAAGAGGTTTTGTTTGATGAAGCGGGCAACAACATTCTTTGTGACGGATGCGAAGGAAGCTGCTTCGACCCACTTGGTAAAGTAATCAATGGCCACTAGAATGAAGCGGTGTCCATTGGATGCTGGAGGTATATGTACCTTGTTCGCATAGATTTGACATTTGTGACAAGTACGGGAATGTTGATAGCAGTCAGCTTCCATGGTAGACCAGTAATAGCCTGCCCGTAGGATCTTCTTAGCCATCGTATGTCCGCTAGAGTGAGTTCCAAAGGTACCATTGTACAGTTCAGCCATGATTTGTTCAACTTTAATCTTGTCCACACAATGGAGTAGAATGCAATTATGATTGCACTTGCACAGGATACCATTACTTAGGAAGAACTTAGCTGAGAATCTCCTCAAGAACTTTTTGTCGTTGACTGAAGCTCCTTCGGGATATTCTTGAGCCTCGAGATACCTTTTGACTTCATGAAACCAAGGTCGGTCCACTACTTCCTCGGTATTAATCTCATGACAATGTGCAGGTTCGTCCATCCGCTCAATAGTGATTTGGGGAGCCTCATTATCCCAGTTAAGTTTAAACATGGATGACATTGTAGCTAGAGCATCCCCTAGCTGATTCTCTTCTCGAGGAAAGTGCTCGAAGGTAATCTGCTCGAAATATGGTAACAATGTCAAGACATGTTCTTTGTAAGGGATGAGGTTTGGATGCTTAGTATCGCACTCTCCTTTGATCTGACTGATGACCAAAGCTGAGTCCCCAAACACAATTAAAGATTTGATTCCCAAGTCTATGGCAGCCTTGAGTCCAAAGATGCAAGCTTTATACTCTGCCATGTTGTTGGTACAATTGAAGCAAAGTTTGGTGGTGAAAGGAGTATGGCAACCTTCTAGAGAGATGAGTAATGCGCTGATACCATTGCCAAGTGCATTGGAAGCACCATCAAAGTACAGGGTCCATCGGGATCCTTGTTCAGGTCCGTCATATGGTCTGAAATATTCAATGTTGTCCAATGTCATAATGTCCTCGTCAGGGAAGTCAAACTTCATGGATTGGTAATCTTCGACAGCCTGATGAGCCAGATGGTCAGCTAGCACACTCCCCTTTATAGCTTTTTGGGTCGTGTACTGTATATTGTATTATGTCTGGATCATCTGCCATCTAGCAATCCTTCCAGACAAAGCAGGCTTCTCGAAGATGTACTTGATCAGATCCATTTTAGATATCAGCAAAGTGATATGAGTCAACATATACTATCTTAGCCGGCGAGCAGCCCATACCAAAGCGCAGCAAGTTTTCTCGAGCAGTGAGTATTGGGTCTCACAGTCGGTAAACTTTTTGCTAAGGTAATAAATGGCATGCTCTTTTCGGCCAGACTAATCATGTTGGCCCAGTACGCACCCCATTGAATTCTCTAGGACAATCAGATACATGATTAGCGGTCTTCCTTCGACGGGTGGCATCAAGATGGGAGGTTCTAGCAAATATTCCTTGATTTTATTGAAAGCAAATTGACAGTCATCATTCCATTTAACTACCTGATCTTTCTTCAACAGCTTGAAGATTGGCTCACACGTAGATGTTAGGTGAGAAATGAACCTTGCAATGTAGTTTAGGCGTCCCAAGAAACCTCTGACCTCCTTCTCAATGCGAGGAGCAGGCATTTCTTGTATAGCTTTTACTTTGGCAGGATCAACCTCGATGCCCTTGTTGCTGACAATAAAACCCAAGAGTTTACCGGACCGGACCCCAAAGGTGCACTTGTTCGGGTTCAGTCTTAACTTGTACTCCTTCAACCTGATAAACAACTTTTGCAAATGGTCGAGGTATTCTTCTTCCGTTTGTGATCGAGCTATCATGTCGTCGACGTAGACCTCTATCTCATGATGTATCATATCATAAAACAAAGCTACCATGGCGCGTTGATAGGTTGCCCCGGCATTCTTCAGTCCGAATGGCATCACTTTGTAGCAGAACGTAACCCACTGTGTAAAAAAAGTAGTTTTCTCCATGTCTTCAGGTGTGTTGTACCCCAAAAATTTCCCTCTCATATTTCTCAAAACATTACAAGAAAAATCTCCAAGTTGCTCAAGTTTGGTCAAGAGTGGGTCAGACAAATCATCTCCTAAGGCAATCAACCACAAATTAGGGTTTTATGTTGCATCAAGATCTTTGAGTCCAAATGACCTTAAGTGCTCCCCAATGTCCTAATATGTTCTCAAGGTCATACATGTCAAATTTCAAGCCTTGCAGAGGAAGTTTGCTCAGTCAATTGCTCAAAGGGTCCAAAAATCGACTGTGTTAGGGCAAAAGTCAACTGTGACCCAAATACAGTCAAACTTCAAGATTTTTTGTCAACATTCTAATTTTGAAGGATATTTAATCATTTTATCAAGGGTTGATCATGATTCATCAAGGATTTCTCAAAATTCATCAAGACTCAAAAGTTGCTAAATTAGGGTTTTGTAGGAAAAGTCAACTCAACTTTGACCAAGCATAACTTTCTCATACTATATGAGAAATGACCCATCAAAAGCTCATTTTGAAGAAGATGCAATTTCCTACAATCCATCTTCATACCCCAAGATCAGAAAATGCACTCACAAGAAGTTATAAATTTGGACATTATAGGTCATTTTTGAAAGTCAACAAAAACACCTTTTTTTCGAAAGCTTATAACTTGAGCATGGAATATCAAAATGAGATTAGACCAAAAGGGTTGGTTAGAGGACATTTAAAGCTTTCTAAAAAGTCAAGGAACACTTCCAAAAGTTCAAAATTGAAGAAGTTATGCATTGTTGAAGTTGGTCATTTTTGCAAAATTGCCAAAAGTCAACTATCCCCAAAACTTCAAATTTTGTCAAATGGGACTATTCTTTTCCACTTGATTTGGACTTGCCACATTGCACACGTGTCCTAGCTTCAGCCTTGTGTCCATTTATCAATTTTATTATTTTATTTGATTTTTTATTGAATTATTTCATTTTAAATCAATTTAAATCAAATAAAATCCCAAAACTTGATTACTTGAGATCTTTTTCTATTTTCAGGACTTAATCATCATCAAAATCAGCATCAAACTCGTATCAAGCATTCCATGTGCAAAAAGATTTAGTTTTTGACAAATTAGGCAAGTTTTCAATGGTGGATCAAATCAAATCCCATGGCATTGATGTGCAAAGATTCAAAGCATAATTCTTGACCTAATACATTCCATGATACATATACAAGTCAAAGCACATGAAATTGAGATCTAGAGGCTGCAAGAATACTGAAAACAAAACTTAAAAAAAAGTGGAAAAAGTGTGAAACCAAAATCACACTTAGAGGCAAATTCAGAAGCCAAGAATGATCTCAATCGTTTCCTTGACAATCACTGAAGCAGGACCAACCCCTAGCAAGCTCTCATATCCATCAAAACACACTGTAAGTGTCCCGTTTCTTGGCCCTGTTTCCCAAACCTTAACTCTCTATTCTTGCATCTTTCTGGCAAATCTTTGACATATTTGTGATGCTTATGAGATTTCTGAACTCTTGGCAATATTTGATTTCATTTATATGGACTGTAACCCCATAACCGTATGGCTAGGGTTTTGTGTTAGATTTTAGGGATTTGCATTTCAGGTGAAATTGGATCTCGTGGTGGACATGGTTGCACTCAGGAGAGGGAAACGAACCTAACCATGTCCTTGGGGGTCGTTTTCATGGCCTAGAATTGATTTTGGGAACGACCTGCGAATTTAGCTGCGGATCTAAATCCGCAGGTAAAGTTACAGGGTTGGAGGTAGGGGACAATGGCGTGTCATCTCCCCAGTGGCTGGTTCATAATTCGCGCGTTTTTATTTTTTGTTCTGGCATATTAATCCATTATCCCATATTATTATTATTGATTAATATATTGACAAACAGAACAAAGTGGTTGAGTGGTGGGCGTGTACATCCAATGACCAACAGGACCTGGGTTCGAATCCCAGGTCCCCCAAATTGCATTTGTTTTTTTTCTACAGGTTATCCAGTGCAAATCTAAGCGCGTGATGTATCATGTTCCCTCACACATCAAAGTGCCAGATGGCCCCAGGGCCAAATCTGGTGGTCCAAGATGATGGTCTATCATGGGACCAAGTCAAAGGGCGCACAGGGAATCTCACAAAGTCAGCCAGGCCAGCGTCTATTGGGCCTCTGAATTGCTATTCCAAACCTCCAAATCAAGCCCAAACCCCCCTAAGTCTTTCTATTTCATTTTTTATTTATTTTATTTAATTGTTTGTTTAATTATTTTCATGATTAATTAACCAATCAAACTTTTTCTTAATAAAATTAAAACCAAAAAATATTTTCTTTATTAATTTAAATTTTAATATTTTCTTTTTATTAACAAATCAATTAATTAATTTAGTTTTAATTAGGAATAACTTTAATATATTTTTTGCAATAATTAAAATTAACTTAGACAATTAGGTTTTTATTAACATTGATTAAATTTATTTTTATTTCTTTAAATACCAAAAACCAAATAATATTTTCTTTATTAATTTAAATTTTAGTATTTTCTTTTTATTAACAAATAAATTAATTAATTTAGTTTTAATTAGGAATAACTTTAATATATTTTTTGCAATAATTAAAATTAACTTAGACAATTAGGTTTTTATTAACATTTATTAAATTTATTTTTATTTCTTTAAATACCAAAAACCCAAAAATATTTTTATTAATTAATTTATTTATTAATTTAATAATTAACTTAGTTTAATTTCTTTCTTAATTCAAAAATAACCAAAAAAATCTTTTCTTTAATAACAAAGGGTCAAAACCCTAGAACTTGCGCCCGATTTAATTTCCCGCACGCGATCCATTTTATCATATTTGTATTTGTTCCCGGAATGTAATAGCTTAATAGGACTTTAATTATTTTTATTGCTTTATTTATTTTCCGCATTTAAATTTCAAAGGGTTGTTTTTGGCGATGTAAATACCCGACGCCTTGTAATTTAATTTCCGCAATTTATAATTGTTAGATGTTTGATAATAGGTATGCATGACAAGAATGGATGTTTAACCTAAAATCAACTTAGATAACCATTGACATGTACAAAGACAAAATTAACTAAAAACAACATACTCGCACATGTGCACTCTTAGGGTACACCCCACTTAGTTGCCTTCATAACGCAGTCATTAAGTATAGGTCACTTTAGAGGTCGCCCTCTTGTCCAAAGATCATAGTCGCCTCGAAACGGTTGCCTCAGATATTGTTGCCTCAAAACAAATGATCTAAGACATTAGGGTTACCGCTAAGGCGTCCTAACATTGCTTTGGTAACCGTAAGTCCCTAAATTCGAATTGACCCTTAAACTCCAACGACGGCGCTACCTACTCATCAATAGTGGGATAGCATTGTCTAAAGGAAGATAGCATAGAACGATTCCTTTTTCGAGTAGGTAGATGGTTCTTAAGTACTTGCTCTTTCCAAAACAAAACAAAACTTTTCACACTTACACTTTTCAAACGATGTTTCAAAACAAAAGCTTTTTTCAAACACACAAACACAAAGAAAAGCAATTTTGAAAACAATATGAGCAAGTACCTAAGAGCCCGTGGATAACCACGGATAGAAAGGGTGCTAACACCTTCCCTTTCTATAATCTACCCCCCGAACCCGAGAAACATCTCGAAAAAGGAATTTTTTTGTGCTTTTTTTCCTTTCCTTGTTGGATAAAATAAAAGTCGGTGGTGACTCTTGCTTACCGCGACATTTTGCGAAAATAAACGCAAAAACGCAAACCAGCATTCCAAAAAACAGTCAGTTCTTCCCACCGTATCACATAAATGGCGACTCTGCTAGGGACGTTTAATAAGTGGGGTGTACCTTAGGATTAGATCATTGTGTTTTCAATTGTTTGCTTTATATGATTTATCTTTGTGGGCTTGTATCGAAGTTACTATAGATCCTAACCCGGATTTGGGGGCACCCTTTAGGTAAGTAGCAATAAACTGTGAGGGAACTGTACGGCGTAGACCGATACGGTTGAAGCAATAGCTACGTTGGTGTGGCACTTTAGTTTGTACCGATATCCCTTGTGTTGGAACGAGGAGAATATGGGTCTTCTGAGGGGTCATTAAGCACCAACTGACCTTAGAACCTTTAAATTGACCAACTTGGTCATAGAACAGTAGCAGTATGCTACACTCATTGAGACTAAACTCTCGCGATGATTCTGGCCGCAAGAAAAGGTTGCTAAACTGGAATTATGACCGATTGAGGGTAGTCAGTGATATTGAGATCCTCTAGAACCCGGTTACTATTTTTAGGACAGGTTTAAACCAACTGAACTGAAAGAGGGTAATACCTAGACTCCTTGCCAGCCTGAAATCTAAGGGCTCTCTGTGTGACTTGTGTGCCTTTACCATGTTTGCTATTTGTGGATACTTGTGGTGTGATTTCTATCATGACATCATGACATCATAACATTGCATACATCTTGCATTGGACTAACCTATTTCAAAGACAGGAGGGATTCATCTTTATTCTGTTTTGTAGGTCATGGCACCTATGCGTAGGAACACCATCCGGATCAACTTTGTCCAGATTCCCACTATGCTTAAAGAGTTGGTTGCAAAGATGTCAGATACTACTTCCTTTATCAGAAGACATGGGCATCTTCTTAGTTTGGTCACCTCCAAATTGGACGAGCAGATGATGAGTGTCCTAGTCCAGTTCTATGATCCACTGTACCATTGCTTTACTTTTCAGGACTACCAGTTGGTCCCCACCTTAGAAGAATTCTCTGATCTGTTGGGTATCTCTATTCTGGAGCAGACCCCGTTCACAGGTTGGGAGAAGATCCTTAGGCCAGAAGAGATTGCTTCAGCCCTCCACCTGACAAAGGATGAGGTAATGGCTAATTGGGAGATTAGAAGTGGAGCAAAGGGCTTTCTGACTAAGTTCTTGGTTGGTAAGGCTAATTATTTCTAGGATAGTCTAGACTTCAAGGCATTCGAAGATATTCTGGATCTTCTAATATTTGGCTTGGTATTGTTTCCTAACTCTGACTCTTATGTTGATGTGAATGCGATAAAGATCTTGATCTCTGGTAATCATGTACCCACTCTCTTTGGTGACATTCTTCATCAGCTTTATGCCCGTACTGCTAGGAAGCGGGGAACCTTGATGTGCTGTGCTCCGTTATTGGCGAGGTGGTTTATTTCGCACCTCCCCAAATCAGTGCTGAAGAACAAAGAAGGCATGGGCTGGGCCTATAGGGTTATGTCTCTCTCTCTCTCTCTCACAATGACATCATTTGGACTATCAAGGGTATGGACGAGGTGGCCATTATTGATCGTTGTGGGGAGTACCCCAATGTTCCACTGATAGGAACCCATGGAGGAATTTCTTATAATCCGTGCTTGGCCCTACGTCAGTTTGGGCGAGCCAGAAGGGAAGGACCTCATGAGCTGCTAATGCCTAGTATCATCTTTGATTTTCAAGGGGATAGCGACGAGCAACGCCACAGATTCATAAGGGCTTAGGATAGAGTTCACAGATCTGATCCACATGAGCTGGGTCCAAAGACTTCTCTTCCGATGGAGCCATATCTTAGATGGGTTCGTACTCGTGCCCAAAAGCTGGGTATGCCGTATGAAGTCGTCCTGCCTATCATTGTTGAAGTTGCTAATGAAGAAGGGGTTCTTCCGACCATCCTCCATCCTCATATGCCCACTGACATTGGGGCACTAAAAAGGTCTTGGATGCAGCTGAGAGAAAAGCGGGATGCTTACCGAAAAAAGTTTAACGAGCAAGAGCAGAAGATTCAGAAGTTGACAAGACAGCTGGAGAACGAGCGGATCCTCAATGACTATGTCCGCACCGACAAGAAGCAACCATGGGAGCACTGATTATCCTTTGATTATTTCCTTTTTAGTTTTTATTTACTTTTCAGTATTTCCTTTTTTGTAATGCCTTAAGGGCAATTTGTTGAACAATTTGAATTTCAAGTTTATCTAATAAAAGTGTGTTTCATTTCTTGTTTATGAATTTGAATCTCTCGATATCTTTGAAATCATATCATACGCATCTCATCCCATGCACTTCATAACAGGTACCCTTACAGGCCTCTTATCTTCTTCGCTGTTTATTTCAGCATCATGTCTTCTGAACCATCGAATGAACAAGCAATCAAGGCTCTGCAGGCTAAAAATGCCCAATTCCAAGAGTTGTTCATGAATCTAGCTAAGGGTCAGCAAGATCTGAAGACCCTTATTCTGAAAGAGAAGAAGAAGAAGAAGAGGACAGTCTTGTTTAACACAGGTCACAGGTTTGGAAACAGGCTACATGATGAAGTTGATTTGACCACCTCATCTGGAGGGAAAGATAATCAGGAAGAAAGGAGGGCTCCTAGCCCTGTGGTTTCAGACAATGAGACAGACTTCGACGAAGACCAGTATCCTCCGGCTGAGGATAGATACAAGCAACTGGAAGACCGGTTGAGTGCAATGGAAGTTCAGAAGGTTCCTGGTCTGGACTTTGGAGATCTGGGTCTGTCATCTGGGGTGGTGATTCCCCATAAATTCAAAGCACCAGCCTTTGCTAAATACGACGAAATTTCTTGCCCGAAACTGCACCTCCGGTCGTATGTAAGGAAGATTCAGTCGTACACCGCTGATAAGAACCTATGGATCCATTTCTTTCAAGACAGTCTCTCAGGGACTCAACTTCAATTGTTTTACCAGTTAGAAGGAGCCAGTATCCGCGGTTGGGAAGATTTGGCTGCTGCTTTCTACCGGCAGTACCAATATAATGCCGACCTCGCTCCCACGCGTACCCAGCTCCAGGGTATGTTAATGGGTGCGGGCGAAGGTTTCAAAGATTATGCTTAGAAGTGGAGGGACCTTGCTGGAAGAGTGCAACCACCCTTGGCTGATAGGGAGCTAGTAGATATGTTTCTAGGGACCTTGTCTGGTCCGTTTTTCAACCATCTGATTGGAAGCTCTTCGTCTGGGTTTACAGAGCTAATTATGACCGGTGAAAGGATTGAGGCTGGTATTAAGTCTGGTAAGATACAAAAGGGTGCTTCATTGAGCATCGAGAAAAAGCCTTTTAAGAAGGAGTCCAGTGCTGTTTACAGTTCGAAAAGCCAGAATAGACCTGAACGCTGCCAAGCTGTTAATGCGGTTGTTATTTCAAGACCTGTTAGGGCTCCTCAGTGCAACAATCAACAAAAGGCCGAGAGACCTCGAAGGCAATTCACCCATCTCGACATGACTTTATCTCAGATTCTGCCACAGTTATTGAAAACCAATCTAGTAACTCCAAGGGAGGCTCCGCAGAATCCCAACACTACATCACCAAAGTACAACCCTAATGCCCGTTGTGGTTTTCACTCTGATAGTCGGGGGCATGATACGGATGATTGTTGGGTTTTGAAGAACAAAGTACAAGATCTGATTGATGCTAAGGAGATTGAGTTCGGAGCACCAGAAAAGCCTAAACAAGATGCAGGGGTGAATGCTATCAGGGATGACGATGATGAAGAGTTTGACATTGACAGTTGGATATACCCAACTGTCGATGGTGGACTAAGCAACTGCACGGCAAAGGACTTAAACCTAATTTCTTTTGTTACCCAGTAATGAGACTTTTGTTTTGAATTTGTAACAGATAATGTTTTAAACTTTATGGCCCGGTGTCTTACCCGGGGCACTGTGGCTTCATTTGTGAGGGCTTTATGTGTGTCATTTTCATATATCATTAATAAAAGCATTGGATGTTTTCTTGCATTTCAAATTTTGCGCTCCTTGCTTTCTTTTATTATACATTGCAAAACAGCTATTTTACACACACTCACATATACAGGTCTACATCCACTCTGGATCTCACTGGTAACGACTCTGCTACTGCCGATTATGACTTCGAAAGTCCGATCAACTTAGCCGAAGACGAAGGTGAAGATGATTGCGAAGTGCCTGGTGAACTTGCTAGTTTGTTACTTCAAGAAGATAGGGCTATACAGCCGCATGAAGAGTCGGTGGAAACGGTAAATCTGGGTACAGAAGAGGACAAGAAAGAGGTCAAGATCGGGGCAAATCTGGAGCTTAGTATGAAGCAACGGTTGATTCAGATGTTGCGTGACTACGTTGAGATCTTTGCCTGGTCTTATAAAGATATGCCTGGGTTGGATACCGATATTGTGGTTCACCGCCTGCCTACCAAGGAAGACTGTCCTCCAGTGAAACAGAAGGTCCGCCGAATGCGCCGAGAGATGTCTGAGAAAATCAAGGCTGAGGTTATGAAACAGTTTGACGCCGGTTTTCTAGCAGTTACTCTTACCCACAGTGGGTGGCCAACGTGGTTCCTGTACCGAAGAAGGATGGTAAGGTTTGAATGTGTGTCGACTATAGGGATCTAAACAGGGCAAGTCCTAAGGATGATTTCCCTCTACCTCATATCGATGTTCTGGTTGACAACACCGCTCAGCATAAGGTATTCTCTTTTATGGATGGTTTCTCCAGTTATAATCAGATTAAGATGGCTCCCGAAGACATAGAGAAGACAACTTTCATTACTCAGTGGGGTACCTTTTGCTACAAGGTCATGCCTTTTGGATTGAAGAACGCTGGGGCAACGTATCAGCGTGCCATGGTTGCTTTGTTTCACGACATGATCCATCACGAGATTGAGGTATACGTCGATGATATGATTGCAAGGTCCCAGACTGAGGAAGAACACCTTGACCATCTGCAGAAGTTATTTGACAGGTTGAAGTTGTACAAGTTGAGGTTAAACCCGAACAAGTGCACCTTCGGGGTGAGATCTGGTAAGCTGCTGGGATTTGTTGTAAGTGACAAAGGTATTCAAGTGGATCCTGCAAAGGTGAAAGCTATACAGGAAATGCCAGCTCCCAAAACAGAGAAAGAAGTCAGAGGATTTCTGGGACGTCTGAACTACATTGCCCGATTCATCTCACGCCTGACCGCTACTTGTGAACCAATCTTCAAGTTACTGAAGAAAGATCAAGTAGTACGTTGGAACGATGGATGCCAGGCCGCTTTCGAAAGGATCAAAGAGTATCTCCAAAAGCCACCTATTCTGATGCCTCCGGTTGAAGGGAGACCTTTGATCTTATACTTAACAGTACTCGATAACTCGATGGGGTGTGTATTGGGTCAGCATGACGAGTCTGGCCGAAAAGAGCATGCTATTTATTACCTTAGAAAAAAGTTTACCGACTGCGAGACCCGATACTCGTTGCTTGAGAAAACTTGTTGTGCTTTGGCATGGGCTGCTCGCCGGCTGAGACAGTATATGCAAACTCACACTACTCTATTGTTATCAAAGATGGATCCAATCAAATATATTTTCGAAAAGCCTGCCTTATCCAGAAGAATAGCAAGATGGCAGATGATCTTGACTGAGTATGACATCTTATACACGACTCAAAAAGTAATCAAGGGAAGTGTGTTAGCAGACCATTTGGCACATTAGGCAGTGGATGATTACCAGTCTATGAACTTTGAATTCCCGGACGAGAATATCATGTTGGTAACTGATTGTGAGACACCTGGACCGGATGAAGGACCTGAGGAAGGATCCCTGTGATCGGTGGAAATAGAACTGACTGTTTTTTAAGCTGGTTCGCAAAATGTCGCGGTAAGCAAGAGTCGCCACCGTCTTTTATGTTCTCCAATATGGAAAGGACAAAAGCACAGCAAAATTCCTTTTTCGAGAATGTTTCTCGGTTCGGGAGGTAGATTTATAGAAAGGGAAGGTGTTAGCACCCTTTCTATCTGTGGTTATCCACGGCCTCTTAGGTACTTGCTCACTATGTTTTCAAAAATTTGTTTGCTTTTCAAGTGTTTGTGGGTTTTGAAAAAAGTTTCGTTTTGAAAACTTCTAGGTAACTCTTGTATCAGTCCTCAAGAGTGTATGAAGTATTTGTTTGAAAACTTTTTGAAAGTGTAGGTGCGAAAAGATGTTTTTGTTTTTTGAAAGAGCAAGTACCCAGGAGAAATCTACCTACTCTAAGGAATTAAGCTGTCTAAGAGTCCTTTAGACAGTACTATCCCACTATTGAGAAGTAGGTAGTACCGTCGTTGGAGTTATTCGGGTCAATTCGATTAAGGGACATGTGTGGTCACCAAAGCAATAGTAGGATGCCTTAGCGGTAACCCTAATGTCCTAGATCCTTTTTCCGAGTGTTTACCGTGGAAATTGGTAAACAACCGCTGATCTTCCAAAAGGTTACTTATTTGGTGACTCGCAGGATCGATCAGATTGATCCTAAGACATGGTTGATTTTTTGGGGTTTGACTAAATCTAATGATGATTAATGTCAGTAAAGTAAAGACACTTTATGTAAATTGCATGAAGAAAAGCTTGATAGAATAAATGAAAGCGTTAAATAAAAGGGCTTCGACGGAGATGAGTAAATGAAAGGCAATAAAGTGCTTGAATATAAAAGACTTTGATTAATTTAAATGGTGGTTCACACATACATTCTCAACAATTCTTTCGCTCACACTGGGTACTTGAATCTAGATGAGTGACTTGTATATAATGATGAACACACGCAAAAATACGTGAACAACTAGTATTTATACTAAAACACATCTTAAGTAACCGTTGGGAAGTTACGTTGCTTCGAGATAGCGCCACTTGGCACGCTCACAGCATTCGACGCTCCTGATCTTGGCACGTTGCGTTTGGTAACTGCTGGGAACCGTTTTCCCTCCAAACATTCGAATCTCAAACCGTTCCACCCTGGGCATCAGATACCTTTGTCGAGAAGTTCCTTCGACGTCGAAGGTAGCAAGATTCCCACTTAAAAGAAACTCTCTAAGTACCTTGCCATTTTCTGATGAGCATTCGACAGGATCAGCTGGTCGAAACCTGGAAACTCTTCAAACTCATAATTAATGGTCTATATTGATAACAAACAAGGGTGTCGAATTTAGGAGCCAACAAATTGCCCCCCAAGAATGCCTTATTTCGACACTGAAAAGAAAAAGGCATTCTTTGAGATTCCACCCGACACCTGTCCTTCATTCTTAGCCACAGATTAGCTCGTGCTCTTTTCGTCTCCTACCAACCAACTGACAATCCCAAAAATCCATCATTCCAATTGTTCCTAAGACGTCACTTCAGTAAGGCGTTTGGCATGCCCAATGTCTTTTCACAGATTGTCATCATGACAATTCCCCGAAATCGAGGACGCACGCTGCACCGTTTCCGTTCTGCAGAACGACTACATCAGCAAATGAGCGCCACGTGCCCCACTATTGTCTGAAACATTAAATGACCTCGAGTTTTATGATTTTCCAATCACTATAAATAGCGCTAAGTGCCCCTCGTGGGACTTTTCACGCTTTCTTCATCCAAGCCTTAATATTGAACAGACATTTCTGCAAAAAACTTTGTTCTTCATCCATCTTCATCTCAACCCAAAAAATGGCTTCAGGTTCTCGTTCTTCCAATGTTCCCAGTTCTAACACTCCCTCTAAAACTGCCCAACCGAAAATCTTTTCAACTGTTCCAACATTTAACTCCAAAGGAATGCGAAGGGTTCCTGAACCCTTGGGAACTGCTGAGCGTGAGACTTACTCTTCTCAACTGCTGATTCCTGTTGGATACTCCAACCAGGTTTTTGCCATGTCTGGTCATCTATCTGCATGCATTGCTGACTCAACAAAAATCAAGAGCTTCTTCCCGGTGCTTGAGGCACTTAAACCCGTTGGGTGCTCCAAAAAGGCTACAGACGACAACGAAGATCCTGCAAAAGAAAAGATAGATCTTCGTTTCTTCAACAGAGGGGTTAGGGCTTTTAGGTCTAGCCCTAGCCTTACATCAGACTACAACGCTTGGCTCGACAAGATGGAAAAAATCCAGGCTTCGATTTGGAAGAACATGGGGATTTATGACCTAGTCATGCTGTCGAAGACTGGTCTCAACTACTCCCCTGAAATGCTGGTAGCTTCTTTGCTATTTTGGGACTATACTCACTTCACCTTCCACCTGCCTTGTGGAATGGTAACACCCACTCTCTTCGACGTGGCTGCCATTACCGGTCTTCGACCAACTGGGGATTACTTTGACCCAGAGGAAATGTCTGAAGACCAGATTGGGTTTTCAGCTACCAAACCCACTTACACCACCTACATCAACCACTATCATGACAAATCGACAGCTATGGTGACGGACGTGGAGCACATTGCGTTTCTAGCCCTTTGGCTGTCACGCTTCGTGTTCTGCACGAAATCTCTACAGGTGACGAAGAAAATGGTCACCCTTGCTACCCAGCTTCACCACGGTCAAAACATCTATTTGGCCGAATTAATACTGGCGAACCTATATGAGTCGATAAGCAGTGGGGCGACTCTATTAAAGGTAATAGAAAATAGAGCCAGCTTGCTGCTTGCAGGACCCTTCTGGCTACTACAACTATGGCTAAACGCCACTTTTGAGTCTTTTTTACCTCAGAAAACTCAAATAAACGAAAAAGCTCCGGAGATAGCAAAAAGGCGTATCGAAGGTACCAGGCTGGCTTTACTGACTCCCACTGAGGATGGGCTGGAACTCCAACAGACCTTTGCAAACTTTGTTTTGATGTTTGCAGGGAGGAAAGAATTTACCTCGACCATGGCTCCTTTCGCCCGTCGAAAGTTTGGTCCAGAGTGGTTCACCAGGCCCCATCCCAAGTCATCAGGGGATCCTCATCTCGAAGAGCACACAACACTGTGGGAAGCATTTCTCACTCCCAGGATAATGCCATTGCGCTTTAAGAGTTCCAAGAATCATCTGAGCCTGATTGCTTATCAGCCAAATTTGGTCTCTCGACTGTTTGGTATCATCCAATCACTTCCTTCTCCCATTTTCCCTAGGGAGAAATCAATGTTGTATTTTTGTAATGATTACACTGAGGATGCTGCTACCAAGCACATTGGTAGGTACGCTGGTCAGACAGTACTTTCATTGTTCGACTACCAACTCAACTTCCTCTGTTCACCATCTTTTGAAGATTGGTGGAAGAGTTATTATGCTGAAGAATTCTTCGATGAAAAAGATTTTATGGACGAACTCCAGAAGTCCTTCGTTTTAGTCCTTGACAAAATAAAGAAATGTACGTTCACTCTTCAAATTATATTTGTCTTTCCATTTCGACTTGTAACTTGTCAATTATAACTTGTGAACGCGTCTTCTTTCAGTTGTTCGAAAACCTGCAGCAAAGAAAACCACAGAAAGCCATCAGGGAGGAGGTCCCTCTACAAAACCTTCAGCACCGGTAACTAAACTTTTATTATTTCCTGCTGGTTTTCATATCCTGTTTCGATGTGGCGTTCTAAATCAACTCCATTTGGGGTTTCAGGAACTTGCGCCTAAGAAACGACCTGCATTAACGGTCGAATCTGCGAGTGACGACGAGGATGAATCTCCCTCTGTTCCTCTCAAACGGAAAAAGCTGAAGAAAGATGCCCCTGCTCCTGAGCCTCGACCTATGATCAGAATCAAGGTTGCAGGGAGAAAATCCAGACCACCTCTTGTGATCATCGAAGAGCCTACGGAGGAGGAGCTGAACGTCTTGCTCAGCAAACCCGTCGAAAGTGATAATTCTAGCCCTGGGGCTGAAATTCCTCTACAGGTAGTACCTCAGACAATTTTTAACTTAGGTGTCGACGATCACGTTCGATTGTGCATCTCTCTAAACCAGAATATTCTTCCTCTTCTATTTTCAGGAGACCACCGAAAGTTCAGCACCAAAAACTTCAGAGACACAAGACTCTGCTGAACATAGTAGACAACAAGAGGAGGAATTGGCGAACGATGAAGCCCTTGCCGAACCAGAGGAACAACAACCAAAGGAAGCTCAAGTGGTCGATTTGACAGAGGAGCAACATGATGAAGAGGAACACGTTGATGCTGACACTACTGAACCACATGTCGAAGAGGGTCATGATGATGCTGACGCTACTGAACAACCTCAACCCCAAGCCACCGCTGCTGTAGGAACGACCACCTCGACAAAGCCCAAATCTAAAGAAGACTTGGCCCTTTTGAAGCAAACTGATCCAATTGGCTACCTGAATGCCATCATTGAGAGTAGGGAGAATTCATCTGACCTTAGTCATGATGCTTCTACTGCATCGGGGAAGTCTACTTCGACTTCTCCTCTGGATGAGGCTTTGAAGAAGGTCAAGGCTCAGTTCTTCAAAAAGGATCTAATGAAGGCTTTGGAGGGGGATCCTACTGCTCCGTCTTGTCTGGGAGCTGTTCTGAGTGCAGTCGATTTGCTCGCTGTATCCCCAGAGGTTTCCAGCTTTATCTTGGAGTTATACTCCATTGTTGACCAAGTCTTTGCGGACTATAGACGTCAAAGGGGGTTCAACAGCCAGCTCGAAGCACTACATGGCAAGAGTTCTTCTGCCTGGACCGAGGTAGCTGAAACAACTTCTCGAATTGCAGAATTGTCGAAACAGAAGACATCCAAACAGGAGGAAATCGACGCCATAGATCGAGATAACGCCTCTATAAAGGCGCAGATCGAGGAGTTGGAGGCCAAGTTAAATGTTAACACCAAGCGCAAAGAGGAGCTCCTTTCGACTGTTTCGGACGCAGAGAGCCAAGCTGAAGTTACACGAGGCTTAGAGTTCGCTGAGAAGGCCCAAGCCTTTGATGACCAGATTGCCAAACTTTCTCAGGCGACTGCCTTGTGTAACAAACGGCTGGAGTTACATCAGGCCAAGTATCTTCGACTTAAAGCTTCTATCCCTTTCTAATTTTTCTCAGCAACTTATTAACCATGTACTGTAATATTTGTAAGACAATGTAACCATTTTGGCTAATCACTATATAATTTTCCATTTTGGCTTTCTATGGTTAACTTGGTCATTAATTGCTATTTATTTTGATCTCTTGGAGAATAGGTTTATATTTTTTTAAATATTTGTCGTTTACTCTCAAGAGTCTTTTATCTTCGCCTAACTCTTCAACCTCATAAGCTCCACCAGAAAAAATTTGGATAATTCTGAACGGTCCTTCCCATTTGGGTGACCATTTTCCCATGCTTCGATCCCTTCGATCCATGGGGAGAATCACCTTCCAAACTAATTCTCCAGGCGAGAATGCCTTAGGTTTTACTTTCCTATTGTAAGAGTCTTCCACTCTTTTCTTCTGAATTCTCAGTAGGTCGAGAGCGCGTAGTCTTTCTTCGTCTAAATCTACTAGTTCGTCTAACATCATATCCCAATAAACCTCAGAGGGAATATCATGATGTCTCTGAACCCTTGCTGATTGAAGACAAATTTCCGCTGGCAGCACTGCGTCATGACCGAAAGTTAGCCGATATGGTGTTGTACCTATGGCTTCTTTTGGGGACGTTCGACAGGCCCACAAGATCTGGTCTAACGTCTTATGCCAATTTTTTGGCTTCTTTCCTATATGCTTTTTTATCAGACCGATCACTATTTTATTCGCTGCTTCGACTTGACCATTTGCCTGTGCATAATAAGGTGTTGATGTTAGGAGTCTAAAGCCTATTTCTTGAGCGAATTCCTGCATCTTTCGACCAGTAAACACTGATCCTTGATCAGTCGTTATAGTCTCAGGGATTCCAAATCTGAAGATAATGTTCTTTTGAATAAATTCAATGACATTTTCTTGGTCTGCATTGACTAAAGGAATAACTTCGATCCATTTAGTGAAATAATCAATGCCTACCAGTATATACTTCTGGCTCTTTGATGATGCTGGTTGAATCTCTCCAATAAGATCCAACGCCCATCCTCTAAAAGGCCAAGGTTTCACTATTGAGTGAAGTTCGCTTGCTGGTACATGTTGGATTCCCGTATGGACTTGACATTCCTGGCAACCCTTCGCAAACTCAACACAATCTTTCAAGATGGTAGGCCAGTATAGTCCTTGTCGAAACAACAACCATTTCATCTTATGGCCTACTTGGTGAGCCCCACATGCTCCAGCGTGCGTAGTCGAAAGGGCTATGTATGCTTCAGTTTCGCTTAATCACTTTAGCAATACCCCCTCAGGCGTCTTTTTAAATAACTCGTTACCCATGAGTACGTAACTCAACGCCCTATATTTTATTTTTCGTTATGTCAAAGCTGCTGGATTTTGTAGATAATCTACAATGGGTTTCCTCCAATCTTGCTCTGACAAATTGTCTATGAACGATATTTCAAAGTTCCTTTGATCAGCATACCCTAGTCTTGTCGATTTCAAATCTGTTGGGGACAGGCTGGTTGCTTTTATTTTTTCTCGAACTTTGATTGCTCTTTGTAATCTCGTTTTTGAAATTTTGTACCCAGATGCAATTTGTGCCAAATCATTGGCTACTTGATTTTCTAATCTAGGTATGTGTCGAATGTTGACCACTTCGAATTTTTTCAATAAACGATTTGCTATCACAAAGTACATAATAAGATTTTCTCTTATGCATTTATATTCTTTTGTTACTTGCTTAATGACTAACTCTGAGTCTCCCATTATTTTGACTCGAGTTGCCCCCAATTCCAACAGTATCTCAAGGCCAGTAATTAGAGCTTCGTACTCATCCTCATTGTTCGAACAAGTACCTGATATCTTGTACTTGAATGTTGTTGGAATTTTTTCTGGAGAAATAATCAAGACCCCTACTCCTGTTCCATCTTTATGGCTGGAACCATCGAAGTAGAATTTCCAAGGCTCTATCTCTACATAATTTATATTCTCAACCTGAATTGAGTGGTCGACTATAAAGTCTGCTACCACTTGCCCTTTCACTGCCCTAAGAGGCATAAAGGTCAATGAGTACTCAGTTAATGCTAGCGCCCACTTGCCAATTCGGCTGTGCAGGATGGGTTTCGACAACATGTATTTGAAAACATCAAAATGAGACGAAACGTACACATCAACTGGTTTTATATATTGTTTGAGCTTAGTACAAGAGAAATAAAGACATAGACATAATTTTTCAACTTCCCTATATCTAGTTTCTGCATCGTTCAAAACTCTACTAAGATAGTAAATGGGTCTTTCGACTCCATTTTCATCTTCTTGGGCTAACATGCTTCCCAAAGTTTTGTCGGATGCTGCTATGTACAATCTCATACTCCTGTTGCTGCAAGGAGGCACCAAATAGGTGGCTTGGTGAGATATCCTTTGATTTTGTCGAAGGCTTCTTGTTGCTCTTGCCCCCACTCGAATCTTTCCTTATTCAATCGAAGTAAGGGTGAGAAGGCTTGAGCTTTTCCACTTAGGTTAGATATGAATCTCCTTAAGAAATTTATCTTGCCCAGCAGAGATTGCAGTTCCTTTTTGTTCGCTGACGCTTTCGCTTCCAAGATTGCCTTCGTCTTGTTCTGGTTGATTTCGATTCCTTTCTTGTGGATGACGAAGCCCAAGAAATCTCCAGCTTTTACACAGAACGCACACTTCAAAGGGTTCATTTTCAGACCATGTTCTCTCATTCTTTCAAATGATTGTCGAAGGTGGTCTATATGGTTCTTCCTGGAAACAGATTTTACAACAATATCATCAATATAAACTTGCATAAAAGTGTTAATAAAATCATGGAAGATAGAATTCATCGCTCGCTGATATGTTGCCCCAGCGTTCTTTAGGCCAAAAGGCATCACTACCCATTCGTAAGTGCCTAAAGCCCCAGGGCATCTAAAAGTTGTTTTCGACACATCTTCTTCGGCAATGAAAATTTGATTATATCCTGAATAACCATCGAGCATGCTCAGGTACTCATGGCCAGCGGCAGAATCGACTAGCATTTCCGCCACAGGCATAGGATATTCATCTTTGGGTGTAGCAGCATTCAAATCTCTGAAATCTATGCATACCCTCAACGTGCCGTTTTTCTTAATCATTGGCACAATGTTTGCAATCCATTCGACATACCTCGTAGCTCGTATGAATTTGCACTTCAGCAGTCTTTCGACTTCCGTTTTGATCTTCGACAGTATTTCTGGAGCGAAGCGTCTTGGACTTTGCTTGACTGGCTTTTTCCCAGGTTTGATTGGCAACTGAAGTTCTACCAATCCTTTGTCGAGACCAGGCATCTCGTCGTAATCCCATGCAAAGCAGTCCTTGAACTCCTTTAACAAATGGATCACTTCAAACCTGAGCTCTGGGTCTATTTTTTGCTCTAATGTAAGTTGGCTTTTTCTCTAACCCTTCGCCTAAGTTGATTTCTTCTAAAGGATCTTGTGCTAACATTTTGATGTTATTCGCCAGGGGGTCCTTTTCGAATCCCAAAGGCTCATCGTCATAGATGGCGTCGAGCCTTTGCTCCTGCATTCCTTCTGGCGTGATATCAGGAGGTTCTGGGTCGAAATCCTTTCCAGGACCTGCAGAAGGTAGCTCTTGATCATTGGCCTGAGTGGCCATATATTTTACTTCGGCTTCGAGAGCCGTTATCATCCTTGTTTCGGCTACGTAAGCCAAAATTCGCTGCAGTGATTGTGACTCAGTCATTATCACTGAATTCGCTTCCCCAACCAGTTGGCTGGATGTCAGTTAGCCCACTGAAATCAATGTGGGACAAGTCTTCTCTGTCCCATTGAAAACCATGCTCAGGGTGCAGGTACAAGGAACAGAAAGCATTTGGCGCTGGCGCCAAGTAGAAGTCAGGTGCTGGGCATGGCCCAATGTGAGCCAATTTTTTGTCGAAGTCAGCTCTCCCTAGGTGATTTACTTCGCCTAAGTAATAGCTCTGATTTGCTTCTATATTTTCGACCATTCCATCAGGACGCCATAGTATCAACCTTTGGTGCATTGATGATGGTACTGCTCCAACACCATGTATCCATTCTCGGCCCAACAAAAGATTATAATTTGGTTTGGCCGATATGACCATAAACATAGTTGGTCGAAGGATGGATCCTACTTTGAGGTCCAGTTGGATCACACCCATAGTGGTCCCTATTCCGCCTTCATAATTCGACAGGACCATGTTGTGAGGCTTTATGTTTTCATCACTCTTGCCTATTTTTCTCAGCATAAAGTGAGGGATGATGTTGATGGTTGCCCCACAGTCCACCAAGATCTTATTTACGGTGGCTTCTTCAAGTTTTGCCCTTATGAATAAAGGCTTGAGGTGATTTTTCATCGCCTCAGTAGGTGGTTCGAAGAAACCATTTTGCTCTTCGGTACCGCCGTTATCCATGACGAAGTAGCATACTGGCCTATGCTTGGCCATTTCTTGTTTGACTTCCCAATCGTTCGATTCGACCTCCATCTGGAGGTTGAACTCTCTTGGAAAAACTGAGACTATGTTCACCATGATATCTAGGGTATCATCTGACTCTGAGCCCTCTTCGTCATCAACTTCACCCTGGTTAGGCCATACCAGTCTATGGGTCACTGGTTGCCTTTCCAGAGGCTTTCTCTTCTTTCTCTGAGGGACATTTGAACTCGATTCTGGCTTTGGTTCATTAGTAGCTTCCCTCTCAGCCTTTCGCCACCTCTGGTATCTTCTCCACTGGGATCGAGACATGGGATTCTTTCCCTTGTAGTTACTTGATACCTGGGTCACTTTAGAGGCGACAACCTGAGGTTCTTTCTTGTGTGTTAAAGATGAACCTCTTGGCACTTCGAAGGAGTGCCACCTTTCTTCGCTCGGTCTCTTTCGACCTGATGTTTTATACCACGTATCAACTGGCACATTGGTTGGAGGCCTGAAAGTCAGTGGCCTCTTCTCTTGATTTGAACCCTTTTGGTAGGTTCTTATGGGGTCATGTCGAATATCAACACCTTCCCTTCTTCTGTTTGCTGCTCTTACACCTTGGATGTGTTCAGCAGCTTTCTTGTCGAAAATTGAGCTGCATCGAGGACACAACATCACTTCTAACTTCTTCTTCTGGCATCTTTGCAGGAAATCTGCCAGATTTCCGTTTTCCCGAGGGAAAGCCGTTTTGTTTGCCTGCTCTTGCCTAATGGCCTCCTCTGATGCTTTTGATTCATAGATTTCGACCATGTTGACATTCATGTTGTCTTTGGTGGCAAGAGTCATCGGTTTCATCTAGGCCTACAGGTCCTCTGTCTGGCCTTGGACTGCCGCCAAGTAGGAATTGGGTTTTGCTCCAGATTTTGGGGCTCCAACTGTCACCGGTTTTGGGCCTTCAACAGCTTTTTGGACTGCTTCAATTGTTTTTCTAGAAAGGTTCCCAGAAAAACTGCCAAAGATTGGCATGTTGACATGATCTTTGGTGACTTCGACCATAGTTATTCCTGGCCTTTTCACCTGACTTCTGGACGCCTCGATCATATTCACCTCTGAAGGTTCAGCATAATGGGCTTCAGCCTGCAAAGGGTTAGAGTCCACAGTCATGGGGGTCTTATCGGCAAATTTCAACCTCCCTTCTTCGATAGCATCTTGCACGAGATTCCTGAAAAGAAAACATTGAGATGTTTTATGGCCCAGAAAATTATGATATTTACAAAAGCCTCTTTTCTTACTTTGATCAAGAGGAGGCACTTTTACCCCTGGGGGTACTATCATTTGGCCATCTTTTACAAGTAAGTCAAAAATTTCATCACATTTTGTAATATCAAAACTGTACGTCTTCTTGGGGAACCTATCGTTGGCCCTTTCAGGACCAGTGGGGTTTTTTCCACTTGAGGGGACTAGTAGTTTGCAAGAGTATGGTGGCCCTTGTTTTAAATCCGCTAGATCGACCTCGCTTTCTTCGACGGTTATAGTTTCGTCGAAGGTTTCTGGATCTTCATCGTCCATTTCGACATATGCTATCCTTTCTCTTTTATGAGTTTTTGTCGCCTTGGCTTTTTCAGCTTTAAGGCGTTCTACCTGTCGAACCCTATCGGCCAATTGGGCCATGTCTCTCAGGTATTGAGTGTCTAATTTCTTCCTAATGGAATAATCTAAACCTCATGCGACTATTTCGACTAACTCATGTTCTGGCACTTGCGTAAAGCATCTTGCTTTGAGCAACCTAAACCTATTTAGATATTCGTCTATAGGTTCAGTGAATCGCCTCTTTACACTGGCCAATTCTTTCAGGCTTATCTTCGTTTGTCCCATGTAGAATTGCTCATGGAACAATCTCTCCAACTGGGTCCAATGGTGGATCGAATTGGGGGGAAGAGTTGTGAACCAAGTAAACGCGTTCTTTGTTAGGGAACTTGGGAAATACTTAATCCTCAGGTTTTCGTTGTTTGAAATCTCTCCTGCTTCAATCAAGTATCTCGCCACATGTTCGACAGTGGATTCTGTCGTGTCCCCTGAAAACTTAGTGAACTTAGGGACTTTACACCTAGGAGGTAAGTCTGTTTGTAACACATATTCTGACAGTGGGGATGTAAAGTTGGGCCTACGGAAGCCCGTATTCATCCCATTTTGCGTCATGATTCTTTCGATCATGGCTGTCAAGTTATTTTCCAAACCTATATTCTGGTATTGGATATGCTGAACTACCTCGTCAGCATTTTGGTTTCTATTGACTATCCTTACTTCCGGGGCTATGACCCTAGGTTCTTCGACCCCGGGTTGTTCCAATCGCGTCCTGAGGTTTTCTTCGACAGGCTGCTGGACTTGGTTAATAGTGGTTTCTTCCTCTAGAAGTATACCTTGGTTTCCCCTCATCTGTGCCCTTTGGGGCTGTCGAATAGGTTGGGGTACCCCAAAAAAATCGGCCAGACGCGCCATTTGCGCTGTCATCTGCTGATTCGACTGGTTGGTATTTTGTATTAGAGGGTTTAGCATTGTGCATAAAGTTTGTGCCAACATTTGAACCATATCGTGGTTGCTTTCGTCCATTTGCTGCCTCAAGACTGCTGTCGAGGCATTCGTAAGGCCGTGCGCTACTTGGGACGTTCCTCCTAAGAGTTGGGTCCTACCCCTGTTCGCCATACCAACTCCGGAACCTTGGAGTGGCGAAGAGGCGCTTACTAAAGGGTCTGAAAAAGTGGACGCAGCATTCGTCAGGCTAGCCAATTCAGAAGTTGGCATGCCATAGAGTGGTTCTCGATTTAGACCGACTGTCGAAAATCCTAAGGGAACATAAGGCCTAGTTCCTGGGTTTCCCCTTGGTGGGGGAGTTCCCAAAGGCATTCTGGGGCCAGTGAATGGAGGTAATGGCCCCGTTTGTGTGACCGTTACTGCTGGTGTTGAACCAGCGGTTACCGTTTCACTTACGGTTGGGATAACCGTTGTTCCCGCATTTGTTTGTGGGATTTCGCTATTGTTTGGCGGATTCGCCATCGCTTCTCTTCTTCTCCTAGTATTGGTATCGTTAGTGTATATTCTACCACTTCTCAATAACATGCAATACTTCTCGAAAAAGATGATATTCTGTATAAATACGGTTAACCTTAAAAATCAACACAAGGTCCCACGGGTGTGCCAATTTGTTTACCGTGGAAATTGGTAAACAACCGCTGATCTTCCAAAAGGTTACTTATTTGGTGACTCGCAGGATCGATCAGATTGATCCTAAGACATGGTTGATTTTTTGGGGTTTGACTAAATCTAATGATGATTAATGCCAGTAAAGTAAAGACACTTTATGTAAATTGCATGAAGAAAAGCTTGATAGAATAAATGAAAGCGTTAAATAAAAGGGCTTCGACGGAGATGAGTAAATGAAAGGCAATAAAGTGCTTGAATATAAAAGACTTTGATTAATTTAAATGGTGTTTCACACATACATTCTCAACAATTCTTTCGCTCACACTGGGTACTTGAATCTAGATGAGTGAGTTGTATATAATCATGAACACACGCAAAAATACGTGAACAACTAGTATTTATACTAAAACACATATTAAGTAACCGTTGGGCAGTTACGTTGCTTCGAGATAGCGCCACTTGGCACGCTCACAGCATTCGACGCTCCTGATGTTGGCACGTTGCGTTTGGTAACTGCTGGGAACCGTTTTCCCTCCAAACATTCGAATCTCAAACCATTCCACCCTGGGCATCAGATACCTTTGTCGAGAAGTTCCTTCAACGTCGAAGGTAGCAAGATTCCCACTTAAAAGAAACTCTCTAAGTACCTTGCCATTTTCTGATGAGCATTCGACAGGATCAGCTGGTTGAAACCTGGAAACTCTTCAAACTCATAATTAATGGTCTATATTGATAACAAACAAGGGTGTCGAATTTAGGAGCCAACAAATTGCCCCCCAAGAATGCCTTATTTCGACGCTGAAAAGAAAAAGGCATTCTTTGAGATTCCACCCGACACCTGTCCTTCATTCTTAGCCACAGATTAGCTCGTGCTCTTTTCGTCTCCTACCAACCAACTGACAATCCCAAAAAGCCATCATTCCAACTGTTCCTAAGACGTTACTTCAGTAAGGCGTTTGGCATGCCCAATGTCTTTTCACAGATTGTCATCATGACAATTCCCCGAAATCAAGGACGCACACTGCACCGTTTCCGTTCTGCAGAACGACTACATCAGCAAATGAGCGCCACGTAATTAGTCCTTTGTTTCGTATGCAAATATTTATGATTAGCAATTAGTGTCAAATGCATATATCAAAAATGAACATTGGACGTTCTTCGCACGACAAAACAGAAAAAGGAAAAACAATTGGCAAAGTGGATTTGTATTGATTTTGAATTTGCCTGTAAATAGGCGTTTTTGTGTAAAGGAGGCTGACGTCCTAGTAAGAGAACGCCGCCGAATGGAATTTATACAATTTTGTGAAAAGAAAACAAAACAGCTATGTGAAAAATCCCACTGGGTTTCAACTCTGCTATCGCCTTTATGTCTTCAAGCGTCTCATCACTTTGTTGCTTAGTTGAAGATGAAGCTGACTGATTGGTGCCGTCTGAGCCTGATAGTTGATACCAAAAGTCTGGATGCAGGGTGATCCAATGAGACATAGTATTACGCTTCGATCCCTAATTTTTGCCTGGATCGCCCTTTCGGGTTTTCAGTCCACCGGGATACCCATTTTTGCCCAAGCCGCCTTTTCAGGTTTCGACTTGCCGGGTGTACAGATTTTTTCATTTCATCCCTTATTTTTGCCCGAACCCTTTTGGTTCGCTGGGAAGCCCTTATTTTTGCCTAGGTGTGTCAACCTAGCGGGTCTTTAATTCATGCGTAGTATCTTTTTACTATGTCTGCATTGGCGGGGTGAGGAAGGTCGTCACCATCCATGGTGGTTAATATCATTGCTCCTCCTGAGAAGATGTGCTTAACCACAAATGGCCCTTCGTACGTGGGGGTCCATTTTCCCCTGGGATCACTTTGAGGAAGAATGATGCGCTTGATTACCAAGTCTCCGACTTGATACTCTTGTCGTCTGACTTTCTTGTTAAAAGCCTTGATCATCCGTTTTTGGTACGTTTGACCATGACAAATAGCGGCGAGTCTCTTTTCGTCAATCAGGTTTAATTGATCAAGCCGAGTCTGGATCCAGTCATCTTCGTTCAGATCTGCATCCTTCATTATCCGGAGAGAGGGTATCTGGACTTCAATAGGCAAGACTGCCTCCATGCCATAGACCAAGGAAAAGGGTGTTGCCCCTGTTGACGTCCTTGCTGAGGTACGGTACCCATGAAGAGCAAACGGTAACATCTCGTGCCAATCTTTGTAGGTTACTGTCATCTTCTGCACAATCTTCTTGATATTCTTATTAGCTGCTTCTACAGCCCCATTCATCTTCGGCCGGTAGGGAGAAGAGTTGTGGTGTTGTATCTTGAATTGCTCGCAGAGCTCAGTGATCATCTTATTGTTAAGATTGGTACCATTGTCCGTAATGATCCTCTCTGGTACACCGTAGCGACAGATCAGGTTGTGCCGAATGAACCGTGCCACGACATTCTTGGTTACGGTGGCAAAGGAAGCTGCTTCAACCCACTTCGTGAAATAATCAATTGCTACCAGGATGAAGCGATGCCCGTTAGATGTCGTAGGTCTGATTTCGCCGATCATATCAATGCCCCACATTGCAAAAGGCCAAGGCGTTGTCAAGACGTTCAGAGGAACTGGAGGAACATGCACCTTATCAGCATAGATTTGGCATTGTGACATGTCCGAGATGTTGGTAACAATTAGCTTCCATTGTGGACCAGAAATATCCTGCCCGAAGGATTTTCTTTTCCATGGTATGTCCACTGGAATGTGTTCCGAATGTACCTTCATGTAGCTCTGTCATGATCCTTTCTGCTTCAGTCTTATCCACACAACGCAGTAAGGTCGAATCATGGTTTCTCTTGTATAGAATGCCATTGCTGAGGAAGAACTTCGCCGCGAACCTTCTCAGAAACCTTTTGTCATTAACAAATGCACCCTCAGGGTATTCTTGAGCTTCCAGGTACCTCTTTACTTCATGATACCAAGGTTTTTCTGTTACCTCTTCAGCCTCAAGATCGCAGCAATGTGCAGGTTCATCCAATTTCTAGATAATGATCTGGGGAGCCTCGTTGTCCCATTTTACGTTGAACATGGAAGACATTGTAGCTAGCGCGTCCGCCAACTGATTCTCCTCTCTTGGGAAGTGCTCAAAAGTTATCTGCTCGAAGTGGGGAATCAACGTCAACACATACTCTTTGTAAGGAATAAGATTTGGGTGTTTCGTATCCCACTCGCCTTTGATCTGACTGATCACGAGAGCGGAATCTTCGAAGACACTCAGAAACTTGATCCTTAGGTCAATTGCAGCTCGAAGACCCATGATGCATGCTTCATACTCTGCCATGTTGTTGGTGCAGTTGAAACATAGTCGGGCAGTAAGTGGAGTATGAGTGCCTTTAGGGGATATGATCACAACGCCGATACCATTACCCAAAGCGTTTGAGGCTCTGTCAAAGTGCATAGACCATCGGGATCCTTCCTCCGGTCTTTCATCCGGTCCAGGTACTTCACAATCAGTCACTACCATGATATTCTCGTCGGGAAATTCAAAGTTCATGGACTGGTAGTCATCCACTGCCTGGTGTGCCAAATGGCCTGCCAATACACTTCCCTTGATTTCTTTTTGAGTCGTGTACTGGATGTCATATTCCGTCAAGATCATCTGCCATCTTGCTATTCTTCCGGACAAGGCGGGCTTTTCGAAGATATACTTGATTGGATCCATTTTTGAAATCAACAGAGTAGTGTGAGTCAACATATACTGTCTCAGCCGGCGAGCAGCCCATACCAAAGCGCAGCAAGTTTTCTCGAGTAGGGAGTATCGGGTCTCACAGTCGGTAAACTTTTTGCTAAGGTAATAAATAGCGTGCTCTTTTCGGCCAGACTCGTCATGCTGCCCCAACACACACCCCATTGAGCTGTCAAGTACTGTCAAGTATAGTATTAGAGGTCTCCCTTCAACCGGTGGCATAAGAATGGGTGGTTCTTGGAGATACTCTTTGATTCTTTTGAAAGAGGCCTGACATTCATCGTTCCAACGTACTACTTGATCTTTCTTCAGTAGCTTGAAGATTGGTTCACAGGTAGCAGTTAGATGTGAGATGAATCGGGCAATATAATTCAGCCGTCCTAGAAAGCCTCTGACTTCTTTCTCTGTCTTGGGAGTTGGCATCTCTTGTATGGCTTTCACTTTGGTAGGGTCCACTTGAATACCTTTGTCACTCACAACGAAACCTAACAATTTTCCAGATCTCACTCCAAAGGTGCACTTGTTTGGGTTCAACCTCAGCTTGTACAACTTCAGACGGTCAAACAGCTTCTGTAGATGGTCAAGGTGTTCCTCCTCGGTTTGGGACCTTGCAATCATATCATTGACATATACTTCGATCTCATGATGGATCATGTCATGAAATAAAGCAACCATGGCACGTTGGTAGGTTGCCTCAGCATTTTTCAACCCAAAAGGCATGACCTTGTAGCAGAAGGTGCCCCACTGAGTAACAAAAGTGGTCTTCTCCATGTCTTCAGGAGCCATCTTGATTTGATTATAACAGGAGAACCCGTCCATGAAGGAGAATACCTTATGCTGAGCAGTGTTATCAACCAGAACGTCGATGTGAGGTAGCGGGAAGTCATCCTTAGGGCTCGCCCTGTTCAAATCCCTGTAGTCAACACACATTCTGACCTTACCATCTTTCTTCGGCACTGGAACCACGTTGGCAACCCACTGAGGGTAAGAAGTCACTACTAGAAAACCGGCGTCAAATTGTTTCATAACCTCAGCTTTGATTTTCTCGGACATCTCAAGACGCATACGGCGGACCTTCTGTTTTACTGGAGGGCATTCTTCCTTGGTAGGCAAGTGATGAACCACAATGTCAGTATCCAACCCAGGCATGTCTTCGTAGGACCAGGCAAAGATTTCCACATAGTCATGCAACATCTGAATCAACCGTTGTTTCACACTGAGCTCTAGATTGGCACCAATCTTGACTTCCTTTATGTCTGTCTGAGTACCCAGATTTACCGTTTCCACTGGCTCTTCATGTGGCTGAATGGACCTCTCTTCCCGGAGTAACAGTCTTGCAAGCTCACCAGGAACTTCGCAATCATCTTCACCTTCGTCTTTGGCTAAGTTGATCGGATTTTCAAAGTCATAACTGGCAGTAGCAGAGTCGTTACCAGTGAGATCCAGAGTGGATTGGAACCTGTATAGGTGAGTGTGTGTAAATATAGCTGTTTTGCAATATATAAATAAGAAAGACAAGGAGCGCAAGATTTGAAATGCAAAAAACGTCCAATGTTTTTATTCATGATATATGAAAATGACAAATAATAAGCCTTCACAAATGAAGCCACGGTGCCCCGGGTAAGACACCGGGCCATAAAGTTTCAAATTATTGTTCGTTACAAATTCAAAACAAAGGAGTTCATTACTGAGTGACAAAAGTAATAGGTGTGAAGTCTTTGGCAGTCCAGTTGCTTGGTCCACCGTTGGTTGTTGGGTAGATCCAGCTGTCGAATTCAGATTCCTCCACGTCGTCATCATCCCTAATAGCATTTACTCCATGGTTGGGCATGGGAGCTGTCACCACATTGAACCTTATTCCTTAGAGCCCAACAATCATCTGTGTTATGCCCCAGGCTGTCAGAGTGATAAGCGTAGCGGGAGTTGGGATTGTACTTTGGAGATGTGGTGTTCACTACCTTCGGAGCTTCTTTGACAGTTACCAGATTGGTTGACAGCAGTTGCGGCAATATCTGAGACAGGGTCATACTGAGCCGAGTGTACTGCCTTTTGGGTCTCTCACCCCTTGGTTGGTTATACTGCTGAGGAGCAGCAGCAGGCTTTGAAATTACCACCGCGTTGACAGCTTGGTGGCGCTCTGGTTTATTCTGTCTCCTTGGACTATAAACAGCACTAGCTTCCTTCTTGAAGGGCTTCTTTTCAGTACTCGAGGAGGCACCTTTCTGTATCTTCCCCGACTTGATACCAGCTTCTATCCTCTCACCAGTTAAGATCAAATCTGTAAACCCAGCAGAAGAATTACCAATCAGATGGTTAAAGAATGGACCAGACAGGGTCCCCAAGAACATGTCCACGAGTTCACGGTCAGTCAACGGTGGCTGCACCCTGCCAGCCAGGTCTCTCCACTTTTGCGCGTACTCCTTAAAACCTTCACCCGTCCCAAGTGATATACCCTAGAGTTGGGTACGCGTGGGAGCGAGGTCGGAATTATACTGATACTGCTTATAAAATGCAGTAGCCAAGTCCTCCCAGTTTCGAATACTGGCTCCATCCAGCTGATAGAACCATTCGAGTTGAGCCCCTGAAAGGCTATCCTGGAAGAAATGGATCCATAGGTTCTTGTCTGCAGTGTAAGGTTAGATCTTCCTTACATATGATCTGAGATGCAGCTTAGGGCAGGAAGCTCCGTCGTACTTCGCAAAGGCAGGTGCCTTGAACTTGTGTGGGATCACCACCCCATAAGATAAACCTAGATCTCCAAAATCCAACCCAGGCACGCGTTGGATCTCCATAGCACTTAACTGGTCCTCCAGCTGTTTGTACCTGTCCTCAGCAGGAGGGTACTGTTCATCATTGTAATCTGTCTCGTTGTCGGAGACCACGGGACTAGGAACCTCTCTCCCTTGGGGGCTGTCTTTCCCAACAGATGGGGTAGTCAGCTCAGCTTCATTCTGCAGTGTATTCCCGTATATGCGCCCGGTATTGAACAACACAGTCCTCTTCTTCTTCTTCTTCAAGAGCAGAGTCTTCAACTCCTGTTGTCCCTGGGCTAAGCTCATGACCAGCTCTTGAAACTGGGCGTTCTGGGCCTGGAGGGCCTTGATAGCTTGTTCAGTAGTAGGTTCAGGATTCATGATGATTGCTGAAATAAACAGCGAAGAAGATTAAGCAACCTGTAGAAAAAGGGGTACCTGTTATGCATATGATGCATGATATGCTATTTATGCAATGCATTCAAGGATTCGAAAGTTCAAATTCGTTGTAGACAAAAAGGAACACACGTTATATTAAGAAATAATTTGTTCAGTACATCAGGGCCTCATGGGCAAAACATTACAAAATACTTAATCCCAAAAGACACTGCGCATCCTTTTTGGAGTAATGTAGGTGTTGAGGGTCTTTTCCTCTTGAAGTAGACGGGTGAGCTCCAAGACCTTCTTCTCACTGGCATGTAGACTAGTTTCAAGAGAATTTAGTTCTTCCTTGAGTTGGATCATGCTTTTTTGCATTTCTTCCCAGGATGTTGGCATGTCAGGATATTGAATGGTGTATGGCACCTCTCCTTCCAAAACTGGCTCTTTGATCACGGGGAGAACATGAGGATATGGCATCACAAGCTTCTGGGAGCGGGATCGTACCCACTTGAGATAAGGTTCAAGGGGGATGGAGTTCTTGTGCCCCAGTGTCTTACTATCTACCCTGTTGGGCATCCTCCAAGCTCTGATGAATCTCTGGCGAAGTCCCTGCGTATCATTGTCGAAGTCAAAAACTATGTCAGGAATCAACATGTCATGAGGGCCATCCCTCCGAGCATATCCAAACTGTCTCAAAGCCATACATGGGTTATAAGTAATGCCCCCTCTAATTCCAAGTAAAGGAACATTAGGAAATTCTCCGCAACGATCAATGATAGTGACATTTTCTCTGGACCGAGAACACCAATGTATATCAGCATGTGTGAGGGTCATCAATCGTTGTGACCATCTCAAACCCCGCTCATTCTTCAAAATTGATTGTGGAAGGTGCGAAATAAACCACCTTGCCAGGAGAGGAGTGCAGCACATGAGAACACCTCTTTTTCTCATGGTTCGAGTGTAACATGAGTGAAGGATGTCCCCAAGCAACGTAGGTATGGGATTCCTGGACATAAATATCTTGACAACATTGATATCTATAAGCTGATATGGATTCGAGAACAACATCAACCCATAGACAAGGAGTGCCACAACTTCTTCAAAGGCTTGTAGGTCAAGGGAATTCCAACATTCTTGGGCCTTCTCAAACAGGAACTTTGCCAAGAATCCTTTGATACCACTTCTGATTTCCCAGTGCCCCTTGATGTCGGATGGTTGTAGGCATAATGCTTTAGCTACCTCTTCAAGTTTTGGTTCCCTTTCCGTACCGTTGTAGGGTAGTTGACTAAGAATAGGAACCTTCAGAAGTTGAGAAAACTCTTCCAAAGTAGGCACCAATTGATAATCCGGGAAAGTAAAACAGTGGTGCAGGGGGTCAAAGAACTGGAAGAGGACTTTCATCATATCTTCTTCAATGTTGGTGTTGACCAAGCTGAGTAGTCTACCATGCCTTTCACTGAAGGAAGAGTTCTCGGGAATCCTGGATGTAAGCTCCTTAAGCTGAGGAGGGACCTTTACAAGGTTGATCTGAATTGTTTTCCTGCGGATAGATTCCATGTCCTACAAAACAAGAACAAAGATGAAGATTCCAACCCTTGAAGTGGTTAGTAAATGCATATGATGATGTATGATGCTATGATGTTATGATAAGGACACACCACAAGTATTCACAAAAAGCAAACATGATAAGGCACACAAGTCACACCAGACAACCCTTAGAGTTTAGTCCAGCATGAAGTTCAGGTACTACCCTCTTGAAGTTGGTGGGTTCAAAACCTGTCCTATCAAAAGTAACCGGGTTTTAAGGATCTCAATATCATTGGGTTGTTTTCTGTGTCCGTTGCTTTGATTTAGCCACTGAACTGGCGATCAAAATATTCCAAGAAAGCAACCCTCAATGAGTGTAGTATCGAGTATCTACCAACTTCGGACTGCACTAAAGTCGGTCATCTCACTACCCTAAAGAGGCCAGGATGGTCAAGTAAGGTTCCTAAGGTCAGTTGATGCTTCACGACACCACGTGGCGGCCCCGTACTCTCCTTGACTTGACTCAAGGGTTACCGGTACTCACCAAAGTGCCACATCAATGTAGCAACTGCTTCAACCGTGTCGGTATACCCCACACAGTTCCCTCACAGTTTGTTGCTACTTCTAAAAGGTATCCCTCGGATCCGGGTTAGGATCTATGAAACTCCAAAACAGGCCCACAATTTTAAAGCAAACAAAACAAGCAATTGAAAACATAAGAGTGGTCTAATCCTAAGGTACACCTCACTTATTAATGTCCCAGCAGAGTCGCCATTTCTGTGATCGGTGGAAATAGAACTGACTGTTTTTTAAGCTGGTTCGCGAAATGTCGCGGTAAGCAAGAGTCACCACCGTCTTTTATGTTCTCCAATATGGAAAGGACAAAAGCACAGCGAAATTCCTTTTTCGAGAATGTTTCTCGGTTCGGGAGGCAGATTTATAGAAAGGGAAGGTGTTAGCACCCTTTCTATCTGTGGTTATCCACGGGCTCTTAGGTACTTGCTCACTATGTTTTCAAAAATTTGTTTGCTTTTCAAGTGTTTGTGGGTTTTGAAAAAAGTTTCGTTTTGAAAACTTCTAGGTAACTCTTGTATCAGTCCTCAAGAGTGTATGAAGTATTTGTTTGAAAACTTTTTGAAAGTGTAGGTGCGAAAAGATGTTTTTGTTTTTTGAAAGAGCAAGTACCCAGGAGAAATCTACCTACTCTAAGGAATTAAGCTGTGTAAGAATCCTTTAGACAGTACTATCCCACTATTGAGAAGTAGGTAGTACCGTCGTTGGAGTTATTCGGGTCAATTCGATTAAGGGACATGTGTGGTCACCAAAGCAATAGTAGGATGCCTTAGCGGTAACCCTAATGTCCTAGATCCTTTTTCCGAGGCAACCGTTTCGAGGCAACTGGATCTTTAGACAGGAGGGAGACCTCTAAAACACCCTATACTTGATGACCACGTCAAGGCAACCAGTGAGGCGTACCCTAGGAGTGGCATGTGCGTGTGTGTTCAGTTTCAGGTTAAATTGTCTTGTACATGTTATTTGTGAGCTACGGTTTGATTTTATTTGTCATACAAGTCTTTCATGCATAATTAACAGTTAAGAGTGCGGAAAATAAAGTGCGGAAAGGTAAATCTACGCTATTACAAGGCGCGGTCTATACATCGCCAAAAACAAAACCCGCTTGGAAAATAAATGCGAGAAAAGTAAAGAAAGCGGTAAAAGACCTAATTAACTATTACATCCTCGGAAACAGTTACATCAATATAATCAAAAGGAATTAAAGCGCGAAAGAAATTAAATCGGGAACGTCTTAGGGTTTTGACCCTTTTTGAGAAAAGAATTGAATTTGTCCCTTTTTGCAATTAAATTAAATATTAAACCTAATAACTAATTAATTAATTAATTAAAAGAAAAAAAGTATTTTTTGTGTTTTTTATGTTTTAATGAAAATAAAAAGAAAAGGAATAAAAATTGTCAAAAGAAAAACCCTAAGTCTAATTTATTTTATTTGTTGTAAAAAAAAGGTCAAAATTACCTAATTAAACTAATTAATTTGTTAGTATCTTATTTACAAAAATAATTAAGAGTGAATTTAACAAATAATAAAAATAATAAAAATATTTACATTTTTAAATTTCTGAAAAATATTAATTTGTTAATTAATTAAATAATAATAATAATAGTTATTAAAGAAAATAAAAGGAAAAAGAAAATAAAAAAAGGATGGTAAACCAGGGGGTGTTGGACCCAATATGGAGGTGGATTCTGGAATTTCTGGCCCATTAAGCCAAGCCTGCGTTGACTTCCTGGATCAAGTGTCTGTTGGTTGACTGAGTGCATGGTGAGGATCATCTCTTGGCCTTTGGATACATGCTTGTAGCCACTTGGCATGTTGAGCGCTGGAGGTATATGGTGAGATGCTTTGGGGAATCTGCATGGGATCATGTTATGAAAAGAACAAACAAATATTATGGGGGACCTGGGATTCGAACCCAGGTCCCAACGTTCAATGCCTGCACGCCTTAGCCACTGAGCCAATTGCTTCAATTGAAATAATAATAATAACTGGTTAATATATTAGTAAATCAACACAATGCCTGGAAAAAAAATATAAACGCGCGTTATTTTAAAAGAGCGAATGAGAGGGAGACGCGTCAGCGTCTTCTTCCTTGATCACTGGTTTTTTACCTGCGGACTTCTATCCGCAGGAAGTTTCGCAGGCCTTTCCTAAAATGGTCCCTAGGCTTCAAAAATGCCATCCAAGCCCATGGTCAGGATCGTCCATGTCCCCTGAGTCCATCCATACTCATGCTTTGTCCTAATTTCACCTGGAACCAAAATACCTAAAACGCAAAAAGGTGAACCCTAGAATCGGGCATCGCGATTCAGGGCCTAAAAACGCAATTGGATATTACAGTTATGTTAGAAATCAAATAAGGAACACAAATATGCCAATGCTTTTGAGAAAAAGTGCAAAAATAGAGAGCTTAGGTTTCGTGTTCAGAAGTGACTTTGTGATGACTTACAGTGCTGTATGGGTGGTCTTAGGATGCGTTTGTGATCACTTTAGCTTCAGTGGATAGCAAGGAAGAGAACCACGTTCTTATTTTTGCCTGAAAACGCCTCCTACTTTGTTCTTGATCTCCCACTTTTCCAACAATTTTCCACTTTTGCTCTGGCCGTTTTAGCAATGTCTAGGTCGTCCATTAGGTTTAGGTTACTTGCATATGTATAAGGCAAGCAGTCTAGGTTCAAATTTGGGCTTGTATCCTTGTGTATTGAAGTCTTGAGATTTTGTTGACCACCATTAAAAGACCTTTCCATATTTGGTTCAAATCTTTGATTTTATGCACAAAAAGGCTTAGCACGAATTGGCTAGCTGGCATATGACATATAAAAGTTATTCAAATCACAAAGATGCAATTCAATTAATTTTTAGATTTTATTTGAATTATTATGGATTTAAAATGAATTAAATCAATAAAAATTAAATAAAATGGAAAAATAAATGTTTGGTCTTGAAATTAATCATGGGACACGTGGGTGGCATGACAAGGCTGAATCAAGTGGAAGAAAGTGGGCCCTTTTGTCAAAAATTGAAGTTTTAAGGATAGTTGACTTTTGCAAATTCATGAAAATTTCCCAACTTCTCCAATGCATATCTTGCTCAATTTTGATCCTATGAACATGTTCTTGGACATTTTGGAAAGGTCTTGAAGTCCTCTAACCAATGCCTTTGGTCCCATGTCATTTGGATTTACCAATATCATGTTATGGTCTTTGACTTAAAATGCCTTTTTGTTGACTTTTGAAATTGACCTATAATGTAGAAATTGATAACTTTTTATGAGAGCATTTATTGGACTTGGAATGTGAAGATGAATTGTAGGAAATGTCATCCCCTTCAAAATGAGCATTGGATGGGATTTTTCTGATGAACCATGAAAAAGTTATGCCCTGGTCAAGTTACAGTTGACTTTTCAACTGTCCAAAAATAGCAACTTTTGCATCTTTGATGATTTTTTAGCTATGCTTGTGGAATCATGATCAAGACTTGATCAAATGATGATTGTGAGCTCAAAACAAGATGTTGACCAAAAATTCTGACTTTTGACTACAAAATGACCATTTTGCCCCTGTAGTTGATTATGAACCAAATAGGGCTTTTGACTGTGCAATTTGCCTCTTTGAGTCTTGAGACTTGACATGTAGATGCTTGGCAATGTATATGGGCACATGAGACTTGATTGGGCCACTGAAAACCTCCAATTCACTGAAGGAACCAAAACCCTAATTTTGACTGGCTTAGGAGATGTTTGGACTGTGCAATCCCTTGAGCAATCTTGAGCCATTTGAATATGATTCTTGACAAATCATGAAGAATATGGGAGGGAAAATTTTGGGGTACAACAATCCCTATGGTATATGTACTTTGATGGAGCTTCAAACGCTTTGGGTAATGGCATAGGCGCCGTGATCATATCTCCTAAAGGCTCTCATACTCCGTTCACCGCCCGACTATGTTTCAACTGCACCAACAATATGGCGGAGTATGAAGCGTGCATTATGGGTCTTCGAGCAGCAATTGACCTAAAGATTAAGTTTCTAAGTGTTTTCGGAGATTCCTCTCTTGTGATCAGTCAGATCAAAGGCGAGTGGGATACGAAACACCCAAATCTTATTCCTTACAAGGAGTATGTGCTGACGTTGCTTCCCCATTTCGAAGAGATAACCTTTGAACACTTCCCAAGAGAGGAGAATCGGTTGGAGGACGCGCTGGCTACGATGTCTTCTATGTTCAAAGTCAATTGGGACAATGAAGCCCCCCAGATTATCATTGAAAGGCTGGACGAACCTGCACATTGCTATGACATTGAGACTGAAGAGGTAGCAGATAAACCCTGGTTTCATGAGGTGAAGAGGTATCTCGAGGCTCAGGAATACCCTGAGGGTGCATCTGTTAATGACAAGAAGTTTCTGAGGAGGTTCGCAGCAAAGTTCTTCATCAGTAATGGCATCCTTTACAAGCATAACCATGATTCGACCCTACTGCGATGTGTGGATAAGAACGAAGCTGAAAGGATCATGACAGAATTACATGAAGGTACTTTCGGAACTCATTCCAGTGGACACACCATGGCAAAGAAAATCCTACGGGCAGGATATTATTGGTCCACAATGGAAGCCGACTGTTATCAGCATTCTCGGACCTGTCACAAGTGCCAAGTCTATGCTGATAAAGTGCACATACCTCCAGTTCCTTTGAATGTCTTGATGGCACCTTGGACTTTTGCAATGTGGGGCATTGATATGATCGGCGAGATCAGACCTACGGCATCCAACGGGCATCGTTTCATCCTGGTAGCCATTGATTACTTTACGAAGTGGGTTGAAGCAGCTTCATTTGCTACAGTAACCAAGAACGTCGTGGCATGGTTCATTTGGCACAATCTGATCTGTCGATACGGTGTACTAGAGAGGATCATTGCGGATAATGGTACGAATCTCAACAATAAGATGATCACTGAGCTATGCAAACAGTTCAAGATACAACATCACAACTCTTCTCCCTACCGGCCGAAGATGAATGGGGTTGTAGAAGCAGCTAATAAGAACATTAAGAAGATTGTGCAGAAGATGACAGTGACATATAAAGATTGGCACGAGATGTTACCATTTGCTCTTCATGGGTACCGTACCTCAGCGCGGACGTCAACAGGGGCAACACCATATTCCTTGGTATATGGCATGGAGGCCGTACTACTCATTGAAGTTTGGATACCCTCTCTTTGGATTATGAAAGATGCAGGTTTGAGCAAAGATGACTGGATTCAGACCCGGCTTGATCAGCTGAACCTAATTGACAAAAAGAGACTTACTGCTATTTGTCATGGTCAAACGTATCAAAAGCGAATGATCAAGGCATTTAACAAGAAAGTCAGATGACAAGAGTATGAAGTTGGGGATCTGGTAATCAAGCGCATTATTCTACCTCAAAGTGATCCCAGGGGCAAATGGACCCCTACCTACGAAGGGCCATTTGTGGTTAAGAACATCTTCTCAGGAGGAGCTATGATTTTAACCACCATGGATGGTGACGACCTTCCTCACCCTGTCAATGCTGACATAGTGAAAAGATACTACGCATGATCAAAGACCCGCTAGGTCGACTGGCCTAGGCAAAAATAAGGGCTTCCCGGCGAACCAAAAGGGTTCAGGAAAAAATAAGGGATGAAAATGAAAAAATCTGTACACCCGACAAGTCGAAAACATGAAAAGGTGGCTTGGGCAAAAAAGGGTATCCCGGTGGACTAAAAACCCGAAAGGGCGGTCCAGGCAAAAATTAGGGATCAAAGCATAACACTATGTCTTGTTGGATCACCTTGCATCCAGACTTCGGTATCGACTATCTAACTCGGACGACACTAATTAGTCTGATCTACCTTCAACCAAGTAGCAAAGTGATGAGATGCTCGAGGATATAAAGGCAATATCAGAATTGGAACCCAGTGGGATTGTTCACATAGCTGTTTTGTTTTTCACAATTTGTGTAAATTGTACCTGCTCGGCGGCGTTCTCTTACTAGGACGTCAGCCTCTTGTACAAAAACGTGTATTTACAGGCCAAACTTCAAAATCAATACAATTCATTTTCAAAGAAATTTCAAACTGTTTTTTTCTTTATCTGTTTTGATTTGCAAAGAACGTCCAATGTTCATTTTTGATATATGCATTTGACATTAATCGCTGCTCATGAATATTTACATGCGAAACAAAAGACGATTACGGGTAACATCAGAAATATGGGCAATAAAAATTGTCCAAACTATACAGTTGCTCTGTCCACCAGGTACAAAGTTAGATTCAGCTGAAGAGTATGGCTAAGATACCTTCACTCCCCACAGAGTAAAACAGTAATGATTGGCTCTCCCCAACTGAGACTTTCAACTGTAAAGGAATCGGTAATATTCTCCCCAAACAGAGTTTATCTACCATCAGCACTAAAAAGGCTTGATATCCCCGATAGTCTTAATATTCCCCAACGGAGTATAAGAATGCTCCCCGACAGAGTACAAGGTATCCCCAGTGGAGTTAAAATTTTCCCAACGCGGTCTGAAAAAGCTTCCCTAGTGGAGTTGAAGAATCATCCCCAGTAGACTCTGGAAGTTTATCCCCAGCAGAGTACAAAAATAAATCTCCCCAGCTGAGTTCAAAGGATCATTCCCAACAGAACTCAAAGGATTATCCCCATAAGAGTCTAAAAGGTTATTCCCAAATAAGTCGCAACCGAAGATCATCCTCAGCAGAGTTCTTTCCTTTCACAAACAGGAATTCAATCCCCAATAGGATTCAATATCACCAGCGATGATAATTCATCCCGACGGAATTTATCAGTGGAATCTTCAGCAGAACATCTCTTCCCCACAGAGTAATCTCCTCATCAGTTTATTCCCCCAACGGAGTCATCCTCTTCTGAAGGTTTATTCTCTTCGTTCTCCATCCCCAGCGGAAACGAAGAATCCAGCTCTATTCTTCAGCAACTATCCGGGAGTTATTTTCCCCAGCTAGAAACATTACATTTCCATACATCATGATACAGGCATATACGCATCATACCACACAATCTCATTTATTTTGAGAGCATCATTGCTTGATATATATCATGCATTTCATACATCATGACATTGCATATGACTAACTCTTTACCTTTTCAGGGAAAGACGAATCAATAAACACCGTTGACTACTTATATGACCTGGTAGTCCCCTCAAAAACTACATCTAGTGAGGGTTGTTTCAGCGGATTCCTCAGAAAGATGCTCTCACAAGACTTTCGTCTGGTTCACTTAAATCGATTCTAAGATTTTTTTGATTCTTATCCGGTCAAAGTTAATCCAAGACCTTCTCTGGTTCAGTCAGATCGACGCTAAGATCTCCCTGATTCTTATTCCAGTTGAAGATATTCCAAGACTTTCGTCTGGTTCAGTTAAATCGATTCTAAGGATTTTTATGATTCGTATCCAGTTAAAGTTAATTCAAGACCTTCTCTGGTCCAGTCAGATTGACGCTAAGATCTCCCTGATTCTTATTCCAGTTGAAGATATTCCAAGACTTTCGTCTGGTTCAGTTAAATCGATTCTAAGGATTTTTCTTATTCTTATCCAGTCAAAGTTAATTCAAGACCTTCTCTGGTTCAGTCAGATCGATGCTAAGATCTCCCTGATTCTTATTCCAGTTGAAGATATTCCAAGACTTTCGTCTGGTTCAGTTAAATCGATTCTAAGGATTTTTCTGATTCTTATCCATTCAAAGTTAATTCAAGACCTTCTCTGGTTCAGTTAAATCGATTCTAAGATTTTTCTGATTCTTATCCAATCAAAGTTAATCCAAGACCTTCTCTGGTTCAGTTAGATCGACGCTAAGATCTCCCTGATTCTTATTCCAGTCGAAGTTCAGACCTCCTATCGACAGTCTCCAAATGGCATATGTAAGCCCATTCCCGACATCACCAATGCTGATACCACTTCATACGAGTGCAAATTTCTAGGCACTCTAGTGTTCAATCATCTTCCACCTTCGGATCACGAAAGGCCCGAAAGCCAATCTATATCCTCAGGTTTAAGAAGATTGAACAAGGGCAGCTGTTGTACCCCAAAATTTCCCCTCTCATATTTCTCAAAACATTGCAAGAAAAATCTCCAAGTTGCTCAAGTTTGCTCAAGAGTGGGTCAGACAAATCATCTCTTAAGGCAGTCAACCCCAAATTAGGGTTTTGTGTTGCATCAAGATCTTTGATTCCAAATGACCTCAAGTTCTCCCCAATGTCCTAATATGTTCTCAAGGTCATCCATGTTAAATTTCAAGCCTTGGAGAGGAAGTTTGCTCAATCAATTGCTCAAAGGGTCCAAAAATCGACTGTGTTAGGGCAAAAGTCAACTGTGACCCAAATACAGTCAAACTTCAAGATTTTTTGTCAACATTCTCATTTTGAAGGATATTTAATCATTTGATCAAGTTTTGATCATGATTCATCAAGGATTTCTCAAAATTCATCAAGACTCAAAAGTTGCTAAATTAGGGTTTTGTAGGAAAAGTCAACTCAACTTTGACCAAGCATAACTTTCTCATACTTTATGAGAAATGACCCATCCAAAGCTCATTTTGAAGAGGATGTAATTTCCTACAATCCATCTTCATATCCCAAGATCAATAAATGCTCTCACATAAATTTACAAATTTGGACATTATAGGTCATTTTTGAAAGTCAACAAAAACACCTTTTTTTCCAAAGCTTATAACTTGAGCATGTAATATCAAAATGAGATGAGACCACAAGGGTTGGTTATAGGACATCTCAAGATTTCTAAAAAGTCCAAGAACACTTCCAAAAGTTCAAAATTGAAGAAGTTATGCATTGTTGAAGTTGGGCATTTTTCCAAAATTGCCAAAAGTCAACTATCCCCAAAACATCAAATTTTGTCAAATGGGCCCATTCTTTTCCACTTGATTTGGACTTGCCACATTGCACACGTGTCCTAGCTTCATCCTTGTGTCCATTTATCAATTTTATTATTTTATTTGATTCTTTATTGAATTATTTCATTTTAAATCAATTTAAATCAAATAAAATCCCAAAACTTGATTACATGAGATATTTTTCTATTTTCAGGACTTAATCATCATCAAGATCAGCATCAAACTCGTATCAAGCATTCCATGTGCAAAAAGATTGAGTTTTTGACAAATTAGGCAAGTTTTCAATGGTGGATCAAATCAAATCCCATGGCATTGATGTGCAAAGATTCAAAGCATAATTTTTGACCTAATACATTCCATGATACATATACAAGGCAAAGCACACGAAATTGAGACCTAGAGGCTACAAGAATACTGAAAACAAAACTTGAAAAAAAGTGGAAAAAGTGTGAAACCAAAATCACACTTAGAGGCAAATTCAGAAGCCAAGAACGATCTCAATCGTTTCCTTGACAATCACTGAAGCAGAACCAACCCCTAGCAAGCTCTCATATCCATCAAAACACGCTGTAAGTGTCCCGTTTCTTGTCCCTATTTCCCAAACCTTAACTCTCTATTCTTGCATCTTTCTGGAAAATCTTTGACATATTTGTGATGCTTATGAGATTTCTGAACTTTTGGCAATATTTGATTTCATTTATATGGACTGTAACCCCATAACCGTATGGCTAGGGTTTTGTGTTAGATTTTAGGGATTTGCATTTCAGGTGAAATTGGATCTCGTGATGGACATGGTTGCACTCAGGAGAGGGAGACGAACCTAACCATGTCCTTGGGGGTCGTTTTCATGGCCTAGAATTGATTTTGGGAACGACCTACGAATTTAGCTGCGGATCTAAATCCGCAGGTAAAGTTACAGGGTTGGAGGTAGGGGGCGATGGCGTGTCATCTCCCCAGTGGCTGGTTCATAATTCGCGCCTTTTTATTTTTTGTTCTGGCATATTAATCCATTATCCCATATTATTATTATTGATTAATATATTGACAAACAGAACAAAGTGGCTGAGTGGTGGGCGTGTACATCCAATTACCAACAGGACCTGGGTTCGAATCCCAGGTCCCCTAAATTGCATTTGTTATTTTTCTACAGGTTATCCCGTGCAAATCCAAGCGCGTGATGTATCATGTTCCCTCATACATCAAAGTGCCAGATGGCCCCAGGGCCAAATCTGGTGGTCCAAGATGATGGTCTATCATGGAACCAAGTCAAAGGGCGCACATGGAATCTCACAAAGTCAGCCAGGTCAGCGCCTATTGGGCCTCTGAATTGCTATTCCAAACCTCCAAATTAAGCCCAAACCCCTCTAAGTCTTTCTATTTCATTTTTTTTATTTTTTTTATTTAATTGTTTGTTTAATTATTTTCATGATTAATTAACCAATCAAACTTTTTCTTAATAAAATTAAAACCAAAAAATATTTTCTTTATTAATTTAAATTTTAGTATTTTCTTTTTATTAACAAATCAATTAATTAATTTAGTTTTAATTAGGAATAACTTTAATATATTTTTTGCAATAATTAAAATTAACTTAGACAATTAGGTTTTTATTAACATTGATTAAATTTATTTTTATTTCTTTAAATACCAAAAACCAAAAAATATTTTCTTTATTAATTTAAATTTTAGTATTTTCTTTTTATTAACAAATCAATTAATTAATTTAGTTTTAATTTGGAATAACTTTAATATATTTTTTGCAATAATTAAAATTAACTTAGACAATTAGGTTTTTATTAACATTGATTAAATTTATTTTTATTTCTTTAAATACCAAAAACCCAAAAATATTTTTATTAATTAATTAATTTATTAATTTAATAATTAACTTAGTTTAATTTCTTTCTTAATTCAAAAATAACCAAAAAAATCTTTTCTTTAATAACAAAGGGTCAAAACCCTAGAACTTGCGCCCGATTTAATTTCCCGCATGCGATCCATTTTATCATATTTGTATTTGTTCCCGGAATGTAATAGCTTAATAGGACTTTAATTATTTTTATTGCTTTATTTATTTTTCGCATTTAAATTTCAAATGGTTGTTTTTGGCGATGTAAATACCCGACGCCTTGTAATTTAATTTCCGAAATTTATAATTGTTAGATGTTTGATAATAGGTATGCATGACAAGAATGGATGTTTAACCTAAAATCAACTTAGATAACCATTGACATGTACAAAGACAAAATTAACTGAAAACAACACACTCGCACATGCGCACTCTTAGGGTACACCCCACTTGGTTGCCTTCGTAACGCGGTCATTGAGTATAGGTCACTTTAGAGGTCGCCCTCTTGTCCAAAGATCATAATCGCCTCGAAACGGTTTCCTCAGATATTGTTGCCTCAAAACAAATTATCTAAGACATTAAGGTTACCGCTAAGACGTCCTAACATTGCTTTGGTGACCGTAAGTCCCTAAATTCGAATTGACCCTTAAACTCCAACGACGGTGCTACCTACTCATCAATAGTGGGATAGCATTGTCTAAAGGAAGATAGCATAGAACGATTCCTTTTTCGAGTAGGTAGATGGTTCTTAAGTACTTGCTCTTTCCAAAACAAAACAAAACTTTTCACACTTACATTTTTCAAACGAAGTTTCAAAACAAAAGCTTTTTTCAAACCCACAAACACAAAGAAAAGCAATTTTGAAAACAATATGAGCAAGTACCTAAGAGCCCGTGGATAACCACGGATAGAAAGGGTGCTAACACCTTCCCTTTCTATAATCTACCCCCCGAACCCGAGAAACATCTCGAAAAAGGAATTTTTCTGTGCTTTTTTTCCTTTCCTTGTTGGATAAAATAAAATTCGGTGGCGACTCTTGCTTACCGCAACATTTTGCGAAAACAAACGCAAAAACGCAAACCAGCATTCCAAAAAACAGTCAGTTCTTCCCACCGTATCACAAGGTGCCATTTTCATCTGGTTGTAACCTGAAAATCTGTCCATGAAAGAAAATACCTTGTGTTGAGTTATGTTGTCAACCAAGATATCAATGTGCGGAAGTGGAAAGTCATCCTTAGGGCTGGCCCTGTTTAGGTCTCTATAATCCATGCACATTCTCACTTTGCCGTCCTTCTTAGGCACGGGCACAATGTTAGCAACCCATTATGGATAGGAAGTAACAGCAAGAAATCCAGCATTGAACTGCTTTGTAACTTCTACTTTGATCTTTTCAGACATGTCGGGCCTCATGCGGCGGACTTTCTGTTTAATTAGTGGACGGTCTTATCTTGTGGGCAGATGATGGGCCACAATATCTGTATCGAGTCCCGGCATATCTTTGTAAGACCAGGCAAAGATCTCAACATATTCATTCAACAGCTGAATTAAGCGCTCTTTGACACTTGGATCTAGGTTGGCACCCACTCTGACTTCTTTTCTGTCTTCCTCAGTACCCAGGTTGATTGTCTCTAACAGCTCCTCATGAGGCAAAATAACCCTTTCTTCCTATTGTAGCAGTCTAGCCAATTCTTCTGGCAGCTCATAATCTTCCTCACCTTCGTATTCGGCATGGTAGACCAGATCTTCAGAGTCACTGAAGGCCATAGTAGAATTGTTACCCATGGAATCCGGAATGGAAGGGTACCTTCATTTGTGAGTGTGGTATGTGTAAGGGATAGCCACCTTTAAACAAATAAAATGTAAAAAGAAGGACAATGAACATAAAAGTTTATATGTGAAAACGTCTATGATTCATTAAAATGGCATATGAAGATGAAAAATCAAACCCTTACAAATGGACCTATGTACCTCGGGTAAGGCACAAGGCTAAAAGTGTATGAATTGTTTGAGAATTATTACAAACCAACAGAAATGTTTGAAAGATAAATTACTGATTTATGAAAGTAATCGGAACAAAGTCTTTTGCCTCCCAATTGCACAGTCCTCCATCAACAGTAGGGAAAATCCAGTCTTCCAGGCTGCTCTCTTCTTCACTATCCTCTAAGGTATTGACTCCATGATGGGTGATCTTCACTGGTGGCCCTCCTGAAACAACCGGCTGAAAATCATCAAAACAATGAAGTCGCCATCGAACGTCTTTTATCCCCATGTAGGGAAAGGTAAACATCGAGAAAACCTGAGAAGGGAGAAGTCACGGTCTTGTGACCGAGAGATCGGGTAAGGGAGTTTATTACGCAAGGGGAAGGTATTAGCACCCCACACGCCCGTAGTACTCTACGGTATCCACTCTTGTTGTCTATCTTATGGGTGTGTTAAATTTATGCTTAATGTCTACTATACTACTGAAGGGATAATGCATGCAAACAAAAAGGGAAAAGAATGTAGGTAAAATAAAATTGTGCTCGCCTGGGCCCTACCCCAATGCCTACGTATCCTTTTTGAGGAATCAGGGCTACCGTAGTTCGGCTCATATGTTTTTGTTTGTTTGTGTTTTTTATGGACGAAGTTAATTCCGCCTTCTGTCGTAGCTCGACCTTTGGAGACTTATGCGTTGGCACAAAAGTAAACTAATCATGTCCTTACCTGAAAAGGGTTTTAGAGAAAGGTGCTCGAGTGCACAAACTGATTTGAATTGGTTTATATTTTGTTTACCTTGAAAAAGGGTTTAACTATGATTAGCATGTTTTTGATTTTCTAAGAAAATGAGTTCTTGTTGTAGATGCAAGGATGCAAAAGGGGAAGAAAAGAGTCTAAGGGAGACTAGCCTATTTCTAACCTAATGTTATCATACAATGGTAGTCCTAAGGTTTGGGTTAACGAAAGGGGAACGTCTACCTAATGTTAGCATGCATGGTTTACAACTTAAGGTATATCTTGCGTCCGAATGGAGAAAGTGCATCCTAAGGGAACATGGTATATACAAGGATAAAGCAAGAAAGCCAGCAAAAAAGCACACCTAAAGAGATCCTGCCTAGGTTAGCATGTCGAAGAAAAGTCTAAAAAACTATCCTATAGGGAGCATGTAATAAGAGTGAAGTTGTGATCTCAATTTCTAAATTGAGTGACTCATCCATCAACAAGAAAGAATGGAAAGCGATAAAATCCTATAGGGAACATGCACTGAGAGCGGAGTCGTGATCTCAATTGCTAAATTGAGTGACTCGTCGATCAACAAGAACGTAAATAAACACAAGCACAACACATATAACAAATGAAGTGCGGAATGCCTGCTACAGGTCTTTAAACAACAACTTCGAGCGCACGCTCCTTATTTCCTACTTCTCATGATATCTATGAAGTAATAAAGTGCAAAGAAGTACAAGGGTAGTAGCGGAGACTACCAAAGCGAGCAAGTCGTCAAGAGCATACGAAAGCACTGAAAAAGCAGGAAGTATGCGTCGAGCAAGCTTCACCAAGAAACAAACAGAGTCAGAAGCATTATCCAACTAAGATAAAGGCTAACGCGTGTTGCGAATGCAACGCATGATTAGAAGTTCCTTTCACAATGAAAAAATACGTCTAAAATGACGAGGCACCGTTCAAGGATCAGAACCTACCGTTAAACCACTGATCATGCCAAGGGAATTGAACCAAGGATACGGAATCGACAAGAATGTGTTAAAATCCTAATTCTAATCATGTACCAAACATTAATTAAATTAATTCCTAAGATGATAGAAAAAATCATAGAAAAAATATTATCAAGTCAGGGATTGACATATTAATGCTCATGCAAAAATTCAACAGAAAAATCATGTCAAAAATTCACGAAATTAATTGCAAAATTTAAATAACAAAGTAAAGAAATTTGAGACAATTGGGAGGTGTATGGCTTAAGATGCTGGTGTGATAGGAAGCAAAAAATTATTGAACCTAGGCATCGAAGCTCAAACGAATTTCAACATGGTCCCACATTGTCAATTCCTTATTTCAATTCAATTTCTAATTAGTAATTAATATGAAAAAGGGAAAAATTAAATAAATAATAAATTAAAATTAAAAATGGATTGAAACGTTTCGTTTTGTTAAGGGGAGCCAGGGTTCCAAAGAAGTACACATCACACAAGACTCGTTCTCTTCTTCTCTGGCCAAAGAAATCGGCAGCTTCACCGCCGTCACCGCCGCCATTCGTACCATAAACTCCAACTACATATATCAATTCCTTCGTCTTAACCCTCTCAACACGAATCCAAAAATGTTTTTTTCATCAATCCCAATTCATGTATTCTAAATCTACCAGAAACGCATAAACCCTAATTATTTGAGAATGAAAATTAAATGACGATGAAGGAACTTCATGCTACGCCTCCATGGGGGAAAGATTCATCAGGTCCTAAGTTATGGCACAGTGTCAGAAAACGATGAAACGGTGAGTAATGAACCAATCTTGACGGCGGCGGTAGAGGTGAAGATACACTCTCCGATGAAAATTAAACTCTAAGTCCAGGTACCTCTCTTTGTTTTCTTCTATTGTTCTGATTTCGTTTCTTCTTCTTGTTTTCTTCTTCTTCGCCTGCTTTTCTTTCTTCTTGTGTGCTCTGATTCTTGTTGTGTGTCTGTTCGTTATACAAAGTAGGAGTTGAGATTGTGAGGTCGAGTATTGACTGGCTTGCCGTGAGGGAGATTGGAGCGCACGTTGTAGTTTTGGTGAAGATTAGAGCTATTATGTTGAAGTAGAGAATGGTGCGGTAGTGAGGAACGAGAGAGAGAGAGAGAGAGAGAGGGTCGAAGATATGGATTCAGAGGTTGCCATTGAATGAAGGTGAAGATGAATCGGCGAGTTCTTATGATTTTCTCTATGTTGAATCGTACCTCCTCCTTCTCTTTTCTCCTTTTCAATCTGTTATGCCTCCCTTCTTCCAGAAGTTTTGTTAGAGATTGTTTTTGATTCTGTTAACCGTTAGAGAACAGTTCAGTTAGAGGTTGTTAGAGGATATTATGAAGTTAGTTAGAGTTTGGTTAACATTTTTTTCTTCGATTAGGCTTGGTCATAGTTAGGGGGTTGGAAGAGTCAGGCAGAATTCGGTTAGGCGGTTGTCATTCTGTTTGGTTATTGTTATAGAAGATAGGAAATGGTTTTGACAGTTGGAAGTTGGTTATTTTGTTTGTGAATTCTGTTTTGGTTTTTTTAGTCTTCTATTACAGGTTATGGAGAATATGGTTAGGGAGAAGGGTTGTTTGGAATTGGTTACTTGGTTAAATTCTAAACTGGTTTTCTGTATTACTTTATGCAGGTTTTTGTGGTTAACTGCTTTTGAAAATTGCAGGACTGGTTGTGGAACATTTGCTCTGAATTTTGACGGAACTAGTTTTTTGAATGTGTGCAGGCTGAGTTTGAGTCGTAGCTTAATGTTGATGAATATGGGAAGTTGTTGAACTCCTGGAAGAAACATGAAGATAGGTGGAGAAAATCTTGGGAATAACATGGAACATTAACAAGATGAAGTCATGATAGAGCCTAGGATGAAACTTAAGTCCAAACCAAATTTTGTGTAATTTTCTTGATCATGTAATGTAATTGGATGAAACTCAGATGTTGTATGTATTTGGAATTTAGCTTTGTGATCCGAACTTGATTGAGATACCATGCTTTGAAATGGTTTTTTGTAATGGAGACTTGATTTCAAATTTGAATTGCTTTCCCTCCATTACGCTTGTAACTTGAATGAAACAAACAAAAATTTAAATGAAACTTTGTCCCAAAATTTAACTTTCCCAAATTGACGTTGAACTTTATCATGGGACGCCTTGCTTCAAAACTTGAATCCAATTTGACATTTCACAAAGAATTGAGTCTGAATCCATTTATGTGTCATGCCTAGATTTGAATGACAGGAGATGAATTAAGTGAACGTGAAGATGACAACTTGAACTACATGAATTTTCCAATCTTATCTTGAATCAACCATTAAAAATCACGAAATTTGGATCTTGAACCAATATTAATCTTGAACACAGTTAGAAATTTCAATGAATCCAGATTGGCATCTCATTTCTCTTGAACCCTAGTAAACTTGTAATCGAAGCAATAATTGTTTGAAATAATGATGAAGTTTTGAACTCAACGAACCCACAACTTCATATTTTGTACCATGGCTTGCATTTTGCAATCCAATCCATACTACATATTGACTTTATGGATGACAACATTACCTTGAGAACGCCTTGAAGTATAAAAAGAAACGTAATATGAAGCTCAATGAACCTCAGTCGATAAGTACTACAAATTCGAACATAGAAGATGTGAATCCCTAATACACATGTGTTTGATGAATTCTTAATGGAGGATGATCTTGTAGCTTGATGAAGAAAACAATCCACAACATCCATGGACACAAAACCCTAATTCCGCAATTTCACTACCTTGAAAAATAACCAGAAGAATCATACTCTATTTGAACATATACACCTTAGCTAGTTGATAAAACCCTAATCCTGAAGGTTCTCGACCCCTTGCGAAATTATGTTGTTAGCGAATGTATGCAATGTTAAAAGACCTAATGGAGATATGTACATGAGAAAAGTGCGACAATGCATAAACCAGACAAAAGTAGAAGGATAGGACAAATTTGGGGTATTACACCTCCGGCGCGGGAGCAGCATACAGCCTTCTGACTAGCCGAAGTAAACCCTAGGCCGAAGTTGTCTAATTTGAAAGGAAAGTCTGGAAGCTTCCCCCAAATTGTGCTTCCTCCTTCTTCAATCACAACCTTTGCATATTTGAGAGACGACATCCGAGGCACAGGTCTTATAACTGTAGGTACAGGGGACACTGTCTTGGTCGCTGCTACTTCAGGAGAAACCTCTTCAAAGTGTTGGAAAGGGGTCTCTATGAATTCTCCATCCAATTCTACATAGCGGAAAGAACTTAGATGGCTTATCATGTATTCCTCTTTGCCATGAACAGTTATGATTTTCCCCTGGACTGGGTACTTGAGCATTTGATGCAGAGTAGAAGTGACGGCTCCAGCATTGTGAATCTAGGGTCTTCCCAACAAGCAAGAATAGGAAGGACGGATGTCCATCACATAGAATGTGGAGTTGAAGGTTTCAGTTCCCACTTTAATCGGGATGTCCACCTCCTCGTGGACCATCCTTTTAGAACCATCAAAGGCTCTGACAATGATATTGCTGGGTTTCAGGGTTAATCCTTCACAATCTAGTCTATCCAAGGCTTTCTTCGGCAAGACATTTAAAGACGAACTAGTGTCTACCAGAACGTGTGCTAGGATAGTCCCTCTGCATTCCACCGAGACATGCAAAGCGTCATTATGTTTTCTCCCTTTTGAAGTTAAATCAGCATCGGAGAATCCTAGACCATTGTCAGCTGTTAAGCTAGCTACACATTCCTAGAACTGATCCACGGAGGTTTCCTGTGGCACGTGGGTCGTCTTCAAGAATCTTATCAAAGCTTTAGCATGAGCCTCTGAACAAAGCAGCAGGGCCAACATAGAAATCTTTGAGGGGGTTTACCCCAGTTGTTCCACAACATCATAATCACTTTTCTTGATTATTTTCAAAATCTCTTCCATTTCTTTTTGAGAAGTCTCAGGGATGACCAATGGTTGAGCCCTCGTCCTGACAGGCTCTTCTTGGATCCCTTTCCCTCTATCATCAGCAACAGCAGAGGAGACAACCATAGGAGTTACAATTTCTTCAATAATTGGAGTTCTCGCAGATATGTTTACCGGTGCAGGGGTAACCTTAGGAGCAGCTGAGGGTCCAAAGATTGCCTTTGGAGGGGCAATCTCTGGAGAGAAAATTCTTCCATTGCGGGTGATTTTTCTCGTTCCAGCAATGTATCCAATGTCGGAAGTCTCTTCATCAGAATTCTATTCAGTTGATTCAATTTGCTTAATACCGTGGTAGTATATTTCTCCACCATAGTTCCACGGTACTGATCTGTCAGACTTGTACGGGACGGGCCTGGGCATGGTTATCTTCAAAGGTACAGTCTTCGGAGCCGATGTAATCTTAACAGGTCTTTTAGAGACCTTGGAAAGATTGGCGGATATGGTTATTATTGAAACATCATTGACAGGAGTCGGAGTAACATGAGTCTTTTCAAAAAGGATTTTTTGGTTATCCATTAGGCGTTGGATGCCTAACTGCAAAAATGGACAGTCGGTTGGTAAGGATGAACAAAGGCAGCAATCTTCTTCACAACCTGGGAAAATCCCAGCCTTCAGCAAATTCAACTTGATTATCGGTACCAGAGTCATCAAAATCATCAATAGTAGCAACAAACAGATCCTCTTCAACAGCATGGGCATTGTGGCCATGTCTTGGCATTGAAGCAGAGATCACATTCGGCTTTTCAGGGGCGTCAAATTCAACTTCTTTAGCGTCTATCAAATCCTGAATCTTGTTCTTGAGGGCCCAACAATTGTTGGTGTCGTGCCCCAGACTGTCTGAATGATAAGCACACTTGGCGTTCGAATGGTAGTACGGAGAAGCAGTATTCGGGTTCTTCGGAGCCTCTTTCAAAGTTGCAAGTTTTAACTTCAAGAGATGGGGTAGAACCTGAGCAGGAGTTATGTTTATCTGGGTGAATTATCGTACAGGCCTTTCCACCCTTGTTTGGTTGGTTCTTGGTTGATTGTTTCTGGGCTGATCAGCTGCAGACTTCTGAATCATTACGGCCCCCACCGCTGGCCGACGCTCAACTCTTCCTTGACCTCTTTGGGAGTAGACAACTGATACTTCCTTCTTTGCTGGAAAAGTCTTTTTGATGGCAGCGGAAGCAGATGCATCTTTCTAAATTTTCCCGCTTTTTATGTCGGCTTCAACTTTCTCACTAGTTAGAATCAACTCAGTGAACCCTGTCGAAGAGCTTCCTATCAGGTGATTAAAGAAATGACCTGACAGCATCCCCAAGAACATATCAACTAGCTCTCTTTCTGATAAAGGTGGTTGCACCCTTCCTGCCAAGTCTCTCCATTTCTGGGCATACTCTTTGAAACCTTCATTTGAGACCATGCCCATACTCTGTAATTGAGTACGAGTTAGTGCTAAGTCCGTATTATATTGATACTGTTTGTAGAAGGCGGCTGCCAAATCTTCCCAATTATGCACATCTGCTCTCTCCAACTGGTAGAACCAATCCAACTATGTTCCCGAAAGACTGTCCTGGAAAAAGTGGACCCATAGGTCCTTGTCAGAAGAATGTGGTTGAATTTTCCTGACATAAGATCGTAGGTGCATCTTTGGGCAAGACACCCCATCGTACTTAGAAAACAGTGGCACTTTGAACTTAGGATGGATTACAATTCCAGAGACCAGCCCTAATTCCTCAAAATCTAGCCCCAGAACCCTCTGTATCTCCATGGAAGTTAGACGCTCTTCCAAGTTCTTGTATTTGTCATCGGCCAGAGGATACTGTTGTTCAAAGTAATCCTCATCCTCTTCTTCTTCAGCTTCAGACTCAGATGGCACTGCAGCTCCTTTACCCTTTCATTCCCCCTCTTCAGATGTTGATGGGAATTCCAAAGTTTGTCTGGCTTGACCTTCAAGTCTTCTACCCATAAGAACCACACCAGCTCTCTTCTTTTTATTTTTATCTTTTTCCTTCTCTAGCAAAGTCTTGAGCTCCTCCTGCCCCTTTGCCAAGGTCAGAAGTAGCTGTTGAAATTGTTAATTCTGAGCTTGCAAATCTTTGACCATTTGTTCAATATCCATCTTGCTGAAATAAACAGCAGAGAGATGAGGAAACTTGGTATGAAGACATGTTTATGCATATGATGAATGATATGTATTCATGTAATGCATTCAAGGATTCAGAAATTCAAATTTGTTTTAAACAAAAAAGAAACACACGTCATATTAATAAGATAGAATTTGTTAGTACATCAATGCCCCATGGGAAAAAATAATACAAAATTCTAAGGTAAAAAGACGTTGCGCATCCTCTTTGGTGCAATGTAGGTGTTGAGAGTCTGCTCTTTGTGAAGTTGACAAGTGAGTTCTAAAACCTTCTTCTCGCTTGCGTAGAATTGGGCTTCAAAAGTATCACGCTCTCCCTTGAGTTGTATCCAACTCCTTTGCAGATCTTCGAGTGATGTTGGCATGTCAGGGTGTTGGAGGGTGTATGGAACCTTTCCTTCCATAACAGGCTCTATAATCACAGGGAGAATGGAGGGGTAAGGCATCATAAGACTTTGTGCGCGGGTTCATACCCACTTGAGGTAAGGCTCAAGGGGGATGGAATTCTTGTGTCCCAAGGTCTTACTATCTACCTCGTTTCGCATCCTCCAAGCTCGGATGAACCTTTGTCGAAGTCCTTGATCGTCACTGTCGAAGTCAAAAACCAAGTCTGGAATCAGCATGTCATGTGGGCCATCCCTTCGGGCATACCCAAACTATCTCAGAGCCAAGCAGGGGTTGTAGGTGATGCCTCCCGTAATGCCAAGTAGAGGGACATTAGGGAATTCCCCACAATGGTCGATGATGATAACATTTTCTCTGGATCGAGAACACCAATGGACATCTGAATGTGTAAGAGTCATCAATCGTTGTGACCACCTCAAGCCTTGCTCATTCTTCAAGACTGATTGGGGAAGATGAGAAATAAACCATCTTTCCAGTAGAGGAGTGCAACACATGAGAACACCTCTTTTCCTCATTGTTCAAGTGTGAAAAGAGTGGAGGATATCCCCAAGTAATGTAGGCATCGGGTTGCGAGCCATGAAGATTTTGACAGCATTGACATCTATAAGTTGATCAGAATTTGGGAACAAGACCAACCCATAAATGAGAAGAGCTACAATCTCCTCAAAAGCTTGCAGGTCTAGAGAATTCCAGCATTCTTGAGCTTTCTCAAACAGGAATTTGCCAAGAAACCCTTGACACCACTTTTGGTTTCCTAATGACTTGTGATATCTGATGGTTGCAAGTGCAAGGCTTGAGCAACATCTTCAGGCTTTGGATCTCTTTCTGTACCGTTGAAAGGTAGTTGATGGAGAATAGGAATCCTCAGGAGTTGAGAAAATTCCTCCAAAGTAGGCACAAGTTGGTAGTCAGGAAATGTGAAGCAGTGGTGTAGGGGGTCAAAGAACTGGAAGAGAACTTTCACCATATCCTCCTCAGTGTTGGTGTTGACCAAGTTGAGTAGACGACCATGTCTCTCAGTGAATGAAGATTTCTCAGGAATCCTTGAAGCTAGCTTCTTGAGTTGTGGAGGAATTCTTACAAGGTTGACTTGGACAGTTTTCCTGCGAAGTGAATCCATAACCTACAAAACATAAACAAAGATGAAAATCCAAAATCCTTGAAATGGTTAGTGGATGTATATGATGCTTCATGATGTCCATGATGTTATGCACAAGTATAAATGTACAAAAAAATCACACAAGTTCTTAGTTTTAGGCTTGCATGGGGTTTCATAGGTAAGTACCCTCTTGAAGTTTAGTTGGCTCAACCTGTCCTAGAAATAGTAATCGGGTTCTAAGGAGCTCAATCTCACTGGATTGTTTTTTGTGTTCATTGTTTCAGTTTAGCCACTTTACTGGCGATCGAAATATTCCAAGAAAACAACCCTCAATGAGTGTAGTATCGAGTATCTACCAACTTCGGACTGCACCAAAGCCGGTCAACTCACTACATCCTAAAAGGCCAAGATGGTCAAGTAAAGGTTCTAAAATTCCATTAGTGCTTCATGACATCACTCAGCGGCCCCGTATTCTCTTTGATTGACTCAAAGGATACCGGTACCCACAAATATGTCACACTAACATGGCTATTTCTTAGACCGTGTCGGTATACCCCGTACAGTTTCCACAACGTATTGCTATTTACCTATGAATGTTTTCCCAAATCCGGGTGGAGGATTCAAACCCAAACAATAGAACCAAAGTGTAAAGCAAAAAAGTCAAGCAAGATAAGCATGTAAAGGTGATCTAAACCCTAAGGTAACCCCAATTTAAGATTATCCCCAGCAGAGTCGCCAGTTCTGTGATACGGTGGGAGAACTGACTTGAGGTTTTGCGTTTGTGTTCGCAAATGTTTTGGTTTAGCAAGAGTCGCCACCGACTTTTATTTTATCCAAAAGGAAAGGTCAAAAAGCACAGGAAAGACCTTTGAGATGTTTTCTTGAGTTCGGGGGGTAGATTATGAAAAGGGAAGGTGCTAGCACCCTTTTCATCCATGGTTATCCATGGGTTCTTAGTTACTTGTTTAGATCACTTGCTTTGCTTTTCCAATTGTTTGAAATGGTGCTTTGTATGGTTTTGAAAGCATTTTAAAAAGAGGCCATCGTTTTGGCAATCTTTGTAATGATTCTTGTTTGAAGAATGTATACAAAGATGTTTGTCTTTTGAAAAATGTTTCAATGTTTTGAAAGTTGTTTGGAAATTGTTTTGAAATGTGTGTTATAGTTTGAAATTAGCAAGGATGGTTTGCAAGAGATCAAGTAACTAGGAGTTGTCTACCCTACTCAAAAGTCTTTCCTACACATTTTTAACCCTTTGACATTGTTGTTTTACCATTTCATTTGGTAAACAACCTTATCTTTAGATGTTAAACGAGATAGGCGTGGGTCATCGTATGACCATGATAACAATGGTGCCAAGTATCTTAGCAAGTTTTAGGGACTAAGATCATTTGTTTTTAGGCAACATTTTGATAGCGTCATCGAGGGACTATGATCTTTTGTTTTGTTTGATTTTGCCAAGATACCTAGCATGCATACTGTTGTACCCCAAAATTTGTCCTCCCATATTCTTCAAGAAATTGCCAAGTCAAGCTTCAAAATCTCCCCAAGGGTTGCACAGTTCAAGGGCCTCCTAACAGTCAAAATTAGGGTTTTGGTTCTGACAAAGTAAATGAGGTTTCCAAGGGTCCAATCAAGTCCCACATGCCTATAAATATGGTCAAGCATCCTCATACCAAGTTTCAAGACTTTCAGCACAAAATTGCACAGTCAAAAACCCTAATTGCACTACAGTCAACTGTAGGGGCAAAATGGTCATTTGACAGTCAAAAGTTCAAATTTTTGATCAACATCTCATTTTGAAGCCACAAACATCATTTGATCAATGCTTGATCATGATTCTCAAAGCTTGACTCAAAAATCATCAAGATGCAAAAGTTTCCATATTTGGACAGTTGAAAAAGTCAACTGTAACTTGACCAGGGCATAACTTTCACATGGATTATCAAAAAAATTCCATCCAAAGCTCATTTTGAAGAGAAAGACATTTCCTACAACTCCTCTTCATACTTCAAGTCCAAGAAATGCTCTCACAAAAAGTTATCAATTTCAACATTATAGGTCATTTTCAAAAGTCAACAAAAAGGGACTTTAAGTCAAAGTCCATAACTTGAGATTGGTAAATCAAAATGACATGGAACCAAAGACATTGGTTAGAGGACTCAAAGACCTTTCCAAAATGTCCAAGAACATGAGCAAAGCTTAAAAATTGAGCAAGTTATGCGTTGTGGAAGTTGGGAAATTTTTGGATATTTTGAAAAGTCAACATTGATTCAAATGACCTAAAAATGCTAATGGGCCTCTTGTTCTTCCACAATTCATCACCCAAGGCATGTGCACGACCATGTGGCCCAAAGGGAAGTTTTTATCATTTTTATTTTATTTATTTGGATTTTTAATTATCAATAATTCATTTAATTAAAATAAATACATGAAAAATACTAAACCTAGGTTTTTAAATCTTTTTATGCATAATATATACTCAATATTTCGTGCATAGCTAGATTTGGAAAGAATCAATATGATTTGTCATGATTTGGTAGAAGTTTGCATGAAAAAGATTTGAAAGCTAATGCCATAAAAATCAAATATTTGTTTCATCAATTCATGGATTTCTTTTGATCCAATTCTTAACCTAATCACTCATATACATATACACATGCTAACCCTCGTGCCCATTACCTGAAGGCTGCGCTATAGACCAAGAACCACACTTGAATTTTTTGCCTAAAATTTGAAAATTGATAACTAGGTTTTAGTTTGATTCAAGCCAAAAGAACCATTCCATCACCTTCCTGGGATATCAAGGAAGGTTTTCAAATCAAGAACATCAACTCTAACGCCTTGAATCGGTATACAGAAGTCAATTTTTTCTCATAAAAATGCATATTCGTGTTTTGCTTTTGAGACATTCTCATAGCATTTTGTTTATATATTCATACTAAGCGATGTGTTCTGAAGCTAACCCTATATTTTAATTGCGTTTTTATGCACTATTGGAGAATCTGCCATTGTTGTCTTTTAGGGTTTTGCAAGCTTTGAATTGGGCGTTTCCAGATAGGGTAAAATTAGCACACCATAATGCCATGAACGAAACAAGCGTGCTTGGACGATCAAAACGGAACCCTCGCGCCTAATTTATGAGGCCCCAGGGGCTAATCGCTATTTTCCAATAGGGTGTCTATAGGGACGGTTCAAAACCGTTGCTGATTGTGTTTTTGTTTCAGGAAAAAATAAAGCCATGAATAAGATGACTATGTGGCTAGCAGCGATTGGTCTATTTGAAATTTCGCGCTAATTCTCCACTAACGCGTTGTTTCATTTTATAAATATTGTTTGTTATTTAATATACAGAAAACGTGAATAGAGCAGTTGGCAAGGCGTGTACATTGGTGAACCACAGGACCTGGGTTCGATCCCAGGTCCCCTCCCTTTCCATATTATTATTTTTCTAACGTTGCTTGTGTGTAGCTCGTTCCCAGAATCCCAGTGTACACTCTATAGTCCCAGAGCGCCACATGTCCACCAAGATCAAACCCAAGGCCAGGATTCAGGGCATATGGTGTGCCTCAGTCAAAGGTGTCACACGCTGGCATGAGAAGTCAGACAAGGCCTTAAACAAATGGGCCCAAATTGCTAAGCAAAACCTCCTATTTGGGGACTGAACCCCTTAGGTTTGCAATACTTTTTTTCATTCTTTTTTTTTATTTCAATTATTATTCCTTTTTATTAATTCTTGTAATTTAAATATTTTCATAAAAAGTATAAAAACAATATAAAAATCAGAAAAAGACAAAAATAAATATTTTTATTTAATATTTTAATATTTTGTAAATAAACATCCTTAATTGATTTTAGTGTTAAAATAGGTTTAAATCTTAATGTTTTTTTTAATAAAACCTAAAATTGGTAGAATTAGGGTTTTCAAGCATTTTTCATCCTTTTTTTTATTTTACTATATTAATTATTAATTCTTAATTAGTTATTTTTATAAATCAAGTTGCAATTAATTAATTAGACTTAATTTTAGATAATTGTCATATTTTTCTTAATAAATAAAAAAATTGTAGAATTAGGTTTTTAATTTCATTAAATTCTCATAAATACCAAAATCTCAAAGAATAACTTCCTTTCATTTTAATTTTAATTAATATAATAATTTAATTTAATTTCGTTAGAAAAGGGTCCAACGCCCTCGTTTCCAATCTTATTTCAATCCGCGCATTTTTATTTTATGTCATATAATTTTATGTACCTCTCCCAAGGCCTTGTAAACTCGGACATTTTAATCTTTCGCACTTTACTTTACTTATTTATTTTCTGTCAAATCGGGTTCTGGAAATTTTGGCGATGTGGACCCGCGCCTTTTGTAATAGCTTAGAACTTTTATTTCCCGCAATTCTTTTTAACTGTTAAATAATGGCATGCAAGAATGAATGGACAAAAATAAAAACAAACGCATAGATCACTTTGACATGAACAAGATAAATGCAATGAATCTGACACACAAGTCACACACCACCCCTAGGGTACGCCTCACTGTTGCCTTGCCTCGAAAGGTGATCGTCGAGTAGAGGATGTTTTAGTAAGTCCTCATGATCCGGGAACCTGGCATGAGGGTAGCTTCTAAGGTGTCTTCCTATTGCTCCGGTGATCACCATGTCCCGAACCTTCGAATTGACCCGAACACCTCCAACGGTGGTGCTACCTATCTCTCAATGGTGGGATGGCACTACTTTTAAGGACATTTACACAGACGAATTCCTTAGGGTAGGTAGGTTCTCGTAGATACTTGCTCTAATTTCAAAACAAATTCAAAAATACTTTTCACACCAACACATTTTCAAAAAGCTTTCGAAAGCATTTTTTCAAACACTCTTGAGGACCGATACAAGAGTCGAACTGGAATTTTCAAAGAAACTTTTTTAAAACCCACATTGAAAAGCAAACAAACCATTTTTGAAAACACAATGAGCAAGTATCTAAGAGCCCATGGATAACCATGGATAGAAAGGGTGCTAACACCTTCCCTTTCTATAACCTACCTCCCGAACCGAGAGCAATCTCTATAAGGAATTTTTATGTGCTTTTGTCCTTTCCATTTGGAGAAAATAAAAGACGGTGGCGACTCTTACTTACCGCGACATTTCGCGAACCAGCGTTAAACAGTCAGTTCCAGATCCACCGATCACAGAACTGGCGACTCTGTTGGGGACCTAAACTTAAAGTGAGGTGTACCTTAGGGTTAGTTCATAACTGTGTTTTCAATTGTATTGACTTGCTTGCTTTACTATTGTGGGTTGCATGGGAGTTACGTAGATCCTAACCCGGATTTAGGGATACCCTGTTTAGGTAGCATAAGCTGTGAGGGACCTGTCCGGCGTAGACCGACACGGGTGAAACAGTGGCTACGTTGGTGTGGCACCTTGGTCTGTACCGATATCCCCTGTGTCGCAACGAGGAGAATATGGGTCTTCTGAGGAGTCATTAAGCACCAACAACCTTAGAACCTTAAATGACACAACTTGTCCATTAGAACAGTAGCAGTATGCTACGCCCATTGAGGCTAAACTCTCGTGATGGTTCTGGCCGCAAGAAAAGATTGCGATGCTGGAGTTATGACCGATTGAGGGTAGTCAATGATATTGGGATCCTCTAAGAACCCGGTTACTTTGATAGGACAGGTATGAACCAACAAATTGAAAGAGGGTAGTACCTAGACCTCATGCTGGCCTAAACTTTAAGGGCTTGCCCTGTGTGACTTGTGTGCCTTACCATGTTTGCCTTTGTATCTATTTGTGGTGTGCTTTATCATAACATCATAACATCATGAGCATTGCATGCATCCTGTATGAGGATTGACCATTTCAAAGACAAGAGGGTTTCACCTTTGCTCTGTTTTGTAGGACATCATGATGCTTGTGCGAAGGAATACTATCCGGTTCAACTTTGTTCATTCACCTGAGTTGCTTGAAGAGTTGGTTAGCAGAATTCCAAATACCACTTCCTTCATTCAGAGGCATGGTTCTCTTCTCAGTTTAGTCACTGCAAAGCGGGATCAACAGTTGATGAGTGTTCTGACCCAGTTCTATGACCCTCTGTACCAGTGCTTCACCTTTCAAGACTTCCAGCTGGTCCCTACCCTGGAAGAGTTCTCTGATTTGCTTGGTATCCCTATCTTGGATCAGACTCCCTTCACTGGTTGGGAAAAGACCCTCAGGCTTGAGGATGTGGCTGCAGCTCTTCCCTTGACACATCAAGAGGTAACAGACAACTGGGTGACTAGAAGCGGAGTTAAGGGTTTCCTGGCCAAGTTTCTGATTGGTAAGGCTAACAGCTTCTGGAATGACCTGGACTTTAGGGCATATGAAGACATCTTAGCTCTCTTAATATATGGGCTAGTCTTGTTTCCTAATCCTGACAACTTCATCAATATCACTGCCATAAGGATCTTTATGTCTCAGAATCCCGTGCCCACTCTCTTGGGTGACATCTTGCAACAACTTCATGCTCGTACTACCCGAAGACGAGGAACCCTATGGTGTTGTATCCCTTTGTTGGTGAGGTGGTTTATTTCGCACCTCCCTAAGTTCGTACTGAAGAACCAAGAAGGAAGAGGTTGGGCTCATAGGTTAATGTCTCTCACCGACAAAGACATCATCTGGACTTGCAGAGGTTTGGATGAGATAGCTATTATTGATCGATGCGGGGAATACCCTAATGTTCCTCTGATTGGTACCCAAGGAGGAATCTCTTACAATCCATGTCTAGCGCTCCGTCAGTTTGGAAGAGCCAGAAGAGCAGGGCCTCATGAAATGTTGGTGCCTCACATCAATTTTGAGTTTCAGGTGGATAGTGACGAGCTGCATCGTAGGTTCATCAAGGCTTGGGATAAGGTTCATAAAGCTGACCCACAAGAGTTGGGGCCAAAGACTTCTTTACCTATGGAAGCCTACTACAAATGGGTTCGCATCCGTGCTCAGAAGTTAGGTATGTCGTATGAAGCTGTCAGACCCGTCATTCTTGAGTGTCCTGACAAAGATGGTGTTCCTCCAACTGTCCTTCCTCCTCAGATACCTACTGATTATGAGACATTAAAGAGGTCTTGGTCGCAACTGCGAGAAGAACGGGATTCTTACCGGGAAAAGTTCAACGAGCAGGAATTAAAGATCCAGAAGCTGACGAAGCAGTTGGAGAATGAGAGAGCTCTGAATGCCTACATCCGTACTGAGAAGAGGAGACCATGGGATCAATAAGGAGCTCTGGATGTTCTTTTACAATTTTATTTCCCTTTTCAGTATTTCCTTTCATGTAACGCCTAAGGGCAACCTGTTAAATAATTTCAGTTTCAAAGTTGAATCTAATGAAGTGTGTTCCTTTTTGTTTACAAAGTTGATTCCCGGTTGTCTTTGAAAACATAAATCATACGCATTCCATTCATCATGTGCATAGCAGGTTTTCTTCTTTTCAGGTTGCTTACCATTCTTCGCTGTTTATTTCAGCATCATGAATCCCGACTCGTCATCAACTGAGATGTCCATCAAAGCTCTTCAGGCGCAGAATGCGCAATTTCAGGAATTAATCATGGGTTTGGCTCAGGGCCAAGAGGAGTTGAAGGCTCTGCTCCTGAAGAAGGAGAAGAAGAAGAAGAGAAGAACTGTTATGTTCAACTCGGGCCGAAGGTTTGGCAACACTCTGCAGAATGAAGAGGCTGGTTCTTCTATTGGCAAGGGTACTCCTCAAGCGGAAAAAGGTCCTAGTCCGGTAGTCTCCGACAACGAGACTGATTTTAATGAAGAGCAATATCCTCCGGCAGAAGACAGATACAAACAGTTGGAGGATAGGCTGAATGCTATGGAGATACAACAGGTACCTGGGCTGGATTTTGGAGATTTGGGTTTGTCTACCGGTGTGATTATTCCTCGTAAGTTCAAAGCATCATCTTTCACTAAGTACGACGGGGCGTCTTGTCCCAAGCTACATCTCAGGTCCTATGTTCGGAAGATTCAACCGTACTCAGTGGATAAGAATTTGTGGATCCACTTCTTCCAGGAGAGTCTTTCAGGGACTCATCTCGAATGGTTCTATCAGCTGGATGGGACCAAGGTTCGTAACTGGGAGGAGTTGGCTACTGCTTTCTATAAGCAGTATCAATATAATGCCGACCTTGCCCCTACACGTACCCAACTCCAAGGTATGTCGTTAGGTTCAAGTGAAGGTTTTAAAGAGTACGCTCAGAAGTGGAGGGATCTGGCTGGCAGGGTGCAGCCTCCGTTGACTGATCGGGAGTTGGTGGACATGTTCTTGGGGACCCTATCTGGGCCATTTTTCAACCATCTTATCGGTAATTCTTCTGCTGGATTCACTGATCTTATTCTGACTGGAGAGAGAATTGAGGCTGGGTTGAAGTCTGGTAAGATTCCGAAGGGTGCATCGTCTAGTTCTGAGAAGAAACCTTTCAAGAAGGAGGCTAGTGTTGTATATGGCTCTAGAAGACAAGAGAAATCTGAGCGCCGCCAATCTGTCAGTGCGGTAATGATTGCCAAGCCTGTTGCCGCTCCTCGGCCAACCAATCCTCAAAGGGCTGAAAGACCCCGGAGAGAGTTTACCCGTTTGAGCATGACCTTATCGCAGATCTTGCCACAGTTGCTATCCACCGATCTAGTGACTGTCAGAGAGGCACCCAAAGCTGTGAACACTGCCTCCCCCAAGTACAACCCAAAAGCTCGTTGTGCTTACCATTCCGATAGCCCGGGGCATTCCACTGATGACTGTTGGGCATTAAAGAATAAGATGCAAGACCTTATTGACGCGAAAGAGATACAGTTTGAAGCGTCTGAGAGGCCGAATGTGGTGACTGCTCCTATGCCTCAGCATGGGGTAAACGTTGTTGATGAAGAGGTGTACGCTATTTCTGTGGATGATCTAGCCACTCCCTTAATGACTGTCAAGAAGAACCTACTGCTGGCCGGTTTATTTCCGGGTTGCAGTGAGGGTTGCCTGTTCTGTGTTGTTTCCCTATCCGGTTGTCCTTTGCTGAAGTTAGGCGTCTAAAGCCTAATGGATAGCAAGGAGATTCTGTTTAAGAAGTCTGCTGTTCAGTTGGTTCCGGTGGAAGAGGTTTTTGTGGTTACAATCTATAATAATCCAATCAGGGCTCTCCCGAAGAAGCCTGTCCAAATCATGACTGTCGCACCTGTGGTTATTACTGTTCCAGGGCCTCTCCCCTACGTATCTGATAAGGATGTCCCCTGGCACTATGGGGCAGATGTATATGTGAATGGGATCAAACAAGAATTCAACACTGGCGCCAGTATCTGCGATATCACTGGCCCAGCCAAGGTTACCCGCAGTGGCAGGCTCTTCTCGCCTGACATTGCACCGCCCGCTACTCGGAGACCCCTCCTTATAACACCTACAAGTGTACCTGTTCCTGTTTCTGACCAAGTTGTTTCCCCTGCTGCCGAGTCATCCAATGCTCGGGGCAAAGGAATTGAAGATGAGCCTGCCCGGATGGAGGCACCGATACCTATAAATGATGAGGCCTCCCAACAAGAGATGGAGGAGATTCTAAAGATAATAAAAAAGAGTGACTTTAATGTTATGGAACAGCTGGGGCATACGCCCTCCAAGATTTCCATGCTCTCCTTATTGCTATGCCCCGAGGCCCATGCTAAGGCCTTGATCTCATTTCTCAAGACGGCCCATGTGCCACAGGAGACATCTGCAGTCCAGTTCACTGATTGCGTAGCAAATCTGACAGCAGATAATGGCTTGGGTTTCTCAGATGCTGACCTGACTGCAAAGGGAAGAGACCATAATGACGCCCTGCATGTCTCTATTGAATGCAGGGGTACTACTCTGGCACATGTATTGGTGGATACTGGTTCTTCCTTGAATGTTCTACCAAAGAAGGCTTTAGACCGTTTGGATTGTGAAGGCCTGGAATTAAAACCCAGCAATATCATCGTCAGGGCCTTTGACGGTTCAAAAAGGATGGTTCATGGAGAGGTTGACATTCCTATTCGTGTGGGCTCTCAAGTGTTTGACTCTACTTTTTATGTGATGGATATCCGTCCATCTTATTCTTGTCTATTGGGTCGACCTTGGATCCATAAAGCTGGGGCAATAACCTCTACCTTGCACCAGAAGCTGAAATACCCCGTCAGAGGGAAGATCGTCACTGTGCAAGGAGAGGAGGAGTATATGGTGAGCCATTTGAATTCTTTCAGATACATTGAGATGGACGGGGAGTTTATAGAAACCCCCTTTCAGCATTTCGAGGAGGTGCTTCCAATTTCAGCAGCAGCAGAAACAGCGGTCGAAGAGGATGTTCCTTTGAGGATGGCTTCCCTAAAGGATGCCCGAGCTGTGGTTAAAAAAGGTGAATGTGCTAACTGGGGCAGGCTTCCCGACTTTACACAGAAAACTGACAAATTTGGATTGGGTTTTACTGCAGAGGGTCAGAAAGCTATGCGGGAGGCGAAGACCAGAAGACCTCCTGTGTTCATTACAAATCCAGGAGTAAATGTTGTTGGGGAAGACAATGAAGTGGACGAAGCTGAGTTCAATAGTTGGATCTACCCGACGACCGAAGGCGGATTGACCAATTGGATTGTCAAAGACCATACTCCTGTTACTTTTGTTACGCAGTAATAAACTTCTTTGTTTCGTTATTTGTAATAAACAATAAATAAACTCTATGGCCCGGTGTCTTACCCGAGGCACCGTGGCTTCATTTGTGAGGGCATATAAATTGTCATTTCATATATCATAAATGAAAATCTTAGACGTCTTCTCGCATTTCAAATCTTGTGCTCCTTTTCTGTCTTTCCTTCCTTTATATATTTCAAAAACAGTTGTATTTACACACACACTCACTCATACAGGTTCCAATCCACTCTGGATCTCACTGGTAACGACTCTGCTACTGCCAGTTATGACTTTGAAAATCCGATCAACTTAGCCGAAGACGAATGTGAAGATGATTGCGAAGTGCCTGGCGAGCTTGCAAGACTGCTACTTCAGGAAGAGAGGGCAATTCAACCACATGAAGAGCCAGTGGAGATAATAAACTTGGGTACTGATACAGACAGGAAAGAGGTAAAGATTGGTGCCAACCTAGAGCTCAGCGTGAAGCAACGGTTAACTCAGATGCTACATGACAATGTGGAGATCTTTTCCTGGTCCTACGAAGACATGCCCGGGTTGGATACCGATATTGTGGTCCATCACTTGCCAACTAAGGAAGACTGCCCTCCGGTCAAGCAAAAGGTCCGCCGTATGCGTCCAGAGATGTCCGAGAAGATTAAAGTCGAGGTTATGAAACAGTTTGATGTTGGGTTCCTTGCAGTGACGTCTTACCCTCAATGGGTTGCTAATGTGGTGCTGGTACCAAAGAAGGACGGTAAGGTCAGAATGTGTGTTGATTACAGGGATCTGAATAGGGCCAGCCCCAAAGATGACTTCCCATTACCTCACATTGATGTCCTTGTTGACAATACAGCTCAGCATAAGGTGTTCTCTTTCATGGATGGGTTTTCAGGCTATAATCAGATCAAGATGGCACCTGAAGACATGGAGAAGACTACATTTGTTACTCAGTGGGGCACCTTCTGCTACAAGGTCATGCCTTTTGGACTGAAAAATGCTGGGGCAACTTACCAACGTGCCATGGTTGCCTTATTTCATGATATGGTCCATCATGAGATAGAAGTGTATGTTGACGACATGATCGCAAGGTCCCAGACTGAGGAAGAACACCTAGATCATCTGCAGAAATTGTTTGACCGTCTGAAACTGTACAAGCTGAGGTTGAACCCAAACAAGTGCACCTTCGGGGTAAGATCTGGGAAGTTGCTAGGCTTCGTTGTAAGTGATAAGGGCATTCAAGTGGACCCTGCCAAGGTCAAAGCTATTCAAGAGATGCCAGTTCCTAAGACAGAGAAAGAGGTCAGAGGCTTTTTAGGACGCCTGAATTACATTGCTCGGTTTATCTCACACCTAACTGCTACTTGTGAACCAATCTTCAAGCTGCTGAAGAAAGATCAGGTAGTACGTTGGAATGATGAATGTCAGGCTTCTTTTGACAGAATCAAAGAGTATCTCCAAGAACCACCCATCCTTATGCCACCGGTTGAAGGGAGACCTCTGATACTATACCTGACAGTGCTTGACAACTCAATGGGGTGTGTGTTGGGGCAGCATGACGAGTCTGGCCGAAAAGAGCATGCCATTTATTACCTTAGCAAAAAGTTTACCGACTGTGAGACCCGATACTCACTGCTTGAGAAAACTTGCTGCGCTTTGGTATGGGCTGCTCGCCGGCTGAGACAGTATATGTTGACTCACACTACCTTGTTAATCTCAAAGATGGATCCTATAAAGTACATATTCGAAAAGCCCGCTCTGTCTGGGAGAATAGCAAGATGGCAAATGATCTTGACGGAATATGACATTCAATACATGACCCAGAAAGCCATAAAAGGAAGTGTATTGGCAGACCACTTGGCACATCAGGCCGTAGATGACTATCAGTCAATGAACTTTGAGTTTACAGACGAAAGCATCATGATAGTGACTGATTGTGAAGTACCTGGACCGGATGAAGGACCTGAGGAAGGATCCCGATGGTCTATGCACTTTGACGGAGCCTCCAACGCTTTGGGTAACGGCATCGGCGTTGTAATCATATCACCGCAAGGCACTCATACTCCACTTACCGCCCGGCTATGTTTCAACTGTACCAACAACATGGCGGAGTATGAGGCGTTCATCATGGGTCTTCAAGCTGCGATCGACCTAAGGATCAAGTTTCTGAGTGTCTTCGGAGATTCCGCTCTTGTGATCAATCAGATCAAAGGAGAGTGGGATACGAAACATCCGAATCTTATTCCTTACAAAGAATGTGTGTTGACCTTGATCCCCCACTTCACGAAGATAACCTTTGAACACTTTCCGAGAGAAGAGAATCAGTTGGCGGACGCGTTAGCTACAATGTCTTCTATGTTCAAAGTTAAATGGGATAATGAGGCTCCCCGGATCATCATCTGGAAACTGGACGGACCGGCATACTGTTGCGATCTCGAGACTGAATTGGTGACTGAGAAGCCTTGGTACCATGAGGTGAAGAGATATCTGGAAGCTCAGGAATACCCTGAGGGTGCCTCTGTCAATGATAAGAAGTTCCTGAGAAGGTTCGCAGCAAAGTTCTTCCTTAGCAACGGCATCTTATACAAGCGAAACCATGATTCAACCTTACTGCGTTGTGTGGATAAGACTGAAGCAGAAAGGATCATGGAAGAGCTACATGAAGGGACCTTTGGTACAAATTCCAGTGGACATACAATGGCAAAGAAGATCCTTCGAGCAGGGTATTACTGGTCCACAATGGAAGCTGACTGCTACCAACATTCCAGGACATGCCATAAGTGCCAGATTTATGCAGACAAGGTGCATGTTCCTCCAGTTCCTTTGAATGTTCTGACTGCGCCTTGGCCGTTTGCAATGTGGGGCATAGATATGATCGGTGAGATTAAACCAACGACATCTAATGGGCATCGCTTCATCCTAGTGGTGATTGATTGTTTTACAAAGTGGGTTAAAGCAGCTTCCTATGCTACGGTAACCAAGACTGTTGTGGCACGGTTCATTCGGCATAATCTAATCTGTCGGTACGGCGTCCCAGAGAGGATCATTACAGACAACGGTACCAATCTGAATAACAAGATGATTACTGAGCTCTGCGAGCAGTTTAAAATACAACACCACAATTCTTCTCCTTACAGACCGAAGATGAATGGAGCTGTAGAAGCAGCAAATAAAAATATCAAGAAAATCGTGCAGAAGATGACAGTGACTTATAAAGATTGGCACGAGATGTTACCGTTCGCTCTACATGGGTACCGTACCTCAGCCAGGACATCAACCGGGGAAACTCCTTTCTCTTTGGTTTATGGTATGGAGGCAGTCTTACCAATCGAAGTGCAAATACCCTCTCTCCGGATAATGAAGGATGCAGATCTGAGTGAAGATGATTGGATCCAGACACGACTTGATCAGTTAAATCTTATTGATGAAAAGAGGCTTGCTGCTATCTGTCATGGTCAGACGTATCAGAAACGGATGATCAGGGCATTTAACAAAAAGGTCAGACCACAGGAATATCAAGTTGGGGATCTGGTAATCAAGCGAATCATCCTTCCTCAGAGTGATCCAAGGGGCAAATGGACCCCTACATACGAAGGGCCATTTGTGGTTAAGCATGTGTTCTCAGGAGGAGCCATGATTCTAACCAATATGGATGGTGACGACCTTCCTCACCCCGCCAATACAGACATAGTAAAAAGATACTACGCATAAAAAAGACCCGCTAGGCTGACTTGCCTAGGCAAAAATTAGGGCTTCCCGGCGAACCAAAAGGGATGAAATGAAAAAAATCTGTACACCCGGCAAGTCGAAAACCTGAAAAGGCGGCTTGGGCAAAAATGGGTATCCCGGTGGACTGAAAACCCGAAAGGGCGGTCCAGGCAAAAGTTAGGGATAAAGCGTAATACTATGTCTCATTAGATCACCTTGCATCCAGAATCCGGTATCTACATCAAGTTCAGACGACATCGATCAGTCAGCTTCACCTTCAACCAAGGTCATCAAGTGATGAGACGCTCGGAGATATAAAGGCGATAGCAGAGTTGAAACCCAGTGGGATCATTCATTTCACACAGCTGTTTTATTTTCTTTTGTACAAGATTTGTATAAACTCTCTTGTTCGGCGGTGTTCTCTTACTAGGACGTCAGCCTCTTGTACATAAAACGCCTATTTTACAGGCAAATTCAAAATCAATACAAATACACTTTTCAGTTAAAATTGCCAATTGTTTTTCCCTTTTCTGTTTTGTTTTGCGAAAAACGTCCAAGGTTCAATTTGTGATATATGCATTGACAATAATTTGCTAACTCATGAATATTTGCATACGAAACAAAGGATTAATTACAGGTAACATTAGAAACAGGGGCAATAAAAGAGTTGTCTAAGTAATCTAATTGTTCTGTCCTCCAAGGTACCAAGGTAGGTTCAGCTGAAGAACATAACCAATACATCCCAATTCCCCAGAGAGTGTGTCAGCAAATCAATACGCTCTCCCCAAGCAAAGCTACTATCAGTCTTAAGGAAGTTGGGTATCTTCCAGCAAATCTCAGACATTCCCCAGCATCATACACATATTCTTAACAAGCATCCCCGGCAGTCTTGGTCTAAAGATTGTTCCCCGGCGGTATACCAGCATTCAATGGAGCTACTTCCCCGATACAGCTCAAAACTTCCCCAAGAGAGTCCAATCCAGTTCCCCAGGAAAGTTGGAATCCATCTCCCCAAGCAGTAAGCTTATCCCCAGTAGATTCTGGAAGCTTATCCTCGCAGAACACGAACACGTCTCCCGGCTTTATTCAAAGAGTTATTTCCTTACCAGGATATAACTGGGTTATCCTCAGCCAAAAGCCACGGGAAGATCGTTCTCGGCGAAGTCTTCTTATCCCCAGCGAAGTCTATTAACACTTCCAACACAACAATGGTATCCCCAGCAAGTTATTATCAACAACTCAGCAAAGTATCTCTCTCCCCATAGAGTATTGCTTCCCAGCAAGATTGTTAAAGTACTTTCCTCCCCGCAGAGTTATTCCATGCGCCAAGTTTATTCCCCAATGGAGTCATCTTCTCCTACCGGTATTCTTGCAATTATCATCCCCAGCGGAAGCAAAATCTATTCTCCAACATCAGCCCAGGAGTGACTTCCCGGCACCCGTCAAGGATTTACTTTCCTAGACGAAAAATACATTCATAAGCATCGCACTTCCATACATCATTATAGCATGCATAGACGCATCATATCTTACAAATCTCATTTATGTTGAGAACATCATTGCTTGGTCCATATCATGCATTGCATATGACTGACCTTTACCTTTCAGGAAAGATTCAGTTAAATTCTCAATCATATTTCAAGACCTAGACCGGTTCAGTTAATCGACTCCAAAGATTTCTTATCCAGTCAAAGGCCTTCTCTGGTCCAGTTAAATCGACCCCAAACAGATTTTTCTGATAAAGACCTAGTTGAAGACATTCCAAGACCTAGACCAGTTCAGTTAATCGACCCTAAGATTCTCTGTTTCTTATCCAGTCCAAGGCCTTCTCTAGTCCAGTTAAATCGACCCCAAACAGATTTTTCTGATGAAGACTCAGTAGAAGTTATCCAAGGTTTTCCCAATGATTGCTATTGAGGTTGTAATCGCCTATGGTTCTCTCCCCGATACTGCGGAGATGATAAGTCCATCCAAGGTTTTCTCAATGATTGCTATTGAGGTTGTAATCGCCTATGGTTCTCTCCCCGATACTGCGGAGATGGTAATTCCCACCAATATTCTCTCAATGATTGCTATTGAGGTTGTAGTCGCCTATGGTTCTCTCCCCGATCCTGCGGAGGTGGTAATCCCAAGCTTCGCTCAACGATTGCTGTTGAAGTTGAAGTTATCCAAGACTCTCTCAATGATTGTTGTTGAGGTTGTAGTCACCTATTGGTTCTCTCCCCGATCCTGCGGAGGTAGTAATCATCCCAAGATTTTCTCAACGATTGCTGTTGAAGTTAAAGTCACCCAAGGTTCTCTCACCGTTCTTGTTGAGGTAGTAACCATCCCTGGTTCATTCATCACCGTTTGAAGCTCCAGACCCAGCTCCTGTAACCAGTCAGGACACAGCTACACAAAGAATTTGAAGACCAGCTCCCGTAACAGGTCAGGTAATCATTTTTCTTTTGTAGGTATGCAAGTTCTCGCTAAGGAAGCTCTTACGCGATCAACATCCAGATGGCATCTATAAGCCCATCCACCTTCCATCATCTCTTAGCATGGCATCTATAAGCCCATCATCCTATCCATCAATCTCTAAATGGCCTCTATAAGCCCATTCCACCATCACACTGCTACTATGTGAGCGCAAATTTCTGGGCACTCTAGTGTTCAATCATCTTCCACCTTCGGATTACGAAAGGCACGTCAGCCAATCTGCATCCTCAGGTCTAAGAAGATTGAACAGGGGCAACTGTTGTACCCCAAAATTTTCCCTCCCATATTCTTCAAGAAATTGCCAAGTCAAGCTTCAAAATCTCCCCAAGGGTTGTACAGTTCAAGGGCCTCCTAACAGTCAAAATTAGGGTTTTGGTTCTGACAAAGTAAATGAGGTTTCCAAGGGTCCAATCAAGTCCCACATGCCTATAAATATGGTCAAGCATCCTCATACCAAGTTTCAAGACTTTCAGCACAAAATTGCACAGTCAAAAACCCTAATTGCACTACAGTCAACTGTAAGGGCAAAATGGTCATTTGACAGTCAAAAGTTCAAATTTTTGGTCAACATCTCATTTTGAAGCCACAAAAATCATTTTATCAATTCTTGATCATGATTCTCAAAGCTTGACTCAAAAATCATCAAGATGCAAAAGTTTCCATATTTGGACAGTTGAAAAAGTCAACTGTAACTTGACCAGGGCATAACTTTCACATGGATTATCAAAAAAATTCCATCCAAATCTCATTTTGAAGAGAAAGACATTTCCTACAACTCCTCTTCATACTTCAAGTCCAAGAAATGCTCTCACAAAAAGTTATCAATTTCAACATTATAGGTCATTTTCAAAAGTCAACAAAAAGGGACTTTAATTCAAAGGCCATAACTTGAGATTGGTAAATCAAAATGACATGGGACCAAAGACATTGGTTATAGGACTCAAAGACCTTTCCAAAATGTCCAAGAACATGAGCAAAGCTTAAAAATTGAGCAAGTTATGCCTTGTGGAAGTTGGGAAATTTTTGGATATTTTGAAAAGTCAACATTGATTCAAATGACCTAAAAATGCTAATGGGCCTCTTGTTCTTCCACAATTCATCACCCAAGGCATGTGCACGACCATGTGGCCCAAAGGGAAGTTTTTATCATTTTTATTTTATTTATTTGGATTTTTAATTATCAATAATTCATTTAATTAAAATAAATACATGAAAAATACTAAACCTAGGTTTTTAAATCTTTTTATGCATAATATATACTCAATATTTCGTGTATAGCTAGATTTGGAAAGAATCAATATGATTTGTCATGATTTGGTAGAAGTTTGCATGAAAAAGATTTGAAAGCTAATGCCATAAAAATCAAATATTTGTTTCATCAATTCATGGATTTCTTTTGATCCAATTCTTAACCTAATCACTCATATACATATACACATGCTAACCCTCGTGCCCATTAACTGAAGGCTGCGCTATAGACCAAGAACCACACTTGAATTTTTTGCCTAAAATTTGAAAACTGATAACTAGGTTTTAGTTTGATTCAAGCCAAAAGAACCATTCCATCACCTTCCCGGGATATCAAGGAAGGTTTTCAAATCAAGAACATCAACTCTAACGCCTTGAATCGGTATACAGAAGTCAATTTTTTCTCATAAAAATGCATATTCGTGTTTTGATTTTGAGACATTCTCATAGCATTTTGTTTATATATTCATACTAAGCGATGTGTTCTGAAGCTAACCCTATATTTTAATTGCGTTTTTATGCACTATTGGAGAATCTGCCATTGTTGTCTTTTAGGGTTTTGCAAGCTTTGAATTGGGCGTTTCTAGATAGGGTAAAATTAGCACACCATAATGCCATGAACGAAACAAGCGTGCTTGGACGATCAAAACGGAACCCTCGCGCCTAATTTATGAGGCCCCAGGGGCTAATCGCTATTTTCCAATAGGGTGTCTATAGGGACGGTTCAAAACCGTTGCTGATTGTGTTTTTGTTTCAGGAAAAAATAAAGCCATGAAGAAGATGACTATGTGGCTAGCAGCGATTGGTCTATTTGAAATTTCGCGCTAATTCTCCACTAACGCGTTGTTTCATTTTATAAATATTGTTTGTTATTTAATATACAGAAAACGTGAATAAAGCAGTTGGCAAGGCGTGTACATTGGTGAACCACAGGACCTGGGTTCGATCCCAGGTCCCCTCCCTTTTCATATTATTATTTTTCTAACGTTGCTTGTGTGTAGCTCGTTCCCAGAATCCCGGCGTACACTCTATAGTCCCAGAGCGCCACATGTCCACCAAGATCAAACCCAAGGCCAGGATTCAGGGCATATGGTGTGCCTCAGTCAAAGGTGTCACACGCTGGCATGAGAAGTCAGACAAGGCCTTAAACAAATGGGCCCAAATTGCTAAGCAAAACCTCCTATTTGGGGACTGAACCCCTTAGGTTTGCAATACTTTTTTTCATTCTTTTTTTTTATTTCAATTATTATTCCTTTTTATTAATTCTTATAATTTAAATATTTTCATAAAAAGTATAAAAACAATATAAAAATCAGAAAAAGACTAAAATAAATATTTTTATTTAATATTTTAATATTTTGTAAATAAATATCCTTAATTGATTTTAGTGTTAAAATAGGTTTAAATCTTAATGTTTTTTTTAATAAAACCTAAAATTGGTAGAATTAGGGTTTTCAAGCATTTTTCATCCTTTTTTTATTTTACTATATTAATTATTAATTCTTAATTAGTTATTTTTATAAATCAAGTTGCAATTAATTAATTAGACTTAATTTTAGATAATTGTCATATTTTTCTTAATAAATAAAAAAATTGTAGAATTAGGTTTTTAATTTCATTAAATTCTCATAAATACCAAAATCTCAAAGAATAACTTCCTTTCATTTTAATTTTAATTAATATAATAATTTAATTTAATTTCGTTAGAAAAGGGTCCAACGCCCTCGTTTCCAATCTTATTTCAATCCGCGCATTTTTATTTTATGTCATATAATTTTATGTACCTCTCCCAAGGCCTTGTAAACTCGGACATTTTAATCTTTCGCACTTTACTTTACTTATTTATTTTCTATCAAATCGGGTTCTGGAAATTTTGGCGATGTGGACCCGCGCCTTTTGTAATAGCTTAGAACTTTTATTTCCCGCAATTCTTTTTAACTGTTAAATAATGGCATGCAAGAATGAATGGACAAAAATAAAAACAAACGCATAGATCACTTTGACATGAACAAGATAAATACAATGAATCTGACACACAAGTCACACACCACCCCTAGGGTATGCCTCACTGTTGCCTTGCCTCGAAAGGTGATCGTCGAGTAGAGGATGTTTTAGTAAGTCCTCATGATCCGGGAACCTGGCATGAGGGTAGCTTCTAAGGTGTCTTCCTATTGCTCTGGTGATCACCATGTCCCGAACCTTCGAATTGACCCGAACACCTCCAACGGTGGTGCTACCTATCTCTCAATGGTGGGATGACACTACTTTTAAGGACATTTACACAGACGAATTCCTTAGGGTAGGTAGGTTCTCGTAGATACTTGCTCTAATTTCAAAACAAATTCAAAAATACTTTTCACACCAACACATTTTCAAAAAGCTTTCGAAAGCATTTTTTCAAACACTCTTGAGGACCGATACAAGAGTCGAACTGGAATTTTCAAAGAAACTTTTTTAAAACCCACATTGAAAAGCAAACAAACCATTTTTGAAAACACAATGAGCAAGTATCTAAGAGCCCATGGATAACCATGGATAGAAAGGGTGCTAACACCTTCCCTTTCTATAACCTACCTCCCGAACCGAGAGCAATCTCGATAAGGAATTTTTCTGTGCTTTTGTCCTTTCCATTTGGAGAAAATAAAAGACGGTGGCAACTCTTGCTTACCGCGACATTTCGCGAACCAGCGTTAAACAGTCAGTTCCAGATCCACCGATCACACATACCATGGCCATTTTAAGGCAACAAAGTGGATGAAACCCTAGGGGTGCTTGTGTGCAAGGTGTTGTCATTTTCATGACTTTTTATCTTGTATTTAGTCATGCTATTTGTTTTGATTTTTGGTCTTTGCATACAAAACCCTAATTTACTATCATGGTATATCAAAGCAATAAAATGCGTGAAGTAAATCTAGACTATTATAACAATATTATGGAAGGGGGTACAAGTTTGAATAGGGGGGTATTTGCACAAAAATAAAGCCCTAAAACTATTACAACCCAATTGAATTTATACAACAATAAATAAATAAACAAGTATTTAAATACGGAATAAATGTAAATATGCAAGAAATGTTTTTGTATTAATTTTATGTATGAGAAAATAAATTTATTTATGTCTTAAAAATAAGAAAATAAAAATGATTATTTTTGAAAGGGTGAAAACCCTAATTTTGTTTTAAAGAAAATATGCTTTATATTATTTATTTTTTATTCAAGAAAAATAATAATAATATGTACAAAAATGTTAAAAATTAAAATATGTGAGAAAATAATATTTTATATGTACAATATAATAAAATAAAATATTTAAGTATTTTAATATTATTTACAATTTTATTTTTGAAAATAAAGTATATTGTTATTTAATAAACTATTTTTATGCCAAGAAAATAATAAAAATAATAAAATAAAATGTGAAAAATTAAGAAAATATTTTTTTGTGATTTTTAATATTTAGAAAAAATAAATAAAGTCAGAAAATATAAATTGTACAAAAAATATAAGAAATAAAAGAAAATGATCAAGGGGGTGCAAAAAGTAAAAGGGGGTGTGAATAGAAACAAGTCCAATGCGCCAGGCCCATATAAACTTCATCCCTGGCCTTGAGACACCACGCGCGCGCTTCTATTATGCAAATCCTGTTCTCTCTATTACTTGCATGAAATCAAAAACTCACAACATGAAACTTATAGCATTTTAACTCACGATTATAATGATATAAAAAACTTGACCTAACTCTCAAAGACCAGAGAGAATTTTAGTGGCCCTAAATTCTAACCTAGTTTTTTCAGCTACTTCAACTATCAAATACTCCTAGCTCAGTTAATATAAATGAAATCTACGCATATGTACAGCTCAAGGAACTTAAGGACTACATTTTTGCTTCACAAACCTAAGCCTAATGATGCCTAAATAAGGAGATAGAACTTTGAAAATTACCTTGTTCAGTTGAGTTTGGATATGGCAATGTAGCAACTTTGAATGAGGCCTGAAGTTCTTTTGAGCTTGCTTGAAGTTCCCTCGACCTTTCCCAATGCTCAGATTACCTTGAACTTGCCTGAATATCTATGTAGAAGTCAACCTGTAATGCAAGTACAAGCATGATCCAAACTGATTTGCAACTTGAACCAATGTGAAAAATTCCTTGGACAAAAGTGATGATTTGCCATTTTCATTCCGTCGATTCTCCCTAACCATAAATGATCTTTGAGAGTTCTTGGACATTTAGGAAAGCTTGTATCATGCTCTACAATCCATCTTTGAAATGAATTTTTATATTCCACTTGGAACTAGGTGAAAAGTTGCCATGAAGTTAGGTCAAAAATCTGCCTAAACTAGGGTAAAATTTCACTAAGTTAAAAAGTTTATGGATCCTTATTCACAAAATCATAACTTGAGATCCAGCATATTTTTGGAAAACTTTGTGAATCAAAGTTGTAGATTTTGTGGAGGACTAAAACTTTCATGTTGGAAGTTTTCTTTGAATCCAATTGCATCATGGTGAAAAATTTGGGAAAAGTTGGGAAAAAATAAGAAATTTTCATAACTTAGAAAAATTCTAAGTTATGAAAATTTTCAAACTTAAACCCTAATTTCCAAATTTAAGTTTCTTGGTGAACAAGTTTCATGTTTTGACACATATTGATGAAATATGACCCTTGGCACTTGATTTTGACCAAAAAGTCAAAGTTTGACTTTTCAGTATACAGTTGATTTTTGATCAGTTTACTGGGAAATTCATCTGTCAATCCAATGCATTTGAGATATTTTGAACTTTGTGATTAGGTCAAGAGGATGACATTGAGTCCTTTAAACCATGCTTGAACCCGATTTTCCATTGGCTAGGTGAAAAATCAGAAATTGCCCTTCTATAGTCAAAACCCTAATTTTGACCATTTTGCCCTTTTGATGATCTGATCAAATTTCTTGAGGAGTTGTGGTCCAAACTTGATCAAATGGTTCATATGAGCCTATAATGTTGTTATGGATAAAAAATTATGAAGTTTGACTGTAAATTGGCCACAGTTGACTTTTTCCCCAATACAGCTTATTTTTAGGTCAACTGTCCAATTGACTGGGCAAAAATGTGATTCAAAGCTTGAAACTTGGTATGAGCAATCTTAGAGGTACGACATGAAGTATGAAAGTCACATGAGGCATTGAAAGTCCAAAAATCTATGTGCAAACTCAAACCCTAATTTCAAGTCATCAGTGCAAGGAGATGTCTTGAGCTGAGCAAACCCTAATCTGGTCTTGAGTCCAAAGAGTCTTGTGAGGAGAATCTTGATAAAATGAGAGGGCAAATTTTGGGGTACAACAGCATTCATCAGTGAAAATCAGGAATTTGGGTTTTGTAGATTGAGCTTCAAGGGTACCCCATTCCAAGGATCATCAACATCATCTCATGGTCCTCAAGGGTATCTGAGGGTGTCAAATATCTCATCATGCTCACAAGATTTCATTGATTATAGAAAATTTAGATCCATCTGCTCAAAGTCAAACATTGACTTTTGAGATTTTTAGTCAAACATGGACTACTCAAGTTGAATTTCATGAAAATATGGTTGATAAGTGAATTTGATTAAGAGAAATCAAGAAATTAGAGGTTACTTTCAAAAAGGGCAAAGATTCACAAGGTTGAAATTTTTCTAAGTGTCAAAATCCCATGGTCAAATAGCTAACTTCTCAAGCTTGTAACTTCCAATCCAAGTAACAATTTTTCTTGCTCCAAATATCAAATGGAAGATAATGTTTCATACTACAACTTTTTCATAGGGGATGGGTTCCAAAAAATGCATGGTTGAAGAGATATGAGACCATGAAATGGATGATCCATTTGTCTTTGAATGATAAAACACTTAGTGAAAATTCCAAGTATTTTGACCTTGTAAAGTACCTAACTTTATGTTCATTTTTCAACATGATTCCATTTGATTCAAAGAAAGTGGTCAACATGAAAGTTGTAAAGGGTGATCTCATATTTCCAAAATGTCCAAGAGCATGAATTTATCACACTTGAGCAAAGAGTTTCAAAGAAATGAAGTTAGACATCCAAAACTGAATTAAAGGTCCATTTTATGACAAGTTTATATGCAATCTCCATGACTAAGGTACATGATCTTGCTTTTTAGGCCATTTTTCTCCTAAATCTCACCATAATAAGAGATTTACACAGGTCCTTAATGCATTTCACAAGGAGTTTAAGCTTTATCCAAATTTGGTACCATTTATAGAGCATTATGCATAAAGTCACATTTATACTTTGATAAAGTTCACCTTTTGCCAACTCTCTTCTTTCAAGCTTGTAACTTGTTCTAAAGATCACAAACAATCTTAATGATCAGAAGCAACCTTGTAGAGGTTAGAAAAGCATGACAAACCCCTTGATTCACTCCACTTTTCCATCATGATCATACATGCTTTTTTGAGAAATTTCAAACCAAATAGCCAAATCATCCTTCCATGTGAACTAAGCATGATTTCTGCATGTTAGAGAGACCATTTAAAACCTCTATAATCAATGCTCAGAACTAAAACACACCAAAATTTGCATAAAAACTCCATTGTTGCAAGTTTTCAAACCTTAAACTTATATCTCTCAATCTACTCGTGCATTGTTCATTCTAGCACTTCACAAAGCTTATATACATCAAATACAACTCATCCATAACCACTTTGCACATATATAACAACCCAAACTCAACCTCCATCTCCAAAATCTGTATCTTGCACTTTGAATTTGTTATAGAAATTGAGTATGATTCAAAGCAAAGTAAGGACAGCAATAGTTTGAGTGAGGTTCAAGGAAGCTAATAGGACCATTTTCTTGCATATAGAATCATTGAAAGAGACATTGGACCTTGGCTCTAATAGGTAATATTTTTGAACTTTGAACTCATAGTTTAAGCTATCATTTGCATTCATTCTTGATACATTTGTGTTCATATGACTGGTGTGATTTAAAGCCCTATGAAAGTAGGCATTAGTTGAGCTTATACATCATTTAATTTAACTTTGAAAAATGTTAGGTTTTCTGGTTTTTGCTTAAATTCGTGAGCTACACGAAAAATAAATGAAAACTATGATTATATTTGAAATCCTTGCGAAATTATGAGCAAAATGTTATATCAAATGTTTGATTTGGTGCACAAATAAGAGAGTTGCATTTTTGGGAAAAATAAAGTTACAATAACAGTAACGATAACAAGAGGTTGAAGATGAAGTTGAAATTTCAAATTTAAATAATATTTTATTATATTTTTAATTGGATATGTGTTCGTAAATAAATTAGCATTGTGCTCCAACGAAGAGAGTGCTGGTTAAAGATACTCTGCATACACAAGGGAATGAGTTCTATTCATAGTGACCCCCCCCCCCCCCCCTTTGCATTTTCCCCTTTTTTGGTTTTGTTGTGCATTCAGTGATTTGTTTCATATAATATTCAATGTGTGTATAGTCTAGTCACCATGCGTAGAGTGGTGCAGTTGGTAATAATTTTGGCTTGCAGTTCTAAGGGCGTGGGTTCAATACCCTTTGGCCACAAATAATTATTTTTATCACTTTTTTTTGTTCATTATTCTTTCAACTTTCCCTTGATTTTTCTATGATCAAATCAACTCCTTTTGACTTGATTTTTACTATTTATCCCCTCTATTTTGTGAATACATAAAAAATTACCAAAAATATTATTTATTTGACCCATTTTCATTTAATTTAAACTAGTCCTTTTTGTACATTTTTAAAGACTTTTATGATGTTCTTTTGATTGATTCCCTCACTCAATTGATCATTTGTATTTATGGGACTATAATATGCTTTGATTGAGTTTCAGATGATGTTGATAACATGTTTCTTATGATGTTTATACCATGATTAATTGTTGTTTAAGTATGATGAACATGATTGATTAAATGTTTCTTTGTCTTGTTAACTTGTAAATGTTTTTAGGGTTTTTGTTATTACCACATGATGTCTTTAATGTCTTGATGAAGTATTACCATAAATCCAAGGTTGCTAACTCCTTTGTATATATGCATTCTAAACCTTAATTTCATGAACCATGTTGATTTAATCTTTGAACTTTTTCATTATGAATACTTTACACATGCTTACTATGAGTTTGAACCATCTTTGATCATATGTTCATGTGCTCTTAACTTTTGATACCATGATTTCTTTTGATTCTAATCTTGATGTTTGATATAATTAACTTCTTTGATGATTGAGTAAATCATGTATTATGAGTTGTTTGCTTCTTGTAATGTATTTCCTTCATAAATTCATGTTGATCATAAACCATGACATGTTACTTATTGCTTTGATGATTGATTGATCTTTGAGTATGCTTTCATCAAAGTATATTTACATCTTCTTTATTTTGTCACAACTTTTACTTGATAAACTTGTACATTATTGAATTTTATGCATGATAGTAACCTTAGGGCTTCAACTTTATATTACCATGATAAATGATGCATGTTTTTGTTTTGTCTACTTGTGATCTTGACTTTGACTTTCCTTTTTTGAATTTGTGATATGTTCTTAATGTTATGGTGTGAGCACTTGATGCTCTTGTGATTAACACTTGATCATTCCTTTTCTTTGAGCTTGGCTTATTCAACTCCTTCCTCTTGATTCTTGTATATTCATTTGATTATTCATTACTTGTGTGATTTATATGCTCCCTTAAGCTCACTCGGTTCATCTTAATCCTTGATTAGGATTTGAATCAAGATAGACATTATGACTTTAATCCATGCATGACAACATTAGGATAGAAGTTTCCCATTCAATCCCAATCTTAGGTCCACTTTGCATGACAATATTAAGATCTCAAGTCTCCGTTTATACTTTTTTTTTATTTTGTATTACATCTCTTTAAGACTAAAACATTTTCTCAACCAAAAATCCAAAAACACTTAACAAAGTTCAAAACCCTTTCAAAGTTAAAAGTGTGAAGGTGATGAGTGTCTCCTTGGATGTGGGTCCACTTATTATCTCTCTCATAATAAAAGTACAAACCAAATCCAAATCATTTTCCCACTTGGATTTTATCCTTAAAACCTCGTCAAAATAGACATGTTAATTCTATTCTACACAATACAATAACGCGTGACTCTCCAAAGGTCGAGCGAAAAACAATAACTGTTAGAATGTGAACTTAGCATCATCCATAAAAAGCACATAATATACAAACATTTTTAAGAAGAACTACGATGTTTTGATTCCTTTCGAGGATACGTAGGCATGAGGTTGCAAAGCTCAGGCGAACACACTAATAAAAATATTTTCTCTTTCCCAACGAATTTATGCATACATTACCCTTTATCAAGTAAGTTGTAGATATATACACACCCATTTATTAGAATAACAAGAGTGGATCTCATGGAGTACCACGAAGGTGAGGGGTGTTAGTACCTTCCCCTTACGTAATCGACTCCCTTACCCGAGATTTGGTTGTGAGACCATGTTCTTTTCTCATTTTAGAGGTTTTCTCTATATTTTTCTTTCCCTATTTTTGGGATAAATAAAGTTAGGTGGCGACTCTGTTTGTTTTAGGAAGCTTTGTGTATCATTTTTCGTGTAGCTTCAACCCCCTTGTGCTTGAAGTCACTCTTCCAATAATTGACATTAGAGCCTAACTCCTATTAAGGAATTATCATCTCATGAGGAAAAGTGACTTCAATATGTTCACTAAATAAACTCCAATCTTTAATGGGGAAGGATACAATTTGTGGAAAGAGAATATAATTTTTTTCATAGAAGGGATGAATCGTTGTATTTCTAAGGGTGTGAATGAAATTACATTTGTTTTTACGCATGAAGTTAATGGTGATGTAGAAAACAAACCTGAGAAGGGTTAAGCCAACCAATCGATTAGAGCATTAAGTCAATCAATTAGAGCATTAAGCCAATCGATTTAAGCATTAAGCATATCGATTGGAGAAGAGTTAATCAATTAACCAAACAATTAGGACATCATATTAATAACTTACAACAACTCTATATCCAATATTTCCTATTTGGGCATGCTAATCAATTGAGAATGAGTTGGCCAACCGATTGGAGTTTTATGTCAGTTGATTGACTCATTAATCCAGCCATTATATCATTTCCTTTTGGGTTTTTCCAACTCCTATATAAAAGGAGGCTCGCTTCTACTTTATTTTACACCATTTTCCTATGTTTTACATTTTCTTTGGAATTTATCTCTCAAATTTGTTTCTCTCTCTCTCTCTCTCTCTAATAAATATTTTATTTTACTTGATATTTCCTTAGTGCTTGTAAGTGAAGCTTTGCTTGTAAGGAAGAAATATTTGTAAGTGGTCGTGTTGGTCGTTTAAATTCTTAAGAGTGTGATTTTCTTGGGAGATCGAGTTTGGTTTGTGAGATAAATCTGCCATAAAATCTCTAGGGTTAATTTCTTAAGCTTTACTGGAAAAAAACTTTGTTTTGGTTACTGAGATAAGCCATAAATATCTAAATGTTTCATTAGCTTAGTCTGGGATAAAAGTTGTCATTGGTTGGGGATAAGCATGTAAAATTATCAAGATCATATTGCATTAAGGTTCATGGGCATAACCTACAAAATCTCTAAAAGTTTATATTTAAAATCTCAAGAAGACCTCTTGGGGACATGACTAGGCCAACATTTGACCAAACCTGGATAACTATCTGGTGTAAACTTTCTAACCATATCCTTTTAATTTCCGCTATTTACTTTTATTTTTTAATTTTGCTGCAACTTACTCAAACAAAATTACTAACACGATCTTAATAAAAAAGTGTAAAATCAATCATGAATTTTAAATACCACAATTTCACCACCACCACCACCACCACCCTCTTTTGTGCTTGAAGTCACTTGTTGTAACACGGTGGGAGAACTGACTTGGTTGTTTTGTATTTTATCGCAAATGTTGCGGTTTAGCAAGAGTCGCCACCGACTTTTCTTTTATCTAAAAGGAAAGGCTGAAAAGAACAGTAAAGACCTTTAGAGATGTTTTCTTGAGTTCGGGGGGTATATTATGAAAAGGGAAGGTATTATCACCCTTTTCATCCGTAGTTATATATGGGCTCTTAGTTTCTTGCTAGATCACTTACTTTTGTTTGAAAATGTGTTTTGTGTGGTTTTTGAAAGTATTTTGAAAAGGCGTCATCATTTAGGCAAACTTTGTAATGATTCTCGTTCGTAAGAATGTATACAAAGTGTTAATCCTTTGAAAATGTTTTCAAGTTTGAAAGGTGTTTTTTGAAAGTGTTGGTGTTTGTTTTGAAAATAGCAAGGATGTTTTTAGTTTTGAAATTGAGCAAGCAACTAGGAACAATTTACCTACTCAAACGTCTTTCATGTTTATTTCCTCTTTCCTTTGACATTGTTATCTTACCATTGATTTGGTAAGTAACCCTATTTTTGGATGTAAAAGGGACGGGCAAGGGTAATCGTATAGCCATGATTAGCAATGTTGTAAGGTGTATTAGCATTTTCTTTAAAAGACTAAGATCATTTTTGAAAGGAAACTTTGATAGCATCATCGAGGGACTATGATCTTGCATTTTTTTTTTTTGCTAAGATATCCCACATGCATAATATGGCCATTTTATAAGGCAACAGAGTGGATTTACCGTAAGGGTGTATGTGTGCAAGTGTATTGGTTTACATGCTTTATTTGTCTTGTATTAGGGTTTCCTAAGCATTGATTTTATCTTTCCATACAAACCCTAATTACTAGCATTTATATAAAGCGATAAATTGTGGAATTTAAATATCCTATGCTATTACAACGCTTTTGGGGATGGGATATACAAATTACAAATGGGGAATTGCAAGAAATTAAAACTCTAATTATCTATTACAACCATATTGAATTTGAATAAATGTACAAGAAATGAAATGAATATAATGTACAAGTATGAATAGGTAAGGAATGGATTTTTTTTTATATTAAAAGTTTTGATCTAATTAAAATAAAATAATTGAATAGAATAATAAAATTAAAATTAAGTTAATAAAAGAAATTAATTTATTAAAGAAAACAAGTTTTTTTTAAGGTTTTTTTTTGTGAATTTGATTAAATTAGTAAATAAAATTAATTAAATAAAAGTCCTAAGTTCTAAATTGATTTTAATTTACAAGAAAATAGTATAATATAATTAAACCAAAATATTAATTATTAAGAAAGAAATTAATTTATTAAGAAATGTTTTTGTTCTTTTTAGTTTCATAAAACAAAATAAACTAAATAAATGTAAAAAAATAATAAATAAAATATTTTTTGGGTTTTTATTAATGAAAATAATAATAATAATAATAATAATAATAATAATAATAATAATAATAATAATAATAATAATAATATTAATAATAATAATAATAATAAGGGGAAAAAATAAAATAAAAATATAAAATTAAAGTCAGGGGGTTAGAAAGTGAAAAGGGTGTGAATGTTAGCAAAAGGGAGTCCAGACCCAAGTCAGGTTTTTTTTTTGTGAATAAGAAATAATAATAAAAAAGGTGAATGGGCCTGCGCATGGATAAGTAATCAGGGGGTGCAACATAGCAAAAAAAGAAACAAATGAAAAAGTCCAGACCAAGGAGGCCCAAGCGCTTAATTTATGATCCAGTGGGGGAGGCCCTTTGAGGTTCACCATGGGGATAGCTTCCAGGAGTGTTGGATCTGCCTTGTATCATGATCAGATGGTGATGATTGAAGAGTGTACCATACGCGTGTAGAAACTGCCTCCACAGGATCTGTAAAAATAAAATATGAAAAAAAGCAAAAGGGTACCACTAGGGCTCGAACCCAGGTCCCTATAGTCACAGGCACGCGCTTCTACCACTGGGGTGGCTATACATCCGTTTATTAATACAAAACCAAGAATATATATTTGAAACACATTCCTAGGCCTGTATCATCTTCAACCTCGCGCCAGACCATTCAACATGATTTTTCTTGAAATTGTTATCTTTTTCATTTCTCAACCATTTGCAAAAGTATAAACATGAAACTTGCTCCAAATTTCATCACGAATTCAGTCATATAAATAACTAAAGCTATAAATAAAAAATGAACATGAATTTTGAATGGTACCAATTCTGACCTAATTTTTTCAGAAAATTCAACTCTAAAATTTTCACTACTCATGCAACATAAATGAATTCTAAGGACATGGTTAGTTTCAGGACTATAATGTCTACATTTTATCTTCACAAATAGAAACCAAATGATGCCTATATGAAGAGTTCAAAAGTCAGAATACTCACCTTGCAAGAGGGTATCGTGTTTTGAGTTTGAGCAGCTTTCAATGAGTCCTAGTGATTGGGTTAGCTTCCTCAAGTTCCCAGGAAGCTAATGTGATGCTTGGTTTGAGCTGAAAGTGGTTGAGGAGTTCTGGAGAAGTCCACTTGCAAACCCCTGTTTTTGAAAATGGAACTTGATGATGGAGATGTTACAGTTATGAAAAAGGGTCAGGGATGAGTTGTATTTGATGTTTAGAAGCTTTAGGAACCAAAAGGCTTGGAAACGCACGAGGGAGATGTGAGTTTCAAGTTTTTGGTCAGATTATGAAACAATGGTGATTTTTGATATAGTTCTGAGTTCTTGTGTGTTTTAGGGCTTGTGTATGCGTGGGTTCTCTTGAAAATAGTATCTCTATTTATAGAGGAAAGGCTTTGAGGGTTGAAATGATCAAAAACAAAGAATCACATGTTATGATTTCTTGACTTGTTTTTGAAGTTATCTTGACAAACATGGTTTCAATGCAAGGTACATGTCTTGTAGGGTGGCTAGCAACTTTAAACATGTTTGTTCTGAGTTTATAGAATATGCTTGTGCAGAAAGAACAAGTGCAAAGCTCCATACAAGTTGACTTTGTGATTAAAGTCACTTTTCAAGAATAGCAATGGTGCCTTTCTTCCAAAAATGGAAATGCAACTTGGATAATGATTCAAATGCTTGGACAATGGCTCCATATGTTGTGTAAACATTTAATTAAGTAGTGACAAACAATTTTGAGGCATGCAAAGTGAAGATTATGCAGCCTGGCTATGGATTTGGTTCATGTTGCATTACAAATTTTGCCTTGTAAAACAACTTGAAATCCTAACTTCTGGCCTTCGATTCTCCTTGATCACAAATTATCTCAAAGAATTCTTAGACATTTTGGAAAGCTTGTAATGTGATATACAAACCCTCTTTGAATCACTTTTTCAAAATCCAAATGGAACTATATGAAACTTGGCCCAAAAGTTAGGTCAAAATCCTGACCAAAAATGCTCAAAATTTCACTAAGTGTTTTAGTTTCATGACCATGACTTCATGGATTAATAACTTGAGATACAAGAATTTATAGGAGGTGTTGTGTAAAGAAAAGTTTTAGATCTCAGTGAGATCTACAACTTTCATGTTGAAAGTTTCCTTTGAATCATCTTGCATCATGGTGAAACAATGGCTCAAAGTTGTGAAAAAATATGAAATTTTCAACACTTTGAAAAATTTCTAAGATTGGAAATTTTGACTTTTCAAAATGAAATCTTGACTTTTTGATTTCTTGATAAACAAGTTTCATATTTTTACATGTTTTGATGAATTGTGATCTTTGACACTTGATTTTGACCAAAAAGTCAAACTTTAACTTTTCAGTGTGCATTTGACTTTTGATCAGTTGACTGAAAATCAACTATCAATCAAATGAGCTTGAGAAATGTTTTGAGTCATGCCATTAGTTCAAAATGATTCAATTGAAACCTTGAGATCATGTCTCAAACCAATTAACCATTTGCTAGGTCAAAAATCAGAAATTGCCCTTTCTTTGTCAAAACCCTAATTTTGACCATTTTGCCCTTTTGATGATCTGATCAAATTTCTTGAGGAATTGTGGTCCAAAATTGATCAAATGACATATAGGAGTTCACAATGTTGATATGGATAAAAAATTATGAAGTTTGACTGTAAATTGACCATAGTTTTTTTCCCCAATACAGCTGATTTTTAGGTCAACTGATCAATTGACTAAGCAAAAATATGATTCAAGACTTGAAACTTGACATGAGAAATCTTAGGGTCCCTAATAATCTATTAAATTCATATGAGGAATTAAAATTTCAATTATCCTTGTGTAATCTCAAACCCTAATTCCAGTCATCAATGCTTAAGGAGGTGTCTTGAGCTGATCAACCCTTGTGTAGTCTTGAACCAAAGGAGATCTTGTGAGAAAATACTTGATAAATGAGAGGGAAAATTTTGGGGTACAACAGCTGCCCCTTTTCAACCTTCTTAAACCTGAATAGTTAGATTGGCGAATCGGCCATTCGTGACCTGAAGGTGGAAGATGATTGAACACTAGAGTGCCCAGAAATCTGAACTCGAAGATGGATTGTGAATGGGATTATAGATGCCATTTGGAGGAATGGTGGAGGTTTGATGGAGATGGGCTTGTAGATGCCATCCAAGGGTTACTGTTGACAGAAAATGGACTAAGTATGAACTTGATTTCAACTGGAAAAGAATCAGCACAAATCTTTGGAGCGATTTATCTGAACCGGGAGAAGTCTTGTATGTTGCTTGACTGGGAAAAGTCGAAATAAATCTTGGAGCAATTTGTCTGAACCAGAAATGTTCATTTAGAAAGCATCAGGATAAATTGTTGAGGGGTTTAAACTGAACCAAAAGAGATCTTGAATATTCTTTGACTGAAAGAATCAGAGTAAATCTTTGAGCGATTTATCTGAACCAGAGAAAGTGTTTGCGGAAAGAATCAGAATAAATTGTTGAGAGATTTAAACTGAACCGGAAGGGATCTGGAGAAGAATCAGAACAAATTATTGAGATATTTATCTGAACTAGAGAAGACGTCTACAGAAAAGAATCAGAATAAACCATTGATAGATTTAAACTGAACTGGCAGGGATCTGGAGAAGAATCATAACAAATCATTGAGAGATTTATCTGAACCAGAAAAGACATATGCAGGAAAGAATCAGAATAAACCGTTGAGAGATTTAAACTGAACCGGGAGGGATTTGGAGAAAAATCAGAATAAATCGTTGAGAGATTTATCTGAACCAGAGAAGGCATCTGCGGGAAAGAATCAGGATAAACCGCTGAGAGATTTAAACTGAACCGGCAGGGGTCTGGAGAAGAATCAGAACAAATCATTGGGATATTTATCTGAACTAGAGAAGACGTTTGCAGGAAAGAATTAGAATAAACCGTTGAGAGATTTAAACTGAACCGGCAGGGATATGGAGAAGAACCAGAACAAATCATTGAGAGATTTATTTGAACCAGAGAAGATGTCTGCGGGAAAGAATTAGAATAAATTTTTGAGAGATTTAAACTGAACCGGCAGGGGTCTGAAAGAAATATTTGTTAGGTAGATGGTTGACCAGTCCTTTCTTGGGAATTGATCTGTAATTAACTTGTTGAAAATTTGACGATAATTCTCTGTTGATTGATATTTCCTGAAAAAGATGAAAGGTTAGTTGCATGCAATGTCATGATGTATTAAATGCATGGTGCAATTATGTTCTCAAAATAAATGAGATTGTGTCGTATGTATTTGTGTTGTCAATGTTATGACGTATGGATGAAATATATGGACACGTTAATTGTTATGTCACAGTATTGTTGGAGTTGGGGAAAATAAATCCCTGAGTACTGCTGGGTATAAGGAGTGTAAGTCTTCATGTTTTGAAGTTGAAGTGTTTATGAGCTTTCATTTGTTAGAGAAATAAACTATATTGTGTAAGGGGAAACGTCGTGCATTGCTTGTGGACCTTGTGAAATCCCGTTGGGGAATCCTGAGAAATTGGGCGACTTTCACTGAGGAATCTTTGGAGCTGTAACCGGAAGTTTTGTCCCGTCGGGGGTGTGAGAGCACTTGATACCATTATGATGCGTACTGGAGATATGGTGGCGATCCTACAACGGGATGCCCTGATTTCCGTTCTTTTTGGAAAAGGTACCTGCAGGGGATTTTATGAATAGTCTAAAGATATTATCCTATTTCTTAAAGCCATTAGTGATTGTATTTCTATTTTCTGTTCTTCTCTTTTGTCTATTTGTAAACAGTAGTCACGTTCAAATGCATATGTTCAAAAATAATCATTGGACGTTTTCGCAAACAAAACACGGCAATAAAAGAAAAAACAGATAGTTTTGTACTTTCAAAGGGATATCTTTGTATTAACTTGAATAGGTATTTTTGTACAATGAGATGAACATTCTAGTAAGAGAATGTCGTTGTAGAAAATGAAAATTGATACAAAGAAAAGATAGCTATGTGAAATGATCCCATGGGGTTCCCATTATGTTATAGCCTTCGTGTCTCTGAGCGTCTTGTCCACTTGTTGCCTTGTCCGAAGTTGATTAGATTGATTAGACCTGTTGAGTTTGTCAGTCGATGCTAAAGGTTATCTGTAAGGTGATCCAACGAGACATAGTCATACGCTTTAATTCCCTAACTTTTACCTGGACCGCCCTTTCGGGTTTTCAGTCCACCGGGATACCCTTTTTTGCCTAAGCCGCCCTTTCGGGTTTTCAGCTTGCCGGGTGTACAGATTTTTTTATATTTTATCCCTATTTTTTGCCCAAACCTTTGTGGTTCGTCGGGATGCCCTTGTTTTTCCTAGGTGTGTCAACCTAACGGGTCTCTTATGCGTAGTATCTTTTGACTATGTCCGCATTCAAAGGGTGTGGAAGGTCGTCTCCATCCATAATGGTTAAGATCATTGCTCCACCAGAGAATATGCTTTTGATCATAAATGGTCCCTCGTATGTAGGAGTCCATTTACCCCTGGGATCACCTTGTGGCAATATGATACGCTTGATTACCAAGTCATCAACCTGATATACTTGACGTCTGACCTTCTTGTTGAAAGCTTTGATTATACGTTTTTGGTACATCTGGCCATGACAGACAGCCGTAAGCCTTTTCTCATCAATCAAGTTCAACTGGTCAAGCTGAGTTTAGATCCAATCATCTTCATTCAGCCTTGCATCCTTTATGATTCTCAGAGAAGGTATTTGGACTTCAATTGGTAGAACATCCTCCATGTCGTATACCAAGGAGAAGGGAGTTGCCCCCGTTAACCTGCGCGCCGTGGTACGGTAACCATGGAGAGAAAAAGGTAACATCTCATTCCAGTCCTTGTAGGTTACTGTCATTTTTTGTATGATCTTCTTGATGTTTTTATTTGCGACTTCGACAACACCATGTATCTTTGGCTGGTAAGGAGAAGAATTATGGTGTTGGATCTTAAATTGCGTGCCTAGTGCGGTGATCATAGTATTGTTGAGATTCGAACCATTTTCTATGATGATTCTCTCCGGGATACCGTACTGATATATGAGATTATGTTTTATGAACCGAGCCACAACATTCTTGTTAATGGAAGCGAAAGAAACTGCCTTAACCCATTTCGTGAAGTAGTCAATGGCCGCCAAGATGAAGCGGTGCACATTAGAAGTTGTAGGTTTGATTTCTCCAATCATATCAATGCCCCACATCGCGAATGGCCAGGGAGAAGTCAGGACATTTAAAGGAACTGGAGGCACATGCACTTTGTCAGCATAGATCTGACACTTGTGACAGGTTCGTGAATGCTGATAGAAATCTGCTTCCATGGTAGACCAGTAATACCCTGCCCGTATGATCTTTTTAGCCATCGTGTTCCCACTGGAATGGGTGCCAAAAGTGCCTTCATGCAGATCAGCCATGATCTTTTCTGCCTCAGCCTTGTTTACGCAACGAAGCAAAACAGAGTCGTGGTTGCGCTTGTAGAGAATGCCATTACTAAGGAAGAACTTAGCATAGAATCTTCTCAAGAACTTCTTATCATTGACTGAAGCTCCTTCCGGATACTCTTGAGCCTCGAGATACCTATTAACTTCATGGAACCAAGTCTTGTCCACTATCTCTTCAGTATCAATCTCGTGACAGTAATTTGGTTCGTCCATCCGTTCAATGGTGATTCTGGGAGCCTCGTTACCCCACTTGAGTTTAAACATGGATGATATAGTGGCTAGCGCGTTCGCTAGTTGATTTTCCTCTCATGGGAAATGCTCGAAGGTAATCTCCTCAAAATATGGGATTAATGTCAACACGTGTTCTTTGTAGGGGATGAGATTAGGGTGCTTTGTGTCCCATTCTCCTTTGATCTGACTGATGACTAAGGGTGAATCTCCAAATACACTTAAGGATTTGATTCCCAAATCTACGGCAACTTTGAGACCCAGAATACACGCTTCATATTTTGTCATATTATTGGTACAGTTGAAATAAAGTCTTGCAGTGAAGGGAGTATGACATCCTTCAGGAGATATAATTACAACACCTATGCCATTGCCAAGTGCGTTGGAGGCTCCATCAAAAACCAAGGTCCATCGGGATCCTTGTTCAGGTCCGTCATATGGTATGAGTTCTTCACAGTTGTTTACCATCATGATGTCTTCATCTGGGAACTCAAATTTCATGGACTGGTAGTCATCTACAGCCTGATGAGCAAGGTGATCAGCTAACACACTGCCCTTTATTGCTTTTTGGGTAGTGTATTGAATGTCGTATTCTGTCAGGATCATTTTCCATCTTGCTATTCTCCCAGAGAGTGCGAGCTTCTCGAATATGTATTTTATTGGATCCATCTTGGATATCAACAAGGTAGTATGGGTCAACATATATTGTCTTAGCTGGCGAGCAGCCCATGCTAGAGCGCAGCAAGTTTTCTCGAGCAGTGAATATCATGTTTCACATTCGGTAAACTTTTTGCTCAGGTAATAAATAGCATGCTCTTTTCGGCCAGAGTCGTTGTGCTGCCCCAGCACATACCCCATTGAATTTTCTAATACAGTTAGATACATGATCAAAGGTCTTCCCTTGACCGGTGGCATCAAAACAGGAGGCTCTTGAAGGTACTCTTTGATCTTGTCGAAAGTAGTTTGGCAGTCGTCATTCCATTCCACCACCTGATCTTTCTTCAGTAATTTGAAGATTGGTTCACAAGTAGCGGTTAGGTGAGAGATGAACCTAGCGATGTAGTTCAGCTGTCCTAAGAATCCTCTGACTTCCTTCTCGGTGCGAGGAGAAGGCATTTCTTGTATTCCTTTTACCTTTGCAGGGTCCACTTCGATACCTTTACCACTAAAGATGAAGCCTAGGAGTTTACCGGACCTCACTCCAAATGTGCATTTACTTGGGTTCAACCTTAGCTTGTATTTCTTTAGTCTTTCAAATAGTTTCTGCAAATGGTCAAGATGTTCCTCTTCAGTTTGAGATATGGCTATCATGCCATCCATATATACCTCTATTTCGTGATGGATCATATCATGAAATAGAGCTACCATGGCGCATTGATAAGTTGCCCCAGCATTTTTCAACCCGAATGGCATAACCTTGTAACAGAATGTGCCCCACTGTGTGACGAAGGTCGTTTTCTCCATGTCCTCAGGTGCCATTTTGATCTGGTTGTAGCCTGAGAAACCATCCATGAAGGAAAATACTTTATGCTGTGCGGTGTTGTCAACTAGAATATCAATGTGGGGAAGCGGGAAGTCATCCTTAGGGTTTTCCCTATTCAAATCTCTGTAGTCCACACACATGCGTACTTTACCATCATTTTTAGGCACTGAAACCACATTGGCGACCCATTATGGATAGGAGGTGAAGGCTAAGAATCCGGCGTGGAATTGTTTCATGAATTCAGTCTTGATCTTCTCTGACATGTCTGGCCGCATGCGACGGACTTTCTGTTTTACCGAAGGGCGGCCTTCTTTTGTCGGTAGACGATGGACCATGATATTAGCGCCAAGTCTTGGCATGTCTTCGTATGACCAGGCAAAGACCTCAACATAGTCATGTAGTAACTGAATTAAGCGCTTCTTGACACTAGATTCCAGATTGGCTCCTACCTTGACTTCCTTCTTGTCCTCTTTGGTACCTACGTTAACTGTGTCAACCTGTTCTTCGTGGGGCTGTATGGTCCTTTCTTCCTGTTGTAGTAGCCTGGCTAGTTCCCCTAGCACTTCATAATCTTCCTCACCTTCATCTTCGGCTTGGTAGTTTAGATTTTCAAAGTCACAATAGGCCATAGAAGAATCGTTACCCATGGGATTCTGAGTGGATGTAGATCTGCATTTTGATATGTGAGTGTGTGTAAGAGCATAGCTATCTTTGAAAGAAATAAAAATGTAGAAAAAGAAAGACAAAGAGCATAAAATGTGCATGCAAAAACGTCCATGATTCATTGATGACATATGAAAATGAAGTAACAACCCTTACAAATGGACCGTTGTTCCTCGGGTAAGACACAAGGTTTTAAAAGTCTGAATTGTTTAATTATTACAAGTCCGACAAAAATTTAAAGACAATTATTGTTCGATAAAAGTAATAGGGATAAATTATTTGGATTCCCATTTGCTGAGTCCTCCGTTGATAGTTGGGAAAATCTAATCTTCTAGGTCACAACTTTCATCACTATCCTCCACGGTGTTGACTCCATGGTTGCTGATCCGTAAAGGTGGTCCCCCGGCACGAGCATGATGAACAACTTTCTGGGCTCCTGAAGTGAAACCCAAACCAAATTTGTCAGATTTGTAAGGGATATCCGAGAGTTGGCCCCAAATAGTACACCCACCTTCTTCAACTACTGTCTTGGCATCTTTCAGAGAAGCCATCTTCATCGGAGGTCTGGTAATCTTTGACACTTGGGAAACAGTCTTGGTTGCTGCCACTGTTTGTGGGACTTCCTCGAAATGTTGACACGGAGTTTTGATGAATTCACCATCAATTTCTATGTATCTGAAGGAGTTCAAGTGACTGGCCATATATTCCTCTTCTCCATGGACAATGATAATTTTCCCTTGGTTGGGTATTTCAGTATCTGATGTAATGTAGAGGTGACGGCATCAGCGTCATGAATCCTAGGTCGGCCCAATAAGAAGGAATAGGAAGGGCGAATATTAATTACATAGAAAGTTGAATCAAAGGTTTGAGTTCCAACTTTTATGGGGATGTCCACCTCCCCATGCACCATTCTTTTTAAACCGTCGAAGGCCCTTACCACTATGTTGCTGGGTTTTAAGGTGAAACCTTCACAGTCGAGTCTATCCAGAGCTTTCTTAGGTAGCACATTCAAATATAAACCAGTATCAACTAGGACATTGGCCAAAGTTGTGCCCCTGCATTCGACAGAGATATGCAACGCCTCATTGTGTTTCCTCCCTCTAGGTGTAAGATCAGCATCAGAAAAGCCCAAACCATTATCAGCAGTCAAACTGGCCATACAGTCTTGGAATTGGTCAGTAGAGGTTTCTTGTGGCATATGGGCAGTTTTAATAAATTTCACCAAGGCCTTCGCATGAGCCTCGGAGCACAACAGTAAAGCTAGCATAGAAATCTTTGACGGAGTATGCCTTAGCTGTTCGACTATGTTGTAGTCGCTTCTCTTTATAATTTTCAAAATTTCTTCCATCTCCTTCTTGGAGGCCTCTAGGATAGATACTGATTGCGCCTTCATTCGGACAGGCTCAACCATAATGCCTTTGCCCCGAGTCTCAGTCGACTCGGTGATCGGGGTGTCAGTAGGGGTAACCATAGGGACTATAGTAGTAGTGTCAACAGGAACAAAAGCAGGGATGATCACAGGACCGGTAATAGTTTTCGGAGGAGAAATCTCAGGGGAGAATACTCTTCCACTTTGGGTTATTTTGCTGGTTCCCGCAATGTTGCTGATGTCAGGGTCAGCCTTCTCAAAAATCGAGTCTTCATCAGCCAACCAATCTTGCTTGACACCGTGATAGTAAACGTCACCCCCATAGTTCCAGGGGACAGTTTTATCTGAGGAGTACGGGATCGGCCCTGGCATAGTAATTATCAGTGGAGTCACCTTATGAATAGATGTAATCCTAACGGGTCTTTTGGTGGAGACCCTGGAAGGATTGGCAGAAATGGTTACTATTGAAACATCTTTGTAAGAAATGGTGGGAACGGGAGTCTTCTCAAACAAAATCTCTTTGTCATCTATTAGGCGTTGGATACCTGCTTTCAATAAATGACAACCAGTTGGTAGGGATAAACATAGGTGGCAGCCTTTGCCACAACCCAGAAATAAACTGGCATTCAACAGGTTCCTTTTGACAGTCAGGAGAGGAGTAATAGTTCATCAATAACAGTAACAAACACATCATCTTCAACAGCGTTAACATCATAACCATGCTTGGGCATAGGAGCGGTGATAACATTTGGGATCTCAGGAGCATCAAATTCAATTTCTTTTGCCTCGAGAAGGTCTTGCACCTTGTTTTTCAAAGCCCAGCAGTTGTTGGTATCATGGCATGGACTTTCTGAATGGTAAGCACATCGTGCATTAGGGTTGTAATGAGGAGAGGCGGTGTTGGGATTCTTCGGGGCTTCCTTCTAAGTTACCAGATTAGATCTCAACAAATGTGGCAGGACTTGAGACAGCGTCATATTTATTCAGGTAAATTGTCTTATAGGTCTTTCCGTTCTAGGATGGTTGTTCCTTTGTTGAGTAGGTACAGGCTTAGGGATCACGACAACCCCTACCGTTGGACGGCGTTCAGTTCTGTCATGATTCCTTTGAGGGTACACAACACCAACTTCTTTCTTCCCAATAAATGGTTTTCTCACGGCACTGGAGGATGCATCCTTTTGGATCTTCCCACTCTTAATCCTAACTTCCACTCTTTCCCCAGTCAAGATTAATTCAGTGAAGCTGGCTGAGGAGCTCCCAATTAGATGATTAAAGAAAGGACTGAATACGGTACCCAAAAACATGTTTACTAGCTCTTTGTCAGACAGGGGAGGCTGGACTCTTCCTGCTAAGTCCCTCCATTTCTGAGCGTAGTCTTTGAAACCCTCGTTCGAACCCATAGTCAGACTTTGGAGTTAAGTACGGGTGGGAGAAAGGTCTGCGCTGTATTGATACTGTTTATAAAAAGCAACGGCCAGGTCTTCCCAATTATGGATATTGGCCCTTTCCAGTTGATAGAACCAATCTAGCTGAGTCCCGTTTAGACTATCCTGAAAGAAGTGGACCCACAAATCTCTGTCAGCAGTGTGAGGTTGTATCTTCCTCACATAAGATTGAAGGTGCATCTTGGGACACGAAACCCCTTCGTACTTAGCAAACACTGGTGCCTTGAACTTTGGTGGAATAAAAATCCCAGACACCAAACCCAGCTCTTCAAAGTCCAGCTCGGGAACATTCTGAATCTCCATTTCACTTAGACGCTCTTCCAGATATTTGTATTTATCGTCAACCGGAGGATACTGCTCTTCAGAGTAATCATCTTATTCTTCCTCTTCAGATTCTGGATGGTCAATCACTTCCTTGTTTTTCCCTTCTTGATTATCCTTTTCACCTGATGATGTTGCAAAGTCTAGGGTCCGTCTGGCTGGCCCTGGGAACCTTCTTCCTAGATTTAAAACACCGGTTGATTTCTTTGCTTTCTTCTTCTTTTCTTCGATCGCAAAGTTTTCAAATCCCCTTGTCCTTTTGCCAAAGTCAAGAACATTTGTTGAAACTAAGCATTCTACGCCTGGAGATCTTTTACTATCTTCTCAAGATCCATCTTACTAAAATAAACAGTAGAAAGATAAGGAGACCTATTGTAAGAAACATGTTTGTGTTATGATGAATGAAGATGCATATGTAATGATTTCAAGGAAATTAGAGATTTAAATTTTCTTTAGATAAAAAGGAAACACACGTTATATTAATAAATCAAAGTTTGAGTATATCATGCCTCTTTTGGGCTTACAAAGAAATACAAAAACTCTAAGATAAAAAAGTTGAACGCATCCTCTTTGGTGCGATGTAGGCATTCAGACTCCGCTCCTCATGAAGTTGTTTGGTGAGTTCCAGAACCTTCTTCTCGCTGGCGTAGAATTAGGCCTCAAAAGTGTCTCGCTCCCCTTTAAGTTGTATCCAATCCCTTTGCAAGTCTTCGAGATAGGTGGGTGTGATACGGTGGGAGAACTAACTTTTTAGGTTTTGCGTTTGTATTCGCAAATGTTGAGGTTTAGCAAGAGTCGCCACCGACTTTTCTTTTATCCAAAAGGAAAGGTGAAAAGCACAGGAAAGACCTTTAGAGATGTTTTCTTGAGTTCGGGGGGTAGATTATGAAAAGGGAAGGTGTTAGCACCCCTTTCATCCATGATTTTCCATGGAATCTTAGTTACTTGCTAGATCACTTGCTTTTGTTTGAAAATGTGCTTGTGGTGTGGGTTTTGAAAGTATTTTTTGAAAACGTCTTTGTAATGGTTCTCGTCTCTATAAGAACGCGTACAAAGTGTTTGTTTGGAAAATAGTTCAAAGATGTGTTTGTGAAATGTGTTTTTTGAAAGTGAAAGTGAAATGTGTCTCTATAAGAATGTGTACAAAGTGTTGTCTTAGAAAATGTTTCAAAATGAGAGTGTTGGTGTATAAAATGTTTTTGTTATGAGCAAGCAAGAAACTAGGAGAAAATCTACCTACTCAAAAGGTCTTAGTTGTTCTTTTCCTCCTCCTTTAGATGTTGCTATCTTATCATTGATTTGGTAAGAAGCCCCGTCGTTGGATGTGAAGGGACGAGTGTGGGATGTTTGTATAGTCATAGGAGGCAACCTATGGGACGCTTTAGCAATGTCGTTTTAGGGACTAGATCGTTTACCGAAGGCAACATCGAGGGTCATCGAGGGACTACGATCTTTTATCGAGGGTCTTTTGCTAAAACACCCATGTTCGAGGGACATGACTATTTTTCTGATAGACCACAAAGCGAGATTACCCTAATGGTGCTAGTGTGCAAGTGTGTTTGATTACATACATTTAGTCTTGATTAAGGTGATCTATTTATCGATTTCACACCTTGCCATACACACCTTAATTACTAACAATATATGAAAGCAATAAAAGTGCGGAAAGTAAAGATTCTACGCTATTACAATCTTTAAGGGGATGGGGTGTACAAATTTACAAATGAAGGGTTGCAAGAAAATAAACCCTAATTATTTATTACAACCATATTGAAATAATAATGCAAGAAAGAAAAAGGACTTTGTTTAGGAAAATGTTTTTGTCTTAATGAATTAAAAAAGAGAAATAAATTAATTAGTAAAAAGAAAATATTTTTATGGCCTTTATCATATTGATGAAAAGAGTATTAATATTGAAAGTGACAAAAAAGAAAATAAAATGAGGTACAGAATCAGCGCGCTGCTGCCAGCAAAACAAAAGGGATCATAAATTCTGATGCCAGGAGCGTTGTGATTCAGAAAAAACGTCAGTGGGCATCAGAAGTTCTGGATTGGCATACTCTAAGGTCCTGCAAAAACGTTAGAGGGAAAACACAGAGGTTCTGGGTGGTATTCAGACAGTGAGCCAAAAGTCAGAAGTTCTGTGTTACTCTAAAATAGTAGGAAGAACTCAGAAGTTATGTATTATGCTAAGACAGTGAATGAATAATCAGCAGTTCAGTGTGTTATTAGCGTGTGAAAATTGGAAGATCTAAGTGTTAAAATAGTGAGAGAATCATAGAAGTTCTGTGTGTTATCAGCATGTGAAAATCAAAGGTTCTAAGTGTTAAAACAGTGAGCGAATCATAAAAGTTTTGTGTGTTATCAGCATGTGAAAATCAGAAGTTCTATGTTACGTTTCAAATCTTTTCTCATATTAATCAGCACATCAGTAATTTATTCAGTTTTCTAACAAACAGCAAATCAGAAGGATAAAAGCACAACAGTTTATAGAAGTTCTAATCCTAATCCTGAGCCTAGCCTTAATCAAAAAGTTCTGACCCACAGTTTTTTTCACTCATGCAGCGATATGGACAATATTAATATGATGATATTTACATGTTTAATGATGTTCTAAATGAAAGATGTGAAGTCGGAAAGACTTACCTTGAATCTAGAACGTGTGCTTGGAGCTTGAACTGCTGCCTTCATATACTTTGGAGTCAGCAAAAGTAACGAAAGAGAAAATGCCAAGTTCTTTGACTCAAAGGGAAGAACAAAAGGTTTTTGTTTTCTATTTGGGAATTCTGGATTTTTTATGAAGGTTTCACAGTTTTCTTTTCTCTTTTGACAATTCTCTCTCTCCAAAAGCTAGCCCCTTGAAAGTGTGATGGAGCAACTTACTTATAGGTGAAGTTGTTGTAATTTTTTTTTGGGGGGGGGGGGGGAACATATGGGATTTGAACACCTCTTGGTATCCTGTTCCATTTCTTTTTTATCGCCGTTTTCGTATGCTAGTTTGGGGAAATTATGGGATGAAGGCATGGACTGAATTAGCTGTTGGTTATAGGACTGTGATGTAGCAGTGCAGCAGGTTGTATAAAACGAGTTTTTGGGATTTGGTGATGTTCTGACCGAAGCATTGAATATGGCCTTCATATGCTAGGGTGCTACCTTGTTCTTGAAGCAAGTATGGTGGTTAGCAACTTTTAGTCATGCCTAAGCTGGATTTCTAAGCATGAAATAAGGAAAGGTAACCTCAAAAGCAAAAGCAACGTATGGGCCCAACACACTTTTGTACAAAAGTTTGCTTTTCTAAGACAGTAAAGATACTCCTATGCCACACGTGGGGAAATCTTTTGGATAAAGACTCAAAAGTGGTTGTGAGCATTAAATGATGATGAGATTTATCAAACCAAAAATCATGCAATGTGAGATTTTGCATCATTGCTTAATTCTGGATCAGAGGTTCAGCTTCAGCATAATTTAGAATAAACATCCAACTTCTGATCTTTGTATCTCCTTGCCCTAGCATGTTCTGAAGGAGCTCCCAGACTTTCCAGGAAGCTTGCAACACGCTTTGTAAATCTTCTTTGAACTGCTCTTGCAAACTCTGACTAAATCTTTATGAAAACTGGACCAAAAGTTGTAACCAAACTCTGTCTTAGAATTGTCCAGAATTTGCTGAGGGCTTTAGTTTCATGGACGTGTCTTTGAGAGTCATAACTTGAAATCCCAACATTTCTAGGAAAAGTTTCGTTCTACAATGTTTTAGGTCTTATTGAGATCTAAAACTCTGGTGTTAGAAGTTCTTCCAGAATCAACTTGCATCATAGTGATAATCTGATCAGAAGTTCTGAGCTCATCATATTTCCTAAACACTTAGAAAAATTTCGAAGTATTTGGAATTTTGACTTTTCCCAAGCAAATTTGACTTTTGATCTTCTTAATGAAACAAATTTCATATTTTAACATGTCTTGATGAAACATGATTCTTGAAACTTGATTTTGGTCTAAAAGTCAAAGTTTGACTTTTTAGTGTGCAAATAACCATTTTTCCCTTGTGGACGACTTTCTTGGAAAATTTGTAATTCAAGGCTTGAAATTGGATGGGAACAAACCTGAGGGTTCAGGGTGATCCTTTGAGAAATGAGAGGGAAAATTTTGGGGTACAACAGTTGCCCTTGTTCAATCTTCTTAAGCCTGAGGATGTAGATTGGCTGGTCAGCCTTTCGTGATCTGAAGGTGGAAGATGATTGAACACTAGAGTGCCCAGAAATTTGCACTCGCATGAAGTAATGTTGATTGGTGATATCGGAAATGGGCTTACAGATTCCATTTGGAAAGAGACGGGGAATCATCGGAGATGGGCTTAAAGATGCCATCCGGAAAAGATCGGTTGCATAAGAGATTCCTTGGCGAGAATTCCTGTACCTGTCGTTGAGGGGGACTTTGTCGGGGAATGTTAATTTATGCACTAGGAAGTAAATTCTAGGAGCTTTGGTTATCCATTACTCTACCGGGGAATTAAATCTTGATTGAAGAGGTGAAAGTAGAATGTATACCTGGTCAGGGTCCAAGTTGTATAGCGGCTTTCTGGGGAAATGTGAAATCGACAATATCTGGTTGGGTCCAGGCCTCACAGTGTTGTAAACTGTTGTCTGGAGATAAGGGAGAAGGAACCTGGGTAGTAGGGTTAGTTCGAGATGAAATCCTGGATAGTAGGGCTTATGGGAAAGAACCTGGATAGTAAGGTTACTTCGCAATGAAAGCCTGGTGTTGTACCCCAAAATTTGCCCTCTCATTTCATCAACGTTTTCTCACCACAAGACCTTTGAAGCTCAACATCAAGTCAGTGTTTGCTCTGCTCAAGACTCCTCCTTGCATTGTTGACCCAAATTAGGGTTTGAGTTTGCACAAAGATCCTTTGACCTAAAATGCCCAAAATGACTTTCATGCTTCATGTTGGACTCACCAGTTTATCCATACCAAGTTTCAAGCCTTGATTCCAATCTTTGCCCAATCAATTGGACAGTTGACCTAGAAATCAGCTGTATTGGGGAAAAAGTCAACTGTGGCCAATTGACAGTCAAACCTCATGATTTTTGACCCACATCAACATTATGAACTCATATGAACCATTTGGTCAAGTTTGGATCACAATTCCACAAGAAATTTAATCAGATCACCAAAAGGGCAAAATGGTCATTTTTAGGGTTTTGACTGCACAAAGGCAATTTTTGACTGTTTGACCTGGTCAATGGCAAACCAAGCTTACATATGGACTCAAGGACTCAATGGCATGGTCTTGACACATTCAACAAGTTCAAAAAGTCCCAAATGCACAGGATTGATAGATGAATTTTCCAGTCAATTGATCAAAATTTGATTGTGTACTGAAAAGTCAAACTTTGGCTTTTTGGTCAAAATCAAGTGCCAAGATTCATTTTTCATCAAAACATGTCAAATTATGAAACTTATTCATCAAGAAACCAAAAATTACAAATTAGGGTTTAAAATGAAGAAATTTCATAACTTAGAAATTTTCTAAGTTATGAAATTCTCTTATTTTTTTCTAACTTTGTCCCATCTTTTCATCAAGATATATTTGGATTCAAACAAAACTCAAAACATGAAAGTTGTAGTCCATTGCAAAATATACAACTTTGATTCACAAAGTTTTCTCAAAAGAAGCTTGTAGCTCAAGTTATAATTTTTGGAATAGGGGTGCAAAACATTCTTAACTTAGAAAATTTTTGACCTATTTTAGGCAGGATTTTTGCCCAACTTCATGGCCACTTTTCACATGCTTCCACTTGGAATTTCAACTTGCATTACAAAGATGGATCGTAGTACACATTCCAAGCTTTCCAAATTGTCCAAGAACTTCTCAAACACCCTTGTGGTTAGGGAGATTCGAATTTGTCAAGATGGGCAAAAGTCACTTTGTTCATGGCCAAATTCATGTACATAACATTGGCATTTTAAACTCAGCTTGCACAAACTAGATTACAGGCCTCTAATCACATTCTCACTCAATAATTTAATGCCAATCCTTTGTGTTCAAGCCTTATCTTGTGTGTTTAACCATTACTTGCAAGATTAAGCCATATTTGGAAAAAGCATTTTAGCCATTTTTGAAAAGATTCACTTTATGTCAAAACACAAATCAAAGAGGTACATGCCAGATCTTTTGGGCACAAGATTATGGACATATCCCACTGACCAAGACTCAAATTTGCAGCATGCTTGAGGGGGCTGTAGGAGCCTACAATCCAACTTGCATTTTGTTTGCTTAGGTAAGAAGAAAGCTTGCATTTTGTACCATAACATACATTCCTGCAAGAACCAACAAAAACCAACTTTGTGAACACACTTCATACTCTCTAACTAACCTGAAACACGACCAAACCATCCCTAAAACTCCTTCATTCACATAAACACCATTTTTCTGCAAAACAGAGTCCATGTTGCAGATTGACTTGGCCAACATCATTCCATCGTGCGTTTTCATCCAAACCACCTCAAACACATTCCATAACATTCATACAAACTATCCCAAGCCTTGGAAACAGACTGTAACAGCCATAGCCAAGTGTGCCATTTTCATTTTTCATCTGTGCAGGTTGACTTCTATAGCTCGATTCAGTAAGATTCAAAGCAAGCCAAGCATAGAAGGAGCATCCTTGGACCTCAGGCAAGCTGTGTAAATCCTCAAATTCCATTGAAAGCACCTCCATTGTTGTGCACGACTCAAGCTGAATAGGTAAACGTTTGAACTTATATCTCTCAATCCAGGCATATCTAGGCTTAGGTTTGTGAAGAAATTATGTCCTACTCATGGCCCTGAAGCTACCCATATCATTACTTTTCATTTATGTTGTGTGTGCTGCACGAATTTTGGACATGAACATTTGAAAAAAGCTAGGTCAGGAATTGGGAGAGGAGAAATTCTCTCTCATTTCTGAGAGTTAGAACAACTTCTTTATATGTTTAGAATCGTGACATGATGCTCTATAACATTGATGTTGTAAGTTTTTGTTGAAAGTCAAAGAATCAGGATATGTGCTGGACAAGAGAAAACGCGCGTTTTGTGTTTAAAACTGGCTGGAGGTTGAAGACAAGCCTCCTTGGGTTGGGCCTGAGATTATTTTTTTGTTTGCACTTTCATTTTTCACTTACACCCCCTTGGCCCATTGTGTGTTATTTTTATCATTTTTGATTTTTTCTTTTTAATTCTGACTTGTTATTTTTTGTCAAAATATAAAAAACATTAAAAATATTTTTTCACTCATTTTTACATTTATTTTGAATTTATTTGCTTTATTTATACTTATGTGTGCAAAATAATACATTTACTTTTATTTAAGATACTAAAAAATAATACAAAATACTATTTATTTTCTGATTTTATTTTATTTTATCTTTTTGAAAACATTTTCTAAAAAATATACTTTTTTGTAAATAATAAATATTTTATTTTTGTATATATTTAATATGTTTAATATATAATATAAATACTTATATATTTAGAATATTTAGGGTAAAAATACAAAAATAATACATTTTTATTTTTATTAATATTTAACCTCAAAAATTACTTTCTTACAATATACTTATCTTTTATTTATTTTTTGTATATAATCAATAAATATTGTATATAATATAAATAATAAATACTATTTATTTACAAAATTAGGGTTTTGCCCTAAACCATGAAAATATCCAAAATTAACTTTTTTATTATTATTTTTGTGTCACATGAAAAATACTTTTTACATACACATAAAAACATTTTTGTGCATAATACATTTTACATTTTTTATTTGTATTTATTCAATTATTGTATAATTAAAATAACTTGTATATTCAATTTGGATGTAATAGTTTAGATTTAAATTTCTTGCTAAATATCCCCCATTTGAACATTTGTACCCCCCATCCCCATAATTATGTTGTAATAATTTAGGACTTTAAATTCTGCATTTTAAAGCTTTCTAAATATACCATGATAGACTTAGGGTTGTATGCAAAAATCAAACAACAAATAGCTTGACTAAACAAAAGACAAAAAGCATGAAAATGGACAACACCAATCACACTTGCACCCCTTAGGGTTACTCCACTTGTTGCCTTCAATAATGGGTCATGTTGCATGTTGAGTTTCTTTGGCAAAACAAAAACAATTCAACTGATCATAGTCCCTCGATGACGCTTTCGAAAGTTGCCTAAAAATGATCAAGTCCCTTAAAGGAAAAGTTGCCAAAGACACTTGGCACTATTGCATTCATGGTCTAAACGATGACTCACGCCCGTCCCGTTAACATCCTAACACAAGATTGTCCACCAAATACAATGGTGGAACAATATTGTTAAAAGGGTTAAAACATAGGAAAGATCTTTGAGAAATTTAGGGTAGATAGCTCTTGGTTACTTGACCAATCTTGCAAAAACAATCCTTGCCATTTTTCAAAACACACATCACAATACACTTTCAAAAACAACTTTCAAAAACATTGAAAACTTTTCAAAAGACAAATACACCTTTGTATACATTCAAACACGGATCTTTACAAAGGTTGCCACGACAATGGCCTCTTTTCAAAAACATTTTCAAACCCACACACACAAAGCACCATTTCAAACAATTGAAAATGCAAGGCAAGTGATCTAAGCAAGTAACTAAGAGCCCATGGATAACCATGGATAGAAAGGGTGTTAATACCTTCCCTTTCTATAATCTACTCCCCGAACCCAAGAAAACATCTCAAAGGTTTTTGCTGTGCTTTTTAACCTTTCCTTAGGATAAAATAAAAAGTCAGTGGCGACTCTTGCTAAACCGAAACATTTGCAAAAACAAACACAAAACCCAAGTCAGTTCTCCCACCGTATCACAGAACTGGCGACTCTGCTGGGGACCTTTTTAAAAGTGGAGTAACCTTAGGGCTTAGATCACCCTTTTGCATGACTAATTGTTTGCTTTGATTGCTTTACATCTTGGTTCTCTTGTTTGGGCTTGGAATCCTACACCCGGATTTGGGGAAACATTCATAGATAGCAATACCTTGTGGAAACTGTGCGGGGTATACCGACACGGTTGAAGCAATAGCTATATTAGTGCGACATATTTGTGAGTACCAGTAACCCTTGAGTTCAATCGAGGAGAGTACGGGGCCGCTGAGTGATGTCACCAAGCACTAATGACCTAGAACCTTACTTGACCATCTTGGCCTTTTATTAGGGGTAGTGAGATGACCGGCTTTGGTGCAGTCCGAAGTTGGTAGATACTCGATACTACACTCATTGAGGGTTGTTTTCTTGGAATATTTTGGTTGCTAGTTAAGTGGATAAACTAAAACAATGAACATGGAAAATAATCCAATGATATTGAGCTCCTTAGAACCCGGTTACTATTTATAGGACAGGTTTTTAAGCCAACTACACTCAAGAGGGTACTTACCTATGAAACCCCATGCAAGCCTGAAACTAGGGTTTTGTGTGAATTGCTTGTACATATGTTTGTGCATACATCATGAAAATCATAAAGTATCATATGCATACACTAACCATTTCAAGGGTTTGGATCTTCATCTTTGTTCTTGTTTTGTAGGTCATGGAAATTCTTCGCAGGAAAACTATCCAAGTCAACCTTGTGAGAATCGCTCCTCAACTCAAGGAGCTCACATCCAGAATTCCCGAAAGCTCTCACTTCAGTGAAAGACATGGTAGATTGCTCAGCCTAGTCAACACCAGCATTGAAGAGGACTTGGTAAAGGTGTTGTTCCAGTTCTTTGACCCCCTTCACCACTGTTTCACATTCCCCGACTACCAATTGGTGCCCACTTTGGAGGAATTTTCTCAACTCCTGAGAATTCCTATTCTTAATCAACTACCCTACAATGGTATGGAAAAAGAACCAAAGCCTGAAGATGTTGCTCAAGCACTACACTTGCAACCATCTGACATCAAGGGGTATTGGGAAACTAGAAGCGGTGTCAAAGGCTTCTTGGCAAAATTCTTGTTTGAGAAGGCACAAGAGTGTTGGAATTCATTGGATCTACAAGCCTTCGAAGAAATTGTGGCACTCCTCGTTTATGGGTTGGTCCTGTTCCCAAATCCTGACCAGCTTATAGATGTCAATGCCGTCAAGATCTTCTTATCCAGGAATCCAATACCAACATTACTTGGGGACATCCTCCACTCATTTTACACACGAACAATGAGAAAGAGGGGTGTTCTCATGTGTTGTACTCCTCTCCTTGCAAGGTGGTTTATTTCGCACCTTCTACAATCTGTCTTGAAGAATGACCAAGGCTTAAGGTGGTCACAACGGTTGATGACCCTCACTCACTCTGATGTACATTGGTGTTCTCGGTCCAGAGAAAATGTCATCATCGTCGATCATTGTGGAGAGTTCCCTAATGTTCCACTACTTGGCATTAGAGGAGGCATTACCTACAACCCTTGCCTAGCTTTGAGACAATTTGGATATGCACGGAGGGATGGCCCTCATGACATGCTGATTCCTGACTTAGATTTTGACTTCGACAATGATGCGCAAGGACTTCGCCAAAGATTCATCAGAGCTTGGAGGATGCCTAACAAGGTAGACAGCAAGACACTGGGGCACAAGAACTCCATCCCTCTTGAGCCTTATCTCAAATGGGTACGAACCCGAGCCCAGAGTATAATGATGCCTTACCCTCATGTTCTCCCTGTGATTAAATAGCCCGTTAAGGAAGGAGAGGTTCCCTACACCATCCTATATCCTGACATGCCAACATCATGGGAGGAGATGCAGAAGAGTTGGATCCAACTCAAGGAGGAACGGAATACTTTTGAAGCCAGCTTCTACGCCAGTGAGAAGAAGGTTTTGGAGCTTACCCGCCGACTCCATGAGGAAGAGACCCTCAACACCTACATCTCAACAAAGAGGATGCGCAACGTCTTTTTACCTTGAGAAGTTTTGTAATATTTGGCCCATGGGGCATTTATGTACTGACAAAATTTCTTCTTATTAATATGACGTGTGTTCTTTTTGTCTGCAACAATTGTGAATTTCTAAATCCTTGAATGCATTGCATAAATAAGCATATCATTCATCATGCGCATAAGCAGGTATCCACGCTAGGTTTCCTTATCTTTCTGCTGTTTATTTCAGTAAGATAGATCTCGAACAAACGGTCAAGGATTTGCAGTCTCAAAACTCACAGTTTCAACATCTCCTGATGACCTTGGCAAAGGGTCAGGAGGATCTAAAAGCCCTGCTTGGGAACAAAGAGAAAGTGAAAAAGAAGAAGAAAAGAGTTGGGGTGGCTACCCTGGGAAGAAGGTTTGAGTGTGAAGCCAGAAGAGTTCTTGAATTTCCCCTACGTCTGAAGAGGGAACCAGTAAAGGAAAAGGGGTTGCAGTACCTTCTGAATCCGAAGCTGAAGAAGAAGAGGCTGAAGAGGATGAAGACTACTCAGAGCAACAATACCCGCCCGCCGATGACAAGTACAAAAACTTGGAAGACAGGTTGGCAGCTATGGAGCTGCAGAGAGTTCCCGGCTTAGATTTCGAAGATTTGGGATTAATTGCTGGAATTGTGATCCCCCCGAAGTTTAAAGTGCCAATTTTTGCAAGATATGACGGGCTGTCTTGCCCAAAAATGCACCTAAGGTCGTATGTCTGAAGAATCGAACCTCACACTTCTGACTGAAACCTTTAGGTGCATTTCTTTCAGGATAGCCTGTCTGGTACACAGCTGGATTGGTTCTACAATCTTGAGAGATCAGAGGTACATAGTTGGGAGGATCTGGCAGCTGCTTTTTATCGCCAATATCAGTATAACTCTGACTTGGCGCCAACCCGTACTCAGCTACAGAGTATGGGAATGGCCTCAGGTGAGGGATTTAAGGAGTACGCCCAGAAGTGGCGCGATCTGGCCGGAAGAGTGCAGCCACCTCTTTCTAATAGAGAGCTTGTTGATATGTTCCTAGGGACCCTGTCTGGTCCATTCTTTAACCATCTGATCGGTAGCTCTTCTGCGGGGTTTACTGAATTAATTCTGACTGGCGAGCGGGTAGAAGCCGGTATCAAGAATGGGAAGATTCAGAAGGATGCCTCTGCATCTACAACTGTTAAGAAATCATTTCCAGCGAAGAAGGAAATGGCTGTTGTGTACTCTCAGAGAAGAGCGGGGAAGAATGAGCGTCGGCCGACTGTGGGGGCCGTGATGATCCAAAATCCATCAAATGATCAGCCTCGCGGAAATCAGTCCAGACCTAAATAGCAGTGGGGAGAACGGCCACCATGGCAGTTCACCTGCATTAATATGACGCTCGCACAAGTTCTTCCGCATCTGTTGAAGCTGAATCTCACAAATATCAAAGAAGCGCCGAAAAATGTGAATACAACCTCACCAGCTTACAATGCCAATGCCAAATGCGCCTACCATTCCGATAGCGTCGGACATGACACAAACAATTGTTGGGCGCTAAAAAATAAAATTCAAGACTTGATAGATGCAAAAGAGGTGAAGTTCGATGCTCCAGAGAAGCCAAACGTGATATCGGCTCCGATGCCGAAGCATAGTCGAAATGTCCATGCTATTGAGGAAGATTTGTATGGTTCTGATGTCAATGACCTGATAACTCCGCTGTTAACCATCAAGTTAAATCTGCTAAGGACTGGGATTTTCCCGGGATGCAAAGAAGACTGTTACTGTTGTTACTCTCTGGTACTCGACTGTCCATCACTGAAGAAAGGCATCCAAGGCCTAATGGACAGTCAACAAATTCTGTTTGAAAAAGTTCCTGCTATTCCAACCCCTACTGAAGATGTTTCAATAATCACCATTCACGCCAATCTTTCCAAGGCCGTCAAAAAGCCTGTTAAGATTACATCCGCTACAAAGTCTGTTCCTCTGAAAATAACTATGCCAGGGCCTGTCCCCTACAGTTCTGAAAAATCAATACCATGGAATTACGGTGGAGAAATCTACTACCATGGTATTAAACAAGTTGAAGTAACCGAAGGAAGCTCTGAGGAAGAAGATGCCAGCATTGGAAACATTGTCGGCACAAGCAAGATCACCCGAAGTGGGAGAATATTTTCTCCAGAGATTGCCCCCCCAAAGGCAATCTTTGGACCCTCATCTGCTGCCAAAGTTATTCCTGCACCAATAAAACTTTCCGCTAGAACCCCGCTGATTGAAGATGTTGTTATTCCTGTTGTTGTCCCTCCTACTTCTGCTGATAAGGGGAAAGGGATCCAAGATGAGCTCGTCAGGACGAGGGCTCAACCTTTGGTCATCCCGGAAACCTCTAAGAAAGAGATGGAGGAGATCCTGAAGATAATTAAAAAGAGTGATTATGATGTGGTAGAGCAACTGGGGAAAACCCCCTCGAAGATCTCCATGTTAGCATTACTGCTTTGTTCTGAGGCGCACGCCAAAGCATTGATAAAATTCCTGAAGACAGCCCATGTGCCCCAGGAAACCTCTGCCGACCAATTCCAAGACTGTGTAGCCAGTCTTACAGCAAACAACGGTTTAGGTTTCTCTGATGCTGACCTGACCTCAAAAGGAAGAAAGCACAACGACGCCTTACATGTGTCAGTAGAATGCCAAGGAACTACTCTGGCCTATGTTCTGGTCGACACTGGTTCTTCTCTGAACGTGCTGCCTAAGAAGGCTCTCGACCGATTGGACTGTGAAGGTTTGGAGCTAAGCCCAAGTAATATCATTGTAAGGGCGTTTGACGGGTCGAAGAGAATGGTACATGGGGAGGTAGACATTCCCATTAAGGTTGGCACAGAAGTGTTCCCCTCAACTTTCTATGTGATGGACATCCGTCCGTCATACTCTTGCTTATTGGGGAGACCATGGATACACAATGTCGAGGCAGTCACCTCTTCCCTACATCAAATGTTGAAGTACCCTGTCAAAGAAAAGATCATAACCGTCCACGGTGAAGAGGAATATATGATCATCCACCTGAACTCCTTTCGGTATGTAGAGGTAGAGGGTGAATTCATTGAGACACCATTCCAACACTTCGAGGAAGTCTCTCCTGAGGTGGAAGTAGCAAAAGTGGTAGCTGAGGTACCAAAGCAGATGGCCAGGATGGCATCTCTAAAAGACGCGAAGGCCACATTGAAGGAAGGAAAGAGCTCAACATGGGGGAAGTTGCTGGATATTCCTCACAAAACAGACAAGTTTGGATTAGGATTCACTGCTGCGGGGCAGAAAGCTATGCGCCGCTCAAAGGTTGAAAGAGCACCCATCAAGATCTCTTCTTATGGGATCAATGCTTTGGAAGGTGAAGACGAAGAGGCCAACATTGAAGATTGGATCTACCCAACCATCTAAGGCGAACTACGCAACTGGGAGGAAAAGGACTTTGTCCCCATTACTTTTATTAATCACTAATTATCTATCAAACATTTCCTATGGTCTGTAATAATTACTTTTGAACAATCCGTACACTACTTTTTCACCTCATGCCTTGCCCGGGGCATGTAGGTCCATTTGTAAGGGTTTTGATTATCTTCATATCCATATGTCATGTTTAATGATTCATTGGACGTTTTTCATTGATAAACTGTTGTGTGCATTTTCTTTCCTTTTGCATTTTTTGTTTAAGGATGGTTATCCCTTACACACCCACACTCACAAATGCAGGTACCCATCCACTCTGGATTCTATGGGTGACTATTCTGCTATGTCCTTCAATAACTCTGAAGATCTGGTCAATCAGGCTGAGTATGAAGATGACGAAGGTTGTGAAGTACCAGGGGAATTAGCCAGACTTCTACAGCAAGAGGAAAGGGCCATCTTACCTCACGAAGAGTTATTGGAAACTATCAACTTAGGAACAGAGGAAGACCGGAAGGAAGTACAAGTGGGTGCCAATCTGAAACCAAGTGTCAAGGAATGCCTGATACAACTGTTAAATGAATACGTTGAAATCTTCGCCTGGTCTTATGAAGACATGTCGGGTTTAGACACAGACATCGTGGTTCACCGTCTCCCTACAAGAGAGGATTGTCCACCGATCAAGCAAAAAATCTGCCGAATGAGGCCCGACATGTCTGAGAAGATTAAAGCAGAAGTAATGAAGCAATTCAACGCTGGCTTTCTGGCTGTTACATCATATCCATAATGGGTTGCTAACATCGTGCCAGTTCCTAAAAAAGATGGCAAGGTCAGGATGTGTGTAGACTACCGGGATTTGAATAGGGCCAGCCCCAAAGATGATTTTCCGCTACCGCACATTGACATTTTGATCGACAACACAGCTCAGCACAAAGTGTTTTCCTTCATGGATGGATTCTCGGGCTACAACCAAATTAAAATGGCCCCCGAGGACATGGAGAAAACAACCTTTGTTACACAATGGGGTACTTTCTGTTACAAGGTGATGCCGTTCGGATTGAAGAACGCAGGGGCAACTTATCAACGCGCCATGGTAGCTTTATTTCATGATATGATACATCATGAGATCGAAGTTTACGTAGACGACATGATAGCTCGATCACAAACAGAGGAGGAACACCTTGAACACCTGGAAAAGCTGTTTGCCAGATTGAAAGAGTACAAACTCAGGCTGAATCCAAGTAAGTGTACTTTTGGAGTTAGGTCTGGCAAACTTCTAGGGTTTATTGTCAGCAACAAAGGCATTGAGGTCGATCCAGCAAAAGTGAAAGCAATACAAGAGATGCCTGCTCCCCGTACTGAAAAGGAGGTTAGAGGGTTCTTGGGGCGCTTGAACTATATTGACAGATTCATCTCTCATCTGACTTCTACTTGTGAGCCAATTTTCAAATTTTTAAAGAAAGATCAGGTAGTCGAATGGAACGATGATTGCCAAGCTGCTTTTGATAAGATCAAGGAGTATTTGCTAGAACCTCCTATTCTGATGCCACCCGTCAAAGGAGGACCATTGATCATGTATCTGACCGTCTTGGATAACTCAATGGGGTGTGTTTTGGGCCAGCATGACGAGTCTGGTCGAAAAGAGCATGCTATTTATTACCTTAGCAAAAAGTTTACCGACTGTGAGACTCGCTATTCACTGCTCGAGAAAACTTGTTGCGCTTTGGTATGGGCTGCTCGCCGATTAAGGCAGTATATGCTGACTCATACCACCTTGTTGATTTCCAAAATGGATCCTATCAAGTATATCTTCGAGAAGCCTGCTTTATCTGGAAGAATAGCTAGATGGCAAATGATCCTAACTGAGTATGACATCCAGTACACCACTCAAAAAGCTATAAAAGGGAGTGTACTAGCTGATAATCTAGCTCATCAAGCTATCGAAGATTATCAACCCATGAGATTCAACTTCCCAGACGAGGACATCATGAATTTGGACAACATTGAAGGTAACGGACCGTATGACGGACCTGAAAAGGGATCCCGATGGACCCTGTACTTTGATGGTGCTTCAAATGCACTTGGAAACAGTATCGGTGCGGTACTCATTTCCCCGGAAGGTTGTCACACGCCTTTCACGGCTCGACTTTGCTTCAGCTGTACCAACAACATGGCTGAATATGAAGCTTGCATTTTTGGACTCAAGGCTGCTATAGACTTGGGGATCAAATCTTTGATCGTATTTGGGGACTCGGCTTTGGTTATCAGTCAAATCAAAGGAGAGTGGGATACCAAACATCCTAATCTTATCCCATACAAAGAACATGTACTGACATTGTTGCCTCATTTCGAGCAAATTACCTTCGAGCATTTCCCACGAGAAGAGAATCAGTTAGCAGATGCTCTGGCTACAATGTCTTCCATGTTTAAACTCAATTGGGATAACGAGGCTCCCCAAATCACCATCGAGCGAATGGATGAACCTGCACATTGTCACGAGATTAATACCGAAGAAGTAGTGGAACAACCCTGGTTTCACGAAATCAAAAGGTATCTCTAGACTAGAGAATATCCCGAAGGAGCTTCCGTAAATGACAAGAAGTTCTTAAGGAAATTTGCTGCCAAATTCTTCCTGAGCAATAGCATCCTCTATAAGCGCAACCATGATTGTGTTTTACTCTGATGTGTAGACAAAGCTGAAGCAGAGTTAATCATGACCGAGATGCACAGCGGTACATTTGACACCCATTTGAGCGGGCATACTATGGCTAAGAAGATCCTAAGGGCAGGCTATTACTGGTCTACCATGGAAGCAGATTGCCATCAGCATTCCCGTACCTGCCACAAATGTCAAGTCTACGCTGACAAGATTCATATTCCTCCGGTTCCTCTCAACGTTTTGACAGCTCCTTGGCCATTTGCAATGTGGGGCATTGACATGATTGGAGAGATCAAGCCCACGGCATCCAACGGACATCGCTTCATCCTGGTTGCCATTGACTACTTCACCAAATGGGTTGAAGCAGCTTCCTTCGCCTCTGTTACTAAGAATGTGGTTGCCCGCTTCATCAAGCAAAACCTCATATGCTGGTATGGTGTTTCGGACAGGATCATCACGGACAACGGTACAAATCTGAATAATATTATGATCACCGCATTGTGCGAACAGTTCAAGATTTATCATCACAATTCATCTCCCTATCGGCCGAAGATGAACGGTGCTGTTGAAGCTGCGAACAAAAACATTAAGAAGATCATTCAGAAAATGATAGTCACTTACAAGGACTGGCATGAGATATTACCGTTTGCTCTGCATGGATACCGTACCACGGCACGTACTTCAACCGGGGCAACCCCATTTTCTTTGGTATATGGCATGGAAGCTCTCCTGCCCATGGAAGTTCAGATTCCTTCTCTAAGGATTATGAAGGACGCAGGTTTGAATGAAGATGATTGGATTCAGACCCGACTTGATCAACTCAATTTGATCGACGAGAAGCGACTCGCTGCTGTCTGCCATGGTTAAACGTATCAAAAACGGATGATCAAGGCTTTCAACAAGAAAGTCAGACGTCAAGTATATCAAGTCGGAGATCTCGTAATCAAGCGGATTATCCTGCCGCAAAGTGATCCCAGGGGCAAATGGACTCCTACATACGAAGGACCATTTGTAATCAAGAGCATATTTTCTGGTGGTGCAATGATTCTGACCAGCATGGACGGTGACGATTTGCCGCACCCTGCGAACACAGACATAGTCAAAAGATACTATGCATGAAATAACCCGACAAGTCGAAAACCCGAAAGGGCGGCTTGGGCAAAAATGGGCATCCCGGTGGACCGAAAACCCGAAAGGGCGGTTCAGGCAAAAATTAGGGATAAAACAAAAAAAAATCTTACACCCGGCAAGTTGAAAACCCGAAAGGGCGGCTTGGGCAAAAAGGGGTTTCCCGGTGGATCGAAAACCCGAAAGGGCGATTCAGGCAAAAGTTAGGGAATTAAAGCGTATGACTATGTCTTGTCGGATCACTTTAAGGACAATCTCTTCATCAACCAGCTCCAAGCTTCTGATCAATCCAGTCATCGGCAGACGAAGCATTGAATGGACAGATATTCAGAGTTGTGAAGGCTATAGCAGAATGGAATCCCATGGAATTGTTTCACATAGCCATCTTTCTTTTATATAAATTTTTCAATATTTACGACGACATCCTCTTACTAGGATGACTGTCTCCTTTGTACAAATATACTCATAGAAAGTTAATACAAATACTTTTCCAAATACAGAAATTTGCGTTGTCTTCCTTTCCTCTTTTCTTTTGCATTTATGTTTTATTTGAGAAACGTCCAATGTTTTGTTAAATAGGCATATGCATTTGAACATAATCATTTCTTTATGAATCAAGAAAGATGATTACTGATAGGTTGAAGGTGCAGATAGATATCTTGATGCCCTTTCAGAGGAAATCCCAAGCAGATTTGAAATCCAAATTCCTTAGTCAGAACTTAATTCCCTAAATAGAGTAAACGTCGGGATCCTCAGCAGAGAAAGCTTTCTCAAAACTGATCTCCCCATCCAGAGGGCCTCCCAGAACTCAATTCCCCTCAGAGTTAAGTTTCAGTATCCCCGGTGGAGCCTTAAAAATCTGAAAATCCAATCCCCAGCGGAACTAAAATTTCCAACCATCAATCCCCAGCGGAACCAAACTAGTGAACCTTCTCCCCACAGAGATACTTCCCACCAAACTGAAGATTCTCAGTCACCCCTCTCCAATATGAGTCTATCAGGTTCTGAACTCCCCAGTAGAGATCATCAGAAATTCTCATTCCCCGCAAGTCACCAAGGAATGCCAGTTCCCCAGTAGTGGTCGTAAGATCCCTCAACAATTGAAGATCTTGCATTTCCCCAAGCAGAGTGAAGGCTCATTCTCAATTCCTCACAGGATATTCGAATATTCTCCAGTGAAGATCTCCTCAAGACAAGAATCCCCAGAAGATTGGTATACAACCCAAGCTCCTAATTCTCCCGCAGTAGTCAAACAAGGATGTCTCATCCTCAGCAATCAAAATTCTTGTCTTCCCCTGCAACAGTCAAGGATTCACTTTCCCTGGTGGCAGTCAAGATTCTTTATCTCCAGGATTCATCTATCCTCAGCAAAGACAGTTCTTCAGCTTACATGCACATTCATTTACATTCATATCATAAACATTAACATAACATATATTGCATCATACATATCATGCAACATAACTTTGTGTTTTAGCTAACATATCACCCTTTTCAGGATAAGATTAAAAGGCTATCGTTAACAATTATTCAGATACAGTATGGATACACCCCAGACACGGCGGTCATTCTATTACTCATTCAGAATTTCAAGTCAGATACAGTACAGATACACCCCAGACACGGCGGTCATTCTATTACTCATTCAGAATTTCAAGTCAGATACAGTACAGATACACCCCAGACACGGCGGTCATTCTACTACTCATTCAGACTACAGTAATCAGATACAGACTAGATACGCTCCAGACATGGCAGCCATTCTATCTCTCATTCAGATTCACTTATCCACCTCAAGGTTCAATGCATTCCAAACACGGATACCATTCTGACCCTTACAACAGCAGTTTGATTCTCCCCAGTGAATTCGCCACGGAAGTCATTTTGTCATTTATTTAGATCCCAGTTACAGTTTCAGATACACTTCAAACACAGAAGTCATTCTATTACTCATATGGATCTCAATCCCAGTTATAGTTTCAGATACACTCCAGACACGGAAGTCATTATGCTACTCATACAACTTTCAACTTCAGATACAGTCCAGATACGCTCCAGACACGGTTGCCATTCTGTCACTCATTCAGAATTTGTCCCCAGCACGCAGTTGCTCTATACAGATATTTCTCTGTTACCCAGATGCAATACAGATACACTCCAGACACGGCAGTCATTCTGATATTCATTCTTCAAGCACAGTTACAGCTCAGATACGCCCCAGACACGGAGGTCATTCTTCTGCTCATACAAACGCAGTCCTTAGATGCAGTTCAAATGCATTCCAGACACAGATACCATTTTGATCCTCATTCTTCTGACCTATCACATCGCAGTTCAACAAACATTCCAGATGGCATCTTTAAGCCCATCCCCGACAAGATTTTGTCACCCTTTCAGATGGCATCTTTAAGCCCATCTCCAAATGGCATCTCTAAGCCCATTCCCGCATCCATTGTTCTGACGAGTGCAAATTTAAGGGCACTCTAGTGTCCAATCTCCTTTTACCTTCGAGACGCGAAAGGAAAACTTGCCAATCTAACTCTTCAGGTGCAAGAAGATTGAACAGGGGCAACTTTTGTACCCCAAAATTTGCCCTCTCATTTCATCAACTTTTTCTCACCACAAGACCTTTGAAGCTCAAGATCAAGTCAGTGTTTGCTCTGCTCAAGACTCCTCCTTGCACTGTTGACCCAAATTAGGGTTTGAGTTTGCACAAATATGCTTTGACCTAAAATGCCCAAAATGACTTTCATGCTTCATGTTGGACTCACCAGTTTATCCATACCAAGTTTCAAGCCTTGATTCCAATCTTTGCCAAGTCAATTGGACAGTTGACCTAGAAATCAGCTGTATTGGGGAAAAAGTCAACTGTGGCCAATTGACAGTCAAACCTCATGATTTTTGACCCACATCAACATTATGAACTCATATGAACCATTTGGTCAAGTTTGGATCACAATTCCATAAGAAATTTGATCATATCACCAAAAGGGCAAAATGGTCATTTTTAGGGTTTTGACTGCACAAAGGCAATTTTTGACTGTTTGACCTGGTCAATGGCAAACCAAGCTCAAATATGGACTCAAGGACTCAATGGCATGGTCTTGACACATTCAACAAGTTCAAAAAGTCCCAAATGCACAGGATTGACAGATGAATTTTCCAGTCAATTGATCAAAATTTGATTGTGTACTGAAAAGTCAAACTTTGGCTTTTTGGTCAAAATCAAGTGCCAAGATTCATTTTTCATCAAAACATGTCAAATTATGAAACTTATTCATCAAGAAACCAAAAATTAAAAATTAGGGTTTAAAATGAAGAAATTTCATAACTTAGAAATTTTCTAAGTTATGAAATTCCCTTATTTTTTTCTAACTTTGTCCCATCTTTTCATCAAGATATATTTGGATTCAAACAAAACTCAAAACATGAAAGTTGTAGTCCATTGCAAAATATACAACTTTTATTCACAAAGTTTTCTCAAAAGAAGCTTGTAGCTCAAGTTATAATTTTTGGAATAGGGGTGCAAAACATTCTTAACTTAGAAAATTTTTGACCTATTTTAGGCAGGATTTTTGCCCAACTTCATGGCCACTTTTCACATGCTTCCACTTGGAATTTCAACTTGCATTACAAATATGTATTGTAGTACACATTCCAAGCTTTCCAAATTGTCCAAGAACTTCTCAAACACCCTTGTGGTTAGGGAGATTCGAATTTGTCAAGATGGGCAAAAGTCACTTTGTTCATGGCCAAATTCATGTACATAACATTAGCATTTTGAACTCAGCTTGCACAAACTAGATTAAAGGCCTCTAATCCCATTCTCACTCAATAATTTAATACCAATCCTTTGTGTTCAAGCCTTATCTTGTGTGTTTAACCATTACTTGCAAGATTAAGCCATATTTGGAAAAAGCATTTTAGCCATTTTTGAAAAGATTCACTTTATGTCAAAACACAAATCAAAGAGGTACATGCCAGATCTTATAGGCACAAGATTATGGACATATCCCACTGATCAAGACTCAAATTTGCAGCATGCTTGAGGAGCCTGTAGGAGCCTATAATCCAACTTGCATTTTGTTTGCTTAGATAAGAAGAAAGCTTGCATTTTGTACCATAACATACATTCCTGCAAGAACCAACAAAAACCAACTTTGTGAACACACTTCATACTCTCTAACTAACCTGAAACACGACCAAACCATCCCTAAAACTCCCTCATTCACAGAAACACCATTTTTCTGCAAAACAGAGTCCCTGTTGCAGATTGACTTGGCCAGCATCATTCCATCGTGCGTTTTCATCCAAACCACCTCAAACACATTCCATAACATTCATACAAACTATCCCAAGCCTTGGAAACAGACTGTAACAGCCATAGCCAAGTGTGCCATTTTCATTTTTCATCTGTGCAGGTTGACATCTATAGCTCGATTCAGTAAGATTCAAAGCAAGCCAAGCATAGAGGGATCATCCTTGGACCTCAGGCAAGCTGTGCAAATCCTCAAATTCCATTGAAAGCACCTCCATTGTTGTGCACGACTCAAGCTGAACAGGTAAAAGTTTGAACTTCTATCTCTCAATCCAGGCATATCTAGGCTTAGGTTTGTGAAGAAATTATGTCCTACTCATGGCCCTGAAGCTACCCATATCATTACTTTCCATTTATGTTGTGTGTGCTGCACGAATTTTGGACATGAACATTTGAAAAAAGCTAGGTCAGGAATTGGGAGAGGAGAAATTCTCTCTCATTTCTGAGAGTTAGAACAACTTCTTTATATGTTTAGAATCGTGACATGATGCTCTATAACATTGATGTTGTAAGTTTTTGTTGAAAGTCAAAGAATCAGGATCTGTGCTTGACAAGAGAAAACGCGCGTTTTGTGTTTGAAACTGGCTGGAGGTTGAAGACAAGCCTCCTTGGGCTGGGCCTGAGATTATTTTTTTGTTTGCACCTTCATTTTTCACTTACACCCCCTTGGCCCATTGTGTGTTATTTTTATCATTTTTGATTTTTTCTTTTTAATTCTGACTTGTTATTTTTTGTCAAAATATAAAAAACATTAAAAATATTTTTTCACTCATTTTTACATTTATTTCGAATTTATTTGCTTTATTTATACTTATGTGTGCAAAATAATACATTTACTTTTATTTAAAATACTAAAAAATAATACAAAATACTATTTATTTTCTGATTTTATTTTATTTTATCTTTTTGAAAACATTTTCTAAAAAATATACTTTATTGTTAATAATAAATATTTTATTTTTGTATATATTTAATATGTTTAATATATAATATAAATACTTATATATTTAGAATATTTAGGGTAAAAATACAAAAATAATACATTTTTATTTTTATTAATATTTAACCTCAAAAATTACTTTCTTACAATATACTTCTCTTTTATTTATTTTTTGTATATAATCAATAAATATTGTATATAATATAAATAATAAATACTATTTATTTACAAAATTAGGGTTTTGCCCTAAACCATGAAAATATCCAAAATTAACTTTTTTATTATTATTTTTGTGTCACATGAAAAATACTTTTTACATACACATAAAAACATTTTTGTGCATAATACATTTTACATTTTTTATTTGTATTTATTCAATTATTGTATAATTAAAATAACTTGTATATTCAATTTGGATGTAAAAGTTTAGATTTAAATTTCTTGCTAAATATCCCCCATTTGAACATTTGTACCCCCCATCCCCATAATTATGTTGTAATAATTTAGGACTTTAAATTCCGCATTTTAAAGCTTTCTAAATATACCATGATAGACTTAGGGTTGTATGCAAAAATCAAACAACAAATAGCTTGACTAAACAAAAGACAAAAAGCATGAAAATGGACAACACCAATCACACTTGCACCCCTTAGGGTTACTCCACTTGTTGCCTTCAATAATGGGTCATGTTGCATGTTGAGTTTCTTTGGCAAAACAAAAACAATTCAAATGATCATAGTCCCTCGATGACGCTTTCGAAAGTTGCCTAAAAATGATCAAGTCCCTTAAAGGAAAAGTTGCCAAAGACACTTGGCACTATTGCATTCATGGTCTAAACGATAACCCACGCCCATCCCGTTAACATCCTAACACAAGATTGTCCACCAAATACAATGGTGGAACAATATTGTTAAGAGGGTTAAATCATAGGAAAGATCTTTAAGGAATTTAGGGTAGATAGCTCTTGGTTACTTGACCAATCTTGCAAAGACAATCCTTGCCATTTTTCAAAACACACATCACAATACACTTTCAAAAACAACTTTCAAAAACATTGAAAACTTTTCAAAAGACAAATACACCTTTGTATACATTCAAACACGGATCATTACAAAGGTTGCCACGACAATGGCCTCTTTTCAAAAACATTTTCAAACCCACACACACAAAGCACCATTTCAAACAATTGAAAATGCAAGGCAAGTGATCTAAGCAAGTAACTAAGAGCCCATGGATAACCATGGATAGAAAGGGTGCTAATACCTTCCCTTTCTATAATCTACTCCCCGAACCCAAGAAAACATCTCAAAGGTTTTTGCTGTGCTTTTTAACCTTTCCTTAGGATAAAATAAAAAGTCAGTGGCGACTCTTGCTAAACCGAAACATTTGCGAAAACAAACGCAAAACCCAAGTCAGTTCTCCCACCCTATCACACCTGGGTAGCAGGGCTTGTGGGAAGGAACCTGGATAGTAGGGTTACTTTGAAATGAAATCCTGGGTAGTAGGGCTTGTGGGAAGGAACCTGGATAGTAGGGTTACTTCGAAATGAAAGCCTAGGTAGTAGGGCTTGTGGGAAGGAACCTGGATAGTAGGGTTACTTCGAAATGAAAGCCTGGGTAGTAGGGCTTGTAGGAAGGAACCTGGATAGTAGGGTTACTTCGAAATGAAAGCCTGGGTAGTAGGGCTTGTGGGAAGGAACCTGGATAGTAGGGTTACTTCGAAATGAAAGCCTGGGTAGTAGGGCTTGTGGGAAGGAACTTGGATAGTAGAGTTACTCCTAAATGAAAGCCTGGGTAGTAGGGCTTGTGGGAAGGAACCTGGATAGTAGGGTTACTTCGAAATGAAAGCCTGGGTAGTAGGGCTTGCGGGAAGGAACCTGGATGGTAGGTTTACTCCAAAATGAAAAGCCTGGGTAGTAGGGCTTGTGGAAAGGAACCTGGATAGTATGGTTACCTCGCTTGATCATGTAGATTAGTTGACCCATTTAGTTTCGGGAACTGATTTTTCATCAGCTGTCTGCATATATGACACGTATAACTGATGGAATTGTTAGTGATCACTGTCTTTCCTGAAAAGATAACAGGGTTAATTATATGCGATGCATGAAATGCATTGTGAGATGATGTTCTCAAAATAAACAAGACTATACTGCATGTGATATGTATGTGTATGTGATGTTAGTTATGACATATCCGAGTCTGGGAAAATAAATCCCTGACTGCTACTGGAGAATATAGCATTTCTTACTGTTGTAGAGAACTGTGGTTCTTCTACTTCCGTTGGAGATGGTGAACAAAAATGACTGTGCCGGAGATTTGTTCTTTGCTGTTTGTGAATATTTTGCCAAGGAGAGACTTTGTTCGAGAATAGCTCTGCGGGGGAATGACTCTGTTAAGCTTTGTTAGGGAGATAGTAATTTATGATGATCCGCTCGCGATTATGAAATTCGATTGGGGGACATAGGTGTCAGGTTTCTGGACGACCCTGGCTAGGGAGATCACTTCCCGTTTTGAGAGAACTGATATTAATGCTTTGATTACCTTTACTCTGTGGGGAATACAGACGTTACATGGTCACATGTACTGATGAATGTGCTTCAAAAGTTGTCTCTGCCCCGGTACCTATTGGGCAGAGTAACTGTCGAATTTTACATTCTAGTTTTTGTCCCTGTTTCTTAAGTTATGAGCAATTGTCTTTATTTTCCTATGAAAATATTTGTGAACAGCAATCATATTCAAGTGCATATGTCAAGAATAAATCATTGGACGTTCTTGCAAAAACAAAACAGAAAAAGAAAAACAAATAGTTTTGTAAAAATGGCTTGTATTAATTTTGAAGTTGGCGTATAACAGGCGTTTTTGTACAAGGAAGTTGACGCTCTAGTAAGAGAACGTCGCCGTAAAAATGAAGGATATACAATATTGTGTACAACAAAAATAAAACAGCTATGTGCAACAATCCTATTGGGTTTCAAATCTGCTATTGCCACTATGCCTTCGAGCGTCTCCTCACTTCACTGCTTGTCCGAAGCTGATTAGATTGATTGATGTCGTTTGAGTTTGATAGTTGATACTGAGGTCAGCTCGCAGGGTGATCCAATGGGACATAGTGATACGCTTTTCATCCCTGACTTTTGCCTAGACCGCCCATTTGGGTTTTCAGTCCATCGGGATACCCTTTCTTGCCTAAGACACCTTTTCAGGTTTTCGACTTGCCGGGTGTACATATTTTTTTTCATTTTCATCCCTTATTTTTGCCCGAACCCTTTTGGTTCACCGGGAAGCCCTTATTTTTTCCTAGGCCAGTCGACCTAGCGGGTCTTTTATCATGCGTAGTATCTTTTCACTATGTTCGCATTGACAGGGTGAGGAAGGTCGTCACCGTTCATGGTGGTCAGAATCATGACTCCACCCGAGAAAATGTTTTTAACCATAAATGGCCCTTCATATGTGGGAGTCCATTTTCCCCTGGGGTCACCTTGCGGCAGTATGATGCACTTGATCATTAAATCTCTGACTTGATACTCTTGGCGTCTGACCTTCTTGTTGAAAGCCTTAATCATCCGTTTTTGATACGTTTGACCATGACAGACAGCAGTAAGTCTCTTCTCATCGATCAAATTTAGTTGATCAAGTTGAGTCTGAATCCATCTTCATTTAAGCATGCATCTTTCATAATCCTTAGGTAAGGAATCTGAACCTCAATGGGTAGGACTGCCTCCAAGCCATATACCAGAGAGTAGGGTGTTGCCCCTGTCGATGTTTGTGCTGAGGTACGGTACCCATGCAGAGCAAATGGTAACATCTTATGCCAGTCTTTGTATGTCACTGTCATCTTCTGTACAATTTTCTTGATGTTCTTGTTAGCCGCTTCAACAGCACCATTCATCTTCAGCCGATAGGGAGAAGAGTTATGATGATGTATCCTGAACTGCTTACAGAGTTCGGTGATCATTGTGTTATTGAGATTCGTACCATTATCGGTGATAATTCTCTTTGGCACACCATATCGACATATCAGGTTATGCTTGATAAACCGCGCCACAACATTCTTGGTAACAGTAGCAAAGGAGGCCGCCTCAACCCATTTCGTGAAATAATCGATGGCCACTAGGATGAAGCGATGCCCATTGGAGGTGGTGGGCCTGATTTCTCCGATCATGTCAATGCCCCACATTGCAAAGGGCCACGGAGCTGTCAAGACATTCAAAGGAACCGGAGGCACATGCACCTTATCAGCATAAATTTGGCATTTATGACAGGTTCGGGAGTGCTGATAAAAGTCTGCTTCTAGAGTGGACCAGTAGTATCCTGCCCGTAGGATTTTCTTAGCCATGGTATGTCCACTGGAATGGGTTCCAAAGGTACCTTCATATAGGTCTGTCATAATCCTCTCCGCTTCGCCCTTGTCTACACACCACAGTAAGGTAGAGTCATGATTACGCTTGTAGAGGATTCCATTACTGAGGAATAATTTCGCATCGAAATTTCTCAGAAACTTCTTATCATTGACAGATGCCCCTTCGGGATATTCTTGAGCCTCTAGATACCTTTTCACTTCGTGAAACCAAGGTTTGTCTGCTACCTCTTCAGTATTAATCTCGCAGCAGTGTGATGGTTCATCCAACCTTTCAATGGTGATTCGGGGAGCTTCGTTGTCCCACTTGACTTTGAACATGGAAGACATGGTAGCTAGCACGTCCGCTAACTGATTCTCCTCTCGTGGGAAATGTTCAAAAGTTACCTCCTCAAAGTGTGGGAGCAATGTCAGTATGTGCTCTTTGTATGGGATGAGATTCGTATGCTTCGTGTCCCAATCGCCTTTGATCTGACTTATCACCAAGGCTGAATCCCCGAAGACATTTAGGAACTTAATCCTGAGGTTAATAGCGGCTTTGAGACCCATGATGCGGGCTGCATACTCCTCCATGTTGTTAGTGCAGTTTAAACACAATCGGGAAGTGAAAGGAGTGTGACAGTCCTCGGGATATGATTACAGCACCGATGCCATTACCAAGTGAGTTTGAGGCTCCATCAAAGACCATAGTCCAACGGGACCCTTCTTCGGGTCCTTCATCTGGTCTGGGTTCTTCGTAGTCAGTCACCAGCATAATATTCTCGTCCGAGAATTCAAAATTCATAGACTGGTAATCATCCACGGCCTGATGAGCCAAATGATCAGCCAATACACTCCCCTTGATTGCTTTCTGGGTTGTATATTGTATATCGTATTTGGTTAAGATCATCTTCCATCTCGCTATTCTTCCGGAGAGAGCGGGTTTCTCGAATATGTATTTGATCGGATCCATCTTGGATATCAACAGAGTAGTGTGGGTCAACATATACTATCTTAGTCGGCGAGCAGCCCATGCCAAAGCACAGCAAGTTTTCTCGAGCAGCGAGTATCTTGTCTCATTGTCGGTAAACTTTTGGCTAAGGTAGTATATTGCATGCTCTTTTCGACCAGACTCGTCATGCTGCCCTGACACACACCCCATTGAATTGTCTAGCACTGTTAAGTACAATATCAAAGATCTTCCTTCAACCGGAGGCATCAGAATTGGCGGTTCTTAAAGGTATTCTTTGATTCTTTCGAAAGTGGTCTGGCATTCATCATTCCACTTTACCACTTGATCTTTCTTCAGGAGCTTGAAGATGGGCTCACAAGTAGCAGTCAGATGTGAAATGAACCTGGCAATATAATTCAAGCGTCCCAAGAAACCTCTAACTTCCTTCTCTGTGCGGGGAGCTGACATTTCTTGTATGGCCTTTACCCTTGCAGGATCTACTTGGATGCCTTTGTCACTGACAACGAACCCCAGAAGCTTACCAGACCTTACCCCGAAGGTGCACTTATTCGAATTCAACCTCAACTTGTATATCTTCAACCTGTCGAACAACTTTTGTAAATGATCAATGTGCTCTTCTTCTATTTAAGACCTAGCTATCATGTCATCAACATAAACTTCGATCTCGTGGTGAATCATATTGTGGAACAAAGCGACCATGGCCCGCTGATAGGTTACCCCAGCATTCTTCAACCCAAAAGGCATCACCTTGTAACAGAAAGTTTCCCACTGTGTGACGAAGGTTGTCTTCTCCATGTCTCTGGGAGCCATCTTGATCTGATTGTAGCCAGAGAAATCGTCCATGAAGGAGAAGATTTTGTGTTGCACGGTGTTGTCAACCAGAACATCAATGTGAGGAAGTGGGAAGTCATCCTTGGGGCTTGCCCTGTTCAGGTCTCTGTAATCCATACATATCCGTACCCTTCTGTCCTTCTTAGGTACTGGAACGATGTTAGCAACCCACTGCGGATAAGAGGTGACAGCTAAGAATCCTGCATCGAACTGCTTCATGGCCTCTGCCTTGATCTTCTCTGACATTTCAGGGTGCATACGAAAGACCTTCTGTTTAACTGGAGGACAGTCTTCTTTGGTCGGTAGACGATGAACCACAATATCAGGGTCTAAACCCGACATGTCTTCATATGACCAGGCGAAGATCTAAACGTAGTCGTGCAACATTTGTATCAACTTTTGTTTGATCTTAACTTCCAAATTTGCACCAATCTTGACCTCCCTTCTGTCTATCTCCGTACCCAAGTTTATTGTCTCAACTGGCTCTTTGTGAGGCTGTATAGCCCTCCCTTCCTGTTGTAATAGTCTAGAAATTTCTCCAGGTACCTCACAATCGTCCTCACCTTCGTCCCCGGCTTGGTTGATTGGATTTTCAAAGTCATAACTGGAAATAGCAGGATTGTTATCAATGGGATCAAGAGTGGATATGGATCTGCAGTTTGATACGTGAGTGTGTGTAAGAGCATAGTTGTATTGATAAAGCAAAGGCAGAAAAGAAAAAACAGAGAGTGCAAAATTTGTACGCAAAGAAAGTCCAATGCTTCATTGATGATATATGAGATGACATATAATAACCCTCACAGATAGAACCATTGTGCCCCGGGTAAGACACAAGGCCATAAAGTTTAAATTGTTCATTACAAACTTAGAAAACAAGTAAGACAATTACTGTGGAATAAAAGAAACAGGTATAAAATCTCTGGTCGTCCAATTACTCGATCCACCGTTGGTAGTTGGGTAAATCCAGCTATCAATATCAAATTCTTCCTCATTAGCTTCAATAGCATTGACCCCTCGATTGCTGATGCGTAGGGGAGGTCCTCCAACTCGAGCGCGTCGAACAGCCCTCTGAGCCCCTGAAGTAAAGCCCAAGCCAAACTTGTCAGTTTTGTGACTAAACTCAGGAAGCTGTCCCCAATTGGTACTCCTACCTTCTTCAACTACTGCTCTAGCGTCTTTGAGAGAAGCCATCTTTAGAGGAGGTTTGGTGCTGGTAGTGATCTCAGTTGACGCCAAAATATGGGTAACCTCTTCAAAGTTTTGACAAGGAGTCTCTATAAATTCTCCGTCCATCTCTACGTACCTGAAGGAGTTCAGGTGGCTCACCATATACTCTTCTTCTCCATGCACAATGACTATCTTCCCCTTCACCGGATACTTCAACATTTGGTGTAGTGTAGAAGTAACAGCCCCAGCTTCGTGGATCCAAGGACGACCCAACAAACAAGAGTATGATGGCCTGATGTCCATCACATAGAAGGTGGACTCAAAAGTCTGAGAGCCTACCTTGACAGGGATGTCCACTTACCCATGCACCATTCTTTTCGACCCTTCAAAAGCCCTTACCACAATGTTACTAGGCTTTAAAGTCAAACCCTTGCAATCCAACTGGTCCAACGACTTCTTGGGCGAACATTCAGCGAAGACCCATTATGCACCAACACATGATCCATAGTGGTGCCCCTGCATTCAATCGAGACATGCAGAGAATCATTATGCTTTCTTCCCTTCGGCGTCAAGTCTGCATCTGAAAACCCCAGCCCATTGTCAACAGTCAGGCTAGCCATGCAATCTTTAAATTGATCAGCTAAAGTATCTTGTGGCACATGCGCAGTTTTGAGGAATGCAATCAAAGCCTTCGCATGGGCCTCAGAGCACAACAACAGGGATAACATGGATATCTTTGAGGGGGTCTGCCCAGCTGCTCGACCATATTGTAGTCACTCTTTTTAATTATTTTCAAAATTTCCTCTATCTCTTGCTTTGAGGCTTCCACAACAACTTTTCTAGGTGCCACCGTCCGGGCAGGCTCACCTACATCTTCTTTGCCTCGAGTCCCAGATGACTTATCGGCAGGGGTAACAGCTGGAGTAAGAACAGGAATAGTAACTGAAGTACTAGCGGGAGCAGAAGATGAAATAACGATAGGCTTAGTGACAGTCTTCGGGGAGATCTCAAGAGAGAAAACCCTTCCACTTCTAGTAATCTTGCTGGTCCCGACAATGTTACTGACTCAGGATCAGCTTTTTCGGTCTTCAAATTTTGTTTAACGCCATGATAGTAAACATCGATGCCATAATACCAAGGGACAGCTTTGTCTGAGGCGTACGGTACAAAACCAGGACATGTGATTATCAATAGAGCGATTCTCGTAGTGGGTGTAATTCTAACAGGTCTTCTCGAGGAGGCCTTGGAAGGACTGGCGAAAATGGTTATAATAGCAATATCTTCACATGGAACAGTTGGAATCAAAGTCTTTTCGAACAAAATTTCTCTGCTGTCTATCAGGCATTGAACACCTGACCTCAGCAAATGGCAACCAGAAGGTAGAAAAGAACACATGTGGCAACCTTTACCATAACCCGAAAATAAACCGGCCAACACCAAATTCTTCTTAACAGTCATAAGAAGAGTAGAAACTTTGTCCACTGAGGTTACGAATAGATCAGTATCAATGGTGTTAACTCCATGGTTGTGCTTAGGCATGGGAGCAGTTATGACATTGGGCTTCTTCGGAGCATCAAACTCAATCTCCTTGGCTTCAATCAAATCTTTTACTTTATTTCTTAGAGCCCAGCAGTCATTGGTATCATGACCAGGACTCTCAGAATGATAGGCGCACCGAGCATTTGAATTGTATCGAGGAGATGAGGTATTAGGATTCTTGGGAGCCTCTTTTAAAGTTGCCAAGTTAGATCTCAGCAGATGGGGTAGAACCTCTGTCAATGTCATGTTAATCCGGGTGAACTGCCTTTATGGTCTTTCTACCCTTTGCTGATTGTTGCATTGTGGGGAAGCCGCAGGCCTTGGTATTATTATAGCACTTACCGTTGGACGGTATCCCACTCTGCTCTGATCTCTCGGGCTATAAATGGCATTGGCCTCCTTCTTACCAGTGAAAGGTTTCTTTGCTAAACTTGACGAGGTATCCTTCTGTATTTTACCGCTCCGAATCCCAGCTTCTACCCTCTCTCTAGTTAATATCAGCTCAGTTAAACCAACTGACGATCTTCCGATCAAATGGTTGAAGAACGGACCAGACATCGTCCCAAGAAACATGTCAACCAACTCCCTGTCAGATAAAGGGGGTTTAACTCTCCCAACCAAGTCTCTCCACTTCTGTGCATAGTCCTTAAAACCTTCACATGCACCCATGGACATACTCTAGAGTTGAGTACGGGTAGGGGCCAGGTCGGCATTGTATTGATACTGCTTATAAAAACCGGCAGCCAAATCCTCCCAGTTTCGGACATTGGTTCCCTCCAATTGGTAGAACCATTCAAGCTGAGTCCCTGACAGGCTGTCTTGAAAGAAGTGAACCCACAAGTTTCTATCAGCGGTGTGGGGCTGGATCTTCCTCACATAGGAACGGAGATGGAGCTTTGGGCAAGACACCCCATCATACTTTACGTAAACTGGAGCCTTAAATTTTCGTGGGATGACTACCCCGGACACCAACCCCAGTTCTTCAAAATCCAGCCCCGGTATTCTGCGGATCTCCATAGCATTAACCGATCCTCTAACTGCTTGTACATATCCTCAGTGGGAGGATATTGCTCGTCATTGTAGTCGGTATTATTGTCAGAAACTTCAGGACTGGGGTCCTCTTCCCTTGTCTTCCCCTCTTGATTTTCCCCCTCTTTGGATGAGGAAGTCACTTTAACTGATATCTTTAGTGGCCCCCCGAATCTTCTGCCCATATTGAGGGCACCAACGAGCTTCTTCTTCTTATTCTTCTCTTCTTTCTCTTTCAAGATGAGGGCCTTCAGATCCTCCTGCCATTTTGCCAGAGTTATTAACATCTGTTGAAATTGGGCATTTTATGTCTGAAGATCTTTGATGCTTTATTCAGAAGACATCTTTGCTGAAATAAACAGCAAAGAAGATGAGAAACCTGTACCTGTTTATGCAATGCTATGGATGGGATGCGTATGCAATGATTTCAAGGACTTTGGGAAATTTAAATTTGCAAACCAAAATGAAAAAAATATTTTATTAGTAGAATTCAAGGTACAATTGCCTCTTAGGGGTTACAATTAAAAATTCTAAAAACTAAAAAAATCAAGTTTCCCAAGGATGCTTCCTCTTCGTGCCGAGATAGTCATTAAGGCTTCTTTCCTCATGAAGCTGCTTTGTGAGCTCTAAAACCTTCTTCTCTTGGGCATAGAACTGGTCCCTATAAGTATCTCGCTCCTTCTTCAACTGGATCCAAGACCTCTGTATCTCTTCAAGATCAGTGGGCATATCAGGATGGAGAATCGTGTAGGGGATATCTCCTTCAGTAATGGGCTTCATAATCACTGGTAAGACGGATATGTAGGGCATCATAAGTTTCTGAGTGCGAGCTCGTACCCATTGGAGATAAGGTCCCATAGGAATGGAATTCTTTGGCCCCAAAGTCTTGGCGTTAGATCTGTTTATCATGCCCTAAGCTCGTAAGAACCTCTGGCGATACCCTTGAATATCCCCCTCATAGTTAAATGCAATGCCCCGGATAAGTAATTCATGAGGACCATCCCTTCGAGCATAACCAAATTGTCGCAGGGCCAAACAAGGAATGTAAGTTATGCCTCCCTTGATGCCAAGTAGTGGGACGTCAGGGAACTCCCCACAATGGTCAATAATAGAAACATCTCCCATAAATCGGGAATACCAGAGAATATCCGCGTGAGAAAGCGACATTATCTTTTGCGACCAACCCAAACCTTCTTCATTCTTCAGCACTGACTTAGGGAGTTGAGAAATAAACCACCTCGACAGTAATGGCATGCAGCACATAAGGACCCCTCTTCTCTTCATGGTACGAGTTGCGAGAGAGGAAGATCTTGATAGCATTCACATCTATGAATGAGTCTGGATTAGGGAATAGGACTAACCCATAGATTAGAAGGGCCAAGACCTCCTCAAAGGCCTGAAAATCCAAATCATCCCAAAACAGTTGGGCCCTGTCTATTAGGAACTTGGCTAGAAAACCCTTGACTCCGCTTCTTGTTTCCCAATTAGATATCACATCGGCCTATTTTAGATGCAAAGCTGAGGCAATGACTTCTGGCTTCGGGACCTCTTCTAAACTTGTGAAAGGCAACTGGTCAAGAATGGGTATACTCAATAATTGAGAGAACTCTTCCATGATAGGCACCAACTGATAGTCTGGAAAGGTGAAGTATTGGTGCTCGAGATCAAAGAACTAAAAGAGTACACCCATCATATTTTCATCAAATCTTGAAGTAACTAGGTTGATAAGTCGACCATGTCTCTTGGTGAACGTAGAAGTTTCATGAACCCTCGATACTAGTTCTTTGAGTTGGGGAGGTGTTCTCACGAAACTGGTTCGGATAATGTTTCTACGAACGGAAGCCATGATCTGCAAAACAGAACAAAGATAAATACCCTTGGTCCTTGAAATGGTTAGTGCAATAAGAATGGATGATATGTTATGATGCATGATGTCATGATAAATCACAGTTATAGTAAACATAGACAAATCACACCAAGTCCCTAGGTTTAGAGGCTTGCATGAGGTTAAAGGTAAGTACCCTCTTGACGTTTAGTTGTTTTCAAACCTATCTTAGAAAAGTAACCGGGTTCTAAAGATTCTCAATATCACTGATCATCCTTTATCAGGCGTCGTTTCAGCTCAAGCAATCTTTTCTTGCGGCTGAAATATCCCGAAAGTCTAATCTCAATGAGCGTAGCATCGAGTATCAACCAATCCTCAGCTTTATATCGAGGCCGGCTATCTCACTACTTTCTAATGGCCAAGTTTGTTCAACTAAGGTTCTAAGGTCCGTTATTGCTTCACGACACCATGCGGGGGCCCCGTATTCTCTTTGTTTCCACATGAAGGATGCCGGTACCAACCAAAGTGTCACACCAACACAACCATCGCTTAAACCATATCGGTCTATGCCGTACAATCTCCACGATATTTTGTTGTTTACCTAATAAGTGCCCCCAGATCCGGGTGTAGGATCTTTTAACAATACCCAAGCAAAAAACCATTAAATGTAAAGCAAACAAGTCAAACAAAGAAAAGCAAGTGAAGGAGGTCTAACCATAAGGTAACCCCACTTCAAATATTTCCCCAGCAGAGTCGCTAGTTCTGTGATACAGTGGGAGGACTGACTTTTTAGGTTTTGCACTTGTATTCTCAAATGTTGTGGTTTAGCAAGAGTCGCCATCGACTTTTCTTTTATCCAAAAGGAAAGGTGAAAAGCACAGGAAAGACCTTTAGAGATGTTTTCTTGAGTTCGGGGGGTAGATTATGAAAAGGGAATGTGTTAGCATCCCTTTCATCCATGGTTTTCCATGGGCTCTTAGTTACTTTCTAGATCACTTGCTTTTGTTTGAAAATGTGCTTGTGGTGTGGGTTTTAAAAGTATTTTTTGAAAACGTCTTTGTAATGATTCTCGTCTCTATAAGAACGTGTACAAAGTGTTTGTTTGGAAAATAGTTCAAAGATGTGTTTGTGAAATGTGTTTTTTGAAAGTGATTTTGAAAAGGTGTCTTTGTAACGGTTCTCGTCTCTATAAGAACGTGTACAAAGTGTTGTCTTAGAAAATGTTTCAAAATGAGAGTGTTGGTGTATAAAATGTTTTTGTTATGAGCAAGTGAGCAACTAGGAGCAAATCTACCTACTCAAAAGGTCTTAGATGTTCTTTTCCTCCTCCTTTAGATGTTGCTATCTTACCATTGATTTGATAAGAAGCCCCGTCGTTGGATGTGAAGGGACGAGTGTGGGACATTTGTATAGTCATAGAAGGCAACCTATGGGACGCTTTAGCAATGTCGTTTTAGGGACTAGATCGTTTACCGAAGGCAACATCGAGGGTCATCGAGGGTCATCGAGGAACTATGATCTTTTATCGAGGGTCTTTTGCTAAAACGTCCATGTTCGAGGGACGTGACTATTTTTCCGATAGGCCACAAAGCGGGATTACCCTAAGGGTGGTAGTGTGCAAGTGTGTTTGATTGCATGCATTTAGTCTTGATTAAGGTGATCTATTTATCGATTTCACACCTTGCCATACACACTCTAATTACTAACAATATATGAAAGCAATAAAAGTGCGGAAAAGTAAAGATTCTACGCTATTACAATCATTAAGGGGATGGGGTGTACAAATTTACAAATGGGGGGTTGCAAGAAAATAAATCCTAATTATTTATTACAACCATATTGAAATAATAATAAAAGAAAGAAAAGGGACTTTGTTTAGGAAAATGTTTTTTTGTCTTAATGAATTAAAAAAGAGAAATTAATTAATTAGTAAAAAGAAAATATTTTTATGCCCTTTTTTATATTTATGAAAAGAGTATTAATATTGAAAGTGACAAAAGAAAATAAATGAGGTACAGAATCAGCGCGCTGCTGCCAGCAAAACAAAAGGGATCAGAAATTCTGATGCCAGGAGCGCTGTGATTCAGAAAGAAACGTCAGTGGGCATCAGAAGTTCTGGATTGGCATACTCTGAGGTCCTGCAAAAACGTTAGAGGAAAAACACAGAGATTCTGGATGGTATTCAGACAGTGAGCCAAAAGTCAGAAGTTCTGTGTTACGCTAAAACAGTAGGAAGAACTCAAAAGTTATGTATTATGCTAAGACAGTGAATGAATAATCAGCAGTTCATCGTGTTATCAGTATGTGAAAATCAGAAGTTCTAAGTGTTAAAACAATGAGAGAATCATAGAAGTTTTGTGTGTTACCAGCATGTGAAAATCAGAGGTTCTAAGTGTTAAAACAGTGAGCGAATCATAAAAGTTATATGTGTTATCAGCATGTGAGAATCATAAGTTCTATGTTACGTTTCAAATATTTTCTCATATTAATCAGCACATCGGTAATTTATTCAGTTTTCTAATAAAGAGCAAATCAGAAGGATAAAAGCACAATAGTTTATAGAAGGTCTAATCCTAATCTTGAGCCTAACCTTAATCAAAAAGTTCTGATCCATAGTTTTTTTCACTCATGCAGCGATATGGATAACATTAATATGATGATATTTACATGTTTAATGATGTACTAAATGAAAGATGTGAAGTTAGAAAGACTTACCTTGAATCTAGAGTGTGTGCTTGGAGCTTGAACTGTTGTCTTCAGATGTTCTGGAGTCAACAAAAGTAACGGAAGAGAAAATGCCAAGTTCTTTGACTCAAAGGGAAGAACAAAAGGTTTTTGTTTTCTGTTTGGGAATTCTGGATTTTTTATGAAGGTTTCACAGTTTTCTTTTCTCTCTTTTGACAATTCTCTCTCTCCAAAAGCTAGCCCCTTGAAAGTGTGATGGAGCAACTTACTTATAGGTGAAGTTGTTGTAATTTTTTTTGGGGGGGGGGGGGGGGGGACTTATGGGATTTGAACACCTCTTGGCATCTTGTTCCATTACTTTTTTATCACCGTTTTCGTATGCTAGTTTGGTGCAATTATGGGATGAAGGCATGGACTTAATTAGTTGTTGGTTATAGGTGTGTGATGTAGCAGTGCAGCAGGTTGTATAAACGAGGTTTTGGGATTTGGTGATATTCTGACCGAAGCATTGAATATGGCCTTCATATGCTAGGGTGTTTCCTTGTTCTTGAAGCAAGTATGGTGGTTAGCAGCTTTTAGCCGTGCCTAAGCTGGATTTGTAAGCATGAAATAAGGAAAGGTAACCTCAAAAGCAAAAGCAACGTATGAGCCCAGCACACTTTTGTACAAAAGTTTGCTTTTCTAAGACAGTAAAGATACTCCTATGCCACACATGGGGAAATCTTTTGGATAAAGACTCAAAAGTGGTTGTGAGCATTAAATGATGATGAGATTTATCAAACCATAAATCCTGCAATATGAGATTTTGCATCACTGCTTAATTCTGGATCAGAGGTTCAGCTTCAGCATAATTTAGAATAAACATCCAACTTCTGATCTTTGTATCTCCTTGCCCCATCATGTTCTGAAGGAGCTCCCAGACTTTCCAGGAAGCTTGCAACACGCTTTGTAAACCTTCTTTGAACTTCTATTGCAAACTCTAACTGAATCTTTATGAAAACTGGCCCAGAAGTTATAACCAAACTCTGTCTTGGAATTGTCCAGAATTTGCTGAGGGCTTCAGTTTCATAGACGTGTCTTTGAGGAGTCATAACTTGAAATCCCAGTATTTCTAGGAGAAGTTTCGTTCTGCAATGTTTTAGGTCTTATTGAGATCTAAAACTCTGGTGTTAGAAGTTCTTCCAGAATCAACTTGCATCATGGTGATAATCTGATCAGAAGTTCTGAGCTCATCATATTTCCTAAACACTTGGAAAAATTTCTAAGTATTTGGAATTTTGACTTTTCCCAAGCAAATTTGACTTTTGATCTTCTTAATGAAACAAACTTCATATTTTAACATGTCTTGATGAAATATGATTCTTGAAACTTGATTTTGATCTAAAAGTCAAAGTTTGACTTTTCAGTGTACAAATGACCATTTTGCCCCTGTGGACGACTTTCTTGGAAAATTTGTAGTTCAAGGCTTGAAATTGGATGGGAACAAACCTGAGGGTTCAGGGTGATCCTTTGAGAAATGAGAGGGAAAATTTTGGGGTACAACAGTGGACATGTTGGGATGAAGGATAGTGTATGCGACATCTCCTTCTACAATAGGCTCTATGATAACTAGGAGAATAGATGGATAAGGCATCATAAGACTTTGAGCACGAGCTCGTACCCATTTGAGATAAGGCTCAAGAGGGATGGAATTCTTGTGCCCCAGTTTCTTGCTATCAACTCTATGTACCATGCCCCAAGCTCGCATGAACCTTTTGCGGTAACCTGAGCATCATTCTCGTAGTCGAAGATGATTCCTTGAATAAGTACATCATGAGGACCATCCCTTCTTGCATATCTAAACTATCGTAGTGCCAAACAAGGATTGCAAGTGATTCCTCCCCTAATGCCTAAGAGAGGGACATTAGGGAATTCTCCGCATCGATCAATGATGGTAACATTCTCCGAGAATCGAGGAAACCAATGAATGCCTAAATGTGCAAGAGTCATTAGCCTATGAGACCATCTCAAGCTTTGTTCATCCTTCAAGACGGATCAGGGTAGGTGTGAAATAAACCACCTAGAAAAAAGAGGTGTGCAACACAGAAGGTTTCCTCTCCTCTTGACAGTGCGAGTATGCAACGAATGTAGGATATCTCCAAGCAGAGTAGGCACCGGATTACGTGACAGGAAAATCTTAATCGCGTTCACGTCTATGAGCTGGTCCGGATGAGGAAACAGTACCAAACCATAGATGAGAAGGGCTAACACCTCTTCAAAATCTTGTAAGTCCAAGGTATCCCAAAAATGATGACCTTTCTCGAACAAGAACTTAACCAAAAAAACCCTTGACACCTCTCCTGGTTTCCCAATTTGCTACTACGTCAGACCATTGTAAGGACAAAGATTTAGCAATATCTTCAGGTTTAGGGTCTCTTTCCATACCATTGAAAGGTTCCTTATTAACTATATGCACCCCCAACAGTAGAGAAAAGTCCTCCATAGTAGGCACTAACTGGTAATCTGGAAAAGTGAAACAGTGATGGAGAGGGTAAAAGAATTGTAAGAGCACTTTTAACATTTCTTCATCAGGGTTTGAAGTGGCCAAGCTAAGAATTCATCCATGTCTTTCAGTGAATGGAGAGCTTTCGGGAACCCTTGATACCAAATCCTTGAGCTGAGGAGGTACTTTTACCATATTGACTTGGATAGTGAATCTACGGGCGAGAGCCATGTCCTACAAAACAAGACAAAAATAAACCCTAAGAATCCTTGAAATGGTTAGTATGACATGCTATGTTATGATGTGATGATTATGCTCATATATAGCAGATATAGGAAGCACAAGCAAATCACACAGAGACCTTAGGTTTAAGGCTTGCATGGATTTTAAGGTGATACCCTCTTGAAGTTGAGTTGGTTCAACCTTTCCTAAATATAGTAACCGGGTTCTAAGGGATCTCAATATCATCGGTCTTTCCCCAAAATCTCGTTCCGATAGACAATTGACTTGCCACCAAACAAAACTCAAGGGTCAAACCTCAATGAGTGTAGCATCGAGTATCAATCGAATTTGGGTTTACACTAAAGACGACTATCTCACTACGTCCTAAAAGCCAAGTTGGTCAATTAAGGTGCTAAGGTCAGTTGACGCTTTATGACACCATGCAGCAGCCCTGTATTCTCCTTGATTACTCAAGGGCTACCGGTACACACTAAAGTATCACATCAACGTAGCTACTATTTTAACTGTGTCGGTATACCCCGCACAGTTCCCTCACAGTTTATTGATACTTACCTAAAAAAGGTCCCCCAAATTCGGGTGTAGGATCAAAGCAAGCCCAAACAAGGAACCATAATATAAAGCATGCAATTCAAACAAGGAAATCAAGTAAATGTGATCTATCCCTAAGGTAACCCCACTTTTAAGATTAGTCCCCAGCAGAGTCGCCAGTTCTGTAATGCGGTGGGAGATCTGACTTGGTTGTTTTGCGTTTTATCGCAAATGTTGCGGTTTAGCAAGAGTCGCCACCGACTTTTCTTTTATCCAAAAGGAAAGGCTGAAAAGAATAGGAAAGACCTTTAGAGATATTTTCTTGAGTTCGGGGGGTAGATTATGAAAAGGGGAGGTATTAGCACCCTTTTAATCCGTAGTTATCTACAAGATCTTAGTTGCTTGCTAGATCACTTGCTTTTGTTTGAAAATTTGCTTTGTGTGGTTTTTGAAAGTATTTTGAAAAGGCGTCTGTGATACGGTGGGAGAACTGACTAGGGTTTTGCGTTTGTTTTCGCAAATGTTTCGGTTGAGCAAGAGTCGCCACCGACTTTTTATTTTATCCTAAGGAAAGGTTTAAAAAGCACAGCAAAAACCTTTGAGATTTTTCTTGGGTTCGGGGAGTAGATTATAGAAAGGGAAGGTATTAGCACCCTTTCTATCCATGGTTATCCATGGGCTCTTAGGTACTTGCTTAGATCAACTTGCCTTGGTTTTCATTTGTTTGAGATGGTGCTTGGTGTGTGGTTTTGAAAATGTTTTGAAAAGATGCCTTGTATAGGCTACCCTTGTAACAATTCTTTACTCGAATGTTTTACAAAAGGTGTTTTGTCTTTTAAAAAGATGTTTCAAGGTTTTTGAAAGTTGGTTTTGAAAGTGTTTGTGAAGTGGGTTTTGAAAATAGGCAAGTGCTTTCTTTGCAAATTGGCAAGTACTTAAGAGTTATCTACCCTAAATTTTTCTCAAGGATTTTTGTTATGTTTTAAACCTTTTGACAATTTTGTTCCACCATTGCATTTGGTGGACAATCTTGTCTTAGGAGGTGAAAGGGACGGGCGCGGATCATCGTTTAGACCATAATTGCAATAGTGTTAAATGTCTTTGGGCAATTTTTCTTTAAAAGGGACTTGATCATTCATTTAGGCAACATTTTGAGGGACTATGATCATTTGATTGTTTGTTTTACCCAAAGAAATCTAACATGCAACATGGCCCAATTATTTGAAGGCAACAAAGTGGAATACCCTAGGGGTGCAAGTGTGAAATGTGTTGTCCATTTTCATGCTTATTTATCTTGAAATTAGGTCAAACTATTTTGTTCGTTTTATTCGCATACAAACCCTAATTCTAGCATGGTAGGTTTAGAAAGCATTAAAGTGCGAAATTTAAATTCCTACGCTATTACAACACAATAATATGGGGAGGGGGTACAATGTTTCAAATGGGGTATATTTAGACAAAAATTTAAACCTAACTATTACATCATTTTCTTTGAATATTTACAAGACAAATAATTATATAATTAAATGGATATTGAAATAAATATGCAAAATGTAAAAAAAAGAATTTTTATATGTATGAAAAAAGAATATTATTTATGTGAAACAAAAAGAGAAATAAAAAGGTATTATTTTTGGAGTATTTTCAAATTTAGGGCAAAACCCTAATTTTTAATCAAAAAGGGATATTAATCAATTAATTCATATAATATTTACTATTTACATACAAAAATAAAATAAAATATAGTATATTTATAAAAAATGTCTTTTTAGTGTTAAATATTAATAAAAATAAAAATAAAAATATGTATATTTTTGATATTTTTACCCTAAATGTATTAATAAATATATGTATATTTATATTATTTACAAGATATGTATTATATATATTAATTAATAATATTTAATATTAAAATGAAAAAGGGTATTTTTTCTATAAAATATTTTCAGGAAGTAAAAATAAGATAAAAGTGTATAAAATATATTTGTGCTATTTTAGTATTTTAAACAAAAAGTATATATTTATTTATTTATGTACAAACTAAAAGAAAAAATCAAATAAATACCTAATAAATTCAAAAATGATGAGAAAAAATATTTTTATATTTTTAATATGCTGAGAAAAAATAAATGAGTCAATTAAAAAAAGAAAAAAGTCAAAAACATTAAAAATAAAGCAAATGGGCTCAGGGGATGTAAAACCAAAAAGGTGGTGTGAATAAGAAAATCACTCAGGCCCAGCCCAAGAAGACATTGTCTTCAACCTTCAGACAAAACCAGTTCAAAAACGCGCGCCCTTCTTCTCAATCTTCTAACTCCTAATTCCTGGCTTATTAATGAAAACTCATAACATAAAAAATGTTCAGCATCAAGAGACGAATCCAACCATATGCAGAACTTGATCTAACTCTCTAAGATGAGGGAGAATTTCTTCTCCCCCAAATCCTAACCTAGATTTTCTGCCATTTTCAAACCTTAAATTCTCACAGCTCAAGCAAAAGAAATGAAAAGTAAAAACATGTACATGTTCAGTGGCATGAGTAGAACATTGTTTATTCACAAACTTAGAGCTAATGATGCTTAATAAGAGAGATAGAAGTTCACCAAAATACCTGTTCAGTTGAAGTTCTATCTGGCAATGAGGAAGCTTTCAGTGCAAGGTGATGATTGGAAAAGCTTCCTTGAGGTCCAGGGATGCTATTCCAATGTTTACTTTGTCTTGAAAGCTTTTGAATCGTGCTAGAGCACTTCACCTGCAAAACAAGAAACTGAAAATGGTGGAACCGGTTAGAGGGATTACAGGTCGTGTTTCAAGTCATGGTTAGCTTGCATAGATGCTAGGGAATGTATGTGAACTGGTTTGGGCAAGAGAGCTTGAGGGAAATGGAAGATGGCACTCAAACTGCAGGCCTGGCCCTGTTTTTGCAGTTTGAAGGTGATTCTGAGATTGGGAGTGTATGAGAGGTGTTAGGGTCGTGCAATAGCTTGGTTGAGATGTCTTGAGTGTGTTTCACAAGTTCACCTAAGTGTTTGCAAGCTGATATGAGAGTTGTGTTACAATATGCCAAGTTACTTACACTTTAAGCAACAAATGCCCAAGTGGTGTTCTAGGTCAGTAGAGGCCCCCTAATGAGCTGCATAATCCCTCCTTGATCAGAGTGTTTTGCTCATAATCTTGTGCCAATTAGATCTCATTTGTACTACTTGGATTTTCAATTGGACATAAAGTTAACTTTTGCAAAAATGGAAGAAATGCTTTATCTATTTTGGGATTAATCCTTTAGGCAATGCTTGAACTCATGAAACAAGGCCTTGGCACAAAGGTTTTGCATTGAATTATTGAGTGTCAAAGGGTTTTAGGACCTGTAATTTAGCACAAACTATGCTGACTTGAAAATGGCTTAAGTTATGAACATGTTCATGCTCAAATCAAAAGTGAGTTTTTGCCATATTGTGAAATTCGATTCTCTCAAGTTATGAGGTTGTTTGAGAAGTTCTTGGACATTTTGGAAAGATTGGAATGTGTACTACAATACATCTTCGAAATGCAAATTGAAATTCCAAGTGGAAGTGTATGGAAAATGGCCTTGAAGTTGGGTAGAAAACCTTGTCAAAATAGGTTAAAATCTCACTAAGTTAAGAATGGTTTAGTGCCCTTATTCAAAAATTTGTAACTTGAGATACAAGCCTCATTTGGGAAAACTTTGTGAATCAAAGTTGTAGATTATGCAACAAGCTACAACTTTCATGTTTTGACTTTTGTTTGAATCCAAATGGATCTTGGTGAAAAAGTGGGACAAAGTTGGGGGAAATTTAGGGTTTTTCATAACTTAGAAAAATTCTAAGTTATGAAAAATTCTAATTTCTAACCCTAATTTGCATTTTGTGATTTCTTGATGAACAAGTTTCATGATTTGGCATGTTTTGATGAAAAATGAATCTTGACTCTTGATTTTGACCAAAAAGTCAAAGTTTGACTTTTCAGTGTACAGTCAAAATTGATCAATTGACTGGGAAATTCAACTGTCAATTTTGTGTACTTGGGATCTTTTGAGTTTGTTGAGAATGTCAAGAGAATTCCATGGGGTCCTTGAGTCCATATATGAGCTTGGTTTGCCATTGGCTAGGTCAAACAGTTAAAAATTGCCTTTGTGCAGTCAAAACCCTAAAAATGACCATTTTGTCCTTTTGGTGATCTGATCAAATTTCTTGTGGAACTGTGATCCAAACTTGATCAAATGGTCCATGTGAGTTTATAATGTTGATTTGGGTCAATTTTCATGAGGTTTGGCTGTCAATTGGCCACAGTTGACTTTTTCCCAGTACAGCTGATTTCTAGGTCAACTGTCCAATTGACTGGGCAAAACTTGGAATCAAGGCTTGAAACTTGGTATGGATAAACTTGGGAGTCCAATATGAAGCATGAAAGTCATCTTAGGCATTTTAGGTCAAAACATCTTTGTGCAAACACAAACCCTAATTTGGGTCCATAGTGCAAGGAGAAGTCTTGAGCAGATGAAACCCTAACTGGATCTTGAGCTTTAAGGGCTTTGTGATGAGAAATCAATGAGAAATGGGAGGGAAAATTTTGGGGTACAACAGTTGCCCCTGTTCAATCTTCTTGAATCCGAAGAGTTAGATTGGCAAGCTTGCCTTTCGTGACTCGAGGGTAAAAGGAGATTGGACACTAGAGTGCCCGGAAATTTGCACTCGTCAAAGCAATGGATGTGAGAATGGGCTTAGAGATGCCATTCGGAGATGGGCTTAGAGATGCCATCTTGAGGGGTGACAGAGACTTGCCGGGGATGGGCTTAAATATGCCATCTGGAATGAGTATCAGGAAGGCGTCCATGCTTTGGACCATCATCGAATTGGGGGTCTGAATAAGCAATAGATCGACATCCATTATTGGGAGGAATCCGTAAACTGTTTTCAAAGGTTGCATCTGAACAAGTGATAGATTAACATTCGTTGTTGGGAAGAATCCATATACTGTTTTCAGAAGTCTTGAGAAGAAACTGAACAAGCAACAGGTTAACATCCGTTACTTGGGGAACCCGTGAACTGTTTTCAGAAATCTTGGAGTTGAATAAGCAATAGAGCAGCATCCGTTGTTGGGAAGCGTCCGTAAACTGTTTTCAAAGGTTGCATCTGAACAAGTGATAGATTAACATCCATTGTTGGGAAGAATCCATAGACTGTTTTCAGAAGTCTGGAGAAGAAACTGAACAAGCGATAGGTTAACATCCGTTACTTGGAGAACCCGTAAACTGTTTTCAGAAATCTTGGAGTTGAATAAGCAATGGAGCAGCATCCGTTGTTGGGAAGCGTCCGTAAACTGTTTTCAAAGGTTGCATCTGAACAAGTGATAGATTAACATCCGTTGTTGGGAAGAATCCATAGACTGTTTTCAGAAGTCTGGAGAAGAAACTGAACAAGCGATAGGTTAACATCCGTTACTTGGAGAACCCGTAAACTGTTTTCAGAAATCTTGGAGTTGAATAAGCAATAGAGCAGCATCCGTTGTTGGGAAGCATCCGTAAACTGTTTTCAAAGGTTGCATCTGAACAAGTGATACATTAACATCCGTTGTTGGGAAGAATCCATAGACTGTTTTCAGAAGTCTGGAGAAGAAACTGAACAAGCGATAGGTTAACATCCGTTACTTGGAGAACCCGTAAACTGTTTTCAGAAATCTTGGAGTTGAATAAGCAATGGAGCAGCATCCGTTGTTGGGAAGCGTCAGTAAATTGTTTTCAAAGGTTGCATTTGAACAAGTGATAGATTAACATCCGTTGTTGGGAAGAATCCATATACTGTTTTCAGAAGTCTGGAGAAGAAACTGAACAAGCGATAGGTTAACATCCGTTACTTGGAGAACCCGTAAACTGTTTTCAGAAATCTTGGAGTTGAATAAGCAATGGAGCAGCATCCGTTGTTGGTAAGCGTCCGTAAACTGTTTTCAAAGGTTGCATCTGAACAAGTGATAGATTAACATCCGTTGTTGGGAAGAATCCATAGATTGTTTTCAGAAGTCTGGAGAAGAAACTGAACAAGCGATAGGTTAACATCCGTTACTTGGAGAACCCGTAAACTGTTTTCAAAAATCTTGGAGTTGAATAGGAACCGGTATAGGGTTGCTTGATGATGAGTCCATGTAAAACTGCATCTGAAACTGTTAAGGATAGCTTTTTATTCTTATCCTGAAAAGGACAAAATGTTAGCTAAACACAAAATTATGTTGCATGAAATGTATGATGCAATATATGTTATATCAATGTTTATGATATGAATGTAATGAATGCGCATGTAAGCTGATGAGCTGTCTTGCTGGGGATAGATGAATCCTGGATGGCTGAAGATAAAAGCATCGTGACTGTTGTTAGGAAGAATAAATCCTGGTCATTGCTGGAGAAAAAGGAGCTTGGGTTGTATGCCAAGCCTCTGGGGAATTCCTGATGACTTCTACCGGGGAGTACCAATCTAGTAGACTCATGCTGGGATGCAAGACTGAGAATCTTTAGTTTGGCGGGAGGCATCTCTGGCGACTTCACTGGGGAACTCAAGATTTGTTCTCCTAAAACTCTGTGGGGAGAAGGTTCATTAGTCTGGCTCCGTTGGGGATATTGAAACTTAAATTCTGAGGGAAATTGGATTTCTGAGGATCCTCTGGCTGGGGGATTGTAAAGATAAGTTACTGCTGGGGAAATTTGATGAACTCCGCTGGGGATAGGAAGAATTTTTGCGAGTGCGATCTTCCGCGGTTGTTAGCTGAGGATAACCCAGTTATAAGTCCCTGGGAGGAATAACTTTGAATAAAACTCGGGAGAGACGTCCGTTCTCTGCGGGGAATAAGCTTCCAGAATCTACTGGGGATGAGCTTCAAGACTTGTTAGGGATATGGATTCCAAATCTCCTGGGGGTTTCCTTTGAAAGGGTATCGGGTTATCCAACTGTACCTTCGACTTATCAGTAATCCTCTTTCTTGGTTTATAAGGAAATGATTATGTTTCAAATGCATATGCCTATTTAACAAAACATTGGACGTTTCTCAAAATAAACAAATAGTGCAAGAGAAAAGAAAAGGAAATGACACAAATTTCTGGGAAAAGTATTTGTATTGATTTTCTATGAGTATATTTGTACAAAGGAGACAATCATCCTAGTAAGAGGATTTTGTCGTAAATATTTGAAAGGTTTATACAAAATAAAGATGTCTATGTGAGGTTTATACAAAATAAAGATGGCTATGTGAAATAATTCCATGGGATTCCATTCCGCTATAGCTTTCACAACCCTGAATATCTGGCCATTCAATGCTTCGTTTGACGATGACTGGATTGATCAGAAGCCTGGAACCGGTTGATGAAGAGATTGTCTTTGAAGTGATTCGTCGAGACATAGTCATACGCTTTAATCCCCTAACTTTTGCCTGAATCGCCCTTTCGGGTTTTCGATCCACCGGGAAACCCCTTTTTGCCCAAGCCGCCCTTTCGGGTTTTCAACTTGCCGGGTGTACAGATTTTTTTTGTTTTTATCCCTAATTTTTGCCTGAATCGCCCTTTCGGGTTTTCGATTCACCGGGACACCCATTTTTGCCCAAGCCGCCCTTTCGGGTTTTCGACTTGTCGGGTTATTTTATGCGTAGTATCTTTTGACTATGTATGCGTTCGCAGGATGCGGCAAATCGTCGCCGTCCATGGTGGTCAGAATCATTGCACCACCAGAAAATATGCTCTTGATCACAAATGGTCCTTCATATGTAGGAGTCCATTTGCCCCTGGGATCACTTTGCGGCAAGATAATCCGCTTGATTACGAGGATACACTAGACGTCTGACTTTCTTATTGAAGGCCTTGATCATTCGCTTTTGATACGTCTGACCATGGCATATAGCAGCAAGTCGCTTTTCGTCGATCAGATTGAGTTGATCAAGTCAGGTCTGCATCCAATCATCTTCATTCAAACCTGCATCCTTCATAATCCTTAGAGAAGGGATCTGGACTTCCATAGGCAAAACAGCTTCCATGCCATAGACCAAAGAAAATGGGGTTGCCCCGGTTGAAGTACGTACTGTCGTACGGTATCCATGCAGAGCAAACGGTAACATCTCATGCCAGTCTTTGTAAGTGACTGTCATTTTCTGAATGATTTCCTTAATGTTTTTGTTCGCAGCTTCAACAGCGCCGTTCATCTTCGGCCGATAGGGAGATGAATTGTGATGATAAATCTTGAACTGTTCGCACAATGTAGTGATCATTGTGTTATTCAGATTTGTACCGTTGTCTGTGATGATCCTGTCTGGAACACCATACCGACATATGAGATTTTGCTTGATAAAGAGGGCAACCACATTTTTAGTGACAGAGGCGAAGGAAGCTGCTTCGACCCATTTAGTGAAGTAGTCAATGGCAACCAGGATGAAGCGATGTCCGTTGGAAGCCGTGGGCTTGATCTCTCCAATCATATCAATCCCCCACATTGCAAAGGGCCACGGAGCAGTCAGGACGTTGAGAGGAACCGGAGGAATATGAACTTTGTCAGCATAGACTTGACACTTGTGACAAGTACGGGAATGTTGATGGCAGTCAGCCTCCATAGTAGACCAGTAATAGCCTGCCCTTAGGATCTTCTTAGCCATTGTATGCCCGCTCAAGTGAGTGCAAAATGTGCCGCTGTGTATGTCAGTCATAATCAACTATGCTTCAGCTTTATCTACGCATCGGAGTAATACACAATCATGGCTTCGTTTGTAAAGGATGTTGTTGCTCAGGAAGAACTTAGCAGCGAATTTCCTTAAGAACTTCTTGTCATTCACGGAAGCTCCTTCAGGATAATCTCGGGTCTCGAGATACCTTTTGATTTCATGGAACCAAGGTTGTTCCACTACTTCTTCGGTATTAATATCGTGGCAATGCGCCGGTTCATCCATTCGCTCGATGGTGATTTGGGGAGCCTCGTTATCCCAGTTGAGTTTAAACATGGAGGACATTGTGGCTAGAGCATCTGCTAGCTGATTCTCTTCTCGCGGGAAATGCTCGAAGGTAATTTGCTCGAAATGCGGCAACAATGTCAGGACATGTTCTTTGTATGGGACGAGATTAGGATGTTTGGTATCCCATTCTCCTTTGATTTGACTGATAACCAAAGCCGAGTCCCCAAATACGATCAAAGATTTGATCCCCAAGTCTATAGCAGCCTTGAGACCAAAGATGCAGGCTTCATACTCAGCCATGTTGTTTGTGCAGCTGAAGCAAAGTCGGGCCGTGAAAGGTGTGTGACAACCTTCCGGAGAAATGAGTAATGCGCCAATACCATTTCCAAGCGCATTTGAAGCACCATCAAAGTACAGGGTCCATCGGGATCCCTTTTCAGGTCCGTCATACGGTCCGTCACCTTCAACATTGTCCAAATTCATGATGTCCTCGTCTGGGAAGTCAAATCTCATGGCTTGATAGTCTTCGATAGCCTGATGAGCCAGATGGTCAGCTAATACACTCCCTTTTATAGCTTTTTGGGTGGTGTACTGGATGTCATACTCGGTCAAGATCATTTGCCATCTAGCTATCCTTCCAGATAAAGCGGGCTTCTCGAAGATATACTTGATAGGGTCCATTTTGGAAATCAACAAGGTAGTATGAGTCAGCATATACTGTCTTAGTCGGCGAGCAGCCCATACCAAAGCGCAGCAAGTTTTCTCGAGCAGTGAGTAGCGAGTCTCACAGTCGGTAAACTTTTTGCTAAGGTAATAAATAGCATGCTCTTTTCGACCAGACTCGTCATGCTGGCCCAAAACACACCCCATTGAGTTATCCAAGACGGTCAAATACATGATCAATGGTCTTCCTTCGACGGGTGGCATCAGAATAGGAGGTTCTAGCAAATACTCCTTGATTCTATCAAAAGCAGCTTGGCAATCGTCGTTCCATTCCACTACCTGATCTTTTTTCAAGAGTTTGAAAATCGGTTCACAGGTAGAAGTCAGATGTGAGATGAATCTGGCAATATAGTTTATGCGCCCCAAGAATCCTCTAACTTCCTTCTCAGTACGGGGAGCAGGCATCTCTTGTATTGATTTTACTTTTGCGGGATCGACTTCAATGCCTTTGTTGCTTACAATGAATCCCAGGAGTTTACCAGACCTAACTCCAAAAGTGCATTTACTTGGATTCAGCCTGAGCTTGTATTCTTTTAACCTGGCAAACAGCTTCTCTAGATGTTCAAGGTGCTCTTCCTCTGTTTGTGACCGAGCTATCATATCGTCTACGTAGACTTCTATCTCATGATGTATCATATCATGAAATAAAGCTACCATGGCGCGTTGATAAGTTGCCCCTGCGTTCTTCAGCCCGAACGGCATCACCTTATAACAGAAAGTGCCCCACTGTGTGACAAAAGTCGTTTTCTCCATATCCTCGGGAGCCATTTTGATTTGATTGTAGCCCGAGAATCCATCCATGAAGGAAAACACTTTATGTTGAGCTGTATTGTCGATCAAGATGTCAATGTGAGGTAGCGGGAAATCATCTTTAGGGCTGGCCCTATTCAAATCCCGGTAGTCCACACACATCCTGACTTTGCCATCTTTTTTAGGTACCGGCACAATGTTAGCGACCCATTGAGGATAGGATGTAACAGCCAGAAAGCCAGCATCGAATTGCTTCATTACTTCTGCCTTGATCTTCTCAGACATGTCAGGCCTCATTCGGCGAACTTTTTGCTTGATTGGTGGACAGTCTTCTCTTGTGGGGAGACGGTGAACCACGATGTCCGTGTCTAAACCCGGCATGTCTTCATAAGACCAAGCGAAGATTTCAACATACTCATTCAATGTACCAAGCGCTCCTTGACTTTTGGTTCCAGATTGGCACCCACTTGTACCTCCTTCCGGTCCTCCTCGGTTCCCAAGTTAACAGTTTCAATGGCTCTTCATGCGGTAAGATGGCCCTTTCCTCTTGTTGCAGAAGTCTGGCTAGTTCCCCGGGTACTTCACAACCTTCGTCATCTTCATACTCGGCTAGATTGACCAGATCTTCAGAGTTATTGGAAGATATAGCAGAATAGTCACCCATGGAATCCGGAGTGGATGGGTACCTGCATTGGTGAGTGTGGGTGTGTGTAAGGGATAGCCATCCTTTAAAAAAATGCAAAAGGAAAGAAAATGAACATAAGCAGTTTATCAAATGAAAAACGTCCAATGAATCATTAAACATGGCATATGGATATGAAAAGTAATCAAAACCCTTACAAATGGACCTACATGCCCCGGGCAAGGCAGGAGGTGAAAAGATAGTGTACGGATTGTTTGAAAGTGAATATTACAGACCAAATAAGAAATGTTTAACAGATAAATTACTGATGAATAAAAGTGATGGGGACAAAGTCTTTTGCCTCCCAGTTGCTCAATCCTCCTTCGACAGTTGGATAAATCCACTCTTCAATGTTGCTCTCCTTGTCTTCATCTTCCAGGGCGTTGATTCCGTAGGGAGAAATCTTGACTGGCGCCCTTTCAATCTTCGCGCGGCGCATAGCTTTCTGGCCGGCGGCTATGAACCCTAACCCAAACTTGTCAGTCTTATGCGGAAAGTCGGGTAACTGCCCCCATGCTGAATTCTTCCCTTCTTTTATTGCGGCCCTTGCATCCTCCAGAGATGCCATCCTGGCCATCTGCCTCGGTGTCTCAGCCGTCAACTTCGCTACTGCTATTTCAGGAAGGACTTCTTCGAAATGTTGAAACGGTGTCTCGATGAATTCTCCTTCAACCTCCACATACCGGAAAGAATTTAAGTGGCTAATCATGTACTCTTCTTCGCCATGGACAATAATGATCTTTCCCTTGACAGGATACTTCAACATCTGATGTAAGGAGGAGGTGACTGCCCCAGCATGGTGTATCCAAGGCCTACCCAGCAAGCAAGAGTATGACGGACGGATGTCCATCACATAGAAAGTGGATTTAAACACCTCAGTGCCTATCTTGATGGGAATTTCAACATCTCCATGGACCATTCTCTTTGAACCATCGAAAGCTCTGACAACAATATCACTCGGCTTCAATTCCAACCCTTCACAATCTAGTCGGTCCAAGGCCTTCTTAGGTAAAACATTCAGCGACGAACCAGTGTCGACCAAGACGTGTGCGAGAGTAGTTCCTCGACACTCGACTGAAATGTGCAAAGCATCATTGTGATTCCTACCTTTAGGAGTTAGGTCGGCATCAGAAAAACCTAATCCATTGTCTGCAGTCAGGCTAGCCATGCAATTCTGAAATTGATCCGCAGAGGTTTCCTGGGGCACATGAGCTGCCTTCAGGAATTTTATCAGGGCTTTAGCGTGCGCTTCTGAGCAAAGTAGTAGTGCCAGCATGGAGATCTTGGAGGGGGTTTGCCCCAACTGTTCCACCACATCGTAATCACTTCTTTTGATTATCCTCAAAATCTCGTCCATTTCCTTCTTGGAGGTTTCCGGGATTACCAAGGGTTGAGCCCTCATCCTGACGGGCTCATCTTGGATTCCCTTACCTTTGTCAGCAGCGGTAGGAGAGACAGTATTAGGAACAACAATGTCTTCGATCAGAGGAGTTCTAGCAGAGAGTTTTATTGGTGCAGGGATGACCTCGTTAGTTGATGAGGGTCCAAAGACTGCTCTTGGAGGGGCAATCTCTGGAGAAAATATTCTCCCGCTCCTGGTTATTTTGCTAGTGCCTGCAATGTTGCTAATGCTGGCTTCATCATCATCTGAACTTTCTTCAATTACTTCGATTTGCTTGATACCATGGTAGTAGATGTCGCCGCCATAGTTCCAAGGTATCGACTTCTCAGAAACATAGGGAACGGGCCCTGGCATTGTTATCTTCAAAGGAACAGATTTCGTAGCTGGCGTAATCTTAACAGGCTTTTTGACGGCCTTGGAAAGATTGGCGTGAATGGTTATGATTGAGACATCTTCAGTATGAACTGGAACAACAGAAACTTTTTCGAACAAAATTTGTCGGCTATCCATAAGGCCTTGGATGCCTTTATTCAGTAGCGGACAATCAAATGGCAGAGAGTAACAACAGTAGCAATCTTCTTTACATCCCGAGAAGATCCCGGCCCTTAACAAATTCAACTTAATGGTTAGCAGTGGAGTAGTCAGATCACTGACATCAGCAACATACAAATCTTCTTCAATGGCATTGACATTTCGGCCGTGCTTCGGCATGGGTGCAGATATTACATTAGGCTTCTCTGGAGCGTCAAACTCTACCTCCTTAGCCTCTATCAGGTCTTGGATTTTATGCTTAAGTGCCCAGCAATCATTGGTATCGTATCCAACACTGTCTGAATGGTAGGCGCATTTAGCATTGGCATGATAATGCGGAGAGGACGTATTCACATTCTTTGGTGCCTCCTTGATGGTGGCGAGATTTAATTTCAATAGATGGGGAAGCACTTGCGCTGGAGTCATATTAATATGGGTGAACTGCCGTTGTGGCCGTTCCACTCGTTGCTGATTTGGTCTGGACTGGTTATAGCGAGGCTGCTCGCTTGGAGTGTTTTGAATCATTACGGCCCCCACAGTTGGCCGACGCTCCGTCTTCCCTGCTCTTCTCTGAGAATATACCACAGCTGTTTCCTTCTTAAAAGGCTTCTTCTCAACACTTGCAGCAACACCCTTCTGAATCTTTCCTGACTTGATGCCAGCTTCTATTCTTTCGCCTGTTAAGATCAAATCGGTAAACCCCGCGGAAGAGTTACCAATTAGATGATTGAAAAATGGCCCAGATAGGGTCCCAAGAAACATATCAACGAGCTCACGATCGGTTAAAGGAGGCTGCACCCTGCCAGCCAAATCCCTCCATTTTTGTGCATATTCTTTGAATCCCTCGCTTGTTCCTAGTGACATACCCTGAAGTTGGGTACGAGTAGGAGCAAGATCAGAATTATACTGGTATTGTTTATAGAAAGCGGTGGCCAAATCTTCCCAATTCCTGACACTGGTTCCTTCTAGCTGATAAAACCACTCCAACTGAGCTCCCGAAAGGCTGTCTTGAAAGAAATGAATCCAGAGGTTTTTATCTGCCGTATAGGGTTGAATCTTTCTCACGTAGGACCTGAGATGCATTTTGGGGCAGGACAGCCCATCATACCTCACAAACACTGGCACTTTGAATTTTGGGGGAATCACAATCCCGGCAACCAAGCCCAAGTCTTCAAAGTCCAAGCCCGGTACTCTTTGTAATTCCATGGCGGCCAATATGTCTTCTAACCCTTTGTATTTATCATCAGCTGGAGGGTATTGCTGATCAGAATAATCCTCATCCTCTTCAACCTCTTCTTCCTCCGCATCAGACTCGGAAGGCACCGCAGCTCCATCTCTCTTACTAGTCCCTTCATTAGAAGTAGGAGGAAATTCAAGCACTCTTCGAGCTTCTCCGTCAAATCTTCTCCCCAAAGTAGCCACCCCAATCCTCTTTTTCTTCTTTTTTACTGGGTCCTTATTCCCCAACTGAGTCTTGATATCCTCCTGACCCTTAGCCAAGGTCATCAGGAGCTGCTGGAACTGTGCATTCTGAGCTATAGGTCTTTGACTGTTTGCTCGAGATCCATCCTACTGAAATAAACAGCAGACAGATAAGGAAACCTGGAGTGAGACCTGCTTATGCACATGATGAATGGTATGCTTATGTATGCAATGCATTCAAGGATTTAGAACATTCAAAATTGTTTCAGACAAAGAAGAACGCACGTCATATTAATAAGAAGAAATTTGTTGGTACATAAATGCCCCATGGGCCAAATATTACAAAATAACTTCTTAAGGCAAAAAGACATTGCGCATCCTCTTTGGTGCGATGTAGGTGTTGAGGGCCTCTTGCTCGTGGAGTCGGCGGGTAAGCTCTAGAACCTTCTTTTCACTGGCGTAGTAGCTAGCTTCAAAAGTATTCTGTTCCTCCTTGAGTTGAATCCAACTTTTCTGCATTTCCTCCCACGATGTAGGCATGTCTGGATGTAGGATGGTGTAGGGGACCTCTCCTTCATTGACGGGCTCTTTAATCACTGGGAGTACATGAGGATAAGGCATCATTAGACTTTGGGCTCGAGCTCGTACCCACTTGAGATAGGGCTCAAGAGGGATGGAATTCTTGTGTCCCAGAGTCTTGCTATCAACCTTGTTGAGTTTTCCCCAAGCTCTGATGAATCTTTGGCGAAGTCCTTGCGCATCGTTGTCGAAGTCAAAAACTAGGTTAGGAATCAACATGTCATGAGGGCCATCCCTCCGTGCATATCCAAATTGCCTCAAAGCTAGGCAAGGGTTGTAGGTGATACCTCCCTTAATTCCAAGTAAAGGAACATTAGGAAATTCTCCGCAACGATCGACGATGATGACATTTTCTCTGGACCGAGAACACCAATGCACATCAGAATGAGTAAGAGTCATCAACCGTTGGGACCACCTTGAACCTTGGTCATTCTTCAAGACAGATTGTGGAAGGTGCGAAATAAACCACCTTGCAAGGAGAGGAGTACAGCACATGAGAACACCCCTCTTTCTCATTGTTCGTGTGTAAAATGAGTGAAGGATGTCCCCAAGCAATGTTGGTATTGGATTTCTGGACAAGAAGATTTTGACGGCGTTGACATCTACCAATTGGTCAAGATTTGGGAACAAGACCAACCCATAGATAAGGAGTGTCACAATCTCTTCAAAGGCTTGTAGGTCCAATGAGTTCCAACATTCTTGTGCCTTTTCAAACAAGAATTTTGCTAAGAAACCTTTGACGCCGCTTCTGATTTCCCAATGCCCCTTGATGTCGGATGGTTGTAGATGTAATGCTCGAGCAACATCTTCCGGCTTTGGTTCCTTTTCCGTACCGTTGAAGGGTAGTTGATTAAGGATAAGAATTCTCAGGAGTTGAGAAAACTCCTCCAAAGTGGGTACCAACTAATAATCAGGGAAAGTGAAACAGTGGTGAAGAGGGTCAAAGAACTGGAATAGCATTTTCATCATGTCTTCTTCAATGTTGGTGTTGACTAGGTTGAGCAGTCTACCATGTCTTTCACTGAAGGATGAATTTTCCGGAATTCTTGAGGTGAGCTCCTTGAGTTGAGGAGAGATTCTCACAAGGTTGACTTGAATGGTGTTTCTGCGAGGAACTTCCATGACCTACAAAATAAGAACAAAGATGAAGATCCAAACCCTTGAAATGGTTAGTGAATGCATATGATGCTTCATGATGTTTATGATGTATGCACAACACATATGCACAAGCAAATCACACCAAACCCTAGTTTCAGGCTTGCATGGGGTTTCATAGGTAAGTACCCTCTTGAGTGTAGTTGGCTTAAAAACCTGTCCTATAAATAGTAACCGGGTTCTAAGGAGCTCAATATCACTGGATTGTTTTCATTGTTCATTGTTTTGGTTTAGCCACTTAACTAGCGACCAAAATATTCCAAGAAAACAACCCTCAATGAGTGTAGTATCGAGTATCTACCAACTTCGGACTGCACCAAAGCCGGTCATCTCACTACCCCTAATAAAGGCCAAGATGGTCAAGTAAGGTTCTAGGTCATTAGTGCTCAGTGACATCACTCAGCGGCCCCGTACTCTCCTTGATTGAACTCAAGGGTTACCGGTACTCACAAATATGTCGCACTAATATAGCTATTGCTTCGACCGTGTTGGTATACCCCGCACAGTTTCCACAATGTATTGCTATCTATGAATGTTTCCCAAAATCCGGGTGTAGGATTGCAAACCCAAACAATAGAGCCAAATATAAAAGCAAACAAATCAAACAATTAGTCATGCAAGAGGGTGATCTAAGCCCTAAGGTTACTCCACTTTTAATTATTATTCCCCAGCAGAGTCGCCAATTCTGTGATACGGTGGGAGAACTGTCTAGGGTTTTGCGTTTGTTTTCGTAAGTGTTTCGGTTGAGCAAGAGTCGCCACCGACTTTTTATTTTATCCTAAGGAAAGTTTTAAAAAGCACAGCAAAAACCTTTGAGATTTTTCTTGGGTTCGTGGAGTAGATTATAGAAAGGGAAGGTATTAGCACCCTTTCTATCCATGGTTATCCATGGGCTCTTAGGTACTTGCTTAGATCAACTTGCCTTGGTTTTCATTTGTTTGAGATGGTGCTTGGTGTGTGGTTTTGAAAATGTTTTGAAAAGATGCCTTGTATAGGCTACCCTTGTAACAATTCTTTACTCGAATGTTTTACAAAAGGTGTTTTGTCTTTTAAAAAGATGTTTCAAGGTTTTTGAAAGTTGGTTTTGAAAGTGTTTGTGAAGTGGGTTTTGAAAATAGGCAAGTGCTTTCTTTGCAAATTGGCAAGTACTTAAGAGTTATCTACCCTAAAGTTTTCTCAAGGATTTTTGTTATGTTTTAAACCTTTTGACAATTTTGTTCCACCATTGCATTTGGTGGACAATCTTGTCTTAGGAGGTGAAAGGGACGGGCGCGGGTCATCGTTTAGACCATAATTGCAATAGTGTTAAATGTCTTTGGGCAATTTTTCTTTAAAAGGGACTTGATCATTCATTTAGGCAACATTTTGAGGGACTATGATCATTTGATTGTTTGTTTTACCCAAAGAAATCTAACATGCAACATGGCCCAATTATTTGAAGGCAACAAAGTGGAATACCCTAGGGGTGCAAGTGTGAAATGTGTTGTCCATTTTCATGCTTATTTATCTTGAAATTAGGTCAAACTATTTTGTTCGTTTTATTCGCATACAAACCCTAATTCTAGCATGGTAGGTTTAGAAAGCATTAAAGTGCGAAATTTAAATTCCTACGCTATTACAACACAATAATATGGGGAGGGGGGTACAATGTTTCAAATGGGGTATATTTAGACAAAAATTTAAACCTAACTATTACATCATTTTCTTTGAATATTTACAAGACAAATAATTGTATAATTAAATGGATATTGAAATAAATATGCAAAATGTAAAAAAAAGAATTTTTATATGTATGAAAAAAGAATATTATTTATGTGAAACAAAAAGAGAAATAAAAAGGTATTATTTTTGGAGTATTTTCAAATTTAGGGCAAAACCCTAATTTTTAATCAAAAAGGGATATTAATCAATTAATTCATATAATATTTACTATTTACATACAAAAATAAAATAAAATATAGTATATTTATAAAAAATGTCTTTTTAGTGTTAAATATTAATAAAAATAAAAATAAAAATATGTATATTTTTGATATTTTTACCCTAAATGTATTAATAAATATATGTATATTTATATTATTTACAAGATATGTATTATATATATTAATTAATAATATTTAATATTAAAATAAAAAAGGGTATTTTTTCTATAAAATATTTCCAGGAAGTAAAAATAAGATAAAAGTGTATAAAATATATTTGTGCTATTTTAGTATTTTAAACAAAAAGTATATATTTATTTATTTATGTACAAACTAAAAGAAAAAATCAAATAAATACCTAATAAATTCAAAAATGATGAGAAAAAATATTTTTATATTTTTAATATGCTGAGAAAAAATAAATGAGTCAATTAAAAAAAGAAAAAAGTCAAAAACATTAAAAATAAAGCAAATGGGCTCAGGGGGTGTAAAACCAAAAAGGTGGTGTGAATAAGAAAATCACTCAGGCCCAGCCCAAGAAGACATTGTCTTCAACCTTCAGACAAAACCAGTTCAAAAACGCGCGCCCTTCTTCTCAATCTTCTAACTCCTGATTCCTGGCTTATTAATGAAAACTCATAACATAAAAAATGTTCAGCATCAAGAGACGAATCCAACCATATGCAGAACTTGATCTAACTCTCTAAGATGAGGGAGAATTTCTTCTCCCCCAAATCCTAACCTAGATTTTCTGCCATTTTCAAACCTTAAATTCTCACAGCTCAAGCAAAAGAAATGAAAAGTAAAAACATGTACATGTTCAGTGGCATGAGTAGAACATTGTTTATTCACAAACTTAGAGCTAATGATGCTTAATAAGAGAGATAGAAGTTCACCAAAATACCTGTTCAGTTGAAGTTCTATCTGGCAATGAAGAAGCTTTCAGTGCAAGGTGATGATTGGAAAAGCTTCCTTGAGGTCCAGGGATGCTATTCCAATTTACTTTGTCTTGAAAGCTTTTGAATCGTGCTAGAGCACTTCACCTGCAAAACAAGAAACTGAAAATGGTGGAACCGGTTAGAGGGATTACAGGTTGTGTTTCAAGTCATGGTTAGCTTGCATAGATGCTAGGGAATGTATGTGAACTGGTTTGGGCAAGAGAGCTTGGGGGAAATGGAAGATGGCACTCAAACTGCAGACCTGGCCCTGTTTTTGCAGTTTGAAGGTGATTCTGAGATTAGGAGTGTATGAGAGGTGTTAGGGTCGTGCAATAGCTTGGTTGAGATGTCTTGAGTGTGTTTCACAAGTTCACCTAAGTGTTTGCAAGCTGATATGAGAGTTGTGTTACAATATGCCAAGTTACTTACACTTTAAGCAACAAATGCCCAAGTGGTGTTCTAGGTCAGTAGAGGCCCCCTAATGAGCTGCATAATCCCTCCTTGATCAGAGTGTTTTGCTCATAATATTGTGCCAATTAGATCTCATTTGTACTGCTTGGATTTTCAATTGGACATAAAGTTAACTTTTGCAAAAATGGAAGAAATGCTTTATCTATTTTGGGATTAATCCTTTAGGCAATGCTTGAACTCATGAAACAAGGCCTTGGCACAAAGGTTTTGCATTGAATTATTGAGTGTCAAAGGGTTTTAGGACCTGTAATTTAGCACAAACTATGCTGACTTGAAAATGGCTTAAGTTATGAACATGTTCATGCTCAAATCAAAAGTGAGTTTTTGCCATATTGTGAAATTCGATTCTCTCAAGTTATGAGGTTGTTTGAGAAGTTCTTGGATATTTTGGAAAGCTTGGAATGTTTACTACAATCCATATTTGAAATGCAAATTGAAATTCCAAGTGTAAGTGTATGGAAAATGGCCTTGAAGTTGGGTAGAAAACCTTGTCAAAATAGGTTAAAATCTCACTAAGTTAAGAATGGTTTAGTGCCCTTATTCAAAAATTTGTAACTTGAGATACAAGCCTCATTTGGGAAAACTTTGTGAATCAAAGTTGTAGATTATGCAACAAGCTACAACTTTCATGTTTTGACTTTTGTTTGAATCCAAATGGATCTTGGTGAAAAAGTGGGGCAAAGTTGGGAAAATTTTAGGGTTTTTCATAACTTAGAAAAATTCTAAGTTATGAAAAATTCTAATTTCTAACCCTAATTTGCATTTTGTGATTTCTTGATGAACAAGTTTCATGATTTGGCATGTTTTGATGAAAAATGAATCTTGACTCTTGATTTTGACCAAAAAGTCAAAGTTTGACTTTTCAGTGTACAGTCAAAATTGATCAATTGACTGAGAAATTCAACTGTCAATTTTGTGTACTTGGGATCTTTTGAGTTTGTTGAGAATGTCAAGACAATTCCATGGGGTCCTTGAGTCCATATATGAGCTTGGTTTGCCATTGGCTAGGTCAAACAGTCAAAAATTGCCTTTGTGCAGTCAAAACCGTAAAAATGACCATTTTGCCCTTTTGGTGATCTGATCAAATTTCTTGTGGAACTGTGATCCAAACTTGATCAAATGGTCCATGTGAGTTTATAATGTTGATGTGGGTCAATTTTCATGAGGTTTGGCTGTCAATTGGCCACAGTTGACTTTTTCCCAGTACAACTGATTTCTAGGTCAACTGTCCAATTGACTGGGCAAAACTTGGAATCAAGGCTTGAAACTTGGTATGGATAAACTTGGGAGTCCAATATGAAGCATGAAAGTCATCTTAGGAATTTTAGGTCAAAACATCTTTGTGCAAACACAAACCCTAATTTGGGTCCATAGTGCAAGGAGAAGTCTTGAGTAGATGAAACCCTAACTGGATCTTGAGCTTTAAGGGCTTTGTGATGAGAAATCAATGAGACATGGGAGGGCAAATTTTGGGGTACAACAGCGTCATCGTTTAGGCAAACTTTGTAATGATTCTCGTTCGTAAGAATGTATACAAAGTGTTGATCCTTTGAAAATGTTTTCAAGTTTGAAAGGTGTTTTTTGAAAGTGTTGGTGTTTGTTTTGAAAATAGCAAGGATGTTTTTGGTTTTGAAATTGAGCAAGCAACTAGGAACAATCTACCTACTCAAAAGTCTTTCATGTTTATTTCCTCTTTCCTTTGAAATTGTTATCTTACCATTGATTTGGTAAGTAACCCTATCTTTGGATTTAAAAGGGACATGCAAGGGTCATCGTATAGCCATGTGTTGTACCCCAAAATTTTCCCTCCCATATTTCTCAACACATGGCAAGTGAGGTCCTCAAATTGCTCAAGGAAGTTCAAGAGTCGACCAGACAAACTCTCTCTTAAGGCAGTCTATCTCAAATTAGGATTTCTATTTTAATAAAGATGTGTGGACCACAAAGGACTCAAATGCTCACCATTGTCCTAATATATTCTTAAGATCATCCATGTCAAGTTTCAAGCCTTGCAGAGGAAGTTTGCTCAGTCAATTGCTCAAATGCCTGAAAATGAATTGTGCTAGGTCAAAAGTCAAATGTGGCCCACATACAGTCAAACTTCAAGATTTTTAGTCAACATCCTCATTTTGAAGTATCATCCATCATTTGATCAAGGGTTGATCATGATTCATCAAGGATTGCTCACAATTCATCAAAACCCAAAAGTTGCTAAATTAGGGTTTTGTAGGAAAAGTCAACTCAACTTTGACCAAGCATAACTTTCTCATACTTTATCAGAAATGACTCATCCAAAGCTCATTTTTAATAGGATGAATTCCCTACAATTCATGTTCAGTTCCCAAGTTCAGAATATGCACTCACAAAAAGATATGAATTTTGACATTATAGGTCATTTTGAAAAGTCAACAAAAACACCTTTTGGATCAAAGCTTCATACATGAACATGGAAGACTCAATTGAGATGAGACCAAAAGGGTTGCTTAGAGGACATGCTAAGCTTTCTAAAAATTCCAAGAACACCTCTCTAGGGCCAAAGTTGAGATAGTTATGCATTGGCCAAGTTGACCTTTTTTGCAAAATTGCCAAAAGTCAAATGTGTTCAAATTTGCATTTTTTTTTGCTAAATGGGCCCAACTTTTTATGCTTGCACCTCAATGATAATGTGGTCCATGAATCAAATGCTGATTCACCAATTGTTTACTTCATTTTTCAATTTATTTTGATTTTTCATTGATTAAAAATTGAATTAAATCAAATAAATGATGAAAATTATCAAAAATTTGATTTGATTGGTTTTTTTGACAGGTTAGCAACCAAGATTTGATGAGCTTGCAAGATTAATTAGAATCAATGGTAATTGGAACAAAAAGAGCATGATTAGGCCAAATTTGGAAAGTTTACATATGCCATGAAAACAAAATCAAATCTTGAAAAACTTCCAAAGATATGACCAGTTTCACAACCCTAATGCATTCTATAATATATATTGAAAATTTCCAAAGCAAGAATAGGGGTTAACAGCCGTGCATAGCCAAGAACAAAAACTCATTTTTTGGTAGAAAAGTGGTGATCTGATCACTACCCTAGAGGAAGATTCAAAGCTTTCCAACACTCCTAATCGCATCCTGGAGCGTCTCTGAAGCTAACTGGATCAATTGCAAGCCTCCTCGTGCCCAGAATCAACCCATAGCAGTCACACGGTTTGCCTAAAAAACTCGTTTTCGATTTCATTGATTTACTCATCATATGCACGTTTAGATTATATATTCTTGTTCATCATTAATTTTGCAAGCTAATCATTCTATTCAATTGCATTTTTTATGACTGTATGTGAAACTGCCATGGCTAGGGTTTTGTTTTCTCGCTTAAGGCTTTGCAGTATAGGCTAAGTTGGACGTTGATTCTGGTACTATGATACTCGTGAGGATGAGACGAATTGATTGGTACCTTTGAATTCCATTTATATTGCTTGTGGACAATTTTTGAGATGCACAGGTCTGTACCTACAATGAAACGTCCGTAGGTAAAAGCTTGTTTACCTAAAACGACGGTTTGGTGAAGAAGACGATGTGTGGCACTCCCTGATTGGGTGGTTTGAATTTTAGCGCGTTTTTCCATTAACTATTATTTTTCATATATTATATTTTGTTTTCATTATATGTATAAACAAGTCAAGTAGCTCAGTTGGCAAGCGTGCATTGGAAATATGCATAAGGACCTGGGTTCGATCCCCAGGTCCCATATTTGTTTCATATTGTTTTTCAACAGGTGATCAAGCGCGTTGCATTAGTGTACGTCCACCATGTACCATCAACATCTGGCCATCAAACACATCTCTAGCCCAGATCAACGTGCCACCCTTGGAGGCCTACCATGCTCCTCAAGTCAACCTACACATCAGATCCAGCAAAGTCAAGCAGGCCTTAGCTTTATTGGGCCCAGAAATTCAGTTGGCACCCCCCTTTCAGCAAATACCACCAGGCCCATTTACTTCTTTTTTATTTCTTCTCTTTATTTTATTCTTTATTCTTTTAATTTTCTTTATTTATTTTAATTCACAAATTAATTTATTTTCCATAAAATCATAAAATCAAGACTTCATAAAAACAATTAGGATTAATTTTTTTATTATTATCAAAATTAATTTAATTTCGTTTAATTTAGGGAAATTGTAATTTATTTCCATAAATAAAATCAAATAGAAATTAGGTTAAAACTCTTGATTTAATTTTATTTCTCTTTTTTCTCAAATAAATAAAAATACAAAAAACAGGTTTTTAGGATAAATTAATTTATTTTTTCTTAATTTAAAATTAATTAGAATTAGGATTTTATTGTTAATTTAATGATTTCTTTATTTCCTTAAACAACAAAACATGACAAAAACATTTTCTTAATCAATCGCAATTAGGTTTAAACAAGGGTCAAAACCCTAATTATCTTGTATTTGATTCATCGCGCGCGTGTTATTTATTTTTCCAATATTTTTGTAACTGTTCATGGTTTGTAATATTTTAATCTAGGACTTTTTACTTATCGCTTTTCCCTGGGTTTTTGGCTATGTAATTAATCCCCCTCCCCGAAGCCTTGTAATAGCGTAGATTTACTTTCTCGCATTTCAATTCCTGCAAATATTTGACTGTTTAGATGTATGCTAATAGGATTGTATGACAAGAATGAATGACAAATTAATACTGTTATAAAACCCTAATGTGCAAAGATAAATAATTGAAACAAATCACTCGCACATATCACTCTTAGGATATACTCTCACTTCGGTTGCCTTCGGTAAAAGATCATTAAGCATAGGGTGTCGTAGTGGTTGCCCTCCTGTCTAAAAAGATCAAATGTCCCATTCGAATGTTGCCTCAGAAATGTTGCCTCGGAAAGGTTGCCTCGGAAATGTTGCCTCGAATATGATCTTAAGACTCTAGGGTTATCACTAAGATGTCCTAACATTGCTTTAGTGATTGTACGTCTCTTTGGAATTGACCCTTACAACTCCAACGGCGGTGCTACCTATTTCTCAATAGTAGGATAGCGCTGTCTAAAGGAAATAAGAATAGAAACGATCTTTTTTCGAGTAGGTAGATGCTATTAGGTACTTGCTCAAATCAAAGCTTTTCACACTCACACTTTTCAAAACAACTTTCAAGACAACTTCGTCACACCTTTGAGGACTGATACAAGGGTTATCACGAAGTCAAACTTTTCAAAAAACAAAGCACAAACACAAGCAATTTTTAAAAAAGATGAACAAGTACCTAAGAGCCCATGGAAAACCATGGATAGAAAGGATGCTAACACCTTCCCTTTCGATAATCTACCACCGTACTCATAATATCTTGAAAAAGGATTTTTTTTCTGTACTTTTTTCCTTTCCGGTTGGATGAAACAAAAGTCGGTGGCGACTCTTACTTACCGCGACATTTTGCAAACAAAAAAACGTTAAACACAAATCAGCATTCAAACAGTCTGTTCTGCCACCGTATCACACCATGATTAGCAATGTTGTAAGATATCTTAGCATTTTCTTTAAGGGACTAAGATCATTTTTGAATGGCAACTTTGGTAGCGTCATCGAGGGACTATGATCTTGTATTTTGTTTGTTTTTTTGCTAAGATACCTTACATGCATAATATGGCCATTTTATAAGGCAACAAAGTGGATTTACCCTAAGGGTGTATGTGTGCAAGTGTATTGGTTTACATACTTGATTTGTCTTGTATTAGAGTTTTCTAAGTATTGATTTTATCTTTCCATACAAACCCTAATTACCAGCATTTATATAAAGTGATAAATTGCGGAATTTAAATGTCCTATGCTATTACAACGCTTTTGGGGATGGGATATACAAATTACAAATGGTAAATTGCAAGAAATTAAAACCCTAATTATCTATTACAACCATATTGAATTTGAATAAATGTACAAGAAATGAAATGAATATAATGTACAAGTATGAATAGGTAAGGAATGGATTTTTTTATATTAAAAGTTTTGATCTAATTAAAATAAAATAATTGAATAGAATAAGAAAATTAAAATTAAGTTAATAAAAGAAATTAATTTATTAAAGAAAACGTTTTTTTTAGGTTTTTTTTGTGAATTTGATTAAATTAGTAAATAAAATTAATTAAATAAAAGTCCTAGGTTCTAAATTGATTTTAATTCACAAGAAAATAGTATAATATAATTAAACTTAAATATTAATTATTAAGAAAGAAATTAATTTATTAATGTTGTACCCCAAAATTTACCCTCTTTTCATACACGCATATTATTGGTTTTATGGTTATGGAATAAAGGTATATTTATCAAGCTTCTTCAGGTTACAAGTGATGTTTATTTCGCCAATGGATGTTCTCAGAGTATTTTCCGTGTTGAAGATCGGTTCGTCGTTTTGTAATAATTCGGGGTTCAAAGATTCACAAGTCCAACCCGGTGCGTCATATTCAGGTGTTCTTTCACCAAGATATCTCTGATAACGTATTCTCAAATTCAGGTTCGGCTCAAGAGTCAATTCTTTAAAGAACGTCTCCGAATGTGTGAGTTTTCTAAAATAAATATGGTGAAAAAGTGTGTTGAAAGTGCAGTTTTTACGCAATAAAAAATTCATAAATTGAAGATCGTGGCTCTTTTTGAACTCGTTCCGGTGGCGAAAATTCTGTATTGACGTCATCTATGTTTTCATCTCTCACGGATGGAAGCCATATTCGATCAGAAGGTCTTCAAAAATGCGGATTTATCAAGTATTTTCGTACAGAAAATTTGTGACAGAAGTTTATTTGCGTCATGTTTAGAAAATTATAACTTGGTCAATTTTCATCGTATCGAGCTGGTTCTGGCGCCAGAATTCCACAAAGTGAGTTGGATAAGTTTTTACAGGAGGTATTGAGTTTGAACGGTATCCAAAAGGCCTTTGTTTTTTTCTCAGAGTGCGCGTGACGCGCCGAAAATCCTGAATGCTGAATATTATTTCATCTGGGTCGAAACTTCGAAAATTTATAACTCGGTCAATTTTTATCGGATTGGCCCCATCTTTTTACACAAGGTCACTGACTCAAAGATCTACAACTTTTCTTCCAAAGTCGAGATTGGATTATGCTCCGATCAATACCAGTTGTTTATTGAAGAATGTGTCAGAGTTGACACTGGAGCCTAAAATAAGTTTGTCTGAGCCAAAACTTCAAAAATTCATAACTAACTCACCGTTTATCCGATTGAGCCCATTTTTGGACAGGAGTTAGTTCTCGATGTCGGCTACATTTTGTTTTTACATTTCAACTTCAAAGATTACACTTAAGCCCCTGAGATTTATCTTGGAACGTGACGGACTCAAGTGAACATTTGAGGCCCAATTGCATATTCAAAGCCTATGTCTTTGCTCTAATTTCCATTATATAATCTCATTCTTTTCACACAAAGAAGAGGAGGAAAATATCAAATTCTGTCAAGAATCCTAAAACCTTGAAATCCTTATTACAAACCCCCATCTCACTACAAACAAGCCATCCTTGTTACAAACTCCCATCTCACTACAAACAAGTCATCCTTGTTACAAATCCACATCTCACTACTTCTCCAGTAAGGGTAAGGCTGGTTTGATCTCCATGATCAAAAGGGTATAATCATTCATACATGCCATATCGGTTTTAACATTAAATTTTTTATATATATTTGCTTTATTTTATTTCATGATATATAGTAATTTATTTAATGTGTTCATGAGATTCAACACTGCAGATTTAGACAGGGTCCCATGCAGGTTCATTACAGAATGTTGAGGCTAAAACACTAATGGCTAAAATAGAACAACCACCAATGCATGACAAGGCAGACATCCTGAGAAGGTTAAGGGCGTGGGTTCAACAACCACCCCTATTGGTTTTGGTTTTCTTCCTTTATATTTATCCTTTTACCTATTTTCGTTCTTTCTGTTTAAAACTTTTTTTTCATAAAACAACATTTTTCACAAACCTTTGATTTTTCCTCCTAAACTCGAATAATTAATTTTAGGTTTTTTTAATTTAATTTTAGGTTTTAAATTAATTTATGGTTGATCACCCACCCCTGGAAATATATATAATTTTGCTTACTTTTAACCCTTTTTACATCATTTCTTTCTCTTTAATATCTTCCTTAAAAACCCTAAATTCATATAAACTCTAATTTTATTTAAATCAAAAACCCTATTAATTGGAAAATTTAACCTTTTTTTACAAACCCTAATTAATTTAGGTTTTAAATTTTTTTTATATTATTATTAACTCTTTTTTTATTAACTCTTTAATTTAATTAATTAACTTTTTTTCTGCAAATTAGGAAAATAATTAGGTTTTAGTTTTTTTTTTGTAATTAACCCTTTAATTAACCATTTTTTTAACAAATTAGGATTAGGTTTTTATTTTAGTTAGTAACTGAATTTTTGGCTTTTTTTCCCTTTAATGGATGAAATAAAAGTCGGTGGCGACTCTTGCTTACCGCGACATTTTGTGAACAAAAAACGCAAACCAGTATTAACAGTCGGTTCTGCCACCATATCACAGAACTGACAACTCCGTTGGGGAATTTATAAGTGGGGAATACCTTAGGATCTAGGTCATCATAATTGCTTCTCTTGATTGCTTTGTTTTCTTTACTTTTAAGGGTTTTGTTTGGGGTTACTATAGATCCTATAGCCGAATCTGGGGAATACCTTTTAGGTAAGTAGCAATAGACTGTGAGGAAATTGTACGGCGTAGACCGATACGGTTGAAGCAGTAGCTATGTTGGTGTGGCACTTTGGTTGGTACCGGTATCCCTTGTGGAGAAACGAGGAGAATACGGGGCCGCCGCATGGTGTCGTTAAGCATCAACTGACCTTAGAACCTTTAATCGCCTAACTTGGCCATTAGAAAGTAGTGAGATATTCGGCCTCGATGTAGAGCTGAGAACTGGTTGATACTCGATGCTACACTCATTGAGATTATATTCTCGGAATAATTTCGACCGCAAGAAAGGATTGCGTAAGCTGAAACCATGACTGGTGGAGGATGGTCAGTGATATTGAGATCTTCTAGAACCCGGTTACTATTTATAGGACAGGCTGAACCAATCCAACTTCAAGAGGGTACTACCTTAAAACCCATGCAAGCCTAAACCTAAGGCTGTTTGTGTGACTTGTATGCTTTTAACTTGAACTACTTGCACAGTTTTATTATCTGACAACATGACTTCCTTGCAGGTTTTGTTTACAGTCTTTATCCAATAACTTGGATTTCTTGCCGGGTTTACTTGCTTACATCACCTCGCACTTTTGCTTAAATGCATAGCATACACATCATAACATCATACCATATCATTTCCTTAACCATTTCAAGGATCTCAAGGGCCTGTGGTGCAGGTTATGATGAACCAAACGTCTAGCAAGGGGCAAGGGGATTTATTTTCCTCTAGCCAATTCCTTCTAGAGAATAAAACACGATAACTTGAGTCAGTGGCTATGACCCACTCGATATGGTGAGCTTGACTCTTGAAGAAGGACTCTCAATGACACGAAGTTTCTTCAATCAAGCTGCAATCAAATTCTAACAGTTTCTTGTTTACCCCGCGAGATCCTTGAAAACATTGCATACATATATCATACATATCATTGTATAACATGTCTTCCAGTACATGTCTCTCATGTTCTCGTTGTTTATTTCAGCAATGGCTCTCAAACAACACAACAAAGATCTTCAAACTCAAGAAGCTCAGTTCAGGGACATATTCCTAAACCTATACAAGGGGCAGGAAGAGTTGAAAACACTCCTCGTTGGGAACTTGGTCAAGAAAAGTCCTGAAGACAATAAGGACAAACGGCTGGAACAACTGCAAGCTGAGGTAGGTGCAATGAGAACCCAAATTCTCGGGCAGATGGCTCTTATACAAGGCCTAGCCCAAAGACAATAAGAGCTAAACGCCATCATCAACCAACTTCATCAAGACGGATACAACAGTATGAAGCAAACAGTCGAGGCTGGGGACCAAGTCATTGATCAACCTCCAAGAAGACAAGAGGTTGGTTTGGGGAAGAGTGGACCTTTCCAAATTGCTATTACATCACAGGTCCAACAACAACCTCGCCAAAAACAACAGGTTAATTAGAGTAAGCCGGATATGCCCAAAAGGCAGTTTACCAAACTCAACATGTTGTTGTCTCAAGCTTTGCAACACCTGTTATGGATGAATCTGATTACGTTGATAGGACCTCATCCGAATCCCAAGACTTCTTCCCCTAACTACAATCCTGATGCAAGGTGTGCATACCCTTCCAACATCCCGGGGCATGATACTGATGACTGTTTGGGAATTGAAAAACAAAAGTCAAGACCTGATTGATGAAGGAGCGCTAGAATTTGCACAAGACGGTCAGACTGAGTTCTTCTGCCATCCCTCCAAGGCATACCATCTTAAGTGACAAGTCCTCACAAGAAGAATTTTCGTTCATTAGAATTTTCAATGTGTAATTTTCTTTTGATTTGTTTGAACATTTATTCATATCAAACCTCGTTATTTCATCAATGCATTGCACATGTTTGTCTTAAATCAATTCATTCGTATTCATTATTTTAAAAATGCGTTCTTATTTCCTTTTGTGATATTTAACCCTCGATTAAAAACTCTAAGCCTTAGAGGGAGGATGACGAAAATGATACCACAATCTCTACAGTATGCTTTTGAACAGACCCCACTGACGATGTACAGGCGTTGTTTCAAATCCTAAATAGTGGAGTTATAAGGAAGATAATCCCTAGTCAACCCCTTCGAGTCAAAGGAGTAGGAGTTTTCTTTTCACACAAATTAAAACCCTTAATCATAACCTGGGGCAGGGTAGTTTCTCAGTTAATTTAGATGTGCATTCAGTCGCAATATTCTACTTCATACATAATGAATGGCATCAAAGACGTCCTTCCAAAATAAAAGACGGTGATGGTTCCGTATAATCGTCAAGACAGGCAGTCATTATCTCTCGAAATAAAAGCCCATTAAGTCAAAACCTATGAAGGAGACTTAAGAGAAAAATTGGGGCATCCCGCTGACTGTAATCACAAAAAGAAACAGTTCAGGCAAAAGACATGGGTAATAAAAATAAAAAGAAAGAGGTCCTACAAACCCTCAACAAAAAAAATGACTGCCTATTCAAAATAAACTGTCAGTATCTGAACCATCACTGGAATATCATAACAAAGACTCAAATGGGATCTAAATGCACAATTAGCTGAGTTTAGGATCGAAGAACATCACGAAGAACAGGTGGGTACAAATAAAATTTGAGCCTTTATCCCTTGTTTCTTAAACCGTAAACCAGGCCACGTTATAACCCTTAAAAGTCCTAGCTGAAGCATGGGTTAGTTCGAAAGCATACTGTTACAAAAGGTATCCTGACTCCTGAAGGTCCATTACAAATCCTGAGTTATCACATCTTTGCAAAATTCTATTTTTTCTTAAAAAAACTGCATTTTCAAAACTTCAAGACAGACGTAAGCTTTGCATTCTTAAAATAACATTGTTTGCATATGACTATTTGTTCAACAACAGAGAAATTTGCATGACGAATATCTAGTGAACAAAAACCTTCTCAATAAAAAGGATCACCTCAAGTGGAAAAACGCTTCCAACCAAGGGGCACGGCATGATCATTATCCATCATCTAGGGCAGTCAAGTCAAGATTCAAGGAATCTCTCAAAGATGCCAAATAGCCAGGGGCAGATCTCCATCTGAATCGCTTGGGGACATTGGACATGAATTCCAGCAACGAATCTTGTATGATCAAACAAACATCTTATGGTAGTGTGGCAACACAACACTACCGACAGTGACAACTCCCTACACCTTGAGAGCGTGGACATAGTCAGAAAATACTGCACATGAATAAAGACCCGCTAGGTTGACTGGTCTAGGAAAAAGTAAGGGCATCCCGGCGAACCAAAAGGGTTCGGGCAAAAACTAGGGATAAAAAGAAAAAAGATATGTACACCCGGCAAGTCGGAAACTTGAAAAGGCGGCTTGAGCAAAAAAGGGTATCCCGGTGGACTGAAAACCCGCAAGGGCGGTCCAGGAAAAAGTTAGGGATTTGAAGCATACGACTATGTCCCGTCATCTTGTCACTTGCCTGTCATAGAAGACTTATCATTCCGATCGGCAGTTACTAAGCACCTCATAAGTTGGGATAACACTCAATCCACAAGGCCTCTGCAGGCACTTTCTCCAGCAGATACAGGGGCAGAAAAGTCCTGATGCAAAGTCATTGTCGTATCCTCAGCATACGACCCTGTGACATCTGCATTCCCCAAAGAGTAGAGGCGACTAAAGCTTTGACATCGGCTTCCCCAAACAGGAGCTACGTTCCCCAGCAAAGTTCCTTCAGTGAATCGACATCTAGATTCCCCGGCCGAATTTCATAATCACAAGCGGTTCGTAAAGTTGTCTCCCAAGCAGAGTTTATTTCTCTGAATATAGAAGCTCAATCCCTAATAGAGTTTATTCCTCCGGCTACAGAAGTTCATCTCCCAGCAGAGTTTATCTCTCCGAATCGGTAAGATCTTCCAGCAAAGCTTCTCCTCTCTCAAACAGAGTTATTCCCCCGCAGAGTTGTTCTCAAGCAGAGTCTCTCCTCGGCAGAATATCCGTAAACAAGGGGCAAATCCCCAACATAGTCATCTCTGATTCACCATCCCCAACGGAAGTAGAAGAACCACTTTTTCTATGACGGTTAGGAACTCAATTTCTGTTACTCTCCAGCAGCAGTCAGGGATTTATGTTCCCACTCGGATATGTCACAATAGCATTTCATGTTCATATATCATGACGTGTGCATACACATTGCATACAACATAGTCCCATTTATTTTGAGAACGTCATCATACAATGCATTTCATGCATCATATACGATTAATCATGTACCTTTTCAGAAAATATGGTTATCATCAACAACTTCCAGCAAGTTCAAGATTAGCTCCTGAAACTAAATAGAATAATTATCTACGCGACCAAATTCCGCTTTACACGGATTCGTCACGAAGCAATCTTACACGGGTTTCTCCTAAATGCAACTTCACACGGGTTTATCTTGAAAAATCTTACACAGGTCCCTTCTCATACATTTCCAAATAAAGTTTCACACAAACTTATCACAAAGTAACCTTACCCAGGTTCCTCATGAAGTTTTACACAAAATAATCTCAAAGCAACCTTACCCAGGTACCTTCTCAGTTCAGATGCAGTTTTACCCAAACTCCTCACAAAGCAACCTTACCCAGGTTCCTTCTCGGTTCAGATGCAGTTTTACCCAAACTCCTCACAAAGCAACCTTACCCAAGTTCCTTCTCAGTTCAGATGCAGTTCTACCCAAACTCCTCACAAAGCAACCTTACCCGGGTTCCTTCTCGGTTCAGATGCAGTTTTACCCAGACTCATCATAAATCAACCTTACCCAGGTTCCTCCTGAAGTCCCACACCGACTCATCATAAGGCAACCTCACCCAGGTTCCCTCTGCAGTTTTACCCAAACTCATTTCGAAGTAACCCTACTATCCAGGTTCCTTCTCACAACCCTACTATCCCGGCTTTCATCTCGAAGTAACCCTACCATCCGGGTTCTTCTCACAGCCCTACTGTTGTACCCCAAAATTTTCCCTCTCATTTTAGCAACATTTCTCATCACAAGGCTCTTTGAACTCAAGATCAAGCTACTGTTTGCTCTGCTCAAGACATCTCCTTGCATTGTTGACCTAAATTAGGGTTTGAGGTTGCACATGGATTTTTTTACTTACAATGCTCAAAGTGACTTTCATACTTCATGTTGGACTCACAAGATTGTCTCTACCAAGTTTCAAGCTTTGAATCAAATTTTTGCTCAGTCATTTGGACAGTTGACCTAGAAATCAACTATATTGGGGGAAAAGTCAATTGTGGCCAATTTATAGTCAAACCTCATAAATTTTGACCCACATCAACATTATAAACTCATATGAACCATTTGATCAAGTTTGGACCACAACTCTACAAGAAATTTGATCAGATCACCAAAAGGGCAAAATGGTCATTTTTAGGGTTTTGACTGCACAAGGGCAATTTTTGATTTTTGACCTAGCCAATGGCAAATTGACCTCAAGCATGGATTCAAGGAATAAATGGAATCATCTTGACCTATTCACAAGGTTCAAAAGATCTCAATTGCATTGGATTGACAGATGAATTTTTCAGTCAACTGATCAAATTTTGACTGTAAACTGAAAAGTCAAACTTTGACTTTTTGGTCAAAATCAAGTGCCAAGGGTCATTTTTCATCAAAATGTGTCGAAACATGAAACTTGTTTATCAAGAAATCCATTTTTGCAAATTAGGGTTTAAAGTTGAAATAATTTCATAATTTAGAATTTTTCTAAGTTATGAAATTTTCTTAATTTTTCCTAACTTTGCCCAACATTTTCACCATGATGCAATTGGATTCAAACAAAACATCCAACATGAAAGTTGTATTCCTCCACAAAGTCTACAACTTTTATTCACAAAGTTTTCCCAAAAGGTGCTTGGATCTCAAGTTATGATTTTTGGAGGGTCCCTAAAACTTTTAACTTAGTGAAATTTTGCCCTAGTTTAGGCAAGATTTTGACCTATCTTCATGGCCATTTTTCACATAGTTCCACTTGGAATCTCAAATTTCATTTCAAAGATGGATTGTAGATAATGTTTCAAGATTTCCAAAATGTCAAAGAACTCTCCAATCTCATTTGTAGTTAGGGAGAATCGAAGGCTTGAAGTTGGAAAAAACTCACTTTTCATCCATGGCATGTTCATGTTGATACAAATTACCAATTCAAATCAGCTTGCTTTGCACTAGATTACATGCCTCAAAACCATTCCACACTCAATAATTAAGTTAAAAACCATTGGTCTAAGGCATTGTTTTGGTCATTAGAGCATTGCACATTAGATTAATCCCTAAATAGAAAAAGCAACATTACCATTTTTGCCAAAATGTGCTTTATGTCAAAACTGAATCCCTTGAGCATTGGTCCATATCTTATGCAGCAAGTAAAATCCACAAATTAGAGGGGCCAAGGGGATAGTATACAAGGTGATAGATAGCATGTACAGGCCTGCTTCACATCACTTGTCCACTTTTGCTTCATATACAAGAAAGATATCCAAAACACAAAAACTTGGACATCAGCTAGAACTAACTTGTGCAAGATTTTGAAACATCTTTCCCACATCCCCTTGAACCAGAAACACTACCCTTTGATCCCTCAAACATCCCATAGATCAAAATCACCTTCCATTGGCAAAACAGGGCAGCATCTGCATCTTAACTTCCATAGCACAATTTGCTCGTGCGTTTTGCCCCAAACCTGTTCAAACACCTTCCATTCAATCCATCCAAGCTATCCCAAACCTTAAACACTAACTGTAACTCCATTTACAGGGTTTGCCATTTTCAATTTGAGCTTGTGCAGGTTGAGTTCTGTAGGCTTGTTCAAGTGCATTCAAGGCAAGCTAGACATTGGAGAAGGTCAAGTGAAGTTCAAGCAAGCTCCCAGACATCTCAGGTCTTGTTGAAAAGCTCCACATTGCCATACACGAAGTCAGTTGAAACAGATTTTTATTAACTTCCTTTCTCTCTATTTAGGAACATTTAGACTTAGGTTTGTGAATAAGAAATGTAGTATTCATAGCCATGAAGTTGTACATATGCTCAGTTTTCATTTTAGTTAAGCATGCTAAGAGAATTTGATCCATGAACATACTGAAAAAATTAGGTTAGGATTTGGGGCCAGAGAAATTCTCTCTGGTCTTTGAGAGTTAGGACAAGTTTTTTATATGGTTGGATTCGTCTTGAAAAATGCTACAACTTTGATGTTATGTGTTTTTGCAATAGAGCTCGTATGCATGATCTAGCATTTGTGTACAGGGCGCGCGCGAATTTTGAACAGAGGTTGAAGATGAAGCTTGTTGGGCTGGGCTTGGTCCTGGCTCACTATTGACACCCCCCTTTTGCTGAATGCACCCCCTGGCCCAATTTCTTTATATTTTATATTTTTGTATTTTATTTTCATTTCTGATTTTATTTTATTATTTCCAAATATAAAAAATACTCAAAAATATTTTTTATAAATTTCCACATTTATTTTGTATTTTATTTTTATTTTTTTAACACAAAATTAATTTAGTGATTATATACTTTTATTTTATCTATTGAAAACATAAAAATAATATATAAATTATACTTTTATCTTATCCTTTATTTTATTCACACTAAAAAAATATTGTACTAAATATTTTTATTTTTGTATATATTTTATTTTATTTTTTATTGTACATATTTAATATAATTAATATATATACATATTTTTATTTTATTTAATAGATACTTTAGAATAAAAACATAAAAATACTATACTTTTATTTTATTATTATTTATACTTAAAAAATACTTTTTCTAAATATATTTTATTTTTTTGTATATACACTATTTTATTCTATTGTATATAAATAATATAGTCAATATATTTATATTCTTAAAAATTAGGGTTTACCCTTAATATAAAAAAATAATATAATCCTTTTTTATTATTCCTTTCTTTTTATATTAAATATTTTTTACATACATAAAAATAAACAAAAACCTTTTTGCATATTCATATTATTTTGTATATTTATTTAATTTGTTTATTTAAATATTATTCATTTATTATTTATGCCATTTGATTCATTTGGATGTAATAGTAAAACTAGGGTTTTAGTTTCTTGTCAAATAATCCCCCTTCAGAAATTGTATCCCCCTCCCCATAATCATATTGTAATAGTGGTAGATTTATTTTTACGCTTTCAACTATGCCATGATTAGAGATTAGGGTTTGTATACAAAAATCCAAAATCAACAAGTAGCTTGACTAATACAAAGACAAAAATGCATGAAAATCAAACACAATGCAGACTTGCACCCTTAGGGTTACATCCACTTGTTGCCTTAAAAATGGGCCATGTTATGCATGTTGAGTACTTTGGCAAAATAAAAACAAAACAAAAGATCATAGTCCCTCGATGACGCTATCATGGTTGCCTAAAGAAAATGATCCAGTCCCTCAAAAATTTGCTAAAAATACTTAACACCATTGCTATCATGGTCTATACGATGACCCGCGCCTGTCCCGTTTAACATCCTAATACAAGGTTGTTTACCAAATGAAATGGTAAAACAACATTGTCAAAAGGGTTAAAAACATATAGAAAAAATATTTGAGTAAAATAGGGTAGATAACTCTTAGTTACTTGATCAAAAAACTTGCAAAACATCCTTGTTATTTTCAAACACACCTCACAACACAATTTCAAAATATTTCCCAAATCAAACTTTCAAACATTGAAATCTTTTCAAAAGACAATACACCTTTGTATACATTCAAACAAGAATCATTACAAAGGTTTCCACAACGATGACCTCTTTTCAAAACATTTTTCAAAACCACACACAAAGCACCATTTCAAACAATTGAAAAGCAAAGGCAAGTGATCTAAACAAGTAACTAAGAGCCCATGGATAACCATGGATGAAAAGGGTGCTTGCACCTTCCCTTTTCATAATCCACTCCCCGAACCCAAGAAAACATCTCAAAGGTCTTTCCTGTGCTTTTTGACCTTTCCTTAGGATAAAATAAAAAATCGGTGTGACTCTTGCTAAACTGAAACATTTGCGAACACAAACGCAAAACCTCAAGTTAGTTCTCCCACCGTATCACAGAACTGGCGACTCTGCTGGGGAGATCTCTAAAAGTGGAGTAACCTTAGGGTTTAGATCACCTTTGCATGCTTATCTTGTTTTCTTTGATTGCTTTACATTTAGTTCTCTTGTTTGGGTTTGAATCCTTCACCCGGATTTTTGGGAAACATTCATCGGTAAATAGCAATACATTGTGGAAACTGTGTGGGGTATACCGACATGGTTAAAGCAATAGTTATATTAGTGCGACATATTTGTGGGTACCGGTAGACTTTGAGTCAATCAAAGAGAATACGGGGCCGCTGAGTGATGTCATGAAGCACTAATAAACTCTTAGAACCTTACTTGACCATCTTGGCCTTTTTTAGGGGTAGTGAGATGACCGGCTTTGGTATAGTCCAAAGTTGGTAGATACTCGATACTACACTCATTGAGGGTTGTTTTCTTGGAATATTTCGGTCGCCAGTTAAGTGGCTAAACTGAAACAATGAACACAGAAAATAATCCAGTGATATTGAGCTCCTTAGAACCCGGTTACTAATTATAGGACAGGTTGAGCCAACTTAACTTCAAGAGGGTACTTACCTATGAAACCCCATGCAAGCCTGAAACTAGGATCTTGTGTGATTTGCTTGTACATATACTTGTGCATACATCATGAACATCATAAAATCATCATGTGCATCCACTAACCATGTCAAGGGTTTGGATCTTCATCTTTGTTCTTGTTTTGTAGGTCATGGAATCACTTCGCAAGAAAACAATTCAAGTCAACCTTGTGAGAATCCCTCCTCAACTCAAGGAGCTTACTTCCAATATTCCTGAGAATTCTTCCTTAAGTGAAAGACATGGTAGACTTCTCAACTTGGTCAGCTCCAACATTGAAGAAGACATGGTGAAAGTCCTCTTCCAGTTCTTTGACCCCCTACACCACTGTTTCACATTCCCTGATTACCAACTAGTACCTACTTTGGAGGAATTTTCTCAACTCCTGAGGATTCCTATTCTCCATCAACTACCCTACAATGGTACAGAAAGAGAACCAAAGCCTGAAGATGTTGCTCAAGCATTACACTTGCAACCATCTGATATCAAAGGTCATTGGGAAACCAGAAGTGGTGTCAAGGGTTTCTTGGAAAAGTTTCTGTTTGAGAAGGCACAAGACTGCTGGAATTCTCTAGATCTACAAGCTTTTGAAGAGATTGTAGCACTCCTCATCTATGGGTTGGTCTTGTTCCCAAACCCTGATCAGCTTATAGATGTGAATGCTGTCAAGATTTTCATATCTCAGAATCCTGTGCCTACATTGCTTGGGGATATACTACACTCATTTCACACACGAACAATGAGGAAAAGAGGTGTTCTCATGTGCTGTACTCCTCTTATAGCAAGGTGGTTTATTTCTCACCCTCCCCAATCAGTTTTGAAGAATGAGCAGGGCTTAAGGTGGTCTCAAAGATTAATGACCCTCACACATTCTGATGTTCATTGGTGTTCTCGGTCCAGAGAAAATGTCATCATCATTAATTGTTGTGAAGAATTCCCTAATGTCCTACTACTTGGCATTAGGGGAGGCATTACCTACAACCCTTGTTTAGCTCTGAGGCAATTTAGGTATGCCCGAAGGGATGGCCCTCATGATATGCTGATTCCTGACTTGGTTTTTGACTTCGATAACGACACTCAAGGACTTCGACAAAGGTTTATCCAAGCTTGGAGGATGCCCAATAAAGTGGATAGTAAGACACTGGGGCACAAGAATTCCATCCCCCTTGAGCCTTATCTAAAGTGGGTACGAACCCATGCCTAGAGTCTTATGATGCCTTACCCCCACATTCTCCCCGTGATCAAAGAACCTGTCATGGAAGGAGAGGTTCCATACACCCTCTTACATCCAGACATGCCAACATCATTGGAAGATTTGCAAAAGAGTTGGATACAACTCAAGGAAGAACGGAATACTTTTGAAGCCAGCTTCTATGCCAGTGAGAAGAAGGTTTTGTAACTTACCCGCCGACTTCATGAAGAGGAGACTCTTAACACCTACATCGCACCAAAGAGGATGCACAATGTCTTTTTACATTAAGAATTTTGTAATATTTTGCCCATGGGGCACTTATGTACTAACAAATTTCTTCTTAATATGACGTGTGTTCTTTCTGTTTGCAATAAATTTGAATTTCTGAATCCTTGAATGCATTACATGAATAACATATCATTCATCATATGCATAAACAGGTCTTCACACCAGGTTTCCTTATCTTTCTACTGTTTATTTCAGTAAGATGGATATAGAGCAGACGGTCAAAGATCTGCAAGCACAGAATTCGCAATTCCAACAACTCCTCATAACCTTGGCAAAGGGTCAAGAGGATCTTAAAGCACTGTTAGAGAAAGATAAGGAAAAAGACAAAGAGAAAAAGAATAAAATAATTGGTGTGGCCACTATGGGAAGAAGGTTTGAGAACCAGGATAGAAGGGTCCTCGAGTTCCCCTCGACGTCTGACGAAGGGGTTGGTAAAGGTAAAGGAGTTGCAATGCCCTCTGAGTCTGAAGCTGAAGAGGAAGAAGAAGAAGAGGAGGAAGATTACTCCGAACAGCAGTACCCTTCGGCGGATGATAAGTATAAGAATCTAGAGGACCGGTTGGCAGCCATGGAGGTACAAAGGATACCAGGGCTAGATTTTGAAGAACTAGGGTTGGTTGCTGGGATCGTCATTCCTCCTAAGTTCAAAGTGCCTACATTTGCTAAATACGACGGTTTGTCCTGTCCGAAGATGCATCTGCGGTCCTACGTCAGAAAGATCCAACATCACTCTTCTGATAAGGATCTGTGGGTCCACTTCTTTCAAGATAGTTTATCGGGTACGCAATTGGACTGGTTCTATCAACTTGAGAGATCTGATGTACATAACTGGGAGGATTTAGCTGCTGCTTTCTACCGACAATACCAATATAACGCAGATTTAGCGCCTACTCGTACTCAACTACAGAGTATGAGTATGGTCTCTAATGAAGGATTTAAGGAGTATGCCCAAAAGTGGCAGGATTTGGCTGGAAGGGTGCAACCACCATTGTCGGATAGAGAGTTGGTTGATATGTTTTTGGGGACCCTGTTAGGTCCATTCATTAATCACTTAAACGGGAGCTCATCTGCAGGGTTCACCGAATTAATTCTAACAGGTGAAAGGGTCGAAGCTGGCATTAAGAGTGGTAAAATTCAGAAGGATACCTCCGCTTCCACTGCTATCAAGAAGACCTTCCCAGCCAAGAAGGAAGTTTCTGCTGTTCACACCCAGAGAAATCAAGGGATAATGGAGCGCCGACCAGCAGTGGGGGTTGTGATGATCCAGAACTCCTCAGCCGATCAACCTCTAAGCAGTCAACCTAGAGCTAACCAGCAAAGGGTAGAAAGGCCACAACGGGAATTCACCCGAATCAATATGACACCGGCTCAGGTCCTCCCTCGTCTGTTAAAGTTAAACCTTACCAACTTGAAAGAAGCGCCGAAAAATACAAATACCTCTTCTCCCTATTATCATTCCAATGCGAAATGTGCATACCATTCGGACAGTGTAGGGCATGACACCAACAACTGTTGGGCCCTTAAAAATAAGATCCAGGATTTAATAGATGCCAAGGAGGTGGAGTTTGATGCCCCCGAAAAACCTAATGTGATATCCGCCCCTATGCCAAAACATGGTCATAATGTCCATGCTATTGTAGAAGATCTTCATGTTACTGCTGTTGATGACTTAATGACTCCGTTGCCAATAATCAAGATAAATTTGTTGAAAGCCGAGATTTTCCCGGGCTGTGAAAAAGATTGTTACTTTTGTTCAACCTTGCAATCCGACTGTCCGGTGTTGAAATCAGGCATCCAACGCCTGATGGATACTCAAGAGATCCTCTTTCAAAAAACTCTTGTTGCTACTATCACTCATGTTACTCCTGTTACTCTAATCAATGGTGTTGCTATAATCACCATTTCCGACAATCTTTCCAAGACCTACAAAAGGCATGTTAAGATTACACCTGATCCAAAGTTTGTACCACTGAAGATTACCATGCCGGGACCTATCCCATATAAGTCCAATAAGACAATATCATGGAATTATGGAGGAGAGATCTTCTATCACGGTGTGAAACAGATCGAATCAGTTGAAGAAAATTCTGATGAAGAGACTCCTGATGTGGGGAATATTGCGGGGACAAGTAAGATCACTCGTAGCGGAAGAATCTTTTCTCCGGAGATTGCTCCTCCACGGGCAGTCTTCGGACCCTCAAGTGCTTTTGTGCCTGTCAAGATATCTGTGCAAAGTCCAGTAATTGAAGAAATTGTTACCCCCAAAGTTGTACCCTCTGTTATTATTGCTGATAAAGGTGAGGGGATCCAAGAAGCGCCCGTCAGGACAAGGGCTCAGACTTTGGTAATCCCCGAGACCACCCAAAAGTATATGGAGGAGATTTTAAAGATAATTAAGAAGAGCGACTATGATGTCGTAGAACAGCTGGGGAAAACCCCTTCAAAAATCTCTATGCTGGCTCTATTGCTCTGCTCCGAGGCTCATGCCAAAGCCTTGATCAAATTCCTGAAGATGGCACACGTGCCTCAAGAAACTTCTACGGATCAGTTTCAAGAGTGTGTGGCTAGCCTTACAGCCGACAATGGTCTTGGTTTCTCTGACGCCGATCTAACCTCTAAGGGAAGAAAGCATAATGATGCGCTACATGTTTCAGTAGAGTGCAGGGGGACCACACTTGCTCATGTTCTGGTTGATACCGGTTCATCTTTAAATGTTCTACCAAAGAAAGCATTGGACAGGCTAGACTGTGAAGGTTTGACCCTAAAGCCCAGTAATATCATAGTTAGAGCCTTCGACGGTTCTAAGCAGATGGTTCACGGAGAAGTGGACATTCCAATTAAAGTGGGTACGGAAATTTTCAACTCTACATTTTATGTGATGGACATCCGTCCTTCATATTCATGCTTGTTGGGAAGGCCATGGATCCACAACGATGGGGCAGTCACTTCTTCTCTACACCAAATGCTCAAGTACCCAGTCCAGGGTAAGATCATAACAGTTCATGGTGAGGAGTATATGATAAGCCACCTTAACTCTTTCCGCTACGTGGAGTTAGATGGTGAATTCATAGAAACACCTTTCCAACACTTTGAAGAGGTTTCTCCTAAAGTTGCGGTAGCCAAGACAACGACTGATGTGCCCATCATTACCAAGCCTGTGTCCCGGATGTCATCCCTTAAAGATGCGGAGGCTATAATCAAGGAAGGAGGAAGTACAGTGTGGGGTCAACTGCCAGATTTTCCTTACAAGACAGATAAGTATGGATTGGGTTTCACTGCTGCTAGCCAGAAAGTTATGTGTCGCTCCTGGGCTGGAGGACCGCCACTGAAAATCACTCACCATGGAGTTCATGCTTTAGAGGATGATGAAGAAGAAAGCAATTTTGAAGATTGGATCTTTCCAACCATTGAAGGAGGACTAAACAACTAGGAGGCGAAAGACTTCGTCCCTATTACTTTCATCAATCAGTAATTTATCTTTTGAACATTTATGTTGCTCTGTAATAACTTTTAAACAATCCGTACACTCTTTTGCCTTTTGCCTTTCCCGGGGCACATAGGTCCATTTGTAAGGGTTTTGATTCTTCATTTTCATATGCCATTTTTAATGAATCATGGACGTTTTCATCTATAAACTTTTGTGTTCATTTTCTTTCCTTTTACATTTTATTTTGTTTAAGGATGGCTATCCCTTACACACACCCACACTCATAAAATGCAGGTACCCATCCACCCCGGATTCCATGGGTAACAATTCTGCTATGGCCTTCAGTGACTCTGAAGATCTGGTCAATCATGCCGAGTACGAAGGTGATGAAGACTATGAAGTGCCTGGAGAGTTGGCTAGACTTTTGCAACAAGAAGAAAGGGCTTTTCTGCCCCATGAAGAGTTATTAGAGACTATCAATTTGGGTACTGCCGAAGACAGAAAAGAGGTTAAAGTGGGTGCCAACCTAGAGCCAAATGTCAAAGAGCGCTTAGTCCAGCTGTTGAATGAATATGTTGAAATCTTAGCCTGGTCCTATGAAGATATGCCGGGACTCGACACAGATATTGTGGTTCACCGTCTCCCTACAAGAGAAGACTGTCCACCAATCAAGCAGAAAGTCCGCCGAATGAGGCCCGATATGTCTGAAAAGATCAAAGCTGAAGTGATGAAGCAGTTCAATGCTGGCTTTCTGGCTGTTACTTCCTATCCACAATGGGTTGCTAACATTGTGCCCGTACCTAAGAAGGACGGCAAAGTCAGAATGTGTGTGGACTACAGAGATTTAAACAGGGCTAGCCCTAAATATGATTTTCCACTACCATACATTGACATCTTGGTTGACAACACAGCTCAACACAAATTATTCTCTTTCATGGACATATTTTCAGGGTACAACAAGATCAAAATGGCCCTCGAAGACATGGAGAAGACTACTTTTGTTACGCAGTGGGGTACCTTCTGCTATAAAGTGATGCCATTCGGACTGAAGAATGCCGGGGCAACCTATCAGCGAGCCATGGTAGCTTTGTTTCATGACATGATACATCATGAAATTGAAGTCTACGTAGACGACATGATAGCCCGTTCACAGACAGAAGAAGAACACCTCGACCATCTGCAAAAGCTGTTTGTCAGGTTAAAGGAATATAAGCTCAGACTGAACCCTAGCAAGTGCACTTTCGGAGTCAGGTCCGGTAAACTTTTGGAATTTATCGTCAGTAACAAAGGCATCGAGGTTGATCCTGCCAAAGTCAAAGCTATACAAGAAATTCCTGCCCCCCACACTGAGAAGGAGGTTAGAGGTTTCTTGGGATGCCTAAACTATATTGCAAGGTTCATCTCTCACTTAACATCTACCTATGAACCAATCTTTAAGCTGTTGAAGAAAGATCAGGTGGTTGAATGGAATGATAACTGCCAAGTTGCTTTCAATAAAATCAAGGAGTATTTACTGGAACCTCCTATCTTGATGCCACCCGTCGAAGGAAGGCCATTAATCATGTATCTGACCGTTTTGGGTAACTCAATGGGGTGCGTACTGGGCCAACATGACGAGTCTGGCCGAAAAGAGCATGCCATTTATTACCTTATCAAAAAGTTTACCGACTGTGAGACTCTCTACTCACTGCTCGAGAAAACTTGTTGCGCTTTGGTATGCGCTGCTCGCCGGCTAAGGTAGTATATGTTGACACATACCACTCTGCTGATTTCTAAAATGGACTTGATCAAGTACATCTTTGAGAAGCCTGCTTTATCAGGAAGAATCGCTAGATGGAAGAAGATCCTGACTGAGTATGATATCCAGTACACAACCCAAAAAGCTATAAAATGGAGTGTATTAGCTGACCATCTAGCTCATCAAGCCGTCGAAGATTACCAATCTATGAGGTTCGACTTCCCTGACGAGGATATTATGACATTGGACAACATTGAAGGTAACGGACCGTATGACAGACCTGAACAAGGATCCCGATGGACCCTATACTTTGATGGTGCTTCAAATGCACTTGGCAACGGTATAGGTGCGGTACTTATTTATCCAGAAGGTTGCCATACACCTTTCACTGCTAGACTCTGCTTCAGCTGCACCAACAACATGGCCGAGTATGAAGCCTGTATCTTTGGTCTCAAGGCTGCGATTGACCTAGGAATCAAATATTTGGTTGTATTTGGGGACTTAGCTTTGGTTATTAGTAAAATCAAAGGAGAGTAGGACACAAAACATCCTAATCTTATCCCATACAAAGAACATGTCATGACATTGTTACCTCATTTAGAGCATATTACCTTCGAGCACTTCCCACGAGAAGAAAATCAGCTAGCGGGTGCTCTAGCTACAATGTCTTCCATGTTTAAACTCAACTGGGATAATGAGGCTCACCAAATCACCGTCGAGCGAATGGACGAACCTGCACACTGTCATGAGATTAATACCGAAGAAGTAGTGGAACAACCCTGGTTTCATGAAATCAAAAGGTATCTCAAGACTCGAGAATACCCTGAAGGAGCTTCAGTCAACGACAAAAAGTTCTTAAGGAGATTTGCTGCCAAATTCTTCCTGAGCAATGGTATCCTATATAAGCGCAGCCATGATTGTGTTCTGCTTCGTTGTATGGACAAGGTTGAAGCTGAGCAGATCATGACTGAACTGCATAGTGGCACATTTGGCACCCACTTGAGCAGACATGCGATGGCTAAGAATATTCTAAGGGCAGGCTACTACTGGTCTACCATGGAAGTTGATTGTCATCAATATGCTCGTACTTGTCACAAATGCCAAGTCTATGCTGACAAGGTACATATTCCTCCAGTTCCTCTCAATGTCCTAACAGCTCCTTGGCCATTCGCAATGTGGGGAATCGACATGATTGGAGAGATCAAGCCTACGGCATCCAATGGACATCGCTTCATCCTGGTGGCTATTGATTACTTTACCAAGTGGGTCGAAGCAGCTTCCTTCACCTCCGTTACAAAGAGTGTGGTTGCCCGCTTCATCAAGCAGAACCTCATATGCCGGTATGGTATCCCTGACAGGATCATCACAGACAACGATACAAACCTGAATAACACTGTGATCACCGCTCTGTGCGAGCAGTTCAAAATTCAACATCACAATTCATCTCCCTATCGGCCAAAGATGAACGGTGTTGTTGAAGCTGCGAACAAAAATATCAAGAAGATCATTCAAAAGATGATGGTCACCTATAAGGACTGACATGAGATGTTACCATTTGCTCTGCACGGATATCGTACCACAGCGCGTACTTCAACCGGGGCAACCCCCTTTTCTTTGGTATATGGCATGGAAGTTGTTTTACCTATGGAAGTTCAGATCCCTTCCTTGAGGATTATGAAGGATGTTAATTTAAGTGAAGACGATTGGATTTAGACCTGGCTTGATCAACTTAATTTGATCGACGAGAAGTGACTTACTGCTGTTTGTCATGGTCAGACGTATCAAAAACGGATGATCAAGGCTTTCAACAAAAAAGTCAAGAGACAAGTATATCAAGTCGGGGACCTTGTAATCAAGCGGATCATCTTGCCGCAAAGTGATCCCAGGGGAAAATGGACTTCTACTTACGAAGGACCATTTGTGATCAAAAATATCTTTTCTGGTGGGGCTATGATTCTAACCACCATGGACGGCGACGACCTGCCGCACCCTGCGAATGCAGACATAGTCAAAAGATACTACACATAAACGACCCGACAAGTCGAAAACCTGAAAAGACGACTTGGGCAAAAAAAGGGCATCCCGGTGAATCGAAAACCCGAAAGGGCGGTTCAGGAAAAAATTAGGGATAAATATAAAAAAATTGTACACCCGGCAAGTTGAAAACCCGAAAGGGCGACTTGGGCAAAAAAGGGTTTCCTGATGGATCGAAAACCCGAAAGGGCGGTCCAGGCAAAAGTTAGGGAATTAAAGCGTATGACTATGTCTCGTCGGATCACTTTAAGGACAATCTCTTCATGGACAAGCTCCAAGCTTCTAATCAATCCAATCATCTGCGAACGAAGCAACGAATGGACAAGATACTCAGAGTTACGAAGGCTATAACAGAATGGGAACCCCATGGAATTGTTACACATAGCCATCTTTCTTTGTATAAATTTTTCTCATTTTTATGACAACATTCTCTTACTAGGATGTCTGTCTCCTTTTTACAAAATACTTACACAAAGTTAATACAAAGATACTTCAAAGTACAGAAATTTATTTGCCTTTTCTTTCTTTTTACACGTGTGTTTTATTTGAAAACGTCCAATGATTTATTAAAATGAGCATATGCATTTGAAAATAATCACCGCTTACAAATGAAACGAAATAAGAAAGGATAATTACTGATAGGTTGAAACTATAGGAAAATGTCTTTAGGCTATTCCAGAAGAAATCCTCTGCAGTATGTCATTCAGATCCTCAATAGAGCTAAAACCTTGAAATACATATCCCCAGCGGAGCCAGAAGACTTTGAACTACCAATCCCCAGTGAAGATGAAACTTTCTTCCCCAACGGAGTCTAAAACTTCAACCTTTAAACCCCGGTGGATTACCATCCATTTTCCTCCATTAGATTGGCATACAACCCAAACTTTTGAAAAACTCGCCAACAGGATAAACATTCTCCCCCAGAGTTATTTCCTGGCAAAATAAAGATTCTTGTCTTTATTTCTCCAGTTGAAGCCTTCCAGGTTTTAATTCACCAGTAGAGATCGTCAGAGTTTCCCTTATCCGTCGGGAAAGTCGTGAAGGATTCCCAATTCCCTGCACAAGTTGTCAAAGCTCTTGGTAATCCCCAGAAGTCACCAAGAATTTTCAATCCCCAGCAGTAGTCTAAAGGATTTCTCAGTCTCAGCAATCAAAGGTTTTGAATCTCCAGCAGCAGTCAAGGGTTTATTTTCCCCAGCAGTAGTCAAAGATTTCATTATCTCCCGCTATCAAGGATTTATTTTCCTCAGTAAGACGACTACTCAGCTTACATGCGCATACATTACATTCATATATCATAAACATTGATAAAACACATTTATTGCATCATACATGTCATGCAACATAACTTTGTGTTTCAGCTAACATTTTACCCTTTTCAGGATAAGATTAAAAGTTATCTTTAACAAATGTTCAGAGATTTCAAATACAGTATGGATACACCCCAGACACGGAGGTCATTCTATTACTCATTCAGGTCTCATGTTTCAGATACAGACTAGATACGCTCCAAACACGGAAGCCATTCTATTTCTCATTCAGATTCAACTATCAATTTCAAGTTCAGATACACTCCAGACATGGAAGTCATTCTGTCACTTGTCCAGATCCCAGTTATAGTACGGATACACTCCATACACGAAAGTCATTCTGCTACTCATACAGATCTCAACTACAGATACAGTCCAGACACGCTCCAGACACGGTCGCCATTCTGTCACTCATTCAAACCTATTCCCCAGCCCAGAGATACTCCAGACACGGATGTCTTTATGTCACTTATTCGGATTTCAGATTTCAGATACAATACAGATACACTCCAGACACGGGAGTCATTCTGATATTCATTCAAGAATCAAATAACAGTTACAGCTTGGATACACTCCAGACACGGACGCCATTCCCTTGCTCATACAGATCCAATCTCCAGATACAACTCAGATACGTTCCAGACACGGACACCATTCTGATATTCATTCTCCTGATTTTCAACAAACAAATCTTGGATGGCATCTTTTAAGCCCATCTCCAACAAGATTCCACCATCTCCAAATGGCATCTTTAAGCCCATTCCATCAGCTACATTTTGACGAGTGCAAATTTATGGGCACTCTAGTGTCCAATCCTCTTTTACCTTCGAGTCACGAAAGGCAGGTTCGCCAATCTAACTCTTCAGGTTCAAGAAGATTGAACAGGGGCAACTATTGTACCCCAAAATTTGCCCTCTCATTTTAGCAACATTTCTCATCACAAGGCTCTTTGAACTCAAGATCAAGCAAGGGTTTGCTCTACTCAAGACATCTCCTTGCATTGTTGACCTAAATTTGGGTTTGAGGTTGCGTAGGGATTTTTTACTTACAATGCTCAAAGTGACTTTCATACTTCAGGTTTGACTCACAAGATTGTCTCTACCAAGTTTCAAGCTTTGAATCAAATTTTTGCTCAGTCATTTGGACAATTGACCTAGAAATCAACTGTATTGGGGGAAAAGTCAACTGTGGCCAATTTACAGTCAAACCTCATAAATTTTGACCCACATAAACATTATAAACTCATATGAACCATTTGATCAAGTTTGGACCACAACTCTACAAGAAATTTGAGCAGATCACAAAAAGGGGGAAATGGTCATTTTTAGGGTTTTGACTGCACAAGGGCAATTTTTGATTTTTGACCTAGCCAATGGCAAATTGAGATCAAGCATGGATTCAAGGACTCAATGGCATCATCTTGACCTATTCACAAGGTTCAAAAGATCTCAATTGCATTGGATTGACAGATGAATTTTTCAGTCAACTAATCAAATTTTGACTGTACACTGAAAAGTCAAACTTTGACTTTTTGGTCAAAATCAAGTGCCAAGGGTCATTTTTCATCAAAATGTGTCAAAACATGAAACTTGTTCATCAAGAAACCCATTTTTGCAAATTAGGGTTTAAAGTTGAAAAATTTTCATAATTTAGAATTTTTCTAAGTTATGAAATTTTCTTAATTTTTTCTAACTTTGCCCAACATTTTCACCATGATGCAATTGAATTCAAACAAAACTTCCAACATGAAAGTTGTAGTCATCCACAAAGTCTACAACTTTGATTCACAAAGTTTTCCAAAAAGAAGCTTGGATCTCAAGTTATGATTTTTGGAACAAGGGTCCCTAAAACTTTTAACTTAGTGAAATTTTGCCCTAGTTTAGGCAGGATTTTGACCTATATTCATGGCCATTTTTCACATAGTTCCACTTGGAATCTAAAATTTTATTTCAAAGATGTATTGTATAGCATGTTGCAAGCTTTCCAAAATGTCCAAGAACTCTCCAAACTCATTTGTGGTTAGGGAGATTCGAAGGCTTGAAGTTGGCAAAAACTCACTTTTCATCCATGACATGTTCATGTTGATACAAATTACCAATTCAAATCAGCTTGCTTTACACTAGATTACATGCCTCAAAACCATTCCACACTCAATAATTAAGTTCAAAACCATTGGTATAAGGCATTGTTTTGGTCATTAGAGCATTGCGCATTAGATTAATCCCTAAATAGAAAAAGTAACATTACCATTTTTGCCAAAATGTGCTTTATGTCAAAACTGAATCCCTTAAGCATTGGTCCATATCTTATGCAGCAAATAAAATCCACAAATTAGAGGGGCCAAGAGGATAGTATACAAGGTTATAGATAGCCTGTACAGGCCTGTTTCACATCACTTGTCCACTTTTGCTTCATATACAAGAAAGATATCCAAAACACAAAAACTTGGACATCATCTAGAACTAACTTGTGCAAGCTTTTGAAACATCTTTCTCACATCCCCTTGAACCAGAAACACTATCCTTTGAGCCCTCAAACATCCCATAGATCAAAATCACCTTCCATTGGCAAAACAGGGCAGCATCTGCATCTTGACTTCCATAGCACAATTTACTCGTGCGTTTTACCCCAAACCTGTTCAAACACCTTCCATTCAATCCATCCAAGCTATCCCAAACCTTAAACACTAACTGTAACTCCATTTACAGGGTTTGCCATTTTCAATTTGAGCTTGTGCAGGTTGAGTTCTGTAGGCTTGTTCAAGTGCATTCAAGGCAAGCTAGACATTGGAAAAGGTCAAGTGAAGTTCAAGCAAGCTCCTAGACATCTCAGGTCTTGTTGAAAAGCTCCACATTGCCATACACGAAGCCATATGAAACAGGTTTTTATCAACTTCCTATCTCTCTATTTAGGAACATTTAGACTTAGGTTTGTGAATAAGAAATGTAGTATTCATAGCCATGAAGTTGTACATATGCTCAGTTTTCATTTTAGTTAAGCATGCTAAGAGAATTTGATCCATGAACTTACTGAAAAAATTAGGTTAGAATTTGGGGCAAGAGAAATTCTCTCTGGTCTTTGAGAGTTAGGACAATTTTTTTTATATGGTTGGATTCGTCTTGAAAAATGCTACAACTTTGATGTTATGTGTTTTTGCAATAGAGCTCGTATGCAGGATCTAGCATTTGTGTACAGGGCGCGCGCGAATTTTTTACAGAGGTTGAAGATGAAGCTTGTTGGGCTGGGCTTGGTCCTGGCTCACTATTGACACCCCCCTTTTGTTGAATGCACCCCCCTGGCCCAATTTCTTTATATTTTATATTTTTGTATTTTATTTTCATTTCTGATTTTATTTTATTATTTCCAAATATAAAAAATACTCAAAAATATTTTTTATAAATTTCCACATTTATTTTGTATTTTATTTTTATTTTTTCTAACACAAAATTAATTTAGTGATTATATACTTTTATTTTATCTATTGAAAACTTAAAAATAATATATAAATTATACTTTTATCTTATCCTTTATTTTATTCACACTAAAAAAATATTGTACTAAATATTTTTATTTTTGTATATATTTTATTTTATTTGTTATTGTACATATTTAATATAATTAATATATATACATACTTTTATTTTATTTAATAGATACTTTAGAATAAAAATATAAAAATACTATACTTTTATTTTATTATTATTTATACTTAAAAAATACTTTTTCTAAATATATTTAATTTTTTTGTATATACACTATTTTATTCTATTGTGTATAAATAATATAGTCAATATATTTATATTCTTAAAAATTAGGGTTTACCCTTAATTAAAAAAATATATAATCCTTTTTTATTATTCCTTTCTTTTTACATTAAATATTTTTTACATACATAAAAATAAACAAAAACCTTTTTGCATATTCATATTATTTTGTATATTTATTTTATTTATTTATTTAAATATTATTCATTTATTATTTATGCCATTTGATTCAATTTGGATGTAATAGTAAAACTAGGGTTTTAATTTCTTGTCAAATAATCCCCCTTCAAAAATTGTATCCCCCTCCCCATAATCATATTGAAATAGTGGTAGATTTATTTTTACGCATTTTACGCTTTCAACTATGCCATGATTAGAGATTAGGGTTTGTATGCAAAAATCCAAAATCAACAAGTAGCTTGACTAATACAAAGACAAAAATGCATGAAAATCAAATACAATGCACACTTGCACCCTTAGGGTTACATCCACTTGTTGCCTTAAAAATGGGTCATGTTATGCATGTTGAGTACTTTGGCAAAACAAAAACAAAACAAAAGATCATAGTCCCTCGATGACGCTATCATGGTTGCCTAAACAAAATGATCTAGTCCCTCAAAAATTTTCTAAAAATACTTAACACCATTGCTATCATGGTCTATACGATGACCCGCACATGTCCCGTTTAACATCCTAATACAAGGTTGTTTACCAAATGAAATGGTAAAACAACATTGTCAAAAGGGTTAAAAACATATAGAAAAAATCTTTGAGTAAAATAGGGTAGACAACTCTTAGTTACTTGATCAAAAAACTTGTAAAACATCCTTGCTATTTTCAAACACACCTCACAACACAATTTCAAAATATTTCCCAAATCAAACTTTCAAACATTGAAATCTTTTCAAAAGACAATACACCTTTGTATACATTCAAACAAGAATCATTACAAAGGTTGCCACAACGATGGCCTCTTTTCAAAACATTTTTCAAAACCACACACAAAACACCATTTCAAACAATTGAAAAGCAAAGGCAAGTGATCTAAACAAGTAACTAAGAGCCCATGGATAACCATGGATGAAAAGGGTGCTTACACCTTCCCTTTTCATAATCTACTCCCTGAACCGAAGAAAACATCTCAAAGGTCTTTCCTGTGCTTTTTGACCTTTCCTTAGGATAAAATAAAAAGTCGGTGGCGACTCTTGCTAAACCGAAACATTTGCAAACACAAACACAAAACCTCAAGTCAGTTCTCCCACCGTATCACACCTACTATCCAGGCTTTCATATTGAAGTAACCTTACTATCCAGGTTCCTTCTCACAGCCCTACCATAGAGGCTTTCATATCGAAGTAACCCTACTATCCAGGTTCCTTCTCACAGCCCTACTATTCAGGCTTTCATATCGAAGTAACCCTACTATCCAGGTTCCTTCTCATAGCCCTACTATCCAGGCTTTCATCTCAAAGTAACCCTACTATCAAGGTTCCTTCTCACAGCCCTACTATCCAGGCTTTCATCTCGAAGTAACCCTACTATCCAGGTTCCTTCTCACAGCCCTACTATCCAGGCTTTCATCTCAAAGTAACCCTACTATCCAGGTTCCTTCTCACAGCCCTACTATCCAGGCTTTCATCTCGAAGTAACCCTACTATCCAGGTTTCTTCTCACAGCCCTACCATCCAGGCTTTCATATCGAAGTAACCCTACTATCCAAGTTCCTTTTCATAGCCCTACCATCCAGGCATTCATATCGAAGTAACCCTACTATCCAGGTTCCTTCTCAAAGCCATACTATCCAGGATTTCATATCGAAGTAAACCTACTATCCAGGTTCCTTCTTACAGTCCTACTATCCCGACTTTCATATAGAAGTAACCCTACCATCCAGGTTCCTTCTCATAGCCCTACTATCCAGGCTTTCATATCGAAGTAACCCTACTATCCAGGTTCCTTCTCACAGCCCTACTATCCAGGCTTTCATGTCGAAGTAACCCTACTATCCAGGTTCCTTCTTACAGCCCTACTATCCAGGCTTTCATATCGAAGTAACCCTACTATCCAGGTTCCTTCTTATAGCCCTACTATCCAGGATTTCATGTCAAAGTAACCCTACTATCCAGGTTCCTTCTCACAGCCCTACTATCCAGGCTTTCATGTCGAAGTAACCCTACTATCCAGGTTCCTTCTCACAGCCCTACTATCCAGGCTTTCATGTCGAAGTAACCCTACTATCCAGGTTCCTTCTCAAGCCCTACTATCCAGGCTTTCATCTCAAAGTAAACTTACTATCCAGGTTCCTTCTCACAGCCCTACCATCCAGGATTTCATATCGAAGTAACCCTACTATCCAGGTTCCTTCTTACAACCCTACTATCAAGGCTTTCATGTCGAAGTAACCCTACTATCCAGGTTCCTTCTCACAGCCCTACTATCCAGGCTTTCATGTCGAAGTAATCCTACTATCCAGGTTCCTTCTCACAGCCCTACCATCCGGGCTTTCATGTCAAAGTAACCCTACTATTCAGGTTCCTTCTCAAGACCTACTATCCAGGCTTTCATCTCAAAGTAACCCTACTATCCAGGTTCCTTCTCACAGCCCTACCATCCAGGCTTTTATGTTGAAGTAACCCTACTATCCAGGTTCCTTCTCACAACCCTACTATCCAGGCCTTCATGTCGAAGTAACCCTACTATCCAGGTTCCTTCTCAAGCCCTACTATCCATGCTTTCATCTCGAAGTAACCCTACTATCTAGGTTCCTTCTCACAGCCCTACCATCCAGGCTTTCATGTCGATGTAACCTTACTATCCAGGTTCCTCCTCACAACCCTATTATCCAGGCTTTCATATCAAAGCAAACCTAATATCCAGGTTCCTTCTCATAACCTCACTATCCAGGTTCCTCCTCTCTTATCCCCAAACAGCGGTCCACAACACTGTAAGACCTGGACCTAATCAAACCCGATTGGTTTCGCATTTCCCCATTAAGTCGCGGTGCAGCCTGTACACTGACCAAATATGTAGTTCACCTCTGGAGTTAATTCCCTAGTAGAGTAACGGACAACTGAAGCTCCTAAAATTCTATTTCTCCCAAGACAAATACCAACATTCCTCAGAAGATTCCTCCTCAACGACAGGAACATGAATTCTCATCAAAGGAATATCTCGGGAAATCAACATCCTCTATATGGCATCTTTAAGCCCATCTCCGGTGACCTTCCGTCATCTTCTCCAAATGGCATCTGTAAGCCTATTCCCCATACTACCTACACAGTCCAGCACCATCTCAGGCGAGTGCAAATTTCTAGGCACCCTAGTGTTCAATCATCTTCCACCTTCAGATTACGAAAGGCAGACTGCCAATCTACATCCTCAGGTTTAAGAAGATTGAACAGGGGCAGCTGTTGTACCCCAAAATTTACCCTATTTTCATACACGTATATTATTGGTTTTATGGTTATGGAATAAAGGTATATTTATCAAGCTTCTTCAGGTTACAAGTGACGTTTATTTCGCCAATGGATGTTCTCAGAGTATTTTCCATGCTGAAGATCGGTTCGTCGTTTTGCAATGATTCGGGGTTCAAAGATTCACAAGTCCAACCTGGCGCGTCATATTCAGGTGTTATTTCGCCAAGATATCTTTGATACCATATTCTCAAATTCAGGTTCGGCTCAAGAGTTAATTATTTAAAGAAGGTCTCCGAATGTGTGAGTTTTCTCGAAGAAATATGGTGAAAAAGTGTGCTGAAAGTGCAGTTTTTATGCAATAAAAATTCATAAATTGAAGATCGTGCCTCTTTTTGAACCTGTTCCGGTGGTTAAAATTCCGTATTGATGTCATCTACGTTTTCATCTCTCACAGATGGAAGCCAATTTCGATCAGAAGGTCTTCAAAAATGCGGATTTATCAAGTATTTTCATACACAAAATTTGTGACAGAAGTTTATTTATGTCATGTTCAGAAAATCATAACTTGGTCGATTTTCATCATATCGAGCTGGTTCCGGAACCAAAATCTTACAAAGTGAGTTGGATAAGTTTTCACAGGAGGTATTGAGTTTGAACGGTATCCAAAAGGCCTTTGTTTTTTGCTCAGAGTGCGTGTGATGCGCCGAAAATCTTGAATGCTAAATATTATTTCATCTGGGTCGAAACTTCGAAAATTTATAACTCGGTCAATTTTTATCGGATTGGACCCATCTTTTTAAACAAGGTCACTGACTCAAAGATCTACAACTTTTTTTCCAAAGTCGAGACCGGGTTATGCTCCGATCAATACCAGTTTTTTATTGAAGAACGTGTCATAGTTGACACTAGAGCCCAAAATAAGTTTGTCTGAGCCAAAATTTTAAAAATTCATAACTAATTCACCGTTTATCCGATTGAGCCCATTTTTGGACAGGAGTTAGTTCTCGATGTCGGCTACATTTTGTTTTCACATTTCAACTTTAAAAATTACACTTAAGCCCCGACGATTTATCCTGAAACGTGACGGACTCAAGTGAACATTTGAGGCCCAATTGCACATTCAAAGCCCATATCTTTGCTTTAATTTCCATTATATAATCTCATTCTTTTCACACAAAGAAGAGGAGGAAAAAAACCTTTGCCACAATCCTGTCAAAATATCAAATTCTTTCGAGAATCCTAAAACCTTGAAATCCTTATTACAAACCCCCATCTCACTACAAACAAGTCATCCTTGTTACAAGCCCCCATCTCACTACAAACAAGTGATCCTTATTACAAATCCACATCTCACTACTTCTCCAGTAAGCGTAAGGCTGGTTTGATCTCCATGATCAAAAGGGTATAATCATTCATACATGCCATATCGGTTTTAACATTAAATTTTTTTTATATATTTTCTTTATTTGTATTTCATGATATATATAGTAATTTATTTAATGTGTTCATGAGATTCAATACTGCAGATTTAGACAGGGTCCCATGCAGGTTCATTACAGAATGTTGAGGCCAAAACACTAATGGCCAAAATAGAACAACTACCAATGCATGACAAGGCAGACATCCTGAGAAGGTTAAGAGTGTGGGTTCAACAACCACCCCTATTGGTTTTGGTTTTCTTCCTTTCTATTTATCCTTTTACCTATTTTCATTTTTTCTGTATGAAACTTTTTTTTCATAAAACTTAACATTTTTCACAAACCTTTGATTTTTCCTCCTAAACTCGAATAATTAATTTTAGGTTTTTTTAATTTAATTTTAGGTTTAAATTAATTTGTGGTTCATCACCCACCCCTGACAATATGTATAATTTTGCTTATTTTTAACCCTTTGTACATCATTTCTTTCTCTTTAATATCTTCCTTAAAAACCCTAAATTCATATAAACTCTAATTTTATTTAAATCAAAAACTCTATTAATTGACAAACTTAACCTTTTTTTACAAACCCTGATTAATTTAGGTTGTAAATTTTTTATATTATTATTAACTCTTTTTTTATTAACTCTTTAATTTAATTAATTAACTTTTTTTCTACAAATTAGGAAAACAATTAGGTTTTAGTTTTTTCTTTTGTAATTAACCCTTTAATTAACCATTTTTTTAACAAATTAGGATTACGTTTTTGTTTTAGTTAGTAACTGAATTTTTGGCTTTTTTTCATTTATTAATAAATTAAGTTAATTAACTTTTTTTTTATTAAAATTAGTTAGAATTAGGTTTTTTTAATTAACTTAAAATTATTTTCTACAAAAAAAAACGCCAAAAACATTAACTTAGAATTTTAGGTTTTAATTTTTCCTTAATTTATTTTTATTTATTCTTTTACATTTTAATTTCTAGGAAAATTGTATAGGTCGCATTATCAATTTAATAGCGTAGATTTATATTTTCTCGCATTTTTTTCTAATTATGTGATTGCTTCCGGGATGTAATAGTTATAGGATTTATTTTCCGCACTCTTCATTATTATTGTAACTGTTCATGGTTTGCAATAGTTTAATTTAGGGCTTTTACTTATCGCTTTTCCCCGGGTTTTTGGCTATGTACTTAATCCCCCTCCCTGAAGCCCTGTAATAGCGTAGATTTATTTTCTCGCATTTTTCACTCCCACAAATATTTAACTGTCTAGATGTATGTTAATAGGGTTGTATGACAAGAATGCATGACAAATTAATACGGTTAGAAAACCCTAATGTGCAAAGATTAAATAACTGAAAACAAATCATTCGCACATATCACTCTTAGAGTATACCCTCACTTCGGTTGCCTTCGGTAAACGTTCATTAAGCATAGGGTGTCTTAGTGGTTGCCCTCCTGTCTAAAAAAGATCAAACGTCTCATTCGAATGTTGCCTCGGAAATGTTGCCTCAAAAATGTTGCCTCGAAAAGATCTTAAGACTCTAGGGTTACTACTAAAGTTTTCTAACTATTGCTTTAGTGATTGTACTTGTCCCTTTTGATAGTCCCTCAACATCCAGCGACTAGGGTTACCTACTCACTAATAGTAGGATAACACGGTCTAAAGGATAGGAGGAAAAGAACAACTTTTTTCGAGTAGGTAGATAACTGTTAGGTACTTGCTCAAACATCAATTTTTACACCCTACACTTTCAAAACTCTTTTCAAACTAAAGTTTTCAAAAACAACTTCGTAACACTCTTGAGGACCGATACAAGGGTTATCACGAAGTTAAACAAAAACTTTTCAAAACACACACAAGCAATTTTCAAAATGAGCAAGTACCTAAGAGCCCATGAAAAACCATGGATAGAAAGGGTGCTAACACCTTCCATTTCTATAATCTACCCCCCGTACTCAGAAACATCTCGAAAAGGTTTTTTCTGTTCTTTTTCCTTTTCCTTTGTTGGATGAAATAAAAGTCGGTGGCAACTCTTGCTTACCATGACATTTTGCAAACAAAAAACGCAAACCAGTATTAACAGTCGGTTCTGCCACCGTATCACAATTAAGAAATGTTTTTGTTCTTTTTAGTTTCATAAAACAAAATAACTAAATAAATGTAAAAAAATAATAAATAAAATATTTGTTGGGTTTTTATTAATGAAAATAATAATAATAATAATAATATTAATGATAATAATAAAGGAAAGAGAATAAAATAAAAATATAAAATTAAAGTCAGAGGGGTTAGAAAGTGAAAAGGGTGTGAATGTTAGCAAAAGGGAGTCCAGGCCCAAGTCAGATTATTTTTTTTGTGAATCAGAAATAATAATAAAAAAGGTGGATCAGCCTGCGCATGGATAAGTAATCAAGGGGGTGCAACATAGCAAAAAAACAAACAAATGGAAAAGCCCAGAACAAGGAGGCCCAAGCACTTAATTTATGATCCAGTGGGGGAGGCCCTTTGAGGTTCACCATGGGGATAGCTTCCAGGAGTGTTGGATCTTCCTTGTATCATGATCAGATGGTGATGATTGAAGAGTGTACCATACGCGTGTAGAAACTGCCTCCACGGGATCTGTAAAAATAGAACATGAAAAAAAGCAAAAGGGTACCACTGGGGCTAGAATTCAAGTTCCTATAGTCACAGGTGCGCGCTTCTACCACTGGGATGGCTATACATCCGTTTATTAATACAAAACCAAGAATATATATTTGAAGCACATTTCTAGGCTTGTATCATCTTCAACCTCGCGCCAGACCATTCAACATGATTTTTTTGAAATTGTTATCTCTTTCATTTCTCAACCATTTGCAAAAGTATAAACATGAAACTTGCTCCAAATTTCATCACGAATTCAGTCATATAAATAACTAAAGCTATAAATAAAAAATGAGCATGAATTTTGAATGGTACCAAATCTGACCTAATTTTTTCAGAAAATTCAACTCTAAAATTCTCACTACTCAGGCAACATAAATGAATTCTAAGGACATGGTTAGTTTAAGGACTATGATGTCTACATTTTATCTTCACAAATGGAAACCAAATGATGCCTATATGAAGAATTCAAAAGTCATAATACTCACCTTGCAAGAGGGTACCATGTTTTGAGTTTGAGCAACTTTCAATAAGTCCTAGTGATTGGGTTAACTTCCTCAAGTTCCCAGGAAGCTAATGTGATGCTTGGTTTGAGTTGAAAGTGGCTGAGGAGTTCTGGAGAAGTCCACTTGCAAACCCCTATTTTTGAAAATGGAACTTGATGATGGAGGTGTTACAGTTATGAAACAGGATCAGGAATGAGTTGTATTTTATGTTTAGAAGCTTTAGGAACCAAAAGGCTTGGAAACGCACGAGGGAGATGTGAGTTTCAAGTTTTTGGTCAGATTATGCAACAATGGTGATTTTTGATACAGTTATGAGTTCTTGTATGTTTTAGGGCTTGTGCATGCGTGGGTTCTCTTGAAAATAGTATCTCTATTTATAGAGGAAAGGTTTTGAAGTTTGAAATGATCAGAAATAAAGAATCACATGTTATAAGTTCTTGACTTGTTTTTGAAGTTATCTTGACAAACATGGTTTCAATGCAAGGTACATGTCTTGTAGGGTGGCTAGAAACTTTAAACATGTTTCTTCTGAGTTTATAGAGTATGCTTGTGCAGAAAGAAAAAGTGCAAAGCTCCATACAAGTTGACTTTGTGATTAAAGTCACTTTTCAAGAATAACAATGGTGCCTTTCTTCCAAAAATGTAAATGCAACTTGGATAATGATTCAAATGCTTGGAAAATGGATCCATATGTTGTGTAAACATTTAATTAATAAGTGACAAACAAGTTTGAGGCCTGAAAAGTGAATATTATGCAGCATGGCTATGGATTTGGTTCATGTTGCATTACAAATTTTGCCTTGCAAAACAACTTGAAATCCTAACTTCTGGCTTTCGATTCTCCTTGCTCACAAATAATATCAAGGAGTTCTTATACATTTTGGAAAGCTTTTAATGTGATATACAACCCCTATTTGAATAACTTTTGCAAAATCCAAATGGAACTATATGAAACTTGGCCCAAAAGTTAGGTCAAAATCCTGACCAAAAATGCTCAAAATATCACTAAGTGTTTTAGTTTCATGACCATGACTTCATGGATTAATAACTTGAGAGACAAGCATTTCTAGAAGGAGTTGTGTAAATAAAAGTTTTAGATATCATTGAGATCTACAAGTTTCATTTTGAAAGTTTCTTTTGAATCATCTTGCATCATGGTGAAAAAATGGCTTAAAGTTGTGAAAAAATATGAAATTTTCAACAGAGAAAATTTTCTAAGTTTGGAAATTTTGACTTTTCAAAATGAAATCTTGACTTTTTGATTTATTGACGAACAAGTTTCATATTTTGACATGTTTTTATGAATTGTGATCTTTGACACTTGATTTTGACCAAAAAGTGAAAGTTTGACTTTTCAGTGTGCAGTTGACTTTTGATCAGTTGACTGAAAATCAACTATCAATCAAATGACCTTGAGCAATGTTTTGAGTCATGCCATTAGGTCAAAATTATGCAATTTAAACCTTGAGATTATGTCTCAAACCAATTAACCATTTGCTAGGTCAAAAATCAGAAATTACCCTTTCTCAATCAAAATCCTAATTTTGACCATTTTTCCCTTTTGATGATCTGATCAAATTTCTTGAGGAATTATGGTCCAAACTTGATCAAATTACATGTAGGAGTTCACAATGTTGATATGGATAAAAAATTATGAAGTTTGATTGTAAATTGGCCGTAGTTGACTTTTTCCCCAATACAGCTGATTTTTAGGTCAACTGATCAATTGACTGAGCAAAAATGTGATTCAAGACTTGAAACTTGATATGAGAAATCTTGGGGGTCCCTAATGATCTATGAAAGTCATATTAGGCATTAAAAGTTCAATTATCCTTGTGAAATCTCAAACCCTAATTTCAGTCATCAGTGCTTAAGGAGGTGTCTTGAGCTGATCAACCCTTGTGCAGTCTTGAATCAAAGGAGATCTTGTGAGAAAATACTTGATAAATGAGAGGGAAAATTTTGGGATACAACACTTGTCTAACATGAAACACATAAAATCATACTTAGATAAACAACATTAAGACGTGGTTAAAGCCAAGTATTATTTGATCATACAACATCAAAGCACAATTGAAACATGAAAATAATGTGATAATGATTATCCAATGACAGAGGCATCATAAAAGACTATATTATGAAGTCAAGCTTCTTCAACATTATGTTTTGATGAAGAAAACTACTATGTACATTTATCAAAGGATGAGAAAAAACATCATGAAGCAATATGGCTATGGATCAAGATTGCAACATTATGAAGACTTGCATTGATCTTAATTTATTGAGGTATAAGTATGAAATATATATATTGGTAAAATAGTGCTCAAAATAATTTCCAAAATTCACTTGCATGCATGGTTCATTTGATTGAAAATATTTCACTATTTCTAACATTAAAACAAAATATATTTTATCATACATTTGAAAATTTATTTTTCATGTTTGAACCATGTTAAATCACTTTCAAATATAATCTATTTACTTGGATAAATCAATAGATGTTGCATAAGGTTGGTTCAAATAATTAGACAAATTTTCAATTGTTTTCAATTCTCAAACATTCTGTTTTTGGTAAATTGTGGCAGTTTTATCTCTCGTAATAGCACTAAAAACCGCCCTAATTTGCACTGGTCTGAAGCAGTATCTTATTTTTGAAATTAAAAAAAAAATCATTATAATTTGCTTGTTTGGAAGGGAAGATCATAAAATTGGAAGGTAAGAAAAAAATTTATGCGTGTATTTCTATATCAATCCAGAAAAATTCATAACATATTTACAAACACTTGAGCACTATATTTTATCATTATAAGTTGCTTGTTTGGAAGGGAAGATCAATCATATTGATACATCACTCAAAGGGATGATTTTGCTATAATTTTATATTTTTAAAAACTCGTGTTATATTCATATCTTACTTTCCAGTATTGTTGGAATTAAGATTACTTGGTTTTGTATTCTTGATGTCCAATACTATTGGAAGCAAGAGGTTGAAAGTGAGAGAGTTATTCTCATTTCAAATTGGTTGATCCAAGAGGATTGTTCTTGGTGGTTTTATTAGTTAGAGTCTTGTATAGAAAGACTAGGTTTTCTTGTCTAAAGATCTAACAATAATGAAATCTCTTTCGTGTTGAAAGGAGACTAGAGTACTCTCGGACTGTGAGGAGAATCAGGATACATCCTTGTGTTCTTTACTTTTCTGCATTTATCGCTCTCATATTAAACCATAAATAGAAAAGAAATAAACACTTAAACACCAAACCAGAAAAAGAAGAACAAGTATTCAAAAACCGAATAATTTTGCAAAGTCTTAATTCATCCCTCTCTTAGGTGCATCAAATATATATATATATATATATATATATATATATATATATATATATATATATATATATATATATATATATATATATATATATATATATATATATATATATATATATATATATATATATATATATATATATATATATATATATATATATATATATATATATATATATATATATATAGAGAGAGAGAGAGAGAGAGAGAGAGGTAAAATAACATGTGGTAGTCATTCAAACAAAAGACGACGAGGAACCTCCATTGAGCCACATCTTCAGCTACAACTCATACAAAGACTAGGTTCAACTTCTAAAAAGATAAGGGGAGGAGAAAAGAGGACATGAGTGCTTCCCCATAATCAAAGTCTTGGATTTTTCTTTCTCGCAACCTTCCCTTAATTTTTATTCTCTTTAAATATTTCGTATTAGTGCAAGGGAACATTCTTTCTTGAAGTTGTAATGACACAAGAGGAAAATTCTAGAATGTGCATCCTTTTTTCTAGTTATAGCAATTCAAGTCTGTACGTGGGTTTGAAGGAAAATTGTGATCAAAAGCGCAGCAAAATTTAAAATTTTCCTTTATCGATCCTTACAAATGAGCATGGTCAGTGATAGAAATATTTACCTCTTGTGGCGATTCAGACCTTTGATGTTGTGATCACGAGCGTTGATGAAGAACAACGCCTCTACTCAGTCCATACGAACAGATCGCTTCCGGTCACAGTGCTAGCTGATCACGAACGGAAACCTTGAGTGAGAGAGAGAATCAAAAACGAAATTGCATCAAGTGAAATTGCTTCATCACAAGGGATCTATTTATAGAATCACTCGTGTGGGCTACAAGCTAAAATCCCAATTAAGGCTATAAGCTAAAAGCCCAATTAAGCTTATAGACATCATACCTTATGATGTACCATATATCACTTATCCACGTGGTACCTTACCACTTTCCGTATTACATTTAAATGCACCGTACCTTACGGTGTTCCTTATTTATTCTATCTCTCATCAACCTGTCCTTATGTGTGTGACCCTGTAGGTTTTCGCGATGTTGACAATTATATTAAATCACACATTTAATATAATAAACAGTGAGCGGTATCTAGCAACACATCACTGTTACCCAAGTCACGAAAATTTCATGTGATCTGACCAAACCTTTTCCGTGATAATATTTGTGTAAGTCTCAGAGTGCCTAAGAGGGGGGGGGGGGTGAATTAGGTCTTATAAAATTTCTTCGGTTTTATGAGAATGCTTGGTAGTAATTTTTGGTTAAGTGTTTGAAGGTTTTGATTATATCTTTATCTTTTCCTGATTATGGTGATGAAAGCGATAAATGCGGAAAAGTAAAGAGCACGGTGATATATCCTGGTTCCCCTCACAATCCGAGAGTACTCCAGTCCTCTTTCCAACACGAAAGAGATTTCACTATAGTTAGAATGATTGTACAGCCTATGCTTACTATCTAACCTATAGGGTGATCAAAGGTTCTTAACACCTTTAAGACCAAACAAACACTAATGTGAATGAAGAACAATCCTCTTCAAATCACAACACTTACTTCCAACAATCCTGGATAGTAAGGGAAAATCTTTAAGTAATACAATGATTTAGTTTGAAGTATATGGAGAGCTTTATCAATCTTCAATTGATCTTCTTCTTCAAGATAAAAACAATTATCAACAATGTATGTAAATGTTCACAATGTATGAATGAAACTTGTAATGATAATGAAAGTGTATATGGCAAGTTTCACAAAATTATGAACACATGAAAGTTTAAATTCAAATGTGAGTAAATGAGAAAATTGTTAATGAAGAAGTATATTTGTTAATTTGAAAATTGAAGTATTGAACATTGTTTGAAAATAAGAAAATCTGCATTTTATAAAGTTACAAGAACCTCTTCATTCATGTCAATTCATATGAAAAGTTGCAATGCATTCATGAAAAGATACCACTTGAAAAATGTTCAAAAAACAAAGTAAAAGCTGCATTGGTTCGCTAGGAACCGGTTCCGACACTGACAGAACCCGGTTCTTAGTGAACGTTATAAGTTGGAATTCAAATTTATCACGCAGGAACCGGTTCCCCTATTGGTACAACCCGTTTCCTGGTACAAAATCCAGGGACATGTTTTTTGAGAAATGCTGGAACCCGGTTCCCTGTTAGGGAGGAACCGGTTCCTAAAGGTTTATTTTCAAAAATACTTTTTGAAAGATATTTCAAACAAAGTTTTCCTTGATGTTAAAGTTATGGAATATGTATATGTTGATGAATGCATATTGTGAACATCTATATTCAAGATTTAAAGAATTATTTATACCATTTTGACATTTGATGATTTCTTCAATAATTCTTCAATAATCTTCAAGACTTTTATTTGATGTTGATAAGCTTTTTGCACATCCTTTGAAAGTTGATGTCCATGTTGTCTTCATCAAAACACATGCTTTAAATATGACTTGAGAAGCTTGCAATTACATTCTCCCCCTTTTTGATGATGACAACCAAGTCTTGAAAACGATTTCTTGAAATGTCCATGTTGTTTTGTGTAACAAACATGTTGAGCAAATGCAAGGCTCCCCCTAAATTGTATGCTCACCCTAAGTCAATGATTCTTTGAATTTTGGAGAGAGTTTGATATTTATTTGGGCCTGCAATTTCTTTGAGACAAAACAACACACATGCATACTCTTCTCCCCCTTTGTTAACATAAAAAAGGATGGGGAAAAAGAGTGAAATAGATACATATAAAAATTAAGACGTGTATCTTAAGAGAAACATTAGATATCACCTTCATCCAAAATACCAAGTTCTCTTTGGATTTTGAAGAAAGGATCTCGAGCAAGCGGTTTAGTGAAGATATCTGCGAGTTGGTTATGAGTATCCACAAAAGTGACTTCGACATCTCCTTTAAGTACATGATCACGGAGAAAATGATGTCGAATATCTATATGTTTGGTTCTTGAATGCATGACCGGATTCTTTGTAATATTGATAGCACTTGTATTGTCGCATCGAAGAGGAATGCATCCGAGATCAAGTCCGTAATCACGGAGTTGTTGCTTGAGCCAAAGAATTTGTGCACAACAACTACCTGCTGCTATGTATTCTGCTTCGGTCGTGCTAAGAGCAACACATGCTTGCTTTTTACAAGCCCATGATACTAATGCATTTCCAATAATGTGACAAGTACCACTTGTGCTTTTACGATCAGTTTTACAACCTGCATAATCCGCGTCAGAATAACCAATTAAAGTGCAAGTACTACCTTTTGGATACCATAGGCCGACATTGATTGTTCCTTTAAGATACTTCATGATCCTTTTAACTACCATGAGGTGTGATTCCTTTGGATTTGCTTGAAAGCGAGCGCAAAGACAAACACTAAACATGATGTCAGGACGGCTTGCCGTCAAGTATAATAAAGAACCAATCATACCTCTGTACTTTGTAATATCAATTGAAGTACCGGATTCATCTTGATCAACATATGTACCGGAGCCCATTGGAGTATTCATGGCTTTACAATTGTCCATATCAAACTTTTTCAATAATTCTTTGCAATACTTAGATTGGTTGGTGAAGATTCCATCTTCTAGTTGCTTGATTTGTAGTCCAAGAAAGTAGTTCATCTTTCCCATCATAGACATTTCGAATTCTCCTTGCATCATCAATGAGAATTCCTCACACATTTCTTTGTTAGTTGATCCAAAAATAATATCATCAACATAGACTTGAACCAATAAAGTGTTACTTTGGATTTTCTTAATGAACAAGGTTTTATCAACCTTACCCTTTTCGAAACCTTTTTCACACAAAAAATTGCTAAGTCTATCATACCATGCTCTTGGTGCTTGCTTTAAGCCATAAAGAGCCTTTCTCAACTTAAAGACATGTGAAGGATGTTTGAAGTCTTCAAATCCTGGGGGTTGTTTGACATAGACTTCTTCATTGATGTATCCATTCAAGAATGCGCTTTTGACGTCCATTTGAAAAAGCTGAAAATTTAATGAACAAGCATAAGCAAGTAAAAGACGTATAGCTTCTAACCTTGCAACCGGAGCAAATGTTTCTTCAAAGTCGATTCCTTCCTCTTGATTGTAACCTTGAGCAACCAACCTTACTTTGTTTCGAACAATTAGACCATTCTCATCAAGTTTGTTCTTAAACACCCATCGGGTACCTATGATGTGTTTACCACTTGGTCTAGGAACAAGTTCCCAAACTTGATTTCTCTCGAATTGATTTAATTCTTCTTGCATCGCAATAATCCATTGATCATCTCCTAAGGCTTCATCAACTTTGGTAGGTTCAATTTGAGAAACAAACGCCATGTTTAAGCAAGCATCTTTTAGATTCAATCTTGTTGATACTCCTTGGCTAATGTCACCAATAATTTTGTCAATAGGATGGTCTCTATGAGTTCTCCATTCTTTTGGTAGATCATTGGTGTTTGAATCTTGTTGAACAATGTTTTCTGAATTTTCCGGTGATTTCTTAATTTGATCAAATGAAAGATCTTCCGGGGTTAAATCTATAGGATCATCATCATCACAAACAACTACTTCCTCCTTAGAGGGGTTAGTTTCATCAAAAGATACATGCATAGATTCTTCAATAGTTAAAGTTCTTTTATTATAAATTCTATATGTTTTACTAGAAAGAGAATAACCAAGAAATATACCTTCGTCGGATTTCTCGTCAAACTTACCGAGATTATCCTTGTCATTGTTAAGAACAAATCACTTGCATCCAAAAATGTGAAAGTGAGCAATATTTGGCTTTCTTCCTTTGAAGAGTTCATATGGAGTCTTCTTTATTATAGGTCTAATGATAACTCGATTTCCAACATAACATGCCGTACTAACCGCATCCGCCCAAAAATATTTAGGAAGATTTGCATCACTAAGCATTGTTCTTGCAAGTTCCACTAGAAACCTATTCTTTCTTTCAACTACTCCATTTTGTTGTGGAGTTCTTGGTGCTGAAAAATTATGAGAGATACCATGTTCTTCACAAAATTCTTCAAATTGAGCATTTTGGAATTCTCCACCATGATCACTTCTTATGGATACAATCTTTAGTGATTTTTCATTTTGGATTTGCTTAGCATACTTCTTAAAGGCTTTGAAAGCATCACTTTTCTGCACAAGAAACAAAGTCCAAGAATATCTAGAAAAATCATCAATAATGACTAAAGCGTATACATTACCTCCGAAGCTTTTTGTTCTTGATGGACCAAAGAGATCCATGTGTAACAATTGTAGTGGTCTTGTAGTAGACACCACATTCTTAGATTTGAAAGTTATTTTGGTCTGTTTGCCCTTTTGGCATGCATTACATAATTTGTCCTTGATGAACTTCATCTTTGGTAGACCAATAATTAAGTCATGCTTAACCAATTTGTTCAAGTGCTCCATGTGAATGTGAGCGATCCTCTTGTGCCATAACCAAGCGTCATTGTTGTTTACCATAAGACATTGTACCTTCAGAGACAAATCATCTAAAGTAATCATAAAAATATTGTTAGTTCTTATACCTTTGAGTTTTACCTCATTGGTTGCCTCATCCATAATGAGACATTCATCTTTGTTAAATTTGATCTTGAACCCTCTATCGCAAAGTTGACTTATGCTAAGAAGATTGTGTTTTAAGCCTTCAACATAGAGAACATCCTCAATTTGAATGGATGGAGGTGTGCCAACTATTCCAACGCCAAGAATATTTCCTTTGGTGTTGTCTCCATAGGTGACATACCCTTTGGCTTTATGTACTAGATATGAAAATTGGTGTACATCTCCTGTCATATGCTTTGAACATCCACTATCAAGATACCAAACATTTGATGTGGATTTCAAGCATACCTACACAAACAAATTATTCTTTGTTAGGTACCCAAGTTGCCTTGGGTCCTTCATAGTTAGTTCCCTTTTTCACCCACACATAATGCCCACTTGCTATACTAAAGTTTCTAACATAGCAAGCATTAGGTGTATGGCCTTTAATACCACAATAAAAATAAGTAGATTCAAAGTTACTTCTATATCTAGAAGGATAAGATTTCTTCTTAGGAAATGTTTTCTTTTTCGATACATTAGCCTTTTTATTTTGATGATTATGAACAACTTGCTTCTTTTCTACTTTCTTGGGATTGGAACTATTACTAGCCTTTACAAAAACAGTGGGATTGTTACTTGGTTTCTTAGAATTCACATAACCAAGACCCCTTTTATCATTAGGATAACGTTGTTGGCTTAGTAATCCTTCCAATCCTATTTGTCCTTTTTCATATCGTTCAATGACTCTTTTCAATTGAACAATTTGAAAGACATTTGATTCACACTTGGAGCATGCAAAGTTTTCTTTTTCTTTAATAAAATTTTGTTTTTGAAGTTCAAAATCTTTAGTCATGGTGTCAATTTTTTCTAAACAACTTAGAAGTTCTTTTTCTTGATTTGACACCTTTTTGTATAAACTTTTGCATTCTTTCAAGAGTTCATCAATAGCATCTTGAACATCATCATCAAAAAGATTAAATTCATTACTAACCTCTTCTTCATTGTCAGAGTGATGTGAAGCCATTAATGCTAGATTTGCACATTCCTCGCTTTCCGAATCGGATGAAGAACTTATCTCATTATCTTCCCATGCAACATAAGCCTTTTTGTTCTTGAACTCCTTTTTGCCTTTGAATCCATTTTTCTTGGAGAGTTTTGGACAATCCGGCTTTATGTGACCTTGCTTTCCACATTCATAACATGTGACATCTTGTGTTGATGTGGAGGCTTCTTTATCTTTATGATTATAAAATTTCTTCCTCTTGACAAAGTTAGCATTATGAAGATTATTTTTATGACCAAAATATTTTCCTAACCTTTTTACAAGAAGCAAGAAGTTTTCATCTTCCTCCGATGCATCTTTATCTTGACTTTCCTTTGAATCAACTTTCAAGGAAATGCCTTTGGATTTCTTCTCTAAATTTTCATGTTTTTCAAGTCTACTGAGTTTCGTTTTATATTCTTGAAGTTTGCCAAATAATATAGTGGAAGTCATTGCAGAGAGACTCTTCTTTTCCGAGATTGTCGTTACCTTTGGTTGCCATTTGTGACCGGTGGGAATAGAACTGACTGTTTTTTAAGCTGGTTTCGCGAAATGTCGCGGTAAGCAAGAGTCGCCACCGTCTTTTATGTTATCCAACATGGAAAGGACAAAAGCACAGCAAAATTCCTTATTCGAGAATGTTTCTCGGTTCGGGAGGTAGATTTATAGAAAGGGAAGGTGTTAGCACCCTTTCTATCCGTGGTTATCCACGGGCTCTTAGGTACTTGCTCTTATGTTTTCAAAATTTGTTTTCTTTTCAAGTGTGTGTGGGTTTTGAAAAAAGTTTCGTTTGAAAAATTTCTAAGTAACTCTTGTATCAGTCCTCAAGAGTGTATGAAAAATTTGTTTGAAAACTTTTTAGAAAGTGTGAGGTGTGAAAAGTATTTTTGTTTGTTTTGAGAAAGAGCAAGTACCCATGAGTCATCTACCTACCCTAAGGAATTAAGATGTGTAAGTGTCCTTTAGATAGTGCTATCCCACCATTGAGAGGTAGGTAGCACCATCGTTGGAGGTGTTCGGGTCAATTCGATTATCGGGACAGTGTGGTCACCGAAGCAATGGTAGGACACCTTAGAAGTAACCCTGATATCCTAGATCCTTTTATCCGAGGCAACTGTTTTGAGGCAACTGAATCTTTTGGACAGAAGGGCGACCTCTAAGACACCCTATACTTGATGACCACGTTTCGAGGCAACCAGTGAGGCGTACTCTAAGAGTGGCATGTGCTTTGTGTGTTCAATTTCAGTTTATGTTTATCTTGTACATGTTATTTGTGAGCTACGGGTTGTTTTTATTTACATACATTCTTTCATGCATTTAACAGTTAGGGGGTGCGGAAAGTAAATTGCAGAAATATAAATCCTACGCTATTACAAGGCGCGGGTCTATACATCGCCAAAAATACAAAGACCCGTTTTTGGTAAATAAGTACGGAAAGTAAATAAAAACAATAAACCTAATTACTATTACATACTTGAAGCAGTTACATAATAATCAAAATAAAGCGCGCGTGAATAAAAAATACTCGGGAACGTTCTAAGGGTTTTGACCCTCTTAAGAAGAGAAATTGAATTTTTTTGTCTTTTTTGAATTAAATGCAATTAATTAAATAAAGCCTAATCTAATTAATTTATTTATTAAAAGAAAATATTTTTTTGTGTTTTTATGTTTTGATGAAATAAAATAAAAGGGTTAAAATTCTAAGTTAACCTAATTCTAAATTATTTTAGTTATTTAAAAAGTTAAAATGGCCTAATTAAAGCTAATTCAATTATTTAATATTTATTTACAAAAATAAAATGATAATAATAAAAATAATGTTAGTTCTTCTTTTTTTGATTTTTTATGAAAATATTAATTAAGTTCATAGTTAATAATAAAAATAACTAAAAGGGTTAATAATTAAATTAGAAACTATGAAAAGAAAAGAAAAGAATAAACCAAGGGCAGGGGGTATGGGCCAAATAGGAGGTGCATTGTTGAATCCTGGCCCATTTGAATCTTCAGCTCGTTTGACTTCTTGGATAGCCTACACCCACGTTGACTCCAGAGCACCATGGTCCTCATGCTTTGGCCATTGGATCTGCACTGATGGACACTTGGCTGACTCTTGGATGAGGTGTATGATATGCTTCCTTTTGAATGCTGCACAGGAAAGTGTTAGAAAAAATAATATTGGAATTATGGGGGGACCTGGGAATCGAACCCAGGTCCCAGTGAATACCAAGTGCATAGCCAACCACTGAACCAAACGTGTTTGTTTGTAAACATAATAGAAAAAAAAAGAATATATGAAATAAGTGCACTATATGCTGAAATGCGCGCGCCAATTTGAATTGACCACTCCCTGGTTGCCACGCCCTTCGTCTTCTTCATTCCTGCAAAAACATAAAACACATAGCGGGGGTTTTAAACCCCCACAAAATGCAAGCATATGAAAATAGCGATTATGCGCTCGTTACATATAAAAAGGGTGCGAGGTATCCATCACGTTCGTCTCATCCTGCTGATTTCAACCATGCCTGTTTGGAGTTTTAATTTTACAGCATGAGAAAAACCCCAATTTCAAAGCTCTGAAAACCCTAGGAATCGCTAATGGTAGTTTTCAATCCAGGGCATTATAATCAAATTGAATTATATGGAAAGCTTCGTATGGACCCTGTGAGTACAATGCAATTAATAAAAGGAGTTAAAAATGCATAAATGTATGACTGTGATTTTGAGAAAGAATGTAAACCGTGTGACTTGTGCAGCGTGATTTCTTGAGTGATTTGGCTTATTTGTGCTTGCAAAAGGTTTCTGGCAATGTAAGGAACGTGTTTGGATCAAAAAGAAAGCTTGAATTGTGTTGGAAAATGGTTTTTAGTTTCACACTTTTTCTTTGAAATTTTGAAATTGCTTTGGCCGTTTGGGAGTGTTCTAGGTCGTGAATCCAGTATGGAAGGCTTGCATATAAGGTTTTGAATGAGTATCAATCAATATCATGAGCCTTAAACCAATGCAATTATGTTTTTGATTTTGCCATAAACTCCATTGAAGAAAACTTGCCTTTTGTGTCCAATTTTGAATTCCATGCTCATAATAGGATGTACACGAATTTGGAAGGTGTTTCATGATGCATCAAAGCAATTCAAGCCACAAAATATCCCCTAATTAATTTTTTTGATTTTCATTTGAATTTTAAAGATTTAAAATGAATTAAATCAAATAAAATTAAATAAAAATGGAAAAATTAATTTTTAATCTTGAAATAAATTGTGAGACACGTGGGAGGCATGACAAGGATGAATTAAGTGGAAAAAGTGGGCCCTTTTGTTAAAAAATGAAGTTTCAAGGATAGTTGACTTTGGCCATTTCACAAAAATTTCCCAACTTCTCCAATGCATATCTTGCTCAATTTTGATCATATGGACATGTTCTTGGACATTTTGGAAAGGTCTTGAAGTCCTCTAACCAATGCCTTTGGTCCCATGTCATTTTGATTTACCAATCTCAAGTTATGGTCTTTGACTTAAAGTGCCTTTTTGTTGACTTTTGAAAATGACCTATAATGTTGAAATTGATAACTTTTTGTGAGAGCATTTCTTGGATTTGGAATGTGAATATAAGTTGTAGGAAATGTCATCCCCTTCAAAATGAGCATTTAATGGGATTTTTCTGATGAACCATGCAAAAGTTATGCCTTGGTCAAGTTACAGTTGACTTTTCAGCTGTCCAAAAATAGAAACTTTTGCATCTTGATGATTTTTGAGCCATTCTTGTGAAATCATGATCAAGAATTGATCAAATGATGATTGTGGCTTCAAAATAAGATGTTGACCAAAAATTTTGACTTTTGACTGCCAAATGACCATTTTGCCCCTACAGTTGACTGTTGAGCAAATGGGACTTTTGACTGTGCAACTTGACCTTGTGAGCCTTGAAACTTGACATGTAGGTGCTTGACAATGTATATGAGCATATGGGACCTGATTGAGCCCTTGAAAACCTCAAATTCCTTGCAAGAACCAAAACCCTAATTTTGACTGGCTTAGGAGGATGGTTTGACTGTATAGCCCTTGAGTAGATTTGAGCAAATTAAGATGATGCTTGTCCAAACTTTGGAGATTATGGGAGGGCAAATTTTGGGGTACAACAGTTGCCCCTGTTCAATCTTCTTAGACCTGAGGATGTAGATTGGCGTGTGTGCCTTTCGTGATCCGAGGGTGGAAGATGATTGAACACTAGAGTACCCAGAAATTTGCACTCACATAGTTGAGTATCAGCAGTGTGATGGCGGAAATGGGCTTACAGATGCCATTTGGAAAGATGATGGATAGGAGGATGGGCTTATAGGTTCCATCTGGAGATGTGACAGAACCTTGTCGGGAATGGGCTTATAGATGCCATTTGGAACTGTAATGGGAGGATGGGCTTATAGATGCCATCTAGGTGTCGATCGCGTAAGAGATTCCTTGGCGAGAACTCGCGTACCTGAGAAAGAAAGATAATTACCTGACCTGTTACAGGGGTTGATCTTCAAAACTCTTCATGCAGACATGCCCTGGCTGGATACAGGTATCGAATCTGGAATTAGTTGCTCACAGATGTGCCCTGGCTGGATACAGGAATCAAATCTGGAATTAGTCGTCAACAGATATGCCCTGGCTGGATACAGGAATCGAATCTTCAAACTCTTCAGACGTGCTCTGGCTGGATACAGGAATCGAATCTGGAAATAGTCGTCCACAGATATGCCCTGGCTGGATACAGGAATCGAATCTTCAAACTCTTCAGACGTGCCCTGGCTGGATACAGAAATCGAATCTTCAAACTCTTCAGACGTGCCCTGGCTGGATACAGGAATCGAATCTGGAAATAGTCGTCAACAGATATGCCCTGGCTGGATACAGGAATCGAATCTTCAAACTCTTCAGACGTGCCCTGGCTGGATACAGGAATCGAATCTGGAAATAGTCGTCAACAGATATGCCTTGGCTGGATACAAGAATCGAATCTTCAAACTCTTCAGACGTGCCCTGGCTGGATATAGGAATCGAATCTGGAAATAGTCGTCAACAGATATGCCCTGGCTGGATACAGGAATCGAATCTTCAAACACTTCAGACGTGCCCTGGCTGGATACAGGAATCGAATATGGAAATAGTCGTCAACAGATATGCCCTGGCTAGATACAGGAATCGAATCTTCAAACTCTTCAGACGTGCCCTGGATGGATACAGGAATCGAATCTGGAAATAGTCGTCAACAGATATGCCCTGGCTGGATACAGGAATCGAATCTTCAAACTCTTCAGACGTGCCCTGGCTGGATACAGGAGTTGAATCTAGAATTAGTCATCAACAGATATGCCCTGGCTGGATACAAGAATCGAATCTTCAAACTCTTCAGACATGCCATGGATGGATACAAGAATCGAATCTGGAAATAGTCGTCAACAGATATGCCCTGGCTGGATACAGGAATCAAATCTTCAAACTCTTCAGACGTGCCCTGGCTGGATACAGGAGTCGAATCTGGAATTAGTCGTCAACAGATATGCCCTGGCTGGATACAGGAATCGAATCTTCAAACTCTTCAGACGTGCCCTGGCTGGATACAGGAGTCGAATCTGGAATTAGTCGTCAACAGATATGCCCTGGCTAGATACAGGAATCGAATCTTCAAACTCTTCAGACGTGCCCTGGCTGGATACAGGAATCGAATCTGGAATTAGTTGCTCACAGATATGCCCTGGCTAGATACAGGTATCGAATCTGGAATTGCGACAGTTGATAGTAATTATCTTTGGATTGACCTTTTTCCTGAAAAGGTAAAACATCAGTTGTATGCAATGTCATGATGTACGAAAAGCATGATGTCATGATGTTCTCAGGGAGAAATGAGATTGTGTGTTATGATGCGTATGTGCATGCATTGTGTATGTAAGCAGGATGTATGAAGTGTGATATATTTATGAATGTATTTTTGTCTAGGAAAATAAATCCTTGACGAATGCCGGGAAGCTGAATCCTGGGCTGATGTTGAAGAGTGAAGTTCTTCATTTCCACTGGGGATAATGGTTGCAAGAATAATCCGGTAGGAGAAGATGACTTCATCGGGGAATAAACTTGTTAGAGAGATTACTCTGCGGGGAATACTCTGGGAAGAGATACTTCGCTGAGGTTTTTGATGAGAACTTCGCTGGGGATACTGTTGATGAGCTTTGTTAAGGAATTTGATGAACCCCGCTGGGGAATAGAAAGAGCTTCGCCAAGGACGATCTTTCCATGGTTTTTAGCTGAGGATAACCCAGTTATACCCTGGTGGGGAAATAACCTTTGAATAAAGTCGGGGAGACGCGCTCGTGCTCTGCAGAGGATAAGCTTCCAGAATCTACTGGGGATAAGCTTCCTACTGGGGGGGATTGATTCAACTCTCCTGGGGAGACTTTTGAGACTGTGCTGGGAAATGGCTCCACTGGGGTGTCTGGTATTCCGCCGGGAAACAATCTCATATTAAGACTGCCGGGGATGCTTGTTTAAGGAACATCTGTATACTCCGCTGGGGAATGTTTGAGATCTTCTGGGGAAAACCCAACTTCCTTAAGGTTGATAGTAAGCTAACTCTTCTTGGGGAGAGCGTTGTTGACTTGCTGGAGATATTGTGCCTTGTCAGGGCTGACGGGAGACCAACTCTGCTCGGGGGAGAGTATTGCTGATTCTGGTCTTACTCTGCGGGGAGTGAAGGTATCTTGGTTACATTCTTCAGCCGAACCTACCTTGGTACCTTGGTGGACAGAGCAACCAGATCGCTTAGACAACTCATTATTGCCCATGTTTCTGATGTCACCTGTAATTATTCCTTCGTTTCGTATGCAAATATTTATGAGTTAGCAATTAGTGTCAAATGCATATATCAGAAATTGAACATTGGACATTCTTCGCAAAACAAAACAAAAAAAGGAAAAACAATTGGCAATTGGTCTGAAAAGTAAATTTGTATTGATTTTTGAATTTGCCTGTAAATAGGCGTTTATGTACAAGAGGCTGACGTCCTAGTAAGAGAACGCCTCCGAACAATATAGAGTTTATACAATTTTTACAAAGGAAAATAGAACAGCTATGTGAAAAATCCCACTGGGTTCCAACTCTGTTATCGCCTTTATGTCTTCAAGCGTCTCATCACTTTGCTGCTCGGTTGAAGATGAAGTTGATTGATCGATGCCGTCTGAACCTGATAGTTGATACCGAATTCTGGATGCAAGGTGATCCAATGAGACATAGTATTATGCTTTAATCCCTAACTTTTGCCTGGATCGCCCTTTCGGGTTTTCAGTCCACCGGGATACCCATTTTTGCCCAAGCCGCCTTTTCAGGTTTTCAACTTGCCGGGTGTACAGATTTTTTTTCATTTCATCCCTTATTTTTGCCCGAACCCTTTTGGTTCGCCGGGAAGCCCTTATTTTTGCCTAGGTGTGTCGACCTAGCGGGTCTTTAATTCATGCGTAGTATCTTTTTACTATGTCTGCATTGGCAGGGTGAGGAAGGTCGTCACCATCCATGGTGGTTAGAATCATGGCTCCTCCCGAGAAGACATGTTTAACCACAAATGGCCCTTCGTACGTAGGGGTCCATTTGCCCCTGGGATCACTTTGAGAAAGGATGATGCGTTTGATTACCAGGTCCCCAACTTGATACTCTTGTGGTCTGACTTTCTTGTTAAATGCCCTGATCATCTGTTTTTGATACGTTTGACCATGACAAATAGCATTGAGTCTCTTTTCGTCAATTAGGTTTAACTGATCAAGTCGAGTCTGGATCCAATCATCTTCGCTCAAGCCTGCATCCTTCATTATCCGGAGAGAGGGTATCTGGACTTCAATAGGCAAGACTGCCTCCATGCCATAGACCAAGGAAAAGGGTGTTGCCCCGGTTGACATCCTTGCTGAGGTACGATACCCATGAAGAGCAAACGGTAACATTTCGTGCCAATCTTTGTAGGTCACTGTCATCTTCTGCACAATCTTTTTGATATTCTTATTAGCTGCTTCTACAGCCCCATTCATCTTCGGCCGATAAGGAGAAGAGTTGTGGTGCTGTATCTTGAATTGCTCGCAGAGCTCAGTGATCATCTTGTTGTTAAGATTGGTACCATTATCTATAATGATCCTCTCAGGTACGCCGTATCGACAGATCAGGTTATGCCGAATGAACTGTGCCACGACGTTCTTGGTTACTGTAGCGTAGGAAGCTGCTTCAACCCACTTTGTGAAGTAATCAATCGCTACCAGGATGAAGCGATGCCCGTTAGATGTCGTAGGTATGATCTCGCCGATCATATCAATGCCCCACATTGCAAAAGGCCAAGGCGCTGTCAATACGTTCAAAGGAACTGGAGGAACATGCACCTTATCAGCATAGATCTGGCATTTATGACATGTCTGAGAGTGTCGGTAACAGTCGGCTTCCATTGTGGACCAGAAATATCCCGCCCGAAGGATTTTCTTTGCCATGGTATGTCCACTGGAATGTGTTCCGAAGGTACCTTCGTGTAGTTCTGCCATGATCTTTTCTGCTTCAGTTTTATCCACACAACGCAGTAAGGTTGAATCATGGTTTCGTTTGTACAGAATGTCGTTACTGAGGAAGAACTTTGCCGCAAACCTTCTCAGAAACTTCTTGTCGTTAACGGATGCACCTTCGGGGTATTCTTGAGCTTCCAAGTACCTCTTCACCTCATGATACCAGGGTTTTTCAGTTACCTCTTCAGCCTCGAGATCACAGCAATATGCAGGTTCGTACAATTTCCAGATAATGATTCGGGGAGCCTCGTTGTCCCATTTTACTTTGAACATAGAAGACATTGTAGCTAGCGCGTCCGCCAACTGATTCTCCTCTCTTGGGAAGTGTTCAAAAGTTATCTCCGTGAAATGGGGGATCAATGTCAACACATACTCTTTGTAAGGAATAAGGTTTGGGTGTTTCGTATCCCACTCGCCTTTGATCTGATTGATCACGAGAGCGGAATCTCCGAAGACACTCAGAAACTTGATCCTTAAGTCAATTGCAGCTTGCATACCCATGATGCATGCCTCATACTCCGCCATGTTGTTGGTGCAGTTGAAACATAGTCGGGTCGTAAGCGGAGTATGAGTGCCTTTTGGGGATATGATCACAGCTCCAATGCCATTACCCAAAGCGTTTGAGGCTCCGCCAAAGTGCATAGACCATCGGGATCCTTCCTCAGGTCCTTCATCCGGTCCAGGTACTTCACAATCAGTCACTACCATGATATCCTCGTCTGGAAATTCAAAGTTCATAGATTGGTAGTCGTCCACTTCCTGGTGTGCCAAATGGTCTGCCACTACACTTCTCTTGATTGCTTTCTGAGTCGTGTACTGGATGTCGTATTCCGTCAAGATCATCTGCCATCTTGCTATTCTTCCGGACAAAGCAGGCTTTTCGAATATGTACTTGATTGGATCAATTTTTAAGATCAACAAGGTAGTCTGAGTCAACATATACTGTCTCAGCCGGCGAGCAGCCCATACCAAAGCGCATCAAGTTTTCTCGAGCAGTGAGTATCGGGTCTCACAGTCGGTAAACTTTTTGCTAAGGTAATAAATAGCGTGCTCTTTTCGGCCAGACTCGTCATGCTGCCCCAGCACACACCCCATTGAGCTGTCAAGTACTGTCAAGTATAGTATTAGAGGTCTCCCTTCAACCGGTGGCATAAGAATGGGTGGTTCTTGGAGATACTCTTTGATTCTTTCGAAAGCTACCTGACATTCATCGTTCCAACGTACTACTTGATCTTTCTTCAGTAGCTTGAAGATTGGTTCATAGGTAGCAGTTAGATGTGATATGAATCGGGCAATGTAATTCAGACGTCCTAAAAAGCCTCTGACTTCTTTCTCTGTCTTGGGAGATGGCATCTCTTGTATGGCTTTCACCTTGGCAGGGTCCACCTGAATACCTTTGTCGCTTACGACGAAGCCTAGCAATTTTCCAGATCTCACTCCGAAGGTGCATTTGTTTGGGTTCAACCTTAGCTTGTACAACTTCAGACGGTCAAACAGCTTGTGCAGATGGTCAAGGTGTTCTTCCTCAGTTTGGGACCTTGCAATCATATCATCGACATACACTTCAATCTCATGATGGATCATGTCATGAAACAAAGCAACCATGGCACGTTGGTAAGTTGCCCCAGCATTTTTCAACCCAAAAGGCATGACCTTGTAGCTAAAGGTGCCCCACTGAGTGACAAAAGTGGTCTTCTCCATGTCTTCAGGAGCCATCTTGATTTGATTGTAACCGGAGAACCCGTCCATGAAGGAGAATACTTTATGCTGAGCAGTGTTGTCAACCAGAACGTCGATATGTGGTAGAGGGAAATCATCTTTAGGGCTCGCCCTGTTCAAATCCCTGTAATCAACACACATTCAGACCTTACCATCTTTCTTCGGCACTGGAACCACGTTGGCAACCCACTAAGGGTAAGAAGTCACTGCTAGAAACCCGGCATCAAATTGTTTCATAACCTCAGCCTTGATTTTCTCGGACATCTCTGGATGCATATGGCGGACCTTCTGTTTAACCGGAGGGCAGTCTTCCTTGGTAGGTAGGTGATGAACCACAATGTCGGTATCCAACCCAGGCATGTCTTCGTAGGACCAGGCAAAGATTTCCATGTAGTCATGCAGCATCTGGATCAACCGTTATTTCACACTGAGCTCTAGATTAGCACCAATCTTGACTTCCTTTCTGTCTGTCTCAGTACCCAGATTTACCGTTTCCACTGGCTCTTCATGCGGCTGAATGGCCCTCTCTTCCTGGAGTAGCAGTCTTGCAAGTTCACCAGGCACTTCGCAATCATCTTCACCTTCGTCTTCGGCTAAGTTGATTGGATTTTCGAAGTCATAACTGGCAGTAGCAGAGTCGTTACCAGTGAGATCCAGAGTGGATTGGAACCTGTATAAGTGAGTGTGTGTAAATACAACTGTTTTGCAATATATAAAGAAAGAAAGGGATCGCAAGATTTGAAATGTAAAAACGTCCAATGCTTTTATTCATGATATATGGAAGTGACACACAAAAGCCCTCACAAATAAAACCACGGTGCCCCGGGTAAGACACTGGGCCATAGAGTTTCAAATTATTGTTTATTACAAATTCAAAACAAAGAAGTTCATTACTGGGTGAAAAAAGTAATAGGTGTAAAGTCTTTTGCAGTCCAGTTGCTAGGTCCACCGTTGGTCGTTGGGTAGATCCAGCTGTCAAATTCAGATTCGTCCGCTTCGTCCTCAATAGCATTCACTCTCGGGTTAGTGATGAGCACAGGAGGTCTTCCAATCCTTGCCTTGCGCACAGCCTTCTGAGCTTCTGCAGTGAAACCCAAGCCAAATTTGTCAGTCTTTGGAGTGAAATCAGGAAGCCTACCCCAGTTTGTACACTCACCCTTCTCAATCACAGCCCGGGCATCCTTCAAGGAAGCCATCTTCAAAGGAGAACTCTCTTCAGTCACTGTCTCTGCTGCTGCCAACGTCTGAGGCACCTCTTCAAAGTGTTGAAAGGGGGTCTCAATAAACTCCCCATCCATTTCTACGTATCAGAACGAGTTGAGGTGGCTGACCATGTATTCCTCTTCCCCTTGCACTGTTACGATCTTCCCCCTGACCGGGTACTTGAGCTTCTGATGCAACGTGGAGGTCACAACTCCAGCCTTGTGGATCCACGGACGACCCAGCAAACAAGAATAGGATGGACGGATATCCATCACGTAGAATTTTGAATCAAAGACTTGTGAACCAACCCTGATTGGGATGTCAACCTCACCATGTACCATCCTTTTGGACCCGTCAAAGGCCCGGACAACAATGTTACTTGGTTTGAGCTCTAAACCCTCACAGTCCAGCCTGTCTAGAGCTTTCTTGGGTAGCATGTTTAGTGAAGAACCAGTGTCAACCAGCACATGAGCAAGAGTAGTGCCCCTGCATTCAATGGAGACATGCAGGGCATCATTATGGTTCTTCCCCTTGGCCGTCAGATCAGCGTCAGAGAAACCCAGACCATTATCAGCAGTTAAGTTGGCCACACAGTCGGTGAATTGATCAGCAGACGTTTCTTGGGGCACGTGGGCCGTCTTCAGGAAAGCAATCTGGGCCTTGGCATGGGCCTCTGAACACAGCAAAAGTGATAGCATGGAGATTTTAGAGGGGGTGTGCCCCAGCTGTTCAACGACGTTGAAATCACTCTTCTTGATAATTTTGAGGATCTCTTCCATCTCTTGCTTGGAAGCCTCAACAGTGGTCTTCGGTGCCTCCGTCCGGGCAGGCACATCAGTAGAAATCCCCTTGCCCCGAGCGTCAGATGACTCAGCAGTAGGGGTAGAAACTTGACCAGGGGGGAAAACAGGCACACTGGCAGGTGTGATAACTAGAGGTCTCTGAATTGCTAGAGGTGCAATGTCTGGTGAGAACATTCTTCCACTACGAGTGACCTTAGCAGGCCCGGTGATGTTGGTGACACCGGTACTAGTATTGAACTCTTGTTTCACTCCCAGAACATAAACATCTGCCCCATAGTGCCATGGGACAGCTTTATCAGACTTGTAGGGGATGGGCCCCGGAACAGTAATGGTTATAGGAGTAATCTTGTGAACAGGCAAAATTTTGATAGGCTTCTTTGAAGGAGCCTTGGAAGGGTTGTTGAAAATGGTGACAATTGAAACTTCTTCAACAGGGGCAGCAGGAACGGCAATCTTCTTGAACAAGATCTCTTTACTATCCATCAGGTTTTGGATGCCTGACTTCAGCAAAGGACAACCGGCAGGTGAAGCAGCACATAGATGGCAACCTTTACTACATCCCGAAAATAAACCGGCTAGCAACAGGTTCCTCTTGATGGTCAGCAGCGGTGTAGAAACATCATCCACAGAAGCTACATACAGATCCTCCTCAACAACATTCACTCCATGCTGGGGCATGGGAGCGGTCACAACATTTGGCCTTTCGGGCGCCTCGAACTGTATTTCCTTAGCATCAATAAGGTCCTGAACCTTATTCCTTAGGGCCCAACAATCATCAGTAGAATGTCACAGGCTATCAGAGTGATAAGCTCAACGGGCGTTGGGGTTGTACTTCGGAGATGCTGTGTTCACAACCTTCGGAGCTTCCTTGACAGTTACCAAGCTGGTTGACAGCAGTTGCGGCAGTATCTGAGAGAGAGTCATACTGAGTCGAGTATACTGCCTTTTGGGCCTCTCAGCTCTTGGCTGGTTGTACTGCTGAGGAGCAGCAGCAGGCTTAGAAATAACCACCGCGTTGACAGCTTGGCGGCGTTTTGGTTTGTTCTGCCTTCTGGGACCATACACAGCACTGGCCTCCTTCTTGAAGGGCTTCTTTTCAGTATTTGAGGAGGCACCCTTCTGTATCTTCCCTGATTTTATACCAGCTTCGATCCTCTCACCAGTCAGGATCAGGTCAGTAAACCCAGCAGAGGAATTACCAATGAGATGGTTGAAGAATGGACCAGATAGGGTCCCCAAGAACATGTCCACTAGCTCACGATCCGTCAACGGTGGCTGCACCCTGCCAGCCAGATCTCTCCATTTCTGTGCGTACTCCTTAAAACCTTCTCCCGATCCTAGCGACATACCCTGGAGTTGGGTACGCGTAGGAGTGAGGTCGGAATTATACTGATACTGCTTGTAAAAAGCAGTAGCCAAATCCTCCCAGTTACGAATGTTGGTTCCATCCAGCTGATAGAACCATTCGAGATGAGTCCCTGAAAGACTCTCCTGGAAGAAGTGGATCCATAAGTTCTTGTCTGCTGTGTAAGGCTGGATCTTCCTTACATAAGAACGGAGGTGCATCTTAGGACAGGAAGCCCCGTCATACTTCACAAAGGTCGGCGCCTTGAACTTGTGTGGGATCACCACCCCAGAAGATAACCCCAAGTCTCCGAAATCCAACCCAGGCACACGTTGAATCTCCATAGCATTTAACCTGTCCTCCAGTTGTTTATACCGGTCCTCAGCAGGAGGGTACTGTTCGTCATTGAAGTCTGTCTCGGTCAGAGACCACAGGACTAGGGACCTCTCTCCCTTGGTGACTGCCTTCCCCCACAGACGGAGTAGTCCTCTCGGCTTCATTTTGCAGTGTATTCCCGAGTCTGCGCCCAGTGTTGAACAGCACAGTCCTCTTCTTCTTTTTCTTCTTCAAGAGCAAAGCCTTCAGCTCTTGTTGTCCTTGGGCCAAGTTCATGACCATCTCTTGAAATTGGGCGTTCTGGGCCTGGAGGGCCTTGATAGCTTGCTCGGTAGTGAGTTCAGGATTCATGATGCTTGAGTGCTGAAATAAACAGCGAAGAAGATTAAGCAACCTGTAGAAAAAGGGTACCTGTGATGCATATGATGAATGAAATGCGTATGAATTATGTTTTCAAAGACAATCGGGAATCAACTTTGTAGACAAAGGGAACATACTTTATTAGATTCAAACTTTAAATTGTTCAACAATTTGCCCTTAGGCGTTACAAGAATGAAAATACTGAAAAGGAAATAAAGCTGTAAAAGAAACATCCAAAGCCCATCAGTGCTCTCATGGCCTCCTCTTCTCAGTACGGATATAGTCATTCAGGGTTCGTTCGTTCTCCAATTGTTTGGTCAGCTTCTGGATCTTCTGTTCCTGTTCGTTGAACTTTTCCCGATAATAATCCCGCTCCTCCTGTAGTTGCGCCCAAGACCTCTTTAGTGTGTCAACATCAGTGGGTATCTGAGGAGGGAGAACAGTTGGAGAAACCCCGTCTCCATCAGGACTTTCAAGAATGATAGGCCTGACAGCTTCATACGGCATACCAAACTTCTGAGCACGGATGCGGACCCATCTGTAATAGGGTTCCATTGGTAGAGAAGTCTTCGGTCCCAACTCATGTGGTTCAGCTTTGTGAACTCCGTCCCAAGCTTTGATGAATCTATGGCGCAGTTCGTCACTATCTACCTGAAACTCAAAACTGATGTGAGGCACCAACATCTCATAGGGCCCTGCTCTTCTGGCTCTTCCAAATTGATGGAGAGCTAAACATGGATTATAAGAGATTCCTCCCTGGGTACCGATCAATGGAACATTAGGATATTCTCCGCAACGATCAATAACAGCCACCTCATCTAAACCTCTGAGAGTCCAAATGATGTCATTATCAGTGAGAGACATTAACCTATGAGCCCAGCCTTTTCCTTCTTGGTTCTTCAGCACAAACTTGGGGAGGTGCGAAATAAACCACCTCATTAACAAAGGAGTACAACACCATAGAGTTCCCCGTCTTCGGGCAGTACGAGCACAGAGTTGTTGCAGGATATCACCCAAGAGAGTGGGTACAGGGTTCCGAGACATGAAGATCCTTATGGCATTGATATTGACAAAGTTATCAGGATTTGGAAACAATACTAGACCATAGATTAAGAGATCCAGAATGTCCTCGTACGCCCTGAAGTCTAATTCATTCCAGAAACTGTTAGCTTTACCAATCAGAAACTTAGCCAAGAAGCCCTTAACTCCACTTCTAGTCACCCAGTTGTCCATTACCTCCTTGTTGGTCAAAGGAAAGGTTGCTACAATCTCCTCAGGTCTAAGAGCCTTTTCCCAACCAGTGAAGGGAGTCTGATCCAAGATAGGGATGCCAAGCAAATCAGAGAATTCTTCCAGGGTAGGGACCAGCTGGAAGTCTTGAAAGGTGAAGCAACTGTACAAGGGATCATAAAACTGGGTCAAGACACTCATCAGTTGTTGGTCCCACTTTGAAGTGACTAAACCGAGAAGAGAACCATGCCTCTGGATGAAGGAAGCAGTGTTTGGAATTCTGTCAACCAACTCTTTAAGCAAATCAGGTGGGTGAACAAAATTGAGCCGGATAGTGTTCCTTCGCACAGGCATCATGATGTCCTACAAAACAGAGCAAAGGTGAAACCCTCTTGTCTTTGAAATAGGTCAGTCCTCATGCAGGATGCAAGCAATGGTATGATGGTATGATGTTATGGTAAAGCACACCACAAGTATTCACAAAGGCAAACATAATAAGGCACACAAGTCACACCAGACAACCCTTAGAGTTTAGGCCAACATAAAGTTCAGGTACTACCCTTTTTCAGTTTCGTTGGTTAAGACCTGTCCTATCAAAAGTAACCGGGTTCTAGAGGATCCCAATATCACTGACTACCCTCAATCGGTCATAACTCCAGCGTCGCAATCTTTTCTTGCAGCCAGAACCATCGCGAGAGTTTAGCCTCAATGGGTGTAGCATACTGCTACTGTTCTATGGCCAAGTTGGGTCACATTAGGGTTCTAAGGTCAGTTGGTGCTTAATGACTCCTCAGAAGACCCATATTCTCCTCATTACGACACAAGGGATATCGGTACAGACCAAGGTGCCACACCAACGTAGCCACTTCTTCATCCGTGTCGGTCTACGCCGGACAGGTCCCTCACAGCTTATGCTACCTAAAAGGGTATCCCCAGATCCGGGTTAGGATCTATGAAACTCCGAGACAATGCCCACAATAATAAAGCAAACAAACATTCAATTGAAAACATAAGTATGATCTATCCTAAGGTACACCTCACTTTAAATTATCCCCAGCAGAGTCGCCAGTTCTGTGACCGGTGGGAATAGAACTGACTGTTTTTTAAGTTGGTTTCGCGAAATGTCGCGGTAAGCAAGAGTCGCCACCATCTTTTATGTTCTCCAACATGGAAAGGACAAAAGCACAGCAAAATTCCTTATTCGAGAATGTTTCTCGGTTCGGGAGGTAGATTTATAGAAAGGGAAGGTGTTAGCACCTTTTCTATCCATGGTTATCCACGGGCTCTTAGGTACTTGCTCTTATGTTTTCAAAATTTGTTTGCTTTTCAAGTGTGTGTGGGTTTTGAAAAAAGTTTCGTTTGAAAAATTTCTAAGTAACTCTTGTATCAGTCCTCAAGAGTGTATGAAAAATTTGTTTGAAAACTTTTTAGAAAGTGTGAGGTGTGAAAAGTATTTTTGTTTGTTTTGAGAAAGAGCAAGTACCCATGAGTCATCTACCTACCCTAAGGAATTAAGATGTGTAAGTGTCCTTTAGATAGTGCTATCCCACCATTGAGAGGTAGGTAGCACCATCATTGGAGGTGTTCGGGTCAATTCGATTATCGGGACAGTGTGGTCACCGAAGCAATGGTAGGACACCTTAGAAGTAACCCTGATGTCCTAGATCCTTTTATCCGAGGCAACTGTTTCGAGGCAACTGGATCTTTTGGACAGAAGGGCGACCTCTAAGACACCCTATACTTGATGACCACGTTTCGAGGCAACCAGTGAGGCGTACCCTAAGAGTGGCATGTGCTTTGTGTGTTCAATTTCAGTTTATGTTTATCTTGTACATGTTATTTGTGAGCTACGGGTTGTTTTTATTTACATACATTCTTTCATGCATTTAATAGTTAGGGGGTGCGGAAAGTAAATTGCGGAAATATAAATCCTACGCTATTACAAGGCGCGGGTCTATACATCACCAAAAATACAAAGACCCGTTTTTGGTAAATAAGTACGGAAAGTAAATAAAAACAATAAACCTAATTACTATTACATACTTGAAGCAGTTACATAATAATCAAAATAAATTGCGCGTGAATAAAAAATACTCGGGAACGTTCTAAGGGTTTTGACCCTCTTAAGAAGAGAAATTGAATTTTTTTGTCTTTTTTGAATTAAATGCAATTAATTAAATAAAGCCTAATCTAATTAATTAATTTATTAAAAGAAAATATTTTTTTGTGTTTTTATGTTTTGATGAAATAAAATAAAAGGGTTAAAATTCTAAGTTAACCTAATTCTAAATTATTTTAGTTATTTAAAAAGTTAAAATGGCCTAATTAAAGCTAATTCAATTATTTAATATTTATTTACAAAAATAAAATAATAATAATAAAAATAATGTTAGTTCTTCTTTTTTTGATTTTTTATGAAAATATTAATTAAGTTAATAGTTAATAATAAAAATAACTAAAAGGGTTAATAATTAAATTAGAAACTATGAAAAGAAAAGAAAAGAATAAACCAAGGGCAGGGGGTATGGGCCAAATAGGAGGTGCATTGTTGAATCCTGGCCCATTTGAATCTTCAGCTCGTTTGACTTCTTGGATAGCCTACGCCCACGTTGACTCCAGAGCACCATGGTCCTCATGCTTTGGCCACTGGATCTGCACTGATGGACACTTGGCTGACTCTTGGATGAGGTGTATGATATGCTTCCTTTTGAATGCTGCACAGGAAAGTGTTAGAAAAAATAATATTGGAATTATGGGGTGTTGTACCCCAAAATTTGCCCTCCCATATTCTCCAAGAAATTGCCAAGCCAAGCTGCAAAAGTTCTCCAAGGGGTTGCACAGTGCAAATGTCTCCTATACAGTCAAGATTAGGGTTTGTGTACTGATCAAGAAAAGGAAGTTTTCAAAGGCCCAATCAAGTCTCACATGCTTACAAATATGGTCAAGCATCCTCATATCAAGTTTCAAGGCATTCATCTCAAAATTGCACAGTCAAAACCCTAAATTGCACTACAGTCAACTGTAGGGGCAAAATGGTCATTTGGCAGTCAAAAGTTCAAATTTTTGGTCAACATATCATTTTGAAGCCACAAACATCATTTGATCAATGCTTGATCATGATTCTCAAAATTTGGCTCAGAAATCATCAAGATGCAAAAGTTTCCTTATTTGGACAGTTGGAAAAGTCAACTGAAATTGACCAGGGCATAACTTTCACATGGATTATCAGAAAAATTCAATCCAAGGCTCATTTTGAAGAGAAATACATTTCCTACAACTCATCTTCATACTTCAAGTCCAGGAAATGCTCTCACAAAAAGTTATCAATTTCAACATTATAGGTCATTATCAAAAGTCAACAAAAAGGGACTTTAAGTCAAAGGCCATAACTTGAGATTGGTAAATCAAAATGACATGGGACCAAAGGAATTGGTTAGAGGACTCAAAGACCTTTCCAAAATGTCCAAGAACATGAGAAAAGCTTAAAAATTGAGCAAGTTATGCCTTGTGGAAGTTGGGAAATTTTTGGATATTTTGAAAAGTCAACATTGATTCAAATGACCTAAAATTGCTAATGGGCCCATTTTTCTTCCATGATTCATCATCCATGACATGTGCACGACCACTTGGCCCAAAGGGAAGTATTTTCTCATTTTTTATTTATTTATTTGAATTTTTATTTATATTAATTCATTTAAATCAAATTAAATATAGGAAAAATACTAACCTAAGTTTTCAAATCTTTTTGTACATATTTCAGCCTCAAGATTTCGTGCCTAAGACAATAAGGAAAGATTTGGAGCAAATTGATCATAATTGGCACAAATACACATGAAAAAAGATATGAAAAAGATCTTAAGAAATCAAATATTCAAAACAATGAATACAAGAGATTTGATTGAATTTTTTTGACCTAATGCATTCACTACATATGCCTGATCATAAACCTAAGGATGCTAACCACTAAGCTGCGCTCAAAGGCCATTGACAAACTTGAAATTTTGGTGAAGGAACTCAAATCTGAAAACTCTCTTCTAGGGCGATTCAAGGCAGAATTTCTATTCCCATAGCTTCCTTGGAGACTACCGGACATATTCCAATCAAAAGCATCAAAGATAGTCTCTTGAAACGCTGTGCAGAAGTCACTCTTTTGCCATTTTTTTACATTATCGTGTTTTGCATTCTATGCACTTTCATAACATTTTATTCATGGATTCTTATTCCTCATTTGATTCTGAAGCTAACCAATGCATTTAATTGCCTTTTTATTTGCTATATGTGATTGCACCATGTTCGATTTCTAGGGTTTACAGGGTTGGAAATTAGGGCTTTTGCAAAAAGGAAAAATTAGGACTCAAGGCCACCACCATTAGAATCATCATGACTGGACGAAGAAGATGCCATACTCGCGCCTAATTTATGGACCTCCTAGGCTTAATCGCTATTTTTCCAAAGCGTGCCTAGGAGAACAGTTAAAAAACCGTGGCTTAATGTATTTGTTTCAGAAAAAATAAAAAAGGGCCACGAAGAAGATGATTAGGTGGCGAGGTTTGATTGGAGCGTTTAAATATTTCGCGCGTTTGAACCACTAACGTTTTGTTTCTTTTATATTATTTGTTGTTTATTTCTTTAACAAATGGATTCAGTGGCTCAGCTGACAAGCGTTGGTTGCTTCAACATCCAAGACCTGGGTTCGAGTCCCAGGTCTGCATTATTTCAATATTATTTTTCCATAACAATTCCTATGCAGCGCTAACGTTCAAGGCGCACCATGCACCTCATCATCTATCCATCCACGTGCACGTTAGAACCAGATCAAAGGCGTGGATTCAAAGAACACGCTATGCCCAGGTCAACGTTGTTACACGCTAGTGGCAAAGGTCAAACGGATCAATGTCCTGTTGGGCTTGGATTTCTAAAGGAAACCTCCATATTGGGACTGATACCCCCCCTGGTTTGCAAATCTCTACATTTTCTATATTTTATTTTCAATTATTATTTTATTTGCTTTATTGTTTTGATTTAATTAATTATTTTTTACAAAATACAAAAAATGCCTAAAAATCAGAAAAGACAAAAAAATATAATAAATAATTTTTATTTCTAATATTTTCATAAATAAATGCATGTAAATAAATTTAGTTTAAATTAGGGTTTGCAATATTAATTCTTTTCATAAAAAATCTAAAAATGTAGAAATAGGTTTAATTAATGTTTTAGTCCTTTTTAATTTTTCTTTTTCACAAATAATAATAATTAATTATTTATTTTTATAAATCAAAATTGCATGTAAATAATTAGATTAATTTTAGGTTTAATTTTAACATGTTTTTCTTAATAAATAAATAAAATTAGAATTAGGGTTAATATTTTAATTTCATTTAATCTTTCTCATAAAAATAATATAAAACCAGAAAATCAAAAACTAAGAATATGTTAATTAATTTACTTATTAAATATTTTTGTAAATAAATGTTAAATAATTAATTTAGTTAAATTAGGTTTTAAAACTTAAGTCTTTTTCTTAACAAATTAAAATATGTAGAAATTAGGATTTTTAACTTTTCATCATCTTTTTAATAAATAATTTTTTTTATTATTATTGTTATTAATTATTAAATATTTTTGTAAATAAACATGTACATTAAATATTTAGTAAATTAGGTTAAACTTTAACATTTTCATTAATAATTAAAAAAACTTAGAATTAGAGTTTCTTTTAATTTTAATTTTCTTTATTTCATAAATACAAAAAAACTAAAAAACATTTCTTTCCTTTTATTAAATAATTAATTAGCTTTTTAATTTCATTTAATTTCTTTAAAGGGTCCAACGCCCTCGAACGTTCTATTTTTATTTTTTTCGCACATTTATTTTCTTTCAAATATTATGTAATTGCTCAAGCCATGTAACTCGGACATTTTATATTTCCCGCATTTTATTTCTTTATTTTATGTCAAATCGGGTCCTGGATATAATTTGGCGATGTGGACCCGCGCCTTTGTAATAGTTTAGGAATTTTATCTTTCCTCACTTTTTAACTGTTAAATAAATGCATGCAAGAATGAATGACAAAAATAAAAACAAACGCATAGATCACTTTGACAAAAGACAAAAATAAATGAAAACGACACACAAATCACACACCACCCCTAGGGTACGCCTCACTGTTGCCTTGCCTCGTAAGGTGATCGTCGAGTAGAGGATGTCTTAGTAAGTCCTCATGATCCGGGAACCTGGCATGAGGGTAGCTTCTGAGGTGTCTTCCTATTGCTCTGGTGATCACCATGTCCCGAACCTCGAATTGACCCGAACACCTCCAACGGTGGTGCTACCTACCTCTCAATGGTGGGATGGCACTACCTTAAGGACATTTACACAGCCTAATTCCTTAGGGTAGGTGGATGACTCATAGATACTTGCTCTAATTCAAAACAAATCAAAAACTCTTTTCACACCGACACTTTTTCAAAAAGCTTTCAAAACAATTTTTCAAACACTCTTGAGGACTGATACAAGAGTCGATCTGAAATCTTTAAATGAAACTTTTTCAAACTCACTCACACTTTGAAAAGCAAACAAACCTTTTTGAAAACACAAATGAGCAAGTATCTAAGAGCCCATGGATAACCATGGATAGAAAGGGTGCTAACACCTTCCCTTTCTATAATCTACCTCCCGAACCGAGAGCAATCTCTTTAAGGAATTTTTCTGTGCTTTTGTCCTTTCCATTTGGAGAAAATAAAAGACGGTGGCGACTCTTGCTTCCGCGACATTTCGCGAACCAGCGTTAAACAGTCAGTTCCAGATCCACCGATCACAGAACTGGCGACTCTGCTGGGGATATTCTTATAAAGTGGGGTGTACCTTAGGATTAAGATCACTGTGTTTTCAATTGTCTTCTTTGTTTGCTTTACTATTGTGGGTTGCATGGGAGTTACATAGATCCTAACCCGGATCTGGGGATACCCTGTTTAGGTAGCATAAGCTGTGAGGGACCTGTCCGGCGTAGACCGACACGGGTGAAGCAGTGGCTACGTTGGTGTGGCACCTTGGTCTGTACCGATATCCCTTGTGTCGCAACGAGGAGAATATGGATCTTCTAAGGAGTCACTAAGCACCAACAACCTTAGAACCTCAATTGACACAACTTGGCCTTTAGAATTGTAGCAGTATGCTACGCCCATTGAGGCTAAACTCTCGTGATGGTTCTGGCCGCAAGAAAAGATTGCGATGCCGGAGTTATGACCGATTGACGGTAGCCAATGATATTGGGATCCTCTAAGAACCCGGTTACTTTTGATTAGGACAGGTATTGAACCCACCAACTTCAAGAGGGTAATACCCAGACCCCATGCAGGCCTAAACTCTAAGGGTTTTTCTTGTGTGACTTGTGTGCCTTCGTACTTGACTACTTGCATGCTTGTTACCTGACACATGAACTATTTGCAGGTTTTGTTTATAGTCCTTAATTGGGACTCATGACAGGTTTACTTGAGTTTCTCGCGGGTTTCGTTTATAGTCCTTAATTGGGACTCATAACAGAGTTACTAAGTTCCTTGCAGGTTTCGTTTATAGTCCTTAATTGGGACTCATAACAGAGTTACTAAGTTCCTTGCAGGTTTCGTTTATAGTCCTTAATTAGGACTCATAACAGGTTTTACTTGAGTTTCTTGCAGGTTTTGGCTTGCAGTCCTTAATTGGGACTCATAACAGGGTTACTCACATTACCCCATGCATAACATAACATCATACCATTGCATACATCCTAACCCATTTCAAGGATCTCAAGGGCTTGTGATGCAGGTCATGATAAATCAAACATCTAGCAAGGGGCAAAGAGGATTTATTTTCCTCTAGCTAAGGTTGTCAGGGGCTATGACCCACTGGATATGGTGAGCCTTTGACCCTTGACGAAGGACTCTCAACAATATGAAGTTCTTTCAATCAAGCTACCGGATCCAAATGCTAACAAATTTTTTGTCTACCCCGCGAGGTCCTTGAAAACATTACATGCATGTCATACATCTCATTGCATTGCAGGTATCCCTTTGACAGGTTGCTTACCCTTCTTCGCTGTTTATTTCAGCCGATCGTCATGAATCCTGAATCATCAGCTGAGCAATCTATCAAGGCCCTCCAGGCTCAGAACGCCCAGTTCCAAGGGCTGATCATGAATTTGACCCAGGGGCAACAAGATCTGAAGGCTTTGCTCTTGAAGAAAGAAAAGAAGAAGAAGAGGACTGTTTTGTTCAGCCCTAGACGCAGATCTGGGAACACACCGCAGACTGAAACTGAGAGGACTACTCCATCTGTGAGGGAAAGCAGTCACCATGAGAGAGAGGTGCCTAGTCCAGTGGTCTCCGACAACGAGACAGATTTCAACGACGAACAGTACCCTCCGGCTGAGGACAAGTACAAGCAGTTGGAAGACCGTTTGAATGCTATGGAGATCCAACAGGTACCTGGGCTGGATTTTGGAGATCTGGGTTTGTCAACTGGTGTGATTATTCCTCGGAAGTTCAAAGCACCATCCTTTACCAAGTACGACGGGGCGTCTTGTCCCAAGCTACATCTCAGGTCTTATGTTCGGAAAATCCAACCATACTCAGCGGATAAGAACTTGTGGATCCACTTCTTCCAAGAAAGTCTTTCAGGGACTCACCTCGAATGGTTCTATCAGCTGGATGGGACCAAGGTTCGTAACTGGGAGGAGTTGGCTACTGCTTTCTACAAGCAGTATCAATATAATGCCGACCTTGCTCCTACGCGTACCCAACTCCAGGGTATGTCGTTAGGATCAAGTGAAGGTTTTAAAGAATATGCGCAGAAATGGAGGGATCTTGCTGGAAGGGTACAACCACCTCTGACTGATCGGGAACTTGTCGATATGTTCTTGGGGACCCTGTCTGGTCCGTTCTACAACCACCTAATTGGGAATTCGTCTGCTGGATTCACAGATCTTATCTTGACTGGAGAGCGAATAGAGGATGGCATCCGGTCTGGGAAAATTCAAGAGGCTGCACCTTCTGATAAAAAGCCTCATCATGGAAAGAAAGAATCCAATGCTGGGCACGGTAAAAAGAGCCGTCATGAGGTAGGGGCAATCCAGATCTCCAATCCTGGACCTGCTCAACAAGGACAGGGGCAGCAGCGCAAGGAGAAACGACAGTACACCAAAATCAACATGTCGCTGGATCAAGCACTGCAACAAATGTTGAAGGCAGGGCTGATCACCTTAAGGGCTCCTCTTCGGAATCCGAACACTTCTGCTCCCAACTATCATCCCAATGATAGGTGCGCATATCATTCTGATAGCCCGGGGCATACTACGGACAACTGCTGGCCTCTCAAGAACAAGATTCAAGACATGATCGACGCCGGGGAGATTCAGTTTGAAGTGCCTGAGACTCCGAACATAATCACTGCTCTGTTGCCCAATCATTGAAGCCTTTTGTTTATTTGAATTTTTGAGTTGTATTTTTCTTTGCTTATACAAACAATTAATGTCATAGCAAACTCTTTTATTCTATCAATGCATCGCATACGTCTGTTTTGGGAATTAATACAATTGTTTTCATTATGTTCAAATTTCTTTTCATATTTTTTCTGATGTCAACTCTGGATCTAAAATTCTAAGCCTCTTGAGGGAGGATGACGAAAACGATACCACGATCTTTACAGTATGCTTTTGAACAGACCCCGCTGATGAGGTACAGGCATTGTTTCAATCCCTAAACACTGGAGTTATAAGGAAGATAATCCCTCGTCAACCCCTTTAAGCCAAAGAAGTAGGAGTTTTTCTTTTCAAAAATTTAAACCCTTAATCATAACCCGGGGCAGGGTAGTTCTCTCGGTTGATCCAAGTGCGCAACAAATGGCACCAAAGAGATCCTTACGAAAAAAGACAGTGATGGTTCCGAACAATCGTAAAGACAGGCAGTCATTATCAAAAAAATTCATAAATGAAAAACCCATTAAGTCAAAACCCATGAAGGAGACTTACAAAACTGGGGCATCCCGCTGACTGTAATTCCAAAAAAGGAAACAGTTCAAGCAAAAAAAGAAAGGGATAACAAAAATCAAGAAAGAGGTCTCACAAACCCTCAACCAAAGCAAAAAATGACTGCCTATTCAAAAGAAATCATCAACATCTGAACCATTACCGGAAAATCAGAGCAATGACTCAAGCAAGGTCTAACGCACGATCAATTGAGTTTAGGTTTGGAGAACATCACGAAGAGCGGGTGGGTACAAATAAAATTTGAGCCTTTATCCTTTGTTTCTTGAACCGTGAACCAAGCCACGTTATAACCCTTAAAAGTCCTAGCTGAAGCATGGGTTGGTTCGAAAGCATACTGTTACGAAAGGTATCCTGACTCCTTAAGGCCTACGGTAAATACGGAGTTGACATCACATTTTACAAATGTTCACTTGTTTTATGAAAAAAGAATGCATTTTCAAAATCTTCAGGACAGACATAAGCTTTGCATTTTTAACATAACATTGTTTGCACAGCATAGAACTTCGCATGACGAAAGTCTAATGAACAAGAGTATCTCCAATCAAGGGGCACGGCATGATCATGGTCTACCATCTAGGGCAGTTAAGTCAAGATCCAGAGAATCTCTCAAAAGGCCAAAAAGCCTGGGGCAAACCTCTGCCTGAGTCACTTGGGGCACTCCAGCAACGAATCTTGCACGATCAGACATCTTCTGGTAATATGGCAACACAAGCAGCCAGGGGCACCTACCTGCATTCTAAGAACGGACATAGTCGAAAAATACTACGCAAAATCAAAGACCCGCTAGGTTGACGCACCTAGGCAAAAATAAGGGCTTCCCGGCGAACCAAAAGGGTTCGGGCAAAATGAAGGGATGAAATGAAAAAATCTGTACACCCGGCAAGCCGAAAACCTGAAAAGGCGGCTTGAGCAAAAATGGGTATCCCGGTGGACTGAAAACCCGAAAGGGCGGTCCAGGAAAAAGTTAGGGATTAAAGCGTACGACTATGTCCTGCCATCTGTCTACCAGAAGAAGGTTTGTCCATCAACAACTATCAGCACCCCACAAGTGCCTCCCCCATAGAAACAGGGGCAATAAAGAGTGGTCTAAGCAATCTGATTGTTCTATCCTCCAAGGTATCAGGGTAGGTTCCGTTGAAGAACATAACCAATACAGTTCGATACTTCCCCAGGAGAGTCCAATCCAACTTCCCCAGGAAAGTTGGAATCCATCTCCCCAAGCATAAGCTTATCCCCAGTTGATTTTGGAAGCTTATCCTCGCAGAGCACGAATGCGTCTCCCGGCTTTATTCAAAGAGTTATTTCCCTAACAGGATATAACTGGGTTATCCTCAGCCAAAAGCCACGGAAAGAGCGTCGTCGACAAAGTCTTCCGATCCCCAGCAAACTATTATCAACACCCAGCAAAGCATCTCTATCCCCACAGAGTATTGCTTCCCAGCATGGTCGCTAGAGTATCTTTTCTCCCCGCAGAATCTTCCGTTCGCCAAGTTTATTCCGCAACGGAGTCATCTTCTCCTACCGGTATTCTTGCAGTTATCCTCCCCAGCGGAAGCAAAACCTATTCTTCAACATCAGCCCAGGATACGACTTCCCGGCACCCGTCAAGGATTCACTCTCCTAGACAAAAACATACATAAAACATCACATACATCATTATAACATGCATAGACACATCATATCATACAAGTCTCATTTATATTGAGAATATCATTGCTTGATCCATATCATGCATTGCATATGACTGACCTTTACCTTTCAGGAAAGATCCAGTTAAGTTCTCAAGCTACATTTCAAGACCTTGTCCGGTTCAGTTAAATCGACCCTAAGATTTCCCTGATGCTTATCCAGTCAAAGGCCTTCTCTGGTTCAGTCAGATCGACCCTAAGATCTCCCTGATGCTTATCCAGTTGAAGATATTCCAAGACCTTGTCCGGTTCAGTTAAATCGACCCTAAGATTTTCCTGATGCTTATCCAGTCAAAGGCCTTCTCTGGTTCAGTCAGATCGACCCTAAGATCTCCCTGATGCTTATCCAGTTGAAGATATTCCAAGACCTTGTCCGGTTCAGTTAAATCGACCCTAAGATTTTCCTGATGCTTATCCAGTCAAAGGCCTTCTCTGGTTCAGTCAGATCGACCCTAAGATCTCCCTGATGCTTATCCAGTTGAAGATATTTCAAGACCTTGTCCGGTTCAGTTAAATCGACCCAAAGATTTTCCTGATGCTTATCCAGTCAAAGGCCTTCTCTGGTTCAGTCAGATCGACCCTAAGATCTCCCTGATGCTTATCCAGTTGAAGATATTCCAAGACCTTGTCCGGTTCAGTTAAATCGACCCTAAGATTTTCCTGATGCTTATCCAGTCAAAGGCCTTCTCTGGTTCAGTCAGATCGACCCTAAGATCTCCCTGATGCTTATCCAGTTGAAGATATTTCAAGACCTTGTCCGGTTCAATTAAATCGACCCAAAGATTTTCCTGATGCTTATCCAGTCAAAGGCCTTCTCTGGTTCAGTCAGATCGACCCTAAGATCTCCCTGATGCTTATCCAGTTGAAGATATTCCAAGACCTTGTCCGGTTCAGTTAAATCGACCCTAAGATTTTCCTGATGCTTATCCAGTCAAAGGCCTTCTCTGGTTCAGTCAGATCGACCCTAAGATCTCCCTGATGCTTATCCAGTTGAAGATATTCCAAGACCTTGTCCGGTTCAGTTAAATCGACCCAAAGATTTTCCTGATGCTTATCCAGTCAAAGGCCTTCTCTGGTTCAGTCAGATCGACCCTAAGATCTCCCTGATGCTTATCCAGTTGAAGATATTCCAAGACCTTGTCCGGTTCAGTTAAATCGACCCTAAGATTTTCCCGATGCTTATCCAGTCAAAGGCCTCCTCTGGTTCAGTCAGATCGACCCTAAGATCTTCCTGATTCTTATCCCAGTAGAAGACACCCAAGATTTTTCTCAACGAGCGTTGTTGAAGTTAAAGTCGCCCAAGGTTCTCTTACCGTTCATACTAAGATGGTAACCATCCCCGGTTCATTCACCATCTTTTGAAGCTCCAGATTCAGCTCCTGTAACCAGTCAGGACATATCTATACCAAGCATCTAAAATCAGCTCCTGCAACATGTACGGTACTCATTTTCTTTTACAGGTATGCAGGTTCTCGCTAAGGAATCTCCTACGCGATCAACATCCAGATGGCATCTATAAGCCCATCATCCTATCCAGCAACCTCCAAATGGCATCTATAAGCCCATTCCCCCATCACACTGCTAACATGTGAGCGCAAATTTCTGGGCACTTTAGTGTTCAATCATCTTCCACCCTCGGATTACGAAAGGCACGTCAGCCAATCTGCATCCTCAGGTCTAAGAAGATTGAACAGGGGCAACTGTTGTACCCCAAAATTTGCCCTCCCATATTCTCCAAGAAATTGCCAAGCCAAGCTGCAAAAGTTCTCCAAGGGGTTGCACAGTGCAAATGTCTCCTATACAGTCAAGATTAGGGTTTGTGTACTGATCAAGAAAAGGAAGTTTTCAAAGGCCCAATCAAGTCTCACATGCTTACAAATATGGTCAAGCATCCTCATATCAAGTTTCAAGGCATTCAGCTCAAAATTGCACAGTCAAAACCCTAAATTGCACTACAATCAACTGTAGGGGCAAAATGGTCATTTGGCAGTCAAAAGTTCAAATTTTTGGTCAACATATCATTTTGAAGCCACAAACATCATTTGATCAATTCTTGATCATGATTCTCAAAATTTGGCTCAGAAATCATCAAGATGCAAAAGTTTCCTTATTTGGACAGTTGGAAAAGTCAACTGAAATTGACCAGGGCATAACTTTCACATGGATTATCAGAAAAATTCCATCCAAGGCTCATTTTGAAGAGAAATACATTTCCTACAACTCATCTTCATACTTCAAGTCCAGGAAATGCTCTCACAAAAAGTTATCAATTTCAACATTATAGGTCATTATCAAAAGTCAACAAAAAGGGACTTTAAGTCAAAGGCCATAACTTGAGATTGGTAAATCAAAATGACATGGGACCAAAGGCATTGGTTAGAGGACTCAAATACCTTTCCAAAATGTCCAAGAACATGAGAAAAGCTTAAAAATTGAGCAAGTTATGCCTTGTGGAAGTTGGGAAATTTTTGGATATTTTGAAAAGTCAACATTGATTCAAATGACCTAAAATTGCTAATGGGCCCATTTTTCTTCCATGATTCATCATCCATGACATGTGCACGACCACTTGGCCCAAAGGGAAGTATTTTCTCATTTTTTATTTATTTATTTGAATTTTTATTTATATTAATTCATTTAAATCAAATTAAATATAGGAAAAATACTAACCTAAGTTTTCAAATCTTTTTGTACATATTTCAGCCTCAAGATTTCGTGCCTAAGACAATAAGGAAAGATTTGGAGCAAATTGATCATAATTGGCACAAATACACATGAAAAAAGATATGAAAAAGATCTTAAGAAATCAAATATTCAAAACAATGAATACAAGAGATTTGATTGAATTTTTTTGACCTAATGCATTCACTACATATGCCTGATCATAAACCTAAGGATGCTAACCACTAAGCTGCGCTCAAAGGCCATTGACAAACTTGAAATTTTGGTGAAGGAACTCAAATCTGAAAACTCTCTTCTAGGGCGATTCAAGGCAGAATTTCTATTCCCATAGCTTCCTTGGAGACTACCGGACATATTCCAATCAAAAGCATCAAAGATAGTCTCTTGAAACGCTGTGCAGAAGTCACTCTTTTGCCATTTTTTTACATTATCGTGTTTTGCATTCTATGCACTTTCATAACATTTTATTCATGGATTCTTATTCCTCATTTGATTCTGAAGCTAACCAATGCATTTAATTGCCTTTTTATTTGCTATATGTGATTGCACCATGTTCGATTTCTAGGGTTTACAGGGTTGGAAATTAGGGCTTTTGCAAAAAGGAAAAATTAGGACTCAAGGCCACCACCATTAGAATCATCATGACTGGACGAAGAAGATGCCATACTCGCGCCTAATTTATGGACCTCCTAGGCTTAATCGCTATTTTTCCAAAGCGTGCCTAGGAGAACAGTTAAAAAACCGTGGCTTAATGTATTTGTTTTAGAAAAAATAAAAAAGGGCCACGAAGAAGATGATTAGGTGGCGAGGTTTGATTGGAGCGTTTAAATATTTCGCGCGTTTGAACCACTAACATTTTGTTTCTTTTATATTATTTGTTGTTTATTTCTTTAACAAATGGATTCAGTGGCTCAGCTGACAAGCGTTGGTTGCTTCAACATCCAAGACCTGGGTTCGAGTCCCAGGTCTGCATTATTTCAATATTATTTTTCCATAACAATTCCTATGCAGCGCTAACGTTCAAGGCGCACCATGCACCTCATCATCTATCCATCCACGTGCACGTTAGAACCAGATCAAAGGCGTGGATTCAAAGAACACGCTATGCCCAGGTCAACGTTGCTACACGCTAGTGGCAAAGGTCAAACGGATCAATGTCCTGTTGGGCTTGGATTTCTAAAGGAAACCTCCATATTGGGACTGATACCCCCCCTGGTTTGCAAATCTCTACATTTTCTATATTTTATTTTCAATTATTATTTTATTTGCTTTATTGTTTTGATTTAATTAATTATTTTTTACAAAATACAAAAAATGCCTAAAAATCAGAAAAGACAAAAAAATATAATAAATAATTTTTATTTCTAATATTTTCATAAATAAATGCATGTAAATAAATTTAGTTTAAATTAGGGTTTGCAATATTAATTCTTTTCATAAAAAATCTAAAAAATGTAGAAATAGGTTTAATTAATGTTTTAGTCCTTTTTAATTTTTCTTTTTCACAAATAATAATAATTAATTATTTATTTTTATAAATCAAAATTGCATGTAAATAATTAGATTAATTTTAGGTTTAATTTTAACATGTTTTTCTTAATAAATAAATAAAATTAGAATTAGGGTTAATATTTTAATTTCATTTAATCTTTCTCATAAAAATAATATAAAACCAGAAAATCAAAAACTAAGAATATGTTAATTAATTTACTTATTAAATATTTTTGTAAATAAATGTTAAATAATTAATTTAGTTAAATTAGGTTTTAAAACTTAAGTCTTTTTCTTAACAAATTAAAATATGTAGAAATTAGGATTTTTAACTTTTCATCATCTTTTTAATAAATAATTTTTTTTATTATTATTGTTATTAATTATTAAATATTTTTGTAAATAAACATGTACATTAAATATTTAGTAAATTAGGTTAAACTTTAACATTTTCATTAATAATTAAAAAAACTTAGAATTAGAGTTTCTTTTAATTTTAATTTTCTTTATTTCATAAATACAAAAAAACTAAAAAACATTTCTTTCCTTTTATTAAATAATTAATTAGCTTTTTAATTTCATTTAATTTCTTTAAAGGGTCCAACGCCCTCGAACGTTCTATTTTTATTTCTTTCGCACATTTATTTTCTTTCAAATATTATGTAATTGCTCAAGCCATGTAACTCGGACATTTTATATTTCCCGCATTTTATTTCTTTATTTTATGTCAAATCGGGTCCTGGATATAATTTGGCGATGTGGACCCGCGCCTTTGTAATAGTTTAGGAATTTTATCTTTCCTCACTTTTTAACTGTTAAATAAATGCATGCAAGAATGAATGACAAAAATAAAAACAAACGCATAGATCACTTTGACAAAAGACAAAAATAAATGAAAACGACACACAAATCACACACCACCCCTAGGGTACGCCTCACTGTTGCCTTGCCTCGTAAGGTGATCGTCGAGTAGAGGATGTCTTAGTAAGTCCTCATGATCCGGGAACCTGGCATGAGGGTAGCTTCTGAGGTGTCTTCCCATTGCTCTGGTGATCACCATGTCCCGAACCTCGAATTGACCCGAACACCTCCAACGGTGGTGCTACCTACCTCTCAATGGTGGGATGGCACTACCTTAAGGACATTTACACAGCCTAATTCCTTAGGGTAGGTGGATGACTCATAGATACTTGCTCTAATTCAAAACAAATCAAAAACTCTTTTCACACCGACACTTTTTCAAAAAGCTTTCAAAACAATTTTTCAAACACTCTTGAGGACTGATACAAGAGTCGATCTGAAATCTTTAAATGAAACTTTTTCAAACCCACTCACACTTTGAAAAGCAAACAAACCTTTTTGAAAACACAAATGAGCAAGTATCTAAGAGCCCATGGATAACCATGGATAGAAAGGGTGCTAACACCTTCCCTTTCTATAATCTACCTCCCGAACCGAGAGCAATCTCTTTAAGGAATTTTTCTGTGCTTTTGTCCTTTCCATTTGGAGAAAATAAAAGACGGTGGCGACTCTTGCTTCCGCGACATTTCGCGAACCAGCGTTAAACAGTCAGTTCCAGATCCACTGATCACATGGGGGGACCTGGGAATCGAACCCAGGTCCCAGTGAATACCAAGTGCATAGCCAACCACTGAACCAAACGCGTTTGTTTGTAAACATAATAGGAAAAAAAAGAATATATGAAATAAGTGCACTATATGCTGAAACGCGCGCGCCAATTTGAATTGACCACTCCCTGGTTGCCACGCCCTTCGTCTTCTTCATTCCTGCAAAAACATAAAACACATAGCGGGGGTTTTAAACCCCCACAAAATGCAAGCATATGAAAATAGCGATTAGGCGCTCGTTACATATAAAAAGGGCGCGAGGTATCCATCACGTTCGTCTCATCCTGCTGATTTCAACCATGCCTGTTTGGAGTTTTAATTTTACAGCATGAGAAAAACCCCAATTTCAAAGCTCTGAAAACCCTAGGAATCGCTAATGGTAGTTTTCAATCCATGGCATTATAATCAAATTGAATTATATGGAAAGCTTCGTATGGACCCTGTGAGTACAATGCAATTAATAAAAGGAGTTAAAAATGCATAAATGTATGACTGTGATTTTGAGAAAGAATGTAAACCGTGTGACTTGTGCAGCGTGATTTCTTGAGTGGTTTGGCTTGTTTGTGCTTGTAAAAGGTTCCTGGCAATGTAAGGAACGTGTTTGGATCAAAAAGAAAGCTTGAATTGTGTTGGAAAATGGTTTTTAGTTTCACACTTTTCCTTTGAAATTTTGAAATTGCTTTGGCCGTTTGGGAGTGTTCTAGGTCGTGAATCCAGTATGGAAGGCTTGCATATAAGGTTTTGAATGAGTATCAATCAATATCATGAGCCTTAAACCAATGCAATTATGTTTTTGATTTTGCCATAAACTCCATTGAAGAAAACTTGCCTTTTGTGTCCAATTTTGAATTCCATGCTCATAATAGGATGTACACGAATTTGGAAGGTGTTTCATGATGCATCAAAGCAATTCAAGCCACAAAATATCCCCTAATTAATTTTTTTGATTTTCATTTGAATTTTAAAGATTTAAAATGAATTAAATCAAATAAAATTAAATAAAAATGGAAAAATTAATTTTTAATCTTGAAATAAATTGTGGGACACGTGGGAGGCATGACAAGGATGAATTAAGTGGAAAAAGTGGGCCCTTTTGTCAAAAAATGAAGTTTCAAGGATAGTTGACTTTGGCCATTTCACAAAAATTTCCCAACTTCTCCAATGCATAGCTTGCTCAATTTTGATCATATGGACATGTTCTTGGACATTTTGGAAAGGTCTTGAAGTCCTCTAACCAATTCCTTTGGTCCCATGTCATTTTGATTTACCAATCTCAAGTTATGGTCTTTGACTTAAAGTGCCTTTTTGTTGACTTTGAAAATGACCTATAATGTTGAAATTGATAACTTTTTGTGAGAGCATTTCTTGGATTTGGAATGTGAAGATGAGTTGTAGGAAATTTCATCCCCTTCAAAATGAGCATTGAATGGAATTTTTATGATGAACCATGCAAAAGTTATGCCTTGGTCAAGTTACAGTTGACTTTTCAACTGTCCAAAAATAGAAACTTTTGCATCTTGATGATTTTTGAGCCATTCTTGTGAAATCATGATCAAGAATTGATCAAATGATGATTGTGGCTTCAAAATAAGATGTTGACCAAAAAATTTGACTTTTGACTGCCAAATGACCATTTTGCCCCTACAGTTGACTGTTGAGCAAATGGGACTTTTGACTGTGCAACTTGACCTTGTGAGCCTTGAAACTTGACATGTAGGTGCTTGACAATGTATATGAGCATATGGGACCTGATTGAGCCCTTGAAAACCTCAAATTCCTGGCAAGAACCAAAACCCTAATTTTGACTGGCTTAGGAGGATGGTTTGACTGTATAGCCCTTGAGTAGATTTGAGCAAATTAAGATGATGCTTGTCAAAACTTTGGAGATTATGGGAGGGCAAATTTTGGGGTACAACACCATTCCCTAGTCAATGATCTAAGGATTTTCAAGTTGAGTTCATCATTTGTCAAGGTTTTACCAAGAGCATTTAAGTGATTTGTCAAATGCACAAATCTCTTTAGTAAGTCAAGAATGGATTCTCCGGGCTGCATTTGAAATAGTTCATATTCTTGACTCAAGGTATTTAGCCTTGATCTTTTTACTTCAGTCATTCCTTCATGAGTTTGAACCAGGGTATCCCATATTTCTTTTGCTGTCTTGCAGTTCGAGACACGGAAAAATTTGTCCATACTGAGTGCACCTTGAAGAAGGTTTATTGCCTTTTTGTCATAGAGAACTTTATTTTTATCATCGTCGTCCCATGCAGTTTTGGGTTTTACCGAACCAATGCCATTGATTACTGATATCGGGATAAATGGACCACTTTCAACAGCATCCCATACTTCCTCTCCTTGTGCTTCTAAATGCGCCTTCATGCGTATTTTCCAGAAGTCAAAATATTCACCACAGAATAGAGGAGGCTTGTTGTTACTACCACCATCTCTGAAAACTGGTTGATGATTTACGGAAGCCATTCTGGATCTTTAGGAACAAGTTACCTATAACTTGCTCTGATGCCAATTGTAAGTCTCAGAGTGCCTAAGAGGGGGGGGGTGAATTAGGTCTTATAAAATTTCTTCGGTTTTATGAGAATGCTTGGTAGTAATTTTTGGTTAAGTGTTTGAAGGTTTTGATTATATCTTTATCTTTTCCTGATTATGGTGATGAAAGCGATAAATGCGAAAAAGTAAAGAACACGGTGATATATCCTGGTTCCCCTCACAATCCGAGAGTACTCCAGTCCCCTTTCCAACACGAAAGAGATTTCACTATAGTTAGAATGATTGTACAGCCTATGCTTACTATCTAACCTATAGGGTGATCAAAGGTTCTTAACACCTTTAAGACCAAACAAACACTAATGTGAATGAAGAACAATCCTCTTCAAATCACAACACTTACTTCCAACAATCCTGGATAGTAAGGGAAAATCTTTAAGTAATACAATGATTTAGTTTGAAGTATATGGAGAGCTTTATCAATCTTCAATTGATCTTCTTCTTCAAGATAAAAATAATTCTCAACAATGTATATAAATGTTCACAATGTATGAATGAAACTTGTAATGATAATGAAAGTGTATATGGCAAGTTTCACAAAATTATGAACACATGAAAGTTTAAATTCAAATGTGAGTAAATGAGAAAATTGTTAATGAAGAAGTATATTTGTTAATTTGAAAATTGAAGTATTGAACATTGTTTGAAAATAAGAAAATCTGCATTTTATAAAGTTACAAGAACCTCTTCATTCATGCCAATTCATATGAAAAGTTGCAATGCATTCATGAAAAGATACCACTTGAAAAATGTTCAAAAAACAAAGTAAAAGTTGCATTGGTTCGCTAGGAACCGGTTCCGACACTGACAGAACCCGGTTCTTAGTGAACGTTATAAGTTGGAATTCAAATTTATCACGCAGGAACTGGTTCCCCTATTGGTACAACCCGGTTCCTGGTACAAAATCCAGGGACATGTTTTTTGAGAAACGCTGGAACCCGGTTCCCTGTTAGGGAGGAACCGGTTCCTAAAGGTTTATTTTCAAAAATACTTTTTGAAAGATATTTCAAACAAAGTTTTTCTTGATGTTAAAGTTATGGAATATGTATATGTTGATGAATGCATATTGTGAACATCTATATTCAAGATTTAAAGAATTATTTATACCATTTTGACATTTGATGATTTCTTCAATAATTCTTCAATAATCTTCAAGACTTTTATTTGATGTTGATAAGCTTTTTGCACATCCTTTGAAAGTTGATGTCCATGTTGTCTTCATCAAAACACATGCTTTAAATATGACTTGAGAAGCTTGCAATTACAATTTGTGTTGTACAATTACCCTTTTGCCCTCATGTCTATATTGAACACAAGGCATACACTGTGTCACCCTTGTCCAGTTCAATATTGGGCCCTTAGACATTTATCCTGTTATGCAGGATGAGCAAATTCCATCTAGGTCACTCATGTCCCTTAGCATGCTTTGTGAAGTACCCATCAACCGTCTTTATAGTCATCCAGTTACAGATGACGTTTGACCAGCAATAAAGTACTTGACTCTACATCTAGGGTCCATAGTGGTTTTAGGTCGGAGGGTGGTATACACCATTATCATCATGAGAATAACTTATGACACTTTGCATAACATTCTATGTAGTATTCTCATAGCGGGTCAATCCAGTATAAATATTACTCCTAATATTCATAACTATGTCAAGACTTGATAACTCCTTATCTATGATCCATGAGATGTGATCATCAATCTATCTTCATAATAATCTTAATGCTTTAATGTTATCCCACTTCACATTAAAGCTTGACTACGGATACTTTAAGAATAGTGTCTTATGTTTAATGGGATCTCATGATTAAGTCACACTTAACATTTCATTAAACCAATAAACCATTCTAGGGACTTTATTATTTTGGAAAGCAAACATAATAAAGAAATGTCTTTTATTATTAATAAATAATTCGATACAAGTACCAAAAGTATTGGCCTCTAGGGCTTACACCAACAATCCCCCACTAGCACTAGAGCCAATCAGGCATACCCCTAATACCCATAGATCTAGTATGTCCATCATGCTTCAGCTGCGCAAGAGGCTTTGTTAATGGGTCAGCAACATTGTCAAGTGTAGGTACTCTGCATATTTTCACATCTCCCCGATCGATTATCTCTCGAATGAGATGATAACGCCTAAGTATGTGTTTGGATCGTTGGTGAGATCTAGGCTCCTTAGCTTGTGCGATAGCACCATTGTTATCACAATAGAGATCAATGGGATCCACAATGCTATGGACTATGCCAAGTTCACTAATGAACTTCTTGATCCAAACAGCTTCCTTTACTGCAGTTGAGGCAGCAATATACTCAGCCTCAGTTGTAGAATCAGCAACTGTATCTTGCTTTGAACTTTTCCAGCTCACAGCGCCACCATTTAAACAAAACACATAACCAGATTGTGATCTAAAGTCATCCTTATCTGTCTGGAAGCTAGCATCGGTGTATCCAATTACAGCAAGCTCTTCCTGACCTCCATATATTAAGAATGAGTCCTTAGTCCTTCTCAAGTACTTAAGGATATTCTTGACAGCTACCCAATGAGCATCATCGGGATTAGACTGGTACCTACTCGTTGCACTTAAAGAATACGAGACATATGGTCGAGTACATAGCATGGCATACATGATAGATCCTATTGTAGATGCATATGGAATCTTATCCATGTGATCCCTTTCTTCCTTACTTGAAGGGGATTGTGTTTTTGACAGACACATGCCATATTGCATAGGTATGAATCCTTTCTTGGAATCATGCATATTAAAGCGTCTCAACACTTTTTCTATGTATGTACTCTGACTTAGGCCAAGCAGTTTTTGTGACCTATCTCTATAGATCCTGATTCCTAATATATAGGTTGCTTCACCTAGGTCCTTCATTGAAAAGCATTTCCCTAACCAAGTCTTCACTTGTTGCAAGGTAGGGACATCGTTTCCAATGAGTAAAATGTCATCTACATATAATACCAGGAATACGATCATGCTCCCACTAACCTTCTTGTAGACACAAGGCTCATCTTCATTCTTGATGAATCCATATTGTTTTACTATTTCATCAAAACGAAGATTCCAGCTTCTGGAAGCTTGCTTCAATCCATAAATTGATTGTTGTAACTTACATATCTTTTGGGCTTCTTCTGGTATGTCAAATCCTTCAGGTTGTGTCATGTACACATCCTCAAGAAGATTCCCATTAAGGAAAGCAGTTTTGACATCCATCTGCCATATTTCATAATCATGATATGCAGCGATAGCAAGTAAAATCCGAACAGATTTAAGCATTGCAACTGGTGAAAAGGTTTCATCATAGTCAACCCCATGAATTTGTTTATAGCCTTTTGCAACCAGTCTTGCCTTATAGGTATGTACCTTACCATCCATGTCAGTCTTCTTTTTGAAGACCCACTTGCATCTTATAGGGTTAACTCCTATAGGAGGCTCTACCAAGGTCTAAACCTGGTTTGTGTACATGGAATCCATTTCAGATTTCATGGCTTCTAGCCACTTCTCAAACTCAGGACCAGTTATAGCCTCTTGGTAGGTCACAGGCTCGTCTTGATCCATGAGTAATACATCACCCTGATCACTTATGAGATATCCATATCTCTCAGGTTATTGACGTATCATGCTTGACCTACGCTGGTCTTGTTCTACTTGAGCAGGTTGCTCTTTCACAACTACTTGTGTTTCCTGCTCTAATTCCTCCATAGGTGTATCAGTGTTTTGTGGTTCTTGAATTTCTTCAAGCTCTATTTTCCTCCCACTTATTCTTTTGGAAATAAAATCCTTTTCCAGAAAAACTCCAGTTCGAGCGACAAACACTTTGCCCTCAGAAGGATTGTAGAAGTAATACCCTCTTGTTTCTTTAGGATACCCCACAAATAAGCATTTGTCAGATTTGGGCTCAAGCTTAGTTGAAATTTGTCATTTCACATAAACTTCGCAACCCCAAATCTTCATGTAAGACATATGTGGTTTCTTACCACTCCATATCTCATATGGTGTCTTCTCAACCTTTTTGGATGGAACCCGGTTAAGTGTGTAAGCTGCAGTCAATAGCGCATGTCCCCAAAAGGAGTTCGGAAGATCGGCGTGACTCATCATGGATCAGACCATGTCTAACAAGGTTCGATTTATTCTCTCAGATACACCATTCCATTGTGGTGTTCCGGGAGGAGTAAGTTGGGATAAGATCCCACATTCCTTTAGATGGTCATCAAACTCTAGACTTAAATATTCACCGCCTCGATCTGATCGAAGAACTTTAATATTATTACCTAGTTGGTTTTGTACTTCATTCTTGAATTCCTTGAATTTTTCAAAGGTTTCAGATTTGTGTTTCATTAAATACACATAACCATATCTACTGAAATCATCAGTAAATGTGATGAAGTATTGAAAACCTCCTCTAGCTGGTATGTTCAGTGGTCCACATACATCAGTATGTATGAGGGCCAAAAGATCATTAGCCCTTTCACCTTTTCCTGTGAATGGGGACTTTGTCATCTTTCCAATTAAACAAGATCTGCATGTCTCATATGATTCATAATCAAAAGAGTCCAAGAGTCCATCTTTGTGGAGTTTGGAAATGCGTTTCTCATTTATGTGGCCTAAGCGACAGTGCCAAAGGTAGCTTGGATTTAACTCATTAGGTTTAATTCGTTTAGTATTAATGTTATAAATTGGCATTTCAAGATCAAGGACATATAGTCCATTGTTCATTTGTGCAGAAGCATAGAATATATCATTCAAATAAATAGAGCAACAGTTGTTCTTTATTATAAATGAAAAACCAAACTTGTCCAAACAAGAAACGGAAATAATATTCCTACTAATTGCAGGTACATAATAACAGTTCTCTAACTGAATTATTAAACCACTAGGTAAAGTCAAAACATAAGTTCCTACGGCTAAAGCAACAACCTTTGCTCCATTTCCAACTCGTAGGTCAACTTCACCTTTTGCCAAATCTCTGCTCCTTTTTAGCCCCTGCACATTAGTACAAATGTGAGAACCGCATCCAGTATCTAATACCCATGATGCAGAAGTAGATAAATTAATTTCAATAACAAAAATACCTGAATTTGAAGTCCCTACTCCATTGTTCTTATCTTCCAGGTACTTTGGGCAGTTTCTCTTCCAATGTCCGGTCTTACCGCAATGGAAGCAAGTGCCCTCCTTTGCTATGCCTCCACTAGGCTTCAAAGCAGGAACAGTAGGTTTAGGCTTGGCAACTTCCTTGCCTTTCCCTTTACCAACCTGCTTGGTAGGCCTCTTGTTCAGCTTCTTTCCATTACTGACCATCAGAATGGACTTCCCTTTTGTCTTCATATTCTGCTCAACAGTTTTCAACATGCTTAGCAATTCTGGAAGACTCTTATCCATGTCATTCATGTTGAAATTCATGACAAACTGATTAAAGCTATCTGGCAACGATTGCAAGATAAAATCAGTTGCAAGTTCCTTTCCAAGTGGAAACCCTAACCTTTCAAGGTTCTCCACATACCCAATCATTTTGAGTACATGGGGACGTACAGGGTTTCCCTCAGATAACTTGCTATTAAAAAGGGCCTTTGAAACCTGAAACCTCTCATTTCTTGCCTGCTCTTGATAAAGCATTTTCAGATGTCCGATCATATCGAACACTGACATGTTCTCGTGTTGCTTTTGCAACTCCGAGTTCATAGTAGCTAGCATGAGACAAGTGGCTTTGTTAGCATCATCAAGATGCTTCTTATAAGCATCTCTTTCTTCCTTAGGTGCCGAACTAGGCGGTTCCTCTTCAGGAACAGGTGTCTCCAAGACATACAACTTCTTATCGTGCTTGAGGATAATCCTCAGATTTCGGTGCCAATCCAGGAAATTTGTCCCAGACAATTTTTCCTTATCTAGGATTGATCGCAAAATATGGTTGTTTGTTGTCATGGTAATCTACAAAAAAATGAAAATATAAGTATCATTAAAACAACATATTTAATTAGGCCTTTAATCAAATATGCTCCCACTATTTTACTCAAACCAAATGACCCTCTTCATTTGATTCGGAAAATCCCGTTGGAAGACTTTCTAGTGGGTCGAGATCCACATTTCACTTCGTTCTAAGTCAGCGTTAGGCTGATTACACAAAACTAGGTTATTTAGGTAGGAACTCCTTCCAATTGTATCTCATACAACTCTCAAATATTTTCAGTTGGGTGAATAACTCCTTATTCTAATTCATCATATGAATCATTCCCAACTCTTGCTTCTAAACATGTATAATCTTATTATAATGTGTTTAGTTAAGTTTGACCCATTGTTTTAGCAGTTGGATATTACAATTATCCCATCGCACCTTACTAATATAGAACATGCACCTCGCGTAGGCGAAACCTACATTGTTCGATACTAGTCTTGATGAGTGCTAAAACTTGGAAAGCATGAACTTAATATTTAACTTGAGGGATTTTGTTATTAGTTTGATCTCACCGGCTTAACATGCAATTCGTCTCTCTCATGCATCAACATACAAACACATGCATCAATATACATAAAAGGATACAGTTATGGCCCCTAGCGCAATTGTTCTCCCAAGCCAATGAGAGAACCTAAGCTAACCTAATAACGATCTAAACTTCTCCAAGCAAGATCTCCAAGGTTATCCTCCTTTGATATTGTATTCTTCTCTTTCTTCATAACATTACATTACATAAAAGAAACTCATTTTACATACGAGGGAGTGAGATGAGAAAAGAAGTTACATCAATAATTTTAGAGAGAGGCACGACACGCGGGCCGTATTTTACAATCCCAAAACAAAATAAAGGAAAAACCTAAGGCCATAACTGATCACCACAAGACAATAATAATAAACACACTTTTATTATTAGTTTAAATTTTGTTAATTAAAAAAAAGGCAAATTAAATTTCGACGATTGATCACACTACGCAGAGTTAGCCGGGGGTTCCGCTGCCCGGTCAGTGGACGGGGTTGTCAGGGGCAGCGCCCCGGTGCAAAATTTTAATGAACAATTCATTTGAAATCGGCGTCATTTTCACACAACTCTTGTGCATTCACAACCCTAATCGCATAACTCTGTAACAACACAACCCTTGTGCCGTCATGAACCCTAATGCAACAGTTTCATGCTGTCAAACACATTTCAATTGATAATTCAGTATGATTAATCACATGTCATTGCTTCACCATACTAATGTCGGATTCCGAAGCATATGAACAGTGATCGGTCAAAGGAATAACAATCATCAAGTGTTTGAATGAACGAAACAGAAACAGTATATCCCATATACCATCGTTGCATCAGATTTACTTATATCATATATAAAAGTGATCGATCTTATTTGTGTAACCTATGGACGATCGATGTATCGCTGCTTCACCATACTAATGTCAGATTCCGAAGCATAGTCAACATCAATCATCCAAATCGTACACAACATATGCCAAATTTAATTACTCGTTTATTATTCAATTCATTCTGGTTTTAATCGAATCAAAACAGAAAATATAGAACATAAACAACTATCAGATCCATGGTTTCGTAAGTGGCTCTGATACCACTGAAGGAAAATTGCAATCAAAAGCGCAGCGGAATTTAAAATTTTCCTTTAGCGATCCTTACGAATGAGCATGGTCAGTGATAGAAATATTTACCTCTTGTGGCGATTCAGACCTTTGATGTTGTGATCACGAGCGTTGATGAAGAACAACGCCTCTACTCAGTCCACACGAACAGATCGCTTCCGGTCACAATGCTAGTTGATCACGAACGGAAACCTTGAGTGAGAGAGAGAATCAAAAACGAAATTGCATCAAGTGAAATTGCTTCATCACAAGGGATCTATTTATAGAATCACTCGTGTGGGCTACAAGCTAAAAGCCCAATTAAGGCTATAAGCTAAAAGCCCAATTAAGCTTATGGACATCATACCTTATGATGTACCATATATCACTTATCCACGTGGTACCTTACCACTTTCCGTATTACATTTAAGTGCATTGTACCTTACGGTGTTCCTTATTTATTCTATCTCTCATCAACCTGTCCTTATGTGTGTGACCCTGTAGGTTTTCGCGATGTTGGCAATTATATTAAATCACACATTTAATATAATAAACAGTGAGCGGTATCTAGCAACACATCACTGTTACCCAAGTCACGAAAATGTCATGTGATCTGACCAAACCTTTTCCGTGATAATATTTGTGTTGTACAATTACCCTTTTGCCCTCATGTCTATATTGAACACAAGGCATACACTGTGTCACCCTTGTCCAGTTCAATATTGGGCCCTTAGACATTTATCCTGTTATGCAGGATGAGCAAATTCCATCTAGGTCACTCATGTCCCTTAGCATGCTTTGTGAAGTACCCATCAACCGTCTTTATAGTCATCCAGTTACGAATGACGTTTGACCAGCAATAAAGTACTTGACTCTACATCTAGGGTCCATAGTGGTTTCAGGTCGAAGGGTGGTATACACCATTATCATCATGAGAATAACTTATGACACTTTGCATAACATTCTATGTAGTATTCTCATAGCGGGTCAATCCAGTATAAATATTACTCCTAATATTTATACCTATGTCAAGACTTGATAACTCCTTATCTATGATCCATGAGATGTGATCATCAATCTATCTTCATAATAATCTTAATGCTTTAATGTTATCCCACTTCACATTAAAGCTTGACTACGGATACTTTAAGAATAGTGTCTTATGTTTAATGGGATCTCATGATTAAGTCACACTTAACATTTCATTAAACCAATAAACCATTCTAGGGACTTTATTATTTTGGAAAGCAAACATAATAAAGAAATGTCTTTTATTATTAATAAATAATTCGATACAAGTACCAAAAGTATTGGCCTCTAGGGCTTACACCAACAAATTAAAAATCCGAGGTTTTATCTAATAAATAAAAATATAAAAATAAGGCCAGTCTTTCTTTTCCACCTTTCACCACTAGTTAGTGATTAGGTGATAATGAAATTCTAAGTTCGTCTTGGCACCCACTGAACCTCTTCTTAGAATCTTTACTTGCCCAAGCAAGGACTACACTATAAGAATATAAACAAAGTCTTAGTTCATCATTTATAAGCCATCCTCAGATGAAGATAAAAAGAATGGTGATGAAAGAGGTATGACCCATGTTAGTTTTACTGGGGCCTTACAGAGGGCGCCATTATATTGGTTAAAAAGTACAGGTGTGCATATATATACATATATGCGTGTGTGTGTGTGTGTGTGTGTGTGTGTGTATATATATATATATATATATATATATATATATATATATATATATATATATATATATATATATATATATATATATATATATATATATATATATATATATATATATATATATATAATGTAATCATTAAAAGTGCAAATGTGTGACAAATCCAAGTGATTAAGGGTTGTTAGAGGCTTTAAAGTTGTTGTGAGCTTGAGAGTTAGCTCAAGTGGGGGCGAGAAGCCTTGTATATATGTATTTGTGTTAAATATTTGATCTCCCTCAGCCTTAAGGTTGAGGTATTTATAGGGATCCCAAGTGTTGAATATGAAAGGAAGTCAAGCCCATTTTCTCCACCTTTTCCCTTAACTTTATCAATGAGGAGCAGTTTCTTCCCCTATTAATAGGGAGGGTAATTTTGCACCTCCCTTTGACCGTCTCTTTGGACTAGAATGTGTGACACGTATTTTCTTATTGATTTGAGAGGGAAATAATGATGATGAAAGAGGTATGATCCAATTTAGTTTTATAGGCCCCCCCACTGTAGGCATTATTATACTGGTCAAAAAGTATATGTGTGTGTGGTATCCTACAAGGGTAATGGATACTTATAGGCCTTAGTAGTTTTATAACGATTATGGATTGTCTGGGGTGGTGAGAGGCCATGTATGGTGGTGTCTAGAGTGTTTATGGTGATATGAGAGGCTAACTCAAGTGAGATGAGATGCATTATGGTATGCGTAATGCTGGTTACATTATGATTTATTCCATTCTCCTGTTAGAGGAGAGGTATTTATATAGGCCCTTGGGCGTAGGGCTTCCTTGGGAATAATAATCGTCAACTATTCAATGGTGGATCATTGAATCCATATTTTCTTGGAGGACGTGGATCGACTATTGACCATGATCTTGTAACACCCTTATAAACCCCAAGTAAATATTCACAATTAAATCGATAAATAGATCAGAGTAATGATGATGAAAGAGGTATGATCCAATTTAGTTTTATAGGCCCCCCCACTGTAGGCATTATTATACTGGTCAAAAAGTATATGTGTGTGTGGTATCCTACAAGGGTAATGGATACTTATAGGCCTTAGTAGTTTTATAACGATTATGGATTGTCTGGGGTGGTGAGAGGCCATGTATGGTGGTGTCTAGAGTGTTTATGGTGATATGAGAGGCTAACTCAAGTGAGATGAGATGCATTATGGTATGCGTAATGCTGGTTACATTATGATTTATTCCATTCTCCTGTTAGAGGAGAGGTATTTATATAGGCCCTTGGGCGTAGGGCTTCCTTGGGAATAATAATCGTCAACTATTCAATGGTGGATCATTGAATCCATATTTTCTTGGAGGACGTGGATCGACTATTGACCATGATCTTGTAACACCCTTATAAACCCCAAGTAAATATTCACAATTAAATCGATAAATAGATCAGAGTAATGCACCAAAAAGGGTGTCACATCTTCATATGAACAATCATATAATAAATGAAGACATCCTACTTTGTAACACGGGTTTTCAAATCAATTATGTCAAATTCTTCACGGGCAACAACCATAGTTTTTTTCAATTAACTCGCAGCAGAAATTCATAATTAAAACATATTTATTTAAAGTAATTCAAAACATCTTCATCAAACAAAATAACTCAATACCACGAGAGTAGCTAAAGTCTCAAAAGAAACAAGATGACATAGTCAATTCATAAACAAACGATCTCATCCCTGATGTTGCATATCAGAGAAAGACCTTCTAAAATATACAAAAATAAACAAAGCACTCCAACGATTATTCTCTAAGCACCGACGAACTATTCATGATCACTTGCGCGCTACCCACGTGGAGGCAACATTCAAATAGAAAGGGCGAGTAAACCATAGTCATTATAAAAGACATAAGGAGTAAATATAGTAGTCATAACACAACATCAAAGAAACACCACATGTTATACTCACGCATTCACAACATTATAATATTCATCAGATATATAGTATTCTCATCAATTGGCAATTATCATAAAATACACTTTTACAACACATCATTCAATTCGTTCATCATGCAATGCCACATATAATGCAATGCAACTTCATTAGAATCATACATGTTGTACCAAAACTTCACTAATGAAACCGTCATTTTTTTCTCCAAAGATCCCCAAAAATATAATCGGTTCCCGCTTGGAACCAGAGTAAATCACAATTTGAACTCAATCCACACTATGGGATTTAGGCCATCACTAGACTATTCATCCTACATAATCCACTGGAACAATATCCTGCAACCATCATTGGGCCATGCCATAACAAATGTTATGAATGCATGATGCGAAACATCTCAATATCCACATGACCACTACTAGTCAAAACACATCATCATTCATATAATCATCATGATAACAACACATATTTCATAATACAAAATAACATCATCATAACATCAACAATTCATCACATACACACAGACGTCATATTAAAACAATCACTGAATCATCTTGTTCATCAAAGCTTATGTACTTGAAGACACTACACATGTCCTAATTTATTTCACCAAGATATGGTTCATCACGTTAGATTTCTAATGCTTCGAACGACACGTCAATCGAAGTCCTGAAACTCAAGTTATAAACTCAAGTTATGGCCCTTTTAAAAAGCTAATGTTGTCCATCACCTGGTGTTTGCCTGACGACACTGACTGCTCGCCTGAGGCTCGCCCGACAATGTGGGAGCAACAAATTCCTTATCATACAAAATCCCAGGGGCTCTTTTTACCACTGGTCTCCATCGCCTGACGATGCATCTTGCTCACTTGGCGATCACCCCTTCACTTTCGCGTCGCCCAATGACGCTCAAGCGACAAACCACCTCCCATACAAAACTACTGGGGCTATGTTTTTCACCCCATTCCTTCGCCTCTTGATCGCCTAACACTACTTGGGTGAAGCTTGCCCACTCGACGATGCACATCCACCGCTTTGTGACGCAACGCGAACAGAACTTCCCTGTTACAATTTCTGCACTACACTAGTCCCAAATTCACATGATTTCATCATGTTACAGGTTACAAATCCTCATAGCTTCACTTGGTTTCATCAATCATCAACAATGCAAATTACCACAGATTATATACATCAATTCTTTACAAGAACATACCACAATTTCATCAATTTATCATCAAACATCATATTGACATCATCATTTCTCAAAATCCTAAAAAACCCAACACAAACCTACAATTATCTAAACCTTAGATCAATTATAATAACAACGATAACCCCCTTACCTTATAATCTCTTAGAAATTGATCCTCGTTCTTCGTGTTCTACCAAAAATCCCTTTGTTCTCTTTAAGCCATAACTTTTCCAAGTGTTCTTCTCTTTTTCTACGATCGTATCGAATGAGACTCTTTTCCCTTATTCCTTGTTTAATCTTTGGACCCCTAATATGGTCTTCCACCTTTGCCCTCACTTAATATATCGCAATTGACTATTTTGCCCTTATCATCTCTAATACCAGTATTTACTCTATTTTACTTGTTAAATAATTTCTAACTAATTATTCTAATTATCCCAATATTATTAAAAATACTCAATATTCCTTAATTCTAGATATCTTGTCATACACCACATAAAACATCATATCAAGCATCATAATAATCAAGACATCACATTCATCATCATATATATATATATATATATATATATATATATATATATATATATATATATATATATATATATATATATATATATATATATATATATATATATATACACTCCACAAATACGTCACAATTACGCGTCATAAAACAATTAAATAATTAAATAAATAATCTAATTATCTTGGGGTGTTACAGACCTCACTCTGACCAAGAAACGTCTTTCTCCACATTTCCCATAGTTGGGCGAGTGGGAGGCGCTTAGGGAAAGACGATTTCCACCAGGGGCGACAAATGGTCATCAGTCCTTCTGAGGACTATAGCCCTCCCACCTTATATAGGCCTTTTACAAATATATATATATATATATATATATATATATATATATATATATATATATATATATATATATATATATATATATATATATATATATATATATATATATATATATATATATATATATATATATATATATATATATATATATAATGTACTCGTTAAAAGTAAAAATGTGTGACAATTCCTAGATATTAAGGGTTGTTAGAGGCTTTAACGTTGTTATGAGGTTGAAAGTTAGCTCAAATGGGGTGAGAAGCCTTGTATGTGTGTATTTATGTTAATGATTGGATATCTCTTAGACTTGAGGTTGAGTTATTTATAGGGCTCTCAAGTGTTGAATAAGAGAGAAATTCAAGCCAACTTCCTCCACCTTTTCCCTTAATTCCCCCAGTGAGGAGTGGTTTCTTCCCCACTAATAGGGAGGACGATTTTGTCACCTCCCTTTTACTGTATCTATATACCAGAATGTGTGACACGTATTTTATTACTGATTTGAGAGGTAAAGGACAATGATGAAAGAGATGAAGCCCAAATTAATTTTATCAAGGCCATACAATGGAAATCATTGTACTAGTAAAAAAGTATATGTGCGTATGGTATCCCTACAAGGGTAGAGGATACTCATATACCTTAGAAGTTTTATAATAGATAGGGTTTACCCACACCAAAGAGAGGCTCTGTATGGTGGTGTTTAGGGTGTTTATGATGGCATGATTGGCCATCTCACGAAAGGTGGGAGGCTTTGTGATATGTGTAATGCTGGTTACATTATGATTTGTTCACATTTCCTGTTAGGGGAGAGGTATTTATAAATGCCATTGGGCCTAGGGCTTCCTTGAGAATGATAACCGTCCACTAGTCAATGGTAGACCATTAAATATATAATTTCTAGAAGGATGTGGATCAACTATTGACCCTGACCTCACTCTGACCAAGAAATGTCTTTCTCCATGTTTCCCATAACTGAGTGAGTGGGAGACGCTTATGGCAAGGTGATTCCCACTAGGAGGGACATATGGTCATCTCCCTCTTCTGAGGGTTATAACCCTCTCGCCTTATATAGGCCTTTTAGAAATATAACACAAAAAGTAAAAGTGAAAATGTGTGACAATTCCTAGTGATTAAGGGTTATCAGAGGCTTAAGAATTAGCTATACTAGGGCGAGAATCCTTATATGTGTGTATTTGTGTTAAGGTTTGGATCTCTCTCATACTAAGGTTAAGGTATTTAAAGGGATCCCAAGTGTTGAAAATGATAGGACATCAAGTCCACTTCCTCCATCATTCCCCTAATTCCTTCAGTGATGAGCAATTTCTTCCTCACTAATAGGGACGACGATTTTGCCACCTCCCTTTGATTGTCTCTTTGAATAGAAATGTGTGACACGTATTTTCTTACTGATTTGAGATATAAATGTGGGTGAACCCCTCTTTTGTAGGGGGTACCTTTCTTTGGGGAGCTAGCCCTTATGTGGGTCTAGCTCGTCTTTAGGGGCTAGTCTTTCTTTAGGTGCTAGACCTTATTTGAGCGATATCCCTTCTTTGGATGCTAGCCCTTATTTGGGGCTAACCCTTATTTGGGGCTAGCCCTTCTTTAGGTGCTAGCCGTTATGTGGGGCCTAGCCCTTATTTAGACTTAAACTTAAACTCTTGTGTATTCACTCTATACCAAAAACTTAAACACCAATGGGTTTTGATTACAACCAAAGCAAGTATACATAAGAATTTGAGGATATGTTTGATAATATGGAGTTAAACATGTGGCAATGTATGCTGTTAGAAATTCATAAGAAAGTTTGTTTTTGAGCTTAGCTATGACTTTGGAAAATCTAGTGTAGGGGTCGATGTAACACCCGAGGCTAATGAGGGTGGGGAGTGGTTGTTAGTGCACGAGACATGACAATGAGATACTCTCAAGGTCGAACAGGGTGAGGGTTAGTCACCGAATTCACATCAAAATGAGAGAGATCTTGATGTCGTGCAGGTATGAGACTGCATGATTGAATGAAGGCTTATAAGGATTGATTGGTACCACCTATACTAATAAGATGTATTTTCTTTTAGGTAGCCTAACAGATAAGAACTCCACAGTTAAGTGTGCTTGACTTGGAGTAGTATTTGGATGGGTGACCTTTTAGGAAGTTTCTCATAAAGCATGTGAGTGAGGATAAAACATGTTGAAAAGACATGTGTTGGTTTGTGGTGTCAGTTGGTAATCCTAAAAGCAATATGGGGTGTTATAAATGATATTAAAGCAGATCTCTCCCAGTATGATTTGGTTCAGGACGAACTAAGCGGAAGTTGGTGGACATGTAACATCTGAGACCAATGAGAGAGGGGAATGATTGTTATTGCACGAGGCATGAGAATGAAACACTTGACTTGAAGTAGTATTTGGATGGGTGACCTTCTAAGAAGTTCCTCAGAAAATGTGTGAATGAAAACAAAACATGCTAAAAAAACACGTATTGGTTTGTGGTGTCAGTTGGTAATCCTGAAAGCAATTTGAGGCGTTACAATCGATGTTTTGACTTTTGAGTGAGAAATTCTTATGTATATTTGCTTTGGTTGGGAAGCATAATTAATTATTAAAATACTTTATAGTCTAACTTGATTTGGCTTACGAGATTTCACATGGCAGGCCAAGATTAGGAGTTATAAGAATGAGTAGTGGATTGTTGGATGGTATTGAATAAGTTTGAGAATTGGATTTGTAGTTGTAGGATAAGTTTGAGTTGGTTAACCAAGAAAATAAAGTCAAATTTAAAATGAATGATGATGGATTTACTAGGTTTCAAATAATAGTTTGGATATTTTATATGAATGGATTGAGAAAATTAATTTTAGAAGAATGGTAGATACTTTGTTTTTGTATTCACCCTGTAATTAATAAGATGTATAAAGAATCCAAGAAGATATTTTTATAGTTAGGGATGAATAAAGGTGATGGTGAGATTGTGCATGCTTTCTTTAACATGTAGAAACCTAAAGTAGAACATCAAAAGACATATATTTTGATGTAACCCTTTAAAATATCAGTGGAAGATAAATGGTATAATAATAATATTGATAAAATATTCATTTTTGTCCTTTAATTATATCTTGGGTTTATATTGATCTCTTAATTTTTTTTCGTGTCACCTTGATCTTTAACTTTTTAAATGTTTCATTTTAGTCTTTTTTGTCTAATTAGAGACAGAAAAACTTTGAAATCGGTCACTAAATTTATTGTTAATTAGACAAAAATGACAAAAATGAAACATTTTAAAAGTTAAGGGATCAAAGTAACACGAAAAAAATTAAAGAACCAATTTAAATTCAAAGGTATAATTAAGAGAGAAAAATAAATATTTTATCTATTATATTAGATCAAACTATATTACTTTACACGTGGAAATTCATTCAACTTGTCTTAAAACCATAAGAAAAATTCAAAACTTAAGAATCAAAAATTAATTCAAAACCAATAAAATATTTGAAAGAAAGCATCGAAATAAAACAAAAATGATTATATTTTCACTTATTCTTAATTTTGTCATGCTTTAACGTATTCTAGGAAACATAAGCATCACAATGAAGGAAATAAAGGATGTATATGTGAGAGTGATGGAGTCTCATATCGATTAAAATTGAAAGAAATGTTGAATATATATGAAAATTTGTTTATATACATAATATCTTAAGGTTTTGAATTGATATGTGATGTCAAAATATTTTATGAATTCCGAATATTTAATCCATTTCTACTCTTGATGTTATATAGACTCGACTTTATAACAAGTGGTATCAGAGTCCATGTTCAGGTTCAATGGAGGAGCATGAGTGAGCTCCTAGTGTGGATCAAGAATGATTATGGTGACACATACTTGATGAAGAGTTTGTTGAAATTCAAGTGTAAAAAATATTTTTTATAGATATATAAGAGACATGATTCATATAAACTAATGGGTTAAAATTTTAGATGAAGATGTGGTGTCAAGATATCTTAGGATTCATGTACATTTAGTCTATTGCTACTCTCAGTGTTTCTCATATTCACTAATAAGTGGTATTAGAGCTCAGGTTTGACTCAACATGAGTAAGAGTTAGATCCTAAAACGAATTAAAACTAGTGATGTAAGTGACTCACACTTTAAAAAAAATATTAAAATTCAAATGTGAATGGATAAATACTAATAATATGGGTGACTCACATTTAATACTTTAAAAAATTTGATAAAAATATAATATCAAAGATTTAAGAAGATTTCATTTATTCTCACTCATGACACTCCCTAGAACAATTGTGTCAACAATGAGATACTTATCATACAATTGATACAACAAAACATGCATAAGGAGAATTTTTTTTGGAATAACTAGGTATTAAAAAAACATTTCGCAAATAACCATATTTCAAAGAAAATTACGCAAATAACCATGTTTCAGAAAACCCCATAAGGGAGGAGTCAACTCAGTTGGCGCATGCACCTTATTTTCCAGGGGAGACGCCATCTCAGTTGGCGCCTATGTGTAAAAGGCTTGCCCTAAGCCAAGTGAGATGGCTCCTTAGTGCAAAAGGCAGACAATTTTTCGCGTTTTTTATTTTAAATGCGTTACGTTACATAAACGACATAGGATCAAGAAAATTGACTTTTTATTTACACAATATGATTACATACATAAGGATTACATAAAAAATACAGATTAATCAGTGGTCCCCCAGAACCCGGTAATGACACCCGGTTCCGTATCCCCGTCCCCGCCTTTCCCGTGCTAGGTTTCATCGTGTTTCCTGTTGTGGCAAGGTCAATGGCCCAACAAAGTCAATGCGTTCCAGATCCATGAAATCGATCAGATCTCCATATCTAGAAGATCCACTTTGGTACAGTCGGTTTCCCATACTCTCAAAATTTGGTCCAGTTGGTGGTGGGTGGGGTTCCATGGTTGGTCTGTAGCACTGGTCGTCTGAGTACGGGGGGTAGAAAGGAAATGGATCTTGGGGTGTTTGGTATTGAGAATGTTGGGTGCTTTGGTGATGTTGTGGTTGATGGTAAGTTGGGTCGGTTGGTTCATATTCTTCGGACAATCCCAGATCAGGGCTAAGGTTAGATGTTGAGGGGCCCATATTGGGATATGTAGAAGACTGGAATTGTGTGTGGGGTATGCGGGTGTATTGGTATTGTGATTGAAATTGTGGTTGGGTGTGAGGCATATGAGGGTATTGGTACTGAGGTGGTGATTGTGGTTGGTTGTGGGGCATGTGGGTGTAATCGTATTATGGTGGTGATTGTAGTTGGGTGTTTGTGGTTCTGTTTCGTCAGGGGGTTGGTGGGAAGTTGATGTGTGTTGGGTTTGTTGTTGGGGAAATGAGGGTTGTGCCCATTGTGTTCATGGGTCAACCAAATACCTTAGATGAGACACGTGCATTTCTGGGGTACTAACTGATATGTACCAAGCTAAATACTGATCCGTGTGTCGCTTATTACCATGGTTGAGGAAAACTGGGAATTGTAAGACATGTCGGTGACGCCTCTGTCACATCTTACACCATTATGGAGAAAAATCTTTCCAGTTGGTAAGACCCTATTGGGCGTCAACCCTTTTGAGATGCCACGGGGACAAACAAGTCGGATCGTAGGGTATCTCTTGATGCATTCCAAACTGCATCTTGACACGGTCGCTGTGGTGCATCTCCATAACATTGAACCGTATGATTGCAGTCTTTACACTCTAAATTGTTGTATCCTTGGAGTTTGGTTCATGGTCCAAACCCAAATATGGTCTCCAGACAAACTGCGGATAAAATTAAATCAACTTAATGAAAACGTAATAAATAAATAATTTAAAAGTAGAAAAGTTGAAAGGTATGACGTACATCATCCGGGCTAAGGTGATCCAATAGATTGCGTTATAGAGTGACATTGAATCTTGGATTCTTGCCATAATTCATACCCCTCACGCAGTACCTAAAGGAATTGAAAAATATTTTATTTTTATCATATATTTGGTGAAGAGATGAATAGTAATAAATGATATAAGTTGATGACTTACTTTGTTGCGTATGGGAAAACGAATGCGTTGTTGTTGACAGGGTTTAGGGACTCCATTCTCCACCAACCCCAGGCTTGAAGTAAAAAAGCGCAACCATAAAATATACATTTTTCCTTGATTGCATTTTTACACAAGGAATTGTATAGATGGGCTAAAACAGCAGAACCCCAACTATACTTTCTAGTTTTTTCGAAGTCTCTAAGTAAATTTAAATACATAAAATTTACACTATTTCCCGTACTTTCGGGAAATAAAAAGGTTCCAAATAGTATCATTATATAATTTTTAGCTTTTATTACCTTAGCTAGCTCGGAGGAATTTTCATTCAATTCCAGAGTCGCATAATGATTTTTTAGCTCAGTAAGTAGTATACCCTGACCTCTCGCACCACCACCTTCAACCATATCCCTGCCCAACAATTCTTCACACAGAGAACTGGGTTGTTGAACCGACCCGTTAACCTCCTTACCGTCGACAGAGAGACCCAATAACATGTACACGTCCTCTAGTGTGACGGTACATTCACCTATTGGTAGATGAAATGTATGGGTCTCTGGTTTCCACCTTTCCAATATTGCAAGTATGAACTTTGAATCAATCATGCAGTTGGAGATCTTTATAACATTTCTGAAACTTGTGTATTCGAGATAGGGTACGATCAACGGGTCGGGAGCAAGGTAGTTGTGTGACCGGATTCTGAATCTTTTAGTATCCAAAGTTAAGAATGTAAAAAGTGTAAGAGTAGGCAAGATGAATAAAGCATTAATAGAAGTATGAAAAATGTATAAGTATACAAGAAACTTACAAACTCTGCAATATTGTCCCTTGTACCTCTGTGAGAATCGCCCATTATGAGAAGAGCCATTGTTGAAATTGTCTGAGATTATGAAAGAGTTTGAAATTGTATGAGATTATGAAACAGTTTGTAGAAGAGAGTGAGACGATTATGGATGCAATAGAAGTATGTGAGGCTCTGTATTTATAGGCAAAATTTTATCACATAGTAAGTGAGGTGGTAGGTGGGTGCATGCATGCATGATAATTGTCACTCTTGCAGCATAGGTGCAGGCTACGTGGCAACTTTGGGGAAGGCATCTCTGCATGCATGTAACATAATTGGACGTGAAGGGAGGCGCCATTGGACTTGGCGAAAGAGTACAAAAATGAAAGGTGTTGCCATCCCTGTTGGCGAATAAGAGGTGGCACGGGTTGCAGTGTAGGTGCAGGTTAGGTGACAGTCTTGGAGAAGGCATCTCTGCATGCATGTAACACGATTGGACATGAAGGGAGGCGCCATTGGACTTGGCGAAAGAGTACAAAAATGAAAGGCGTCGCCATCCCTATTGGCGAATAAGAGGTGGCATGGGTTGTATTATAGGTGCAGGCTAGGTGACAGCCTTGGAGAAGGCATCTCTGTATGCATGTAACATGATTAGACGTGAAGGGAGGTGCCATTGGACTTGGCGAAAGAGTACAAAAATGAAAGGTGTCGCCATCCCTGTTGGAGAATAAGAGGTGGCATGGGTTGAAGTATAGGTGCAGGTTAGGTGACAGCCTTAGAGAAGGCATCTCTGCATGCATGTAACACGATTGGACGTGAAGGGAGGCGCCATTGGACTTGGAGAAAGAGTACAAATATGAAATGTGTCGTCATCCTTGTTGCGAATAAGAGGTGACATGGGTTGCTCTCATGTCATTGTTGCGTGTGCCTATACTCATCAAGATGCGCTACAACTTCTGTCTCCCATTTACAAATCTGAAACCTTGCTCAACGTATACAACAACAGCTTCCCTTTAGTAGCAAAACCTGATTATTGGCCTACATACGACGGCGAAATAGTATGGCACAATGACCAAATGCGAAGGAATAAAAAGGGTCGTCCCAAAAGTAAGTGCATCACAACTGAAATGGACTCTCTTGACAAGCTGGTAAGAAAGTGTGGTTTATGTCGTCAGGTCGGACACAATCACAAAAATTGTCCGAATCGGGCTACTGGCTCAACCACATAAAAATTGTATTACAAAACATCTTTACTTTTTTAGTTGTAAACATTAGGGTTTTTCATTAACAACATTTGTTACGATAAACCTTGTGCGAACAAGAAATAAAACACGATAAACCGTCTACGAAATTACAACTGTTAAAACAATTTCATCTGACTCATGCATCATCAATATTATGTCGCTGTCTGTTTTGACTTCCTCCATCCAAAAATTGGTCTTCCTGTCGCAAGTGAGGTTGTTGTTCGTCTTCGCTGAATCCTTCTAATTTGTTCCCCCTCCTCGATGTCTCCCTCTAGACAACGCACCAACTCCCTCTTCAGACGCTCCATGGAGTGAATGTGTCAGAATTTCATTTTCATCTGAGGTTTGTGACGGAGAAAATAACGTAAGCATCTCTGGTAAAAATCATGGGCGATGTCATGACGCAAATAACAGAGAAAAAAAAAAAGAGAACAATGCGAGAAAGTGTGAGGAATGACGGTGAAACGGACAAATTATTTATAAAAAATGCATTTTGTCCTAGGAGTCAAGTGAAATGGCGCATCGTCTCACTTTTAAAGTGCATGTGCCATCTCACTTGGCTAAAAGAGAGAGGAGGCACCAAGTGGGATGGCGTCTAGGGCAAAATGCACAGTGCATGTGCCAACTGAGTTTACTTCTCCTTTGTGAGGTTTTCTGAAACATAGTTATTTGCGTAATTTTCTCTAAAACATGATTATTTGCGATTTTTTTTAATACCTAATTACCCCTGTGTTTAAGCCTACATAAGAAACTATATATCATATGAGCTATTTGACTTCATCTCAATATCCACAACATTTTCGATTGAAGTTTCTTCACCAATATTACGAATGAAGATGGGTGATTTTGATCAACAACATAAAAATTATTCAAGTTCTTAAGTGAGTGAACTATTCTCATTGAAGCATCATTTTTTTTATAAGTATATTATCTTTGTGTGTTTAGTTTAGTCTCAACTCAATAATACGTTTTTATTTATATAAAAAATTGATATGTTTTTTTTTATTAATATTGATAATTAATTTACAAATATAAATTTATAAATTGTTTTTATTTGCAATTATGAATGAATATGAATGAACTTAACTATTAAATTAGTCATGAAAAAAATAAAAATTATTGACTTTTGCGATTTTGCATAATTGTGATTTAGAAAGATCATTCTAGAATTAAGTAGCTTAAAAACAAAAGAAGATTTATATATAATTTTATGGATAAGTGTTTAAAAACCTAATTATTGATTTTTTTTACAATTATATTAAATTATTTATTTTATGCAAATTAATAAAAATTATATTTTTATAATAACATGCTTATAAAAAATTAATTCGGGTTATATATATATATATATATATATATATATATATATATATATATATATATATATATATATATATATATATATATATATATATATATATATATATATATATATATATATATATATATCAATGGACCAATTTATTATTGGCTTATGAGTTGACAATTAGGATTATCCGGTCCACTTTGGATCAGCCTGTAACGAATTTGAATTTTTGGCGGATCGGATTTAAAGGTCCAAAATTTAAACGACATAAAATTAAATTGTTCAAATCTAATCCTTCATAGGTTTCGATTAATTGGATTGGTCTGAATTATATTTAATATTTATTTTTAAAATAAAAAATAAAAAATAATATATTATATAATAAAAACTAAAATATATATGAATGTTGAGTATAAAAATAATATATTTCATCAACATACATAATATCTAAGATAGATCATCACCTAAATATATTATTTCAATCAAATAATCAAGATTCAAATGTAAATAATTACTCACCCTATTTGATTTAAAAATTAAATTTCAATAAAATTAATTAGTAAATAATAATTTATTAATTATAAAACATTAAAAAAAATTAATATTCATATTAATGATATTTAATATTTAAAATAAATCAAATAAATCTTATATCTATATAAACTAATTCTTTAATTGAGATTAATGTGAAATGTTAAATATTATTATAATATATTTAAAAAAAATAAAGAAATTATTAATAAAGTATTAAAATTTATGTAAAAAAAAATTAAATAAAATACGCGGACTCCTCGCAATCGTGTCGAGTTAATTCGTTAGACTTTGGACTTTTAACGGACCGAGCTTAAAAGCCCGGATAATAAAGATTCAAGTTTTTACGGGTTTTCGGGCGGGTCGGTTAGTAAGGCCCGTTTTGGCGGCTGTGGTAAAACTGACATTTCCTTCTGAAAACCTAGAAATCCTCCTTCTGTTCTTCGTCACTCCATAAACCCCAATTACTTCTAGGGTTTTCATCTTCCTCGTTACCACAGAAATAATTCTTCAAATTCAAGCAATCGAATTCGAATTCAAACCCCCTGTATTGAGTTGCGGATTCGAAAATGACGCGAGCTTATACTGTGAAGGGGAAAAAGCGAAAGAACAAGGAAGTGTCAGCGAAGTACGACCGTGAAGAAGATGAAGAAGAACAAATCCAACCTAAGAAACCAGCGATTCAGAAAGAGGAACCAACGCCGGTAGTTACAAAAACAGAGGAAAATAGTGAACTTGCAGGTATTCCAATTGCTCCTTCTACTGTAAAAAACAGTGAGGAACCGGGTGTTATTTTCGTTCTCGAAAAAGCTTCTTTGGAAGTCGCTAAAGTTGGAAAGGTATTGGAAATTTTCTAGTCTTTTCATATTGTTTAATCACTTTAGGAATTAGCACTGTTTGAAATTTGGATTGACACCATGGAATTTTACATTGAATTAAGTTAATCACTGTTTTGTCATTGCTTTTTTTACTAGCAAAATCTATAGGCAAGATTGATTACATAGAAAATAGAGGTGTAAAGTTCTGCTTTGTGAAACTATATTATGCTAGGTGGGTGATGTTTTGGGATTCTGAGTAGGGCTTTTCATGGTATGGTTGAGAAAACCAGACTGAACCGAATTTTTTAAAAATAAATTTTAAAACTTGTTTGTAGTATTTTTCATTTTTAATTTAGATTCGGTTTCAGTTTCAGTTCGGTTTACTTGTCATGGGGTTTGGTTCTAAAACTGTTTGTATAATATGGTTCAGTTCACTAACCAAACATAACGGTTTGGTTATTTTAGCTTCAGCTCGCTTCGGTTTGGCGGTTTGGTTCGGTTCACAGTCATCATTCTGAGTAATAATGATTTTGAGTTGTGTTTACAACAGACTTATCAGCTTTTGAACTCGGATGATCATGCTAATTTCCTCCGCAAAAATAACAAGAATCCTGGTGATTACAGGCCTGACATTTGTCATCAGGTTGGTTAAAAAGTGTTTTTATCAATGGCATTCTCACTACTTTCTGTTATTGAGTTTGATGTTTATGCTGCTTTGTTTGGTTGGTTTTGGAATTGTTAGTCCCAAAATGATTTAACTTTACCATGTAATACACTACCCGTTATCGAGATGCTTGAGTCATGAGCCAAATATCTAGTCATGGATGTGAAGAGAGTGTGTTGAGAGTGCAACATTGGATGTGATATGATATAGCTTGAAAAAGTGCTTATAAGTGGGAGGCATCTCCCATCTTACAACCTAGTTTTGTAGGGTTGAGTTAGACTCACACCAATAAAACTCAGTTAGTTTAATTATAACTCTAATTGTGCCTCGCTACTATTTTCCCGATCCATTGTTATCAATTCAGCACTGTATTTTCTGCCATCTCGTTCAAAAGGCTCTACAGTAATCTTTAATTCTAGATAGCGACAAAAACAAAATTAATACATTTTTTTCATAACGAGGGGCATAAATAAAGCATAATTAAGCATAATAATTGTTAAAAAAAATCTCATTTTAGATGATTTTTTTTCAGGCACTTCTATCGATTTTAGATAGCCCGCTAAATAAAGCTGGGAGGTTGAAAGCGGTATACATAAGGACTGAAAAGGGCGTTCTTATAGAGGTTAAGAACTATGTTCGTATTCCAAGAACATTCAAACGGTTTGCTGGTGTCATGTGTAAGTTTTACTTGGCTCTTTGATTTGATTTCTTTTTTGTGTGGCTCTTTGATTTTATTTTTGTGAAGAAAATGAATAATTGCTCATTTGTTGGTCTGCAGTGGAACTGCTTCAAAAATTGAGTATATCTGCTGTTGGCAAGCGTGAGAAACTTCTCCGCACGATAAAAAATCCCATAACCCAGCATTTGCCTCCCAACTCGCGAAAAGCAGGTTTGTTATTGTTGTTCAATGGTTTTGAAAATGATTTCATCCAGTGTTGTCAAGGGGATTGCAGAAAATAGCAATATGTTCAATTTCTGCTATGCTATCATGTTATGGCTCCCCTATAGCTGCTACATGGAAACACTTTATCCCTAATTATGTATGGTGGATCAGTAGCTATTTGTTAATACTATTCTATAGCCTCCTTTTGACAACAATAATTTTGCGAAGGCTGCATGTTTATTTCATTTGGTTAGTTAGGTAGTGAAAATGGATCCGATGTTTATTTCATTCATTTGTTTCTTCCTCTCTATACACTTTTTGTTTCTCTTCTGTCAAATGTATGTAACTTTTTCCTTTGAATGCTAGGTTTATCGTTTAGTTCAGACAAGTTGGTAAACATGAATGACTATTTATCAACAATTCCAAGCGATCAGGACATTGTCTTTGTGGTACTCACAAGCTCAACTTTTAAACTCCTATGCCTGGATATGTTAGTGGATTTTTAACTTTTGTATGATCTAATTGAAGGTAGGAGCAATGGCACATGGGAAAGTTGAGACAGACTACACAGATGATTATATAGCTGGTATGTTAACCTTGCATTGACTTTTCTATAAATTTGTTGTGAAAACTAAGAGCCTCTCCAGTTTATATACCGGTATAAACACTTGTGAGACTATTTGAGAGAACTTATAGAAATAGCTTAGGATATACCTATTAATTGTTTTCAGCTTATTTTCGTAAGCTCTTCAAGATGGCTTATAAAAACAATTTATAACTTGCATAAAAATAACTTGACTTCATTTTATCTTTTATTATGAAAATAGTTTATGCATAATCGTTTGATTGGTCGGTTTATCCAAGTCGTGAATTATGGAAAGGAAAAAGAAACTAGTTTGAGTTTCTTAATTCATTTTGTTTCTTGATTGCAGTTTCTGGTTACCCTTTAAGTGCTGCTTACTGTATTACAAGGATTTGTAATGCTATTGAAGGAAAGTGGAACATATTGTGATTTAGCTTCTCCTATTGATTCTCCTCTATGGACACTATATTTGCTTGAAGAGCGCATTCCGTTAATGTAATGTCGGAGATAGCTAAGTCTTTGTGTCATATAAATCAAGAGAACTTATGTGCTTGAATTTGTAACTTTTTTTTTTGTTGAATTTTTCTAGTTTTAGATTTAGCTGTTTTTTTTTACTTCTTCCTTGTATCAGTTTTTTTGTAACTTCATATTCTATATTATGGTTATGGTCTACATCATAGGAACTCTTGTTCTCTAATTGATACCAATACATTGTGGCCACATTGAATGAGATCTAAGAAAAATTAGAAACAACTCCTTATTGCAAAATGGTAAAAACATGGAATTTTGAAGAATTTTAATGATTCTTTTTGTGATGATGATGATAGAAGAGCTTTGTGATCCTTGATTAAATTGTTTATTCAATCTGAAGAAATTTAATGTTATTTAATTAAGATAACCTGAAGTTTTAAAGAATTTTACACTATTCAATCAGATATTTTGCAATATAAACAACTTTTATGGTTTTCAATCATCTAATATTATTTTTAATATGTTAAAAATAACATCAATTACTTAATTAAATATGTGGATTTGAATTTTTATGTAAAAACATCTATTGTGTTATAATAATTTATTTTACATTTTATGAAGTTTTTATGTGTTGTTAATGCATAATATTATTTAAAATAATAAAATGACATGACAAATATCAGTTTTATTTATAAAATATTGAAATGACATGATAAATTTTAATTTTATTTTTAAAATATTGAAATGATAAATTTCAATTTTGTTTTTAAAATATTGAAATGACATGTTAAATGTAAGAGAGTGTTTGTTTTAAGTTTAGAAACAAGATTCTTAAAAAAAAATGAATATATTCATGTTACAAGATTGAAAATGATTATTTTTAAAAATAAAGATTCTAATGAAAAAAAATAACTTTTTATAATTTCTCATATTTCTATGTAAAAGAATGAGATGATTCCAATAAAATTTTATAAGTTTTTTTAAAAAAAATAGATTAAAATCATAATTTTTATAAGAATATCAAAATGTTTGTCAAAATATTTTTTTTTTTAATTTTTTAGAATAAATTTTCTATCTTTAATTTCTTGAATAATTAATTCTTAAAAATAATTTTTGATTCCGTGAAACAAAAGCTTGGAGAATTATCCTGTCAATCAATGAGATTGACAATACATTATTTTTAAATTTTAATATTATTTTAAATTTTATAATATTTTAAAAAAAATTAATCTTTAAAATCCTTAAATTAATAAAAATCTTGCAAAGTCTTATAAATTCACATATTTAAAAATGTATAGAAGAAAAATCGAATAATTTGTAACCGGAGAAGAAGCGGCTAAGGAAATGATAACGAGTTGCGTTGGTGGGGCGCCACCGTCATCTTCGCCGTGTTCTAATTCTCAGCAAAAGTTGCAGCAACGCCAACGACCACCGCAGTCTTCGTCTTCATCTTCGCTTTCGTTTTCACGCTCATTTCCCTCTTTACCAATCTCAACTACCACTCTCTCTCCCATAAACCCTACCAATTTCAACGTGAGTTCCCTCTTCTGCTTCTCCAATTCAGTTTTCAAGCAGAGATTATGTATCTAATAGGTTGAAATTTTACGAGATTCGGTTGATTTTGACCGTTAAAACTCTATGAGTATATCTATGAGAATAGCTCTTTTATGTGAACACCGCCACATGTGATTATGTTTAATTTATTTATTTATTTATTTCAAATTATTACCTGTGTCAGTGTCTCCATAGGTTTTAAGTTTATAGTTGTTTAAAGAGATAAGTTTTAGGAAGAACAAAAAAGATATCGAAATTAACAAACTGGATAGAAACATGGTCTTTGATAGAATGTTATGATGTAATTTGATCTATGTAACCGAGTCCCCTTTAGTAGGATAAGACTTGGTGGTGGTTGTTGTTGTATTGCAAGATTATTTCAATTCTTTGGTTTCTATATGCACCTATGGGAAAGGTTATCCAAACTACCTGTGCAGAAAACAGTTCAAATTCTGAATACTGTTTGCTTCTCTTGTGCTGACTTGAATGAAGAAAAGTAATTCATTTCAACATCTGTAGGGTTCTTTCATTCGAGCTGCTTGGACCCGAAGATCTCGAGGTGAAGCTGAAAAGAAACCCAACAGGAAATCATGGAAGCAGAGAACTGATATGTACATGAGACCGTTTTTATTAGATATTTTCTTTTCAAAGAGATTCGTTCACGCAAAAGTGACGCACCGAGGAACAAGCAAAGTGATATGTGTTGCTACCACAAACGCCAAGGATCTTCGAAACTCTCTCCCATCCTTGATAGACCCTGAAGCTTGTAGAATAATTGGAAAGCTTATTGCAGAGCGATCAAAGGAAGCTGATATATATGCTGTGGCGTACGAACCGAGAAAGAATGAAAGGATTGAAGGTAGAATAGGAATCATCCTTGATACTGTTAAAGAAAACGGAATTCTTTTTGTTTGAGCTCATTCCTATAAACTTATGTTGTTTTAGAAATAGACATCTTGTATGTGTTGTTACAAATTTTATTTAACTGTTATGCATCTTCTGTTGTGTGCATTATATTCCTGTGATTTTAGGTTAAGTTGTTTACACTATGGTGGGTGGGATAGAGATATAGGTTGTTTAAGGTTTGAGAGAAAAAAGGGTTTGTTTGGTGTTGCGTTACTTATGAGTCCCAAAGGACTCAATTATGGTGGGATGGTAAATAAAATAAAACCTCAAATAATTCTAGCATGTATAAATATTTCTTTTCTATGTTGACTTTTCGATTATCAAGGGAAAAAATCGGTAATTTAGAATTTAATGAACATGTAAGTAGCGTTTGTCTAAAAATAGTTTTGGGAAGAGTTCAAACTCAAGTTTAGCCATAGTTCAATAACCACCAGAATTCTATCACTTTGGCAAATTTATTTAAATATCTCAAAATAGTTTGAGATCTTCTTATTAATTAAATCAACTTTATATTTATTTTGAATATATTTAAGAAAAAATTGTATACGTTCAATATAAACTAGTTTATATTGATGTTCAATGAGAGTTTAGCATTTGACGATTTTTATAAGTTTTAAAAATGAGGTTATGTGATTATTTGATAAACTTTTATTTTATGTTAATGCAAAATCAAGTTTATTTCCATTAACTTTGAAGTGTTATATTTATAAAAGGATACGTTTAGGGTGATGTCCTTAGACAATCTAGAAGAAATTGTTAGACGATGTGATCGATTTAGAAGGGGGTTGAATAGATTGTTTAAAAAATTATTTGTGTTTTTTAAAATTGTTTTTCAGAAATATATACGAAAGTTCTCGGAATCTCCAATCGTTTAAACGATCCTCTATTGAAAAGATCGGATATGTGTAACCGTATGGGATAGGATGACAAAGAATCAATACGTTTTACTCAATTGATCAATCACTTAAACATCCTCAATGAGTATGAATTACTTCCAATGAGTTGATTAAGATAAAGCTAAACACAATGAATAATTTGTGGATGAATCAATTTGTCAAACACCTTATGTGCAAAGCACATTAGGTTTGATTTTACTAAATTGTAGCGGTGAGTTTTCTTAGGTATCAATCAAACGGATTGTTACCAATATTGTGAAATGATCTCAACTCACCACAATTTCAGTACAAGCAAATTCGACAATTTAATTTCCACAAATTATAGTAGTCAAGTATGGAAGTAAAGAAAAAGAAAAAGAACACACGATTTATTAAGACAGTTCTCCTTGTCGTTCTCGCGTAGGATACGTCTCCCCCTAATTCTAGAATCTAGAATTGAGATATTTGATATTAAGATGCAAATGTTACAAGAGAAGATATCATTCATAATACAAACAAATCAATATTGCTGATGTAACAGTCTTCTCCCCTTTCTTTGGTTTGAGCCAAACCAAGTTTCAAATTCTTCGAACAAATCTCTGATTACCGCTACTTGATTTGCACGAACTCTTGTTATGCAATACTTTCACTTAGCTGATTTCGATGAAGGAAAATTGCAATAAAAAACGCAGCGGAATATAAAATTTTCCTTTAGAGATCCTTACGAATGAGCATGGTCAGTGATAGAAATATTCACCTCTTGTGGCGATTCAGACCTTTGATGTTGTGATCACGAGCGTTGATGAAGAACAACGCCTCTACTCAGTCCACACGAACAGATCGCTTCCGGTCACAGTGCTAGCTGATCACGAACGGAAACTTTGAGTGAGAGAGAGAATCAAAAACGAAATTGCATCAAGTGAAATTGCTTCATCACAAGGGATCTATTTATAGAATCACTCGTGTGGGCTACAAGCTAAAAGCCCAATTAAGGCTATAAGCTAAAAGCCCAATTAAGCTTATGGACATCATACCTTATGACGTACCATATATCACTTATCCACGTGGTATCTTACCACTTTCCGTATTACACTTAAGTGCACTGTACCTTACGGTGTTCCTTATTTATTCTATCTCTCATCAACCTGTCCTTATGTGTGTGACCCTGTAGGTTTTCACGACGTTGGGAATTATATTAAATCACACATTTAAATATAATAAACAGTGAGCGGTATCTAGCAACACATCACTGTTACCCAAGTCACGAAAATGTCATGTGATCTGACCAAACCTTTTCCGTGATAATATTTGTGTTGTACAATTACCCTTTTGCCCTCATGTCTATATTGAACACAAGGCATACACTGTGTCACCCTTGTCCAGTTCAATATTGGGCCCTTAGACATTTATCTTGTTATGCAGGATGAGCAAATTCCATCTAGGTCACTCATGTCCCTTAACATGCTTTGTGAAGTACCCATCAACTGTCTTTATAGTCATCCAGTTACGAATGACGTTTGATCAGCAATAAAGTACTTGACTCTACATCTAGGGTCCATAGTGGTTTCAGGTCGAAGGGTGGTATACACCATTATCATCATGAGAATAACTTATGACACTTTGCATAACATTCTATGTAGTATTCTCATAGCGGATCAATCCAGTATAAATATTACTCCTAATATTCATACCTATGTCAAGACTTGATAACTCCTTATCTATGATCCATGAGATGTGATCATCAATCTATCTTCATAATAATCTTAATGCTTTAATGTTATCCCACTTCACATTAAAGCTTGACTACAGATACTTTAAGAATAGTTTCTTATGTTCAATGGGATCTCATGATTAAGTCACACTTAACATTTCATTAAACCAATAAACTATTCTAGGGACTTTATTATTTTGGAAAGCAAACATAATAAAGAAATGCCTTTTATTATTAATAAATAATTCGATACAAGTACCAAAAGTATTGGCCTCTAGGGCTTACACCAACAATCTCCCACTAGCACTAGAGCCAATCAGGCATACCCCTAATACCCATAGATCTAGTATGTCCATCATGCTTCAGCTGCGCAAGAGGCTTTGTTAATGGGTCAGCAACATTGTCAAGTGTAGGTACTCTGCATATTTTCACATCTCCCCAATCAATTATCTCTCGAATGAGATGATAACGCCTAAGTATGTGTTTGGATCGTTGGTGAGATCTAGGCTCCTTAGCTTGTGCGATAGCACCATTGTTATCACAATAGAGATCAATGGGATCCACAATGCTATGGACTATGCCAAGTTCACTAATGAACTTCTTGATCCAAACAACTTCCTTTGCTGCAGTTGAGGCAGCAATATACTCAGCCTGGGTTGTAGAATCAGCAACTGTATCTTGCTTTGAACTTTTCCAGCTCACAGCGCCACCATTTAAACAAAATACATAACCAGATTGCGATCTAAAGTCATCCTTATCTGTCTGGAAGCTAGCATCGGTGTATCCATTACAGCAAGCTCTTCCTGACCTCCATATATCAAGAATGAATCCTTAGTCCTTCTCAAGTACTTAAGGATATTCTTGACAGCTACCCAATGAGCATCACCGGGATTAGACTGGTACCTACTCGTTGCACTTAAAGAATATGAGACATCTGGTCGAGTACATAGCATGGCATACATGATAGATCCTATTGCAGATGCATATGGAATCTTATCCATGCGATCCCTTTCTTCCTTACTTGAAGGGGATTGTGTTTTTGACAGACATATGCCATGTTGCATAGGTATGAATCCTTTCTTGGAATCATGCATATTAAAGCGTCTCAACACTTTTTCTATGTATATACTCTGACTTAGGCCAAGCAGTTTTTGTGACCTATCTCTATAGATCCTGATTCCTAATATATAGGCTGCTTCACCTAGGTCCTTCATTGAAAAGCATTTCCCTAACCAAGTTTTCACTTGTTGCAAGGTAGGGACATCGTTTCCAATGAGTAATATGTCATCTACATATAATACCAAGAATACGATCATGCTCTCACTAACCTTCTTGTAGACACAAGGCTCATCTTCATTCTTGATGAATCCATATTGTTTTACTGTTTCATCAAAACGAAGATTCCAGCTTCTGGAAGCTTGCTTCAATCCATAAATTGATCGCTGTAACTTACATATCTTTTGGGCTTCCTCTGGTATGTCAAATCCTTCAGGTTGTGTCATGTACACATCCTCAAGAATATTCCCATTAAGGAAAGCAGTTTTGACATCCATCTTCCATATTTCATAATCATGATATGCAGCGATAGCAAGTAAAATCCGAACAGATTTAAGCATTGCAACTGGTGAAAAGGTTTCATCATAGTTGTAATCGGTGGATCTGGAACTGACTGTTTTAAAGCTGGTTCGCGAAATGTCGCGGAAGCAAGAGTCGCCACCGTCTTTTATTTTCTCCAACTGGAAAGGACAAAAGCACAGAAAAATTCCTTTAAAGAGATTGCTCTCGGTTCGGGAGGTAGGTTATAGAAAGGGAAGGTGTTAGCACCCTTTCTATCCATGGTTATCCATGGGCTCTTAGATACTTGCTCAATGTGTTTTCAAAAATGTTTGCTTTCTTTTCAATGTGGGTTTCAAAAATATTCTTTGAAAAGTTTCAGTTTAACTCGTACGTCAGAGTGTTTGAAAAGTTTGTTTTGAAAGTTTTTGAAAGTGTGTCGGTGTGAAAAGATGTTTTGATTTGTTTGAAATTAGAGCAAGTATCCTTGAGAACCTACCTACCCTAAGGAATTCGTCTGTGTAAATGTCCTTTTAAAGTAGTGCCATCCTACCATTGAGAGGTAGGTAGCACCACCGTTGGAGGTATTCGGGTCGATTCGAGTTTTAGGGACGTGGTGGTCACCAGAGCAACAGTAGGACACCTTAGAAGCTACCCTTATGCCATTGATCCTTTATTTTTCCGGGGCAACCGTTTCGAGGCAACTGGATCGTGTCATGGACATAAGGACTTACTAAAACGTCCTATACTCGACGACCACCTTTCGAAAGGCAACAGTGAGGCGTACCCTAGGGGTGGTGTGTGCGAGTGTGTCATTTTCAGTTTATTGTTTGTCTTGTCATGCATTGGTGATCTAACGATTCGATTTTATTTTTGGGCATTCATTCTTTCATGCATATTTATTAACAGTTATATATTTGCGAGAAAATAAATCTAAACTATTACAACTGGCGCGGGTCCACATCGCCAAAAAAAACCGAACCCGATTTGACTGAAAATAAAGCGAATAAATAAAAGTGCGAGAATTTTAAATTACATGGCTTTGGGGCATATACAGAATTATTTAAACAATATAAAATAAATGCGCGAAATAAAGAGATTAAACAAAATTAGGGCGTTGGACCCTTTTACAAACAATTAAAATTAATCAAGGAATCTAAATTAAAATTAAATGAAGAATAGTATTTTTGTGTTTTTTAGATTTAAAAGAAAAAAGACAAATTAATTAAAATTTTAATGCTAAACCCTAGTTCTAATGTTTTTTAAGTTATTAAGAAAAAGATTTAATTTCTAACCTAATTTAATTCTAAATTAATTTATGTACAATTTTAAATTTATGAAAATAAATAAATAATATTATTATTCTGAAAAAAGGAAAATTAAAAAAAGAAAATAAAAAGTTATTAAACCTAAACTCTATTTTTTTGGATTTTAGTTATTAAAAGAATTAAAGTCTAACCTAAAATGCAACCCTAGTTTAATTATGAAAAACACTAATACTATGGCAAAAAACAAGGAAAGCTAAAAGGAAAAAGTCATTAACCTAATTCTATGTTTTTGTTTTGATTTTTATTAAAAAGAGATTAAAATTGAATACCTAATTAAAACTAAATATTTACATATATTTATTTAGAAAATAATCATAATAAAATAAATATCATATTTTTTTATATTTTTCTGATTTTTTGTGATGTTTTTGTATTTTGTTAAAAAAATAATTAATTAAATAAATAGCAAAAAGAAATAAAAGGAAAAAATTAAAGAAAGAATAAAAATAAAAATGATAAAGCAAACCAGGGGGGTGTGGATTTGAATTTGGAGGTGTAGGCCTGGTGATTTTGGCCCATTTGCATTGTGAATCATTGACTTTTCTGGATCATGTGCCAACGTGTTGACTTGATGTATGGTGCACTCTTCATCTTGGCCATGGATCTGATGCTCTCTGTACGCGTGGAGGTTGGATGAGGATGGAACATGGTGGACGTCACTATGAACGCTGCATGTGAATTCAAGTTGAAAAACAATATGAAATTGTGTAGACCTGGGACTTGAACCCAGGTCATGAAGGTCAATAGCGTATATCCCTGCCAGCTGAGCTAACACGCGTTAGTTACTATATTATAGTGCATAAAAAACAAAAGGAAAAACTAAACGCATTAATAATTGGGCGCGCAGAATTTAAAACATCCAACCATTGCATGCCAGCACATCATCGTCCTCGTTCCCCTTTTTTTTCTGAAACACACAAGCAATAAGCAACGGTTTTAACCCGTTGCTATAGAAGGCCTTTTAGAAAATAGCGAATAGGATCCTGCTTGACATAAATTGTTCGCGAGGCATGCTTCTTGTTCATTGGAACATGCTGGTTTTAATGGCGGTAGTCTTGAGCTTTGATTTTGCCTATTTTTGAAAGCCCTAAATTAAAAAGCTGGAAACCCTAACATTCGAAAATGGTGAAATCTCATATGATCAACAAAAATGAAATTAAACATCATGAATAGCTTGGAAACATCACATGGAACACGAATATCCAATTGAAATGCAATGAAGATGCTTAGAATTAAGAATACGATTTCAAAAAAAGTTCTGTACAGCTTGAGTTGTAGCTATTGCTTCTGCGTGTTTTGATTGATGTTAGGAGGTGGAATGTGTTTAGAAATGCCTCAGGATGCTAATGGTATATGAATCAAGCCTTGAAAAACTCTCTAGCTTTGAAATCAGATTTGCATTTTATGTCCAAATTTTCAAAGTTCCAATCCACTTTTGAGCGAGACTTTTGCTGTGTTCTAGTTAGGGTTGGACTCAGTGCATCTCATGGAAGGGAATTGGTTTGTTAACTCACCTTAATTCATGCTTGTTAGAGAATTGGTCTTAGGGTTTCTTCCATTAACCATTTTTCCTACTTTTTAGCCAAAACCTAGACCTAGTGTGCAAATGAACCTTAGCCTGATTTTTGAGTTGGTTCATGATACATAGAAATTGTCCAAGTTCATATGACACTATTTCATTGATTTTTAAATTTTATTTGAATTTTCAAAGAATTAAAATGAATTAAATCATCAAAAATTAAATAAAATAAAAAAGTCAATATTTGGTCTTGAAATTAACCATGGGACACGTGTGTGGCATGACAAGGATGAACCAAGTGGAAAAAAGTGGGCCCTTTTGTCAAAAATTGGATTTTCAAGGATAGTTGACTTTTGCCATTTCACAAAAATTTCCCAACTTCTACAAGGCATAACTTGCTCAATTTTTAAGCTTTTCACATGTTCTTGGACATTTTGGAAAGGTCTTTGAGTCCTTTAACCAATGCCTTTGGTCCCATGTCATTTTGATTTACCAATCTCAAGTTATGGCCTTTGACTTAAAGTCCCTTTTTGTTGACTTTTGAAAATGACCTATAATGTTGAAATTGATAACTTTTTGTGAGAGCATTTCTTGGACTTGAAGTATGAAGATGAGTTGTAGGAAATGTCTTTCTCTTCAAAATGAGCTTTGGATGGAATTTTTCTGATAATCCATGTGAAAGTTATGCCCTGGTCAATTTCAGTTGACTTTTTCAGCTGTCCAAATATAGCAACTTTTGCATCTTTGATGATTTCTGAGCCAAATTTTGAGAATCATGATCAAGCATTGATCAAATGATGTTTGTGGCTTCAAAATGATATGTTGACCAAAAATTTGAACTTTTGACTGCCAAATGACCATTTTGCCCCTACAGTTGACTGTAGTGCAATTTAGGGTTTTGACTGTGCAATCTTGAGCTGAATGCCTTGAAACTTGATATGAGGATGTTTGACCATGTTTGTAAGCATATGAGACTTGATTGGGCCTTTGAACACTTCCTTTTCTTGATCAGACTCAAAACCCTAATTTTGACTGTATGGGAGACTGTTGCACTGCACAACCCTTGGGGAATTTTGTAGCTTGGCTTGGCAATTTCTTGAGGAATATGGGAGGGCAAATTTTGGGGTATAACAGTTGCCCCTGTTCAATATTCTTAGACCTGAGGATGCAGATTGGCTGACGTGCCTTTCGTAATCCGAGGGTAAAAGATGATTGGACACTAGAGTGCCCGGAAATTTGCGCTCACATGTTAGCAATGATAGGGGAATGGGCTTATAGATGCCATCTGGATGTTTGATTGCATAAGAGATTCCTTGGCGAGAACCTGCATACCTGCAAAACAGAAAATGAGTACCTGACACGTTGCAGGAGCTGATTTTTAGATGCTTAGTATAAATGTGTCCTGACTGGTTATAGGAGCTGAGTCTGGAGCTTCAAACGGCGATGAAAGAACCAGGGATGATTACTTCCTTAGTATGAATGGTAAGAGAGCCTTGGGTGACTTTAACTTCAACAACGCTTGTTGAGAAAAATCTGGGGTGTCTTCTACTGGGATAAGAATCAGGGAGATCTTAGAGTCGATCTGACTGAACCAGAGAGGCCTTTGACTGGGTAAGAATTAGGAAAATCTTGGGACGATTTAACTGAACCGGTCTAGGTCTTGAAATGTCTTCAAAGGGATAAGCATCAGGAAAATCTTGGGACGATTTAACTGAACCAGAGAAGGCCTTTGACTGAACCAGTCTAGGTCTTGAAATGTCTTCAAAGGGATAAGCATCAGGAAAATCTTGGGACGATTTAACTGAACCAGAGAAGGCCTTTGACTGAACCAGTCTAGGTCTTGAAATGTCTTCAAAGGGATAAGCATCAGGAAAATCTTGGGACGATTTAACTGAACCAGAGAAGGCCTTTGACTGAACCAGTCTAGGTCTTGAAATGTCTTCAAAGGGATAAGCATCAGGAAAATCTTGGGACGATTTAACTGAACCAGAGAAGGCCTTTGACTGAACCAGTCTAGGTCTTGAAATGTCTTCAAAGGGATAAGCATCAGGAAAATCTTGGGACGATTTAACTGAACCAGAGAAGGCCTTTGACTGAACCAGTCTAGGTCTTGAAATGTCTTCAAAGGGATAAGCATCAGGAAAATCTTGGGACGATTTAACTGAACCAGAGAAGGCCTTTGACTGAACCAGTCTAGGTCTTGAAATGTCTTCAAAGGGATAAGCATCAGGAAAATCTTGGGACGATTTAACTGAACCAGAGAAGGCCTTTGACTGAACCAGTCTAGGTCTTGAAATGTCTTCAAAGGGATAAGCATCAGGAAAATCTTGGGATGATTTAACTGAACCAGAGAAGGCCTTTGACTGAACCAGTCTAGGTCTTGAAATGTCTTCAAAGGGATAAGCATCAGGAAAATCTTGGGACGATTTAACTGAACCAGAGAAGGCCTTTGACTGAACCAGTCTAGGTCTTGAAATGTCTTCAAAGGGATAAGCATCAGGAAAATCTTGGGATGATTTAACTGAACCAGAGAAGGCCTTTGACTGAACCAGTCTAGGTCTTGAAATGTCTTCAAAGGGATAAGCATCAGGAAAATCTTGGGATGATTTAACTGAACCAGAGAAGGCCTTTGACTGAACCAGTCTAGGTCTTGAAATGTCTTCAAAGGGATAAGCATCAGGAAAATCTTGGGACGATTTAACTGAACCAGAGAAGGCCTTTGACTGAACCAGTCTAGGTCTTGAAATGTCTTCAAAGGGATAAGCATCAGGAAAATCTTGGGACGATTTAACTGAACCAGAGAAGGCCTTTGACTGAACCAGTCTAGGTCTTGAAATGTCTTCAAAGGGATAAGCATCAGGAAAATCTTGGGACGATTTAACTGAACCAGAGAAGGCCTTTGACTGAACCAGTCTAGGTCTTGAAATGTCTTCAAAGGGATAAGCATCAGGAAAATCTTGGGACGATTTAACTGAACCAGAGAAGGCCTTTGACTGAACCAGTCTAGGTCTTGAAATGTCTTCAAAGGGATAAGCATCAGGAAAATCTTGGGATGATTTAACTGAACCAGAGAAGGCCTTTGACTGAACCAGTCTAGGTCTTGAAATGTCTTCAAAGGGATAAGCATCAGGAAAATCTTGGGACGATTTAACTGAACCAGAGAAGGCCTTTGACTGAACCAGTCTAGGTCTTGAAATGTCTTCAAAGGGATAAGCATCAGGAAAATCTTGGGACGATTTAACTGAACCAGAGAAGGCCTTTGACTGAACCAGTCTAGGTCTTGAAATGTAGCTTGAGAACTTAACTGGATCTTCCCTGAAAGGTAAAAGTCAGTCATATGCAATGCATGATATGGATCAAGCAATGATGTTCTCAACATAGATGAGATTTGTATGATGCAGTGCGTTATGCAGGCTATAATGATGTACGTGATGTTTTATGTATGCTTTCGTCTAGGAACGTAAACTCTTTGACGGGTGCCAGGAAGTCCTATCCCGGGCTGATGTTTGAAGAATAGATTTCCCTTCCGCTGGGGATGATAGTGGCAAGGATACCGGTAGGAGAAGATGACTCCGTTGCGGAATAAACTTGGCGAATGGAAGATTCTGCGGGGAGAAAAGATACTCTAACGATCATGCTGGAAAGCAAGACTCTGTGGGAAGAGTGATGCCTTGCTGAATGTTGATAGCAACTCTGTTGGGGATACCGTTGTTGTATTGGAAGTGTGAATTGACTTCGCTGGGGATAGGAAAGAACTATGTTGACGATGACCTTCCCGTGGCTTTTGGCTGAGGATAACCCAGTTATATCCTGTTAAGGAAATAACTCTTTGAATAAAGCCGGACGGCGCGTTCGTGCTCTGCGAGGGGATAAGCTTCCAGAATCTACTGGGGATAAGCTTACTGCTTGGAGAGATGAATTCCAATTTTCCTGGGGAAACTGGACTCTCCTGGGGAAATCTTGAACTGTAATTTCTGTAAGTTGAAAGAGGGAACCTATGTAGGGTTGTCTGGTGATGAGCTCGTGTAAAACCGCATCTTGGGAAGAAGGACACTGGTGTAGGGTTATTGATGACGAGTTTGTGTAAAACTGCATCTTGGAGGAAGGAGACCTGTGTAAGGTTTACTGATGACGAGTCCGTGTAAAACTACGTTTAGAGCTTGAGAAGGGAACCTGTGTGGGGTTATTTTGACGATGAGCCCGTGTAAAACTGCCTCTTTGAAGAGGTAAAACCTGGGTAGGGTTTCTGATGACGAGTCCGTGTAGAACTGCATCTTTGGGGAGAGAGAACCTGTGTAAGGTTTCTTCAGGATAAGTTCGTGTAAAACTTCTTGATGAACCTGGGTAGGGTTATCTTGAGATAAGTCCGTGTAAGACTTCTGGAGGAACCGGGGTGAGGTTACTTCAGGATAAGTTCGTGTAAAACTCTTTGATGAACCGGGGTAAGGTCATAAGTCCGTGTAAGACTTTTGGAGGAACCGGGGTAAGGTTACTTCGGGATAAGTTCGTGTAAAACTTCTTGGTGAACCGGGGTAAGGTCATAAGTCCGTGTAAGACTTCTGGAGGAACCGGGGTAAGGTTACTTCGGGATAAGTTCGTGTAAAACTTCTTGGTGAACCGGGGTAAGGTTATCTTGAGATAAGTCCGTGTGAGACTTTATGGAGGAACCGGGGTAAGGTTACTTCGGGATAAGTTCGTGTAAAACTTCTTGATGAACCTGGGTAGGGTTATCTTTGAGGTAAGTCCGTGTGAGACTTTATTTGATAATTGTGAAGGAACCGGTGTAGGGTCGCCTATGGATGAGTCTGTGTAAGACTTTGTCTGAAAGTTGAGAAGGAACCGGTGTAGGGTTGCTTGATTAAGTGGATGATTGTCCTGTTTGGTTTCGGATGTTAGCCCATGATCTGGAATTTGTAAAGGTAGATGGTAATCATCTTTATATTGACATTTCCTTTGTACTTTGGTGGACAGAGCAATTGGATTGCTTGGACAACTCATCATTGCCCCTGTTTCTGAGGTGGGAGAGGAAGACATGTGAGGTGCTGATAGCTTGTTGATGGACAGACCTTCTTCTAGTAGACAGGTGACGAGGTGACAGGACATAGTCGTGCGCTCTGATCCCTAACTTTTGCCTGGACCGCCCTTTCGGGTTTTTTTGTCCACCGGGGTACCCATTTTTGCCCAAGCCGCCTTTCCAGGTTTTCGACTTGCCGGGTGTACAGATTTTTTTCATTTCATCCCTTCATTTTGCCCGAACCCTTTTGGTTCGCCGGGAAGCCTTTAGGTATGTCAGCCTAGCGGGTCTTTGATTATGCGCAGTATTTTTTCGACTATGTCCGTGTCCTCAGGATGTAGGGAATTGCCCCTGTTAGAATTGTTTTGTCATGCCCCCAGAAGATCTTCGTTTGATCGTCCAATGCCCCAGGTGACTTAGACGGAGATTTGCCCCAGGCTGGTGGCGTCGCCATATTGTCAGAAGGTGTCTGATCGTGCAAGATTCGTTGCTGGATTGCCCCAAGTGACTCAGGCAGAGATTTGCCCCAGGCTTTTTGGCCTTTTGAGAGATTCTCTGGATCTTGACTTAACTGCCCCAGATGGTAGACCATGATCGTGCCGTGCCCCTTGGTTGGAGATACTCTTGTTCATTAGACTTTCGTCATGCGACTTTCTATGCTGTTCAAACAAAAAGTCATATGCAAACGAAGTTATGTTAAAAATGCAAAGCTTATGTCTGTCTTGAATATTTTGAAAATGCGTTCTTTTCATAAAACAAGTGAATGTTTGTAAAACGTGATGTCAACTCCGTATTTACCGTAGGCCTTAAGGAGTCAGGATACCTTTCGTAACAGTATGCTTTCGAACTAACCCATACTTCAGCTAGGACTTTTTAAGGGTTATAATGTGGCCTGGTTCATGGTTTTAGGAAACAAAGGATAAAGGCTCAAATTATTTGTACCCACCCACTCTTCGTGATGTTCTCCAAACCTAAACTCAGTTGATCCTACGTTAGACCTTGTTTGAGTCTTTGCTTTGATATACCAGCGGTGGTTCGAATGTTGACAATTTATTTCAAATAGGCAGTCATCTTTGTTTTTGTTGAGGGTTTGTATGACCTCTTTCTCGTCTGATTTTTGTTATCCCTTTCTTCCTTTTTTTTTTTTGAACTGTTTCCTTTTTTGGAATTACAGTCAGCGGGATGCCCCAGTTTTGTAAGTCTCCTTCATAGGTTTTGACTTATTGGGTTCTTATTTTTGAGATATGATGACTGCCTTTTGTTATTGATTATTCGGAACCATCACTGTCTTTTGTTTTTGAAAAACTCATTTAGTGACATTCATTGTGCACTTGGATCGACTGAGAGAACTACCCTGCCCCAGGTTATGATTAAGGGTTTTGATTTTCGAAAATACAAACTCCTACTCCTTTGGCTCTGATGGGTTGACGAGGGATTACCTTCCTTATTACTCCAGTGTTTAGGGATTGAAACTGTGCCTGTACCTCATCAGCGGGGTCTGTTCAAAAGCATACTGTAGATTATGGTATCATTTTCGTCATCCTCCCTCAAGAGGCTTAGAATTATTGATTGAAAGAGTTGACATCAGAACAAATATGAAAATAATTTGCGTATAGTGAATACGAATATATTGATTCAAAATAGACATAAGCGATGCATTAATGAAATAACAATGTTTTAACAATGAGTAAATGTTTGAACAAAAGAAAATTGCAACTTGAACATTCGAATGAACAAAAATTTCTAGTCTCAGGGCTTGTCACTTCAAATGGTGAGCCTTGGAGGGATGGTAGAAAAATTCAGCCTGACCATCTTGTGTGAATTCCAGTGCTCCTTCATCAATCAGGTCCTGGATCTTGTTTTTCAAAGCCCAACACTCGTTTGCATTATGTCCTGGACAGGCAGAGTGGTAGGCACACCTTTTATTGGGATCGTAAGCAGGATGTGCTGTGTTGGGGTTCTGGGGATGATCCCTTAATGTGATCAGGTTCAATCTTAACAGGCGTTGTAAAGCTTGAAACGGCGACATATTGAGCGGGGTGAACTGCCTCCTGGGCTTGTCTGTCTGAAGTTGGTGAAATTGCTGCTGAATTGGTGATACTGGAGCCATATGAGGAGCTTTCTCCTTGCCTCTTTGTCTCAAAGGTGGTTGAACGATGATTGGCTTTTTACCCTTAGATGTTTGCCCCAGTTGGTTACCCTGAAGCAGTTTGTTGACGAGAACCCCGAGCTCATCTTGTCTTTGAGTTAAACCCTGAATGGCGTTCCTCTGCTCCAGCATTTGGGCTTTCATAGCATCCATCTCAGCTTGTAGGTGTTTCAGCCTTTCATCCTCAGCACTATTCCTAGCAAAAGTCTCCATGAGAAGTGTCCTTAGCTCCTCCTGCCCCTTGGATAGATTCAGGAGGATTTCCTCGAACCGAGTCCCTTGAGCAAGAAGGTCCTGGTTATCTTGTTGGGAAGCCATTGCTGAAATAAACAGCGGAGATGATAAGTGACTTGTCCAAAGGGTACCTGTTATGCAATGATATGTATGATATGCATGTAATGTTTTCAAGGATCTCGCGGGGTAAACAAGAAAATTTGTTAGCATTGGAATTTAGAGCTTGATTGAAGGACATCCATGTTATTGAGAACTCTTCTTCAAGAGTCAAAGGCTCACCATATCAAGTGGGTCATAGCTCCTGACTTTAGTCATCGTGTCTGGTTTTGATTTCCAAACAACCTTGGTTAAGGAACCTTCTTCAGGAGTCAGAGCTCACCATATCGAGTGGGTCATAGCCTCTGACAACATTGGCTAGAGGAAAATAAATCCTCTTTGCCCCTTGCTAGATGTTTGATTTATATGACCTGCATCACAAGCCCTTGAGATCCTTGAAATGGGTTAGGATGTATGCAATGGTATGATGTCATGATATGCATGGGGTAATGTAAGTAACCCTGTTATGAGTCCTAATTAAGGACTGCAAAAACCTGCAAGAAACTTAGGATACCCTGTTATGATTCCTAATTAAGGACTACAAGCACAACCTGCAAGAGACAAATGTCAGGTAATAAGCATGCAAGTAGTTCAAGTAGGAAGGCACACAAGTCACACAAGAGAAGCCCTTAAAGTTTAGGCCAGCATGGAATCTGGGTAGTACCCTCTTGAAGTTGGTGGGTTCAACCTGTCCTAATCAAAGTAACCGGGTTCTAAGGTTCCCAATATCACGGGATTGCTTTCATTGTTCATCGTTTCGATTTAGCCACTGAACTGGCGACCGAAATATTCCAGGAAAGCAACCCTCAATTGAGTGTAGTATCGAGTATCAACCAACCTCGGACTGCACCAAAGTCAGTTATCTCACTACCCTAAAGAGGCCAAGATAGTTCAATTAAGGCTCCTAAGGTCTGTTGATGCTTCATGACACCACATGGAGGAGGCTCCTAAGGTCTGTTGATGCTTCATGACACCACATGGAGGCCCCGTACTCTCCTTGACTGAACTCAAGGGTTACCGGTACACACCAAAGTGCCACATCAACGTAGCAGACTGTTTCAACCATGTCGGTATACCCCGCACAGTTCCCTCACAGCCTTGTTGCTACTTTCTAAAAGGGTATCCCCCAGATCCGGGTTAGGATCTATAGAACTCCCAAGACAGTCCCACAATTTAAAGCAAACAAAGCAATACAATTGAAAACACAGTGATCTTAGTCCTAAGGTACACCTCACTTTAAGTTTATCCCCAGCAGAGTCGCCAGTTCTGTAATCGGTGGATCTGGAACTGACTGTTTTAAAGCTGGTTCGCGAAATGTCGCGGAAGCAAGAGTCGCCACCGTCTTTTATTTTCTCCAACTGGAAAGGACAAAAGCACAGAAAAATTCCTTTAAAGAGATTGCTCTCGGTTCGGGAGGTAGGTTATAGAAAGGGAAGGTGTTAGCACCCTTTCTATCCATGGTTATCCATGGGCTCTTAGATACTTGCTCAATGTGTTTTCAAAAATGTTTGCTTTCTTTTCAATGTGGGTTTCAAAAATATTCTTTGAAAAGTTTCAGTTTAACTCGTACGTCAGAGTGTTTGAAAAGTTTGTTTTGAAAGTTTTTGAAAGTGTGTCGGTGTGAAAAGATGTTTTGATTTGTTTGAAATTAGAGCAAGTATCCTTGAGAACCTACCTACCCTAAGGAATTCGTCTGTGTAAATGTCCTTTTAAAGTAGTGCCATCCTACCATTGAGAGGTAGGTAGCACCACCGTTGGAGGTATTCGGGTCGATTCGAGTTTTAGGGACGTGGTGGTCACCAGAGCAACAGTAGGACACCTTAGAAGCTACCCTTATGCCATTGATCCTTTATTTTTCCGGGGCAACCGTTTCGAGGCAACTGGATCGTGTCATGGACATAAGGACTTACTAAAACGTCCTATACTCGACGACCACCTTTCGAAAGGCAACAGTGAGGCGTACCCTAGGGGTGGTGTGTGCGAGTGTGTCATTTTCAGTTTATTGTTTGTCTTGTCATGCATTGGTGATCTAACGATTCGATTTTATTTTTGGGCATTCATTCTTTCATGCATATTTATTAACAGTTATATATTTGCGAGAAAATAAATCTAAACTATTACAACTGGCGCGGGTCCACATCGCCAAAAAAAACCGAACCCGATTTGACTGAAAATAAAGCGAATAAATAAAAGTGCGAGAATTTTAAATTACATGGCTTTGGGGCATATACAGAATTATTTAAACAATATAAAATAAATGCGCGAAATAAAGAGATTAAACAAAATTAGGGCGTTGGACCCTTTTACAAACAATTAAAATTAATCAAGGAATCTAAATTAAAATTAAATGAAGAATAGTATTTTTGTGTTTTTTAGATTTAAAAGAAAAAAGACAAATTAATTAAAATTTTAATGCTAAACCCTAGTTCTAATGTTTTTTAAGTTATTAAGAAAAAGATTTAATTTCTAACCTAATTTAATTCTAAATTAATTTATGTACAATTTTAAATTTATGAAAATAAATAAATAATATTATTATTCTGAAAAAAGGAAAATTAAAAAAAGAAAATAAAAAGTTATTAAACCTAAACTCTATTTTTTTGGATTTTAGTTATTAAAAGAATTAAAGTCTAACCTAAAATGCAACCCTAGTTTAATTATGAAAAACACTAATACTATGGCAAAAAACAAGGAAAGCTAAAAGGAAAAAGTCATTAACCTAATTCTATGTTTTTGTTTTGATTTTTATTAAAAAGAGATTAAAATTGAATACCTAATTAAAACTAAATATTTACATATATTTATTTAGAAAATAATCATAATAAAATAAATATCATATTTTTTTATATTTTTCTGATTTTTTGTGATGTTTTTGTATTTTGTTAAAAAAATAATTAATTAAATAAATAGCAAAAAGAAATAAAAGGAAAAAATTAAAGAAAGAATAAAAATAAAAATGATAAAGCAAACCAGGGGGGTGTGGATTTGAATTTGGAGGTGTAGGCCTGGTGATTTTGGCCCATTTGCATTGTGAATCATTGACTTTTCTGGATCATGTGCCAACGTGTTGACTTGATGTATGGTGCACTCTTCATCTTGGCCATGGATCTGATGCTCTCTGTACGCGTGGAGGTTGGATGAGGATGGAACATGGTGGACGTCACTATGAACGCTGCATGTGAATTCAAGTTGAAAAACAATATGAAATTGTGTAGACCTGGGACTTGAACCCAGGTCATGAAGGTCAATAGCGTATATCCCTGCCAGCTGAGCTAACACGCGTTAGTTACTATATTATAGTGCATAAAAAACAAAAGGAAAAACTAAACGCATTAATAATTGGGCGCGCAGAATTTAAAACATCCAACCATTGCATGCCAGCACATCATCGTCCTCGTTCCCCTTTTTTTTCTGAAACACACAAGCAATAAGCAACGGTTTTAACCCGTTGCTATAGAAGGCCTTTTAGAAAATAGCGAATAGGATCCTGCTTGACATAAATTGTTCGCGAGGCATGCTTCTTGTTCATTGGAACATGCTGGTTTTAATGGCGGTAGTCTTGAGCTTTGATTTTGCCTATTTTTGAAAGCCCTAAATTAAAAAGCTGGAAACCCTAACATTCGAAAATGGTGAAATCTCATATGATCAACAAAAATGAAATTAAACATCATGAATAGCTTGGAAACATCACATGGAACAAGAATATCCAATTGAAATGCAATGAAGATGCTTAGAATTAAGAATACGATTTCAAAAAAAGTTCTGTACAGCTTGAGTTGTAGCTATTGCTTCTGCGTGTTTTGATTGATGTTAGGAGGTGGAATGTGTTTAGAAATGCCTCAGGATGCTAATGGTATATGAATCAAGCCTTGAAAAACTCTCTAGCTTTGAAATCAGATTTGCATTTTATGTCCAAATTTTCAAAGTTCCAATCCACTTTTGAGCGAGACTTTTGCTGTGTTCTAGTTAGGGTTGGACTCAGTGCATCTCATGGAAGGGAATTGGTTTGTTAACTCACCTTAATTCATGCTTGTTAGAGAATTGGTCTTAGGGTTTCTTCCATTAACCATTTTTCCTACTTTTTAGCCAAAACCTAGACCTAGTGTGCAAATGAACCTTAGCCTGATTTTTGAGTTGGTTCATGATACATAGAAATTGTCCAAGTTCATATGACACTATTTCATTGATTTTTAAATTTTATTTGAATTTTCAAAGAATTAAAATGAATTAAATCATCAAAAATTAAATAAAATAAAAAAGTCAATATTTGGTCTTGAAATTAACCATGGGACACGTGTGTGGCATGACAAGGATGAACCAAGTGGAAAAAAGTGGGCCCTTTTGTCAAAAATTGGATTTTCAAGGATAGTTGACTTTTGCCATTTCACAAAAATTTCCCAACTTCTACAAGGCATAACTTGCTCAATTTTTAAGCTTTTCACATGTTCTTGGACATTTTGGAAAGGTCTTTGAGTCCTTTAACCAATGCCTTTGGTCCCATGTCATTTTGATTTACCAATCTCAAGTTATGGCCTTTGACTTAAAGTCCCTTTTTGTTGACTTTTGAAAATGACCTATAATGTTGAAATTGATAACTTTTTGTGAGAGCATTTCTTGGACTTGAAGTATGAAGATGAGTTGTAGGAAATGTCTTTCTCTTCAAAATGAGCTTTGGATGGAATTTTTCTGATAATCCATGTGAAAGTTATGCCCTGGTCAATTTCAGTTGACTTTTTCAGCTGTCCAAATATAGCAACTTTTGCATCTTTGATGATTTCTGAGCCAAATTTTGAGAATCATGATCAAGCATTGATCAAATGATGTTTGTGGCTTCAAAATGATATGTTGACCAAAAATTTGAACTTTTGACTGCCAAATGACCATTTTGCCCCTACAGTTGACTGTAGTGCAATTTAGGGTTTTGACTGTGCAATCTTGAGCTGAATGCCTTGAAACTTGATATGAGGATGTTTGACCATGTTTGTAAGCATATGAGACTTGATTGGGCCTTTGAACACTTCCTTTTCTTGATCAGACTCAAAACCCTAATTTTGACTGTATGGGAGACTGTTGCACTGCACAACCCTTGGGGAATTTTGTAGCTTGGCTTGGCAATTTCTTGAGGAATATGGGAGGGCAAATTTTGGGGTATAACAATAGTCAACCCCATGAATTTGTTTATAGCCTTTTGCAACCAGTCTTGCCTTATAGGTATGTACCTTACCATCCATGTCAGTCTTCTTTTTGAAGACCCACTTGCATCCTATAGGGTTAACTACTATAGGAGGCTCTACCAAGGTCCAAACCTGGTTTGTGTACATGGAATCCATTTCAGATTTCATGGCTCTCGGACTCAGGACTAGTTATGGCCTCTTGGTAGGTCAGAGGCTCATCTTGATCCATGAGTAATACATCACCCTGATCACTTATGAGATATCCATATCTCTCAGGTTGTTGACGTATCCTGCTTGACCTACGCTGGTCTTATTCTACTTGAGCAGGTTACTCTTCCACAACTACTTGTGTTTCCTGCTCTAATTCCTCCATAGGTGTATCAATGCTTTGCGGTTCTTGAATTTCTTCAAGCTCTATTTTCCTCCCACTGATTCTTTTGGAAATAAAATCCTTTTCCAGAAAAACTCCACTTCGAGCGACAAACACTTTGCCCTCAGAAGGATTGTAGAAGTAATACCCTCTTGTTTCTTTAGGATACCCAACAAATAAGCATTTGTCAGATTTGGGCTCAAGCTTAGTTGAAATTTGTCGTTTCACATAAACTTCGCAACCCCAAATCTTTATGTAAGACATATGTGGTTTCTTACCACTCCATATCTCATATGGTGTCTTCTCAACCTTTTTGGATGGAACTCGGTTAAGTGTGTAAGCTGCAGTCAATAGTGCATGTCCCCAAAAGGAGTTTGGAAGATCGACGTGACTCATCATGGATCAGACCATGTCTAACAAGGTTCGATTTCTTCTCTCATATACACCATTCCATTGTGGTGTTCCGGGAGGAGTAAGTTGGGATAAAATCCCACATTCCTTTAGATGGTCATCAAACTCTAGGCTTAAATATTCACCGCCTCGATCTGATCGAAGAACTTTAATATTCTTACCTAGTTGGTTTTGTACTTCATTCTTCAATTCCTTGAATTTTTCAAAGGTTTCAGATTTGTGTTTCATTAAATACACATAACCATATCTACTGAAATCATCAGTAAATGTGATGAAGTATTGAAAACCTCCTCTGGCTGGTATGTTCAGTGGTCCACATACATCAGTATGTATGAGGGCCAAAAGATCATTAGCCCTTTCATCTTTTCCTGTGAATGGGGACTTTGTCATCTTTCCAATTAAATAAGATCTGCATGTCTCATATGATTCATAATCAAAAGAGTCCAAGAGTCCATCTTTATGGAGTTCGGAAATGCGTTTCTCATTTATGTGGCCTAAGCGACAGTGCCAAAGGTAGCTTGGATTTAACTCATTAGGTTTAATCCGTTTAGTATTAATGTTATAAATTGGAATTTCAAGATCAAGGACATATAGTCCATTGTTCATTTGTGCAGAAGCATAGAATATATCATTCAAATAAATAGAGCAACAATTGTTCTTTATTATAAATGAAAAACCAAACTTGTCCAAACAAGAAACGGAAATAATATCCCTACTAATTGCAGGTACATAATAACAGTTCTCTAACTGAATTATTAAACCACTAGGTAAAGTCAAAACATAAGTTCCTACGGCTAAAGCAGCAACCTTTGCTCCATTTCCAACTCGTAGGTCAACTTCACCTTTTGCCAAATCTCTACTCCTTTTTAGCCCCTGCACATTAGTACAAATGTGAGAACCGCATCCAGTATCTAATACCCATGATGCAGAAGTAGATAAATTAATTTCAATAACAAAAATACCTGAATTTGAAGTCCCTACTCCATTTTTCATATCTTCCAGGTACTTTGGGCAGTTTCTCTTCCAATGTCCGGTCTTACCGCAATGGAAGCAAGTGCCCTCCTTTGCTATGCCTCAACTAGGCTTCAAAGCAGGAACAATAGGTTTTGGCTTGGCAAATTCCTTGCCTTTCCCTTTACCAACCTGCTTGGTAGGCCTCTTGTTCAGCTTCTTTCCATTACTGACCATCAGAATGGACTTCCCTTTTGTCTTCATATTCTGCTCAGCAGTTTTCAACATGCTTAGCAATTCTGGAATACTCTTATCCATGTCATTCATGTTGAAATTCATGACAAACTGATTAAAGCTATTTGGCAACGATTGCAAGATAAAATCAGTTGCAAGTTCCTTTCCAAGCGGAAACCCTAACCTTTCAAGGTTCTCCATATACCCAATCAATTTGAGTACATGGGGACCTACAGGGTTTCCCTCAGATAACTTGCTGTTAAAAAGGGCCTTTGAAACCTGAAACCTCTCATTTCTTGCCTGCTCTTGATAGAGCATTTTCAGATGTCCGATCATATCGAACGCTGACATGTTCTCGTGTTGCTTTTGCAACTCCGAGTTCATAGTAGCTAGCATGAGACAAGCGGCTTCGTTAGCATCATCAAAATGCTTCTTATAAGCTTCTCTTTCTGCCTTAGGTGCCGAACTAGGCGGTTCCTCTTCAGGAACAGGTGTCTCTAAGACATACAGCTTCTTATCGTGCTTGAGGACAATCCTCAGATTTCGGTGCCAATCCAGGAAATTTGTCCCAGACAATTTTTCCTTATCTAGGATTGATTGCAAAATATGGTTGTTTGTTGTCATGGTAATCTACAAAAAAAATATGAAAATATAAGTATCATTAAAACAACATATTTAATTAGGCCTTTAATCAAATATGCTCCCACTATTTTACTCAAACCAAATGACCCTCATCATTTGATTCGGAAAATCCCGTTGGAAGACTTTCTAGTGGGTCGAGATCCACATTTCACTTTGTTCTAAGTCAGCGTTAGGCTGATTACACAAAACTAGGTTATTTAGGTAGGAACTCCTTCCAATTGTATCTCATACAACTCTCGAATATTTTCAGTTGGGTGAATAACTCCTTATTTTAATTCATCATATGAATCATTCCCAACTCTTGCTTCTAAACATGTATAATCTTATTATAATATGTTTAGTTAAGTTTGACCCATTGTTTTAGCAGTTGGATATTACAATTATCCCATCGCACCTTACTAATATAGAACATGCACCTCGCGTAGGCGAAACCTACATTATTCGATACTAGTCTTGATGAGTGCTAAAACTTGGAAAGCATGAACTTAATATTTAACTTGAGGGATTTTGTTATTAGTTTGATCTCACCGGCTTAACATGCAATTCGTCTCTCTCATGCATCAACATACAAACACATGCATCAATATACATAAAAGGATACAGTTATGGCCCCTAGAGCAATTGTTCTCCCAAGCCAATGAGAGAACCTAAGCTAACCTAATAACGATCTAAACTTCTCCAAGCAAGATCTCCAAGGTTATCCTCCTTTGATATTGTATTCTTCTCTTTCTTCATAACATTACATTACATAAAAGAAACTCGTTTTACATACGAGGGAGTGAGATGAGAAAAGAAGTTACATCAAGAATTTTAGAGAGAGGCACGACACGCAGGCCGTATTTTACAATCCCAAAACAAAATAAAGAAAAAAACTAAGGCCATAACTGATCACCACAAGACAATAATAATAAACACACTTTTATTATTAGTTTAAATTTTGTTAATTAAAAAAAGGCAAATTAAATTTCGACGATTGATCACACTACGCAGAGTTAGCCGGGGGTTCCGCTGCCCGGTCAGCGGACGGTGGTTCCGCACAACTCTTGTGCATTCACAACCCTAATTGCATAACTCTGCAACAACATAACCCTTGTGCCGTCATGAACCCTAATGCAACAGTTTCATGTTGTCAAACACATTTCGATTGATAATTCAGTATGATTAATCACATGCCATTGCTTCACTATACTAATGTCGGATTCCGAAGCATATGAACAGTGATCGGTCAAAGGAATAACAATCATCAAGTGTTTGAATGAACGAAACAGAAACAGTATATCCCATATACCATCGTTGCATCAGATTTACTTATATCATATATAAAAGTGATCGATCTTACTTGTGTAACCTATGGACGATCGATGTATCGCTGCTTCACCATACTAATGTCGGATTCCGAAGCATAGTCAACATCAATCATCCAAATCGTACACAACAGATGCCAAATTTAATTACTCGTTTATTATTCAATTCATTCTGGTTTTAATCGAATTAAAACAGAAAATATAGAACATAAACAACTATCAGATCCATGGTTTCGTAAGTGGCTCTGATACCACTGAAGGAAAATTGCGATAAAAAACGCAGCGGAATATAAAATTTTCTTTTAGAGATCCTTATGAATGAGCATGGTTAGTGATAGAAATATTTACCTCTTGTGGCGATTCAGACCTTTGATGTTGTGATCACGAGCGTTGATGAAGAACAACGCCTCTACTCAGTCCACATGAACAGATCGCTTCCGGTCACAGTGCTAGCTGATCACGAACGGAAACTTTGAGTGAGAGAGAGAATCAAAAACGAAATTGCATCAAGTGAAATTGCTTCATCACAAGGGATCTATTTATAGAATCACTCGTGTGGGCTACAAGCTAAAAGCCTAATTAAGGCTATAAGCTAAAAGCCCAATTAAGCTTATGGACATCATACCTTATGACGTACCATATATCACTTATCCACGTGGTACCTTACCACTTTCCATATTACACTTAAGTGCACTGTACCTTACGGTGTTCCTTATTTATTCTATCTCTCATCAACCTGTCCTTATGTGTGTGACCCTGTAGGTTTTCGCGACGTTGGCAATTATATTAAATCACACATTTAAATATAATAAACAGTGAGCGGTATCTAGCAACACATCACTGTTACCCAAGTCACGAAAATGTCATGTGATCTGACCAAACCTTTTCCGTGATAATATTTGTGTTGTACAATTACCCTTTTGCCCTCATGTCTATATTGAACACAAGGCATACACTGTGTCACCCTTGTCCAGTTCAATATTGGGCCCTTAGACATTTATCCTGTTATGCAGGATGAGCAAATTCCATCTAGGTCACTCATGTCCCTTAGCATGCTTTGTGAAGTACCCATCAACCGTCTTTATAATCATCCAATTACGAATGAAGTTTGATCAACAATAAAGTACTTGACTCTACATCTAGGGTCCATAGTGGTTTCAGGTTGAAGGGTGGTATACACCATTATCATCATGAGAATAACTTATGACACTTTGCATAACATTCTATGTAGTATTCTCATAGCGGGTCAATCCAGTATAAATATTACTCCTAATATTCATACCTATGTCAAGACTTGATAACTCCTTATCTATGATCCATGAGATGTGATCATCAATCTATCTTCATAATAATCTTAATGCTTTAATGTTATCCCACTTCACATTAAAGCTTGACTACGGATACTTTAAGAATAGTTTCTTATGTTCAATGGGATCTCATGATTAAGTCACACTTAACATTTCATTAAACCAATAAACCATTCTAGGGACTTTATTATTTTGGAAAGCAAACATAATAAAGAAATGCCTTTTACTATTAATAAATAATTCGATACAAGTACCAAAAGTATTGGCCTCTAGGGCTTACACCAACATTCGATCGCAAGAAATTTGATCCCAAATCTTCCTTCATAATCCTCCGGTTATCACTATTTGATTAAGCAAACCCACAGTTTCTTAATCTTTTCAATCGGCTGAATTCGATGAAGCAAAGAGTTGTGTAAAAACCCCTGCACCAATTGGAATTTTGGAGGAGAAAATCTAAACGATTTTATTCAAGAACAACCCACAATTGCTCAATCCAAATCTGAATTGAATCTTTGATTTGAACGTTATCACCACAACACTTTTCTTGAATCAACAACCATGATTATGTGTAGATGTTAATTTTTTAGAAGAGGGGATGGAGATGATGAGCACTATGTGTATCTTTCACTAGTTCTTGTTAACTTTAAATGATGATATCCAATGAATATATATATATATATATATATATATATATATATATATATATATGTTACCAAATAGTCAAGATCCAAAATCATAGCAGAAAAATAGTTGAAAGCAGCAAGCGGTCGACTTAAGCAGTAAGGGGGGTCGGCGCGACACAACCCGCAGGTGGAGGAAAACCATTTTGAAGTATAGTGCGTCAACCGCTATAGGGCTTGCATCAGCACAATATTTGAATACTGTGATTCCCAGATTGAGTCAATTGGAAGGGTCGACGCGACACATCGTGAGCTTGGTTGAGAATGATGAGTCGACCGTACATATTTTTAAGTCGACGTAAACAGTGAATTTTCCCAAAAATGAATGTTTCTAGAGATCTTCATTCCAATCATTCCACAACAAGATTGTTCATAGAACCAACCCAAATGAAGAGTGAGTAATAATCGTTTTGACATCATTAAAACACATATAGAGGGACCTTGCCCTCACATACTCCCCATTTTTGATGATGGCAAAACTTTGAATTTATGCTCAATGCATCCTGCTGTACCCCAAAATTTGCCCTCCCATATTCTTCAAGGTTTGTCAAGGATCATCTTCGAATTGTTCAAGATTTCTCAAGAGTTGTACAGTTCAAACCACCTCCTAAGACAGCTGAAATTAGGGTTTTGGTTCTTTCAAGGAATTTGGGGTTTTCAATGGTTCAATCAATTCTCACGTGCCTATATACATTCTCAAGCATCTACATGTCAAGTTTCAAGACTCACAATGCCAATTTGCACAGTCAAAAGCTCCATTTGACCTACAGTTAACTGCAAGGGCAAAATGGTCATTTTGCAGTCAAAAGTCATAATTTTTGGTCAACATCTTATTTTGAGTCCACAATCATCATTTGATCAAGTCTTGATCATGATTCCACAAGGATGGCTCAAAAATCATCAAGGATACAAAAGTTACTATTTTTGGACAGCAGAAAAGTCAACTATATCTTGACCAGGGAATAACTTTTTCATGGTTCATCAGAAAAATCCCATCCAATGCTCATTTTGAAGGGGATGCAATTTCCTACAATCCATATTCACACTCTAAGTCCAAGAAATGCTCTCACAAAAAGTTATCAATTTCTACATTATAGGTCAAATTCAAAAGTCAACAAAAATGCACTTTGAGTCCAAGGCCATAACTTGAGATTGGTAAATCCAAATGACACGGGACCAAAGGCATTGGTTAGAGAACTTCAAGACCTTTCCAAAATGTCCAAGAACATGTTGATATGATCAAAATTGAGCAAGATATGCATTGGAGAAGTTAGGAAATTTTCATGAATTTGCAAAAGTCAACTTTGCTCAAAATACCTTATTTTTGCTAATGGGTCTCAAATCTCTTCTTGAAACTTCATCCATGGACTATGCACGACCCATCAAGCTTAATTGAATTTATTTTCTTATTTTTTATTAATTAATTGGATTTTTAATTGATATTAATTCATTTAATCAATTTAAATTGTAGGAAAATACAAAGATTTGGTTTTTCAATCTTTTTGTGAAGCAAATATGGTCAAGATATGCTGGCAATTTCGTGCACCAAATCAAAGACGCAAAATCTCCAAAATTGGCAACTTTGTTCAATCATGAAAATGCAAAAAGATTTGATTTTCAATCAAAGATCAAATCATCAATTCAATGGATTTTTGTTCAAGATCTTGACCTAATTCCATTCCTCTATATATATGCAAGCAAACCCTAATGCCATACACGTGAGAGAAGCTGCAGAAAAGCCATAGCATATTGAAAAATTTCTAAGAAAACTCAAAACTGACTTTGGCATTCTAGAACGATTCAAAGGTTTTTATTGATTCTAATCCACTGCAGGAGGTTCCCAGAACGTGTGGCAATCAAATTCAGGCCTTAAAGCTCAAAGTATCACCATATACAGAGTCACGGTTTGCAACTTTTATTCACAATCGTATATCGTGATTCATGCATCTTTAATATGTTTTCATGATTGTTTTGTGTTGCTAGGGACTGTACAAAGCTAATGGTATAACTTAATTGAACTGAAACGCCATAAATCCAAAGATGCCATAGTTGAATTTTTAGGGTTCATAAGCTTTGAGTTGAGGATTCCTAAGCCAGGAAAAATTGAGACCACTAAGGCACATGGTTGGAATCCTGAGAACCAGACGAATCCAAATCAACCATCGCGAAATATTTATATATACTGCATCTCTATTCTCTATTTTTCGTCACCATGTTTAGTGGGGGTTAAAAACCCCCGCTATCTAATGTTTGTTTTTTGCAGAATGAAGGAAGACGATGATGATGTGTTGATACATCATTGGACCATTTGAATAAATACGTGCGTTTTTCTTTTGTACAATATATTGTTTGGTTTATCTATATATTAATTGCCTGTTATTTTACTAATGACTAAAGCGTGATGGTGGAGTGGTTAAGGCATTGGCTTGGAATCATTGGGACCTGGGTTCGAATCCCAGGTCCCCCAAAAATCTTGTTATTATTTTCTTGTGTGTATTCACATGCAACTTCCCAGGTGATGTCCATCATGTACCTCAAACATCCAGGCGCCAAGTGGCCACAAACTCAAATCCAGTGGTCATGAGTGGAAGACTACCATGCTCCCTGGTCAATGCACGTGTGGGCAATCCAAAAAAGTCAAAGAGGCTGAAAACAATTGGGCTTCAGAATTGCTTTCTCACCTCCTAACCTGGCCCATCACCCCCTGGTTTCATTATTTCTTTTCTCTTTTTATATTTTCCATTTAATTATTTTACTATTAATTATTATTATTATTATTATTACTTAATTAACTCAATTAATTTTTTCATGTTAAAATCAGAAAACTAAAAATGATATTTTTATTTATTTATTATTATTATTTAAATTAATTTCACCCTTAATTAGTTATTTTTGTAAATAAATGCTAACACAATTAATTTAGTTCTTTAATTAGGTTAACTTTAATTATTTTCATAATAAATAAAATCCATGTAGAATTAGGGTTTTTACTAACTTTTGACTATTTTTTGTTTACTTCCTTAAAAACATAAAAACTCAAAAATATTTCTTTTTATTAATTAATTAGTTTTAGGTAATTTAATTTAATGCAAAATAACCAAAAACTTCTTTCTTTCTCAAAAAGGGTCAAAACCCTAAGAACTTCTACGATTCAATTTTGTCCGCGCATATTATTTTTGATCATAATTATGTAATTGCTCCGAGGATGTAATAGCTTTAATTAGGACTTTTTATCGCTTTCATTTAATTTCTCGCAATTTACTTTTCAAGGGTTTGTTTTTGGCGATGTAAATACCTGACGCCTTGTAATAGCTTAGTTTACTTTCCGCAATATTTAACTGCTAGATGTATGTTAACTAGGCTATGTATGACAAGACTTATCTCTGAAAATAAAATCAACTCGTAGCTCACCATAACATGTGCAAAGATAATTTAAGTTGAATCCTGACACACTCGCATATGCCACTCCTAGGGTACGCCTCACTTGGTTGCCTCGACGTGGTCATTGAGTATAGGGTGTTTTAGAGGTTGCCCTCCTGTCTAAAGATCCAAGTTGCCTCGAAACGGTTGCCTCGGATAAAATGATCTAAGACATTAGGGTTACCGCTAAGGCGTCCTACTATTGCTTTGGTGACCACATGTCCCTATAATCGAATTGACCCGAAAACTCCAACGACGGTGCTACCTACTTCTCAATAGTGGGATAGTACTGTCTAAAGGACATTTACACAGCTTAATTTCTTTGAGTAGGTAGAGGTTCTCAGGTACTTGCTCTTTCAAAACAAAACAACTTTTCACACTTACACTTTTCTGACAAAAGTTTTCAATAAACACTTCATACACTCTTGAGGACTGATACAAGAGTTAAATCAAAGTTTTTCAAACAAACTTTTTTCAAAACCCACAAACACAAGAAAAGCAAACATTTTTGAAAACATAGTGAGCAAATACCTAACAGCCCGTGGATAACCACGGATAGAAAGGGTGCTAACACCTTCCCTTTCTATAATCTACCTCCCGAACCGAGAAACATCTCGAAAAGGAATTTTGCTGTGCTTTTGTCCTTTCCTTGTTAGAGAAAATAAAAGACGGTGGCGACTCTTGCTTACCGCGACATTTCACGAACCAGCACTTCAAAACAGTCAGTTCTATTTCCACCGATCACAGAACTGGCGACTCTGCCGGGGACTTTATAAGTGAGGTGTACCTTAGGGTAAGATCACTTATGTTTTCAATTGTATGCCTTGTATGCTTTAATTTTGTGGGCTTGTATTGGAGTTATATAGATCCTAACCCGGATCTGGGGGTACCCTTGTTTAGGTAAGTAGCAATAAACTGTGAGGGACCTGTCCGGCGTAGACCGACACGGGTGAAGCAGTAGCTACGTTGGTGTGACACCTTGGTCTGTACTGATATCCCTTGTGTTGGAACGAGGAGAATATGGGTCTTATGAGGAGTCGTTAAGCATCAACTGACCTTAGCACCTTAAATTGACCAACTTGGCCATAGAACAGTAGCAGTATGCTACACTCATTGAGGCTAAACTCTCGCGATGGTTCCGGCCGCAAGAAAAGGTTGCTAAGCTGGAGTTATGACTGATTAAGGGTAGTCAGTGATATTGAGATCCTCTAGAACCCGGTTACTATTTTTAGGATAGGTCTTAACCAACTGAAACTGAAAGAGGGTAGTACCTAAACTTCATGCCGGCCTAAAATCTAAGGGCTCTTTTGTGTGACTTGTGTGCCTTACCATGTTTGCCTTCTGTGAATACTTGTGGTGTGTCTTTACCATGACATCATAACATCATAACATTGCATACATCCTGCATAAGGACTAACCCATTTCAAGGATCTCAAGGGTTTGTGATGCAGGCCATGATGAACTAAATGTCTAGCAAGGGGCAAAGGGGATTTATTTTCCTCTAGCCAAGGTTGTTTGGAGATCAAAACACGAACTTGAGTCAGGGGCTATGACCCACTCGATATGGTGAGCCTAACTCTTGAAGAAGGACTCTCAGCAACATGAAGTTCCTTCAATCAAGCTACCATATTCAAATTCTAACAAGTTTCTCTGTTTACCCCGCGAGATCCTTGAAAACATTGCATGCATATCATACATATCATTGCATTACAGGTACCCTTTTACAGGTTACTTATCTTCTTCGCTGTTTATTTCAGCAATCATCATGTCTACTGAACCTTCTGCTGAACAAGCTATCAAGGCCCTCCATGCCCAGAATGCCCAGTTCCAAGAGTTGGTTATGAGCCTAGCCCAGGGTCAACAGGATTTGAAGACTCTGATTCTGAAGGAAAGGAAGAAGAAGAAGAAGAGGACCGTCTTGTTCAACACTGGACGCAAATTTGGCAATGGACTGCAGAATGAGGCTGAGCTGACTACCTCATCTGTAGGGAAAGACAACCCACAAGAGAGAAAGGTTCCTAGTCCTGTAGTCTCCGACAATGAGACGGATTATGATGAAGAGCAGTATCCTCCTGCTGAGGATAGGTATAAACAGTTGGAGGACCGCTTAAGTGCCATGGAGATACAGAATGTGCCCAGGTTGGACTTTGGAGACCTAGGCTTGTCCTCTGGGGTGGTGATTCCCCATAAGTTCAAGGCACCTGCTTTTGCCAAATACGACGGAGCCTCCTGCCCAAAGCTGCACCTTCGGTCGTATGTAAGGAAGATCCAACCTTACACTGCTGAGAAGATTTTGTGGATCCATTTCTTTCAGGATAGTCTTTCATGGACTCAACTCGAATGGTTCTATCAGCTGGATGGGGCCAATATCCGCAACTGGGAGGATTTGGCTACTGCGTTCTATAAGCAGTATCAGTATAATTTTGACCTCGCTCCTACGCGTACCCAACTCCAGGGTATGTTACTAGGGACGGGTGAAGGATTTAAAGAGTACGCTCAAAAGTGGAGAGACCTTGCTGGAAGGGTGCAACCACCCTTAACTGACTGTGAGCTTGTTGATATGTTTCTGGGGACCCTGTCTGGTCCGTTCTTTAACCATTTGATTAGAAACTCTTCAGCCAGGTTCACAGACCTTATCTTGACTGGAGAGAGAATTGAAGCTGGCATCAAAAGTGGGAAGATTCAAGAAGCTACACCTTCTGATGCTCAGAAAAATCCCCACAATGGAAAAAAAGAGTCCAATGTTGTGTATGGTAAAAAGAGTTGTCGTGATCAACATGTAGGGGAAACCCAGATCTCCGATCCCGCGCCTGTTCAAAAAAGACAGAGCAATAGGTGTAGGGTAAGATATCAAGAAAGGCAGTATACTGACATCAACATGCCTTTGTCTCAAGCGTTACAACAATTGCTGAAGGTGAAACTGATCACACTAAAGGATCCTCCTCAAAATCCTGATACTTCCTCTTCCAAGTATAACCCGAGTGTGAGATGTGCCTACCATTCTGACAGTCCTGGACATGACACCGACGACTGTTGGAGTTTGAAGAACAAGATCCAAGACCTGATCGATGCCAAGGAGATCAAGTTTGATCACTGATCCTACACCAAATCATTGAGAATGTCTTTTGTTCATTATAATTTTCAAGTTGTAATTTTCTTTTGATTGTTCAAACATTTATTCATGTCAAACTTTATTACTTTATCAATGCATTGCATATGTCTGTTTTGAATCAATCCATTCGTATTCACTATATTCAAATTGCTTTCATATTTTTGTGATGATCAACTCTCGATTAAAAGTTCTAAGCCTTTTGAGGGAGGATGACGAAAATGATACCGCGATCTTTACAATATGCTTTTGAACATACCCCGCTGATGAGGTACAGGCATTGTTTCAAATCCTAAACAATGGAGTTATAAGGAAGATAATCCCTAGTCAACCCCTTTGAGCCAAAGAAGTTGGAGTTTTTCTTTTCAAAAATTAAAACCCTTAATTATAACCTGGGGCAGGGTAGTTTTCTCAGTTAACTCAGGTGCACAATGAATGACATCAAAGGAGTCCTTCCAAAACAAAAGACAGTGATGGTTCTGAATAATCATAAAGACATGCAGTCGTTATCTTTCAAAAAAACAAAAGCCCAATAAGTCAAAACCTATGAAGGAGACTTACAAAAAAACTAGGGCATCCCGCTGACTGTAATCACAAAAGAAACAGTTCAGGCAAAAAGATAGGGATAACAAAATCAAAAAGAAAGAGGTCCTACAAACTCTCAACAAAAATGACTGCCTGTTCAAAATAAATTGTCAATATCCAAAGACTCAAACAAGATCTAATGCACGACTAGCTGAGTTTAGGATCGAAGAACATCACGAAGAGCGGGTGGGTACAAATAAAATTTGAGCCTTTATCCTTTGTTTCTTAAACCGTGAACCAGGCCACGTTATAACCCTTAAAAGTCCTAGCTGAAGCATGGGTTAGTTCAAAAGCATACTGTTACAAAAGGTATCCTGACTCCTGTAAGGCTCGCTGTAAAATCTTGAGTTAACATTACGTTTTACAAAAATTCACTTGTTTTATTGAAAACTGCATTTTCAAAAAACTTCAAGAGAGACATAAGCTTTGCATTCTTAAAATAACATTGTTTGCATATGACTATTTGTTCAAACAGCAGAGAAATTCGCATGACGAATATCTAGTGAACAAACGCCTTCTCAATAAAAAGGATCATCTCAAGTGGAAGAAACACTTCCAACCAAGGGGAAGGCATGATCATTGTTCATTATCTGGGGAAATCAAGTCAAGATTCAAGGAATCTCTCAAGATGCCAAATAGCCAGGGGAAGATCTCCGCCTGAGTCACTTGGGGCATTGTACATGAATTCCAGCAACGAATCTTGCATGATCGAACATACATCTTCTGGTAGTATGGCAACACAACACTACCGACAGTGACAACTCCCGGCACCCTGAGAGCGTGGACATAGTAAAAAAAAAAAAAGGTACTACGCACAATCAAAGACCCGCTAGGTCGACTGGCCTAGGCAAAAATAAGGGCTTCCCGACTAACCAAAAGGGTTCGGGCAAAAATAAGGGACGAAAATGAAAAATCTGTACACCCGGCAAGTCGAAAACCTGAAAAGGCGGCTTGGGAAAAAAGGGGTATCCCGATGGATTGAAAACCCGAAAGGGCGGTCCAGGTGTTTCCAGTGATTTATGGTAAACAACCGCTAGTCTTCCAAACTATCGAATAAACTTACTGACTGTTATTCAATTTCTCTGGTAACTCGCAGGATCGACTAGATTGATCCTAGGACTTGTTGGTCATTAGGATAACTCTCATGATCGAACAGGTATTCATGGTTGGTATTTAGAGTGTTGTGTAGGTGTTTGACTTATTTCGATTTCTCTCTAAAAGATCTAAAGGTGTAATCAAAATATATGTGCGTGAAACTAAATTGCATGAATAAATGTTAATTGTAAAGACATGTAAAATTGCATAAAAGATAAGTAAATGGCTTCGAAACGTAAAACAAAACAGTTAATGTAAAAGATTTGAAATGCGAAGAAAGCGTTTAATGCAAGAAATCTGTAAAATGACTTTAAGTAAAAATAGGAGTTCGAAGGATAAAAACTTGAAGATAAAGGCATGAAATGTATAACAGTTTCTGAAATGTAAAGTGTTTGAAATGTAAAGAAAGCATTTAAATGTGAGGCATTAGTGAAAAGATTTCGAATAAAAAGACTTTAGATGTAAAAACTTGTAAATTATATTTGACAAAAAGATAAAGGAAAGAACTGGAAATGATAAAGGGTTTTCATTAAATCATAAACATGTGGTGCTATCATACGTACATTGCTCTTGCATTCGTTTCCCTAGCCATGTGGTAATTTGAATGTTTACTGAGTTTTTTGTACAAATAGATATGACACACGAAATCCTAATGCTAAGACTTATATTTATACTACTTCGACCATAACGGTCTTGCTATAAGATTTTGCCACGTTCAGAACATGCAGAGCAATGCCCCTCTCTTACTTCTACGTGTCTTCGAATGCTCCAGCGCATATATTTCAAATTTCGAACATCCCGCTTGCATTTGAATTTCAAATGTTTTGGCACTTCCTCGCTTCGAACGCATTCCTTAGATACAACCTTGTTGTTATTTCGAGACTTCTTTAGATATGTTCCCATAATTGCCACTCGAAGCTCCAAGCTTTGATATGCTCATTCGAAACACTGCTTCTGCTATTTCAAAACGTGACGCTTTGTTTCATTTCAATCGAAACGTCCAATTCATTTGCTTCTAATAATATTATCAAAATCTTCAGCCAACAAAATTCCCCTTTAAAATATGTATTTCGATCTCTTTGAGAAATACTTATTTTGAACATATACACAAGATTTTGATGCGACCTTCGAATCATCGTAACATTTAATGCATTTGACTCCAATCACGTCAATCATAAGACTTTTTAGATTCCTTAACCGCCTGGAACCACTTCACAGTATGGTACAGTTACAAAACAATGATTATCTTTAATCACGCTTACTACCAATGTTAAGTTTACGCCACCTCTTCATCAAACCAACCCATGATTTCCACGTATCACAACCTTATTCAGTGGATGCTTAAACTTCCACATTATAAAAACCATCAACTTAGTCTTTTTCTTTTCTTTCCACATTCTGAATCTTTTATCCTTCTTTTCTCACCGAAAACCCTAAGCTTTGAACATTCTTCCAAAAATGTCTTCTTCTACCTCATCCCAACTAAAAAAGGTTTCCAAGAAGAAAGGAAAGACCGCAGGAACTACAATGGAAAGTAAGGTTATCACTCACCAAGGTCAATCTGTTCTTGCTCCCCAGGTGATCTCAAAGGAGAAAGAAATGCTTTATGCATCCCAGGTACTTATTCCTACCATCGCTGCTGGTAAGAGGTTAGCTTTAATGGGCCCTCTTACAGTTTTTGAAAATTTAAAAGATACCAGGAAGATTTTCCCAGTTTGCTATAATTTCAAACCCTTGTTTAACAAAATGGACGCCCCTAAGGCAATAGAATCTTCTGGCTCAAACACCATGGAAAATCCAACTGTTCCTCCCAAGGACCCTTTTGTATTAGACTATGTCAAGAGTAATTTTAAACCGTTTCGATCTTGCCCCACCTCCGACACTGCTTATCAAAACTGGTTCAATAAGGTAAAAGCTAAGAAATCCCAGCAATGGGAAGAATTAGGTATCTACAACTTGATTAAGCTGTCGAAACCAGGTTTTACTTACAGCCACCCTTTGTTATTCGTGTCCCTCTATTTCTGGGACAGTACCTATAATACTTTCCATCTCCCTGGTGGAATGATTACCCCTACCTTCTTTGACATAGCGGCCATCACTGGGCTATCGCCAGTAGGAGAAACATATATCCCTGACAATGAAGAACATTCGAGTATAATCGACTTCGAAGTCAAACTAGCAAGCTTTTCCAAGTTTATCAGTCACTACCATGCTGAAGGAGACAGTGTATCTGATGTAGAACACATTGCTTTCCTTACCCTATGGCTGTCAAGATATGTCTTCTGCAGTAGATCCCTACAGGTAGCCAGTAGGTTTATTCCTCTAGCTAGGGATTTGCATGAGAATTGAAGAGTGTGCTTGAGCGAATTGCTACTAGTTGACCTTTATGAAAGCCTAAGGTCAGCTGTCTCGAGCCTAAAATCTCACACCTCCAAGAATATCCTGTTAGCTGGCCCTTTTTGGTTACTTCAGCTATGGCTAAATGCCATGTTCGAACCTTCCTTGTCAACTGCCAACACCATTGATGAACAAGACCCTGAAATAACTGATAGAGTAGTCGAAGGCACTAGGCTGCGAAGATTAACTCCAAATGACGACAAAGATGACTTCAAAGTCCTATTCTCGAAGTACATCATGATATTCTCTAAGAGGCATAAGTTCGAAGAGACCATGGCGCCTTTTGCTTCGAGGGCTCATGGACCTTCATGGTTCACCATGGCTCTTTCAGAAGCTGTCAAGAGCAAGGAGATTCAAGATGTATGGAGAGCCTTTTTGCTACCTAGACTCATTTCTTCAAGAATAACTCCTGCCAAGAATCAGATTTTCCTTTTCGCTTACCAGCCAAATTTTGTTTCGAGACAGTTTGGCTTATGCCAACTAATTCCTGAACCCTTATTTCAAACTGAGAGTGCCATTACCTCTGGGCGAACCTTCAAGGCACGGGAAGCCAAATTACAGCAAGAACAATACCAAGGCTTTGCCCAGTTTGAGCTAATAACCTTTGAACCTACCCATCTTACAGCTAAGGGGTTTCTGGAATGGTGGACCAAGTTTTATCAAACTTATATGTTCGATACTCTTACAATTCAGCAGAAACTAATTGATGCCTTCGATGTGCAGGTACCAGCCAAGAAAGGTATGTTTACTCATGCCAAAGAGATTAAAGCTTTTCAAAATTATTTTGAAACTACTTATGATCCCACACACTTGGAATCCACTGTGCATCAAGCGGCTGAGACCTTGAAGGAAAAATTCAAACAAAAAGTTTCCAAGTTAAAACTTCCTTCAGGGTTGTCACCTGAGGATAGGTATAGGTTGGCATTCGAAATGCATCCACCTAAATTTCCTAGATTACCTACCTCAGAACTGGCTCTGGCTTGGTTTCCCCCATACCCTTGGTGGTTCACTTGCAAAGAGATGTTCAAACATCTTCAAAAGAAACCAAAGCCATCTGAGACTGTGACATGGGCTCGACACTGGCTTCACGATTTCCCAGGACACCTTCGTTACGACCTTTCTGCCATGTCGATTAAATCTGATCAAGGCACAGGTGCGAATGCTTAGGAAAATCCCAAACGTTTTTCATTTTCCATATCTTTAACCTTTGCTTTAATTGTTTCGATTTTTAGCCATCAGGATAAAGACAGCCGCTTCGAAGTCGAAAGAAGGGAGCACCTCTTAAGCCTCTATCGAAACCACTGACAATGTGACTCCATCCGAAACAACAACCATTGCTGCAACAACAACAACAATACCAACAACAACCAGTGTTCCAACTCCACAGGTAATCACTTAGCCTTGATGTTTCGAATTCACTAATGTTTCATGATTTGCATCTAACTCTTTGTTTAAATCTTTTCAGACCAACAAACTTCTGCCTACTACTCCAAAGAAATGAAAATCAAACACCACTGGGGAAGATCCCAAGGCTGGCGGAAACTTACCAACTGCTTCAAAGAAGAAGCAGAAGAAGGATATTTCGAAAAATACCGTACCAACTAGTATCTCTGGACTCGATTCCAGGGATGCTGCTCCCTCACCCAAATCCAAAATTCCATCTTCGACCTCCAACGTAATGTTGGAACGCATAGCTAGCAACCTCTCTTCCGAGAGCCCACAGGTAAATTGAACTTTAAACTTTTGGAAATAATTTCTCATTACCTTGGTGCATGCTTTTAATATTCTTTTGCTCCTTGCAGAATATCTTAAATCCAGCTTCCACTACTTCGACCTCACCATCAAAAGTTGTTGCTCCACTCAACTCTTCCCCTCAAGGAGACTCCAGCAACCTTGTACAGAACAAAGGTTCCTCCAATATGGCGGTTCTGGCTGGGGCTTCTGAGCAGCAGGATGATCAGAGTACTTCCCCTCCTCTGAAAGAGACAAACGAAACACCATTCCATGAATCTGCAGAGGCTTTGCAACGAACTTCTCTTCAAAAGTACCCTCTTGAAACCCTTCAAGAGGACCCAAAGGATACTCAAGCTGAAGGAGAGAAAGCTGATTCTGGCCAAAGAGACGAAGAATCTGCAGAAGAAGAGTCTGAGGAGGAGGATGCGAACGATGGTTCGACTGTTGGGACAGAGTCCAATGCAAATAGCAGCGAAAAGGAAGACATCGAAGTGGTGGACTTGGATGATGATGAAGAAGATCATGAGCACGAAACGAATGAAGGGGATGGTGACACAACCAACAAACCCATGGAAGTCGAATTGGACGTGACTCCCCTACGTGTGGAACTCCCTCAACCGTCTTTGTCTCGAATGACTGACGAGGAGCTTGCACTCCTGAGACGAAATGACCCTATTGGGTACATGAAGGTGAAGCTGGCTCAAAGGGACATTCCACTTGCTAGGGATGGCACCAGTTCGACTAGCTATCCTCTTCCCACAGATGAAAGAATTGTACTTCTTGACAAGATCAGGAAAACAATTCTCAATGTGGATATATTCGAAGTGCTTAAACAGGATAGCACTGCTTGCTACACAATGAAGGAGTTGCTTACAAAAGTCAACCTTGCTACGTGCTCCTTGCCAGTTAGTACTATCTTGTTCGATCTTCAATCTTTGCTGGACAACGTAACTGGTTACCTTCTCCAAGATGAATCTGCTGCCAGGAAGGTTCAAGAAAAACGCATTGCAATGGATGCTGCTTATGAACAAGCTTCGAAACTCTCTCAAGAAACTGAGGATCAAGCTATACATCTAAAGCAAGCAAAAACTGATTATGAGGCTCGAGCTGAGTCCATCCTTCTCTGGGAAAGGCATATCCAAGAACTTCAACAGAAGGTTAAAGAGGCTAAAGAACAACAAATAGCCTTCGAAACCAACACTGCTGGTAACCAATTCGAAGAGCTTCTCAACCAGGGACTTGCAGAAATGGAAACTGCAGAACAACTCAAGGGAGAAGTGGCAACCTTGGAAGGAGCCAGACGTTTCGCTCAACAGAGACTTGAATCTTTTCGAAGCACTTTCAACAGACTGAAGAATAATTCTTATTTCTAAATTTCAGTGTTTATTTGATTACAATTTGGTTTTTTTTTTATATGTAATATTCGAACAGCGCCATTTTGGCATCTCATCTTGCCATTTTGGCATTTTTATAATATTTTGGTTAAGTTGTTACTATTCGAATCTCCTGCAGGCATGGCTTATATTTCTTTAAATATTTCCCATTAACCTTTAGGATACGCTTATCATCCGTCAGTTCTTCGATTTCATATGCATTGTTTGAGAATACCCTTAGTATTCGAAAAGGCCCTTCCCAATGAGGTGACCATTTACCTAGTGTTTTATTTTTCTTGTCCATGGGCAATATGACTTTCCAGACTAAGTCATTAATAATGAATACTTTTTTATTCACCCTTTTGTTGTATGTCCTGGCCACTCTTTCTTTTTGTCTCATCAAGATTTCCAATGCATGTAATCTGACTTCGTCCAACTCAACTAATTCATTCATCATCATTTCCCAATATAATGCAGCTGGGATTTCGTTTTGTCTTTGAATTCGAACTGATTGTAGATGAATTTCTACTGGCAATACTGCATCATGACCAAATGTGAGTTGGAAAGGCATGGTGTTAGTAGCTTCTTTAGGAGATGTTCTACAGGCCCATAGTATTTGGTCCAAAGTTTTATGCCAGTTTCTTGGATTTTTACCAATATGTTTCTTGATTAACCCTATTACCACTTTATTGGCTGCTTCGACTTGACCGTTTGCTTGAGCATAATATGGCGTTGATGTTAGTAATCTAAACCCCATTTCTTGGGCAAACTCTTGCATCTTTCTACCAGTAAACACAAAGCCTTGGTCTGTGGTTATGCTCTCTGGCAATCCGAACCTATAGATAATGTGTTTCTGTATAAACTCAATAATAGCCTCTTGATCAGCAACTATTAATGGTATAGCTTCGATCCACTTGGTAAAATAATCTATTCCCACCAAGATATATTTCTGTCCTTTAGACGAAGCAGGATTTATTTCTCCTATCAAATCCAATGCCCATCCTCTAAATGGCCATGGTTTGATGATTGAATGTAATTCACTTGCAGGGGCATGTTGAATCCCTGCATGCTTCTGACGTTCCTCACATCCTTTAGCAAAGTCTATACAATCTTTGAGCATGCTAGGCCAATACATGCCATATCGAAACAACAGCCATTTCATTTTATGACCTGCTTGATGTGCCCCACATGCCCCATTGTGGACTTATGACAATGCTAAGTATGCCTCACTTTCTCCTAGGCATTTCAATAATACGCCCTCTTGGGTCTTTTTGAACAATTCATTCCCCATGAGGAGATATGATAATGCTCTGTATTTCGTCTTTCTATCCACATTCAGAGTTGGGTTTGCTAAATAACTCACCAGTGGACTTTGCCAATCTGCATCTGATAAAGTGTTTATGGCTAATATTTCGAACTGATGTTTCTCAGCATATCCCAATCTCATACTTTCTAGATCTGATGGTGTGAATCTAGTAGCCATAACTCTTCCTCTTAATTCAACTAAATCCTCAAAGTTCCTAACAGAAACTTTATAACCCGAAGCCAACTGTGCTAAGTCATTTGCTTCTTGGTTCTCTATTCTTGGTATGTGTTGAATATCCATGTATTCAAATTTCCTAAGTAGCCTGTTGACTATGACGAAGTATATCATCAAGTTTTCCTTTATGCATTTATACTCCTTTGTAATTTGTTTGACCACTAATTCTGAGTCTCCTTTAATTTCGACTCTAGTTGCCCCCAATTCCAACAAAGCTTCAAGTCCAACAATGAGAGCTTCATACTCAGCTTCGTTGTTCGAGCAACGAGGACCATCTAATTTATACTTGAATTTTGTTGGAATTCCTTCAGGAGAAATTAGAAGGACTCCAACACCACTTCCATTCCTGTGGGTTGAACCATCAAAGTATAATTTCCATGGTTGCATTTCGACATAACTCATGACAGTCTGCTCAACCAATGAATGGTCCATGATGAAGTCAGAAATCACTTGGCCTTTCATAGCTTTTAAAGGCATGAAAGTCAAAGAATATTCTGTTAAGGCTAAAGCCCATTTACCAACTCTGTTATGCATTATTGGTTTTGAAAGCATGTGTTTAATGACATCGAAATGAGATGAAACATAAACATCAACAGGCTTTATATAATACTTGAGTTTCATACAAGAGAAATACAAACAGAGACATAGCTTTTCTAAATTGCTATATCTGGTCTCTGCATCATTTAGTACTCTACTTAAATAGTATATGGCTCTTTCGATACCATTGCTATCTTCTTGTGCTAACATACTACCTATACTAACTTCAGAGGCAGATATGTACAATCTCATGGGCTTCCCCCATGAAGGTGGAGACAAGATAGGAGGCTGAGAGAGGTATCTTTTTATCCTGTCAAATGTCTCCTGATGGGCTTCGTTCCATTCGAAGGCTTAGCCTTGCTTTAGACGAAGCAACGGAGAGAAAGCTTGGGTTCTTCCACTCAGGTTCGAAATGAATCTTCTGAGGAAGTTCATTTTCCCTAGCAGAGATTGCAACTCCCTTTTTGACGTAGGTGCTTTCGTCTCCATTATGGCTTTGGTTTTGTTCTGGTTGATCTCAATCCCTTTCTTGTGAACCACAAAACCAAGGAAATCTCCAGCCTGCACAAAAAATGCACATTTAAGGGGATTCATCTTTAAGCCATGTTTTCTCATTCGTTCGAATGATTGGCTCAAATGGTGCAAATGTGTTTCTGCAGATATAGATTTGATGACTATATCATCAATATACACTTGCATGAAGGTTTCAATGAAATCATGAAAAATCGAATTCATTGCCCTTTGATAAGTTGCCCCAGCGTTCTTTAAACCAAAAGGCATCACCACCCATTCGTAGGTGCCTAAGGCTCCTGGGCAACAAAATGATGTCTTTGCAACATCCTCTCCAGCAATGAAAATCTGATTATACCCAGAGTATCCATCTAACATACTCAAGTATTCGAACCCTGCAGCAGAGTCTACTAGCATTTCTGCCACAGGCATGGAGTACTCATCTTTAGGGGTTGCAGTGTTTAAATCCCTAAAGTCTATGCAAATTCTTAAAGAACCATTTTTCTTAATAACAGGTACTATATTTGCTAACCATTCGACATACCTTGTGGTTCTGATGAATTTGCAACGCAACAACCTTTCGATCTCAGCTTTAATCTTCGTGAGAACCGCTAGTGCGAATCTTCTGGGAGTTTATTTGATGGGCTTCTTGCCATCTTTGATTGGCAGTCTGTGTTCGACCAACTCCATCTTTAAACCAGGCATCTCTTCATAATCCCATGCGAAGCAATCTTTGTTTTTCTTGAGGAATTCGATTACTTCCTGTTTGAGGCCTGGGCTAAGTTTTGCACTTATGTATGTTATTCTTTTCGTTTTTTCATCCCCTAAGTTGACTTCTTCGAGTGGATCCTGTGCCAACATTTTGGCACCTGAGTCTATGGGGTCCCTTTCGAAGCCTAAGGGTTCTTTATCATAGATGGAATCCAACCTTTGATCAATCTCAAATTCTTTGAAGGGTGAGCATTTCGAGCCGTCCCCACTTACTTCGTTCATCTTTACAGCTAATTTGTTTATTTCAGCCTCTAGGGCCGCTTTTGATTCGTTCTCAGCTATATAGGCCGAAATCCTTTCGAAAAAGGTGGACTCAGTCATGGATAAGGTTGTCGAAGTCCCAGCCTGCTGGCCGTCTTTGTATAGTACTTTCGACTCCCTCTTCTTCACTGATTATTGTTCTATCCCAGTAAAGGCCATCATGGCGAAGGGTCATGTAGTAGTGGGCGTTTCTGGTTTCGTTGATCTCATCATTTGGAACACACGGAGCAATCTTTGCCATATGTTTATCATAATCCCTCTTGTCAACTAAATTGACTGTTGACATAAAGTAACTCTGGTCTGCTTCGATGTTTTCCACGATCCCATCATCTCTCCATAAAACTAATCGCTAATGCATTGACGAAGGAACTGCCCCTACGCCATGGATCCACTCCCTTCCCAGCAATAAGTTGTAGTTAGCCTTGGCTTCGATCACCATAAACATGGTAGGCCTACAACTTGAGCCTATTGTTAAGTCCAACTGAACCACTCCCTGTGTTTTGCCCACTTTCCCCTCATAATTGGATATAACCATATTGTGGGGCTTGATGTCCCCTTCGCGTATCTCTAATCTTTTCAGCATGAAGTGGGGTATCAAATTGACTGCAGCACCCCCATCCACTAGAACCTTATTCACGCCATGGGCACCAACTTTTGCCCGAATAAATAGTGGCTTAAGATGGTTCTTCATAGCAGGTTCTGGACGTTCAAAGAATGCATTTTTCTCCTCGACAGCCCCATTGTCCATTACATAGTAGCACACAGGCCTATGCTTCATCAAGTCTATGGTATCTTCTTCCTCATATTCATCAATTTCAGTTTCATGTCCAAATTCACAGGGAAGCACAGATACCACGTTGCAGTTTAGGTTGAACGAAGACTCCCCCTCCGATTCGAAGTTATCTGTTATCATATCTTCGTCTTCTTCTGGGCCTGGAGTGTATTCCTTTGGTTCATCTAGTTGCACTTCAGAGAAAAGCCTCCTATTAATTGGAGGTTTGTCTTCAGTTTGATTTTTTGGTGTGGGTTTATTGGTGCTAGACTCACCTTGGTTCTTTGTTGAAGTTACCCCTTTATTTGCCACAGCTTCCCTCTCAGCCTTTCGAACCCTCTGTTGCCTGCGCCACTGGGATCTCGACATGGGGTTCCTTCCCTTGTAGTTTTCTAATCTTACCTCTTCCCTTTTTGCTATGTTGAATTGCCTTTTGTATGTCATAGCATGGCGTGCATTTCGTTCGGTGTTTCTCCATTTGTCTTTGCCTTTGTCATTTCTGACTTGCAGCCATCTGTCGGTTGGCACTTCAGCAGGGAGTTTGAAAGTCACTCTTCGAGCAGCCTTTGGGTGAGGGCTATCGGGCCTTCGTTGTTTGTATTTGCTATCGAAACGTGGGCCCATCTGAACATTTTCTTGATGGTTCCAGCAAGGGCCGAAGGGAATTGTTTCGAAGGCTCTGGCCATGCTTTGATCATACACAGCCAAACACCTTGGGCATATCAAGCACTTGGTTGCCCCTTTGTACCAGCGAAACACAAATTCCAGCAAACTTTCTTCGGCCTTGGGATAACACTTGAATAGCTGGTTATCCTGGCGCCAATTGTTGCCAGTTCGAGCCCTCTGTACCCTTTTGAAGTTCGCAGCGATTCTCTGATTGCAGAGGATGCTGCACCTAAGGCACAGTATCATGCATGTATCTCCCTTGTAGCATGTCATGAGGTAATCCTTGAGACTAGCATCTCCAGTATGATTATCCTCCATTTTATACTTCTCTTTTTCCAAATATCTTTCTACCTCCTCCATCTCAGAGTGAGGTCTTTCCATGTCCACCATGTTTACCTCAACATCTTCCCCCTTAGATTCATCATCTCCCCATCTTGTGGGTTTTATATCTTCAATGTGGACCTTCGAACTCTCTGGGGCAGAATATTTGACCAAATAGTCAAATTTTCCACTGGGTTCCCCTAGAGTGTCCCATATTTCCTTCTGAGGGGGAGTTGGCTTCGAGATTTGGACTTTCTCCAATTCTAGCCTCAGGCCTTCAGTGACCCGTGTTAACTCTTGGTTTTGATTTTCCTGGCCTTCAGTAGCCTGGGTTTCTTTTGCAACAGCTACAAGTGCTGCTTCAATCGAAGTCTCTGGTAGCTTCTGGACGCCTTCAGTGACCTCCTTATCGACTTCGACCATCACCCAACTTTCGTTTTCAGTACCTTTCTCTCCTATTGGGGCATCACTTTGGTCAGCTTCCACCATGTTAATCTCTCTAATGCATGCAGGCTCGGAGTAATTGGTGTCTGCCACATCCAAAGGATCTTCGTCCACTTTCATCTTTGCTTTATCAGCAAACTTCAGTCTTCCATCTTTGATTGCATTCTGAATTAGGTCCCTGAAAAGAAAACACTGTGAGGTTTTGTGGCCTAGTAAACTATGATATTTGCAAAATCCTCTCTTCTTTCTTTGATCTAAAGGAGGTATTTTGACATTTGATGGCACAATGAGTTGGCCATCTTTGACAAGTAAATCAAAAATCTCGTCACATTTAGTGACATCAAAGGTATAGACCTTCTTTGGGAATTTGTCACTTTTCTCATTTTCAACAATCTCTTTCTCTTTTGTGGGAACTAATAATTTGCAGGAGTAAGGTGGTGCCTGTTTTAATTCAGCGAGGTCGATTTCGACCTCTTCGAATTCGAATTCAGGATAGTCTTCTGCTTCCTCAGTTCCAACATAGGAGATCCTTTCCTTCTTGTTATTTTTGAAGACTCTGGCCTTTTTGGCTTTTAGCCTTTCGACCTGTCGAACCCTGTCGGCTAACTGAGCCATGTCCCTCAGGTATTGAGTGTCTAGTTTCTTTCGAATAGAGTAATCCAGGCCACCAGCGGCCATTTCGACTAACTCATGTTCAGGCACCACTGTGTAACATCTGGATTTCAAAAGCCTAAATCTATTCAGATAATCATCTATGGGTTCTGTGAACTTTCTCTTGACACTGGCTAATTCCTTCAAACTTATCTTTGACTGTCCCATGTAAAACTGTTCATGGAATAATCTCTCCAAAAGAGCCCAAGTATCAATGGACCCAGGAGGCAAAGTGGTGAACCATGTGAAGGCGTTTTTTGTCAGGGAACTTGGGAAGTATTTGATCCTGAGGTCTTCATTATTGGCTATATATCCCGCTTCAGTTAGATATCTGGCTATATGTTCGACTGTTGACTCATTGGTATCCCCAGCGAACTTTGTAAACTTAGGGACTTTATATCCACTTGGCAAATCAGTATGCATTATGCAATCTAATATAGGAGAAGCATAATTTGGCCTTTTCATTCCTGTGTTGAGGCCATTCTGGGCCATGACTCTCTCTATCATGGTGGTTAGATTATTTTCTGCCAAGATGTTATCGTTTCGAATTCTATGAACGACAGCATCAGCATCTTGATTTCGACCCACCATGACAACCCCCCTAGGTTGTTCTTCTCGAAACTCTGGGACTTCCAGCCTTTCGACCCTTGACCCTGGTTCCATAATTTCTCTTTGTGGGCCTGGGATTATTGGGGCTTCTAGCCTTTGTGCCCTTGCCCCCAAGTTAACTTCTTCTCTAGGTGGTCTATAGTTTGGGTCGTTAACAATTTGTTCCATAACAGGTATGTTTGCTCGAACTCCCGCCTGATTCTGCCTACGCCTTTCTGGGGGAGCAAAGAAATCTGCTATTCGACTCATGTTATCAGCGTTTTCTCTGTTTGTCACAGTCACATTTTGTACTATTGGGGCAAATATTTCCTGCATAGTTTGTGCTAATACCCCTATCATATTATGGTTACTATCATCCATCAATTGCCTAAAAGCCAACTGGTTTTCTGTGGTTAAAATAGGCATTGTGCTATAACCCACTGACCCTTGGTTATTTGTCATAAACTGATTTTCCCCAGACCCAGACCCTAATTGTGGTGATGAGTTCGATGTGGAATTGTGTAAACCTGCCATAAAGGATGTTGGCATTTCATAAGAGGAGTTTCTGGCTCTATTACCATCGAAATCGGGTGGTCTAGTTAGTGGAGTGGCGAAATGGGTTTGTGTCCCTGATGGTGGAATGAATCCCCCTGGATAACCAATGGTTCTAGTATTTCCTAAGATCGAACTATTAGTTGATATGCCACTTACTCCATTAGTGGCTATATTACTGGTTGAAGATGCAACAGACTGTGCATTCGAAGGGGTCACATTAGATGTTCCCATCGAAGCGGACACATTAGTGCCTGTTGTATGTGGGGCATTTTGTTCCCCTTGTTGATTGTCAGAATTAGACATCTTGTTCAACCGTTTTCTTCTGGATAAGGGTTGGTTGCTGTTGGTTATTTTACCACTTCTTAGGTTCATAAAACAGCAAACTTCTTAGGTTCCAACGTTTTTATAATGGTTATGTCTCAACAATCTTTATTTCTAATGTCCAACGATTGGGTCCCACCGGGTGTGCCAATTTGTTTCCAGTGATTTCTGGTAAACAACCGCTAGTCTTCCAAACTATCGAATAAACTTACTGACTGTTATTCAATTTATGTGGTAACTCGCAGGATCGACTAGATTGATCCTAGGACTTGTTGGTCATTAGGATAACTCTCATGATCGAACAGGTATTCATGGTTGGTATTTAGAGTGTTGTGTAGGTGTTTGACTTATTTCGATTTCTCTCTAAAAGATCTAAAGGTGTAATCAAAATATATGTGCGTGAAACTAAATTGCATGAATAAATGTTAATTGTAAAGACATGTAAAATTGCATAAAAGATAAGTAAATGGCTTCGAAACGTAAAACAAAACAGTTAATGTAAAAGATTCGAAATGCGAAGAAAGCGTTTAATGCAAGAAATCTGTAAAATGACTTTAAGTAAAAATAGGCGTTCGAAGGTGTTGTACCCCAAAATTTGCCCTCCCATATTCTTTAAGAAATTGCCAAGTCATGCCTCAAAATTCCCCAAGGGTTGCACAGTGCAAAGGTCTCCTATACAGTCAAAATTAGGGTTTGTGTTCTGATCAAGAAAATGAAGTTTTCAAAGGTCCAATCAAGTCTCATATGCCTACAAATATGGTCAAGTATCCTCATATCAAGTTTCAAGGCATTCAGTACAAAATTGCACAGTCAAAACCCTAATTGCACTACAGTCAACTGTAGGGGCAAAATGGTCATTTGACAGTCAAAAGTTCAAATTTTTGGTCAACATATCATTTTGAAGCCACAAACATCATTTGATCAATGCTTGATCATGATTCTCAAAATTTGGCTCAGAAATCATCAAGATGCAAAAGTTTCCTTATTTGGACAGTTGAAAAAGTCAACTGAAATTGACCAGGGCATAACTTTCACATGGATTATCAGAAAAATTCCATCCAAAGTTCATTTTGAAGAGAAAGACATTTCCTACAACTCATCTTCATACTTCAAGTCCAAGAAATGCTCTCACAAAAAGTTATCAATTTCAACATTATAGGTCATTTTCAAAAGTCAACAAAAAGGGACTTTAAGTCAAAGGCCATAACTTGAGATTGGTAAATCAAAATGACATGGGACAAAAGACATTGGTTATAGGACTCAAAGACCTTTCCAAAATGTCCAAGAACATGAGAAAAGCTTAAAATTTGAGCAAGTTATGCCTTGTGGAAGTTGGGAAATTTTTGGATATTTTGAAAAGTCAACTTTACTTCAAATGACCTAAAATTGCTAATGGGCCCATTTTTCTTCCATAATTCATCATCCATGACATGTGCACGACCACTTGGCCCAAAGGGAAGTATTTCTTCATTTTTTATTTATTTATTTGAATTTTTATTTATATTAATTCACTTAAATCATTTAAATATATGAAAAATACTTAATTTAACCTAACAAATCTTTTTGTACATGTTTTAGCCTCAAGATTTCGTGCTTGTACCAATATGGAAAGAATTGGACTGATTAGATCATGATTTGCACAAAAGCACATGGAAGAATATTTGAAAAAGATCCTAGAAAATCAATTTACAAAATCAATGAATGCAATGGATTTGATTGAGTTTTTTGACCTAATGCACTCAATACAAAAGCCTGATCATAACCCTAATGCAAACACACGCACAGCTGCTCAAGAAAGCCATAATCAAACTTGAAAAAAATTGCAAAAAAGTCAAAACTGTAAACACCTTTGCAAGGCGATTCAGGTCTCAAGACTTCTTCCATTAGCTTCCTCAAGGTCTACTGAACGATTCTCAATCAAGAATACTCATCAGAACCTCAAGAATTGGTAACACGAGTGCAGACTGTGTCGAATAAAATTCATAATCGTGCATCATGATTTACGCATCCTTTGTAATTTTTAATACTTGATTCATGTTCATTATGAAGTTTTGAAGCTAACCAATGCATTCAATTATGTTTTTATGCTGTATACGCGATTTCACCATGTTTGAATTTTAGGGTTTACAGAGCTTCAGATTAGGGGTTTTCGACTGGGGAAAAATTAGCTTTCCAGACTCATACCATTCAAACCAGCGCATCTGGACGAATCTAAACATACCCTCGCGCTCAATTTATGAGTGGCTGAGGGCTAATCGTTATTTTCTGGAAAGCTACCTAACAGAACGCGTGTAAAACCGTGGCCTAAATGTTTTGTGTTTCAGGAAGGTGGAGAAGACGAATTCGTGGCACACGGTGATAGGGTGATTTTAAAATTCGCGCGCTGAAGGCATTAAGGCATTGTTTCATGTTATATTAATTGTTGTTTATTTATTTAACAAACGCGCTGTAGTGGTCCAGTGGCAAGGTGTGAACGTTGGTAATGCATATGACTTGGGTTCGAGCCCCAGGTCTTCGTTACTCTCAATATTATTTTTCAATTTACCATCCTATGCAGGCACAACATTAAGGACTACCATACACTCTCACTATCCCACCATCCACGTGCATATCAGGCTCAAATCAAAGGCTGAGAATTGGAGAGCACCATAAACCCTGGTCCACGCTTCAGCACGCTACTCAAAAAAGTCAAATGGACCAGGCTTGTTGGGCCAGAATTTCCAGGATCTAACCTCCATATTGGGGTCTGAACCCCCAGGTTTGCACATTCTTTTTATTTTCCTTATTTCTTTTTTGTATTATTATTTTTTATTCCTTTTAATTATTATTTGTCCAATTTAATTAATTATTTTCACAAAATACAAAAATATCATAAAAAAATCAGAAAAGGTAAAAAATATAAAAAATATTTTTATTTTAATATTTCTTGTAGATAAATGCATGTAAATTAATTAATTTAAAATTAGGGTTTTAATTTTAATTCCTTTCATAATAAAATCTAAAAAAATATAGAACTAGGTTTAATAAATGTTTTATTCCTTTTAATTTTTTCTTTTTTCACAATAATATTATTTATTTTATTTATTTTCATAATTAAATTTGTATATAAAAACTAGGTTTAATTTAGGTTAAAAAACTTCAACATTTTTCTTAATAAATTAAAAAATAATTAGAATTAGGTTTAGCATTTTATTTTAATTTTAATTAATTCCTTTTTTCTATTAAATCCTAAAACACTAAAAAACACCAAAAACGAGTCCTTTCTTTCTTTTAATGTTAATTAATTTCATCATGTAATTTAATTTTGCAAAAGGGTCCAACGCCCTCGTTTCGTTTAATTCTCGTTAATTCGCGTATTTATTTTATTTCATTTTAATACTTATGTATCTCTCCCGAAGCCATGTAAATTACTTCTCGCACTTTTAAATTCGTTATTTGCTTTTATTTATTTTTTCTGTCAAATCGGGTCCTGGTTAATTTTAGCGATGTGGACCCGCGCCATTTGTAATAGCTTTAGACTTACTTTTCCCGCAAATATCTTAACTGTTAAACAAAGCATGCAAGAATGAATGTCTAAATAAAAGCAATGCGTAGAACACCAAAAACATGACAAGACAAATACAAATGAAAACGACACACAAATCGCACACACCACCCCTAGGGTACGCCTCACTGTTGCCTTGCCTCGAAAGGTGATCGTCGAGTAGAGGATGTCTTAGCAAGTCCTCATGATCCGGGAACCTGGCATGAGGGTAGCTTCTAAGGTGTCTTCCCATTGCTCTGGTGATCACCATGTCCCGAACTTCGAATTGACCCGAACACCTCCAACGGCGGTGCTACCTACCTCTCAATGGTGGGATGGCACTACTTTAAAGGACATTTACACAGACGAATTCCTTAGGGTAGGTAGACGACTCTAGATACTTGCTCTAATTTCAAAACGAAATTCAAAATACTTTTCACACCGACACCTTTTCAAAAAGCTTTCGAAAGCAATTTTTCAAACACTCTTGAGGACCGATACAAGAGTCGAACTGGAATTTTCAAAGAAACTTTTTAAAACCCACAGTTGAAAAGCAAACAAACTAATTTTGAAAACACAATGAGCAAGTATCTAAGAGCCCATGGATAACCATGGATGGAAAGGGTGCTAACACCTTCCCTTTCTATAATCTACCTCCCGAACCGAGAGCAATCTCTTTAAGGAATTTTTCTGTGCTTTTGTCCTTTCCATTTGGAGAAAATAAAAGACGGTGGCGACTCTTACTTCCGCGACATTTCGCGAACCAGCGTTAAACAGTCAGTTCCAGATCCACCGATCACAGAAGGATAAAAACTTGAAGATAAAGGCATGAAATGTATAACAGTTTCTGAAATGTAAAGTGTTTTAAATGTAAAGAAAGCATTTAAATGTGAGGCATTAGTGAAAAGATTTCGAATAAAAAGACTTTAGATGTAAAAACTTGTAAATGATATTTGACAAAAAGATAAAGGAAAGTACTGGAAATGATAAAGGGTTTTCATTAAATCATAAACATGTGGTGCTATCATACGTACATTGCTCTTGCATTCGTTTCCCTAGCCATGTGGTAATTTGAATGTTTACTGATTTTTTTGTACAAATAGATATGACACACGAAATCCTAATGCTAAGACTTCTATTTATACTACTTCGACCATAACGGTCTTGCTATAAGATTTTGCCACGTTCAGAACATGCAGAGCAATGCCTCTCTCTTACTTCCACGTGTCTTCGAATGCTCCAGCGCATATATTTCAAATTTCGAACATCCCGCTTGCATTTGAATTTCAAATGTTTTGGCACTTCCTCGCTTCGAACGCATTCCTTAGATACAGCCTTGTTGTCATTTCGAGACTTCTTTAGATATGTTCCCATAATTCCCACTCGAAGCTCCAAGCTTTGATATGCTCATTCGAAACACTGCTTCTGCTATTTCGAAACATGACACTTTGTTTCATTTCAATCGAAACTTCTAATTCATTTGCTTCTAATAATATTATCAAAATCTTCAGCCAACACCAGGCAAAAGTTAGGGATCAAAAGCGTACGACTATGTCTCGTCATCTCGTCACTTGCCTACCAGAAGAAGATTTGTCAATCGGCAGTTATCAAGCACCTCCACAGGTACCTGCTCCCACAGAAGCTGGGGCAATAAGAGTTGTCTAAGTAATCTAGTACCAAGGTAAGTTCAGCTGAAGAATATGACCTAGATACCTTCACTCCCCGCAGAGTAAGGCAAGATTCAGCAATACTCTCCCCAAGCAGAGTTGGTCTCTCATCAGCCTTAAAAAGGCACAGTATCCCTAGCAAGTCAGCAATACTCTCCCCCAAGCAAAGTTGGTCTACCATCAGTCCTGAAGAAGTTGGGTATCCCCAGAAGATCTTAATATTCCCCAGCGGAGTATAAAGATATTCCCCAGCAAGCATCCCCGGCGTTCTTAATATTCCTCAACAGAGTATAAGATTATTCCCCGACGGAATACAAGATACCCCCAGTGGAGCTATTTTCCCAGCACAGTCTAAAAAAGCTTCCCCGCCAGAGTTAAATCATCTCCCCAGCAGATTCTGGAAGCTTATCCCCTGCAGAGTACAAATGTCTCTCCTCAGCCAAATACGAAGGTTATCCCCACCAGAGTCTAACTGGGTTATCCTCAGCAAGGTGTTACAACGGAAAGATCATCCCCAGCGAAGTTCTTTATATCCTCCAGCGGAGTTCATCATCAAAATCCCCAATAGGGCTTATCAACGGAATCCTCAGCGGAGTTATCATTAAAATCTCAGCGAAGCATCTCTTCCCACAGAGTAATTCTCCGCAGAGTAATCTCTTCGCCATGTTTATTCCCCAACGGAGTCATCTTCTCCTACAGGTTTATTCACACAATCATCTTCGTTCATCATCCCCAGCGGAAACGAAGAATTCAACATCATTCTCCAGCAGCTATCCGGGATTTATTTTCCCCAGCTAAAACATCACCTTTTCATACATCATGATACATGCATATACGCATCATATCTTACAATCTCATTTACATTGAGAACATCATTGCTTGATCCATATCACGCATTGCATATGACTGACTTTTACCTTTCAGGAAAGATCTAGTTAAGTTCTCAGCTATACCAAAGACCTTGCCTGGTCCAGTTAAATCGATTCCTAAAAGATTTTTCTAATACCGATCCAGTCAAAGGCCTTCTCTGGTCCAGTTAAATCGATTCCTAAAGATTTTTCTGATGCCGATCCAGTTGAAGATTCCAAGACCTTCTCTGGTCCAGTTAAACCGATTCCTAAAGATTTTCCTGATGCCGATCCAGTTGAAGATTCCAAGACCTTGCCTGGTCCAGTTAAATCGATTCCTAAAGATTTTTCTGATACCGATCCAGTCAAAGGCCTTCTCTGGTCCAGTTAAATCGATTCCTAAAGATTTTTATGATGCCAATCCAGTTGAAGATATTCCAAGACCTTGTCAAAAACCAGTTAAATCGATTCCTAAAGATTTTTGAGGCAAAACCAGTCAATGGAGACAAAGTCGGTTAAATCGATTCCTAAAGATTTTTCTGATGCTCAGCATGTCAATGGAGACAAACCCAGTTAAATTGATTCCTAAAGATTTTTCTGATGCAAAACCAGTCAATGGAGACAAAGTCGGTTAAATCGATTCCTAAAGATTTTTCTGATGCTCAGCATGTCAATGGAGACAAAACCAGTTAAATCGATTCCTAAAGATTTTTCTGATGCGAACGCCGTCAATGGAGACAAGACCAGTTAAATCGATTCCTAAAGATTTTCTGAGGCCAGTCAGTCAATGGAGACAAGACCGGTTAAATCGATTCCTAAAGATTTTTCTGAAGCCAAGCATGTCAATGGAGACAAAACCAGTTAAATCGATTCCTAAAGATTTTTCTGATGATCATCCCGTCAATAGAGACAACCTGTCAACGAAGACAAAACTACCTACCATTAACCTTTCTTAAGTTCCATATCAACACCTGTAACTAGCCAGGAAATATCTGTGAACGACTGATTGTAGATCTATACCTGAAACCAGACAGGAAAGTTATCTACATGAAGAGATCGAAGATTAATACCTGAAACCAGACTGGAAAACCATCTTTCTTTCTCAGGTCAGAGATTAATACCTGAAACCAGACAGGAAACTATCTCATCGGCCAGCCTTCTTAAGTTCCGGATTAATACCTGTAACTAGCCAGGAAATATCTGTGGACGACTGATCTATACCTGAAACCAGACAGGAAAGTTATCTACATTGAAGAGATTAAAGATTAATACCTGTAGCAAGCCAGGAAAACTATCTTTCTTTCTCAGGTCCGAGATTAATACCTGAAGCCAGACAAGAAAACTATATCATCGGCCAGCCTTTTTCAAGTTCCAGATCAACACCTGTAACTAGCCAGGAAATATCTGTGGACGACTGATTGTAGATTAATACCTGAAACCAGACAGGACAACTATCTACTTGACCATCATGAGGCAACTCTACCTCGGTTCCTTCTCTTTCAGATGCAGTTTTACACGGACTCACCATCAGGCAACCCTACACAGGTTCCTCCTTTCAACCTACCAAGTTACAGTGCAACAAACAATCTCCAGATGGCATCTATAAGCCCATCCCCGATAAGATTCTGTCACCTCTCCAGATGGCATCTATAAGCCCATCCTCCTATCCATCATCTCTCCAAATGGCATCTATAAGCCCATTCCCGACATCACATTACTGATACCACGCTATGCGAGTGCAAATTTCTGGGCACTTTAGTGTTCAATCATCTTCCACCTTCGGATCACGAAAGGCACGCAAGCCAATCTACATCCTCAGGTTTAAGAAGATTGAACAGGGGCAACTGTTGTACCCCAAAATTTGCCCTCCCATATTCTTCAAGGTTTGTCAAGGATCATCTTCAAATTGTTCAAGATTTCTCAAGAGTTGTACAGTTCAAACCACCTCCTAAGACAGCTGAAATTAGGGTTTTGGTTCTTTTAAGTAATTTGGGGTTTTCAATGGTTCAATCAAGTCTCATGTTCCTATATACATTCTCAAGCATCTATATGTCAAGTTTCAAGACTCACAATGCCATTTTGCACAGTCAAAAGCTCTATTTGACCTACAGTCAACTGCAAGGGCAAAATGGTCATTTTGCAGTTAAAAGTCAGAATTTTTGGTCAACATCTTATTTTGAGTCCACAATCATCATTTGATCAAGTCTTGATCATGATTCCACAAGGATGGCTCAAAAATCATCAAGGATACAAAAGTTACTATTTTTGGACAGCAGAAAAGCCAACTGTATCTTGACCAGGGCATAATTTTTTCATGGTTCATCAGAAAAATCCCATCCAATGCTCATTTTGAAGGGGATGCAATTTCCTACAATCCATCTTCACACTCCAAGTCCAAGAAATGCTCTCACAAAAAGTTATCAATTTCTACATTATAGGTCAAATTCAAAAGTCAACAAAAATGCACTTTGAGTCAAAGGCCATAACTTGAGATTGGTAAATCCAAATGACACGGGACTAAAGGCATTGGTTAGAGGACTTCAAGACCTTTCCAAAATGTCCAAGAACATGTTCATATGATCAAAATTGAGCAAGATATGCATTGGAGAAGTTGGGAAATTTTCATGAATTTGCAAAAGTCAACTTTGCTCAAAATACCTTATTTTTGCTAATGGGTCTCAAATCTCTTCTTGAAACTTCATCCATGGACTATGCACGACCCATCAAGCTTAATTGAATTTATTTTCTTATTTTTTATTAATTAATTGGATTTTTAATTGATATTAATTCATTTAATCAATTTAAATTGTAGGAAAATACAAAGATTTGGTTTTTCAATCTTTTTGTGAAGAAAATATGGTCAAGATATGCTGGAAATTTCGTGCACCAAATCAAAGATGCAAAATCTCCAAAATTGGCAACTTTGTTCAATCATGAAAATGCAAAAAGATTTGATTTTCAATCAAAGATCAAATCATCAATTCAATGGATTTTTGTTCAAGATCTTGACCTAATTCCATTCCTCTATATATATGCAAGCAAACCCTAATGCCATACACGTGAGAGAAGCTGCAGAAAAGCCATAGCATATTGAAAAATTTCCAAGAAAACTCAAAACTGACTTTGGCATTCTAGAACGATTCAAAGGTTTTTATTGATTCTAATCCACTGCAGGAGGTTCCCAGAACGTGTGGCAATCAAATTCAGGCCTTAAAGCTCAAAGAATCACCATATACAGAGTCACGGTTTGCAACTTTTATTCACAATCGTATATCGTGATTCATGCATCTTTAATATGTTTTCATGATTGTTTTGTGTTGCTAGGGACTGTACAAAGCTAATGGTATAACTTAATTGAACTGAAACGCCATAAATCCAAAGATGCCATAGTTGAATTTTTAGGGTTCATAAGCTTTGAATTGGGGATTCCTAAGCCAAGAAAAATTGAGACCACTAAGGCACATGGTTGGAATCCTGAGAACCAGACGAATCCAAATCAACCATCGTGAAATATTTATATATACTGCATCTCTATTCGCTATTTTTCGTCACCATGTTTAGTGGGGGTTAAAAACCCCCGCTATCTAATGTTTGTTTTTTGCAGAACGAAGGAAGACGATGATGATGTGTTGATACATCATTGGACCATTTGAATAAATACGCGCGTTTTTCTTTTGTACAGCATATTGTTTGGTTTATCTATATATTAATTGCCTGTTATTTTACTAATGACTAAAGCGTGATGGTGGAGTGGTTAAGGCATTGGCTTGGAATCATTGGGACCTGGGTTCGAATCCCAGGTCCCCCAAAAATCTTGTTATTATTTTCTTGTGTGTATTCACATGCAGCTTCCCAGGTGATGTCCATCATGTACCTCAAACATCCAGGCGCCAAGTGGCCACAAACTCAAATCCAGTGGTCATGAGTGGAAGACTACCATGCTTCCTGGTCAATGCACGTGTGGGCAATCCAAAAAAGTCAAAGAGGCTGGAAACAATTGGGCTTCAGAATTGCTTTCTCACCTCCTAACCTGGCCCATCACCCCCTGGTTTCATTATTTCTTTTCTCTTTTTATATTTTCCATTTAATTATTTTACTATTAATTATTATTATTATTATTACTTAATTAACTCAATTAATTTTTTCATGATAAAATCAGAAAACTAAAAATAACATTTATTATTATTATTATTATTATTTAAATTAATTTCACCCTTAATTAGTTATTTTTGTAAATAAATGCTAACACAATTAATTTAGTTCTTTAATTAGGTTAACTTTAATTATTTTCATAATAAATAAAATCCATGTAGAATTAGGGTTTTTACTAACTTTTGACTATTTTTTGTTTACTTCCTTAAAAACATAAAAACTCAAAAATATTTCTTTTTATTAATTAATTAGTTTTAGGTAATTTAATTTAATACAAAATAACCAAAAACTTCTTTCTTTCTCAAAAAGTGTCAAAACCCTAAGAACTTCTACGATTCAATTTTGTCCGCGCATATTATTTTTTATCATAATTATGTAATTGCTCCGAGGATGTAATAGCTTTAATTAGGACTTTTTATCGTTTTCATTTAATTTCTCGCAATTTACTTTTCAAGGGTTGGTTTTTGGCGATGTAAATACACGACGCCTTGTAATAGCTTAGTTTACTTTCCGCAATATTTAACTGCTAGATGTATGTGTTGCACCCCAAAATTTTCCCTCCTAATTTCTTTTATTTTGGCTTAGACTTTTTGCATTCATCTGCATCTATTTCATTAGGTCACTAACATGGCATACATTTCATTCAATATAGCTCTAAGGTTCAAAGTTCAGTGGTTGTGCGATACTAGGGTTTCACAGTGGTTAAGGCTCTCGTACCCAATAAAAGATGATTGCTTATTCAGGCAGCAAGTTGTGGAATTAGGGTTTTGATTCATTCTCATTTTTGGACTTCTTCTCCCTCAAGCAACAAGGCTACTATCTTCTGATAAACAATATGTTACAGGTTTTTCTTTTCAAGAACTCAAGGGCTTGACTTAGCATACATGGTCTTCGAATCAAGACGTTTCCTCATATAAGTGTGCCTATCATTTGATCAGGCTTAATGACTTTCACATGGCATTCATCCACTCTTTAATTAACCAATTCATGTTTTGTCGAATCATGGTTCAGAGAATCATTGGTTGTGAAGCTCGGGCTTTCTTCTGGTTCGAGTTGTTTATCAAACTAGACTGATTCTTCTGGTACATTGAATTGTGAATTTAGGGTTTTGATTGATGGTTGTTGTGGATTTCTTCCTCATCAAGCTACGAGGTTATTCTCTTCATCTCAAAATCAAGTTGCAAGGTTTTATTTGTTAAGTCTGAAGATTTGGGTTCATTTCCTTATGTCTATTAGATGATCATGCTTTGTTTCATTTCGAAGACATTTTGAACATTATTCTATCCATGTCTCAAGTCGTCACTGCACACCTAATACAAGTGGGTGCTCTAGGAGGTACACTCCCCAAGTTGCATTGTAAAGTCTATTTTGTTGTTTAAAGAATCTATTAATTTGGGATATGCTCGTGAAAAGCTAAGAGTAAACATCCAATGGCTTCTTCCATCAAAATCTCTAGGCTCATTTCTCGCTCAATTTCTTCTGCATCTTCTTCTACCTTGTTCTCTCGAGGTGGGAATGGCGGTTATCGGGGTGGATTACTTGCTAAATATAGCACAGCTGCTGTTGTTGATGAACAGCCGATTAAACCGTTGGTGCAAGTAGAGCATATTGGGCTCTTAATTGATGGAAAGTTTGTTGATGCTGCTTCTGGGAAAACATTTCCAACATTGGATCCAAGGACCGGGGAAGTGATTGCCCATGTTGCGGAGGGTCACTCTGAAGATATTGATAGGGCTGTTGCAGCTGCACGCAAAGCATTCGATATAGGCCCGTGGCCTAAGATGACAACCTATGAAAGCAAAAGATAATGTTGCGTGCTGCTGATCTGATTGAGAAGCATAACGATGAGATTGTGACACTTAAGACTTGGGATAATGGGAAGCCGTATGAACAATCTCGTCAAGTTGAAATTCCAATGTTGGTTCGCCTAATTCGGTACTATGCTGGTTGGACAGATAAGATTCATGGTCTCACAGTTCCAGCTGACGGAGCCTATCATGTGCAGACATTGCATGAACCGATTGGTGTTTCTGGTCAGATCATTCCATGGAACTTCCCTTTTCTCATGTTTGCTTGGAAGGTCGGTCCGGCGTTGGCGTGTGGCAACACTGTCGTTATGAAAACAGCCGAGCAGACACCACTGTCTGCGTTGTATACATCAAGACTATTTCTTGAGGCTGGACTTCCTCCTAGCGTGTTGAATATAGTGCCCGGCTTCGGTCCAACGGCAGGTGCTGTTCTTGCTAGTCACATGGATGTTGACAAGGTTGCATTCACTGGTTCAACTGCAACCGGCAAAGTTATTCTTCAATTTGCAGCTCAAAGAAATCTTAAACAAGTAACTTTGGAGCTTGGCGGGAAATCTCCATTTATTGTATGCGAAGATACTGACGTAGAATAGGCTGTTGAGCTAGCACACTTTGCCCTATTCTTCAAATCAAGGACAATGTTGCTGTGCTGGGTCTCGTACATTTGTACATGAACGTGTGTATGACGAGTTTGTCGAGAAAGCTAAGATCCGCGCTTTGAACCGTTCTGTTGGAGATCCATTCAAGTCAGGAATAGAACAAGGCCCTCAGATTGATTCAAAGCTATTTGAGAAAATATTGAGATATATCAGATCTGGTGTCGACACTGGGGCTACTCTTGAAACTGGCGGAGAAAGGCATGGCAGCAAGGGCTACTATATTCAGCCTACTGTTTTCTCAAACGTTCAGGATGACATGCCGATCGCAAAAGAAGAGATATTTGGTCCAGTACAAACCATATTAAAATTCAAGAACAATGAAGATGTAATTCAAAGAGCAAACAATTCGAAGTCTGGTCTTGCAGCAGGGATCTTCACGCAAAACATAGACACTGTTAATACTTTGACAAGAGCATTGAAAGTTGGGACAGTTTGGGTGAATTGTTATGATGTATTTGATGCTACAATTCCTTTTGGTGGGATTAAGACTAAATAGTACATGAATGTGAGGGGGCTTGAGGATCCCTATTGTAAAGATTATCATCAGGAGGAGAAGGAGTCTACCCTTCATGTCTTTAGAGATTTTGGCATTGCTAGAAAGGTGTGGCATAAGCTGGTTGATGAGAAAGACTTTACTGATTTCTTTAGTACTAACTGTGACAATTGGTGTGAGCTGAATTTAATTGGAAATAGTCTGAACAGAAATGCTATAGGCGATTGAACAGGCGCACTATGGACAAAGTCAAGAATTATGAAAGCAGGGTTCAAGATTGAAAATTGGAGAAAATATTAGATGCTTGAAGATTCATTCAAATTAAAGCAAATGAAGGAAAAATTCAAATCTATGTTTGAGAAAGAGAACATTACATTTCCAAAGCACTAGTCTGTTATAATTTCACTTCCTTCAAGTCACATTGCAAGATCTATTGCAAAAAATTCAATACCAGATTATAACTCACTACACCGTCTTACATTACATCATTGATCGAAATACAAAAAAAAATTACACAAAGCTACGCTAAATCTATCTTTCACACAACTAATCATTCACACACACTCTGCAAAAAAAGAGACTGTGATCCAAAATTTTATTGGTACTGGAATTTCTCTGCATCGCGAAATTGGAGTTGTTCTTCTACGCCGTGTTCGGTGGATTAGCCGCTGTTGTTGCAGTTCTCGAGCTTAGCAAAAACAATAAGGATCGAATCCATACTTCCTCCGCTTTCAATTCCTTCAAAAATAATTATCCTCTCATTTATTCTCTCATAGTACTCATGGATATGGAAAGGGGGATATTGGACAACTCGTTATTGCTGGCTTTGGGTCTTCAATGTTGTTTGGAATAATTGTGGGATCTTTGGCTGATAAACAGGGCCGGAAGAGGGCTTGTGTGACTTACTGCTTAACTTACATTGCGAGCTGCATCACCAAACATCCTCCTCAGTACAGAATTTTGATGTTGGGAAGCTCACTTGCATCTAAGTTGATGGCTCGTTCATCATTCCGTGTAGAGAGCTACATGCAGATTGTTTTTGTAGTTTCTTCTGCTTCTCTAATGCTTCCCATTCTTACAACCTTTTTCACACTTCCTACCAAAGCAACCAGTTCAGCCCTGCATAGAAAGATTAAAAAGCAAAAATCAATACACAGTTAACAATTCATAATTAACTTGTACCCATAACAAACTTCTAACCAAAATTTTCTAACAAATTCTAACAAACTTCTAACTTCCTAATTGCTAACAAAATCCATAACCAACCCATAGCATATTTGCAACAGAAAGCCCTGCACATAACAAACTTAACAAACTGCCAAAACAGAAATTCATAATTTCAAAACAACCAATCCATAACTAACCTTTTCCTAACTGAATTTTCTAACAAATCCTAACAAACTACTAACAACCTACAAACAGAATTCCCAGCTGTGATACGGTGGGAGAACTGACTTGAGGTTTTGCGTTTGTTTTCGCAAATGTTTCGGTTGAGCAAGAGTCGCCACCGACTTTTTATTTTATCCTAAGGAAAGGTTAAAAAGCACAGCAAAAACCTTTGAGATGTTTTCTTGGGTTCGGGGAGTAGATTATAGAAAGGGAAGGTATTAGCACCCTTTCTATCCATGGTTATCCATGGGCTCTTAGTTACTTGCTTAGATCACTTGCCTTTTGTTTTCAATTGTTTTAAATGGTGCTTGTGTGTGGGGGGGTTTGAAAATATTTTGAAAAGAAGCCAATGTGGTGGCAACCTTTGTAATGATCCATGTGGGGATGTATACAAAGATGTATGTCTTTTGAAAAGGTTTTCATTTGTTTTTGAAAGTTGTTTTGAAAGTGTAGTGATGTGTGGTTTTTAAAATAGGCAAGTGTTTTGTTTTGCAAGTTGGATTCAAGTAACTAAGGGGTTGTCTACTCCTAAATTTCTCAAAAGTTTATTGCTATGTTTTAAACCCTTTTTAATAAGTTTGTTCCACCATTGCATTTTGTGGACAATCTCATGTTTAGGATGTGAAGGGGACAGGCGCGGGTCATCGTTTAGACCATAATTGCAATGGTGCCAAGTATCTTTGGGCATTTTCTTTAAGGGACTTGATCATTTGTTTTGGAAGTATTTTGAAAATGTTATCGAGGGACTATGATCATTTGGTTTGTTTGTTTTGCCCAAAGAGACTTGACATGCAATATGGTCCAATTATTTGAAGGCAACAAAGTGGAATACCCTAGGGGTGCAAGTGTGATTTGTGTGTTCATTTTCATGCTTGTTTGTCTTGAGATTAGGTCATAACTATTTTGTCGTTTTTTCGCATACAAACCCTAATTCTAACATGGCATAATTAGAAAGCAATAAAGCGCGAAAATAAATTTACTAAGCTATTACAAAACCAAATATGGGAAGGGGGTACAAATGTTCAAATGGGGATTTTGACAAGTAATGTAAACCTAAAACTATTACATCAATATTGAAATATTTTACAAGATGATTAATTGCACAAATTAAATAAAATAAGAATAAATATGCAAGATGCAAAAATGGTTTTTGTATGTATGAAAAAAAAGTATTTTTATGTGTCAAAATAAATAAAAGAAAAGTATTATTTTTTTGAGAATTTTTCATGTTTAGGGTTAAAAACCCTAATTTATTAAATAAAAGGTATTTATTGGTTAATATATAATGCTTGTCATTTATACACAAAAAGTAAAATAAAAAGAAGTACATTTGTAAAAAAGGTATTTTTAGCATTAAATATTAAAAAATAAAATATGTACATTTTTGGCATTTTTATCCTAAGTATATTAATATAGACTTATATATTTATATTATTTACAAAATATATTAAATATGCCAAAAATAATAATATTTAATTTTATATATATATAAAAAAAAGTATTTTTTTGTACAAATATTTCAAAAGGAAAAAATAAAAATGCAAAAAATCAGAAATATAATATATTTACATTATTAATAATATTTCTAAATAATAAGATATATATATGTTTGTATATAAATGTCCATATAATCAAATAAATACTTAAGAAATGCAAAAATGGTGTAAAAATGATTTTTCAAGTTTTAAATATTATTAGAAAAAATAAATGAATCAGAAATAAAAAAGAAATGTCAAAAAATCATTAAATCAAGCCAATGGGCTCAGGGGGGTGTGAAACCAATTGAGTGGTGTGAAAAGAAAACACAAAGCAAGCCCAGCCCAAAGCCACCTTTCTTCAACCTCTGAACAAAAATTATTCAGAAAACGCGCGCAAGAAGCTCCATTTGAATATCCTGATTCTTTGATTTTTTGAACAAACTTCCAACACAAAACATGTTAAGCATGAAACCACGATTCCAAATATATAAAGAACATCTCCTAACTCTCAGAAATGAGAGAGAATTTTAACAATCCCAAATCCTAACCTAAGTTTTCTGCCATTTTCAAACCTTAAATTCTCACAGCTCAAGCAAAAGAAATGAAAAGTAAAAGCATGTACATGTTCAGTGGTATGAGTAGAGCATTGTTTATTCACAAACTTAGAGCTAATGATGCCTAAGGAGAGAGATAGAAGTTCACCAAAGTACCTGTTCAGTTGAAGTTCTAACTGGCAAATGGGGAGCTTACAGTGCAAGATACTGGTTGGTATAGCTTCCTTGAGGTGTGGTGATGTTGTTCCAATATCTACTTTGCCTTGAGACACCTTGAACTGAGATGTAGAACTTCAACTGCAAAAATGGAAAAATGAAAATGGTGATGATGGTTAGGAGTGTTACAGTCTGCTTCTAATGCCTTGGACAGTTTGTATGGATGGTAGGGAAAGTATGTGAACTGGTTTGGGCAAGAGAGCTTGAGAGAAAAAGAAGTTGGCACTCAAACTGCAGAGGTCACTCTGTTTTGGCAGTTTTGGGATGATTCTGAGATTGGGAGTGTTTGAGAGGTTTTAGGGTCGTGCAAAAGCTTGGTTCTGATCTTTGGAATGTGTTTGATAAGTTTGTCTAAGCTTGGTTTACAGGAAATGAGAGTTGTGTGATGCTATGACACTTTTCTTCTTTCTTAAGCAACAAAAGCCAACTTGTGTTTCTAGGTAAGTAGAGGACCCCTAATCCTGCTGCAAAGCTTCTCTTGATCAGAGTGATTTGTTCATAATCTTGTGCTAAAGAGATTTGATCTGTACCTTCTTGATTTACCAATTGACATAAAGCATAACTTTTCAAAAATGGCTATTTTGCTTTATCTAAAAATGGATTAAACTTGTATGTAATGCTTAAACTCATAGAACAACACTTTAACACAATGAACATGCATTAAATTATTGAGTGTTGGATGGTTTAAAGACCTGTAATGCAGCACAAATCAAGTTGACTTGCAAATGGCATAAGTTATGAACATGCTTTGGTCAAGAACAAAAAATGAATTTTTGCCATATTGTGAAATTCGATTCTCCCTAACCATGAGGTTGTTTGATGAGTTCTTGGACATTTTGTAAAGCTTGGAATGTGTACTACAATCCATCTTTGAAATGCAAATTGAAATTCCAAGTGGAAGTGTATGGAAAATGGCCTTGAAGTTAGGTAGAAAACCTTGTCAAAATAGGTCAAATTTTCACTAAGTTATGAATGGTTTAGTGCCCTTATTCAAAAATTTGTAACTTGAGATACAAGCCTCAAATTGGAAAACTTTGTGAATCAAAGTTGTATATTATGCAACAAGCTACAACTTTCATGTTTTGACTTTTGTTTGAATCCAAATGAATCTTGGTGAAAAAGTGAGGCAAAGTTGGGGAAAAATTAGGGTTTTCCATAACTTAGAAAAATTCTAAGTTATGAAAAATTCCATTTCAAACCCTAATTTGCATTTCTTGGTTTCTTGGTGAACAAGTTTCATGATTTGGCATGTTTTGATGAAAAATGGATCTTGACTCTTGATTTTGACCAAAAAGTCAAAGCTTGACTTTTCAGTATACAGTCAAAATTGATCAATTGACTGGGAAATTCAACTGTCAATCTTGTGTACTTGGGATTTTTTGAGCTTGATGAATGTGTCAAAACCATTTCATTGAGTCCTTGAGTCCATGTATGAGCTTGGTTTGCCATTGGCTAGGTCAAACAGTCAAAAATTAACCTTGTGCAGTCAAAACCCTAAAAATGACCATTTTGCCCTTTTGATGATCTGATCAAATTTCTTGTGGAATTGTGATCCAAATTTGATCAAATGGTCCATGTGAGTTCATAATGGCAGGACACGAAGCCCCAACATGCATGGTCTAGCACTACGATGGAAACTGGATGTCTGCCTTTGTGAGTACCTATCTTCTTATAGGAAATTGCTATGTGATGTGGGTCAATTTTCATGAGTTTTGACTGTCAATTGGCCACAGTTGACTTTTTCCCCAATGCAGCTGATTTCTAGGTCATCTGTCCAATTGACTGGGCAAAATTTGGAATCAAGAATTGAAACTTGGTATGGATAAACTTGGGAGTCCAATATGAAGCATGAAAGTCATCTTAGGCATTTTAGGTCAAAACATCTTTGTTCAAACACAAACCCTAATTTGGGTTAACAATGCAAGGAGGAGTCTTGAGCAGAGGAAACCCTAACTGGAGCTTGATCTTCAAAGGTCTTGTGATGAGAAAATGTTGGGGAAATGGGAGGGTAAATTTTGGGGTACAACAGTTGCCCCTGTTCAATCTTCTTGAACCTGAAGAGTTAGATTGGCAAGTTTGCCTTTCGTGACTCGAGGGTAAAAGGAGATTGGACACTAGAGTGCCCGGAAATTTGCACTCGCATGTTGAAGTATCAGCAATGTGATGTCGGGAATGGGCTTATAGATGCCATTTGGAGAGATGGTGGATAGGGAGATGGGCTTATAGATGCCATCTGGAGATGTGACAGAATCTTGTCGGGAATGGGCTTATAGATGCCATTTGGAGGTGTTGATCGCATAAGAGATTCTTTAGCGTGAACTTGTGTATTTGAGAGAGGCAGATGTTTTCCTGGCTTGTTACAGGTGTTTGATCTTCAATCTCTTTATGCAGACATGCCCTGGCTGGATACAGGTATCGAGTCTACAATCGGTTGCTCACAGATGTGCCCTGGCTGGATACAGGAGTCGAATCTGGAAATAGTCGTCAATAGATATGCCCTGGCTGGATACAGGAATCGAATCCTCGAAATCTTCAGACGTGCCCTGGCTAGATACAGGAATCGAGTCTGGAAATGTGGTCAACAGATATGCCCTGGCTGGATACAGGAATCGAATCTGGAAATGTTGTTAGCAGATAGATGTGCCCTGACTGGATACAGGAATCGAATCTTCGAACTTCTTCAGACGTGCCCTGGCTAGATAATGGAGTCGAGTCTGGAAACTGATCACTCTCAGATGTGCCCTGGCTAGATACAGGTATCGAATCTGGAATTGTGACAGTTGAAGGTAGTTGTCTTTGGGATTGTCTTTTTCCCTGAAAAGGCAAAAACATAAGTTGTATGCAACGTCATGATGTATGATATGCATGATGCCATGCTGTTCAACATGAGATAGTGTGAGTATGCACTTTATCATGTATGTAAACAAGATGTATGAAAATGTGAAATGTTTATGAATGTAATTTCATCTTAGGAAAATAAATCCTTGACGATCGGCCGGAGAATTGCTCTGTGAAAGAGATACTTTGCTGAAGTTTTTGACGAGAGGCCTGCTGAGGACTTTAATGATGGATTCCGCTGGGGATAATGATGATAAACTCCGTTGGGGAACACCAGAGATAAACTCCGCCAGGGATTGAAGGAACTTTGCCGAGGGCGATCTTCCGTGGTAATTAGCTGAGGATAACCCAGTTATAAGCCCTTGTGAGGAATAACTCTGAATAAAGCTCGGGAGAGACGTCTGTATCCTGTAGGGAACAAGCTTCCAGAATCTACCGGGAATGAGCTTTAAGACCTGCCGGGGAATTTTGTTCCTTTTCAGGATCGACGGGGAATCAACTCTGCTTGGAGAAAGTATTGCTGAATCTTGTCTTACTCTGCGGGGTGTTGAGATGATTTGGTCACATTCTTCAGTCGAATCTACCTGGGTACCTTGGCGGACAAAGCAACCATACTGCATCAGACAACTTCATATTGCCCCTGTCTCTGATGTCACCTGTAATTAATCTTTTGTTTTATATGCAAATATTTATGAATCAGCAATTTAATGTCAAATGCATATATCAAAAATGAACATTGGACGTTCTTCGCAAGACAAAACAGAAAAAGGAAAAACAATGGCAATTTGTATAGACAAGTGAATTTGTATTGATTTGAATTTTGCCTGTGAATAGGCGTTTTTGTACAAGAGGCTGACATCCTAGTAAGAGGACGCCGCTAAATAACATAGAGTTTACAATTTTGAAAAGAAAACAAAACAGCTATGTGAACAATCCCACTGGGTTCCAACTCTGCTATCGCCCTTATGTCTCCGAGCGTCTCATCGCTTTGCTGCCTAGTTGAAGATGGAGCTGATTGGTCGATGCCGAAGTCTGAGCCAGATAGTTGATGCTGAATTCCGGATGCAAAGTGATCCAATGAGACATAGTGTTACGCTTTATCCCTAACTTTTGCCTGGACCGCCCTTTCGGGTTTTCAGTCCACCGGGATACCCATTTTTGCCCAAGCCGCCCTTTCGGGTTTTCGACTTGCCGGGTGTACAGATTTTTTCATTTCATCCCTTATTTTTGCCCGAACCCTTTTGGTTCGCCGGGAAGCCCTTATTTTTGCCTAGGTATGTCAACCTAGCGGGTCTTTTATTTACGCGTAGTATCTTTTCACTATGTCTGCATTAGCGGGGTGAGGAAGGTCGTCATTATCCATGGTGGTTAGGATCATGGCTCCTCCTGAGAACACATGTTTAACCACAAATGGCCCTTCGTACGTAGGGGTCCATTTACCCCGGGGATCACTTTGAGGAAGGATGATGCGTTTGATTACCAGGTCCCCAACTTGATACTCTTGCGGTTTGACTTTCTTGTTAAATGCCCTAATCATCCGTTTTTGATACGTCTGACCATGACAGATAGTGGTGAGTCTCTTTTCGTCAATCAGGTTTAATTGATCAAGTCGAGTCTGGATCCAGTCATCTTCACTCAAGTCTGCATCCTTCATTATCCGGAGAGAGGGTATCTGGACTTTAATTGGCAAGACTGCCTCCATGCCATAGACCAAGGAGAAAGGAGTTGCCCCGATTGACGTCCTTGCTGAGGTACGGTACCCATGAAGAGCGAACGGTAACATCTCGTGCCAATCTTTATAGGTCACTGTCATCTTCTGCACAATTTTCTTGATATTTTTATTAGCTGCCTCTACAGCCCCATTCATCTTCGGCCGGTAGGGAGAAGAATTGTGATGCTGTATCTTGAATTGTTTACAGAGTTCAGTGATCATCGTGTTATTGAGATTGGTACCATTGTCCGTAATGATTCTTTCCGGGACGCCGTACCGACAGATCAGATTATGCCGGATGAAACGTGCCACAACACTCTTGGTTACCGTTGTGTAGGAAGCTGCCTCAACCCACTTCGTGAAGTAATCGATCACTACTAAGATGAAGCGATGCCCATTGGATGCCTTTGGTCGGATCTCACCGATCATGTCAATTCCCCACATTGCAAAAGGCCAAGGTGCCGTCAGGACGTTCAGAGGAACTGGAGGAATATGCACCTTGTCAGCATAGATCTGGCATTTGTGACAAGTTCGGGAGTGTTGGTAACAATCAGCTTCCATTGTGGACCAGAAATATCCTGCCCGAAGGATTTTCTTAGCCATGGTGTGTCCACTGGAATGTGTTCCAAATGTACCTTCATGCAGTTCTATCATGATCTTCTCTGCTTCAGCCTTATCCACACAACGTAGTAGAGTTGAATCATGATTCCGTTTGTAGAGAACGCCGTTGCTGAGGAAGAATTTTGCCGCAAACCTCCTCATGAACTTCTTGTCATTGACAGATGCGCCTTCAGGGTATTCCTGAGCTTCCAAGTACCTCTTCACCTCGTGATACCAAGGTTTTTCAGTCACCTTCTCAGCCTCAAGCTCGCAGCAGTATGCCGGTTCATCCAACTTCCAGATAATGATCCGGGGAGCCTCATTGTCCCATTTAACTTTGAACATTGAAGACATCGTAGCTAGTGCGTCCGCTAGCTGATTCTCCTCTCTCGGGAAGTGCTCAAAAGTTATTTCTTCAAAGTGGGGAAGCAAGGTTGACACATACTCCTTGTAAGGAATAAGATTTGGGTGTTTCGTATCCCACTCGCCTTTGATCTGATTGATCACGAGAGCGGAATCTCCGAAGACACTCAGAAATTTGATCCTTAAGTCGATTGCAGCTTGTAAACCCATGATACATGCCTCATATTCTGCCATGTTGTTGGTGCAGTTGAAACATAATCGGGCGGTGAGTGGAGTATGAGTTCCTTTAGGGGATATGATTACAGCGCCGACGCCGTTACCCAAAGCATTGGAGGCTCCGTCAAAATGCATAGACCATCGAGATCCTTCCTCAGGTCCTTCATCCGGTCCAGGTACTTCACAGTCAGTTACCACCATGATGTCTTCGTCCGGAAAATCAAAGTTCAATGATTGGTAATCGTCTACAGGTTGGTGTGCCAAATGATCTGCCAGTACACTTCCTTTAATCGCTTTCTGAGTTGTATACTGGATGTCGTATTCTGTCAAGATCATTTGCCATCTCGCTATTCTTCCAGACAGAGCAGGCTTTTCAAATATGTACTTGATGGGATCCATCTTTGAAATCAATAGAGTAGTATGAGTCAGCATATACTGTCTCAGCCGGCGAGCAGCCCATACTAGAGCGCAACAAGTTTTCTCAAGCAGTGAGTAACGAGACTCACAGTCGGTAAACTTTTTGCTCAAGTAATAAATAGCGTGCTCTTTTCGGCCAGACTCGTCATGCTGCCCCAGCACACACCCCATTGAATTATCAAGCACTGTCAAGTATAGTATCAGAGGTCTTCCTTCCACTGGTGGCATAAGAATGGGTGGCTCTTGGAGATATTCCTTTATCTTTTCAAAGGCGGTCTGACATTCATTGTTCCAACGCACTACTTGATCTTTCTTCAGTAATTTGAAGATTGGCTCACAAGTAGCAGTCAGATGTGAGATGAATCGGGCAATGTAATTCAGTCGTCCTAGGAAGCCTCTGACTTCTTTCTCTGTCTTTGGAGTTGGCATCTCTTGTATGGCTTTCACCTTGGCAGGATCCACCTGAATACCTTTGTCACTTACAATGAAACCTAGCAATTTTCCGGATCTTACCCTAAAGGTGCATTTGTTGGGATTCAACCTCAGCTTGTATAACTTGAGTCGGTCAAACAGCTTCCTCAAATGGTCAAGATGCTCCTCCTCAGTTTGAGACCTTGCAATCATGTCATCAACGTATACCTCAATCTCATGATGGATCATATCATGAAATAAAGCAACCATGGCACGTTGATAGGTTGCCCCAACATTTTTCAATCCGAATGGCATGACCTTATAACAGAAGGTGCCCCACTGAGTCACAAAGGTAGTCTTTTCCATATCCTCTGGAGCCATCTTGATCTGATTATACCCTGAAAAACCATCCATGAAGGAGAAAACCTTGTGTTGAGCGGTATTGTCAACAAGAACGTCGATGTGAGGTAAGGGGAAGTCATCCTTGGGGCTTGCCCTGTTCAAATCTCTGTAGTCGACACACATTCTGACTTTACCGTCCTTCTTCGGTACTGGCACCACATTGGAAACCCACTGAGGGTAAGAAGTTACTGCTAGAAACCCGGCGTCGAATTGCTTCATAACCTCAGCCTTGATCTTTTCAGACATCTCTGGGCGCATACGGCGGACCTTTTGCTTTATCGGAGGGCAATCTTCCTTGGTTGGCAGGTGATGAACTACAATGTCGGCATCCAAACCAGGCATGTCTTCATAGGACCAAGCAAATATCTCCATGTAATCACGTAGCATCTGGATCAATCGTTGTTTCACGCTGAGCTCTAGATTAGCCCCAGTCTTGACCTCTTTCCTATCTGTCTCAGTACCCAGGTTAATCGTTTCTACCAGCTCTTCATGTGGTTGAATAGCCCTCTCTTCCTGGAGTAGCAGTCTCGCGAGTTCACCAGACACTTCGCAATCATCTTCACCTTCGTCTTCGGCCAAGTTGATCGGATTCTCGAAGTCATAACTGGCGGTAGCAGAGCTGTTACCAGTGAGATCCAGAGTGGATTGAAACCTGTATAAGTGAGTGTGTGTAAATATAGCTGTTTTGCAATATATATAACACAGAAAGAAAGAGAGCATAAGATTTGAAATGCAACAAACGTCCAATGTTTTGATTGATGATATATGGAAATGTCATACAAAAAAGCCCTCACAAATGGAGCTACGATGCCCCGGGTAGGACACCGAGCCAACAAAGTTTTAACATATTGTTTGTTACAAATTTGAAATCAAAAGAAATTAATTATTGCGTGACAAATGTGATAGGTGTAAAATCCTTTGCCGTCCAGTTGCTTGGTCCGTCGCTGGTAGTCGGGTAGATCCAGCTGTCAAACTCTGCTTCCTCTACATCCTCCTCAATAGCGTTCACCCTTGGGTTGGAGATAAACACCGGAGCCCTTCTGATCTTGTCCTTGCGCACAGCCTTCTGAGCCTCTGCAGTAAAGCCCAGCCCAAACTTGTCATTCTTTTGAGTAAAGTCAGGAAGCTGACCCCAGTTTGCACAATTGCCTTTCTCGATTACAGCCCGAGCATCCTTCAAGGACGCCATCTTCAACGGAAAATCTTCTTCAACCACTGCCTCAGCTGATGCCAACACTGGAGGTACTTCCTCAAAATGCTGGAAGGGGGTTTCGATAAACTCCCCGTCCATCTCGATATACCGGAATGAATTCAAATGACTAACCATGTATTCCTCCTCACCCTGCACAGTAACAATCTTCCCTTTGACAGGGTATTTGAGCTTTTGGTGTAGAGTGGATGTTACTGCCCCAGCTTTGTGAATCCAGGGTCGCCCCAACAAGCAGGAGTAGGATGGACAAATATCCATTACATAGAATGTTGAGTTGAAAACTTGGGAACCCACACGAATGGGGATGTCTACTTCACCGTGCACCATCCTCTTAGAACCGTCGAAGGCTCTAACAATGATGTTACTAGGTTTCAACTCCAGGACCTCACAATCCAAGCGATCCAATGCTTTCTTGGGCAAGACATTCAGGGAAGAGCCGGTATCCACTAACACGTGTGCGAGAGTAGTGCCCCTGCATTCTATGGAAACATGCAGAGCATCATTGTGATTTTTCCCTTTGGCGGTAAGGTCAGCATCCGAGAATCCTAAGCCATTGTCAGCCGTCAAATTAGCCACACAGTCGGTGAATTGATCCGCGGAGGTCTCTTGTGGCACATGGGCCGTTTTCAGAAATGAAATCAGGGCTTTCGCATGGGCCTCTGAGCATAGCAGCAATGATAACATAGAGATTTTGGAGGGAGTATGCCCCAACTGTTCAACAACGTTAAAGTCACTCTTTTTGATAATTTTAAGAATTTCCTCCATTTCTTGTTGGGAGGCTTCCACAGCAGTCTTCTTTTTTGGTGCCTCCGTCCTGGCAGGCGAATCAGTAGCAACTTCTTTGCCCCGAGTATCAGAGGACTCGGCGGCAGTAGTAGACACAGGAACTTGAATTGGAACATGCACACTTGCGGGTGTGATGGTGAGAGGTTTTTGGATAACTGGCGGTGCAATGTCAGGCGAGAAGAGCCTGCCACTGCGGGTAATCTTTGCGGGACCAGTGATATTACTGATATTGGTATTGGTGTTGAACTCCTGCTTCACCCCAAGCACATATACGTCGGCTCCATAATGCCATGGCACAGCTTTATCAGACTCATACGAGAGAGGCCCCGGGACAGTAATAGTGATGGGTGCAACAGACATAATTTGGACGGGTTTCTTTACGGGAGCTTTGGCAGGGTTGTAAATTGTGACAACAGATATTTCTTCAATGGAAACAGACGGAACAACAGTTTTCTTGAATAGAATTTCCTTGCTATCCATCAGGCTTTGGATGCCTGATTTCAGCAGCGGACAACCGGTAGGGATAACAGCACATAGGAGGCAACCCTTACTACAACCCGGAAATAAACCGGCTAGTAGTAAGTTCCTCTTAACAGTCAAAAGAGGGGTAACAACTTCATTCACCGAAACAGCATACAACTCTTCCTCAATGGCATTTACTCTATGTTGGGGCATAGGGGTAGTTACAACATTCGGTCTCTCAGACGCTTCAAACTGAATTTCCTTTGCATCGATAAGATCTTGCACTTTGTTTCTCAAGGCCCAGCAATCATCAGTAGTGTGCCCGGGACTATCAGAATGATAAGCACACCGAGCATTTGGATTATACTTAGGAGACGCAGTGTTGACGACCTTAGGAGCTTCTTTGAGGGTCACCAAGTTGGTTGATAACAGTTGGGGTAAAATTTGAGATAAGGTCATACTCAGCCGAGTATACTGCCTCTTGGGCCTTTCACTTCTTTGTTGATTGTACTGTTGAGGAGCAGCAACAGGTTTTGAGATGACCAGAGCATTGACGGCTTGGCGACTTTCGGGCTTGACTTATCGTCTAGGACCATAGACGGCGCTTGCTTCTTTCTTAAACGGCCTCTTCTCAGTACTTGTAGAGGCAGCCTTTTGTATCTTGCCTGACCTGATGTCAGCTTCAATTCTTTCTCCCGTTAGAATCAAATCCGTAAACCCAGCGGAGGAGTTACCAACCAAATGATTGAAAAATGGACCAGACAAAGTCCCTAGGAACATATCAACCAGCTCACGATCAGTCAATGGAGGCTGCACCCTGCCAGCCAAATCTCTCCATTTTTGTGCGTATTCTTTGAACCCTTCACCCGTTCCTAGAGACATACCCTGAAGTTGGGTACGCGTAGGAGCGAGATCAGAATTGTATTGATATTGTCTGTAGAATGCGGTTGCCAAATCTTCCCAGTGTCGGATGCTAGTTCCATCTAATTGGTAGAACCATTCAAGCTGTGACCCCGAGAGGCTATCTTGGAAGAAGTGAATCCAGAGGTTCTTATCCGCCGTGTAAGGTTGGATTTTCCTTACGTACGACCTCAGATGCAGCTTTGGGCAGGAGACCCCATCATACTTGGCGAAGGCAGGCGCCTTAAACTTGTGTGGAATTACTACCCCAGAAGATAACCCCAGATCTCCGAAATCCAGTCCCGGCACATTCTGAATTTCCATGGCGCTCAAGCGGTCCTCCAATTGCTTGTATCTGTCAGCAGCAGGTGGGTATTGTTCGTCATTATAGTCCGTCTCGTTGTCGGAGACTGCGGGACTAGGAGCTCCTCCCCCTTGGGGACTATTTTTCTCAGCAGAGGAAGTAGTTGGTTCAGCTTCATTATGGAGGGTGTTCCCAAATCTGCGTCCGGTGTTGAACAATGCAGTCCTCTTTTTCTTCTTCTTCTTCAGGAGTAGAGTCTTCAACTCTTGCTGACCTTGGGCTAGGATTAGGACCATCTCTTGAAACTGTGCACTTTGGGCCTGAAGGGCCTTGATTTCTTGCTCACTGGATGAGTCTGGATTCATGATGACTGTTCAAAATAAACAGCGAAGGAGATTAAGCAACCTGTGAAATAGGGTACCTGCTATGCATATGGTGCAATGGAATGCGTATGTTTTATGTTTTCAAAGACAAACAAGATTCAACTTTGTAGACAAAAAGGGAAACACACTTCATTATATTAAAATTTTCAATTGTTCAACAATTTGCCCTTAGGCATTACAAGAATGAAAAAATACTGGAGAGGAAATAAAAGTCATAAAAGGAAATATCCAAAGCCCATCAATGCTCCCATGGCCTCCTTTTCTCAGTGCTGATGTAGTTGTTCAGGACCCTCTCTTCCTCCAATTGCTTAGTTAGCCTCTAGATCTTCCGTTCCTGCTCGTTGAACTTCTCCCGATAGAAATCCCGTTCTTCCTTTAGCTGCGCCCAAGATCTCTTCATTGTGTCAAAATCAGTAGGTATCTGAGGAGGGAGGACAGTTGGAGGAACCCCATCTTCATCAGGAGATTCAAGAATGAGAGGTCTAACAGCTTCGTACGGCATACCTAACCTCTGAGCACGGATGCGGACCCACTTGCAATAGGGTTCCATTGGTAGAGAAGTCTTTGGTCCTAACTCATGTGGGTCAGTGTTGTACCCCAAAATTTGCCCTCCCATATTCTCCAAGAAATTGCCAAGCCAAGCTGCAAAAGTCCCCAAGGGTTACACAGTGCAAAGACCTCCTATACAGTCAAAACTAGGGTTTGTGTTCTGATCAAGAGATTGAAGTTTTCAAAGGTCCAATCAAGTCTCATATGCCTACAAATATGGTCAAGCATCCTTATATCAAGTTTCAAGGCATTCAGCACAAAATTGCACAGTCAAAACCCTAGATTGCTCTACAGTCAACTGTAGGGGCAAAATGGTCATTTGACAGTCAAAAGTTCAAATTTTTGGTCAACATATCATTTTGAAGCCACAAACATCATTTGATCAATGCTTGATCATGACTCTCAAAATTTGGCTCAGAAATCATCAAAGATGCAAAAGTTACTATATTTGGACAGCTGAAAAAGTCAACTGAAATTGACCAGGGCATAACTTCCACATGGATTATCAGAAAAATTCCATCCAAAGCTCATTTTGAAGAGAAAGATATTTCCTACAACTCATCTTCATACTTCAAGTCCAAGAAGTGCTCTCACAAAAAGTTATCAATTTCAACATTATAGGTCATTTTCAAAAGTCAACAAAAAGGGACTTTAAGTCAAAGGCCATAACTTGAGATTGGTAAATCAAAATGACATGGTACCAAAGTCATTGGTTAAAGGACTCAAAGACCTTTCCAAAATGTCCAAGAACATGTGAAAAGCTTAAAAATTGAGCAAGTTATGCCTTGTGGAAGTTGGGAAATTTTTGGATATTTTGAAAAGTCAACATTGATCCAAATGACCTAAAAATGCTAATGGGCCCATTTTTCTTCCAAGATTCATCATTCCAAGCATGTGCACGACCACTTGGCCCAAAGGGAAGTATTTTCTCATTTTTTATTTATTTATTTGAATTTTTATTCATATTAATTCAATTAAATCAATTAAATATGTGGAAAATATCTAAATGAACCAAATGAATCTTTTTATACATGTTTTAGACTTGATATTTCGTGCTTAGCCAATTAGGGAAAGTTTTGGCAAGATTTGGTATCAAATTGCATAGAAAAAGATTGAAAACATAATGGAAGAAAATCAAATATTCAATCCATAATTGCAAGAGATTTCTATGAATTTTGTTGACCTAATTGCCTCAGTACATAACCTAGAACACAAACCTAATTGCAGGAGACAAAAAGGCTACGCAGAAGACCAAGATACAAACTTGAAAAATTTTCCATAAAGCTCAAATCTGAAGTCAGTGTTCTAGGTGGATTGAAGGCACGAAATTGATTCCAATAGCTTCATTGTGGTTCTCTGAACGCATTCCAATCACAAACAACAACCAAAGCTCCAAGAATTGGTACCTATGACTCGAACTGTAAAGAGAAAATTCCATTATCGTGCAGCATGATTCAAGCATTTTTACAGCATTTTTTTTATTGATTCTTATTCCTCATGAGATTTTAAAGCTAATCATTGTATTTAATTGGATTATTATGCATCATATATGATTTCACCATGCGCGATTTCTAGGGTTACAGGTTTGCAGATTTGGGGTTTTTAGAACGAGGTAAAATCAAGACTCAAGGCCACTACCATTGCACTCAGCAGATTTGGACGATCATGAACATATACTCGCGCCTAATTTATGTTTAGAGATGGGCTAATCGCTATTTTCTTAAAGCGTCCCTTAAGCCACGCCCAGAAAACCGTTGCCATACGTTCATGTTTCAGAAAAAGTGAAGAAGACGAACTCGTGGCTGGCGTTGATTGGAGGATTCGAATTTCGCGCGTTTTGGCCCACTAACGCGTTATTTTCTTTTATTATATTTGTTGCTTATTCGTTTAACAAAAAGGTTTCATAGCTCAGCTGGCAGGCATTGATAAGCGTTCACATCCAAGACCTGGGTTCGAACCCCAGGTCTGTGTATTTGCCATATTATTTTTCCTTAAATATTCCTATGCAGCGCCTATGATGTGATCCATAATGCACCACCAGATCTAAGTGCACACGCGTCCAGGAGGTTCACATCCAAGGTTGAAAATTGATGTACACCATGAGCGTGAGTCAACGTTGTTACACGTGATGCTGAAAAGTCCACAAGGCCATGCTTGTTGGGCCAAATTGCTGGACCCATACCTCACAATTGGGACTTCACCCCCCTGGTTTGCCCTCTCTACATTTTTTTCTTATTTTATTTTTTAATTGCTATTTTATTTCCTTATTTGTTTTAATGAATTATTTTTACCAAATTATAAAATACACAAAAAAATCAGAAAAAGAGAAAAATATAATATTTATTTTATTATTTTCATAAATAAATTGCATGTAAATATTTAGTATTAAATAGGTTTTAATTTTAATTCTTTTTTATAACTAAAAATCCAAAAATATAGAATTAGGTTTAAGAACTTCTTATTCCTTTTTAATTTTCTCTTTTTTATCATAATACTTATTTATTTATTATTTTCATAATTAAATTGTACATAAAAATAATTAGGTTTAAATTAGGTCAAATTTCAATATTTTCTTAATAACTAAAAAATAATTAGAATTAGGGTTTGACATTTTATTTTAATTTTAATTAATCCTCTTTTCCTATTAAATCTAAAAAACACAAAATTACCAAAAACGTTTTCTTTTAATATTAATTAATTCATGTAATTTAATATTTTGCAAAAGGGTCCAACGCCCATGTTTTTAATTTATTTAATGTCGCATATTTATTTTTATTGCTTAATTCATTATGTATCTCTCCCAAAGCCGTGTAAACAATTGCTCGCACTTTTATTTCATTTGCTTTATTTACTTTCCGTCAAATCGGGTCCGGTTTAATTTTGGCGATGTGGACCCGCGCCATTTGTAATAGCCTTAGATTTACTTTCCCGCAAATATTCTTTTAACTGTTAAATAAGCATGCAAGAATGAATGGCCCTAATTAAAATCAAGCGTAGATCACAATGAACATGACAAGACAAATATCAATGAAAACGACACACGAATCGCACACACCACCCCTAGGGTACGCCTCACTGTTGCCTTTCGAAAGGTGGTCGTCGAGTAGAGGACGTCTTAGTAAGTCCTCATGATCCGGGAACCTGGCATGAGGGTAGCTTCTAAGGTGTCTTCCCATTGCTCTGGTGATCACCATGTCCCGAACCTCGAATTGACCCGAACACCTCCAACGGTGGTGCTACCTACCTCTCAATGGTGGGATGGCACTACTTTAAAGGACATTTACACAGACGAATTCCTTAGGGTAGGTAGGTTCTCAAGGATACTTGCTCAAATTTCAAACTAATCAAAACATACTTTTCACACCAACACATTTTCAAAAGCTTTCAAAGCAAACTTTTCAAACACTCTGACGCACGAGTCGAACTGAAATTTTTCAAAGAAACTTTTTTAAAAACCCACAGTGGAAAAGCAAACAAACCATTTTTGAAAACACAAATGAGCAAGTATCTAAGAGCCCATGGATAACCATGGATAGAAAGGGTGCTAACACCTTCCCTTTCTATAACCTACCTCCCGAACCGAGAGCAATCTCTATAAGGAATTTTTCTGTGCTTTTGTCCTTTCCATTTGGAGAAAATAAAAGACGGTGGCGACTCTTGCTTACCGCGACATTTCGCGAACCAGCATTAAACAGTCAGTTCCAGATCCACCGATCACAGAACTGGCGACTCTGCTGGGGACTATCTTATAAAGTGGGGTGTACCTTAGGGCTTAGTTCATAACTGTGTTTTCAATTGTATTGAATTGTGTGCTTTAAATTGTGGGTTGCTTGGGAGTTCTATAGATCCTAAACCCGGATCTGGGGGATACCTTCTTAGAAAGTAGCAACAAGGCTGTGAGGGAACTGTGCGGGGTATACCGACATGGTTGAAACAGTCTGCTACGTTGATGTGGCACTTTGGTGTGTACCGGTAACCCTTGAGTTCAGTCAAGGAGAGTACGGGGCCTCCGCGTGGTGTCGTGAAGCATCAACAGATCTTAGGAACCTTAATTGAACTATCTTGGCCTCTTTAGGGTAGTGAGATAACTGACTTTGGTGCAGTCCGAGGTTGGTTGATACTCGATACTACACCCAATTGAGAGTTGCTTTCCTGGAATATTTCGGTCGCCAGTTCAGTGGCTAAATCGAAACGATGAACAATGAAAGCAATCCCGTGATATTGGGACCCTTAGAACCCGGTTACTTCTAATAGGACAGGTTGAGCCCACCAACTTCAAGAGGGTAATACCCAGACCCCATGCTGGCCTGAACTCTAAGGGCTTTCTCTTGTGTGACTTGTGTGCCTTCGTACTTGACTACTTGCATGCTTGTTACCTAACACGTGTTTCTTGCAGGCTTTGTTTTAGTCCTTAACTGGGACTCATGACAGGTTTTACTTAGGGTGTGGTTTGCAGTCCTTAATTGGGACTCACAACATGGTTACATACATTACCCCATGCATAGCATAACATCATACCATTGCATACATCCTAACCCATTTCAAGGATCTCAAGGGCTTGTGATGCAGGTCATGGTGAATCAACTATCCCAGCAAGGGGCAGAGAGGATTTATTTTCCTCTAGCCAAGGTTGTCAGGGGCTATGACCCACTGGATATGGTGAGCCTTTGACCCTTGAAGAAGGACTCTCAACAACAGGAAGTACCTTCAATCAAGTTACCGGTTTTCAACTCTAACAAGTTTCTCTGTTTACCCCGCGAGGTCCTTGAAATCATTGCATGCATGTCATACATATCATTGCATAACAGGTACCCTTTCTCTGCAGGTTACTTACCTTCTTCGCTGTTTATTTCAGCCGATCGTCATGAATCCTGAATCATCAGCTGAGCAGTCTATCAAGGCCCTCCAGGCTCAGAATGCCCAATTCCAAGGGCTAATCATGAACCTGACCCAGGGGCAGCAAGATCTGAAGGCTCTGCTCTTGAAGAAGGAAAAGAAGAAGAAGAGGACTGTCTTGTTCAGCCCTAGACGCAGATCTGGGAACACCCTGCAGGACCAAGCTGAGAGGACAACTCCATCTGTGGGGAAAAGTAGTCATCAAGAAGAAAGGATTCCCAGCCCAGCGGTCTCCGACAATGAGACAGATTTCAACGATGAACAGTACCCTCCGGCTGAGGACAGGTACAAACAGTTGGAAGACCGGCTCAGTGCTATGGAGATACAAAAGGTGCCTGGCCTGGACTTCGAGGATCTAGGTCTGTCTTCTGGGGTAGTGATCCCGCGCAAATTCAAGGTACCCGCCTTTGCTAAATACGATAGGGCATCCTGTCCTAAGTTGCATCTCAGGGCTTATACAAGGAGGATCCAGCCCTATACAGCTGACAAAAACTTATGGATCCATTTCTTCCAAGAGAGTCTTTCGGGGACTCAGCTCGAGTGGTTCTATCAACTGAATGGAGCCAACATCCGTACCTGGGAAGACTTAGCCACTGCATTTTACAAGCATTACCAGTACAATGCCGACCTTGCTCCCACACGTACCCAACTCCAGGGTATGTCGATAGGGTCAAATGAAGGTTTCAAGGAATATGCACAGAAATGGAGAGACCTTGCTGGAAGGGTACAGCCTCCATTAACTGACAGGGAACTCGTTGATATGTTCTTGGGGACCCTATCCGGGCCGTTCTTCAATCATCTCATTGGTAATTCATCTGCAGGGTTTACCGACCTTATTCTGACCGGGGAAAGAATCGAAGCTGGTATCAAGAGTGGGAAGATCCAAGAGGCCACACCTTCTGATACTCACAAAAAGCCTTACACGGGAAGGAAAGAGTCTAATGCTGCATACAGCCAAAAGAGTCGTCGTGACCAACATGCAGGGGCAGTCATGATTTCTGGTTCTGCACCACGCCGTCAACCACAAAGGGGAAACCAGCAAAGGTCGGACGGGCCTAAAAGGCAATTCACCAACATTAACATGCCATGGTCACAAGCATTGCAGCACATGTTGAAGATGAACCTGATTGCAGTGATCAACCCTCCTGCCAATCCTAAGACTTCCTCTCCTAGCTACAATCCAGAAGCAAGGTGTGCTTATCATTCCGATAGCCCGGGGCACGATACTGAGGAATGTTGGGCACTGAAGTACAAAATTCAGAACATGATCGATGCCAAAGAGATCGAGTTCGAGCCCGCTGAGACTCCCAACGTGATCACTGCTCCATTGCCAAAACATGGCTAGGATCGAGAGATTTTTGTTCATTTGAATTCAAGTTGTATTTTTCTTTTCTTGTTCAGATAAACAATTATCATGTTAAACTCTTTTATTTCATGAATGCATTACACATGTCTGTCTTGATTTAATTATGTTTACTATGCTTAAAACTGCTTTCATATTTTTGCAATGGTCAACTCTTAATTGAAAATTCTAAGCCTCTTGAGGGAGGATGACGAAAACGATACCACGATCTTTACAGTATGCTTTTGAACAGACCCCGCTGATGAGGTACAGGCATTGTTTCAATCCCTAAACACTGGAGTTATAAGGATGATAATCCCTCGTCAACCCCTTTGAGCCAAAGAAGTAGGAGTTTTTCTTTTCGAAATTTAAAACCCTTAATCATAACCTGGGGCAGGGTAGTCCCTCAGTTGATCCAAGTGCATAACGAATGGCACCAAAGAGGTCCTTACGAAAAAAGAAAGACAGTGATGGTTCAGAACAATCAAATGGACAAGCAGTCATTATCAAAAAAAAATCATAAACGAAAAGCCCAAGAAGTCAAAACCTATAAAAAGGGACTTATGAAACTGGGGCATCCCGCTGACTGTAATTCCAAAAAGAAACAGTTCAGGCAAAAAAAAAATATAGGGATAACGAAATCAAAAAGAAAGAGGTCCTACAAACCCTCAACAAAAAAAGAAATGACTGCCTATTCAGAATCAATCATCAATATCTGAATCATCACCAGAAAATCAGAACAAAGACTCAAACAAGGTCTAACACACGATCAACTGAGTTTAGGTTTGGAGAACATCACGAAGAGCGGGTGGGTACAAATAATTTTAGCCTTTATCCTTTGTTTCTTAAACCGTGAACCAGGCCACGATATAACCCTTAAAAGTCCTAGCTGAAGCATGGGTTAGTTCGAAAGCATACTGTTACGAAGGTATCCTGACTCCTGAAGGTTTGCTGTAAAATCGTGAGTTGACACCGCACTGTATTACAAAAAATGCATTTTCAAAATTCAAGACAGACATAGGCTTTTGCATTCTTAAAATAACCTTGTTTGCATATGACTATTTGTTTGAACAGCAGGGAAATTCACACGATGAACACCTTGTGAACAGAAGTACCTCCAATCAAGGGGCACAGTAAGAGCATTGCCCATTATCTGGGGCATGCAAAATACTTCCAACAGGGGCAACTCCCTACATTCTGAGAGCGTGGACATAGTCGAAAAAATACTACGCACAATCAAAGACCCGCTAGGTTGACACACCTAGGCAAAAATAAGGGCTTCCCGGCGAACCAAAAGGGTTCGGGCAAAATGAAGGGATGAAACGAAAAAACATGTACACCCGGCAAGTCGAAAACCTGAAAAGGCGGCTTGGGCAAAAATGGGTATCCCGGTGGACTGAAAACCCGAAAGGGCAGTCCAGGCAAAAGTTAGGGATCAAAGCGTACGACTATGTTCCGGTATCTCATCACTTGTCTACTCGAAGATTTGGCAATCACCCACACAGATATCCTATTCCCTCACCTCTGAAACAGGGGCAGTAATGAGTTATCCAGGCGATCCAACTGCTCTGTCAACCAAAGTACAAAGGACAGATCAACATAAGGATGATTACCATCTACCTTTACGAATTCCAGATCGTGGGCTAACGTCCGAGACCAAACAGGACAATCATCCACTTAATCAAAATCATGCAACCCAACACCGGTTTCTTCTCAACCTTCAGACAAAGTCATACACAGACTCCTCCTCCACAAGATGACCTAACCCCGGTTCATCAAAAAGTTTTTACACGAACTTATCCAAGTAACCTAACCCCGGTTCCTCCTGAAGTCTTATATGGACCTATCTCAAGATGACCTAACCTCGGTTCATCAAGAAGTTTTTACACAAACTTATCCAGGTAACCTAACCCCGGTTCCTCCAGAAGTCTTACATGGATTTAGTTCAAGATGACCTAACCCCGGTTCATCAAGAAGTTTTTACACAAACTTATCCAGGTAACCTAACCACGGTTCCTCCAGAAGTCTTACATGGATTGAGCTCAAGATGACCTAACCCCGGTTCATCAAAAAGTTTTTACACAAACTCGTCAAGTAACCTTACCCCGGTTCCTCTAGAAATCTTACATGGGTTTATCTCAAGCAACCTTACCCCGGTTCGTCCAGAAGTTTTACACAAACTTATCCCGAAGCAACCTTACCCCGGTTCGTCAAGAAATCTCACACGGATCTATCTCAAGGTAACCTAACCCCGGTTCCCCCAGAAGTCTCACATGGACTCGTCTCCAGTAACCTTACCCCGGTTCGTCAAGAAATCTCACATGGATTTACCCCAAGGTAACCTAACCCCGGTTCCTCCAGAAGTCTTACATGGATTTAGTTCAAGATAACCTCACCCCGGTTCATCAAGAAGTTTTACATGAACTTACCTCACCAAGCAACCCTACACCGGTTCCCCCTATTCAAGATGCAGTTTTACATGGAATCGTCACCCGGACACCCTACACCGGTTCCCCCTTTCCAAGAACGCAGTTTTACACGAACTCATCATCAAAGTAACCCTACACAGGTTCCTTCTCCATTTCAGATACAGTTTAACACGAACTCGTCATCAAAGTAACCCTACACAGGTTCCCTCTCCATTTCAGATGCGGTTTTACACGAGCTCATCAGCAGGCAACCCTACATATGTTCCCTCTTTCAACTTACAAAATTACAGTTCAAAATCTCCCCAGGAGAGTCCAATCCAGCTCCCCCAGAAAAATTGGAGTCCATCTCCCCAAGCAGTAAGCTTATCCCCAGTAGATTCTGGAAGCTTATCCCTCGCGGAGCACGAACGCGCCCGGCTTTATTCAAAGAGTTGTTTCCTTAACGGGATATAACTGGGTTATCCTCAGCCAAAAGCCATGGAAAGAGCGTCGTCAACGCAGCTCTATCATCCCCAGCGGAAGTAAAAGCTTATTCTTCAACATCAGCCCAGGATAGGACTTCCCGGCACCCGTCAAAGAGTTTACTTTCTTAGACAAAAACATTCATAAAACATCACATACATCATTATAGCATGCATAACCCATCATATCATACAAATCTCATTTATATTGAGAACATTATTGCTTGATCCATATCATGCATCACATATGACTGACCTTTACCTTTCAGGAAAGACGCAGTTAAAATACTCAAACATGTTTCAAAGCCTTCTCTAGTCCAGCTAAATCGACTCCCAACAGATTTTCCTGATAAAGACTCAGCAGAAGCTATGATTCCCCTCTCCGACGGTGTGTGAGGTGGTAAGTCCTTTTTTAGATGTTTCCCTCTCCGACGACGAGTGTGAGGTGATAGTCTCTTATGGTCCCCTCTCCGGCAAGTGCGTGAGGTGGTAATTCCTTTTCAGATGTTTCCCTCTCCGACGGTGAGTGTGAGGTGATAGTCTCCTATGGTTCCCTCTCCGACGGTGAGTGAGGTGACAATTCCTTTTCCTATGATCCCCTCTCCGACGGCGAGTGAGGTGATTCCCTTTCAGATTATAATTACATATTGGTTCTCTTCCCGATACTGCAAAGATGGCAATTCCCGCTAAGATTTTTCTCAACGAGCGTTGTTGAAGTTAAAATCACCCAAGGTTCTCCTACCGTTCATACTAAGGTAGTAACCATCCCTGGTTCTTTCATCATCTTGTGAAGCTCCAGACTCAGCTCCCGTAACCAGTCAGGACACATCTACACCAAGCATCTGAAAAACCAACTCCTGCGACGTGTCAGGTACTCATTTTCTGTTTTGCAGGTATGCAGGTTCTCGCTAAGGAATTTCTTACGCAATCAACATTCAGATGGCATCTATAAGCCCATCATCCTATCAAGCAGTCTCTAAATGGCATCTATAAGCCCATTCCCCCATCACACTGCTACCATGTGAGCGCAAATTTCTGGGCACTCTAGTGTTCAATCATCTTCTACCCTCGGATTACGAAAGGCACGCCAGCCAATTTGCATCCTCAGGTCTAAGAAGATTGAACAGGGGCAACTTTTGTACCCCAAAATTTGCCCTCCCATATTCTCCAAGAAATTGCCAAGCCAAGCTGCAAAAGTCCCCAAGGGTTACACAGTGCAAAGACCTCCTATACAGTCAAAACTAGGGTTTGTATTCTGATCAAGAGATTGAAGTTTTCAAAGGTCCAATCAAGTCTCATATGCCTACAAATATGGTCAAGCATCCTTATATCAAGTTTCAAGGCATTCAGCACAAAATTGCACAGTCAAAACCCTAGATTGCTCTACAGTCAACTGTAGGGGCAAAATGGTCATTTGACAGTCAAAAGTTCAAATTTTTGGTCAACATATCATTTTGAAGCCACAAACATCATTTGATCAATGCTTGATCATGACTCTCAAAATTTGGCTCAGAAATCATCAAAGATGCAAAAGTTACTATATTTGGACAGCTGAAAAAGTCAACTGAAATTGACCAGGGCATAACTTCCACATGGATTATCAGAAAAATTCCATCCAAAGCTCATTTTGAAGAGAAAGATATTTCCTACAACTCATCTTCATACTTCAAGTCCAAGAAGTGCTCTCACAAAAAGTTATCAATTTCAACATTATAGGTCATTTTCAAAAGTCAACAAAAAGGGACTTTAAGTCAAAGGCCATAACTTGAGATTGGTAAATCAAAATGACATGGTACCAAAGGAATTGGTTAAAGGACTCAAAGACCTTTCCAAAATGTCCAAGAACATGTGAAAATCTTAAAAATTGAGCACGTTATGCCTTGTGGAAGTTGGGAAATTTTTGGATATTTTGAAAAGTCAACATTGATCCAAATGACCTAAAAATGCTAATGGGCCCATTTTTCTTCCAAGATTCATCATTCCAAGCATGTGCACGACCACTTGGCCCAAAGGGAAGTATTTTCTCATTTTTTATTTATTTATTTGAATTTTTATTCATATTAATTCAATTAAATCAATTAAATATGTGGAAAATATCTAAATGAACCAAATGAATCTTTTTATACATGTTTTAGACTTGATATTTCGTGCTTAGCCAATTAGGGAAAGTTTTGGCAAGATTTGGTATCAAATTGCATAGAAAAAGATTGAAAACATAATGGAAGAAAATCAAATATTCAATCCATAATTGCAAGAGATTTCTATGAATTTTGTTGACCTAATTGCCTCAGTACATAACCTAGAACACAAACCTAATTGCAGGAGACAAAAAGGCTACGCAGAAGACCAAGATACAAACTTGAAAATTTTTCCATAAAGCTCAAATCTGAAGTCAGTGTTCTAGGTGGATTGAAGGCACGAAATTGATTCCAATAGCTTCATTGTGGTTCTCTGAACGCATTCCAATCACAAACAACAACCAAAGCTCCAAGAATTGGTACCTATGACTCGAACTGTAAAGAGAAAATTCCATTATCGTGCAGCATGATTCAAGCATTTTTACAGCATTTTTTTTATTGATTCTTATTCCTCATGAGATTTTAAAGCTAATCATTGTATTTAATTGGATTATTATGCATCATATATGATTTCACCATGCGCGATTTCTAGGGTTACAGGTTTGCAGATTTGGGGTTTTTAGAACGAGGTAAAATCAAGACTCAAGGCCACTACCATTGCACTCAGCAGATTTGGACGATCATGAACATATACTCGCGCCTAATTTATGTTTAGAGATGGGCTAATCGCTATTTTCTTAAAGCGTCCCTTAAGCCACGCCCAGAAAACCGTTGCCATACGTTCATGTTTCAGAAAAAGTGAAGAAGACGAACTCGTGGCTGGCGTTGATTGGAGGATTCGAATTTCGCGCGTTTTGGCCCACTAACGCGTTATTTTCTTTTATTATATTTGTTGCTTATTCGTTTAACAAAAAGGTTTCATAGCTCAGCTGGCAGGCATTGATAAGCGTTCACATCCAAGACCTGGGTTCGAACCTCAGGTCTGTGTATTTGCCATATTATTTTTCCTTAAATATTCCTATGCAGCGCCTATGATGTGATCCATAATGCACCACCAGATCTAAGTGCACACGCGTCCAGGAGGTTCACATCCAAGGTTGAAAATTGATGTACACCATGAGCGTGAGTCAACGTTGTTACACGTGATGCTGAAAAGTCCACAAGGCCATGCTTGTTGGGCCAAATTGCTGGACCCATACCTCACAATTGGGACTTCACCCCCCTGGTTTGCCCTCTCTACATTTTTTTCTTATTTTATTTTTTAATTGCTATTTTATTTCCTTATTTGTTTTAATGAATTATTTTTACCAAATTATAAAATACACAAAAAAATCAGAAAAAGAGAAAAATATAATATTTATTTTATTATTTTCATAAATAAATTGCATGTAAATATTTAGTATTAAATAGGTTTTAATTTTAATTCTTTTTTATAACTAAAAATCCAAAAATATAGAATTAGGTTTAAGAACTTTTTATTCCTTTTTAATTTTCTCTTTTTTATCATAATACTTATTTATTTATTATTTTCATAATTAAATTGTACATAAAAATAATTAGGTTTAAATTAGGTCAAATTTCAATATTTTCTTAATAACTAAAAAATAATTAGAATTAGGGTTTGACATTTTATTTTAATTTTAATTAATCCTCTTTTCCTATTAAATCTAAAAAACACAAAATTACCAAAAACGTTTTCTTTTAATATTAATTAATTCATGTAATTTAATATTTTGCAAAAGGGTCCAACGCCCATGTTTTTAATTTATTTAATGTCGCATATTTATTTTTATTGCTTAATTCATTATGTATCTCTCCCAAAGTCGTGTAAACAATTGCTCGCACTTTTATTTCATTTGCTTTATTTACTTTCCGTCAAATCGGGTCCGGTTTAATTTTGGCGATGTGGACCCGCGCCATTTGTAATAGCCTTAGATTTACTTTCCCGCAAATATTCTTTTAACTGTTAAATAAGCATGCAAGAATGAATGGCCCTAATTAAAATCAAGCGTAGATCACAATGAACATGACAAGACAAATATCAATGAAAACGACACACGAATCGCACACACCACCCCTAGGGTACGCCTCACTGTTGCCTTTTGAAAGGTGGTCGTCGAGTAGAGGAAGTCTTAGTAAGTCCTCATGATCCGGGAACCTGGCATGAGGGTAGCTTCTAAGGTGTCTTCCTATTGCTCTGGTGATCACCATGTCCCGAACCTCGAATTGACCCGAACACCTCCAACAGTGGTGCTACCTACCTCTATATGGTGGGATGGCACTACTTTAAAGGACATTTACACAGACGAATTCCTTAGGGTAGGTAGGTTCTCAAGGATACTTGCTCAAATTTCAAACTAATCAAAACATACTTTTCACACCAACACATTTTCAAAAGCTTTCAAAGCAAACTTTTCAAACACTCTGACGCACGAGTCGAACTGAAATTTTTCAAAGAAACTTTTTTAAAAACCCACAGTGGAAAAGCAAACAAACCATTTTTGAAAACACAAATGAGCAAGTATCTAAGAGCCCATGGATAACCATGGATAGAAAGGGTGCTAACACCTTCCCTTTCTATAACCTACCTCCCGAACCGAGAGCAATCTCTATAAGGAATTTTTCTGTGCTTTTGTCCTTTCCATTTGGAGAAAATAAAAGACGGTGGCGACTCTTGCTTACCGCGACATTTCGCGAACCAGCATTAAACAGTCAGTTCCAGATCCACCGATCACAGAACTGGCGACTCTGCTGGGGACTATCTTATAAAGTGGGGTGTACCTTAGGGCTTAGTTCATAACTGTGTTTTCAATTGTATTGAATTGTGTGCTTTAAATTGTGGGTTGCTTGGGAGTTCTATAGATCCTAAACCCGGATCTGGGGGATACCTTCTTAGAAAGTAGCAACAAGGCTGTGAGGGAACTGTGCGGGGTATACCGACATGGTTGAAACAGTCTGCTACGTTGATGTGGCACTTTGGTGTGTACCGGTAACCCTTGAGTTCAGTCAAGGAGAGTACGGGGCCTCCGCGTGGTGTCGTGAAGCATCAACAGATCTTAGGAACCTTAATTGAACTATCTTGGCCTCTTTAGGGTAGTGAGATAACTGACTTTGGTGCAGTCCGAGGTTGGTTGATACTCGATACTACACCCAATTGAGAGTTGCTTTCCTGGAATATTTCGGTCGCCAGTTCAGTGGCTAAATCGAAACGATGAACAATGAAAGCAATCCCGTGATATTGGGACCCTTAGAACCCGGTTACTTCTAATAGGACAGGTTGAGCCCACCAACTTCAAGAGGGTAATACCCAGACCCCATGCTGGCCTGAACTCTAAGGGCTTTCTCTTGTGTGACTTGTGTGCCTTCGTACTTGACTACTTGCATGCTTGTTACCTAACACGTGTTTCTTGCAGGCTTTGTTTTAGTCCTTAACTGGGACTCATGACAGGTTTTACTTAGGGTGTGGTTTGCAGTCCTTAATTGGGACTCACAACATGGTTACATACATTACCCCATGCATAGCATAACATCATACCATTGCATACATCCTAACCCATTTCAAGGATCTCAAGGGCTTGTGATGCAGGTCATGGTGAATCAACTATCCCAGCAAGGGGCAGAGAGGATTTATTTTCCTCTAGCCAAGGTTGTCAGGGGCTATGACCCACTGGATATGGTGAGCCTTTGACCCTTGAAGAAGGACTCTCAACAACAGGAAGTACCTTCAATCAAGTTACCGGTTTTCAACTCTAACAAGTTTCTCTGTTTACCCCGCGAGGTCCTTGAAATCATTGCATGCATGTCATACATATCATTGCATAACAGGTACCCTTTCTCTGCAGGTTACTTACCTTCTTCGCTGTTTATTTCAGCCGATCGTCATGAATCCTGAATCATCAGCTGAGCAGTCTATCAAGGCCCTCCAGGCTCAGAACAGAGCAAAGATGAAACTTTTTTTTGTCTTTGAAATGGGTTAGTCCTTTATACAGGATGCATGCAATGGTATGATGGCATGATGCTATGATGAAGCACACCATAAGTATTCACACAGGCAAACATGATGAGGCACACAAGTCACACAAGACACCCTTAGGTTTCAGGCCAGCATGAATTTCAGGTATTACCCTCTTTTGGTTTTGTTGGTTAAAACCTGTCCTATCAAAAGTAACCGGGTTCTAGAGGATCTCAAATCATTGGCTACCCTCAATCGGTCATAACTCCAGCATCGCAATCTTTTCTCGCGGCCAGAACCATCTCGAGAGTTTAGCCTCAATGAGTGTAGCATACTGCTACTGTCCTAATAGCCAAGTTGGTCAATTTAAGGTTCTAAGGTTGGTTGGTGTTTAATGACTCCTTAGAAGACCTATATTCTCCCCGTTGCAACACAAGGGATATAGGTACAGACTAAGATGCCACACCAACGTAGCCACTGCTTCACCCATGCCGGTCTACGCCGGACAGGTCCCTCACAGATTATGCTACCTAAAAAGGGTATTTCCCAGATCCGGGTTAGGATCTATGAAACTCCGATGCAAAGCCCACAAATATAAAAGCAAACAAAGCAAACAATTGAAAACAAAGGTGATCTAAGCCCTAAGGTTACTCCACTTTAAGTATTCCCCAGCAGAGTCGCCAGTTCTGTGATACGGTGGGAGAACTGACTTGAGGTTTTGTGTTTGTTTTCGCAAATGTTTCGGTTGAGCAAGAGTCGCCACCGACTTTTTATTTTATCCTAAGGAAAGGTTAAAAAGCACAGCAAAAACCTTTGAGATGTTTTCTTGGGTTCGGGGAGTAGATTATAGAAAGGGAAGGTATTAGCACCCTTTCTATCCATGGTTATCCATGGGCTCTTAGTTACTTGCTTATATCACTTGCCTTTTGTTTTCAATTGTTTTAAATGGTGCTTGTGTGTGTGTGGGTTTGAAAATGTTTTGAAAAGAAGCCAATGTGGTGGCAACCTCTGTAATGATCCATGTGGGGATGTATACAAAGATGTATGTCTTTTGAAAAGGTTTTCATTTGTTTTTGAAAGCTGTTTTGAAAGTGTAGTGATGTGTGGTTTTTGAAATAGGCAAGTGTTTTGTTTTGCAAGTTGGATTCAAGTAACTAAGGGGTTGTCTACTCCTAAATTTCTCAAAAGTTTATTGCTATGTTTTAAACCCTTTTTAATAAGTTTGTTCCACCATTGCATTTGGTGGACAATCTCATGTTTAGGATGTGAAGGGGACAGGCGCGGGTCATCGTTTAGACCATAATTGCAATGGTGCCAAGTATCTTTGGGCATTTTCTTTAAGGGACTTGATCATTTGTTTTAGAAGTATTTTGAAAATGTTATCGAGGGACTATGATCATTTGGTTTGTTTGTTTTGCCCAAAGAGACTTGACATGCAATATGGTCTAATTATTTGAAGGCAACAAAGTGGAATACCCTAGGGGTGCAAGTGTGATTTGTGTGTTCATTTTCATGCTTGTTTGTCTTGAGATTAGGTCATAACTATTTTGTCGTTTTTTCGCATACAAACCCTAATTCTAACATGGCATAATTAGAAAGCAATAAAGCGCGAAAATAAATTTACTAAGCTATTACAAAACCAAATATGGGAAGGGGGTACAAATGTTCAAATGGGGATTTTGACAAGTAATGTAAACCTAAAACTATTACATCAATATTGAAATATTTTACAAGATGATTAAATGCACAAATTAAATAAAATAAGAATGAATATGCAAGATGCAAAAATGGTTTTTGTATGTATGAAAAAAAAGTATTTTTATGTGTCAAAATAAATAAAAGAAAAGTATTATTTTTTTGAGAATTTTTCATGTTTAGGGTTAAAAACCCTAATTTATTAAATAAAAGGTATTTATTGGTTAATATATAATGCTTGTCATTTATACACAAAAAGTAAAATAAAAAGAAGTACATTTGTAAAAAAGGTATTTTTAGCATTAAATATTAAAAAATAAAATATGTACATTTTTGGCATTTTTATCCTAAGTATATTAATATAGACTTATATATTTATATTATTTAAAAAATATATTAAATATGCCAAAAATAATAATATTTAATTTTATATATATATAAAAAAAAGTATTTTTTTGTACAAATATTTCAAAAGGAAAAAATAAAAATGCAAAAAATCAGAAATATAATATATTTACATTATTAATAATATTTCTAAATAATAAGATATATATATGTTTGTATATAAATGTCCATATAATCAAATAAATACTTAAGAAATGCAAAAATGGTGTAAAAATGATTTTTCAAGTTTTAAATATTATTAGAAAAAATAAATGAATCAGAAATAAAAAAGAAATGTCAAAAAATCATTAAATCAAGCCAATGGGCTCAGGGGGGTGTGAAACCAATTGAGTGGTGTGAAAAGAAAACACAAAGCAAGCCCAGCCCAAAGCCACCTTTCTTCAACCTCTGAACAAAAATTATTCAGAAAACGCGCGCAAGAAGCTCCATTTGAATATCCTGATTCTTTGATTTTTTGAACAAACTTCCAACACAAAACATGTTAAGCATGAAAGCACGATTCCAAATATATAAAGAACATCTCCTAACTCTCAGAAATGAGAGAGAATTTTAACAATCCCAAATCCTAACCTAAGTTTTCTGCCATTTTCAAACCTTAAATTCTCACAGCTCAAGCAAAAGAAATGAAAAGTAAAAGCATGTACATGTTCAGTGGTATGAGTAGAGCATTGTTTATTCACAAACTTAGAGCTAATGATGCCTAAGGAGAGAGATAGAAGTTCACCAAAGTACCTGTTCAGTTGAAGTTCTAACTGGCAAATGGGGAGCTTACAGTGCAAGATACTGGTTGGTATAGCTTCCTTGAGGTGTGGTGATGTTGTTCCAATATCTACTTTGCCTTGAGACACCTTGAACTGAGATGTAGAACTTCAACTGCAAAAATGGAAAAATGAAAATGGTGATGATGGTTAGGAGTGTTACAGTCTGCTTCTAATGCCTTGGACAGTTTGTATGGATGGTAGGGAAAGTATGTGAACTGGTTTGGGCAAGAGAGCTTGAGAGAAAAAGAAGTTGGCACTCAAACTGCAGAGGTCACTCTGTTTTGGCAGTTTTGGGATGATTCTGAGATTGGGAGTGTTTGAGAGGTTTTAGGGTCGTGCAAAAGCTTGGTTCTGATCTTTGGAATGTGTTTGATAAGTTTGTCTAAGCTTGGTTTACAGGAAATGAGAGTTGTGTGATGCTATGACACTTTTCTTCTTTCTTAAGCAACAAAAGCCAACTTGTGTTTCTAGGTAAGTAGAGGACCCCTAATCCTGCTGCAAAGCTTCTCTTGATCAGAGTGATTTGTTCATAATCTTGTGCTAAAGAGATTTGATCTGTACCTTCTTGATTTACCAATTGACATAAAGCATAACTTTTCAAAAATGGCTATTTTGCTTTATCTAAAAATGGATTAAACTTGTATGTAATGCTTAAACTCATAGAACAACACTTTAACACAATGAACATGCATTAAATTATTGAGTGTTGGATGGTTTAAAGACCTGTAATGCAGCACAAATCAAGTTGACTTGCAAATGGCATAAGTTATGAACATGCTTTAGTCAAGAACAAAAAATGAATTTTTGCCATATTGTGAAATTCGATTCTCCCTAACCATGAGGTTGTTTGATGAGTTCTTGGACATTTTGTAAATCTTGGAATGTGTACTACAATCCATCTTTGAAATGCAAATTGAAATTCCAAGTGGAAGTGTATGGAAAATGGCCTTGAAGTTAGGTAGAAAACCTTGTCAAAATAGGTCAAATTTTCACTAAGTTATGAATGGTTTAGTGCCCTTATTCAAAAATTTGTAACTTGAGATACAAGCCTCAAATTGGAAAACTTTGTGAATCAAAGTTGTATATTATGCAACAAGATACAACTTTCATGTTTTGACTTTTGTTTGAATCCAAATGAATCTTGGTGAAAAAGTGAGGCAAAGTTGGGAAAAAATTAGGGTTTTCCATAACTTAGAAAAATTCTAAGTTATGAAAAATTCCATTTCAAACCCTAATTTGCATTTCTTGGTTTCTTGGTGAACAAGTTTCATGATTTGGCATGTTTTGATGAAAAATGGATCTTGACTCTTGATTTTGACCAAAAAGTCAAAGCTTGACTTTTCAGTATACAGTCAAAATTGATCAATTGACTGGGAAATTCAACTGTCAATCTTGTGTACTTGGGATTTTTTGAGCTTGATGAATGTGTCAAAACCATTTCATTGAGTCCTTGAGTCCATGTATGAGCTTGGTTTGCCATTGGCTAGGTCAAACAGTCAAAAATTAACCTTGTGCAGTCAAAACCCTAAAAATGACCATTTTGCCCTTTTGATGATCTGATCAAATTTCTTGTGGAATTGTGATCCAAATTTGATCAAATGGTCCATGTGAGTTCATAATGTTGATGTGGGTCAATTTTCATGAGTTTTGACTGTCAATTGGCCACAGTTGACTTTTTCCCCAATGCAGCTGATTTCTAGGTCATCTGTCCAGTTGACTGGGCAAAATTTGGAATCAAGATTTGAAACTTGGTATGGATAAACTTGGGAGTCCAATATGAAGCATGAAAGTCATCTTAGGCATTTTAGGTCAAAACATCTTTGTTCAAACACAAACCCTAATTTGGGTTAACAATGCAAGGAGGAGTCTTGAGCAGAGGAAACCCTAACTGGAGCTTGATCTTCAAAGGTCTTGTGATGAGAAAATGTTGGGGAAATGGGAGGGTAAATTTTGGGGTACAACACCAGCGAACCAATAATAGAATGCCAACTTTTCTAACTAACTCCTTTTAACCCAACTAAACAACACTGCATAACTTCTAACAAGATTTTCTAACTGTCCTAACAAACCCCAAACAAACTCTTAACAAACTCTAAACAGTTTCTAACCAAATCCCATCTTCTAAACAATATAGCAGAAAATCTATATAACAGGGAGATTATCATTCAGTTGAAGGAGGATGATTTTATGATTCAACACAAAAAAAAACTCACCTTCCAATTCTCTCTGAAATCGCATAATCATCAATATTGCTTCATCATCTTCTGAAACTTCTTCACAGTTCTTACTCTTCTTTGCAACCACCACAAATTACTCCTCCAATCGAATTTCATCAACTTCATCTTCATGTTCTTTAAATCGCCCCTTCACCAGAATTACTCTACTCTTCGTCACCCTCTTTCATCTTCAATAAATTGGATATCACAACCTCGATGCTTCAATCATTATCAATCCTACATCGCGTTTCTCACTGCAAAAACAAATGTAAAGTATCAATTCCTCACATCAGTCCAGATTCAACCATCATTACCAAGTTTTCAACATTATAACTTTGTTCAAAATTGCAAGAACGGAAGAAGAATGGAATGGAGGACGTACCTGATTTGTAACTGGATTTCTGGTCATTACAACACTGTCAAAAGCATATCAAATGGGTCCCGGTTGATCTTTAGTGAATGCTCCCTTTAGTCTCCATTCTTTGCAGTTTCCACCATCATCACTGAGCTTTGAGTCTCGTTTCTCGGATTTCTCTCTCTGCACCTTCATCACCATTATCCAAATCTTCTAACTCTCTGAACTGAATCTTCATCTTCAACCTTTTATCATCAAGAAATTCATCATTGCATCTTCAGTGAACAAGATCATAAGCACTGTAATCTTCTCTGCTTCATCAACAAGAACGCGGAATGCAACAACCTCATCACCGATTCATCTCTGAGTCGCTGCAGAACAACATTCATCCTACTCTCGGCTTCACGCACACAACAACAAGATCGTGAACATAGCGAGTAGAAACAAAATCATGAACAAAGTGATAAGAAATAAAGATTAAGCACAAGACAGGAAGACTTACTGATTTGTATTTGAACTTGTTGGTTTCGCTAAAGCTTTGAAGGGGCGCCGGAGAATGTTTGAAATAGTGAGGCTATTGCATCATGAGTCGAAGTCACGAACAGAGGCAGACGAAATTTGAGACAAACCAGATGTGTGAGGAAGCAAACTGAAACGGCAAGGCATTTAAACGACCACCGTGACGGAATCATCGATGATCGGAGAAGAAGAGAAGACGGCGCATGGGAGCACAGAGAGACGGCGACGAAGTCAAGGAAGATGAGAGCGGGAGTGGGTCGCTGTCGTGGTTTCAAGAGCACAGACGGAGGTTCCGTGACTGGAAGTCAAAGATGGTGAGAGTAGCCGCGCCGCTGCTCGCAAGAGAAGAAGAAGGGCGAAGCATTACATTCTAACCCTAATTCCAATTTCATATGTTTTTTTTTTCATTTAGTTTAATTGTTTTAAATTTTATCTCTTTTTTTTCTTTCTTCTTTAATAATTGATATAAAAAAATCAGAAGTAATAGTAAATGAATTGAAAAAAATCTGAAGGCTATTGGTTTGGGCTCATGATCTTTGGACCTTTATTCACACCGCTGTTTAATCCAGAACACCTCCCAATTTTCTCTATTTTCTTTACTTTGTTCTTTAAATTTCGCAATTAGTTTTGTGAGTTTCTTGCATGATTTTTTTTGTTGAATTTTTTTTTACATTAACATGTTTATTTCTGATTAGATGATATTTTTTCTTGAAGTTTTAGGATTAATTGAATTAATGTTGTAAATGGCTAGAATTAGGTTTTTTTTAGATGCTCTTGTCAATTCCTTATCCATGATTCAATTTCTTTGGCATGATGAGTGGTTTAATGGCTGGTTCTGAACATTAGGTTCTTGATTAATTGTTTGCTTTTGCTTAAATTTATAAAAAGTATCATAAACTTGATAGAAATAGGTTTTATGTGTCATTGAATGTTCACGGGATTTGCAAGTTTTGTGGTAGAATGTTGATGCAACTTTTAGGATACGAAATTCTTGAGGATTAGTTTGTGCGAAGCTTCGGTAGAGTTTTCTCATCGCTTGCGTGATTTTGAAGAGGCAACGAACCTTCTTTAGCCAAGATTTTGTGATGGTAATGATGCAATCTGTCGCGATTGGGAATATTTGGAGATTATTTTTTCAATCACTCGCTCAAGGAAACTTTGGTAGAATTTTCTTACCGCTTGCACAATTTTGAAGAGGCAACGGACCTTCTCCATTCGGTATTGTTGCAAATCTATTTTATTCTTCATTTTCGTATTATATCGCAATCCATATGCATGCTAACATTAGGTAGAATTCCCTCAAAACTCTAACTTTAGGTCTAACAATACATAATAACATTAGGTTTAGAAGTAAGCTAGTCTCCTTCTGACTTTTCTTTCCCTTTTGCATTCGCATTAAAACTAAAACCTTTTTTTTTTCTTTTCAAACTTCAAAATACTAAAATTTACTGACGAGAATCATGTCTTCGTTAAGTATGTGAGACGATAAGCGGGTCTTTTCTCGACCTTATTGTTCTCTTATTCTAGGCTTCGGTACGGTTCAAGTCTCAAGGAATCATTTCACGAATAAGTAGAGACATGGCTAAAATCTCTCCCTTAAGATCAACTAGCTATTATCTACAAGAAAAAATACCAACCAATACAAATTCTTTTTGCCTTCGGGCCTTCCTTTCAAAAAACCTTTTTCAAAAGAGCATATTAATTCACTTCTGTGTTGACGTGTAAATCTCCAAAGGTCGAGTTGCGGCAGAAGGCGAAATTAATACTGTTCATTACAAACACAAACAAATTCAAACTTTTGTGCGTCCAGGCACATTTCTTTCCAAACTTTTCAAGAGAGCATGTTATTTCACTTCTGTGCTGACGAGTAAGTCTCCAAAGGTCGAGTTGCGGCAGAAGGCGAAATTAATATTGTTCAGTAAAAAATACAAACAAACAAAAACACATAAGCCAAACTACGGTAGCTCTGATTCCTCAAAACGGATACGTAGGCATTGGGGTAGGGCCCAAGCGAGCATAACTTTTCTTTTCCCTACATTCTTTTCCCCTTTCTTTCGCATGCATTATCCAGTAATATAGTAAACAGTAAGCATAGACCAAACACACCCATAAGATAGACAACAAGAGTGGATACCGTAGAGTACTACGGGCGTGTGGGGTGCTAATACCTTCCCATCACGTAACAGACTCCCTTACCCTTATCTCTTGGTCGTTCGACCTTGATTTCATCCTTCTCGGGTTTTCTCAATGTTTACCTTTCCCTTCATGTCGGATAAAAGACGTTCGATGGCGACTTCATTGTTTGATGATTTTCAGCCGGTTGTTTCAGCTGGCGACTTCACTGGGGAACTGGTTGACCAAATGCTGGTCCATCCCGGAGTCGCTCCTAGCTCTTGTTTTCTTTTCTTTGGGTGTTTATTTTTATGCTTTCAGTTTACTCATTTGTACATGTTTATCTGAGCATAAGTTTGCATTGCATTTTATTGCTTTCCCTATTTGTTATCTATTATGCTGGACTCTGTTTTCCATGTTGGGTGGGGATGTCACTATTGAGGTAAAAGGCCCAGTACCCAGGCCAGAGTGCACTAGGACACTAGGAATAGAGTGGGGTCATGACGGCTATAGGACGTGGTCTGATTAGTGCAGTCTTGTCATATACCACGCTCGGATGAGGTTCAAATGAATTACTATCGGCACCCACGTCTGTGGGTAAGCCCATAGCACTTTCAGGCGGATCCGTGATTTTCGAGTTACCATTGTCTTACCCTGACCTAGTCTTAACCCGTGAGTGGGGAGGGATTTGTCATTACAGGTACAGTTGGTGCTATGTTCAAATGGTTACTCATGCTCAGTTGGAGACTGTGATCAGATGGTGATTAGTGGTTCTAATGATCATGTTATGGACTTCTGCCAACAACTTATGCATATGGTGTTCTGTTGGTGACCATATGGTTCTCAGATTTATTTTCTGAGTTCCTGACTTGCTTACTTGGAAGTTCATTCAAGCCTTTGATCTTGGTATTCCCAGCATACTCAGAAAAGCTCAAACAATACCTGATGTTCCTGAAGCCTTGATCTCATGCTACTTAGATCTACATAGTACGCGGCTTTTATATGTGCGGAAGCTATGTCGGACCTTTGATTTAATGATATTCATATGGTTCAGAATAACGCAGCAATCATATTTGGAAATGACGGAACCTTGATCCCATTTGATCTCATATTTGTGCATACATAACATGGTTAACCACATACTTAGCATACATGTTCTATGATTTCCAAGGAATCGTATTTGTAAGCCTTATGCCAAACTTTTCCATCTTTTGCTTACGTAAAATCAAAATCAAAGCACGTAAACTCCTTGGAAATGACGGTACATAATATGGCATCTATTCATGCACTCCATGTATATTCATGCATCTATAAAGGTACTCAAAGATTGGGGATTCTTATTCAGACATGGTTCTCCTCGGAGGTTTAGCTTTGATTTCTTATTGCACTTGTTCAGGGATCGGTTAGGGAATAACTCCATATGGTATACCTACAAGCTTTGGTCTGTGGTCAGAAATTTCTTCGAACAGGAAGATAATTGATTAAAGACTCAGATGAGCCAGGTCATGAAAGCTTTGATGACGATGTCAACAATATTGCACCTACTATCACAGTAAAGGTTCTCTCTTCTCCTCATCTTTTGGGAATTGCTTCCAACCATGGAGTGCTACGCAATCCGGAGTTCTTAGAACATCTTATCAGGAGATGGTTCCCGTTTACTATGTGATCTTATATCAGTGCTTCGTTATTTTTGACCAACGTCAGATGTGGTTGCCACACCGGGGCATCATACTTTCAATCAGGGGCATCCTCCATAACTTTGTGTTTCCTAATTTGTTCAACAAGAGCCAGTCTTTATTCCCCAAGTGAATTCATGGGGCAAAGTTTTTAAGCCAAGACACAAGAACCCTGATGAGCATATTGATGCGAGCCCATATGCATAACATCCTAGTATTCCCAGTTCTTCCCAGCTCTGATCTTTGAGGTCTTCCTCCCACAAACATCTCTTCTGATTATGATGTGTATGCTAGATACATCCCCTATTCTGGGATACCCGGTTTTGATATTGAAGACTACAAAGGGGTTGAAATATAAAGCCCAACACCTGTTTGGCGTCTCTTCCAAAGGTCCAATTCCTCTTTGGTGTGGCGTAGTATGCCTGATGATGCAGCTTATATCGTTTCGCTTGGAAAAGCATTCATCTGTTCTCCTGAAAGAATCTAGACGCATATTATACTGGGGCACCTGGTCAATCGATTGAACATGGTACGTCATCCAGAGACAAGACCCAAGACAAGATCAATCCAGAGACTGTAATGTCCGAATCATATCAGAGGGAGAATTATCTCACTCACCTCATGCATCTTCATGCATCCGTAGAAGGTACTCAGAAGGTACTCGGAATGGGGAATCCTTATTCAGATTCAGTATTCTCCTTTCAGAATTGCCAATCTTGACTTCTCGCTGCTTCGTGATCAGATTCAATTTACGAAACAACTTTGTGAGGAATTGGGTGAGATAAAAAGAATCAGATGGGGTCATTCATCATGTACATGCCAAAAATGACCGGTAGTCAGAAATCCTCAAAGAAAAAATAGCCAGCGGAAGACTTAATTGAGTCGGGTATGGAAATTTTGAAGAAAATATCGGCAAAGAAAAATGATCTTGTATACGTTATTGCAACAGGAGTTGTCATTTATCCCCAGCCAATGGGACCTTTTTTTCAAGTCATAAAATACTTTGTGGGTCTCACCCAGGGTTTCGCGTTCTCGTATTTTCTTGCTAGCAACTAGTTTCTGGTTTCCAAGTGAACCCATGGGGTAAAACTTACCAGCAGAGACAGAAAAAGCTTGAGAAACAGGTTGATACAATCTTTATACCTTGTATCCGGTTACTTCCTCGTGGTGTTGGAAGCTCAGTTGATTAAGCTTCGCGCTTTGAGCCATCCTCCAACAAATTTCTCTCCTAATTTTGATACAAATGCTTGATGTGTCTCCCGTTTCGGGGCATTTAGTCAAGATATTAAATACTGCAAGGGGTTGAAGTATGAAGTTTAGTACTTGTTTGGATTCTTTTCCAAGGTTCAGTCCACGTTTGGGAAAACCATTTCGGACTCTTTTTCCTCAACTGATTGCTTCTTATGTGTAAGTATAAGATGGGGGTGATGCTTCTATGATGAAGAAGTATAAGACGTCGAGTTCTTGGATATCTGTTGTTGTGTGGAGGAAAAATACCTCAAAGGTCGAATGCTATATTCAGAGTTCAGTTTCTTCTGTGTAGTAGAAGATTCTATGTTACAGTTTTTGAATTTTTGCTTCTGTGTAGTAGAAGATTCTTTGTTACAGTTTCTGGATTTCTATTCTGTGTAGTAGAAGACGGAGACTCTTTTGTGAAGCATGGGATTCTCCATAATTCAGTTGCTAAAGCTTCTCTCTTGTGAAGTAGGAGATGAAGTTTACTTTCTTCTGTGTAGTAGAAGATTCTTTGTTACAGTTTCTGGATTTCTATTCTGTGTAGTAGAAGACGGAGACTCTTTTATGAAGCATGGAATTCTCCATAATTCAGTTGCTAAAGCTTCTCTCTTGTGAAGTAGGAGATGAAGTTTACTTTCTTCTGTGTAGTAGAAGATTCTTTGTTACAGTTTCTGAATTTTTTCCTCCGGGCAATAGGAAACTTCTCTCTTGTGAAGTAAGGGATGAAGTTTACTTTCTTCTGTGTAGTAGAAGATTCTTTGTTACAGTTTCTGAATTTTGCTTGTGTAGTAGAAGACAGAGACTCTTTTTTGTAGTGGGAGACGCTCCGAAATTCAGCGACTGGATTTCTCTTCTGTGTGATAGAAGATGGTTGGCATTTCTTCTCTATGATAGAAGATACTTTGTGATGAAATTTATCCAAGTTCGCTTGATAAAGTCATCATCACATATGGTGAAGGAATTCAATGTGATCACCATACTGGGGCACTAGGTCATTCCATTAAAGACTGCAGGCCATTCAAAGAAAATGTACAAGACCTGCTGGATGCAAAGGCTATTAATTTCAGGCTAGCCAGACAGATTTGAAGTCTCCGTTGTCTCAGTAGATATCTAGACTTCCAGATCATCGTCCGAAGCAACAAGTCCATACGGAGACTAGTCTCCTCAACATGGCATTTTCAAATTACATTTTGCATTCTCATTTGTGATCTTTCTTGCTTTTGGTTCAGTACTTTCTTGTATGCAAAACTTGCTTATTATTGAATATTAATCATAATGCATTGAGTATGTTTGTTTTGAATTAGTCCATTCATATTCACTCATGAATGTTTTTCTTTGGCTTTTTGATACTTAACTCGTGTTAAATAAAGCAAATAACCTCTGGAGGGAGGATGATGAGTAATATACCAAAAATTTCAAACGGTGTGCTTTTGAGTAGGACCCTGCTGACGACGTACAGGCCTTGTTTCAATCCCCAAACACCAGAGATATAAGGGAGATAGACCCTCGTCAACCCCTTTGAGCCTTGAAGTAGGAGTTTCTTTTCTTTTTAGAAAAACCCTCACATTTAACCCGAGGCGGGGTAGATTTCAGTTAATCTGATTGGGCATTCAAAACTCATTAAAAGTGCACATCAAAGGATACAACAAAGGTTATCCTTCAGAAGGTTGAGAAAGAACAAAACCACAATGGTTAAACTCTTATATATCAGCAGTGTGCATCAATGATAATGATATCCTAATAGATATCTCTCGCACATCGAAAGGTCAAAAAGTGACGATACCATAATGGTTATTTCCCGTCAACCAAACAGCAAGGCAGTCACACCTTTTTCAACAAATCAAATAATGACTCGAAATCACACGACTGGTTCAAACTAAAAGAAATAGTAAAAGAAAGAGACAAAAAGCCTTGCTAAGTCAAAACTTGGAAAACAAGTCGCTTAGGCAAAAGTCAGGGTATCCCGGTGGACTTCAAAATTAAATTCAAGAGGAATTTGTCCAGGCAAAAGTTAGGGAATACAAAAAGAAAGCGAAAAGCGCGAAAAGAGAAAAAGAGGATTACCAAATAAAGATTCTCCACAAAAAAATAAAGTCGTGTGATCAAAATACCAATAATGAAAGGGTGAGTGAATGCCATATCCTTCTCAACCATGGTAAACTCTTTTGAGGGATGAGTGCTCGTATTAGTTTAACTGAATTTAGGATTGGAGAACATCATGGAGAATGGGTGGGCACCAAATATTTTGAGCCTTAAATCTGTTTTTTCTAAAACCATGAACCAGGCCACGTTACAACTCTGAAAAGTCCTAACTGAAGCAAGGGTTAATTCGAAAGCACACTGTAACAAGAAATACGGTAATCTGACTCCTAGGGAGGCTTGCAAAAACTTTTGAGTTGGTATCACTCTATCTTTTTACTATCTTTTGTACAAATTTTTGATGTTTCAAAATATTTTTTATATAAATCTTTTAACTTCAAGACAAACATGAGCTTTGCATTACAATTATCATTCTTATAATAAACATTCTTTGCATATGAGCAAGTGCTTAAATATCGAGTAAGTTTGCATAATGAGCATCAGATGAGAATTTAATTATCTCAAAGGACAAATTGCTTCAGGTCACCGTTTAAAGGTAAATCATTTGTGGGAATGGTCTTAACCTGGGGCAAATCTTCTATCGACTCCGTCGAGTAAAAGAATACCAGTCTGAGAAATGATCTGAAGTAGATTGCAAAAGTTGATCGCCCAAAGTTTCTGATAAGCAACGGTATATTACTTTCACTTGGTCCCAAGGGACATATTTCTTCAAGTATCTGATTAGAGATTGAAGCAGTTCAAGTCGAGGAGTATGGTTGTGAGGTAACCTATATTCAAGAGCCAACCACCCTAAGGTTATGTTGTCTTCAAAAAATACTCAAGCCTCCATCTCTCCGTGAGCATGGGACAAGGACAAGATCTGTCAAGACTCTGTTGAGCAGGGGGAAGCATGTCAAGTACTCCATCGAGTAGGTATTCAGCCAATCTGAGGCATTCAAGTCGGGATTTCATCCCTCAAAGGGCAGTCAAACTGGGGCAGTTATGTCGATATTTGATCAATCTCTCTAAGAATTTGTTGATTAGGGGAGAATCTTTTTAGAATTCAGAGATGCACGAGAATTCAATCAAGCATTGTTGAAGTTATTTCCAACTTTGGTCAGCCATGGGCAGTATTCCGAAGTTCATAACACTGGGGCAGTCTATCTTGGTGGTGTAAATCTCAAAAAGTCCTCTCGAGGCAATTTTTCTGCAAAAGCCTTACAGACTGGGGCAAGAATTCATGTAAGGGCTTTCCCTCTTCTTGAGTAATTGATCAGATTAAGTCCATATGCAGGCTAAACGACCTATGAATTTGAAAATCATGCCGAGAAGTCAGGATTGTTATCTTCGACTTATCAAGGACTCAAGTCCACTTACTGATATCCTTTGTCCTAAGTCAAGATTATTACCCCCAGTTGAAGTTTGGATTGTTATCCTCAGTAAGATATGAGCAGTAACGCAAAGATTATTTGGGTTTGTTTATTCGTACAAGACTCGATGGGAACATTGCTTCCTAAGGGGACGCCTCCTCCCAGTAAAAGACCTGTTGCTACTTGACATAGACCTATCTACCAAGGGGTTCCTCTTTTGAGACATTTTCTCCCCAGTGAAGCATCCTCGTTTCTCTGCAGGAGGAGAATATCCTTTCTCCCCGGAAATATAGAAGTTGTTTAAAGTCTAGTTGACCCCTTTTCATTGGACTGCAATTTATTTTTGCAGCATCTCCTCTAAAGTCCAGTTTTTAGTGGCATTCCTCCTCGGAGTCGAAATAGCAATATTGCATCGCGGTTTTTACCCGGTGATTGATCATTCAAGTTGTATATTCCTCAGTAAGGTTTTCCATTCCAAACAGGGGCACGTCACCCCAATTTCTGTTTTTCAAATACTGTTGGTTTTGTGTGACAAGATACATACCAACAAATGAATCAAGAAGGGTTTGTATGTGACTAACGTGAGGATGTTCGTATAATGAGATCCAATTTCCCCAGTGGAACTATTCTTCTTTCCCTAATGGAGCAAGTGTCCTATCTCTCTGGTGAGGTGTACAGGAGAATTCCAGTCATAACTCTTGCGTTACCAGTGGCAGAAGATTTTGTTGCGATATCCCCAATGGAGTTTTTGTCCCGGGATGTTGTTTCTTCCCCAAGTGAGGGCCTTTTACCTCCCAACAACGTTATCCCCAGTGTGGTCTGAGTAGAATTCTTTTTATTTAAGAATCCCTATACCCCCCAACAGAAGTTATCTTCGTCAAAGAATTTTTATGCCAGAAGTGTCCATTCCCAGCAAAGCTCTCCTCTTCCCAACAAAGGATAAAGAACTTATTCCCCGTGAAGTTGGGAGTTTGATCAGAATTCAAGATTTTCACCGAACTAAAATTTATTTTTGTAGTATTATCCCAGGAAGTTATTTCCCCAGTGATATCGATCTTTAGGGATCGACGGTTCCAAATCTCGGTTCCCCATTGAAGTACAAATTGCTTTTTCTCTACAGAAGACCAGATATGCAAGAATAATCATTCAGAAGTTCTTTGCCTTCTCAGCAGCCGATTGTTGGCCTATTTTCTTAATACATTGCATCATTACATTGTATCATTACATTGCATCTACTAAAACGCGTAGCATTTCCATTGTATGGAGCATTACGCTATAAAAAAAAATCAAACATGCATGAGTATAAGCCAATTGTGTCCACTTGTGGCGACCAGATTGTTATGCGCTCAGATTTGATTTACCTCCACAAGAAGCCTAGGGTAATTCTATTATGTTTCCCCAGCAGAGTGTGTTTGGATTCACCACCAGTCGGGTCTTTGGTATTTCTCCATTTCCCCAGTAAGTTTGTGGTTTGCGCTTTTCTTTGCAAGCCTTCGGTTATTTTACCCGCGTTTGCTCTGTCGTTAGAGTTTGAGTAAGGGTTGGCTTATAACCTTTCTTGCTTCTCGAGTGTTTGGGTATCCATACTTGGTGTGTGGTAATTCTGACAATTGCCACTCTTGAAGAATTAACATCCTGCCTCTGGCCTGAGGGATTTGTAGTCCTTGCGTATTTGCAACTTATCGAAAGCCCAATGTGTTTTGGCAATCTTTGTTAGAGTCTGCTTTGACCAATCTCTTTCTCTTGTAAAGTTCACCTTCTATCAGTGCTCTTTGAAGGTCCTGCTTAGTCGGTTCCCTGTTTTGGTTTATCCATGTTACTCGGGTCCTCCTTTCGTTAGCCCAGCTAACTTTTTATGATTAAGAGTCTTTCAATGTCTCTTCAAAGTCCAGTTGTATGGCGCCCTTGTTTAGGCGAATGCGTCCTTTTTATTGGGGCTTTCTTCGGTTAGTATCATTCCCGTGTTCGCTAGCAATTCTAAACATTTGTTTCTTGATGATCAATTTCGCTCTTGTGTATCTAACTCTGACCAGATATGCATACCTTTATCATTTGTTGAGAGTCCCCTTCGGCTGGTCTCTTTGCAGTTGTAAGTTTGCCTTCGACCGGCATTCTTTTCTTAGGAATCTACCTTCGGCATAGTATTCCTGGATGAAGATTCCCCTTCGGCTGGTTTCTTTATCCTAAAGTCCACCTTCGGCTGGCACCCTTTAAAATCCACCTTCGGCTGGTATCATTTGTTGAGAGTCCCCTTCGGCTGGTCTCTTTGCAGTTGTAAGTTTTCCTTCGACCGACATTCTTTTCTTAGGAATCTACCTTCGGCATAGTATTCCTGGATGAAGATTCCCCTTCGGCTGGTTTCTTTATCCTAAAGTCCACCTTCGGTTGGCATCCTTTAAAATCCACCTTCGGCTGGTACCGTTTGTTGAGAGTCCCCTTCGGCTGGTCTCTTTGCAGTTGTAAGTCCGCCTTCGACCGGCGTTCTTTTCTTAGGAATCTACCTTCGGCATAGTATTCCTGGATAAATTTTCCCCTTCGACTGGTTTCTTTATCCTAAAATCCCGCTTCGGCTGGTACCTTTTGTCAAAATCCCGCTCCGGCAGGTATCTTTCAAAATCCTGCTTCGGCTGGTATCATTTGTTAAAATCCCGCTCCGGCAGGTATCTTTCAAAATCCCGCTTCGGCTGGTATCATTTGTTAAAATCCATCGTCGACTGGTATCATTTGTCAGGAGTCCCATTTGTTTGGTCTCTTCCCTCAGTAAGTTCACCTTTGATTGGTGTTTTCTTTGTAAGAGCTTTCTTCGGTCTGTCTCTTTCTTACGTATCCGATACCGACCACGGATATGTATTTTTGATACTTGCTTTATATGTCTGCTACCAACCCAGACATATGTTCTTGTATTTTTGTTATCTTTTGTGCGTATCCGATACCGACCACGGATATGTATCTTTGATATCTCTTTTGTGCGTATCCGATGCCGACCACGGATATGTATTTTTGATACCTATTTTATATGTTTGCTACCAACCCCAGACATATATTCTTGTATCTTTGATGTCTCTGTCATGCGTATCCGATACCGACCACGGATATGTATCTTTGATGTCTCTTTTGTGCGTATCCGATACCGACCACGGATATGTATCTTTGATGTCTCTTTTGTGCGTATCTGATACCGACCATGGATATGTATCTTTGATGTCTCTTTTATGCGTATCTGATACCGACCACGGATATGTATCTTTGATGTCTCTTTTGTGCGTATCCGATACCGACCACGGATATATATCTTTGATGTCTCTTTTGTGCGTATCTGATACCGACCACGAATATGTATCTTTGATGTCTCTTTTGTGCGTATCTGATACCGACCATGGATATGTATCTTTGATGTCTCTTGTGTGCGTATCCGATACCGACCACGGATATGTATCTTTGATATCTCTTTTGTGCGTGTCCGATACCGACCACGGATATGTATCTTTTCTATCTCTTTCTTATGTGTCCGATATCGACCACGGATATGTATTTTTGATGTATCTTTCTTGTATATCCGCTACCAACCCCGGATATGTGTCTCTGATATTTTTTCGCATGTCTGCTACGGACTTCAGGCGTATATCTTTTGATATCTTTCTTACAGGTGTTTGTTACTAAATCCCAACAGAAGTTCCTCGATAACCAAGTTATCCTTCGGTGTGTCAAACTCTGGTTAAACATATACCTAACCCCGATAACCCCTTTAACCTAGAAAGCAAAAAAATATATATATATACAGAAAATACAGAAAGACCAAAAATAATGATACCTGACCGGCTTCGGAGTGCAAATTTTTGGGTTCTTTTAGTATTTAATCTTCTTCCACCTTGAAGGTTCGAAAGGCTGGCGCCAATCTCCCCTTCAGGTTGAAGGCGATTAAATAGGGGCAGCTGTTGCACCCCAAAATTTGCCCTCATAATTTCTTTTATTTTGGCTTAGACTTTTTGCATTCATCTGCATCTATTTCATTAGGTCACTAACATGGCATACATTTCATTCAATATAGCTCTAAGGTTCAAAGTTCAGTGGTTGTGCGATACTAGGGTTTCACAGTGGTTAAGGCGCTCGTACCCAATAAAAGATGATTGCTTATTCAGGCAGCAAGTTGTGGAATTAGGGTTTTGATTCATTCTCGTTTTTGGACTTCTTCTCCCTCAAGCAACAAGGCTACTATCTTCTGATAAACAATATGTTACAGGTTTTTCTTTTCAAGAACTCAAGGGCTTGACTTAGCATGCATGGTCTTCGAATCAAGACGTTTCCTCATATAAGTGTGCCTATCATTTGATCAGGCTTAATGACTTTCACATGGCATTCATCCACTCTTTAATTAACCAATTCAGGTTTTGTCGAATCATGGTTCAGAGAATCATTGGTTGTGAAGCTCGGGCTTTCTTCTGGTTCGAGGTGTTTATCAAACTAGACTGATTCTTCTGGTACATTGAATTGTGAATTTAGGGTTTTGATTGATGGTTGTTGTGGATTTCTTCCTCATCAAGCTACGAGGTTATTCTCTTCATCTCAAAATCAAGTTGCAAGGTTTTATTTGTTAAGTCTGAAGATTTGGGTTCATTTCCTTATGTCTATTAGATGATCATGCTTTGTTTCATTTCGAAGACATTTTGAACATTATTCTATCCATGTCTCAAGTCGTCACTGCACACCTAATACAAGTGGGTGCTCTAGGAGGTACACTCCCCAAGTTGCATTGTAAAGTCTATTTTGTTGTTTAAAGAATATATTAATTTGGGATATGCTCGTGAAAAGCTAAGAGTAAACATCCAATGGCTTCTTCCATCAAAATCTCTAGGCTAATTTCTCGCTCAATTTCTTCTGCATCTTCTTCTACCTTGTTCTCTCGAGGTGGGAATGGCGGTTATCGGGGTGGATTACTTGCTAAATATAGCACAGCTGCTGTTGTTGATGAACAGCCGATTAAAGCGTTGGTGCAAGTAGAGCATACTGGGCTCTTAATTGATGGAAAGTTTGTTGATGCTGCTTCTGGGAAAACATTTCCAACATTGGATCCGAGGACCGGGGAAGTGATTGCCCATGTTGCGGAGGGTCACTCTGAAGATATTGATAGGGCTGTTGCAGCTGCACGCAAAGCATTCGATATAGGCCCGTGGCCTAAGATGACAGCCTATGAAAGCAAAAGATAATGTTGCGTGCTGCTGATCTGATTGAGAAACATAACGATGAGATTGTGACACTTGAGACTTGGGATAATGGGAAGCCGTATGAACAATCTCGTCAAGTTGAAATTCCAATGTTGGTTCGCCTAATTCGGTACTATGCTGGTTGGGCAGATAAGATTCATGGTCTCACAATTCCAGCTGACGGGGCCTATCATGTGCAGACATTGCATGAACCGATTGGTGTTGCTGGTCAGATCATTCCATGGAACTTCCCTCTTCTCATGTTTGCTTGGAAGGTCGGTCCGGCGTTGGCGTGTGGCAACACTGTTGTTATGAAAACAGCCGAGCAGACACCACTGTCTGCGTTGTATACAGCAAGACTATTTCTTGAGGCTGGACTTCCTCCTGGAGTGTTGAATATAGTGCCCGGCTTCGGTCCAACGGCAGGTGTTGTTCTTGCTAGTCACATGGATGTTGACAAGGTTGCATTCACTGGTTCAACTGCAACCGGCAAAGTTATTCTTCAACTTGCAGCTCAAAGCAATCTTAAACAAGTAACTTTGGAGCTTGGCGGGAAATCTCCGTTTATTGTATGCGAAGATGCTGACGTAGATCAGGCTGTTGAGCTAGCACACTTTGCCCTATTCTTCAAATCAAGGACAATGTTGCTGTGCTGGGTCTCGTACATTTGTACATGAACGTGTGTATGACGAGTTTGTCGAGAAAGCTAAGATCCGCGCTTTGAACCGTTCTGTTGGAGATCCATTCAAGTCAGGAATAGAACAAGGCCCTCAGATTGATTCAAAGCTATTTGAGAAAATATTGAGATATATCAGATCTGGTGTCGACACTGGGGCTACTCTTGAAACTGACGGAGAAAGGCATGGCAGCAAGGGCTACTATATTCAGCCTACTGTTTTCTCAGACGTTCAGGATGACATGCCGATCGCAAAAGAAGAGATATTTGGTCCAGTACAAACCATATTAAAATTAAAGAACAATGAAGATGTAATTCAAAGAGCAAACAATTCGAAGTATGGTCTTGCAGCAAGGATCTTCACGCAAAACATAGACACTGCTAATACTTTGACAAGAGCATTGAAAGTTGGGACAGTTTGGGTGAATTGTTATGATGTATTTGATGCTACAATTCCTTTTGGTGGGATTAAGAATAAATAGTACATGAATGTGAGGGGGCTTGAGGATCCCTATTGTAAAGATTGTCATCAGGAGGAGAAGGAGTCTACCCTTCATGTCTTTAGAGATTTTGGCATTGCTAGAAAGGTGTGGCATAAGCTGGTTGATGAGAAAGACTCTACTGATTTCTTTAGTACTAACTGTGACAATTGGTGTGAGCTGAATTTAATTGGAATTAGTCTGAACATTAATGCTATAGGCGATTGAACAGGCGCATTATGGACAAAGTCAAGAATTATGAAAGCAGGGTTCAAGATTGAAAATTGGAGAAAATATTAGACGCTTGAAGATTCATTCAAATTAAAGCAAATGAAGGAAAAATTCAAATCTATGTTTGAGAAAGAGAACATTACATTTCCAAAGCACTAGTCTGTTATAATTTCACTTCCTTCAAGTCACATTGCAAGATCTATTGCAAAAAATTCAATACCAGATTATAACTCACTACACCGTCTTACATTACATCATTGATCGAAATACAAAAAAAAATTACACAAAGCTACGCTAAATCTATCTTTCACACAACTAATCCTTCACACACACTCTGCAAAAAAAGAGACTGTGATCCAAAATTTTATTGGTACTGGAATTTCTCTGCATCGCGAAATTGGAGTTGTTCTTCTATGCCGTGTTCGGTGGATTAGCCGCTGTTGTTACAGTTCTCGAGCTTAGCAAAAACAATAAGGATCGAATCCATACTTCCTCCGCTTTCAATTCCTTCAAAAATAATTATCCTCTCATTTATTCTCTCATAGTACTCATGGATATGGAAAGGGGGATATTGGACAACTCGTTATTGCTGGCTTTGGGTCTTCAATGTTGTTTGGAATAATTGTGGGATCTTTGGCTGATAAACAGGGTCGGAAGAGGGCTTGTGTGACTTACTGCTTAACTTACATTGCGAGCTGCATCACCAAACATCCTCCTCAGTACAAAATTTTGATGTTGGGAAGCTCACTCTCATCTAAGTTGATGGCTCGTTCATCATTCCGTGTAAAGAGCTACATGCAGATTGTTTTTGTAGTTTCTTCTGCTTCTCTAATGCTTCCCATTCTTACAACCTTTTTCGCACTTCCTACCAAAGCAACCAGTTCAGCCCTGCATAGAAAGATTAAAAAGCAAAAATCAATACACAGTTAACAGTTCATAATTAACTTGTACCCATAACAAACTTCTAACCAAAATTTTCTAACAAATTCTAACAAACTTCTAACTTCCTAATTGCTAACAAAATCCATAACCAACCCATAGCATATTTGCAACAGAAATACCTGCACATAACAAACTTAACAAACTGCCAAAACAGAAATTCATAATTTCAAAACAACCAATCCATAACTAACCTTTTCCTAACTGAATTTTCTAACAAATCCTAACAAACTACTAACAACCTACAAACAGAATTCCCAGCGAACCAATAATAGAATGCCAACTTTTCTAACTAACTCCTTTTAACCCAACTAAACAACACTGCATAACTTCTAACAGGATTTTCTAACTGTCCTAACAAACCCCAAACAAACTCTTAACAAACTCTAAACAGTTTCTAACCAAATCCCATCTTCTAAAAAATATAGCAGAAAATCTATATAACAGGGAGATTATCATTCAGTTGGAGGAGGATGATTTTATGATTCAACACAAAAAAAAACTCACCTTCCAATTCTCTCTGAAATCGCATAATCATCAATATTGCTTCATCATCTTCTGAAACTTCTTCACAGTTCTTACTCTTCTCTGCAACCACCACAAATTACTCCTCCAATCGAATTTCATCAACTTCATCTTCATGTTCTTTAAATCGCCCCTTCACCAGAATTACTCTACTCTTCGTCACCCTCTTTCATCTTCAATAAATTGGATATCACAACCTCTATGCTTCAATCATTATCAATCCTACATCGCGTTTCTCACTGCAAAAACAAATGTAAAGTATCAATTCCTCACATCAGTCCAGATTCAACCATCATTACCAAGTTTTCAACATTATAACTTTGTTCAAAATTGCAAGAACGGAAGAAGAATGGAATGGAGGATGTACCTGATTTGTAACTGGATTTCTGGTCATTACAACATTGTCAAAAGCATATCAAATGGGTCCCGGTTGATCTTTCGTGAACGCTCCCTTTAGTCTCCATTCTTTGCAGTTTCCACCATCATCACTGAGCTTTGAGTCTCGTTTCTCGGATTTCTCTCTCTGCACCTTCATCATCATTATCCAAATCTTCTAACTCTCTGAACTGAATCTTCATCTTCAACCTTTTATCATTAAGAAATTCATCATTGCATCTTCAGTGAACAAGATCATAAGCACTGTAATCTTCTCTGCTTCATCAACAAGAACGCGGAATGCAACAACCTCATCACCGATTCACCTCTGAGTCGCTGCAGAACAACATTCATCCTACTCTCGGCTTCACGCACACAACAACAAGATCGTGAACATAGCGAGTAGAAACAAAATCATGAACAAAGTGATAAGAAATAAAGATTAAGCGCAAGACAGGAAGACTTACTGATTTGTATTTGAACTTGTTGGTTTCGGTAAAGCTTTGAAGGGGCGCCGGAGAATGTTTGAAATAGTGAGGCTATTGCATCATGAGTCGAAGTCACGAACAGAGGCAGACGAAATTTGAGACAAACCAGATGTGTGAGGAAGCAAACTGAAACGGCAAGGCATTTAAACGACCACCGTGACGGAATCATCGATGATCGGAGAAGAAGAGAAGACGGCGCACGGGAGCACAGAGAGACGGCGGCGAAGTCAAGGAAGATGAGAGCGGGAGTGGATCGCTGTCGTGGTTTCAAGAGCACAGACGGAGGTTCCAATTTCATTCTAACCCTAATTCCAATTTCATATGTTTTTTTTTCATTTAGTTTAATTGTTTTAAATTTTATCTCTTTTTTTTTTCTTTCTTCTTTAATAACTGATAAAAAAAATCAGAAGTAATAGTAAATGAATTGAAAAAAATCTGAAGGCTATTGGTTTGGGCTCATGATCTTTGGACCTTTATTCACACCGTTGTTTAATCCAGAACACCTCCCAATTTTCTCTATTTTCTTTACTTTGTTCTTTAAATTTCGCAATTAGTTTTGTGAGTTTCTTGCATGATTTTTTTTGTTGATTTTTTTTTTACATTAACATGTTTATTTCTGATTAGATGATATTTTTTCTTGAAGTTTTAGGATTAATTGAATTAATGTTGTAAATGGATAGAATTAGGTTTTTTTTAGATGCTCTTGTCAATTCCTTATCCATGATTCAATTTCTTTGGCATGATGAGTGGTTTAATGGCTGGTTCTGAACATTAGGTTCTTGATTAATTGTTTTCTTTTGCTTAAATTTATAAAAAGTATCATAAACTTGATAGAAATAGGTTTTATGTGTCATTGAATGTTCACGGGATTTGCAAGTTTTGTGGTAGAATGTTGATGCAACTTTTAGGATACGAAATTCTTGAGGATTAGTTTGTGTGAAGCTTCGGTAGAGTTTTCTCATCGCTTGCGTGATTTTGAAGAGGCAACGAACCTTCTCTGTTAGCCAAGATTTTGTGATGGTAATGATGCAATCTGTCGCGATTGGGAATATTTGGAGATTATTTTTTCAATCACTCGCTCAAGGAAACTTTGGTAGAATTTTCTTACCGCTTGCACAATTTTGAGGAGGCAACGGACCTTCTCCGTTCGGTATTGTCGCAAATCTATTTTATTCTTCATTTTCGTATTTTATCGCAATCCATATGCATGCTAACATTAGGTAGAATTCCTTCAAAACTCTAACTTTAGGTCTAACAATACATAATAACATTAGGTTTAGAAGTAAGCTAGTCTCCTTCTGACTTTTCTTTCCCTTTTGCATTCGCATTAAAACTAAAACCTTTTTTTTTTCTTTTCAAACTTCAAAATACTAAAATTTACTGACGAGAATCATGTCTTCGTTAAGTATGTGAGACGATAAGCGGGTCTTTTCTCGACCTTATTGTTCTCTTATTCTAGGCTTCGGTACGGTTCAAGTCTCAAGGAATCATTTCACGAATAAGTAGAGACATGGCTAAAATCTCTCCCTTGAGATCAACTAGCTATTATCTACAAGCAAAAATACCAATCAATACAAATTCTTTTTGCCTTCGGGCCTTCCTTTCAAAAAACCTTTTTCAAAAGAGCATATTAATTCACTTCTGTGTTGACGTGTAAATCTCCAAAGGTCGAGTTGCGGCAGAAGGCGAAATTAATACCGTTCATTACAAACACAAACAAATTCAAACTTTTGTGCGTCCAGGCACATTTCTTTCCAAACTTTTCAAGAGAGCATGTTAATTCACTTCTGTGCTGACGCGTAAGTCTCCAAAGGTCGAGTTGCGGCAGAAGGCGAAATTAATATTGTTCAGTAAAAAATACAAACAAACAAAAACATATAAGCCAAACTACGGTAGCTCTGATTCCTCAAAACGGATACGTAGGCATTGGGGTAGGGCCCAGGCGAGCATAACTTTTCTTTTCCCTACATTCTTTTCCCCTTTCTTTCGCATGCATTATCCAGTAATATAGTAAACAGTAAGCATAGACCAAACACACCCATAAGATAGACAACAAGAGTGGATACCATAGAGTACTACGGGTGTGTGGGGTGCTAATACCTTCCCCTCACGTAACAGACTCCCTTACCCTTATCTCTTGGTCGTTCGACCTTGATTTCATCCTTCTCGGGTTTTCTCGATGTTTACCTTTCCCTTCATGTGGGATAAAAGACGTTCGATGGCGACTTCATTGTTTGATGATTTTCAGCCGGTTGTTTCAGTATGTTAACTAGGCTATGCATGACAAGACTTATCTCTGAAAATAAAATCAACTCGTAGCTCACCATAACATGTGCAAAGATAATTTAAGCTGAATCCTGACACACTCGCACATGCCACTCCTAGGGTACGCCTCACTTGGTTGCCTCGACGTGGTCATTGAGTATAGGGTGTTTTAGAGGTCGCCCTCCTGTCTAAAGATCCAAGTTGCCTCGAAACGGTTGCCTCGGATAAAATGATCTAAGACATTAGGGTTACCGCTAAGGCGTCCTACTATTGCTTTGGTGACCACATGTCCCTATAATCGAATTGACCCGAAAACTCCAACGACGGTGCTACCTACTTCTCAATAGTGGGATAGTACTGTCTAAAGGACATTTACACAGCTTAATTTCTTTGAGTAGGTAGAGGTTCTCAGGTACTTGCTCTTTCAAAACAAAACAACTTTTCGCACTTACACTTTTCTGACAAAAGTTTTCAATAAACACTTCATACACTCTTGAGGACTGATACAAGAGTTAAATCGAAGTTTTTCAAACAAACTTTTTTTAAAACCCACAAACACAAGAAAAGCAAACATTTTTGAAAACATAGTGAGCAAATACCTAAGAGCCCGTGGATAACCACGGATAGAAAGGGTGCTAACACCTTCCCTTTCTATAATCTACCTTCCGAACCGAGAAACATCTCGAAAAGGAATTTTGCTGTGCTTTTGTCCTTTCCTTGTTGGAGAAAATAAAAGACGGTGGCGACTCTTGCTTACCGCGACATTTCGCGAACCAACACTTCAAAACAGTTAGTTCTATTTCCACCGATCACACATCCCGTATTGAGAGCCTATTTAGAGCCTTAGCCAAATATGCTCCCCATGAATATGCGCATTCCATAAAACACTGCTTGCAAGCTTTTACACAATATTCCTTCTATATTCTCTTCTCCCCCTTTGACAACATCAAAAAGAGAAAAAGCACGAGGTCAAGAGTAACAAAAATTATTCAAATGCATAATCATCATCTATTTGCAACTTAATACACTAACAATCATTCACATAAAATGAGATTAGTGCAAAGCATAAAAGGTTAATAATTACACATAAGCATTTAGTACATTACATACCGAATGAGAATAAAATACGAAGCAAACACAAAGCATGTTTGAAAGAGAGCAAATAAAGTTAGGCAAAACATGACAAAATTGTAGCAAGATGAAGTTTAAGCTAAAAATAAAACATGTAATAGGGGAAGTAACAATAAATCACACATGCATATCAACAATATAATGAAAGTAGAGCAAGAAAATGACCTAAATAAACACATATATATGATCAAGAAGGGGAAATAGATAGGATGGATATTACCTTCATGAAGATTGATGAGAACTTTCACAAAAACTATCAATAAGTACAACAAACATTAAGGGAATATATGCAATAAAATAAGGAGCATGCAACTTAATTAAGTTGCAACCTATCCGAGATATCGAGAACATCAAGTTTCCTACGGATGTGAAAGAAGGGTTACGTAGCTAATGGTTTAGTAAAAATGTCGGCAAGTTGATTTTTTCTATCAACATGCTCGAAAATGACATCACCCTTTTCCACATGATCCCTTAGGAAATGATGCCTAATCACATTATGTTTTGTGCGAGAGTGAAAAATTGGATTTTTGGTTAGGTTGATGGCACTTGTATTGTCACAAAAAATAGGAATACAATCAAGTTAGACATTGAAGTCGAGTAATTGTTGTTTGAGCCACAAGATTTGGGCACAACAATTACCGGTTGCAACATATTCTGCTTCGACGGTTGACAAAGCAACGAAAACTTATTTTTTGCTATGCCAACTAACCAAAGAATTTGAAAAGAAATGACAAGTACCACTAGTGTTTTTCCTATCTGATTTTCACCTGAAAAAGTCGGAATCGGAATAGCCAACCAAAGAATAATCACTACCCTTGGAGAATCAAAGTCCATACTTAGATGTACCATTAAGATACCTAAGTATATGCTTTACGGATATTAAATGTGACTCATTAGGACATGATTGAAATCGAGCACACATGCAAACACTAAACATGATATATGGACGAGAAGCCGTAAGATAGAGAAGGGAACCAATCATACCTTTATATCTTTTATATCGACAAGTTTACCATTTTCATCTCGGTCTAAGTTCACGGTCATAGGAATAGGAGTATCAATTGCTTTTGAGTTTGTCATGTCGAATCGCTTGAGTAGGTCAAGGCAATATTTCGTTTGGCTCACAAATGTCCCTTCATTTAGTTGCTTGATTTGAAGTCCAAGGAAGTAGTTTAACTCCCCCATCATGCTCATCTCAAATTCTCCCTGTATTAGCATAGAGAATTCCTTAACCAAAGATATGTTAGAAGAACCAAAAATAATGTCATCTACATATACTTGAACTAAAATAGAATGTTTTCCTCCATGCTTAATAAAAAGGGTTGTGTCAACCTTTCCTCTTGAGAATCCTTGATCTAGTAAGAATTTGCTAAGACGTTCATACCAAGCCCTAGGGGCTTGTTTAAGACCGTATAGCACACGCTTAAGTTTGTAAACATAGTTAGGATTCTCAAATTTCTCAAAACCGAGAGGTTGAGACACATAAACTCTTCATTAATGTAACCATTTAAGAAAGCACTCTTTACATCCATTTGAAATTATTTGAAGTTTTGTGAGTATGCATATGCAAGCAAAAGGCGTATAGCCTCGAGTCGGGCCACCAGAGCGTAAGTTTCCTCATAATCGATGCCTTCCTCTTGGTTATACCATTGGGAAACAAGACGAGCCTTTTTGCAAGTTATAATTTCGTTTTCGTCTAGTTTGTTCCTAAATACTCATTTAGTTCCAATAACTCGATGATTTCGCGGAGGAGGGACAAGGTCCCAAACCTCATTTCTTTTAAACGATTTAGTTCCTCTTGCATAGCTAAAAACCAATGTTCATCAAGTAAGGCGTCTTTGGAATTTTTAGGCTCAATTTGAGAGACGAAAGCAAAATGATAACAAAAGTTACTTATCTTAGAGCGGGTGGTGACTCCCTTTGATATGTCTCCTAGGATGTTGTCGATGGGATGATCCTTAGAGGTTTTCCATTCTGAAGGAAGTTCATTTTTATTACTTGGATGATCTTCCCCTCTTTCTTTGGATACTTGATCCAACTCTTCCTCAATTTTAGTAGATTTCGAGTCTTTTTCTTTGGGATCATTTAGTATGCTTTCTGAAGATACACCTGCACCATCATAAACATTATCCTTTCCAACTAATTTCGGATTGGATTCATCAAAGGAAACATGCACAAACTCTTCAACAATATGTAACCTTTTATTAAATACTTTATAACCTTTACTTGATTGAGAGTAACCGAGAAAGATACCTTCATTAGCTTTTGAGTCAAATTTACCTAGATTCTCCTTATCATTATTTAACACAAAGCATTTACATCTGAAAATGTGAAGATGAAAAATATTTGGTTTTCTTCCTTTTAAAATTTCATAGGGAGTTTTGTTTAGAATAGGACGTATTAGAACCCTATTCAAAACATAACATGCCGTGCTAATGACATCGACCCAAAAGTATTTTGGAAGGCGGTGTTCACTGATCATAGTTATTTCGAGTTCTTCTAAAATAAGGTTTTTACGTTCCACCACTCCATTTTTTTGCGGAGTACGTGGGGCGGAAAAATTATGACCAATGTCGTATTTTTCACAAAATTTATCAAAGAGATTATTCTCAAATTCATCATCGTGATCGCTTCGAATAGTAATTATGCTAGTGTTCAATTTATTTTGAGAAATCTTGGAAAACTTTACAAATTCCGGAAAGGTGTCACTTTTATTTGCTAAGAAAATTGTCCAACAAAATTTAGGGTAGTCATCTACAATAACAAATCCATAGTAGTTACCACCTAGACTTTTAATTTTAGATGGTCCAAAAAGGTCCATATGGAGAAGTTCAAGAGGTCTCGTTGTAGAAACAATGTTTTTAGATTTAAACGAGATTCTTGTTTGCTTCCCTATTTGTCAAGCATCACATAAGTGATACTTGGAGAATTTTAGTTTGGGTAAACCGACTACTAAATCTTTTGAGACAATTTTATTTAACAAATCAAAATTCAAGTGAGCTAGACGTCTATGCCAAAGCCATGAGTCCTCACTTAAAGTGACTAGACATTTAGCTCCGGTTAAAGATACATTATTCAAGTTAAGCATGCGTACATTGTTTACCCTCAAGCCTTTGAACACGTCATATTTCTTATCATTGTGTTAAATTATACAACAGTCTTTTGAAAAAGAGACATTGTATCCTTTGTCGCATAATTGACTAATGCTAATAAGATTGTGTTTAAGACCATCAACTAATATGATATCAGAGATAGTAGTAGAAGAGGGATTACCTACACTACCTTTACCGAGTATTGCTCCCTTGTTATTGTCGCCATAGGTGAAAAATCCTTTCTTTTTCACCACAAAGTCAAAAAATAGGGAGATATCGCTCGTCATATGTCTTGAGCATCCACTGTCGAGAAACCATCTTTTCTCTATAGTCTCAAGACATTCCACCTACAAATTTAAACAAGGGAAATAGGTACCTAATTTTTATTGGGTCCTTGTATGTGAGTGATACTTGAGTTGCATTTTGGCAACCATTTAAAAATGCCTTGAGGAACCAAAAACCTCCTAAATCGGCATTTGCCAATTGTGTGGCCCCTTTTGAAACAATATAAAGAAGTTAGAGTTGTTGGTAAGTTACTTTTGGTTGGAGGATCTCTTATTTCATAAGTGTATTTTTGATAAGGATTAATCATACTACTTCTTAAATTTGATCTATCAATGCCAAAAGTAATTTTGGGTTGTAAAGCCTTGTCAAGTTTGGCTTTGAGAGTTTTTACCTCTCTTTGCCAAATATAACAAGTTTCATATCCAACCAAATTATTCCAGGAAAACTTGTCATCTTTACTATCAGTTTTGATTTTCTCTACCATAGATGCCTTGAGGGCTTCCAACTCTTTTTTGGAATTGGACACTTTTTGCTCAAGGTATGAATTTTTTTTCTTGTTTGAGGCTAATCGTTTAAAAGCTTCTTTAGCCTCATTTTGTAGAGTATCAAAAGCTCTTTGCAATTATATGTGAAACATTTTATCAATATGATCATATTTAGAGTAACTTACATTCCTTTTCTTCTTTTGATGAGCCGTGAGACAAAGGTTGACCATTTCTTCTTTGTCACTAGTGTCACTTTTGCTTGAAGTTTCACTATCACTATCCCAAGAAATATATGCTCTTCTAGCTTTGTTAGGTCTCTTTTGGAATTTGTCTTTTCCTTTGTCTTTCTTGAGCAATTGGCAATCCGATTTGTAGTGATCGAGTTTTTCGCAGTTGAAACATGATCCTCTTGATTTATATTTCTTACCTTTATCTTGTATTGAAGGTTTTGATTGGCTTCTATAATTCATGAGATTTTTTTCCGAGTGTTGGACTTCATTCTTTCGGAGATATCTATGATATTTTCTCATAAACAACCCCATGTATTCACTTGAACTTTCATCGTCATCACTAGAATCACTCCCACATGAGTTATTCGTGGAGGACTTTAAGCTTGAAGCCTTTAATGCAATAGACTTATTTTCCGTGTCTTTTGGTTTTTCTTTCTTTTCCTTTTTCTCGTGCTTGTTGAGATTTATGAGCTCTTGCTCATGCTCTTGAAGCTTCCCAAACAATGTTGTTATGTCAAGTGTAGCTAGATTGTTGGCTTCCTTGATTGCTATAACTTTAGGTAGCCATTCCCTATTAAGACATCTCAAAATTTTGTTAGTAGCAACAACATTGGAAGTAACATGACCAAGAGTGTGTAAGCGATTGATTATATGAAAAATCTCTTTTGCATATTGTGATCGGTGGATCTGGAACTGACTGTTTAACGCTGGTTTGCGAAATGTCGCGGTAAGCAAGAGTCGCCACCGTCTTTTATTTTCTCCAACATGGAAAGGACAAAAGCACAGAAAAATTCCTTATTGAGATTAGTTCTCGGTTCGGGAGGTAGATTTATAGAAAGGGAAGGTGTTAGCACCCTTTCTATCCATGGTTATCCATGGGCTCTTAGATACTTGCTCATTTGTGTTTTCAAAATGTTTGTTTGCTTTTCAAGGTGAGTGCGTTTGAAAAAGTTCTGTTTAAAATTTCAGTTCGACTCTTGTATCAGTCCTCAAGAGTGTTTGAAAAGTTGTTTTTGAAAGCTTTTTGCAAAGTGTCGGTGTGAAGAGAAGTTTTGATTTGTTTTGAATTAGAGCAAGTATCTATGAGTCATCTACCTACCCTAAGGAATTAGTCTGTGTAAATGTCCTTAAGATAATGCCATCCCACCATTGAGAGGTAGGTAGCACCACCGTTGGAGGTGTTCGGGTCAATTCGAGGATTAGGGGCAGTGTGGTCACCAGAGCAATAAGAGGACACCTTAGAAGCTACCCCCATGCCATGTTCATGGACATGAGGACTTACTAAAACGTCCTCTACTCGACGACCACATTTCGAGGGGCAAGGCAACAGTGAGGCGTACCCTAAGAGTGGTGTGTGATTTGTGTGTCATGTTCAGTTATTATTTGTCTTGATCATGCATTGAGTGTTCTACGCTTTGATTTTATTTTTGGCCATTCATTCTTTCATGCAAATTATTAGCAGTTAAAAGGTACGGGAAGATAAAAGTCCTACGTTATTACAAAGGCGCGGGTCTACATCGCCAAATTAAACCAAGACCCGATTTGAAATAATAAAATATGGAAAATAAATGTCCTAATTATCTATTACAAAGCTTTGGGGCAATTACATGAAATTTAAAAAGGAAATAAAAAGCAAACGCGCGAAATGGAATTATGATCGAAGGTGCGAGGGCGTTGGACCCTTTGAGGAAATTAAATTGAAATTATTAAATTAATTAACTTAAATAAAGGAAAGGACTTATTTTTTATGTTTTTTGTATTTATGAAATTAGAGAAAATTAAATGGAATTAAAACCCTAATTCTAAGCATTTTTAATTATTAAAGAGATATGTTTAAGTTTGACCTAATTTAACCTAATTATTTAAATGGCATATTTATTTACAAAATAATTAATTATTAATAATAATAAGAAGAAATTTTAATTATTGAAAAAAAAGAGTAAAAAAGCTAGAAACCCTAATTTTTATGTTTTTTATTGGTTATTAAGAAAAATATTAAAATTAAGCCTAAAGTTAAACTAATTTGGTTATTAAAACTTATTTACAAAATTAGTAGAAATTAATATTAACAAAACATATTTTTTATTGTTCTATGATTTTCTGATTTTTATGTTATAAGGAATTATTTTTATGAATTTAAAACAAATTGAAAAGAATTAAAATTAAAGAGGAAAATTAGAAAGAAAATAAATATACAAACAAGGGGGTTTTCTGGCCCAGTAGGAGGTGTATGCAAGCAATCAGGCCCACTCAATTCCAGGCCATGTTTGACTTTTGATGGTCACGTATGGAATAGCTGACTAATGCTTATGATGAGCTGCACATCCTGGCCATTGGGCTGACCATCAGAGACACCTGGTTGGCTTAGATGTGGGGGTGCGTGATACTCCTTTGCATGAATGTCACACTGGAATGGGTTAGTGAAAAAATCATGAAAATATACAAGGGGACTTGGGAATCGAACCCAGGTCCCAATACCTACAAGCAAACGCACTAACCATCTGAGCCACTGATCTTCTTTGTTATTACAATGAAACACAATTAATATAATAAAAAGTAAGTGCAAGTGGTATAAAACAAAAAAACGCGCGCCAAGCTTTTGAATCAGCCAACCACATGATGACAACCAGCCTTCTTCTTCGTTTGTTCGTTTTTGCCTGAGAAATATAGAATGGATAGCGGGGGTTTTAAACCCCCACTAACTCAAACCTGCAAAAATAACGATTAGGCCATACGCAAATATAAAAAAGGCGCGACTAGTGGAATTGAATCGTCCAGATGCCCTGAGTTCAATGGACCTGGTCTCGTTGCCTAATTTTTCTTTATGAAGAAAACCCCAATTCACAGCTTCTGCAGCCCTAGAAAATTTTAATGGCATATTTCGCTACAGGCATGGTTAGAACAATTAAATGGTATCATGAGTTTCAGAAGGTCCATATTAATATAAATCAACGTTTAAAATGTATGAAATATGCATATAAATCAAAATACGATTATGAGAGTTTTCTTGAACAGGGCTATGGCGTTCTACCGTTTCTCTGCGTGTGGAAGCTTGGTTTTGATTGGAATAGATTCCTGGTAACCTTGGCAAGCTTGTGGGATGGTTCTTTTGCTTTGAATTAAGCTGGAACCGTGAAAACAGTTTTGAATTTTTATGAAAATAATGCAAAGTTCTTTCTTGGTCTGAGGCGCAGCTTGCTTGTCCTTGTGATTTAGGGTTAGGTTTCTGTATGTATATGGAATGATTTAGGTCAAAAATCCAAGCCCAACAACCATGTATTCAATGCTTTTGAGATTTGATTTCAATGGTATCTTTTTCAATCTTTTTCATTCCTTTTTGATGCCAATCATTGCCAATCACCTTGATTCTTTCCTTATTGAATAGTGCACGAAATCTTGAGTGAATTCTATGCACAAAAAGATTTGAAAAGCATGGATTAGTATTTTTCTTATAATTAATTTTAATTAAATGAATTAAATAGATTAAATATTCAATTAATTAATTAAAAATAGGAAAATAACTCCCCTTTGGGTAAATGGGTCGTGCATAGCTTTTGGGTGATGATTCTTGGAAGAAATTGAGGCCCATTAGCAATTTTGAGGTATTTGAAGTAAAGTTGACTTTTCAAAATTCCCCAAAATTTCCCAACTTCCACAAGGCATATCTTGCTCAATTTTTAAGCTTTGATCATGTTCTTAGACATTTTGGAAAGGTCTTGAAGTCCTATAACCAATGCATTTGGTCCCATGTCATTTTGATTTACCAATCTCAAGTTATGTTCTTTGACTTAAAGTCCCTTTTTGTTGACTTTTGAAAATGACCTATAATGTTGAGATTGATAACTTTTTGTGAGAGCATTTCTTGGACTTTAAGTGTGAAGAGGAGTTTTAGGAAATGTCATTCTCTTCAAAATGAGCTTTGGATGGAATTTTTCTGATAATCCATGTGGAAGTTATGCCCTGGTCAATTTGCAGTTGACTTTTTCAACTGTCCAAATATGGAAGCTTTTGCATCTTGAGACTTTTTGAGCCATGCCTTGAAAATTATGATCAAGAATTGATCAAATGATGTTTGTGGCTTCAAAATAATATGTTGACCAAAAATCTTGACTTTTGACTGTCAAATGACCATTTTGCCCCTACAGTTGACTGTTGAGCAATTAGGGTTTTTGACTGTGCAATTTTGTGATGTAAGTCTTGAAACTTGGCATATGGATGCTTGAACATGTTTGTAGGCATGTGGGACTTGATTTGACCCTTGGAAACTTCAACTTCTTTGCCAGAACCAAAACCCTAGTTTTTGACTGTTAGGAGGCCATTGGACTGTGCAACCCTTGGGAGATTTTGAAGCATGCTCTTATCTAATCTTGAAGAATATGGGAGGGAAAATTTTGGGGTACAACAATTGCCCCTGTTCAATCTTCTTAAACCTGAGGATGTAGATTGGCTGACGTGCCTTTCGTAATCCGAAGGTGGAAGATGATTGAACACTAGAGTGCCCAGAAATTTGCGCTCACATAGTAGTGTGATGGTGGGAATGGGCTTACAGATGCCATTTGGAGATTGATGGATAGGGGGATGGGCTTATAGATGCCATCTGGGTGTCGATCGCGTAAGAGATTCCTTAGCGAGAACTTGCGTACCTGAAAAATAAAATGAGTACCTGGCCTGTTACAGGAGCTGGTCTTCAAACTCTTTGTGTAGCTGTGTCCTAACTGATTACAGGAACTGAATCTTTAAACCTCTTCAGATGTGCCCTGGCGAGATACAGGAATCGAGTCTGGAGCTTCAAAAGGTGATGAATGCATCAGGGATGGTTACTACCTCAACGGGACGATGAGAGAACCTGGGGCAATTACTACCTCAACAGTAACGATGAGAGAATCATAGGAGACTTCAACCTCAACAGTAACGATGAGAGAATCATGGGTGACTTCAATCTCAACAGTAACGATGAGAGAATCTGGGGCGATTACTATCTCAACAGTAACGATGAGAGAATCTGGGGTGATTACTACCTCAACAGGAACGCTGAGAGAACCTTGGACAATTACTACCTCAACAGGAACGCTGAGAGAATCTTGGGGAGATTACTACCTCAACAGGAACGCTGAGAGAATCTTGGATGTCTTCTACTGGAATAAGAATCAGGGAGATCTTAGGGTCGATCTGACTGAACCAGAGAAGGCCTTTGACTGGATAAGAATCAGGAAAATCTTAGGGTCGATTTAAATGAACCGGGCAAGGTCTTGGAATATCTTCAACTGGATAAGAATCAGGGAGATCTTAGGGTCGATCTGACTGAACCAGAGAAGGCCTTTGACTGGATAAGAATCAGGAAAATCTTAGGGTCGATTTAACTGAACCAGGCTAGGTCTTGGAATATCTTCAACTGGATAAGAATCAGGGAGATCTTAGGGTCGATCTGACTGAACCAGAGAAGGCCTTTGACTGGATAAGAATCAGGAAAATCTTAGGGTCGATTTAACTGAACCAGGCTAGGTCTTGGAATCTTTAACTGGATAAGAATCAGGGAGATCTTAGGGTCGATCTGACTGAACCAGAGAAGGCCTTTGACTGGATAAGAATCATAAAAATCTTTAGGAGTCGATTTAACTGAACCGGACAAGGTCTTGAAATAACTTCAACTGGATAAGAATTAGAAAAATCTTTAGGAATCGATTTAACTGAACCAGAGGAGGTCTTGGACATAGCTGAGAACTTGACTGGATCTTTCCTGAAAGGTAAAAGTCAGTCATATGCAATGTATGATATGGATCAAGCCATGATGTTCTCAACATAAATGAGATTGTATGTTCATGATGCATATATGCGTGCTATAATGCATAGAAATGTGATGTTTATGAATGTATGTTTTTGTCTAGGAAAATAAATCCTCGACGGGTGCCGGGAAGTCACATCCTGGGCTGATATTGGAGAATAGTGCTTTGTTGTTTCCGCTGGGGATGATAGTTGCAAGAATACCAGTAGGAGAAGATAACTCCGTTGGGGAATAAACTTGGCGAATGGATTACTCTGCGGGGAGAAAATTACTCTAGCGACCTTGCTGGAAAAATGCTCTGTGGGGAGAGAGATATTTTGTTGGGATGATGATAACTCCGCTGGGGATACCATTGTTATGTTGGAAGTGTTAATAGACTCCGCTGGGGATAAGAAGACTTTGTCGGGGACGATCCTTCCGTGGCTTTTGGCTGAGGATAACCCAGTTATATCTTGGTAGGGAAATAACCTTTGAATAAAGCCGGGGGACGCGTACGTGCTCTGCAGGTGACAAGCTTCCAGAATCTACTGGGGATAAGCTTCCTGCTGGGGAGATGATTCAAACTTTCCTGGGGAAATCTTGATTGGACTCTCCTGGGGAAATCTTTGAGATATATGGGGGAAGTGGCTCCGCTGCATGTCTGGTATACCACCGGGGAACAATCTTAGATCAAGACTGTCGGGGATGCTTGTTAGGAATGTTTGTATGATGTGCCGGGGAATGTTGAGATCTGCGGGGGTACCCAACTTCCTTAAGGCTGATAATAGCTTTGCTTGGGGAGAGTGCACTGGCTTGCTGACTCACTCTCTGGGGGATTTAAGGTATACTGGTTGTGTTCTTCAGCTGAACCTACCTTGATACCTTGATGGACAGAGAAATTAGATCGCCTAGACAACTCATTATTGCCCCTGTTTCTAATATTACCTGTAATTAATCCTTTGTTTCGTATGCAAATATTTATGAGTTAGCAACTATTGTCAAATGCATATATCACAAATTGAACCTTGGACGTTCTTCGCAAAACAAAACAGAAAAAGGAGAAAACAAAAGGCAGTTTGTAGCTGAAAAGTGAATTTGTATTGATTTTGAGTTTGCATGTAAATAGGCGTTTATGTACAAGAGGCTGACGTCCTTGTAATAGAACGCCGCCAAACAAAAGAGTTTATACAATTTGTACAAAGGGAAAACAAAACAGCTATGTGAAAAGAATAATCCCACTGGGTTCCAACTCTGCTATCGCCTTTATATCTTCGAGCGTCTCATCACTTGATGACCTAGTTGAAGATGAAGCTGATTGATCGATACCGTCTGAACTTGATGTTGATACCGGACTCTGGATGCAAGGTGATCCAATGAGACATAGTATTACGCTTTATCCCTAACTTTTGCCTGGACCGCCCTTTCGGGTTTTCAGTCCATCGGGATACCCATTTTTTCCCAAGCCGCCTTTTCAGGTTTTCGACTTGCCGGGCGTACAGATTTTTTCATTTCATCCCTTCATTTTGCCCGAACCCTTTTGGTTCACCGGGAAGCCCTAATTTTTGCCTAGGTATGTCAACCTAGCGGGTCTTTTTTTCATGCGTAGTATCTTTTTACTATGTCTGCATTGGCGGGTGAGGAAGGTCGTCACCATCCATGTTGGTTAGAATCATGGCTCCTCCTGAGAACACATGTTTAACCACAAATGGCCCTTCGTACGTAGGGGTCCATTTGCCCCTTGGATCACTCTGAGGAAGGATGATGCGCTTGATTACCAGATCCCCAACTTGATATTCTTGTGGTCTGACCTTTTTGTTAAATGCCCTGATCATCCGCTTTTGGTACGTCTGACCATGACAGATAGCAGCAAGTCTCTTTTCGTCAATTAAGTTTATTTGATCAAGTCGTGTCTGGATCCAATCATCTTCGCTCAGATCTGCATCCTTCATTATCCAGAGAGAGGGTATTTGCACTTCGATCGGTAAGACTGCCTCCATACTATAGACCAAGGAGAAAGGAGTTGCCCCGGTTGACGTTCTGGCTGAGGTACGGTACCCATGTAGAGCAAACGGTAACATCTCGTGCCAATCTTTATAGGTCACTGCCATCTTCTGCACGATTTTCTTGATATTCTTATTCGCTGCTTCTACAACCCCATTCATCTTCGACCGGTAAGGAGAAGAGTTATGGTGCTGTATCTTAAACTGCTCGCAGAGCTCAGTGATCATCTTGTTATTGATATTGGTATCGTTGTCCGTAATGATCCTTTCGGGGACGCCGTATCGACAGATCAGGTTATGCTGAATGAACCGTGCCACAACATTCTTGGTTACCGTAGCGTAGGAAGCTGCCTCAACCCACTTCGTGAAGTAATCAAACGCTACCAGGATAAAGCGATGCCCGTTGGATGTCGTAGGTTTAATCTCACTGATCATATCTATGCCCCACATTGCAAAAGGCCAAGGTGCAGTCAGGACATTTAGAGGGACTGGAGGAACATGCACCTTGTCTGCATATATCTGGCATTTATGACATGTCCGAGAATGTTGGTAACAGTCGGCTTCCATTGTGGACCAGAAATACCCTGCCCGAAGGATCTTCTTTGCCATGGTGTGTCCACTGGAATGTGTTCCGAAGGTACCTTCATGTAGCTCTGCCATGATCCTTTCTGCTTCAGTCTTATCCACACAACGCAGTAAGGTTGAATCATGGTTTCGCTTGTACAGAATGTTGTTGCTAAGGAAGAACTTCGCTGCGAACCTTCTCAGAAACTACTTATCATTGACAGATGCACCTTCAGGGTATTCCTGAGCTTCCAAGTATCTCTTCACCTCATGATACCAAGGCTTCTCAGTCACCAACTCAGTCTCAAGATCACAACAGTATGCCGGTTCGTCCAGTTTCCAGATAATGATCCGGGGAGCCTCATTGTCCCATTTGACCTTGAACATAGAAGACATCATAGCCAACGCGTCCGCCAGCTGATTCTCCTCTCTCGGAAAGTGTTCAAAGGTTATCTCTGTGAAGTGGGGGATCAAGGTCAACACACATTCTCTATAAGGAATAAGGTTCGAATGTTTCGTATCCCACTCCCCTTTGATCTGATTGATCACGAGAGCGGAATCTCCGAAGACACTCAGAAACTTAATCCTTAAGTCGATCGCAACTTGGAGACCCATGATGCATGCCTCATACTCCGCCATGTTGTTGGTGCAGTTGAAACATAGTCGGGCAGTAAGTGGAGTATGAGTGCCTTGAGGGGATATGATTACAGCGCCGATGCCGTTACCCAAAGCATTGGAGGCTCCGTCAAAGTGCATAGACCATCAGGATCCTTCTTCGGGTCCTTCATCCGGTCCAGGTACTTCACAATCAGTTACTATCATGATACTCTCGTCTAGAAACTCGAAGTTCATTGACTGATAGTCGTCTACTGCTTGATGTGCCAAGTGGTCTGCCAATACACTTCCTTTGATGGCTTTCTGAGTCGTGTACTGGATGTCGTATTCTGTCAAGATCATTTGCCATCTTGCTATTCTCCCAGACAGAGCAGGCTTTTCAAATATGTACTTTATAGGATCCATCTTTGAAATCAACAAGGTAGTGTGAGTCAGCATATACTGCCTCAGCCGGCGAGCATCCCATACCAAAGCGCAACAAGTTTTCTCGAGCAGTGAGTATCGGCTCTCACAGTCGGTAAACTTTTTGCTAAGGTAATAAATGGCGTGCTCTTTTCGGCCAGACTCGTCTTGCTGCCCCAGAACCAAAACCCTAGTTTTTGACTGTTAGGAGGCCATTGGACTGTGCAACCCTTGGGAGATTTTGAAGCATGCTCTTTGCAAATCTTGAAGAATATGGGAGGGCAAATTTTGGGGTACAACACATATCCCCAATGGTTTCACCATGCTTCATGTGAAAGAGATCAAACTCTTGAGTCAATGTATTGATTCTAGCAAGTTTAACATCATTTGTCCCCTCACGGGCAATTTGTAGAGCATCCCACATTGCCTTAGCAGTAGCACAATGTGAAACTCTAAAATACTCATCAACACCTAAAGATGCAATACGCATATTTCTACCTTTCCAATCATAGCTATGCTTTTTCTCGTCTTCCTCATCCCATAGTGTTTCCGGTTTGGGTATGGTGACGTTATCCTCATTGGTCATGGTTATTTATATAGGACCATCCTCGATAACTTTCCATATCTTTCTATTAACAGAGTTAATATGCACACGCATACAATCTTTCCAATAGCTATAGTTTTCATCGGTGAAAACAGGAGCTCTCGTATAAGCCCCTTTTGGATCGTTCTCCATATTCTACAAAGTAATATGTGAAGCAATAGATAAATTAATGCCCTGATACCACTTGTTAGACTATGTGATTGATCTAGAAGGGAGGTTGAATAGATCATTTAAAAAATTATTTGTTCTTTTTAAAATTGTTTTCAGAAATATATGCGAAAGCTCCCGGAATCTCCAATTGTCTAAATGATCCTCTATTGAAAAGATCGGATATGCGTAATCGTATGGGATAGGATAACAAAGTAAGAATCAATACGTTTTACTAAATTGGTCAATCACTTAAACATCCTCAATGAGTATGAATTACTTCCAATGAGTTGAATAAGATAAAGCTAAACACAATGAATAACTTGTGGATGAATCAATTTGTCAAACACCTTATGTGCAAAGCACCTTAGGTTTGATTTTACTAAATTGTATCGGTGAGTTTTCTTAGGTATCAATCAAACGGATTGTTACCAATGTTGTGAAATGATCTCAACACACCATAATTTCAGTACAAGCAAATTCCACAATTTAATTCCCACAAATTATAGTTGTTAGGTATGGAAGTAAAGAAAAAGAAGAAGAACACACAATTTTTTAAGGAAGTTCCCCTTGTCATCCTCGCGTAGGGTACGTCTGCCCCCAATTCTAGAATCTAGATGAGATATTTGATATTAAGATGCAAATGTTACAAGAGAAGAGATAGTTCAGAATACAAACAAACCAATGTTGCTGATGTAACAGTCTTCTTCCCTTTCCTTGGTTTGAGCCAAACCAAGTGCCAAATTCTTCGAACAAACCTATGGTTACCGCTACTTGATTTGCACGAACTCTTGTTATGCAATGCTTTCACTCGGATGATTTTGATCGCAATAAATTTGACCCCAAATATTCCTTCACAATCCTCTGGTTGCCGATACTTGATTAAGAAAACCCAATGTTTCTTAATCCTTTAACTCGGATGAATTCGATGAAGCAAAGACTTGTGCAAAAAACCCCCGCACCAATTGGAATCTTGGAGGAGAAAATCCAAACGATTTTATTCAAGAACATCCCACAATTTCTCAACCCAAATTTGAATTGAATCTTTGATTTGAATGTTATCACTACAACACTTTTCTTGAACCAACAACCATGATTATGTGTAGATGTTGATTTTTGAGAAGAGAGGATGAATATGATGAGTATTACGTGTATCTTTAACTAGTTCTTGTTAACTTTAAATGATGATACCCAATATATATATATATATATATATATATATATATATATATATATATATATATATATATATATATATATATATATATATATATATATATATATATATATATATATATATATATATATATATATATATATATATATATATATATATATATATATATATATATATATATATATATATATATATATATGTTATCAAATAGTCAAGACCCAAAAGCATAACAAAAAAACAGTTGAAAGCAGCGAGCGGTCGACTCAAGCAGTAAGGGGGGTCGGCGCGACACAACCCGCAGGTGGAGGAAAATCATTTTGAAGTATAGTGCATCAACCGCTATAGGGCTTGCGTCAACGCAATATTTGAATACTTTGATTCCCATATTGAGTCGACCAGAAGGGTCGATGTGACACATCCTGAGCTTGGTTGAGAATGATGAGTCGACCACACATATCTTTGAGTCGACGCAAATAATGAATTTTCCCAAAAATTAATGTTTCTAAAGATCTTCATTCCAACCATTCCACAACAAGATTGTTCATAGGACCAACCCAAATGGAGAGTTTGTAATAACCGTTTTGACATCATTAAAACACATATAGAGGGACCTTTCCCTCACAGAAACGACGATAGAATGTCGTTAAAAGGGAAGTATCGTCTCGTTCCATAAATTTTCTTCTGCCCCTACGTAAAAAATTGAGATAAGATATTTTTTGGACAGACAGGAAGTCAAGGTTATTAATTGAACTACGACTCCCTTAGAAATAAGGATTCAATTGTCCACTGTTGACTAAGCGGGCGATGGACCTTTCCGAGGAAACCATAGGTCTTAGAGACTCTACAAATACATCTCTTTTCAGAGAGAAAGGACATATCATAAGTGACACACATTCTCTACACTCTAAAGAGAAGAACACTTATTATAGCCTTAATACAATATCATTAGTAATTATACGCTTGCTACTAAGCATCACTGATCATCAGCAGAGGCTCTCACCTCACATGAGTAGGTCTCCTAAATAACCTCAAAAACATCATCGTGCAAGACTTCTCGTTGTCGTGGACAAGCCTTCACTACTATATCGTGTTATAAACCTACTAATATATATGAGTCTCTTTGACCTTGCAGCAGGAACATACACACTGTTGTACCCCAAAATTTGCCCTCTCATTTATCAAGACTTTTCTCACAAGATCTCTTTTACTCAAGACTGGATTAGGGTTTGATCAACTCAAGACATCTCATCTTACACTGATGACCCAAAATTAAGGTTTGAGTTTGCCCAAGGATTTTTGGACTATCAATGCTTAATATGACTTTAAAACATCATTATGGACCCCTAAGATTACTCATGACAAGTTTCAAGCCTTGAACCATATTTTTGATCAGTCAATTAGACAATTAACCTAAAAATAAGTTGTATTGGGGAAAAAGTCAACCATGGCCAATATACAGTCAAACTTCATAATTTTTTATCAACATCAACATTTTTGGCTCATATTTATCATTTGATCAAGTTTGGACCACAACTCCTCAAGAAATTTGATCAAATCATCAAAAGGGCAAAATGGTTAAAATTAGGGTTTTGAATGAGAAAGGGCAATTTCTGATTTTTGACCTAGCAAATGACCAATTGAGTTGAAGCATGATTTCAAGGGTTCATTTGTATCATCTTGACCTAATTACATGGTTAAAAATATTGCAAATCCATTAGATAGACAGATGAAATTTGCAGTCAACTGATCAAAAGTCAATTGTACACTGAAAAGTCAAATTTTGACTTTTTGGTCAAAATCAAGTGCCAAGGATCATAATTCATCAAAACCTGTCAAAATGTGAAACTTGTTCATCAAGGAATCAAAGGTTGAAGATTTGATTTTAAAATTTGAATTTTTCTTAACTTAGAAATTTTTCTAAGTATAGAAAATTTCTTATTTTTTCTTAACTTTAGGCCAATTTTTCACCGTGATACAAGATGATTCAAAGGAAGTTCCCAACATGAAAGTTATAGACCTCCATGAAATCTACAACTTTTCTTCACACAATTTTCCCTAAAGATGTTTGGATCTCAAGATATAATTTTATAAATAGATGCTCATGAACTAGATAACTTAGTGAAATTTTGCCCTAATTTAGGCAGGTTTTGGATCCAACTTCATGGCGATTTTTCACCTAGTTCCAAAAGGAGTCTTGAATATATTTCAAATATGAGTTATATAGCACATTTCAAGCTTTCCAAAATGTCCAAGAACTCCTCAAGATTATTTTTGAGTAGGGAGAATCGAAGAGAAGAAGTTGGCAATTTCTCACTTTGAATTCAAGTCATTTCATGAAGAACAAATTTCAAACCAGTACCTATGCTGCCTAATCCATGCTTTACAGGTCCCAAACTTGTTTCTCACTTCATAATTTAATGCTTACTCAGTTGAAAAAGTCTTAATTCAAGCCCAAAGGACTTTGTCCAAGCATTATTTCCATAAATGGCACAAAGTTGTCATTGCCATTTTGAAAAAGCTTTACTTTTGCAACTTTATAAATCTTGAGCATTGGACCTGTCTTCTCTGCACACACAAATCCTCCAGGCCTAAGGCAACTTGTATAGAACATATACCAACTCTAAACAGGCCAGTACAAGCATGTGAAGACTTGTCCCTTCACTTTGCTTCAAAAGCAAGAAAGTGTGCCAAAAGGCTAGAACACATAAATCTGTTGGAGAGCTGACTTGAAACCTTTTCCATACTAATACACAAACACATTACAACTAGAAACACGATTTCTAAAGTCCTGAAACACTCCAAAACTCCATATCACCAAAAAACTGTCAAAACTTGCAGTTTATGCATAAGCATAGCAATCCATCATTTGGCTCGTGCGTTTCAAGTTTGAATCATCTAAACACTTTACCTACTTCATATCTAAGTAATCCAGACCATCATCCCTGCACTGTAACACCTCCTTCTTCATCTGCCATTTTTGTTTTCAAAGCTTGCAGGTTGACTTTGGTAGAGAGTTACAGGCACTTCCAAAGCAAGGCAAGGATTGGAACACACTCATGGAGGTTCAAACAAGCTCAAGCAATCATCAGGCCTTCATAAATCTCACTCAAACTCCATTCACGATTTCAACTGAAAGAGGTAAAAAACTAAACTTCTATCTCTTCATACAGGCATCCATTGGCCACAATTTGTGAATAAACAATGTAGACCTCATTGCTACGAAGTTGTACATATATATAACTTGCATTTATTTGGCTTGAGTTGAGAGAATTTTGAACTTGAAGTTCCTAGAAAAATTAGGTTTAAATTTAGGGCTTTTAAAATTCGTTTTGATCTTTGATTGTTAGCTTACATGATTTACATGGTTAGAATCGTGAGACAAAATGCTACAACATTCATGTTATCAGTTTCCATTTTTATTGAGAGATGAGAAAGTTACAGAGCTTCTGGCCAGCTTGAGGAAGAAGATGAAGTACAGGGCAAGGACATTGTTTGTGTTATGTTTTTATTGTTTCATATAAATCAACGGATGTATAGCCACCCCAGTGGCAAGGTAGCGCGCTGGTGAGGCCCAGGTCATGGGTTCGAACCTTGGCGTTACCTTTTGTTTTTTCATACTTTTCCATTTTTCATTTTTGCTATTTTGCAGGTTTGGGCTTCAACACTGGGTCTTATGTTTTTTTTCTAACATCCACCTCCTGATTACTCAGGATACCCCTGGCCCATTTATTTTCAATTATTTATTTTATTTTGTTTTACTTCATAAAATGTTCTTTTCTTAAATATTATAAAATCATAAAAAATATAAAATTGATAAATACTATATTTTGTTTATTTTATTTTTATTTTCTCATAAAAAATATTTTCACTTAGTTATATATATTAACTATTTTTATTAATAAACTTGTAAATATAATAGATTTATTTTAACTATTTTTGTTCCTTTTTTTTATACTTGTAAATATTTATTTTAACATATAAAAATTAAATATTTTCATGAAATATTATTTATTATTTTTAATACAAAAAATACATAAAAATAATACATAAGAACTTTATTTTCTTTTTAACTAGAAATTAGGGTTAACTTTGTTTTTTTCAAGAATTAATTTCTTTTCCTTAAATTTATTAGGTTTAGGTTAATACTTTTTTTTCATATAAAAAAAACAAACAAAATATTCTTTGCATATACATATATCATTGCATATTTTATTTAAATATTATATATTGTTTATATATTTGTACAAATTCGATTTGGTTGTAATAGTTTAATTAGATTTACATTATTGCAAATCTCCATTCATAATTTGTATTCCCCCTTCCCATAAAAATGTTGTAATAGCGTAGTCATCTTTAAATTATGCAATTTACCGCTTTTATGTACCATGCTAGTAATTAGGGTTTGAATGGCAAGATAAAAATAAATCAAATAGAAAACCCTAATCCAAGACAAAATCAAAGCATGAAAATAACACACTTGCACACAAGCATCCTTAGGGTTTCTCCACTTGGTTGCCTTATACAAAAATAGTCATATTACGCGTGCGAAGTATCTTGGCAAAACAAACAAATATAAGATCATAGTCCCTCGATGACGCTATTCAAAGTTGCCTTACAAAACAATCTTGGTCCCTCAAAAATGCTAAGATACTTTGCAACATTGCTAATCATGGTTATACGATGACCCACGCCCGTCCCGTTTACATCCAAAGATAGGATTGCTTACCAAATCAATGGTAAGACAACAATGTCAAAGGAATAGAAAATGCACAAGAAAGACATTTGAGTAAGTAGATTACTTCTAGTTACTTGCTCTATTTCCAAACAATTATCCTTGCTATTTTCAAAACAAACACACACATTTCCAAACATTTTACAAACATTGAAACATTTTCGAAAAAGACAAACATCTTTGTATACATTCTTACGAACGAGAATCATTACAAAGATTGCCTAAACGAATGGCCTCTTTTACAAAATACTTTCAAAACCACACCAATTACATTTTCAAACAACAAAAGCAAGTGATATAGCAAGTAACTAAGAGCCCATGGAAAACCATGGATGAAAATGGTGCTAATATCTTCCCTTTTCATAATCTACCCCCCGAACTCAAGAAACAATCTCAAAGGTCTTTCATGTGCTTTTTCACCTTTCCTTTTGGATAAAAGAAAAGTCTGTGGCGACTCTTGCTAACCGTAACATTTGCGATAAAATGCAAAATCCTCAAGTCAGTTCTTCCACCGTATCACACACACCTATATTTTTTAAATAATATAATGGCATCCACCATTAGCTCCGTTAAAACTAAATTGGGTCACACTTCTACTCTAACTTTCTTCATCTTCCCTTGAAGATAGCCGACAAAACTATAACCTATAACACAATCATCATCGTCAAAGGCTTCACCAGTGGAGATAACTCTAAATCTCCCCAAATGAACTACACAAATGATAAGTGCAAATTGTAGCTATTTTTGTATATACTTTTTGTTGCACTTATCAATTTTTTGTTGTTAATATCGTTGAATAAACCCGACTTTTGTATAAATACATTTAGTTTGTGTTTATCTGTGTTTTTGTGTACATAGGGTACCGTTTGATGTTTTTCCATTCATTTTATAGGTATTGATGGGTATTTGGAGCATGAGCAATAAAGTGTCGAAGACACGGCTTCAAACGTACGATTTTGAGCAACTCGTTAACGAATAAGGCTCAAAATAAAAGAATAAAAATCATAAATTTGGTTTATATTTTGTCATTGTTTGAAAGATCATTGAATAAGCTTTCCAACGCTTCGAACCAGACATAAATCTGAGTTACGATTCAAAAGTTATGGCTGAAACAATGCAGAATGTTGTGCTGGTTTTTCATCTTGTTGTCATCTTTTGACGGGCGAAAATTTTGATCGCCGGGCGATGCTAGGCGAGTTGTAGCATGGGAAAACACTATTTTTGGTCGCCGGACGACACTTTTTGGTCGCCGGGCGATCCTAGACAATCAGAAATGCGTATTTAGGTGTAAAAACACATTTTTTTGGGTATGGTTTTGGGTATTTTTGACCCCAACTCCACCAACCTTCATTTTTGGATAGGATTAGCTTATAAAACAAAATTGAAGCTTGCATACGGATGATCCAGGTGGATTGCTCATCTATTGGCGCTGACAAATCAGGAGATTTTTGGTTCATTTCTCTTCCTCTTTGTGTATTCTTTATGTGTTGAGTTTGTACATGTATTTACTCTGAACTTATGTATATTTTTCACCCATGGCGTTATATTAAACTTGCTTTACAAATCTTTGTCGATTATTATCTTATATTTTTGCTCTGTGCTAGGGATTTAAGTTGTTATAGACATATACTACTTAGATTCTTATCTAGGATGATTATCTGTTAGTTTCTGAACTCTAGAGATAGATTTAGAGATGACATCTACTTGGGTATCAGAGCTTAATGCCTCTGTGTGATTGTGTTGTACTGAGGGATCGTCAGTGTGATTACATAGTTATCTTCTGTGTTGTTGAGGAGGTAGAGAGATCATTTCCTTGGTGATACAGTCAGTGTATCAATTTGGGTTAGAAATGACTTAGGTTGTGAGTGATATGTAGTGACATTGATGAATATTGTTAGGTTGAATATAACTGGTCGGTAGATTTAAGTCTGTGATAAGTAGATTATATGCATGCTTGATAAGTTCTTCCTTAGTTTTTACTTTTGTTTACATTTATTTTTTGTTGATAACATTTTCTTTGGGTCACACTTCTACTCTAACTCTCTTCATCTTCCCTTGGAGATAGCCGACAAAACTATAACCTATAACATAATCATCATCGTCAAAGGCTTCACCAGTGGAGATAACTCTAAATCTCCCCAAATAAAGTACACAACATAATATTCTCTAGCCTCCCAAGAGGCTCTCAAGGGAAAACAAGGGTCAATATCATCTTCTCTGAGGAGGACGCCCTCAGACTCAAACCTCAAGATGATGATCCTCTAATCATCGGTGTGCAATATGGGAACTGGGACATCAAGTACGTTCTGATAGACCCTGATAACTCTGCTAACGTCTTATTTTTGGACACCTTTCAAAAACTTTAATTCAATCCGAACGACATAAAAATGTTTTAGTGGTTCTTTGATGGGGGTTATAAGGCAAACATGTATAAATAATGGGCCATATTATCCTAGAAACCACGTGTGGAGAGGGAACTGATGTCAAGGCGATTGACGTCAACTACCTCATTATGGACGATGTATCACCATACAACATCATCCTTGGGCGACCGACTATCAATTCCCTCAGAGCAATTGTATCCACTATGTACCTAAACTTTAAATATATGCTCCCCGATGGGCGAGCTGGTATAATCTGAGGGGATCAATAAGAGACTCGTGAATGCTACACGAGTATCCTAGAGATAGTCAGAGAAAAGCATGTACTTGTTAATGTTCCCCCTTCGAAAGTTCCAAATATCGACCTCGAGTCTTGGGACTCCAGATTGGGAGCCGAAGCAGAAAGGCTCACTCCTACGGAAGATTTTAAAGAGGTCCATATAGGTCATCTCACCCATCAGGTAACAAAGGTAGGTACATTTATGCTCGCAGAAGAGGAAAGGGAACTATTCGAATAACTCATTAAGAATGTCGACTTGTTCTCCCGGGCTCCCTTTAACATGCTAGGAATATACATGAAAGTGGTGGCCATTACCTTTCCATCCACTCTTCCGCCATGATAATGGCGCAAAGGAAGCAAAACATTGGCGAGGAAAAGAAAGCCCCCATTGATGAAAAGGTGAAAAAACTATTAGGCGTCGGGTTCATCACATAAACGAAGTATTCCATCTGGCTGGCTAATGTGGTTATTAGGGGTGTTCAAATCCAAACTAATCCAAATAAAAAAACCGAAAATTGATCTAAAAAATCGAAAATCACAAAAAATCAAAATTTATTGGATGTGTTTGGATGTCATTTTATAAAAACCGATCGGTTCGGATCGAATTTCAGATTAATTTTTCAAAACCAATCCAAACTAAACTAAACCACATACATATATTTTTATACTTATTTACTTTTTATTAGATATGATATGTTACACAAATTTATTATTAGATGATAATAATTTTTTTAATAATATTTATTAGTTTGATATAATCTATTTATTTTTATTATTTCAACCATAATCGATCACTTTTAATATTAAATTTTAATATACTATATGCTATATATTATATCAAATCTATAATTTATTATTAGTTTTATAATATTAATAAAAATATAATGTGAAATTTGGATATCCAAAAATCGATTCAAATTAAACCGCATAAAATTGGATCAGATTAGTTTGGATTTTTAAATATATCATCTAAAATCGAACCGAACCGCAAGTAAATTTATCTTTGGACCAGATGAGTTTTTGCCTTAAAACTGATCCAAACCGAGCCGCGAACACCCCTAATGGTTATAGTCATAACGCTAACAACAGGTGGCTCATGTGCGTAGATTTCACTTATCTGAAAGCCACATGTCCTAAAGATGTGTACCCAGTGTCGGGTGTTAATCACCTCATTGACGAACCATCAGGCTACTGCATGTTGAGCTTCAAGGATGTATACTTAAGGTATAACCATATTCAGATGGATCCTTTTGATGCGCCCAAGACAATATTCATGTCAAATCATGGAAACTACTATTATAATGTCATGCCTTCAGCCTCAAGAACATTTTCGCCACCTACCAGCGACTCATGGATGATAATTTCGCCCACCAGACAAAACTTGGAGGTCCACATTGATGACATGATAGTTAAGACTATCAAGGGGCATAATCGTGCAGAAGATTTAGAAGATGTCTTACACTTAGTCATAAAATATGATATGCGCCTAAACCACTCCAAGTGTTCTTTCGGGGGTCCAAACGGGGAAATTTATAGGGTTTATGTTAACACAGAGAGACATCGAAGCCAATCCAGACAAGTTCCAATCAGTTATCACGACGAGGAGCTCCACTAACGTAAATGAATTGCAACATCTCACAAGTCATATAACCCCTATCTCGTTTCCTTTTCTGCACAAGCGACAAAGTCTCCTCTTTTTCACCGCCTTAAAGAAGAAATATAGGTTTGAGTGGACCCTTGAATGCGAAGAGGCTTTCACCAAAGTCAATAACTTCCTCACATTTCCCCTCGTCATGACTCGCCTCAGAGATGGGTCGTCGTTGTTGCTACACTTCTAATTTTGAAAAAATCATTGGGATTATTTTAGGAAACCAGATCTAATGTTTCACGTGGCACCCATAAAAATATAATGATGATGGAGACAAGCGAATAAAGCAATGTAGATGGAGATGAACCATTAGGATTCATTTATGAAAATGAGGGATGAATATGGTTTAATAAGATAATATTATGTGGAAATAATATTTAAACATGTTTTTAATAAGTTAATATTAAATTTAATGAAAATAGTAAGTTTAAATGGATTAATATAATGTTAAAGTAAAAGTGTTAAACGTAGATTTACCAGATCATCAAAACAAGTGACATGTCACTAAAAATTGATCTCAAATTTGTTGGAGGACTAAAATCCAAAAAAAAAAACTTGAACAAGAGACCAAAAAACATATTTTTAATATGGGGGACCAAAACTAAAATAAAAAGGAAAATGGAGGGACCAATTTTGTATTTAAGCCATTAATATATTTGTAATTTATTTATATAATAGTGAAATGATATATATATATATATATATATATATATATATATATATATATATATATATATATATATATATATATATATATATATATATATATATATATATATATATATATATATATATATATATATATATATATATATATATATATATATATATATTATTGTTGTTCTATTTTTTTGTCTCGTCCCCTCTTTAGGGAATTAAAAACACAAATGCATGTAATAATGATTCGGGGAACAACCAATGTTGTTGATGTCCGACGTAAAGATCTTGGGGGGTTTGTTTGAGACATTTTGCTCTTCTGACTACATCAGTCAACACCCCACGACACTTTGCCTACGTGAAGATTCAAGGGTGCTGTCAGGCACGCTTTGAGCGCCCCGACTACAATAATCAATTCAACATAACACCTCGAGCCTCTTCTGAATTCACGGGTGTTGTCAAACACGCTTTGAAAGTTCGACTATAGAAATCAATTCCCCTTAGCGCCTTGCGCATCTTTAGAATTCAGGGGTGTTGTCGGACACGCTTTGAGCGCCCGCCTACAACAATCAATCATCCACAGTACCTCATGTGTCATCAGAATTCAGGGGGTGTTGTCGCACGCACTTTGAGCTCTCAACTACAACAATCAATTCCCCTAATGTGCCTTGTGCGTCTTCAGACTTTAGGGGAGCTATCATAGATGCTTTACACGTCTGACTACAATAACTAATTCCCCATGGGTGCTATATGAGATAATTTTCATGTCTGAATACATCATTCTAATACCCCTTGTCAAAAAAATACACGCTTTTACGTGTAGATGGAGCACCCCCCTCTGGATATAGCCAATCCAAGGGCGAGCGAGGTGAAACCTAAAGACGTCCACCTCGATCCGAGCTATCACCTCGGGGCAGGGAGGTGAATCCTTTACTTTTTATTGAGTAAGATCCTATGTGACGCGGAGCACAATTCAAAGCATGGTCGCATCTATCCTCTTTCAGGTCTTTCGTCTATAGTATAGTTTAAAACACAACCACAATTAATCGAACTCATGCCTTCTCCATGTAAACATGATTATTGAATATCCGCGTCTAGCGGGTTTAGCCTGAAATACTTATAAGTACAATCGAGAGCATAAACCCCAAACCGATCTCATGTTTCACCAATTCCGATCAGACATATGAACATATCAAAATGAATCAATGTTTCCTCTATGCATGCACGTTCTGAGTACAACCACACACTACTATCTTGGAATTCTATCAAGGCAATGTGTACACCTTAATGAAACACACCCTCAAGAGAGACAATCATACACGACCTCACAAAGACTTAAGGTTATTTACATTTTAAGCAAATATCAATTATTGCTCTCTTTAGAAAATAAATTATGCAAATTGTACAGTTCCAAAGCAATCTCTACCCTTCCTTGGATCCTAGTTTTCCTCAGACCCCAACCAAATAGTAACGATGATTAAAAAAGGAGAAATATCATATCAAAAAACAAAAGCACGCTAAAGGTAATAACTAAAATACATATATAAATATATTATTTACAAACTGAGACACCAAAGCCCAGCCAAATCTTATATGAAAAAGAAAACAAAGAAAGAAGAACAAAAAGCTCTCAGACGTCAACACTCAACTCTGAAGCTCCAAGACCACTTTCAGAGTCCTTTCCAGAAGTATCCGCTAAAGGATCCAATTGATCATCGGTGAAGGCAAGGTCAGGACAAAATTATCGTGCCTACTTCAACATTTCATCCTGAAACCTTCACACGACTTTTATAGCATATTGAATGAATTTCTGAGATTTCTTCCAAGAAACAACCAACTCTTCCTCGAGACCTTTCAAAGCACTGGCTCAATCTTCCTTCCTTTGTTGAAGACCTTTTTTATCTGCTTCAAATGCCCAACACGCTTCAACCACATCTTCAAAAAACTTCTTACAACGCCTCTCTCCATCAATAGGGAGACCTTCAACTTCTATATCGGAGTAGCCAAAATGGATGGTCGATCGTATCGATCTACCTCTTTCTGCAAAGAGTTAATAACATCCGCATTCGAAACCAGTTTAACCAATTCCTTCTAAACATCATAGTTTTTCCGCTCAAGGGCTTCACACCTCTCCCTCAGTTTATCTCGCTCCCTTGAAAGTTCGGCAGAGCCTAGAACACCATCTTGGCTAGTAGCTACCATACAAACAAGGGACCCGACCCTAAATAAAGTACAAGAAGAATTCACAAAAAGTCTTCACCTATCAATAACAGGCAAACCCCATACGAAATCCAAGTCTTTAGAGGCCACGCAAACAACAAATTTCTCTGGGGTGCTAGGCACCCGGGATCAAAGAATTGCAGAAAGTCAGAAGAAAGGAGTAAGAATCTCTTGCTCATCACCCTTCGACAAGTGAGTCCGTTTGAGATAACCTCTTTCAACAAGAGTAGACAAACTATCATCCCGGTCCCTCTTGGCAAGGAGAATGTGAGGGTTCCCAAGAAGAAAAATCAGTTCTCACAGTAGCCAACTGACCCACTTCAGGAGCTGGAACTGGCATAGTAGTTTCGACTACCTCATGGGCAACCACCACAGTAGGAATCTGAGCTTCTGGAGAAGAAGTAGAAGGAACAAAAGGTGCCACATGCACCCATCCGAATAAGCCAATTGTAAGGCTCTGATCATTTGCAAGCACCAGATCCTTCCGTAATTGACCTAACTGATCTATGTTATCTGCAAGTCACAATCGACATGATAAAAAAAGAGTGTCCAGATCCCCATCCTCACCAAAGAGCTTCCGTATCTTAAAAGGATCAGACACACTAATTTTCGCATGAGTATCTATGTGTATTTTCTTTTGCTAAAAGGAAGGTACTTCACCGAGATCATATTCTTCTTCATATCTTATCCCCTGATACCATATATGTAAACCCTTATTCATCTTTACTTCATTGGGAGACAAAAGGGTCAGACAAGAATGATAATAAGAAATAAACCGATGGAAATGAATTTTGGACTAGTACTTTTGAAAACTACCTTTGCAAGAGTGGAAATTTCCCATCAGTTCCAGATAGGCCTTAGAAGTGACGGGTTTCATCAGTATGAAACACTATAAGAAATCACCCCAATTGGAGGAAAAATAGATGAACCAAGGTACTTAAGGATGAAGGAAGATAAATCCTTGATCCCGAGCGTCATCCAAAGAAGTACGAGCTACAAAAAAAAGTCAAAGAAGAGCCTTACTGAAGGTTTCTAAGAATTATGCTCGGCACAAAGCCAGAACACCATCATGAAGGCCCAAGTGTCGGGATGAAGGCATGTGTATTCCCAACCCAGTGAAGAAAAACTCGTACAATGGACCCAAACAATCCTAGAAAAAGATGCACACCCTCTCATTCATACCTACTGGTAAAATCACCCAATTCGGGGGATTGCTAACTGTGATGTCGCCTTTCGTCACAACATCAATGATATTAAAGGCATAAGGAGTCCTAACTATTTTGGCGGCCACTCAATGGTAGTATTTTCATCGGTCGACTCTACTAATCAAAGACTCTTACGGGCCAACCGCAAGCTATATGATGGTCAACGAGACTGACCCAAGATACAACATCATGTTGCCCCTGGAAATTTCAGCATCACAGGGGTTATGACCAGTTACTTTCTGATATGTTTTGACAAAGTGACTGACACATTTCCTCCTTTGACGAGCGACCTTTATTTCTGTCTCAGTCAATATATGGGGAGGCATAAGTCTCTCGACAAGGTTTTCACCCCCGTCAGACTTCGCCGAGAATAGAGTCTCTAAAGAACACCTAGAAATAGCTTTATCTGAAAAAGATTCTCTCAACGAACCTTCCATCTTTGAGTCATCACTCCAAAGGATGAATTCTGACTCAAAATCCCCACTGACATAGGGAAAAGAATGTGATTCAGACTCCATTAATATTTTCAAAGACGAAGAAACACTACCCTCTGAGTCACTCTTAATGATAATATGATTACTATTCATTGTGATAAAAATGCGATAAACACTTGAGTAAAAGTTGAGGTAAAGAGAAGGTACCTCGAGATATGAAGGTGAAAGCACTAAAGCAAGGAAGAGGGTCGAAACTAAGCTTTAAAGTTTTGAAATTATGAACATGCTACGACAGTCACTCTAGAAGAAAAATGCTCTGAGATAATAGTGAATGACTTAAAGAGACAAGAGAAACACAGTCTACAAGATGACAAAAAAGTTTCTCCAAGATCTCTTTCCATTTTTATATAGACAAAGACAAACAAACAGATCAAATCAAAAGCAAGAAACAAGGATAAATCGGTGATCATAATTCATATGAGAAAGACAACCGTACTCGAGTGCATTAAGTCACATGTCAAAGAAAAAACGGCGAAATGTCTCAATAATAGGATTGCATTTAATGTTCACATCCCATCACGCATTGGCAAAATCAAAACGGAGCATGCCAGCTGACGCTTGGACGAACATTCTCAAAGGCCGACCCCGACTACTAAAAGATTCCCCTGACATCAAACATATCCGACGAGTCTTGGAGCAACTGTTTTGTGCCGGCCAAAAACTCAAAAGTTAGGACCCACTGCTCCACACCAACCAAAGATCCAATAACACGAGGTCCATTAACCAACCTGCCTCATCATCCCCAATATATAAATACCTTCACAAAAGATTTTCAGGAACACAATCTCTAATCTCCACTTTCACTACCACTATCTTGAATCTAAACCAACTTAAGTGTTGAAGTGCTAATCATACAGGGGTCCATCTAAATCTACAGTATCAAAGATAGCAAACACCGATCAACGACATTGCATCAAGACATATACCTTTAGTTCAAGAAACACCGTGCTCGCAAACTTCAATCCACGATATCATATCATCATAGTACCATGAAAACTTCACTCCACCGTAATTTCTATAACCATCACATTTCTAATTCCGCAACCGAAGAATCGTTTTTATTAAACAACCATATCTTCCTAAAAAGTTAATGTATCTTGATTAAACTCAAACTTTATTAATACCAAAATTACTATCGATATAGAAACATTAGTAGTGTGTGTTTAAATTAAATGATATATCGTATTTGTTTTTGTTAGAACGGAATATACCGGTATAAAATAATCGAAATCAATTTCTAGAGGGATAACATAAATATGAAAGGTAAATTATAACCACAAAAAAATAAAATAATAAAAATGAATCTGATAGACACACGATAGATACACCCATAGATACACACACATCACAGTCCCGGGAGAATGAAAGTTAAGATAGAAAGAAGAACAACAACAAATAAGCACTTTCATGAATAATCGATTATCAATTCAGTTCTTCTTCTCGTAACTAATTCTCACTTCTATAATTGAGAATTAGTTTGATTAATCAATTATTATCATGCGCACTCTCTCATTCCCATCACCATGTCTATCTTCTTCTTCTTCTTCTTATTGTTCTCTTCACATCAACAATTCCAATTCCACGTTCAATAATCGCTTATTCTCTTTTCCAATTTCTTCTTCTATCTTACTAACACCGCATTCTTCTCTCAAACAGACCAAAAAACAATCTACTAAGACCAATAACACTACTCCGTCTCGGTTAAAGCTTTTGTTTAACCCCAAAGGGGAAGAGGATAAGAGTGATGGTAACAAGAATAAAAGTAGAAAATCTGAATCTGATAAAGGGGAGGAGGAGAATGATGCTACTGCTTTGAAGGGTACAATTTTGGCCGGTGTTTTGCTAATTGGCTTTGTTGGGGGTTTTGCTTCGGTTGGTTATTTCTATAGAGAACCTATTAATGTTTTCTTGACTCAGTTCTCTGGCTTCATTGAAGGTTCTGTTTTTTTTTTCTTCTTCTTCTTATAGGTTATACTATGTTGCATGCCCTTTTTTTCGCTTTATTTATACTTAGGTTACATTTGGGAGTGTTTATTTCAGTTTATCTTATCATATAAGCACTTATGCAAGTACACTTAGCCTGTTAAGATAATTGGTTTAGTTAATTATTTATGGGATAACATTAGTGTTTATGTATAAACTATTTCTATGGTAAAAAAAAGTTCATGTTGTTCTTATAAGCTATCCTGCAAAGCTTATCAAAATACGCACTTGGGAGACTGTTTAAGAGAATTTATGGAAATAATGTCCATGAAAAGTTTTTAGGTTATTTTTATAAGTTAGGTAGTTGAAATGGAAAACAACTTTTATAGGTTATTGAATTTATTTTACCTTTTATTCAAGTTGTGTAGTTGAAATGGAGAAGGACTTCAGGTGTATTATGTGACGCTAATGCACCACTCAAGTTGAAGGGAAAATTTTATTGGACTGCGGTAAGACCTGCGATGCTATACGGGACAGAATGTTGGACGGTTAAGAATCAACGCGAGAATAAAATAAGTGTAGTAGAGATGATGATGTTGCGGTGGATGTGTGGTAAGAATCGACAAGATAAGATTAGAAATGAAAATATTAGAGAGTGTTGGGATAACACCTATAGTAGAGAAGATGGTAGAAAATATATTTGGGTGGTTTGGGGATGTAGAGAGAAGGATTGTAGATTCCGTGGCAAGGAACATCGACCAGATGGAGAGAAGTCAAATAACTATAGGAAGAGGAAGACTTCGAAAGACTATTATAGAAGTTATTAAGAAAGATCTCGAAATTAATGATTTGAATAGAAGGTGGAATAAGGTTTGATTGTTGTTATTGAACTTATTTTACCCACTGGATCTTAAACGAGGCTCTGATACCATATTAAGATGTGGTTGGACCTAATTCAACCCTACAAAACCGGCTTGTAGGGTGAGGATTGTCCCCACTTATAAACACATGTTCAGGCCATATATTGTCCGATGTGGGACTCTTAACACACCCCCTTTTTTTTATTTTTTTATTTATTTTTTTATTTTTATTTTTATTTTATTTTTTTCATGGAAAGTTGTCAAGATTCTCATAATAAACATTTGAAAGTATAATGGAAAACTAAGTTAACTCCTTAAGAACCATTAGTAGAGAAGCAATCCTCTCATGTCACATAACAAAATACAAGAGGGAAAGATATATAACAATTTACAAACAGATTAATATTTTTGAGAAGATATATGCTCCAAAATTTCATGTTCAACTGAGTCCTCTTGGCCCTTAACTTTCAATCCAAGTTATTGAGTAAGAGGAACACACTCAAGCTCAATCTCAAGAACACCTCTTTCAACATTCTGTAGTCTCACTGAGATTTCTTGTTTGATCCTCCCTTCATCAAGAGATATCACACCATCTCTAACAAGAGAGTTGTCCCTGCTTGCTACAAATTTCTCTAGTTGCATTGACTGGTTCACTGTAGATTTTTCATATGCAATTGCAGCTAAAACTAGTGGGACTCTTAACACAAACAGTGGTGCTTATGCCATTGGGTAAGCCTATAAAAGTTGTTCCGAATCATTAGTAAATCCAAATGCAGCCTTATTCAAGGGTTTGTAAGAATTTACATAAATGAATGTATAATGGACTGTGTTTGGTTTTAATGAGAATCTTAATAACTGAAAATGTTGAGTTATCTATGCCCAAAATTGACAATAAAGGGGAGTTTACCAAAATGATGAAAGGATATTCACTGTCTGATAAGCTCGCAGAAATAGTTTGTGTACTATGTAGTCATATGCATATTATGACATAAAACTATTATGTAAACACTCTTTTCAAAGAGTTTAGAAGAGCTTATAGAAATGAATTATGATAAGTTCACAAACTTAGTTTATTTTCAAAAGCTCTTAAGAGATAGCTGGTGAGTGTTATGGGCTTATGCAAAGTTTACCCTTATTCTTCCTTGAGTGTAGAAACAACTCATACATAACTTTTAAATTACATAAGTGTTTAATTAAGCTGTTTATCATCACATCATCTAATTTTCTATGTGTTCTTTTGACAAGCAGGTTATGGTTCAGCTGGGTATGCATTGTTTGTAGCTGTTTATGCTGGATTGGAGGTATCAAGGCATCTATCACTTTTCCTTATTTTCAATACTGCATCGCTCATAGTATATCTACAATGTGATATATTTTGCCGCAACTAAGGTAGCATTTGAAGGACAGAACATATACTTACCATTTTGTCTTCAGCATATGTTATAAGTAAAACCAGACATGAAATAAAGTGAAACAGTACATTTTGGCTCATTTTAAGAAGCTAGAATCAAAGGAGTGCATAGAAGAATAGGCTGTTCTATCACTGTGCCAAATGCTTCTACGTATTATTAATCTCCATATTCACATTTTTACTCTCTTCTCTCTCAAGCATATGCTTTTTCCTTGCTATAGTTGTTTTGTTTCAATCTAACTTTACTTTATTGAATGTTGTCCCAGATCCTTGCAATTCCTGCCATTCCCTTAACCATGTCAGCTGGACTTCTTTTTGGATCTGTTACTGGCACTATCATAGTCTCTATCAGTGGAACAGTGAGTCAATTTCTTCATATTCTATTTAAAATTGTGCGTGTATGGCTGAATCTAATATTTTAAGGTATTGTAGGTGGCGGCTAGTGTTGCTTTTCTAATTGCAAGATATTTTGCTCGCGAGCGCATTCTAAAACTAGTGGAAGGAAACAAGAAGTTTCTTGCTATTGACAAAGCAATCGGAGAGAATGGCTTCAAGGTTGTGACCCTGCTTCGTTTGAGCCCGTTGCTGCCATTTTCTTTGGGGAATTATTTATATGGATTGACATCTGTAAAGTTTCTTCCGTATGTATTGGGAAGGTATGGTGCTTATTACTGATGAATACTAATTTCTATTGTCTTTTCGTAACTCGAAACCATTCAATTTTAGAAAGAGCGTTTTATATTTCAAAATAAGTTATAGAATTTATATGTTGCCCGGAATTCTTTGGGTAATTCATGCCAAAAGTAGAATTTATATGTTAACCTCTTGAGCATAAGTTGACTCTAAATTTTGATGTGCAATATCTACAGCTTCATCTTAATTCATAATAGAGTTTTTGTCATTTTGAAATATCATTAATTAGTTGCAGCAAATTATGACTATAATAAAATGCAGTTAAGAATGAAACTGAGAATATTGATGTTAAGTAGTATTAAGATGTGGTTGGGTCTAATTCAACCCTATAAAACCGGCTTGTAAGGTGAGGATTACTCCCACTTATAAAGTCATGAATGTGAGACTCTTAACACCCCCTCTCACGTTCAGGAATTAGGGCTGGAGCGTGGAACTAAATGGTGGGTGGCCCAATGGATCTTAGATGTGTGGGTTGAGCCTAACTCGACCCTACAAAACCGGCTTAAAAACCGGCTTATAAGGTGAAGATTACTCTCACTTATAAAGTCATGTTCAGGCCATATATTGTTCGATATGAGACTCTTAACACCCCCTCTCACGCCCAGGAATTAGGGCCGGAGCGTGGAACTAAATGGTGGGTGGGTCAATGGATCTTAGATGAGGCTCTGATACCATATTAAGACGTGGTTGGGTCTAATTCAACCCTACAAAACTGGCTTGTAAGGTGAGGATTACTCCCACTTATAAAGTCATGTTCAAGTAGTATATCTAATTGGAATTGTACAGTTTAATTCAATGTTATCAATTGCAGATGGCGAGAAATAGTGGTTTGTTCAAATTCTGTTGCATCACAGAGCTATAGAGCTACAATAGCCACTACTTGACAATACTTTGTATTAAATAGCGTATCGGTGGAACAATAGCGACTTGTTCAAATTCCGCTACACAATAGCGTTGCTAACTTGCTATAGCTGCTATTTGACATCATTGGTTTATTTTTTTAATTTTGTTTGAAAATGTACAATTTACTTTCTGATTTAAAGACATAATTGCAGTTGGTTGGGGATGCTTCCAGGAACATGGGCTTATGTTAGTGCAGGTGCTTTTGGAAGAGCAATAATCGTGAGTTTGTACTTCCTTTTGCCCCAAACTTTTTTCTATGCTCGATGTGTTGGCTATTCAATCATTATTAGAACTTTTCGGCCCTCCATTAGCTTCATATACCTTTTCCCCCTTTTTTTACATCCTTTCTATGTGTGTTTTGTGATTGAAGTATGAGATGGTGATAAAGGAAAAGTTGATGATGCTGAAGACATGTTGTCATTACTGTTTCTTTGAAAACTTTTTGGCCTTTTATACGAATGAAAGTGAATGCTGTTGGTATATCATTACAATGAAATGCTCTTTATAGGCTTGCTAGAGGCAGAGAAAGAAAGAAGAGAGACTTGGAGTTGCCTAAGTTAATGTATTAAGGAAGAGGATGATAAAATTTTGGTTATGATTGGAGTATGATATTAAAGAGAGATGAAAGGATTATTACTCTCACAAATTAATTTAATGACAGATATGAAATTTTATCGCGAGGATCAAAATTATACCTTTTATAGTAGACTGCGTTGCATAGGTATGGGTTATGATAGGGATCGGAAATTAAGATGAATAGAAAACATAATATTACTGATCCCTATAATCCCAGAGCTATTGCTCCTCAGTCAGAGAAAACAATTCCCTCACTGCCCCAAACCCCTAATATGAAAAACAGAAAATATAAGATACCTAAATACTGCCCCCCGTACACTCCTATATTTATATGAGGAATACTAACTGAGCCGACTCCTATTTATTTAATTTGGACTAAGGCCCAACCCAATATCCTAACATTATCGACAACCAGAAATACAACCTTGTCCTCAAAGTTGAAATGAGAAAATGTCCTTCAACATATAACAATGGCATGCCAATACTTCCCCAGCAAGGTACTGGTGGGTCTAAAACAAGACCAAATCCGTACTTCCGCAAACCACAAAACCATACTTGGGGTTTATTTTCTTGAAACAGTGCAACAACACTACTGTAGCTTTTGCATCTCTCTGGATCCCATTGTTGAGAACTTGATAGGCTGACTTCAAACAATCGAACTTGTTGCACATCTTCATTCTTACTATCTCTTGATGACAGTCTGCAACTTTTCTCTTTAAAACCCCAAGGGTGTGTTTGTTTGAGGGATTAAAATTACAATCCCAGGAATCTCATTCCTAGGAATATTAATGCTTGAAACTTCATTCCCATTCATTTGTTTGGTAAGTTATTAAGGTTCCTAGGAATATTTTTAAATTTTATTTTATTTATAATTTTAAAATTTTAAAATATAAAAAAAATATGTTAAAATAATATAGAAGTAGGTAGTTATAGGTCGTTATTTTTTATTCCCATGGGAATATAAGATTCTCACCCTTTGTCTTGGGAATAAATATTTAAACTTTCATGAACAAGTGATATTCCTTGGAATAAAAAGTTCTTGGGAATAATTTATGAAAACTTCAAACGAACATAGGAATATAGAATTCCTAACCTCACATTCCTGGGAATACAATTTGTATCCATGAAACAAACACCCCCTAGAAGCTTGGGCATAATCAATTGTATCAACGGTTGTGTCTTTTACAATTCCAAGGAAATTGACCAAGCTATTTACTATATCTTGAATTAAAACTATCTTCAAGGTAGGCCATTCAAAATTCTTACCAAATAACCATGCAAGAAGATTAAGTGAAATCCTTGTTTTCCAATTTATCGAGGAGACAAAAAGATATGAAAATAACCAGGTTAAGAGAAAAAAATTTGAGAAGTTAAGCCCAAGAGCTCTATTTCATCCCACTCTGTAAATGCCTTGATAAGCAAACAAATATTAACTTGGTCTTGATTTATTAGATTTAAAGAGATCCCAACCTCCTTAATTGTCCATTTTGCCCCTAATTTTTCTAGAATACTCTTCAGTTTTGAAATTACTGTTTTTACCATTACCTTTGAAATTGCCCCTTTTGCCCTAAACTTTTCTAGATCCTTCCCACCTTCAGCAACGATGATGCACCCTAAACTGATATTGTAACCTGCATACAGCGGATCTTGAGGCGGCAGCCGCTTGCGCATGCGACGCCTCATCTTTTTCATCTCTCCTCTCTTCTCCAGTCTTTCTCCGCCCACGGATTCACTGAGATCCGGTGACTTGGCCCGCGATTTTTGCTTTGGAAGGTGCTTCATGACTGAACCGGTGTCCGGTGTTCCCGGTGGCAGTGTGAGAGCAACTAGAATCTGATTTTCTTGCTTCTTCTTGGCTTGGATCAGATGTAGAGACTCCATCCATAATTTCCACGTATCTGGTGGTTTAGAATCAGGAAGGACCCTCATCCAACAAGATCTAACCAGTGAGGACACAGTCAAAGACTTCTGAGATGGAGGTGATGCCGGTGACTCTAAAACCCAAACAGTTTGTGACCTCATTTTCTTCTCTGGCTTCTCAGACACAAGGATCACATCTTTGCAGGCCACCTCCGTTTCCTTCTTCTCTGTTGCTTCTACCTTTGCCGACTATGCATCTATTTGAAATTCTGTTCTGCGGTGCTCTTTCATAACATCTGTTATTGAAATTCTCTGTGGAAATATGCCTCGAATGTTTCGCCATCTCTTTTTGCAGTAATTGACGAAACTCCAACTTAAAGGATTTTACAGATTCTTCCAATCTCCCCATTCTCAACTCAATTGCGTCAATTCTCTCAACCATTCCTTTTCCAACACTTCTTCCACACTCATCTTGAATGACACGAACACTGGCACCCCCTCGATCATCCGGCAGGTCGGACCAATGATAGGGATAAAAAATTAAGATGAATAGAAAATGTAATATTGATTCAATTAAGAAACTATTACAGAGACTGATCCCTATAATCCCAGAGCTACTGCTCCTCAGTCAGAGAAAACAATTCCCTCACTGCCCCAAACCCTAATATGAAAAACAGAAAATAATAAGATACCTACACTCCTATTTATATGAGGAATACTAACTGAGTCAGAGAAAACAATTCCCTCACTGCCCCAAACCATAATATGAAAAACAGAAAATAATAAGATACCTACACTCCTATTTATATGAGGAATACTAACTGAGCCGACTCCTATTTATTTAGTTTGGACTAAGGCCCAACCCAATATCCTAACAGGTACGTACCCAGTATCCAATACGGGTACCGGTACGGAGTACGACATTTATAAAAAAATTAAGGTATGGGTACGTTAGTATAATTTTTTAAAGATATAATTATAAAAATAACAAAGAAATTATATTATTTAAATAACAACAAAACATTAAATTAAAAAACAATTTGCTTAAAAAAAGTTAATATTTACGCAATAACATTACTAAATCACACTTAAAAAGTATCAATAGATCATTAAATCACGATTGAATGTTAATATTTTCTTCTCCAATATCATTAAAATGAGCGGCTTCTAGTTCAGGTTCATCGAGAGAAAGATTAGTAACTTCAAGAATACCAACTCTATCAAATAGATCACGTTCATCTCCATCAATATCCCACATTTTTGTTGCTCCTTCATTATAAACCTTACTCTTTCTCGAGAGAAGACGGAGATTTGTGTGAACAAAACTAAATCTTCAGCCCTATTTGTGTTGAGTTTATTTCTTTTCAATGAGTGAATAAATCTATACGTGTTCCGATTTCTCTCAGCAGAATATGAAGAATTTGATTGTGAAAGAAGTTTCAATGCAATAGATTGTAGTTTAGGGATTGAAGATCCATAAATTACCCACCATTCCTTGGTTTCAAATTCCCCCATCCGAAATTTTTTTTCAAAAATTGGGTACGTGGTACCACATGTGAACCAACTTAAAAAAAAATTGGTACAGCTTCGGTGCGTACCGTACGCGTACCAATACCCAGTACGAACCTAGTACCAGTACTTTACTTAAAATAGAGTACCCGCACTTCACTTAGATTTCAAGAGCATGAGGTGAAAGAAGATTGGAGAGTGATGGGTCATACAATATACCTGTTGATACTATGAAATTATAGAAAAAATTTATATTGAGCAGATACAGAAGAAGAAAAATCAAAATTAATGATCATAAATTTGGTTATGCCTGGAAGGTTGACCGCGGAAACAATTTATTTGTGAATTGTGATGACAAGTGATGGAGTAATATCATAAGAATATAAAATAGTTGGACGTGATTTTCATTGGTATGGAAAAGGCATAGGGTAGCGTGCCAAGAGAAGGTTTGCGGAAATCCCTTGAAAAGAAAGATTACGTATATTCAGGATGTAAAAATAGGTATATGAGGGGCCATGAAGGTTTTCAGATTACTATAGGACTGCACCTGGGTCAACTTTAAGCCCCTATAATTTATCGTAGTCTTAGATGTACTCATGGAGCACATTCAAGAGCCAGCACCGCCATGCATGCTTTTTGCAAATACTATAGTTCTAAAAGGAAAGTCGAAAGAGGAAATAAATGGGAGGTTAGAGATTTGGAGACAAGTTTTAGAAACACACAGCTTCCATTTGAGTAGAAGTAAGACAAAGCATGCGGATTATAAGTATAGCAAAAGAAGAAACAACCCTAGCTTAAAGGTGAAAGTTGGAGCTCTTACCATACCACAAGTCACACGGTTAAAATATCTCAGGTCAATTGTCAAAACCGCTGACAAATAGGGATGTAAACCAAGTGAAGGGTGAGTTGCCTCTTGGAACTGGAATTTCAACCTGAATTTGATGCTGAGCTTGACTCAGTGTTGGGGCAGAGAAGCATTATGATAGAACCCGGGAAATCAAGAAAAGAAACAGTATATTATTGAATGGAAATTGGTGAGCTCGAGGCTCTACAACGGTGAAAATGACACAAGAAAAAGTAAACCAGAGTTCTCCTAAACCAGAGCTAGGCTCCTAAGCCAGAGAGAATTCCCTCCTAACAGTTTTCTAACAAACTTTATCGATGCCTAATCATTTCCCTCCGTTTTCTTTTATAACAGAAAATCCCTTAAAATCAGGGAATGCTCTAACTGAATATTATTCTTACAGCTTCTAGAAGCTGTGCTGATGTGGATTGACCTCATTGATCGTGTCATCGCACATATCAGAACTCAGAATCCTATCACATTACAATGCCATTGGCTTGGGCTGATCAACTATTCTATCAGTTTATTATTTTCTTTTGTTTCCCTGTTATCAACTAGCAGCAGCCATTGTTGTCATTGTTTCTTATACAATTCAGCAAGGCTTGATTGATGTCGATCAAAATTACTCCCTCCGTCAAGTGTCATATTTAGAATATTTGTTTGTCTCATTGTTTTTCATTTTCGATTACCAATTAAACAGACTTTTTTATACTAATAGACTTTTTTTTATTGTATCTCAACACACCTAACTACTCAACTAACTACCATGAAAGACCAATTCTCAACTGGACCTTGCTATACCAACCCTAGTTTTAATCATGAATATTTGGAAACTTCATTGATTGCCTCTCTAATGTTACTGCTGCTTCTACCTTTCAGCAAGAAGAATCTGAACTTAGTGCACTAGGAGGAAACAATCAGCTACTGACCCTTGGGCTTGGACTATTCGTCACCGCATTAGCTGCTACATACGTCACGAAACTTGCAAAGGTATTATGTTGTTATCCATGGCCTAATTAAATAACATGTATTTATTTTTTGTAATTTAATATGGGATACCAAACAAAGTCAAACTTTACCCTCATAGTGCATTGATATCAGACTCACTAGTAACTCATCGACACTTCATGTCATTGTAATGCAGGATGCTGTCAAAGACATCGACGACTAGACCTGGTAGAGGGGAGTAGAGGCAACCTATGCGCATTTGCGAATGAGGACAGGCAGGTCCATATGACTGGATTGGGGAACTGATATCTGAGTAAATAAAAAAAAAGAATGGTAGATGAAAGAGAACCAAGAAAAATGGTAGACCCAACATGCCCCTTGTAAATTACAATATTCTTATTGATGAGAATTTGGTAGGATCATTTTGTTCCTTTTGCATAGCTCTCCCTTAAATTGAAACAATGTTGCAATTCTAGTGTAAGTGGTGGTTAGTCTCACGTTGGTTAGAAATATCTTTATGCTTTGGCTGAAGATGTGGTTAGTCTCATGTATTACTTTTCTCAATAAATTGTTTTTAATTTTATATTATTCTTCTGTTTTTAAATTTAAATGTAAGTACTTTTATCTTTTTTGATTGTGTTTATGGCTATATTGGACCAAATCTAAATGTATTTGGACAAAAATTGTTGGAAATTCCAACTTCATTTGTCCTTAATTGTTTAAATTGCGATTTTTGACTTGCCTTTATTGCTTTTATTTCAGCCTCTAACATTTTCATTTTGTTGGATTTAAAAGAGTGGGTTTAGTTTTATGTTGCTTAGAGACATGTGTTGTGTTTATAAATGAGGGTTTGAAGGATTGAATTAGACTGGAATAATAAGCTTTTACTAAGATTGAAGATTCTTTGATGTTGAGCAATTTTAAACCAATTTCATGATTATGCAAATAAAACTTAGACTTGCTTTTTTATAAAATGAAATAAATAAATTCTTATTCTAAAAGCCTCTGAAGTTCTTGTTGTGCTAAGATATAGTAAATGTTTAAAAGAACAAAAAGTCAACTAGTAAAGATTAGTGCACAAAGTTAAGAACAAAAGGAATAAAAATATATTTATGAGCAGAAAAGGAATGATAATATATTTACGAGGACAAAAGGAATGATGGTTATAAGGCTGTAAGAAGGAATTAAATTATTACAAATGACAGTTACAACTAGTTTATTTATACGTAAAATAAACTATCATGTAGACTCTAACAAAAGGTAAACTTAATAACTAAGCAAATTAAATTTAATAACTAAGTAAATAAAATAACGAGAATCCTAAAACTTAAACATACTGGACGTAATCTCAGAAGCTTCTGCTTCTTACTAACAACCTCAAGCTCTACTGCTTCTGATATGAATTACTTCCAACACCATTCCTTAATTCATATTCAGCTAACCAAAAAACTATATCTCAATTTCATCCCTCAAACAGATAAAGTGTTTGACATCCTTCGTCAGAACACCTGCAAGTTATTTTTGGTTGCTACAGTGTGCAACTTCTAATACTCCATTTAGAAATGCAGATTTCTCCTTGAAAATTCATTTGACGCCGATGGCTTTTTTCTCTTTTGGAAGCTCAGTTTAACTCTCAAGTCTTGTTTCTTTGTGGTATTTAGACTTGTTCAGAATCTCCTTCTGGACTTTCTTCAGAAGTTCGACTACCACCAGAAGCTCCACCTTTGTTAACTTTTGAATTTTATTCAGAACCACTACCTTCAAAAGTACCACATTTAAAAGTTGGATCACCTTCAAAAGTTTTGCCTTCAAAAATTCCTTCTTTAGAATCATGACCACAATTAGAGACTGGACTACTTTCAGAAGCTCCTCCTTCAGAAAATCTACCTTCAGAGTCATGATTACCGCCAGAAACATGATCATCTCTAGAAGTTTGTCCTCTAGAATCAACGTCTTCAGAGTTTTCCTTTTCAAAAGCATGATCACCACCAGATTTAAAATCTGAATCAGAATCAGATTCACCATCCGACTCATCTTCAGAGTCTCTAGAAGATTCTTCATCTTCTGATTCTGACTCAGCTTTAGAACTTTCAAGTTCGGACTCATCTTCAGAATCAGAATCTCCTTCAGATTCCTACGCATCTTCTGATTCTTCTTCAGACTCATAAGCACCTTCAGATTCTGAATTGTCTTCAGCTTCAGAGTCATCTTCTAACTCTGACTCATCTTCACAAATCTCAGATTTGGACTCATCTTCAGAATCTTCAGATTCATCTTCTAATTCTGACTCATTTTCAAACACTCTAAAGTCAAAATGTTCAGAGTCGTCTTCTTCTCCTTCAGAATCAGAAAATGACAATCGCACTGGTTTCTCATCAGATTCATAAGCCATCAATAACACAGTTTCATAATCTGAATCTCCTATGGCTATTTTTGCTTCTTCTTTGTTTGATCAACAATCTTTAGCAAAGTGACCAAACCTATTACAACAGTAAAACTGAACCATTCTCTTATCACACTTCTTCTTTCCCTTCTGATATTTCTTCTCATCAGAATAGAAGACTTCTGACTTCTGAGACCTACCACATTTTTTCTGCTTCTGATCCTTCTTGACTAAATAAGCCTTCAGAGCCTGCTCAACTTCTCCTTCAGAAGTTCTCTCAGTCAGACGCAACTCTTGTGCCTATAGACTACTTTGCAGCTCTTCTATTCTCATGGTGTCCAGATCTTTAGAATGTTCAATTGTTACAACAATGTAATCAAATTGAGGAGTAAGAGACCTCAATATTTTTTCAATAATTATTTGTTTAGAAAGAGTTTTTCCACAAGCTTTCATCTTATTAGTGATCAGAATCACTCTGGAGATGTACTCAAAAACTTTCTCGTTGTTCTTCATGTTGAGAGTTTCATACTGCTTTCACAGGGACTAAAGCTTCACCTTCTTCACTGATGCGTCACCACTGTAATATTTGACCAGTGTGTCCCACACATCCTTCACCATCGTCAAATCAGCAATTTTATCAAACATGTTCACATACACTAATGAATGTAGAACAACGCCTTCTGATTTTTCTTCCTTTTGTCTCTATGCGTGCTTCTATGTTCTTCCGTAACATCTGATACAACTGGAACATAATCTTCGATAACAAGCTCAAGAACATCTTGAGTATCGAATAACACGCGCATCTGAATCATCCATCTATTCTAGTTTTTGCCATAAAAAACAAAAAGTTTGGTGCTCAGATTACTGTTTTCGTTCATCTTCAACCTTGTACAAAACTCTCAGATCTTAGTAAACATAGTGTTTCTCAATCCTGCAAAATCAGAAAATGTGATTCTGTTACGATTTTGTTTAAGATTCAAACACAAATTCAAGAATCAAAATCAATCACACAATGCCTCACCGTTTCACTCGTGTTTCCCGTATTTCCCTATGGATCCGAACCAGAATTCTAGATACCAATTGTTAGTGCACAAAGTTAAGAACAAAAGGAATGAAAATATATTTATGAGAACAAAAGGAATGACAATATATTTATGAGAACAAAAGGAATAACGACTGTAAAGTTGTAAGGAGGAATTAAATTATTACAAATGACAACTACCACTAGTCTATTTATACACAAAGTAAATTGCCACGTAGGCCCTAACAAAATATAAACTTAATAACTAAGCAAACTAAACTTAATAACTAAGTAAAAAAAATTAGAATCCCAGAAGTTAAACATACTTCTAGGCGTAACCTCAGAAGCTTCTGCTTCTGACTAACAACCTCAGAAGCTCTATTGCTTCTGAGCAACACTGCTTTTGACTTTAGCAATTTCTGAATATGAATTATTTCAAACAGTAACAAAATAACTTAAAAATTAATTAAATTTGTATTTTTATTTAAACAAATTTTAGGGGCTGTTTGTTTCCAAAGAGAAAGACGAATTTTTTTGTGAAAAGAGAGTATGAGAAGAGACGAAAAAAGTTGTGAAGAGAGAATGAGAAGAAGTGTTCCATCACTATTATTTGGTTTGTTAAAAAAAGAGAAGAGAGATTAAAATTAAGTGGTCTCCACATGTAAGAGAAATTAACATCCCACCTCCTAAATTATATATGTTATTATCTATATTTCATTATTCTAAAAAATTTACATATGTCAATTTTTTTGTACTATTGGTCAAAGTGGGTCAAAACAAAATTTCCGGTACGCTGGTCAAATTTTTGATACCTTAATTTTGGCGTATACCAGAAATACTTTGCATTGCGCAAATTTCCGGTTGTGAAAAATTGGAAATTTCTAAATTTTCGGGTGTGATTTACAAGTTTCAAAATTTCCGGGACGATTTCCAAAAGCCATTGTATAAATCAGAAATTACGCAAATTTCTGAAAGATAACGTAACATTGGAAATTTCAAATTTTCGTATAACCAGAAATTTCAGTTATGTATGAAATTTCCGATATGCATGCAAATGAAATTTTATATATTTGCGGTTCAGAGCCGACAACTTCAGCTTCTTCTATGGATTCATGTACTGATGTTACGCAGTTCTTCACCACATATACTATATGTCTTCTATTGAATTTACATATTATTATTTGTTTGTCGACCTTAAATAAATTGATGAAGTTTATTAATTATATGTTGCTGTAATTGGCAGATCTTTAAATCCCGATCTAAAGTTCTAGAATAGGCACAGTCTATTGGTAAAAAGCATGATATTGATGTTGTTACAATTTGTTACGATTCGGCTAATGGAATACGAGGGAGGAAGGATAAATTGATTATTGGTTGTGATAGAGGAGGAAATTTCAAAAGAAAAAAGGAATCCGGGTCCACCTCTGATGACATATATACTATGAAAGTTAAATGCCCTTTTAGGCTGAGATCTGTTCTAAGTGGTATCAGCTGAAAGGTGATGGTTAGATGCGGGATGCATAATCATAGACTAGATAAGGGCTTGGACGACCATGACATACTAGGACATCTAAAATATCATGAAAAAAGCTTGTGAATGACATGACAAAGTACAATATGGCACCAAGGTACATCATTTTTGCTTTAAAAGACAAAAATCCATAAAACCTCACGAGTATTACCCAGGTATATAGAGCTAGAGCAACATACATATTTAGAAAGATAGGTGCAATGACTGAGATGAAAATTTTATTGAACCTTATTCGCCAAGATAAATACATGTGTTGGACTAGAAATAGGGAGAATTCGAAAATTGTGGCTGATATCTTATGGACACATCCTGATTTTGCGAAGTTGTTGAATATGTGTCATATAATGTTAATTTTTGATTTTACATACAAGACAAATAGGTAAGAATTTTACTTCTCCCATCCTAAAATATGTTGAGTGAGCTGGTTGATTATGTGCACTTTAATCGTGCAGGTATCGGCTACCATTGCTGGAGATTGTTGGTGTTACATCAATAAAATTAACGTTTTCAGTTGCCTTTGCCTATTTGAAACATGAAAGGGAGAGAACTAAATATGGGCACTACAAAAGTTCAAAGAGTTGTTCTATTCAGAGAAATTTCTTCCAAATGTTATGGTGACGGACCGAGAACTTGCATTAACAAATGACATGGATTATGTGTTTCCAAATGCAACTCATACGTTATGTATGTTCTGTCATACCCTAAATTTTCCCTACCCTTATATTTAGATTTATATTTAAATAAATCATATTATATAGTTTTTTTTTGGGAGTAAAATATGGAAAATGAGGGTATTGACCCGAAATGGACCACCAATATCTGATGACCCATTAAGTATTAAAAGTCTATTTCAAGTATTAAAACAAGGGGGACCATAAAACAAATATTTTTGTCAAAGGTCCAAATAAGTTAAATCTTTTGGCCCATAAGGCTAGGACCCATTAGGTTTTTAAAAGTCCTTCTTAAATGTTAAAAGAGGGAGGTTCTCACTATTTAAGAACTCTTGGGTCTTTCTAATCAGAAAGACCCGTGTAAGGTTAAGTCTTTAATAGGCGAGAGGTATGCTACCACTTAAGGGGTGTAATAAATAATTGGGTCATCCCACTAGGAGTGTTAAGGCTTGCTTACATTTAGGTTGAAGGATGAAGAAAGTATTTCATTTTGCTTGTGGTTAAGGCCCAATAGCAAACATTGAAGAATATTGGCCCGTTCAGTTTTTGGTTGAGATTTTGTTTTGTTACTACATTTTTGAAAATAACTTTACTTTTTTTAATCATTTAAGATGATATTTGGAAGAAACATTAAGCAAAGAAGGCCTTTTTTTTGGTACAGTCCAAGCTCAATCTAGATCAAAATTATTTTGTTGTGAAAACCAAAACATGTAGGCCCAGTGTGTGATACGGTGGGAGAACTGACTTGAGGTTTTGCGTTTGTGTGCGCAAATGTTTCGGTTTAGCAAGAGTCGTCACCGACTATTTATTTTATCCTAAGGAAAGGTCAAAAAGCACAGGAAATACCTTTGAGATGTTTTCGTGGGTTCGGGAGGTAGGTTATGAAAAGGGAAGGTGCTATCACACTTTTCATCCATGGTTATCCATGGGCTCTTAGTTACTTGTTTTAGATCACTTGCCTTTGCTTTTCAATTGTTTGAAATGGTGCTTTGTGTGTGTGGTTTTGAAAATGTTTTGAAAAAAGATGCCTTGTCTAGGCAACCTTTGTAACAATTCTTGTTTGAATGTTTTACAAAGGTGTTTGTCTTTTTGAAAAGATGTTTCAATGTTTTTGAAAGTTTGTTTTGAAATTGTGTTGAGATGTGTGTTTGAAAGTAGCAAGGATGTTTTGCAAGCTTTTGATCAAGTAACTAAGAGTTGTCTACCCTATTTTACTCAAAGATATTTCTTATGTTTTTAACCCTTTTAACAGTGTTGTTTCACCATTGTGTTTGATGAACAACCTTGCGTTAGGATGTTGAACGGGACGGGCGTGGGTCATCGTATGCAATCATTGAAGGCAACTTGTGAAACACTCTAGCAATTTCGTAAGGGACGAGATCGTTTTATCGAAGGCAACATCGAGGGTCATCGAGGGACTATGATCTTTGTTTATCGAAGGGACAATTGCTAGAGTGTCTCATACTCGAGGGACATGATTGCATTTTCCGAGGCAACAAGTGGAATTACCCTAAGGGTGCATGTGTGAATAGTGTATTTGATTTGCATGCATTTTGTCTTGATTAGGGGTTTCCTACTTGTTGGTTTTATCTTTCCATACACACCTATTTACTAGCATTTGTATAAAGCAATAAAAATGTAGCAAATAAATATCTTACACTATTACAACCATATTGAAGTGCAGAAGAATATAAAGGAAAAAATAAGATAAAAAGAAGAAAAAATGAGCTCCTTCGATTTGGGCAGGAGCAGCCTTCGATTTTCATTTCTAGGCTTCCTTCGATTGGGAGTTCGCACCAGTGAGGTCATGGCCTTCGATTGGTCTTTGGCACCAGTCAGGTCATGTACTTCGATTGGAAGCTGGCACCAGCATGGGAGTGCCTTTCGTCTGAGCCTGGACTTAGTGCAAGTGTGCCTCTGGCTGGGCCTTTCTGCCTTGTTGCCTTCTTCGATTGGGCCAGTGAAATCAGTGTGAGCGTGTCTCTGGCTGGGCCTGGAAGTCAGTGTGGAAACCAAAGGCTTCGTTTCATACTCCTGTCTCCTGTTTCTTTCGTTTGAACTTTTTGAACAGCAACATGGCATAAGGCCATGCTAGTATTACCTTACAATCAGTTAGTACTTAATGCATATTTAAGTAAATAAGCAGCAAAATGAAAGGGGTTAGCTCTGAAAACATATTAAGTAGGTGGAAACGAAAAGAACCAAAGTGTTATGTACATATTTTTAAATGAAAGGGAAGATTATTCACATACTATGCCATGAAATGAAAGGTTCAAGGGTAAAAGTGACTTACCTTGCTTCAGGCCTTGAATGGATGTGGGATTCGAACTTGAACTTCTACCTGGACGTTTCTGGAATTCAAAGAGTAGTCACAGGGGGTTTGCTTTTGGTTCGAAGAGTTATCACACAAGGTTGTCTTTGAGTTTGAACAAACTTCTATGTGTGGGATGTTCTTCAGAATCGAAAGAGGTGAGTGTTTGGGATTCTGGGTTTTTTTGATTTCTCAAGTGTTGATGAACTTGAGAGTTTTATTGTGTTTGATAAAATTTGGGGGATTCGTTCCTCTGGTCCAAAGATCCTCCTCTAGCTTTGTAAATGTTCCTCTATTTATAGAGAAAGAATGGACATGTTGTCCAAAGCCAGCCTTGCAAATAAATGATAAAATAATGTAACGTAAAAGTACATGTGGGGGGCCTCTTGGCAGTTGGGGTGCAGAAGATGTGACTTATGCTTCTGATGTTTCTTGTGCTCAGACCAAAATCAGGTTGAAAGTTGATTTTGTGACTAAAGTACTCTCTATGAAAGGAAAGAGCATGTAGCCTTTAACCAATAATAGTAGTATCTAAAAGACAAAGTTTAAAACCCTTGTACAAGCTTCTGACTATGTAAAGATTTGGACGCAACATAGCCAGGCAAACGAGATTTGGTCTTGAGTCAAATGCAAGAATGAGATCGAAGCGCACTTTTTCGAAGGAAGCCTTTGCCTCAGTCGAAGCTTATGGTCGAAACAAGCTTACTCGAAGGAAGCTAATGCCCTGTCGAAGCTTGGATCGAAACAAACATATTGCCCAATCGAAAGACTGTGTTCGAAGGAAGCAATGTTTCCTAATCGAAGCATGTGGATCGAAACAAACATAAAGGGAGTCATTGCCTTTTAGCATGAGGGAAGTTCCTGACTTATGAGTCGAAGGGTGTTCCTTCAAGGGAAGCAAGAACTTAGTCAAATCTTATATGAAGATATCTCTTGGCTCAAACGAAGCTTGTGAGAGGTAAAGTCTGCAAGAGGCCCTTAGTGCAAGTGGATTCGAAGGAGGTTTCAAATCCAAACGAAGGATGTACCTAAACTTGCATTCGAAGGAGGCTTAGAGTCAGTCGAAGGGTGCTAAATCGAAGGAGACATGTTTTCCTCCAAATTTGTCAAAATGTTATTTTTATCTGTTTTCTCCCTTTTTGACAGTCTCCTTTTAATTTTGGTATTGGAAAATCCCAATGCACTTGTTCAAGCTTGAACCTTGAAAATCCTTGTAAGAAAGGCCTTGAGAATTGAGAGGGCAAATTTTGGGGTACAACAGCTGCCCCTGTTCAATCTTCTTGAACCTGAAGAGTTAGATTGACAGTTTTGCCGTTCGCGACTCGAAGGTAAAAGATGATTGGACACTAGAGTGCCCAAAAAATTTGCACTCGTCAAAGCGTAGTTTGAGGGAATGGGCTTAAAGATGCCATTTGGAGATGTGACAGAATCTTGTCGGAGATGGGCTTAAAGATGCCATCCAAGAATGTTTGTTGTAAGTGCAATGTTGTAGGTCAGAAGAATGAGCATCAAAATGGTATCCATGTATGGAATGCATTTGAACTGTATCTGGAAACTGAGTCTATATGAGCCAAAGAATGGCGTCCGTGTCTGGAGCGTATCTGAAATGTATTTGAATGAGTGACAGAATGACATCCGAATCTGGATTGTATCTGGACTGTATTTTGAATGAGTGACAGAATGACATTTGAATCTGGATCGTATCTGGACTGTATTTTGAATGAGTGACAGAATGACATCCGAATCTGGATCGTATCTGGACTGTATTTTGAATGAGTGACAGAATGACATCCGAATCTGGATCGTATTTGGACTGTATTTTAAATGAGTGACAGAATGACATCCGAATCTTGATCGTATCTGGACTGTATTTTGAATGAGTGACAAAATGACATCCGAATTTGGATCTTATCTGGACTGTATTTTGAATGAGTGATAGAATGACATCCGAATCTGGATCGTATCTGGATTGTATTTTGAATGAGTGACAAAATGACATCCGAATCTAGATCGTATCTGGACTGTATTTTAAATGAGTGACAGAATGGCATCCGAATTTTGATCGTATCTGGACTGTATTTTGAATGAGTGACAAAATGACATCCGAATCTGGATCGTATCTGGACTGTATTTTGAATGAGTGACAGAATGACATCCGAATCTGGATTGTATTTTGAATGAGTGACAGAATGACATCCGAATCTGGATCGTATCTGGACTGTATTTTGAATGAGTGACAATGACATCTGAATCTGGATCGTATCTGGACTGTATTTTGAATGAGTGACAGAATGACATCCGAATCTGGATCGTATCTGGACTGTATTTTGAATGAGTGACAGAATGACATCCGAATCTGGATCGTATCTGGACTGTATTTTGAATGAGTGACAGAATGACATCCGAATCTGGATCGTATCTGGACTGTATTTTGAATGAGTGACAGAATGACATCCGAATCTGGATCGTATCTGGACTGTATTTTGAATGAATCTGGAATAAGTATTAGAATGTCAGCCATATCTGGATCGCATCTGAACTGTCTCTAGAAGGAAATTAGAATAAGTATCAGAATGTCATCCATATCTGGATAGCATCTGAACTGTCTCTAGAAGGAATTTAGAATAAGTATCAGAATGTCAGCCATATCTGGATCGCATCTGAACTGTCTCTAGAAGGAATCTGGAATAAGTATCAGAATGTCAGCCATATCTGGATCGCATCTGAACTGTCTCTAGAAGGAATCTAGAATAAGTATCAGAATGTCATCCATATCTGGATCGCATCTGAACTGTCTCTAGAAGGAATCTGGAATAAGTATCAGAATGTCATCCATATCTGGATCGCATCTGAACTGTCTCTAGAAGGGATCTCAGAAGATGATGATCTTTGCCTGTTGATTGATCTTTCCTGAAAAGGTAAAGAGTTAGTTGTATGCAATGTCATGATGTATGCATTGTGTAATGATGTTCTCAAAATAAAATGAGATTGTGTTGTATGCACTTATCATGTATGTAAATAGGATGTATGAAATGTGAAATGTTAATGAATGTATTTTTGTCTGGGAAAATAAATCCTTGACAAAAGCTGGGGAGTCATTAGATCCTGGACTGCTGTTGAAGAGTAAGTGTGTCTTCAAACTTTGCTTAGAATATTTCCAATGGATTCCTGTTTTGTTGTTTGAGGAGAACTCCGCTGGGGGAAGTTGAAAACTCTGTGGGGAGTATGTTTATTTCTGCTGGGGAAAAGAGTTTAGGAGTCTTAGTCGTCCGTTGCTCTACTGGGGAGTCGAAGTTGAACTGATATCTGGTCGGGTCCAGGTTTCGCAGTAACTTGCTGGGGATTGTAGAGTAGTCTACTGGGGAAAAGGAGTTGTGGTCCTTTGATTTGTAGTAGTCAGAGAGGCAAACTCAAGCTGGGGAATCCTGGTGTTGTTGGGGAAATAAACCATGTCGTCAGTCCGCTAGAGAGGTGACATCTTCGTTGGGGGAAGTCCTCGAGGATTCTTGAGGTTGATTCAGCTGGGGAAAGGGGGTCAGAGATTATACTCTTGCTGGAGAATCATCCTATGAGAAGGACTTTGGGGAGACTTGTCATTGCCCCTAGTAGCGAATGTTTGTGGCATTGCCAAAAAGTTTGATTGTATGTAACCCTTTGTCGGGGTTGACGTTTTAATGCCCCAAGTGACGGAGATGGAGACTTGCCCCTGGTTACTCTGTGCTTCTTCAGAGATTTCTTGAAATCTTGACTGGACTGCCCCAGGTGTGCTGGATAGTGACATGTTAAGTCCCCCTGTTGATAGGAGATTCGTCAATGGAAGTGTCATCCTTCTTGAATTGATTTTGTTTACTGAGAGAGCTTTTGTTCACTGGATATTCATTGTGTGAATTTATCCATTGTTAAACAAATAGCCATATGCAAACAATGATATTCAAGTAATGCAAAGTTTATGTTTGTCTTGAAGTTTTTTTGAAAATGCATTTTAGCGAGTAAAGAAATTTTGCTAAGAAAATTCAAACTCAGGATTTAGAGCAGAGCCTTACAGGAGTCAGGATACCTTTTGTAACAATATGCTTTCGAACTAACCCATGCTTCAGTTAGGACTTTTGAAGGGTTGTAACGTGGCTTGGTTCACGGTTTTAAGAAGCAAAGGATAAAGGCTCAAAGTATATTTGTACCCACCCGCTCTTCGTGATGTTCTTCAATCCTAAACTCAGTTAATTGTGCATTTGAACTCCAAATGAGTCTGGAACGACGTTTTTGGTGATGGTTCACACAAGTTGAATTTGTTAGAAGGCAGTCATTTTTGCAACATTTTTCATGTTGTTGAGGATTTGTAGCGACCTCGTTCTTTTTATTTGTTATTCCTAACTTTTTCCTGACTGTTCCTGTTTTCAAGATTACAGTCAGCGGGATGCCCCAGCTTTCTTAAGCCTCCTTTATAGGTTTTAGCTCAGTGGGCTTTTCTCTTTTGAGAGATTGACTACCTATGAGATAAGGAACCACCACTGTCTTTTGATTCCATAGGAATGCTTTTGATGTCGTTCGTTGTATTATGAACTGAGAGTTTGCGACTTAAATCACATTTGAATTAACTGAGAGACTACCATGCCCCAGGTTTTGATTAAAGGTTTCAATTTGTGTTAAAATAGAAAACTTCTACTTCTTTGGCTCGAAGGGGTTGACTAGGGGTTATCTTCCTTATAACTCCGGTGTTTAGGATTTGAAAGAAATGCATGTACATCATCAGCAAGGTCTGTTCAAAAGCATATTGTATGAGATTATGGCATTGTTTTCGTCATCCTCCCTCTAAAGGCTTGTAACTTTTAGCAAGAGTTGAATGCCATAAAGTGAGTACAAAAACATAGTTTAAATGTAATGAAAATGAGTGGATCAAATCAAGACAAACATATGCAATGCATAAATGAAACAGAGTTTGACATTAATAGATAATTGTTTGAATAACAAAGAGATTACAACTTGAAAATTCAAATGAACAAAAGCTTTTAATGATTCGTCATAGGAGAAGTGATTATGTTTGGAGTCTCCGGAGGGTCAAACTCGATCTCCTTGGCATCAATCATGTCTTGGACCTTGTTCTTCAGAGCCCAACAGTTGTTTGTGTCATGTCCCGGACTGTCAGAGTGGTATGCACACCTTTCATTGGGATGATAGGTAGGAGCGGAAGTATTTGGGTTCCGGAGAGGAGCCTTTAATGTAATCAGCTCTGCCTTCAACATGCGTTGTAGCGCTTGAGTTAGTGACATGTTGATCTTAGTGAAATGTCTTTTAGGCGCGACCTCCTTACGCTGATGCCCCTGTCTTTGTTGAGCAGGCGTAGGATTAGAGATCAAGATTTCTCCTACGTGTTGGTCATGACGACTCTTTTGACCATACACAACATTTGACTCTTTCTTCCCATTGTAGGGCTTTTTCTGAGCATCAGAAGGTGTAGCTTCTTGAATCTTCCCATTTTTGATGCCAGCTTCGACCCTTTCGCCGGTTAGTATTAGCTCGGTGAACCCGGCTGAAGAGCTTCCGATCAAGTGTTTGAAGAAAGGCCCTGTCAATGTTACCGTGAAGATGTCAATCAGCTCCCTGTCAGTTAAAGGGGGTTGCACCCTACCAACCAGATCTCTCCACTTTTGGGCGTATCCTTTGAAGCTCTCGTTGGAACCCATGGTCATGTTCTGCAATTGCACACGAGTTGGTGCAAGATCAGCATTGTACTGATACTGCTTATAGAAAGCAGCAGCTAAATCCTCCCAGGTGTAGATGCGAGAACTCTCCAATTGATAGAACCATTCGAGTTGAGTCCCTACTAGGCTTTCTTGGAAGAAGTGGATCCAAAGCTTTGGATCAATTGTGTATGGTTGAATCTTGCGGACATAAGACTTTAGGTGCATCTTAGGGCAAGAGACTCCATCGTATAGGGCAAAGGTAGGGACTTTGAACTTTGGAGGGATGACTAATCCAGAAACTAAACCCATGTCTCCTAAATCCAAGCCAGGTATTTGTTGAATCTCCATAGCACTGAGGCGATCCTCCAACTGTTTGTACTTGTCATCAGCGGGAGGATATTGTTCTTCAGAGTAGTCAACTTCAACATCATCGATCTCCAAATTGTGGTCTTCTTCAAGACTATCCCATATGTTGGATGGAGTTGAAAGATCTAGGGTTTTAGGTCTTCTTTTCAAGTTCAGGATACCCGCTGCCTTCTTGGACTTCTTCTTTTTGTCTTTGAGAAGGAGAGCTTTCAGATCCTCTTGCCCTTTACCCATAGCCAGAAACATTAGTTGGAATTGGGCGTTTTGAGCTTGGAGATCTTTCACCGTTTGTTCCATCTTACTGAAATAAACAGTAGGAAGATAAAGAGACATGTATGGGAGAAACCTGTCATGATATGATGCATGATATGTGGATGCATGTTTTCAAGGATCTCGCAGGGTAAACACAAGAAAATGTTAGAAATTGAACATCCTTGATTGGAGAACTTTGTATCGGTGGATGTCTTTCCACGAGAATCAAGCTCACCATGTCAAGTGGGTCATAGCCCCTGATTCAAGTTATTGCACTTGATCTTTGACAACGTTTGTTTAGAGGAGAACCCTCTTTCCCCTTGGTAGACGTCTGGTTCAACGTGACCCTGCATCAAAGACCCTCGAGATCCTTGAAATGGTTTTTGAAAATGCTATGGTATGATGTTATGATGTTATGTACATGTATGCAAAAGTAAGCAAGTGTAAATACAGACAGTCATATTCACACAAGGCAAACAAGTCCTTAGGTTCAGGCTTGCATGGGGTTTGTAGGTAAGTACCCTCTTGAAGTTAGTTGGCTCAACCTGTCCTAAAATAGAAACCGGGTTCTAAGGAGCTCAATATCACTGGATTATTTTCTATGTTCATTGTTTTGGTTTAGCCACTTAACTGGCGAAGATGGTCAAGTAAGGTTCTAAGAGTTTGTTAGTGCTTCATGACATCACTCAACGGCCCCGTATTCTCCTTGACTACTCAAGGGCTACCGGTACCCACAAATATGTCACACTAACGTAGCTACTGCTTCAACCATGTCGGTATACCCCGCACAGTTCCCTCACAGTTTATTGCTACTTACCTAAAAAGGTGCCCCAAATCCGGGTGTAGGATTTACAACAAACCCAAACAAGGAACCCAAAAAGTAAAGCAATCAAAGCAATCAAAGTAAGCAAGTATATGTGATCTAAAACCCTAAGGTAACCCCACTTTTAGAAGATTCCCCAGCAGAGTCACCAGTTCTGTGATACGGTGGGAGAACTGACTTGAGGTTTTGCGTTTGTGTGTGCAAATGTTTCGGTTTAGCAAGAGTCGCCACCGACTATTTATTTTATCCTAAGGAAAGGTCAAAAAGCACAGGAAAGACCTTTGAGATGTTTTCGTGGGTTCGGGGGTAGGTTATGAAAAGGGAAGGTGCTAGCACCCTTTTCATCCATGGTTATCCATGGGCTCTTAGTTACTTGTTTTAGATCACTTGCCTTTGCTTTTCAATTGTTTGAAATGGTGCTTTGTGTGTGTGGTTTTGAAAATGTTTTGAAAAAAGATGCCTTGTCTAGGCAACCTTTGTAACAATTCTTGTTTGAATGTTTTACAAAGGTGTTTATCTTTTTGAAAAGATGTTTTAATGTTTTTGAAAGTTTGTTTTGAAATTGTGTTGAGATGTGTGTTTGAAAGTAGCAAGGATGTTTTGCAAGCTTTTGATCAAGTAACTAAGAGTTGTCTACCCTATTTTACTCAAAGATCTTTCTTATGTTTTAACCCTTTTAACAGTGTTGTTTCACCATTGTGTTTGATGAACAACCTTGCGTTAGGATGTTGAACGGGACGGGCGCGGGTCATCGTATGCAATCATTGAAGGCAACTTGTGAGACGCTCTAGAAATTTCGTAAGGGACGAGATCGTTTTATCGAAGGCAACATCGAGGGTCATCGAGGGACTATGATCTTTGTTTATCGAAGGGACAATTGCTAGAGTGTCTCATACTCGAGGGACATGATTGCATTTTCCGAGGCAACAAGTGGAATTACCCTAAGGGTGCATGTGTGAATATTGTGTTTGATTTGCATGCATTTTGTCTTGATTAGGGGTTTCCTACTTGTTGGTTTTATCTTTCCATACACACCTATTTACTAGCATTTGTATAAAGCAATAAAAATGTAGCAAATAAATATCTTACACTATTACAACCATATTGAAGTGCAGAAGAATATAAAGGAAAAAATAAGATAAAAAGAAGAAAAAATGAGCTCCTTCGATTTGAGCAGGAGCAGCCTTCGATTTTCATTTCTAGGCTTCCTTCGATTGGGAGTTCGCACCAGTGAGGTCATGGCCTTCGATTGGGCTTTGGCACCAGTCAGGTCATGTACTTCGATTGGAGGCTGGCACCAACATGGGAGTGCCTTTCGTCTGAGCCTGGACTTAGTGCAAGTGTGCCTCTGGCTGGGCCTTTCTGCCTTGTTGCCTTCTTCGATTGGGCCAGTGAAATCAGTGTGAGCGTGTCTCTGGCTGGGCCTGGAAGTCAGTGTGGAAACCAAAGGCTTCGTTTCATACTCCTGTCTCCTGTTTCTTTCGTTTGAACTTTTTGAACAGCAACATGGCATAAGGCCATGCTAGTATTGCCTTACAATCAGTTAATACTTAATGCATATTTAAGTAAACAAGCAGCAAAACGAAATGGGTTAGCTCTGAAAACATATTAAGTAGGTGGAAACGAAAAGAACCAAAGTGTTAGGTACATATTTTGAAATGAAAGGGAAGATTATTCACATACTATGCCATGAAACGAAAGGTTCAAGGGTAAGAGTGACTTACCTTGCTTCAGGCCTTGAATGGATGTGGGATTCGAACTTGAACTTCTACCTTGACGTTTTTGGAATTCAAAGAGTAGTCATAGGGGGTTTGCTTTTGGTTCGAAGAGTTATCACACAAGGTTGTCTTTGAGTTTGAACAAACTTCTATGTGTGGGATGTTCTTCAGAATCGAAAGAGGTGAGTGTTTGGGATTCTGGGTTTTTTTGATTTCTCAAGTGTTGATGAACTTGAGAGTTTTATTGTGTTTGAGAAAATTTGGGGGATTCGTTCCTCTGGTCCAAAGATCCTCCTCTAGCTTTGTAAATGTTCCTCTATTTATAGAGAAAGAATGGACATGTTGTCCAAAGCCAGCCTTGCAAATAAATGATAAAATAATGTAACGTGAAAGTACATGTGGGGGGCCTCTTGGCAGTTGGGGTGCAGAAGATGTGACTTATGCTTCTGATGTTGCTTGTGCTCAGACCAAAATCAGGTTGAAAGCTGATTTTGTGACTAAAGTACTCTCTATGAAAGGAAAGAGCATGTAGCCTTTAACCAATAATAGTAGTATCTAAAAGACAAAGTTTAAAACCCTTGTACAAGCTTCTGACAAGATTTGGACGCAACATAGCCTGGCAAATGAGATTTGGTCTTGAGTCAAATGCAAGAATGAGATCGAAGCGCACTTGTTCGAAGGAAGCCTTTGCCTCAGTCGAAGCTTGTGGTCGAAACAAGCTTACTCGAAGGAAGCTAATGCCCTGTCGAAGCTTGGACCGAAACAAACATATTGCCCAATCGAAAGACTGTGTTCGAAGGAAGCAATGTTTCCTAATCGAAGCATGTGGATCTAAACAAACATAAAGGGAGTCATTACCTTTTAGCATGAGGGAAGTTCCTGACTTCTGAGTCGAAGGGTGTTCCTTCAAGGGAAGCAAGAACTTAGTCAAATCTTATATGAAGATATCTCTTGGCTCAAATGAAGCTTGTGAGAGGTAAAGTCTGCAAGAGGCCCTTGGTGCAAGTGGATTCGAAGGAGGTTTCAAATCCAAACGAAGGATGTACCTAAACTTGCATTCGAAGGAGGCTTAGAGTCAGTCGAAGGGTGCTAAATCGAAGGAGACATGTTTTCCTCCAAATTTGTCAAAATGTTATTTTTATCTGTTTTCTCCCTTTTTGATAGTCTCCTTTTAATTTTGGTATTGGAAAATCCCAATGCACTTGTTCAAGCTTGAACCTTTAAAATCCTTGTAAGAAAGGCCTTGAGAATTGAGAGGGCAAATTTTGGGGTACAACACAGTGCAATAAGGAAAAAACGCTTGCTTCCAAAAAAGAATTATGCACTGTACTAGTTAATTGAACAATAATTCACGTATTAAAATTTCGTAATAGCTACTGTATGAATCATTAAGGAAATAATGCATATAACAAGCACTGTTCCCTAGAATGGTAGTCTGCGAATGGCGAGACTCCATAGATGATTACAAAGTTCAGAAAGTGGTAATATATACTGGAAAAGATACATTGAGATACAATGACCACTATCCCCTCTAACAACTTTTGAAATCCTGAGCAGCGGCTTGTGTTGAAGTATGGTGAGGATCCGAGAAGAATGTTGCTTCAATGATCAAGTCTTGTCTGACGTAGTTACTTGCCAAGAAATTCCCTAAGTTTTGCCCAAGCTTCCCTTGTGGGTTTTCAACTTAGCGGGAAATTTTATTCTGTTTATGTCTCTAATTTTTTCCTAGACCGCCCTTTCGAGTTTTCGGCCTACCGAGACGCTCCTTTTTACCTAAGCCACCCTTTCGGGTTTTCAAATTAGCAAGCTGTTCTTTTATTTCTTTAGGTGAAGTATTTCTTGACTGCATCAGGGTTCATGGGACGTGGGAACTCCCCACCATCCATAGTTTCAAGAATTAATGCACCGTCATAGAAGGCTTTCTTGACAACATATGAGCCTTCAAAATTGGGAGTCCACTTGCCCCTAGAACCAGTGTTGGAAGACATGATCTTCCTGAGCACGAGGTCGTCTTCTCTGAATTCACGAGGTTTGACCTTTTTATCAAAAGCTTTCTTCATTCTTCTCTGATATAACTGGCCATGACACAAAGCTGTCATTCTCTTCTCCTCAATCAAATTCAATTGGTCAAACCTGTTCTGGACCCATCCAACCTCTGTCAATTTGGTTTCCATTATCACACGCAGTGAGGGAATCTCAATCTCGACAGGGAGTACAACTTCCATTCCATACACCAGGGAGAACGAGGTTGCTCCTGTTGAAGTGCAGACAAATGTTCGATATCCATGTAGAGCAAAAGGGATCATTTCATGCCAATCCTTATAAGTAACAACCATTTTCTGGATAATTCTATTGATATTCTTATTAGCAGCTTTGACAGCCCCATTCATCTTTGGCCTGTATCGATATGAATTGTGATGGACAATCTTGAATTCTTCACACAGTTCTGTCATCATCTTGTTGTTCAAATTTGAGCCATTGTCAGTGATAATCCTACTCGTCACACCATACCGACATATAAGGTTATTCTTAATGAAGCGCAAAACCATCTTCTTAGTAACATTGGCATATGAAGCAGCCTCCACCCACTTGGTGAAGTAATCAATTGTGTGATCGGTGGAAATAGAACTGACTGTTTTAAAGCTGGTTCGTGAAATGTCGCGGTAAGCAAGAGTCGCCATCGTCTTTTATGTTCTCCAACATGGAAAGGACAAAAGCACAACAAAATTCCTTTTTCGAGATGTCTCTCGGTTCGGGAGGTAGATTTATAGAAAGGGAAGGTGTTAGCACCCTTTCTATCCGTGGTTATCCACGGGCTCTTAGGTACTTGCTCACTATGTTTTCAAAATGGTTTGCTTTTCAAGTGTTTGTGGGTTTTGGAAAAGTTTAGTTTGAAAAACTTCTAGGTAACTCTTGTATCAGTCCTCAAGAGTGTATGAAGTATTTGTTTGAAAACTTTTTGAAAGTGTGAGTGCGAAAAGATGTTTTTGTTTTTAAAAGAGCAAGTACCCAGGAGAAATCTACCTACTCTAAGGAATTAGGCTGTGTAAGAGTCCTTTCGACAGTACTATCCCACTATTGAGAAGTAGGTAGCACCGTCGTTGGAGTTATTCGGGTCAATTCGATTAAGGGACAATGTGGTCACCAAAGCAATAGTAGGACGCCTTAGCGGTAACCCTAATGTCCTAGATCCTTTTTCCGAGGCAACCGTTTCGAGGCAACTGGATCTTTAGACAGGAGGGCGGCCTCTAAAACACCCTATACTTGATGACCACGTCGAGGCAACCAGTGAGGCGTACCCTAAGAGTGGCATGTGCATGTGTGTTAAATTCAGTTTATGTTTATCTTTGAACATGCATCGTTATGAGCTACGGGTTGATTTTATTTGTCATACAAGTCTTGTCATGCATTGTTAACAGTTAATGTTTGTGCGAGAAATAAAGTGCGGAAAGGTAAATCTACGCTATTACAAGGCGCGGGTACATACATCGCCAAAAACATAACCCGTTTGGAAAAATAAATTGCGAGAAAATAAATAAAGCGGTAAAATCCTAATTAATTATTACATACTCGGAGCAGATACACAAATATAATGAATTAAAATAAATATGCGCGCGAAAGATTGAATCGGGACATCCTTAGGGTTTTGACCCTTTTTGAGAAAAGAATTGAATTTGGTCTTTTTTTTGCAATTAAATTAAATATTAAACCTAATTTACTAATTAATTAATTATTTACAAGAAAAAGTGTTTTTTTTATGTGTTTTTATGTTTTTAATGAAATAAAATAAAAAAAGAAATTAAAAGTGTCAAAGGAAAAACCTAATTCTAGATTTGATTTGATTTAATATGAAAAAGATTACAATTAACCTAATTAAACAACTAAATTAATTAATGAATTTATTTACAAAAAAGTAATTGAAATTAATAATAATATTTTTTTTGGTTTTCTGAATTTTATTGTGAAAATGTTAATTAATTTGCTGGTTAGTAATTAATTAAAAAAATAAATAAAAATAAATAAAAGCAATTGAATGAAAGAAAATAAAAAATAAAATGCAAACCCATGGGGGGGTTTGGGTCAGATTTGGGATGTTAGACAGCAACTTCAGGCCCACTAAGCTTTCAGCCACGTTGGACTTTCTGGATCAGGTGTGCAAGCGTTGACTGGGGAACACCATGATCTTCATCCTTTGACCATTGGATATGTGATAGTGGCCACATGGCACACTGATTTGTGAGGTTTATGGTGGAATACACTGAGAGTCCTGCATGCAAGTATGTTAGAAAAAATAATGTGGAGTTTTGAGTGGACCTGGGAATCGAACCCAGGTCCCAATGATGCACAACCAATACACCAACCGCTAGGCCACTTGCTCGCTTCTATTATTAGAATAAACAATGAAATTAATATATGAAACAAGTGAATATGCTGTACACAAACATAAAAACGCGCGCTCCTTTTGAATCGTCCAATGGCACGCTTCCACGTCCTTCGTCTTCCTCCCTGAATACCTGCAAAATAAATCAAATAGCGGGGGTTTTTAACCCCCACAAAGTAGCTTGAGGAATAATAGCGATTAGAATTCTATGTTATATAAATATGGCGCGATATGTCCAGTATGTTCGTCTTGATCAGACGGTTTCAACCATGGGCATCATTAGTCCTAATTTTGCTTGGTCAAGAAAGCCCTAATTCCAGAACTCATAAACCCTAGAACCCTTCAATGGCAACCTGCGATCCTGTACACTATAATGCAATTAACCAATTCCATTAGCTTTGTAAAGGTTCAAGCAATGTAAAATGATGATTAGAACATGTTAATGATGCATAAAATGTGAGTTTCGATTATAGAAAAGTCAAGCAAACCGTATCACTGTTCTTGCGTGTTCTTTGAGTGTTAAGGCTTGTTTTTGATTGCTACACGCTTCTGGGAATGCTAGCAATGTATTAGAACCCTTAAATTGCTTTGAAAGGGCCTGGAAGGTGGAATTCAATTTTGAGTTTTCTTGGCTTTTTTTCAATATTGCATATGGTTTTCTGCAGCAGCTTTCACGTGAATAGCGTTAGGGTTGGCTTGCTTGCATATATGGGAATAGAATTAGGTCAAAAGCTGGGCCTTAATCTTGGTGTATTGAAGTTTTAAGATTTGGTTGACCACCATTGAAGAACTTTCCATATTTGGTTCAAATCTAGGATTTTATGCACAAAAAAGGCTTAGAACGAATTGGTTAGCTGGCATATGACATATAAAAGCTATTCAAATCACAAAGATGCTATTCCATTAATTTTTAGATTTTATTTGAATTATTATGGATTTAAAATGAATTAAATCAATAAAAATTAAATAAAATGGAAAAATAAATGTTTGATCTTGAAATTAATCATGGGACACGTGTGTGGTATGACAAGGCTGAATCAAGTGGAAGAAAGTGGGCCCTTTTGTCAAAAATTGAAGTTTTAAGGATAGTTGACTTTTGCAAATTCATGAAAATTTCCCAACTTCTCCAATGCATATCTTGCTCAATTTTGATCATATGAACATGTTCGTGGACATTTTGGAAAGGTCTTGAAGTCCTCTAACCAATGCCTTTGGTCCCATGTCATTTGGATTTACCAATCTCAAGTTATGGTCTTTGACTTAAAATGCCTTTTTGTTGACTTTTGAAATTGACCTATAATGTAGAAATTGATAACTTTTTGTGAGAGAATTTCTTGGACTTGGAATGTGAAGATGAGTTGTAGGAAATGTCATCCTCTTCAAAATGAGAATTGGATGGGATTTTTCTGATGAACCATGAAAAAGTTATGCCCTGGTCAAGTTACAGTTGACTTTTCAGCTGTCCAAAAATAACAACTTTTGCATCTTGATGATTTTTGAGCCATGCTTGTGGAATCATGATCAAGACTTGATCAAATGATGATTGTGAGCTCAAAATAAGATGTTGACCAAAAATTCCGACTTTTGACTATAAAATGACCATTTTGCCCTTGCAGTTGATTGTGAACCAAATGAAGCTTTTGACTGTGCAACTTGGCATTGTGAACGTTGAAACTTGGAATGTAGATGCTTGACAATGTACATAGGCCTATGGGACTTGATTGAGCCATTGAAAACCTCAAATTCTTGGAAGGAACCAAAACTCTAATTTTGACTAGGTTAAGAGGATGTTGGACTGTGCAATCCTTGAGCAAGCTTGAACCATTTGAAGATGATTCTTGTTAAACTTTGAAGAATATGGGAGGGCAAATTTTGGGGTACAACAGTTTCCCCTGTTCAATCTTCTTAAACTTGAGGATGTAGATTGGCTTGCGTGCCTTTCGTGATCCGAAGGTGGAAGATGATTGAACACTAGAGTGCCCAAAAATTTGCACTCGCATAGTAGAGTATCAGCAATGTGATGTTGGGAATGGGCTTACAGATGCCATTTGGAGAGAGGATGGATAGGAGGATGAGCTTATAGATGCCATCTGGATATGTAATGGATAGTTGTGGAGATGGGCTTAGAGATGCCATCCAGGGGTGTCGATCGCGTAAGAGATTCCTTAGCAAGAACTTGCGTACCTGAGAAAGAAAGATGGTTTGCTGGCCTGTTACAGGGGTTAATCTCCAAACTCCTTATGCAGATATGCCCTGGCTAGATACAGGTATCGAATCTGGAATTAGTCGTCTACAGATATGCCCTGGCTGGATACAAGTATCGAATCTCTAAACTCTTCATGCAGATATGTCCTGGCTAGATACAGGTATCGAATCTGAATTAGTCGTCCACAGATGTGCCCTGGCTAGATGCAGGTATCGAATCCGGAACTGGTTGTTTACAGATATGCCCTGGCTGGATACAGGTATCGAATCTCTAAACTCTTCATGCAGATATGCCCTGGCTGGATACAGGTATCGAATCTACAATCAATCACTCACAGATATGCCCTGGCTAGATACAGGTATCGAATCTGGAATTTGTCGTCTACAGATATGCCCTGGCTGGATACAGGTATCAAATCTCTAAACTCTTCATACAGATATGCCCTGGCTAGATACAGGTATCGAATCCACAATTAATCGCTCGCAGATATACCCTGGCTAGATACAGGTATCGAATCTGGAACTGGTCGTCTACAGATATACCCTAGCTGGATACAGGTATCGAATCTCTAAACTCTTCATGCAGATATGCCCTGGCTAGATACAGGTATCGAATCCATAATTAATCACTCGCAGATATGCCCTGGCTAGATACAGGTATCGAATCTGGAACTGGTCGTCTACAGATATGCCCTGGCTGGATACAGGTATCAAATCTCTAAACTCTTCATGCAGATATGCCCTGGATAGATACAGGTATCGAATCTGAATTAGTCATCCACATATGTGCCCTGGCTAGATGCAGGTATCGAATCCGGAACTGGTTGTTTACAAATATGCCCTGGCTTGATACAAGTATCAAATCTCTAAACTCTTCATGCAGATATGCCCTGGCTAGATACATGTATCGAATCTGAATTAGTCGCTCGCAGATATGCCCTGGCTAGATACAGGTATCGAATCTGGAACTGGTCGTCTACAGATATGCCCTGGCTGGATACAGGTGTCGAATCTCTAAACTCTTCATGCAGACATGCCCTGGCTGGATACAGGTATTGAATCCACAATTAATCGCTCACAGATATGCCCTGGCTAGATACAGGTATCGAATCTAGAACTGGTCGTCTACAGATATGCCCTGGCTGGATACAGGTATCGAATCTCTAAACTCTTCATGCAGATATGCCCTAGCTAGATACAGGTATCGAATCCACAATTAGTCACTCGCAGATATGCCCTGGCTAGATACAGGTATCGAATCTGGAACTGGTCGTCTACAGATATGCCCTGGCTGGATACAAGTATCGAATCTCTAAACTCTTCATGCAGATATGCCCTGGCTAGATACAGGTATCGAATCTGAATTAGTCGTCCACAGATTTGCCCTGGCTAGATGCAGGTATCGAATCCGGAACTGGTTGTTTACAGATATGCCCTGGCTGGATACAGGTATCGAATCTCTAAACTCTTCATGCAGATATGCCCTGGCTAGATACAGGTATCGAATCTGAATTAGTCACTCGCAGATATGCCCTGGCTAGATACAAGTATCGAATCTGGAACTGGTCGTCTACAGATATGCCCTGGCTGGATACAGGTGTCGAATCTCTAAACTCTTCATGCAGACATGCCCTGGCTGGATACAGGTATCGAATCCAGAATTAATTGCTCACAGATATGCCCTGGCTAGATACAAGTATCGAATCTGGAATTGCGAGAGTTGATGATAATCGTCTTTTGATTGACCTTTTCCTGAAAAGGAAAAACATTAGTTGTATGTAATGTCATAATGTATGAAATGCATGTATGCACTTTATCATGTATGTAAGCAGGATGTATGAAATGTGAAATGTCCATGAATGTATTTTCGTCTAGGAAAATAAATCCTTGACGAATGTCGGGAAGTTCGTTGAATCCCGGGCTGATGTTGAAGAATAGAGTTCTTTGTTTCCGCTGGGGATGATGATTGCAAGAATAAACCGGTAGGAGAAGATGACTCCGTTGGGGAATAAACTTGTTGGAGAGATTACTCTGCGGGGAATTACTCTATGGGAAGAGATACTTCGCTGAGATTTTGATGATAGCTCCGCTGGGGATACCGTTGATATGTTTTGTTGAGGAATTTGATGAACTCCGCTGGGGGATAGGAAGAACTTCGCCGAAGACGATCTTTCCGTGGTATTTAGCTGAGGATAACCCAATTATAAGCTCTGGTGGGGAATAACCTTTGAATATGGTCGGGGAGAGACGCTTTCGTACTCTGCAGGGGATAAGCTTCCAGAATCTACTGGGGATAAGCTTCCAGAATCTACTGGGGATATGGATTCAACTCTCCTGGGGAATCTTTTGGACTGTACTGGGGAATGGTTTCACTGGGGTGTCTGGTATTCCGCTGGGGAACAATCTTATATTAAGACTGCCGGGGATGCTTGCTTAGGAACATCTGTATACTCCGCTGGGGAATATTGAGATTTTCTGGGGATATCCCACTTCCTTAAGGTTGACAGTAGACTAACTCTGCTTGGAGAGAGTGTCGCTGACTTGCTGGAGAATACTGTGCCTTTTTAGGGCTGACGGGAGACCAACTCTGCTCGGGGGAGAGTATTACTGAACCTTGTCTTACTCTGCGGGGAGTTAAGGTATCTTGGTTACATTTTTCAGCTGAACCTACCTTAGTACCTCGGTGGACAGAGCAACTAGATCGCTTAGACAACTCATTATTGCCCCTGTTTCTGTCGTCACCCGTAATTAATCCTTTGTTTCACATGCAAATATTTATGAGTTAGCAATTAATGTCAAATGCATATATCAAAAATGAACATTGGACGTTCTTTGCAAAACAAAACAGAAAAAGAAAAACAATTGGCAATTTGTCTGGAAAAGTGGATTTGTATTGATTTTGAAATTTGCCTGTAAATAGGCGTTTTTGTACAAGAGGCTGACGTCCTAGTAAGAGGACGCCGCCGAATGAAATAGAGTTTATACAATTTTGTGAAAACAAAACAGCTATGTGAAAAATAATCCCACTGGGTTCCAACTCTGCTATCGCCTTTATGTCTTCAAGCGTCTCATCACTTTGCTGCTTAGTTGACGATGAAGCTGATCGATTGGTGCCGTGTAAGCCTGACGGTTGATGCCGAATTCTGGATGCAAGGTGATCCAATGAGACATAGTATTACGCTTTATCCCTAACTTTTGCCTGGACCGCCCTTTCGGGTTTTCAGTCCACCGGGATACCCATTTTTGCCCAAGCCGCCTTTTCAGGTTTTCGACTTGCCGGGTGTACAGATTTTTTTCATTTCATCCCTTATTTTTGCCCGAACCCTTTTGGTTCGTCGGGAAGCCCTTATTTTTGCCTAGGTGTGTCAACCTAGCGGGTCTTTAATCATGCGTAGTATCTTTTTACTATGTCTGCATTGGCGGGGTGAGGAAGGTCGTCACCATCCATGGTGGTTAGAACCATAGCTCCTCCTGAGAAGATGTTCTTAACCACAAATGGCCCTTCGTACGTAGGGGTCCATTTGCCCCTGGGATCGCTTTGAGGAAGAATGATGCGCTTGATTACCAGGTCTTCGACTTGATACTCTTGTCGTCTGACTTTCTTGTTAAATGCCCTGATCATCCGTTTTTGGTACGTTTGACCATGACAAATAGCAGTGAGTCTCTTTTCATCGATTAGATTTAATTGATCAAGTCGAGTTTGGATCCAGTCATCTTTGCTCAAACCTGCATCCTTCATTATCCGGAGAGAGGGTATCTGGACTTCAATAGGCAAGACTGCCTCCATGCCATAGACCAAGGAAAAGGGAGTTGCCCCTGTTGACGTCCGTGCTGAGGTACGGTACCCATGAAGAGAGAACGGTAACATCTCGTGCCAATCTTTGTACGTCACTGTCATCTTCTGTACAATCTTCTTGATATTCTTATTAGTTGCTTCTACAGCCCCATTCATCTTCGGTCGGTAGGGAGAAGAGTTGTGGTGCTGTATATTGAATTGCTCGCAGAGCTCAGTGATCATCTTGTTGTTAAGATTGGTACCATTATCCATAATGATCCTCTCAGGTACACCGTATCGACAAATCAGGTTTTGCCGAATGAACCGTGCCACGACGTTCTTGGTTACCGTAGCGTAGGAAGCTGCTTCAACCCACTTTGTGAAGTAATCAATCGCTACCAGGATGAAGCGATGCCCGTTAGATGCCGTAGGTCTGATCTCGCCGATCATATCAATGCCCCACATTGCAAAAGGCCAAGGTGCTGTCAAGACGTTCAGAGGAACTGGAGGAATGTGCACCTTATCAGCATAGATCTGGCATTTATGACACGTCCGAGAATGTTGGTAACAGTCGGCTTCCATTGTGGACCAGAAATATCCTGCCCAAAGGATCTTCTTTGCCATGGTATTCCCACTGGAATGCGTTCCGAAAGTACCTTCATGCAGCTCTGTCATGATCCTTTCTGCTTCAGTCTTATCCACACAACGCAGTAAAGTTGAATCATGGTTTCGTTTGTAGAGAATGCCGTTGCTGAGGAAAAACTTCGCCGCGAACCTTCTCAGAAACTTTTTGTCATTAACAGATGCACCCTCGGGGTATTCTTGAGCTTCCAAGTACCTCTTCACTTCATGATACCAAGGTTTTTCAGTTACCTCTTCAGCCTCAAGATCACAGCAATATGCAGGTTCATCCAATTTCCATATAATGATCTGGGGAGCTTCGTTATCCCATTTGACTTTGAACATAGAAGACATCGTAGCCAGTGCGTCCGCCAACTGATTCTCCTCTCTTGGGAAGTGTTCAAAAGTTATCTCCTCAAAGTGGGGAATCAACGTCAACACATACTCTTTGTAGGGAATAAGATTTGGGTGTTTCATATCCCACTCGCCTTTGATCTGATTGATCACGAGAGCGGAATCTCCGAAGACACTCAGAAACTTGATCCTTAAGTCAATTGCAGCTTGAAGACCCATGATGCATGCTTCATACTCCGCCATGTTGTTGGTGCAGTTGAAACATAGCCGGGCGGTCAGTGGAGTATGAGTGCCTTTAGGGGATATGATCACAACGCCAATACCGTTACCCAAAGCGTTTGAGGCTCCATCAAAGTGCATAGACCATCGGGATCCTTCCTCGGGTCCCTCATCCGGTCCAGGTACTTCACAATCAGTCACTACCATGATATTCTCGTCTGGAAATTCAAAGTTCATAGACTGGTAATCGTCCACTTCCTGGTGTGCCAAATGGTCTGCCAATACACTTCCCTTGATTGCTTTTTGAGTCGTGTACTGGATGTCATATTCCGTCAAGATCATCTGCCATCTTGCTATTCTTCCGGACAAGGCAGGCTTTTCGAAGATATACTTGATTGGATCTATTTTTGAAATCAAAAGAGTAGTGTGAGTCAGCATATACTGTCTCAGCCAGCGAGCAGTCCATACCAAAGCGCAACAAGTTTTCTCGAGCAGTGAGTATCGAGTCTCACAGTCGATAAACTTTTTGCTAAGGTAATAAATAGCGTGCTCTTTTTGGCCAGACTCATCATGCTGCCCCAACACACACCCCATCGAGCTGTCCAGTACTGTCAAGTATAAGATTAGAGGTCTCCCTTCAACCGGTGGCATAAGAATGGGTGGTTCTTGGAGATACTCTTTGATTCTTTCGAAAGCGGCCTGACATTCATCGTTTCAACGTACTACTTGATCTTTCTTCGGTAGCTTGAAGATTGGTTCACAGGTAGCAGTTAGATGTGAGATGAATCGGGCAATGTAGTTCAGCCGTCCTAAAAAGCCACTGACTTCTTTCTCTGTCTTGGGAGTTGGCATCTCTTGTATGGTTTTCACTTTGGAAGGGTCCACTTGAATACCTTTGTTGCTCACGAGGAAACCTAGTAGTTTTCCAGATCTCACCCCGAAGGTGCACTTGTTCGGGTTCAACCTCAGCTTGTACAACTTCAGACGGTCAAACAGCTTCTGTAGATGGTCAAGGTGTTCCTCCTCAGTTTGGGACCTTGCAATCATATCTTCGACATATACTTCGATCTCGTGATGGATCATGTCATGAAACAAAGCAACCATGGCACGTTGGTAGGTTACCCCAGCATTTTTCAACCCAAAAGGCATGACCTTGTAGCAAAAGGTGCCCCACTGAGTAACAAAAGTGGTCTTCTCCATGTCTTCAGGAGCCATCTTGATCTGATTATAACCGGAGAAGCCGTCCATGAAGGAGAATACTTTATGCTGAGCAGTGTTGTCAACCAGAACGTCGATATGAGGCAGAGGGAAATCATCCTTAGGGCTCTCCTTGTTCAAATCCCTGTAATCAACACACATTCAGACCTTACCATCTTTCTTTGGTACTGGAACCACGTTGGCAACCCACTGAGGGTAAGAAGTCACTGCTAGAAACCCGGCATCAAATTGTTTCATAACCTCAGCTTTAATTTTCTCGGACATCTATGGACGCATACGGCGGACCTTCTGTTTTACCGGAGGGCATTCTTCCTTGGTAGGCAAGTGATGAACCACAATGTCGGTATCCAACCCAGACATGTCTTCGTAAGACCAGGAAAAGATTTCCGCATAATCATGCAACATCTGAATCAACCGTTGTTTCACACTAACCTCCAGATTGGCACCAACCTTGACTTCCTTTCTGTCTGTCTCAGTACCCAGATTTACCGTTTCCACTGGCTCTTCATGTGGCTGAATGACCCTCTCTTCCTGGAGTAGCAGTATTGCAAGCTCACCAGGAACTTCGCAATCATCTTCACCTTCGTCTTCGGCTAAGTTGATCGTATTTTCGAAGTCATAACTGGCAGTAGCAGAGTCGTTACCAGTGGGATCCAGAGTGGATTGGAACCTGTATAGGTGAGTGTGTGTAAATATAGCTGCTTTTGCAATATATAATAAAGAAAGACAAGGAGCGCAAGATTTGAAATGTAAAAAACGTCCAATGCTTTTATTAATGATATATGAAAGTGACACACAAAAGCCCTCACAAATGAAGCCACGGTGCCCCGGGTAAGACACCGGGCCATAAAGTTTCAAATTATTGTTCGTTACAACTTTAAAACAAAGGAGTTCATTACTGAGTGACAAAAGTAATAGGTATGAAATCTTTCGCCGTCCAGTTGCTTGATCCACCGTCGGTCGTTGGGTAGATCCAGCTGTCGAACTCAGATTCTTCCGCTTCGTCCTCAATAGCATTCACTCCCGGGTTGGTGATGAATACAGGAGGTCTTCCAATACTTGCCTTACGAACAGCCCTCTGAGCCTCTGCAGTGAAACCCAAACCAAATTTGTCAGTCTTCGGAGTGAAATCAGGAAGTCGGCCCCAGTTTGCACACTCACCCTTCTCAATCACAGCCCATGCATCCTTTAAGGAAGCCATCTTCAAAGGAGAACCCTCTTCAATCACAGTCTCTGCTGCTGCCAATGTCTGAGGCACCTCTTCAAAGTGTTGAAAGGGGGTCTCAATGAATTCCCCATCCATCTCTACGTACCGGAACGAGTTGAGGTAGCTGACCATATATTCTTCTTCCCCCTGCACTGTAACAATCTTCCCTCTGACCGGGTACTTAAACTTCTGATGTAATGTGGAGGTCACAGCTCCAGCCTTGTGGATCCATGGACGACCCAGCAAACAAGAATAGGATGGTCGGATGTCCATCACATAGAAAGTAGAATCAAAAACTTGAGAACCAACCCTGATTGGAATGTCAACTTCCCCATGTACCATCCTTTTCGACCCGTCAAAGGCCCGGACAACAATGTTACTAGGCTTGAGCTCTAAACCCTCACAATCCAACCTGTCTAGGGCCTTCTTAGGTAATACGTTCAACGAAGAACCGGTGTCCACCAACACATGGGCAAGAGTAGTGCCCCTGCATTCAATGGAGACATGCAGGGCGTCATTATGGTTCTTTCCTTTGGCAGTCAGATCGGTGTCAGAGAAACCCAACCCATTATCAGCAGTCAAGTTGGCCACACAATCGGTAAATTGATCAGCAGACGTTTCTTGTGGCACATGGGCCGTCTTCAGGAAGGAAATCAGGGCCTTGGCATGGGCCTCTGAACACAACAACAGTGATAGCATAAAAATTTTAGATGGGGTGTGCCCCAGCTGCTCAACTACATTGAAATCACTCTTCTTGATAATCTTGAGGATCTCTTCCATCTCTTGCTTGGAAGCTTCGACAATGGTTGTCTTTGGTGCCTCCGTCCGGGCAGGCATATCAGTAGCAATCCCTTTGCCCTGAGCGTCAGATGACTCGGCAGCAGGGGTAGGAACAGGAACTTGATCAGGAAGGGAAACAGGCACACTTGCAGGTGTGATGACAAGAGGTCTCTGAATAGATGGTGGCCAATATCAGGCGAGAAGAGCCTGCCACTGCGAGTGACTTTAGCAGGCCCAGTGATGTTGGTGACGCCGGTACTAGTATCAAACTCTTGTTTTACTCCAAGCACGTAAACGTCTGCCCCATAGTGCCACGGGACAGCTTTGTCAGATGTATAGGGGAGGGGCCCCGGAACAGTGATGATGATAGGAGCAATCTTCTGAGCAAACATGATTTTTACAGGCTTCTTTAAGGGAGCCTTAGGAGGGTTGTTGAAAATAGTGACAATAGAAACTTCTTCGGTAGGGGTAGCAGGAACAACAACTTTCTCAAACAATATCTCTTTATTATCCATCAGGCTTTGGATACCTGACTTCAACAAAGGACAACCAGCAGGTGAAACAGAACATATAAGGAAACCTTTACTACATCCCGGAAATAAACCGGCTAGCAACAGGTTCCTTTTGACAGTCAACAACGGAGTAACAATCTCATCCAGAGAGGCTACATACGGGTCTTCCTCCACAACATTCACTCCATGCTGGGGCATGGGAGCAGTCACAACATTGGGCCTTTCGGGCGCCTCGAACTGTATTTCTTTAGCATCAATAAGGTCCTGAACCTTATTCCTCAGAGCCCAACAATCATCCGTAGTATGCCCCGGGCTGTCAGAGTGATAAGCGCAACGGGCGTTAGGATTGTACTTTGGAGATGTTGTATTCACTACCTTCAGAGCTTCTTTGACAGTTACCAAATTGGTTGACAGTAGTTGCGGAAATATCTGAGACAGGGTCATACTGAGCCGAGTGTACTGCCTTTTGGGCCTCTCACCCCTTGGTTGGTGTTGTACCCCAAAATTTTCCCTCCCATATTCTTCAAAGTTTTGCCAAGCATCACCTCAAATGGTTCAAAGTCTACTCAAGGGCTACACAGTCAACCACTCTCCTAAGCCATGCAAATTAGGGTTTTGGTTCCAGCAAGGAAGTTGAGGTTCTCAAAGGCTCAATCAAGTCCCATATGCTCATACACATTGTCAAGCACCTACATGTCAAGTTTCAAGGCTCACAAGGTCAAGTTGCACAGTCAAAAACCCTAATTGCTCAACAGTTAACTGTAGGGGCAAAATGGTCATTTGGCAGTCAAAAGTCAAAATTTTTGGTCAACATCTTATTTTGAAGCCAAAATCATCATTTGGTCAAGTTTTGACCATGATTCCACAAGAATGGCTCCAAAGGTCTCAAGATGCAAAAGTTTCTATTTTTGGACAGCTGAAAAGTCAACTGTAACTTGACCAAGGCATAACTTTTTCATGGTTCATCAGAAAAATCCCATCCAATGCTCATCTTGAAGGGGAAGACATTTCCTACAACTCATATTCACATTCCAAGTCCAAGAAATGCTCTCACAAAAAGTTATCAATTTCAACATTATAGGTCATTTTCAAAAGTCAACAAAAAGGGACTTTAAGTCAAAGACCATAACTTGATATTGGTAAATCAAAATGACATGGGACCAAAGACATTGGTTAGAGGACTTCAAGACCTTTCCAAAATGTCCAAGAACATGTTCATAGCTTCAAAATTGAGCAAGATATGCATTGGAGAAGTTGGGAAATTTTTGTGAAATGGTCAAAATCAATTATCCTTGAAACTTCATTTTTGACAAAAGGGGCCCACTTTTTCCACTTGTTTCAGCTTGGCCATGCTTCCCACGTGTCCCACAAATTATTTCAAGATTTAAAATTAATTTTTCCATTTTTATTTAATTTTATTTGATTTAATTCATTTTAAATCTTTTAACATCAAATAAAAATCAAGAAAATTAATTAAAGGGTATATTTTGTATTGAAATGCTTTGATACACCATCATGACCATTCCAAATTCGTGCAAAGGCCTAAATCAAGCAAGAATTCAAATTTTGGCACAAAAATGGAAAGTGTTTCAATGGAGTTCATGGCAAATCTCAAACACGAATGCATAAGGTTAATGACCTTAATTCTGATTGAAACTTTACATAACATGTATGCAAGCCATCACAAAAGGAGTCACGACCTAGAGAGCCATACAAACTGAGAACCAAGTTGCAAAATTTTCACAAAAACTTGAAATCTGAAAACCCATTTGCAGCGCATTTCAAGCCTCCATTTCAATCCAAACACACTCCTGGCATCCCTAGGAAGCTTTTGCAATCAAAAATCAATCCAAACGTGCCCAGAATCTTAGAACTCGGGCCAAACGGTTTGCAATATTTCCTTGAATTCTATATAATCATTCATGCGCTGTTAACACTTTTTTTGAATTGATTTATACTCATAGGGACATTCTGAAGCTTTTGGTACCATTCAATTGAACTATAGCATCCTATATCAAAAACTGCCATTGATGGACATTAGGTTTTCAGAAGCTCAAAATTAGGCGTTTCCTCATATGGAAAAATTAGGCTACCAAACTGGTACCATTGAATTCGTGACATCCAAACGAATCATTCCATGACCTCGCGCTCAATTTATGTTGCTTCCTCTCCTAATCGCTATTTTTCGCTATGTCACTTAGTGGGGGTTTAAAACCCCCGCTATCTCATTCATGTTACAGGTACAAACGGAGAAGAAGGCTGAGGTGTCCAGGCGTGAGTGGAAGGTTCAAATCCACGCGCGCAATTTTTTGTTTTTCAGCATTATTGGCTTTGGTTTTATATAATATTTGTTTTTCATATTATTAACAAATGCAACAAAGTGCCTCAGTGGTTGGGAACGTGTCATGCCATCTTTGGGACCTGGGTTCGATTCCCAGGTCCCCTTACAATTCCCATATTATTTTTCATTTGACTTTCCTGTGCAACGCTCCAAGGAAGGTTCATCATAAGCCCTATAGATCCAACAAGCCAGGTGTCTTCAAGGCAAATCCAAGGACCCAGAAAGCAAGAACACCATGTGCCTGGTCAACAACATTCCATTCAATTCCCAGGGTCAAACGAGCTGGCTTCCTAATGGGCCAAGATTCAGCATCACACCCACATTTCTGGCCCAGCACCCCCTCCATTTGGTTTATTATTTTCTTTTCATTTTATTTTTCAATTTAATTTCTAACCCCTTTTTATTTTATTTATTATTAGTAATTAATCAATTAACCATTTTCATAAAAAACCAAAAAAATAAAATTAACATTTTTATTATTATTATTTTTATTTTGTAAATAAACCATAATTGAATTAGTTTTTAATTAGGCCATTTTAACATTCTTTTTAATAATTAAAATAGATTTAGATTTAGGTTAACCTAGAATTTTATTTATTTTTCTATTTTATTTCATAAAAAACATAAAAACCAAAAAAATATTTTCTTTTAATTAAAATAATTAATTAGTTTTTAATTTCATTTAATTACAAAAAAGACCAAAAATTAATTTTCTTTTCTAAAAAAAGGGGGTCAACACCCTTAGACATTCCCGATTTATTTATTCGCGTGTGTGATACGGTGGGAGAACTGACTTGAGGTTTTGCGTTTGTATTCGCAAATGTTGCGGTTAGCAAGAGTCACCACCGACTTTTTATTTTATCCTAAGGAAAGGTTAAAAAGCACAGCAAAAACCTTTTGAGATGTTTTTCTTGGGTTCGGGGAGTAGATTATAGAAAGGGAAGGTATTAGCACCCTTTCTATCCATGGTTATCCATGGGCTCTTAGTTACTTGCTTAGATCACTTGCCTTTTGTTTTCAATTGTTTTAAATGGTGCTTGAGTGTGTGGGTTTTGAAAATGTTTTTGAAAAGAGGCCAATGTAGTGGCAACCTTTGTAATGATCCATGTGGGGATGTATACAAAGATGTATGTCTTTTGAAAAGGTTTTCATTTTGTTTTGAAAGTTTTGTTTTGAAAGTGTTGTGAGGTGTGATTTTGAAATTTGGCAAGTGTTTTGTTTTGCAAGTTGATTCAAGTAACTAAGAGGTTATCTACTCCTAAATTTCTCAAAAGATTATTGCTATACTTTAACCCTTTTAACAAGTTTGCTCCATCATTGTATTTGGTGGGCAACCTTGTGTTAGGATGTGAGAGGGACAGGTGCGGGTCATCGTTTAGACCATAATTGTAACGACGTTAAATGTCTTTGGGCAATTTCTCTAAGGGACTTGATCATTTGTTTTTGTTTGTTTTGAAAAGTTTTGTCGAGGGACTATGATCATTCAAATTGTTTGTTTTGCCCAAAGAAGTTCAACATACAATATGGCCCATTTATTTGAAGGCAACAAGTGGAATACCCTAGGGGGTGCAAGTGTGATTTGTGTGTCCATTTTCATGTTTGTTTATCTTGTATTAGGTCGAACTATTTTTTATCGTTTTTCGCATACAAACCCTAATTCTAGCATGTTATCATTAGAAAGCAATAAAGTGCGAAATTAAAATTACTAAGCTATTACAAAACCAAATATGGGAAGGGGGGTACAAATGTTCAAATGGGGAATATTGACAAGAATTTAAATCTAAATTATTACATCAATTGAATATTTGCAATTTAAATAATACATAATTAAATGTAAATTAAATAAATATGTGAAATGCAAAAAGAAAGTTTTTTATGTGTATGAGAAAATATTATTTATGTAAAAGGGAAAAGAAAATAAAAATGTATTATTTTTTGAATATTTTGAATTTAGGGCAAAAACCCTAATTTTAAAGAAAAAGGGTATTATTTTCTAATTTAATTCAACTATTTATTTATTATTTAATAAAAATAAAATAAAATGAAGTGTATTGTGAAAAAAAGGTATTTTTATGGCAAATATTAATAAAAGTGAAAAATCAAGTATTTTTATATTTTGTCTTAAATATATTAATAATCATATATATATATATATATATATATATATATATATATATTTATATTAAACCCTAAATATGCATTATACAAAAAATAAATATTTATTTAATATTTTAATAAAATAAATAAAAGAGTATTTTTGTGTGAAATATTTTCAGAAAGTAAATAAAAATAAAAATTGTGTCTACATTATTTTTAATTTATTCTAATAACAATACATATATATATTATATACAAACAAAGAAAATAAACAAATAAATATGCAATAAATGCAAAAAATGATGAAAAAAATATTTTTAATTTTTAAAAGTCATGAGAAAAAATAAACAAAGTCAGCCAAAAAAGAAAAAGTCAAAAATGTTAAAAAATGAGCAAATGGGCTCAGGGGGGTGTAAACATGAAAATGGAGTGTGAAAAGAAAACAAATCCAGGCCCAGCCCAGACCACTCCTTCTTCAACCTCTGTACAGCCTTCTTCAAGCTAAAACACGCGTTTTTTATCTCTGGATTCCTGGACTTTCAAGCAAAACTCATAACATGAAAAGTGTAGAGCATTAAGAGACGGTTTCAACCATATAAAGAACATGACCTATCTCTCTAAGATGAGGGAGAATTTCTCTCCCCCTCTTTTCTGACCTAGTTTTTCTACCATTTTCAGAGCTCAAATTCTCTCTACTCAGATAAAAGAAATGAAAAGTAAAGCTATGTACATGTTCAGGGCTATGAGTAGGACCTTGTTTCTTCACCAACTTAAGACTAAAGATGCCTAATAAGAGAGATACGAATTCAAACTTTTACCTGTGCAGTTGAACTTCTATGTGGAGAATGAGAGACTTTCAGTGCAATGTAATGATTGGAAAAGCTTCCTTGAGGTCCAGGGATGCTTTTTCAATGCTTACTTTGTCTTGAACCTTCTTGTATCAAGCTGTAGAACTTCACCTGCAAGTCAAAGATATGAAAATGGTGGAAGTGGTTAGAGCAACTACAGATCGTGCCTTAGCTTCTGGATAGTTTGCATATGTTATGAGGAAGGTATAGGAACAGGTTTTGATCAAAATGCTCGAAGGGATTGAGAGATAGCACTCAATCTGCAGGGCCTGCTCTGTTTGAGCAGTTTTGTGGTGTTTCTGAGATGGAGAGTGTTTGAAAGGCAAAAGGCTCGTGCAAAAGCTTGGTTGGGTGATCTTGAATGTGTTTGATATCTTTTGTGTTGTGTTTGTAAGCTGAGATTCAAGTTGGCACAAGTTATGGACTTTTCTTCTTTTCTAAGCAACAAAAGCAAATTGGTGTTCTAGGTCAGTATAGGACCCCCTAATGTGCTGCATCAACATCTCTTGATCAGTGTGTTATGCACATAATCTTGTGCTAAGCAGATCTTCTATGTACTTGTTTGATTTACCAATTGACATAAAGCAAACTTTTGTAAAAATGGAAAGTTCACTTTATCCAAAAATGGATCAATCTTGTGTATAATGCTTGAATTCATGGAACAACACTTAGACACAATGAACAAGCATTAAATTAAGGAGTTTAATGTGGTTTAAGGACCTGCAAAGTAGCACAAACTATGCTGAGTTCAAATTTGCCAAGTTTATGAACATGTCTTGATGAAGAACAAAAGTGAATTTTTGCCAACTTGTGAAATTCGAATCTCTCAATTTATGAGGTTGTTTGATGAGTTCTTGGACATTTTGGAAAGCTTGGAATGTGTACTACAATCCATCTTTGAAATGCAAATCAAAATTCCAAGTGGAAGGGTATGAAAAGTGGCCTTGAAGTAGGGTAGAAAACCTTGTCAAAATAGGTCAAATTTCACTAAGTTAAAAGATGGTTTAGTGCCCTTATTCAAAAAATCATAACTTGAGATACAAGCTTCAAATGAGAAAACTTTGTGAATCAAAGTTGTAGACTATGCAACAAGCTACAACTTTCATGTTTTGACTTTTGTTTGAATCCAAATGGATCATGGTGAAAAGATGGGGCAAAGTTGGGAAAAAATTAGGGTTTTTCATAACTTAGAAAAATTCTAAGTTATGAAAAATTCCATTTTCAAACCCTAATTTGCATTTTGTGATTTCTTGGTGAACAAGTTTCATGATTTGGCATGTTTTGATGAAAAATGAATCTTGACTCTTGATTTTGACCAAAAAGTCAAAGTTTGACTTTTCAGTATACAGTCAAAATTGATCAATTGACTGGGAAATTCAACTGTCAATCTTGTGTACTTGGGATCTTTTGAGTTTGATGAACATGTCAAGATAATTCCATTGAGTCCTTGAGGCCATATGTGAGCTTGGTTTGCCATTGGCTAAGTCAAACAGTCAAAAATTGCCTTTGTGCAGTCAAAACCCTAAAAATGACCATTTTGCCCTTTTGATGATCTGATCAAATTTCTTGTGGAATTGTGATCCAAACTTGATCAAATGGTCCATGTGAGTTCATAATGTTGATGTGGATCAAATTTCATGAGGTTTGACTGTCAATTGGCCACAGTTGACTTTTTCCCCAATACAGCTGATTTCTAGGTCAACTGTCCAATTGACTGGGCAAAACTTGGAATCAAGACCTGAAACTTGGTATAGGTAAACTTGGGAGTCCAACATGAAGCATGAAAGTCATCTTAGGCATTTTAGGTCAAAACATCCTTGGGCAAACACAAACCCTAATTTGAGTCCACAGTGCAAGGAGAAGTCTTGAGCAGAGGAAACCCTAATTGGATCTTGATCTTCAAAGGTCTTGTGATGAGAAAATGTTGAGGAAATGGGAGGGCAAATTTTGGGGTACAACAGTTGCCCCTGTTCAATCTTCTTGAACCTGAAGAGTTAGATTGGCAAGTTTGCCTTTCGTGACTCGAGGGTAAAAGGAGATTGGACACTAGAGTGCCCGGAAATTTGCACTCGCATGCTGGAGTCTCAACAATGTGGTGTCGGGAATGGGCTTATAGATGCCATTTGGAGAGGTGGTGGATAGGGAGATGGGCTTATAGATGCCATCTGGAGATGTGACGGAACCTTGTCGGGAATGGGCTTATATATGCCATTTGGAAGTGTCGGTCGCATAAGAGATTCCTTTGCGAGAACTTGTGTATTTGAGAAAGACGGATGTTTTCCTGGCTTGTTACAGGTGTTTGATCTTCAGTCTCCTTATGCAGACATGCCCTGGCTAGATACAGGTATCGAATCTACAATCGGTTGCGCACAGATGTGCCCTGGCTGGATACAGGAGTCGAATCTGGAAATAGTCGTCAATAGATATGCCCTGGCTGGATACAGGAGTCGAATCTTTGAATTCTGCAGACGTGCCCTGGCTAGATACAGGAATCGAGTCTGGAAATGTGGTCAACAGATATGCCCTGGCTGGATACAGGAATCGAATCTGGAGATGCTGTAGTTGATAGATGTGCCCTGGCTGGATACAGGAATCGAATCTTTGAACTCTGCAGACGTGCCCTGGCTAGATACAGGAATCGAGTCTGGAAATGTGGTCAACAGATATGCCCTGGCTGGATACAGGAATCGAATCTGGAGATGCTGTAGTTGATAGATGTGCCCTGGCTGGATACAGGAATCGAATCTTTGAACTCTGCAGACGTGCCCTGGCTAGATACAGGAATCGAGTCTGGAAACTGATCACTCTCAGATGTGCCCTGGCTAGATACAGGTATCGAATCTGGAATTGTGACAGTTGAAGGTAGTCGCTTTTGAGATTGTCTTTTTCCTGAAAAGGCAAAGACGTAAGTTGTATGCAATGTCATGATGTATGACATGCATGATGTCATGATGTTCAACATGAGATGTCGTATGCGTTCCATCATGTATGTAAGCAAGATGTATGAAAATGTAAAATGTTTATGAATGTAATTTCGTCTTGGGGAAAATAAATCCTTGACGAACGGCCGGAGAATTGCTCTGTGGAAGAGATATTTGGCCGAAATTTGATGAGAGGCCTGCTGAGGACTTTAATGATGGATTCCGCTGAGGATAATGATGATAAACTCCGCTGGGGAACTCCAAAGATAAACTCTGCTTGGGAATACCAAAGATAGACTTCGCTGGGGATTGAAGGAACTTTGCCGAGAGCGGTCTTCCGTGGCTTTTAGCTGGGGATAACCCAGTTATAAGTCCTTGTGAGGAAATAACTCTAAATAAAACTCGGGCAAGACGTCCGTACTTTGCAGGGGATAAGCTTGCAGAATCTACTGGGGAATGTTGGGCTTTTTCAGGATCGACGGAGGATCAACTTCGCTTGGGGAAAGTATTGTCGCATCCTGTCTTATTCTGCGGGGAATTGAGATGATTTGGCCACGTTCTGCAGTCAAACCTAACTTGGTGCCTTGGCGGACAAAACAACCAGACTGCATTAGACAAACTCCACATTGCCCCTGTCTTTGATGTCACCTGTAATTAATCTCTTGTTTCATATGCGAATATTTATGAATCAGCAATTTAATGTCAAATGCATATATCAAAAATGAACATTGGACGTTCTTCGCAAGACAAAACAGAAAAAAGGGAAAACAATGGTAATTTGTATGGACAAGTGAATTTGTATTGATTTAAACTTTGCCTGTGAATAGGCGTTTTTTGTACAAGAGACTGACATCCTAGTAAGAGGATATCGCCAAATAGTATTGAGTTTACATTTTGAAAAAGGAAACAAAACAGCTATGTGAACAATCCCACTGGGTTCCAACTCTGCTATTGCCTTTATGTCTCCGAGCGTCTCATCGCTTTGCTACCTAGTTGAAGATGAAACTGATTGGTCGATGCCGAAATCTGAGCCAGATAGTTGATACCGAATTCCGGATGCGAAGTGATCCAATGAGACATAGTGTTACGCTTTTATCCCTAACTTTTGCCTGGACCGCCCTTTCGGGTTTTCAGTCCACCGGGATACCCATTTTTGCCCAAGCCGCCCTTTCAGGTTTTCGACTTGCCGGGTGTACAGATTTTTTCATTTCATCCCTTATTTTTGCCCGAACCCTTTTGGTCCGCCGGGAAGCCCTTATTTTTGCCTAGGTATGTCAACCTAGCGGGTCTTTTAATTATGCGTAGTATTTTTTCACTATGTCTGCATTGGCGGGGTGAGGAAGGTCGTCACCATCCATGGTGGTTAGGATCATGGCTCCTCCTGAGAACACACGCTTAACCACAAATGGCCCTTCGTAAGTAGGGGTCCATTTTCCCCGGGGATCACTTTGTGGAAGGATGATGCGTTTGATTACCAGGTCCCCAACTTGATACTCTTGCGGTCTGACTTTCTTGTTGAATGCCCTGATCATCCGTTTCTGATACGTTTGACCATGGCAGATAGCAGTGAGCCTCTTTTCGTCAATCAGATTTAATTGATCAAGTCGAGTCTGGATCCAATCATCTTCATTCAAGTCTGCATCCTTCATTATCCGGAGGGAGGGTATCTGGATCTCGATTGGCAAGACTGCCTCCATGCCATAGACTAAGGAGAAGGGAGTTGCCCCGGTTGACGTCCTTGCTGAGGTACGGTACCCATGAAGAGCGAATGGTAACATCTCGTGCCAATCCTTATAGGTCACTGTCATCTTCTGCACAATTTTCTTGATATTTTTATTGGCTGCCTCTACAGCCCCATTCATCTTCGGCCGGTAGGGGGAAGAATTGTGGTGCTGTATCTTGAATTGTTCACAGAGTTCGGTGATCATTTTGTTATTGAGATTGGTACCATTGTCCGTAATGATTCTTTCTGGGACGCCGTACCGACAGATCAGATTATGCCGGATGAAACGTGCCACGACGCTTTTGGTTACTGTGGCATAGGAAGCTGCCTCAACCCATTTTGTGAAGTAATCGATCGCCACCAAGATGAAGCGATGCCCATTGGATGCCGTTGGTCGGATCTCACCGATCATATCGATGCCCCACATTGCGAAAGGCCAAGGTGCCGTTAGGACATTCAAAGGAACTGGAGGGATATGCACCTTGTCAGCATAGATCTGGCACTTATGACAAGTTCGGGAGTGTTGGTAACAATCGGCTTCCATTGTGGACCAGAAATATCCTGCCCGAAGGATTTTCTTAGCCATGGTGTGTCCACTGGAATGGGTTCCAAATGTACCTTCATGCAGTTCCATCATGATTTTCTCCGCTTCAGCCTTATCCACACAACGTAGCAGGGTTGAATCATGATTCCGTTTGTAGAGAATGCCGTTGCTGAGGAAGAATTTTGCAGCAAATCTCCTCATGAACTTCTTATCATTGACGGATGCGCCTTCAGGGTATTCCTGAGCTTCCAAGTACCTCTTCACCTCGTGATACCAGGGTTTCTCAGTCACCTTCTCAGCCTCGAGCTCACAGCAGTACGCCGGTTCATCCAACTTCCAGATTATGATTTGGGGAGCCTCATTGTCCCATTTAACTTTGAACATTGAAGACATCGTGGCTAGTGCGTCCGCTAGCTGATTCTCCTCTCTGGGGAAATGCTCAAAAGTTATTTCTTCAAAGTGAGGGAGCAAGGTCGACACATACTCCTTGTAAGGAATAAGATTCGGGTGTTTCGTATCCCACTCGCCCTTGATCTGATTGATCACGAGAGCGGAATCTCCGAAGACACTTAGAAACTTGATCCTCAAATCGATTGCAGCTTGTAGACCCATGATACATGCCTCGTATTCTGCCATATTGTTGGTGCAGCTGAAACATAATCGGGCGGTGAGTGGAGTATGAGTCCCCTTGGGAGATATGATTACAGCGCCGACGCCGTTACCCAAAGCATTGGAGGCTCCATCAAAATGCATAGACCATCGGGATCCTTCCTCAGGTCCTTCATCCGGTCCAGGTACTTCACAGTCAGTTACCACCATGATGTCTTCGTCCGGAAAATCAAAGTTCAATGATTGGTAATCGTCCACAGGTTGGTGTGCCAAATGATCAGCCAGTACACTTCCCTTAATTGCTTTCTGAGTTGTATACTGGATGTCATATTCTGTTAAGATCATTTGCCATCTTGCTATTCTCCCGGACAGAGCGGGCTTTTCAAATATGTACTTAATGGGATCCATCTTTGAAATCAATAAGGTAGTGTGAGTCAGCATATACTGTCTCAGCCGGCGAGCAGCCCATACAAGAGCGCAGCAAGTTTTCTCAAGCAGTGAGTAACGAGACTCACAGTCGGTAAACTTTTTGCTCAAGTAATAAATAGCGTGCTCTTTTCGGCCAGACTCGTCATGCTGCCCCATCACACACCCCATTGAATTATCAAGCACTGTCAAGTAAAGTATCAGAGGTCTTCCTTCCACCGGTGGCATAAGAATAGGTGGCTCTTGGAGATATTCCTTTATTCTTTCAAAGGCGGCCTGACATTCATCATTCCAGCGTACCACTTGATCTTTCTTCAGTAATTTGAAGATTGGCTCACAAGTAGCAGTCAGATGCGAGATGAATCGGGCAATGTAATTCAGTCGTCCTAGGAAACCTCTGACTTCTTTCTCTGTTTTTGGAGTCGGCATCTCTTGTATGGCTTTTACCTTGGCAGGGTCCACCTGAATACCTTTATCACTTACAATGAAACCTAGCAATTTTCCGGTCCTCACCCCGAAGGTGCATTTGTTGGGATTCAATCTCAGCTTGTACAACTTGAGTCGGTCAAACAACTTCCTCAGATGATCAAGGTGCTCCTCCTCAGTTTGAGACCTTGCAATCATGTCATCTACGTATACCTCAATTTCATGATGGATCATATCATGAAATAAAGCAACCATGGCACGTTGATAGGTTGCCCCAGCATTTTTCAATCCGAATGGCATGACCTTATAACAGAAGGTACCCCACTGAGTCACGAAGGTAGTCTTCTCCATATCCTCTGGAGCCATCTTGATCTGATTATACCCTGAAAAACCATCCATGAAGGAGAACACCTTGTGTTGAGCTGTATTGTCAACAAGGACATCAATGTGAGGTAGGGGGAAGTCATCCTTGGGGCTGGCCCTGTTCAAATCCCTGTAGTCGACACACATTCTGACTTTACCGTCCTTCTTCGGCACTGGCACAACATTGGCAACCCACTGAGGGTAAGAAGTCACTGCAAGGAACCCGGCATCAAACTGCTTCATAACCTCGGCCTTGATCTTTTCAGACATCTCTGGACGCATCCGTCGAACTTTTTGCTTTACTGGAGGGCTGTCTTCCTTGGTTGGCAGATGGTGAACTACAATGTCGGCATCCAAACCAGGCATATCTTCATAGGACCAAGCAAAAATCTCCATGTAGTCTCGTAGCATCTGGATCAATCGTTGCTTCACGTTGAGCTCTAGATTGGCACCAATCTTGACCTCTTTTCTATCCGTCTCAGTACCCAGGTTAATTGTCTCCACAGGCTCTTCATGTGGTTGAATAGCCCTCTCTTCCTGAAGTAGCAGTCTCGCAAGTTCACCAGGCACTTCGCAATCATCTTCACCTTCGTCTTCGGCCAAGTTGATCGGATTTTCGAAGTCATAACCGGCGGTAGCAGAGCTGTTACCAGTGAGATCCAGAGTGGATTGAAACCTGTATAAGTGAGTGTGTGTAAATATAGCTGTTTTGCAATATGTATAACACAAAAAGAAAAAGAGCACAAGATTTGAAATGCAACAAACGTCCAATGTTTTGATTGATGATATATGAAAATGTCATACAAAAAAGCCCTCACAAATGGAGCTACGATGCCCCGGGCAGGACACCGAGCCAACAAAGTTTTAACATATTTGTTTGTTACAAATTTGGAAATCAAAAGAAATCAATTACTGCGTGACAAATGTGATAGGGGTAAAATCCTTTGCTGTCCAGTTGCTCGGTCCGTCGCTGGCAGTCGGGTAGATCCAACTATCAAACTCTGCTTCCTCTACATCCTCCTCGATAGCATTCACCCTTGAGCTGGAAATAAACACCGGAGCCTTTCCGATCTTCTCTTTGCGCACCGCCTTCTGAGCCTCTGCAGTAAAGCCTAGCCCAAACTTGTCGTTCTTCTGAGTGAAGTCAGGAAGCTGACCCCAGTGTGCACAATTGCCTTTCTGTACCACAGCCCGGGCATCCCTTAGGGAAACCATCTTCAAGGAATCATTCTCTTCGGCCATTGTCTCCGCAGCTGCTGAAATTGGATGTACCTCCTCGAAATGTTGGAAGGGGGTTTCAATGAACTCCCCGTCCATCTCGATGTACCTGAAGGAATTCAAATGGCTCACCATATACTCCTCTTCTCCTTGCACAGTGACGATTTTCCCCCTGACGGGATATTTCAACTTCTGGTGCAAGGTGGAGGTCACGGCCCCAGCTTTATGGATCCAAGGTCGACCCAACAGACAAGAATACGACGGACGTATATCCATCACGTAAAAGGTAGAGTCAAACACTTGAGAGCCCACACGGATAGGGATGTTAACCTCTCCATGAACCATCCTCTTTGAACCATCGAAAGCCCTGACGATGATATTGCTGGGTTTCAACTCCAGGCCCTCATAATCCAGACGATCTAAAGCCTTTTTCGGAAGAACATTCAAGGAAGAACCAGTGTCCACCAATACATGTGCCAGAGTAGTGCCCCTGCACTCAATAGAGACATGCAGGGCATCATTGTGGTCTCTCCCTTTTGCGGTCAGGTCAGCATCTGAAAAACCCAAGCCGTTGTCCGCCGTCAGATTCGCTATGCAGTCAGTGAACTGGACTGCAGACGTCTCTTGCGGCACATGGGCCGTCTTGAGAAATGAGATCAAGGCCTTTGCATGGGCCTCGGAGCATAGCAATAGGGAGAGCAGGGAGATCTTGGAGGGTGTATGCCCCAATTGCTCGACAACATTAAAATCACTTTTCTTTATTATTTTCAGAATCTCCTCCATTTCTTGTCGGGAGGCCTCAGCATTTACGGGTATTGGTGCCTCCATCCGGGCAGGCTCTTCTTCAATCCCTTTGCCCCGAGCAGGTGATGACTCGGCAGCAGGGGACACAATTTGATCAGCAACATGACTTGGTAAACTTGCAGGTTTTATGAGGAGGGGTTTTCGAATAGCGGGCGGCGCAATGTCAGGCGAGAAGAGCCTGCCACTGCGGGTGACTTTAGCTGGACCAGTGATATCGCAGATACTGGCACTAGCGTCAAATTCTTGCTTGATTCCATTTACATACACGTCCGCCCCATAATGCCAGGGGACAGCTTTATCAGACACGTAAGAGAGGGGCCCTGGAACAGTAATGATCACAGGCGCAACTGTCATGATTTGAATAGGCTTCTTTGGGGGAGCCTTGATTGGATTTTTGAAGATGGTAATCACGGAAACTTCTTTCATCGGTACCAATTGAACAGCAGTCTTTTTGAATAGAATCTCCTTGCTATCCATTAGGCCTTGGATGCCTAACCTTAGCAAGGGACAATCAGATAGGGAAATAGCACAGAATGGGCAACCTTCACCGCAACCCGGAAATAAACCGGCCCGCAGTAGGTTCTTCTTAACAGTCTTCAGAGGGGTAACAACTTCATCTACCGAAACAGCATACACTTCCTCCTCAATGGCACTTACCCTATGCTGGGGCATAGGAGCCGTTACAACATTCGGTCTTTCCGGCGCTTCAAACTGAATTTCTTTTGCGTCGATCAGATCTTGCACTTTGTTTCTCAAGGCCCAGCAATCATCAGTAGTGTGCCCGGGACTATCAGAATGATAAGCACACCGGGCATTTGGGTTGTATTTAGGAGACGCAGTGTTAACGACCTTAGGAGCTTCTTTGAGGGTCACCAGGTTGGTGGATAATAGTTGGGGTAAAATTTGAGATAATGTCATATTCAGTCGGGTATACTGCCTCTTGGGCCTTTCACTTCTTTGTTGATTGTATTGCTGAGGAGCAGCAACAGGTTTGGAGATGACCAAAGCATTGACGGCTTGGCGACTTTCGGGCTTGACTTGTCTTCTAGGGCCATAGACGGCGCTTGCTTCTTTCTTAAACGGCCTCTTCTCAGCACTTGTAGAGGCAGCCTTCTGTATCTTGCCTGACCTGATGCCGGCTTCAATTCTTTCTCCTGTTAATATCAAATCTGTAAATCCAGCGGAGGAGTTACCAACCAAATGATTGAAAAACGGACCAGACAACGTCCCAAGGAACATATCAACCAGCTCTCGATCAGTTAATGGAGGCTGCACCCTGCCAGCCAAATCTCTCCATTTTTGAGCGTACTCTTTGAACCCTTCACCCGTCCCTAGAGACATACCCTGAAGTTGGGTACGCGTAGGAGCGAGATCAGAATTGTATTGGTATTGTCTGTAGAATGCGGTTGCCAAATCTTCCCAGTGTCGGATGCTAGCTCCATCCAATTGGTAAAACCATTCAAGTTGTGACCCCGAGAGGCTATCTTGGAAGAAGTGAATCCAGAGGTTCTTATCTGCCGTGTAAGGTTGGATTTTCCTTACATACGACCTCAGATGCAGCTTTGGGCAGGAGACCCCATCATACTTGGCGAAGGCAGGCGCCTTAAACTTGTGTGGAATGACTACCCCAGAAGATAACCCCAAATCTCCGAAATCCAGTCCTGGCACATTCTGAATTTCCATGGCGCTCAAGCGGTCCTCCAATTGCTTGTATCTGTCAGCGGCAGGTGGGTATTGTTCATCGTTATAGTCCGTCTCGTTGTCGGAGACTGCGGGACTAGGAGCTCCTCCCCCTTGGGGACTGTTTTTCTCAGCAGAAGAAGTGGTTGGATCAGCTTCATTGTGGAGTGTGTTCCCAAATCTGCGTCCGGTGTTGAACATCGCCGTCCTCCTTTTCTTCTTCTTCTTCAGGAGTAGAGTCTTCAACTCTTGTTGGCCTTGGGCTAGGCTTAGGACCATCTCTTGAAACTGTGCACTTTGGGCCTGAAGGGCCTTGATTGCTTGCTCACTGGATGATTCTGGATTCATGATGACTGTGCAAACAAACAGCGAAGAAGATTAAGCAACCTGTGAAATAGGGTACCTGCTATGCATATGGTGCAATGGAATGCGTATGTTTTATGTTTTCAAAGACAAACAAGATTCAACTTTGTAGACAAAAAAGGGAAACACACTTCATTAGATTAAAATTTTTCAATTGTTCAACAATTTGCCCTTAGGCATTACAGGAACGAAAAATACGGAAAAGGAAATAAAACTACAAAAGGAAATAATCAAAGCTCATCAATGCTCCCATGGCCTCCTCCTCTCAGTGCTGATGTAGTTGTTCAGGACACGTTCTTCCTCCAATTGCTTAGTCAGCCTCTGGATCTTCCTTTCCTGCTCGTTGAACTTCTCCCGATAGAAATCCCGTTCTTCCTTTAGCTGTGCCCAAGATCTCTTCATGGTGTCAAAATCAGTAGGTATTTGAGGAGGGAGGACAGTTGGAGGCATCCCATCTTCAACAGGAGACTCAAGAATGAGAGGTCTAACAGCTTCGTAGGGCATACCTAACTCCTGAGCACGGATGCGGACCCATTTGCAATAGGGCTTCAATGGCAGAGAAGTCTTTGGTCCTAACTCATGTGGGTCAGCTTTGTGAATTCTGTCCCAAGCTCTAATGAATCCCAGGCGTAGTTTGTCACTGTCTGCCTGAAACTCAAAATGGAAGTGAGGAACCAGCATTTCATGAGGCCCATCTCCTCTGGCTCTTCCAAACTGACGGAGAGCTAAACACGGATTGTAAGAGATTCCTCCTTGGATACCAATCAACGGGACATTAGGGTATTCTCCGCAACGGTCGATAACAGCTACCTCATCCAAACCTCTGAGGGTCCAAGTGATATCCTTATCTGTGAGAGACATTAACCTCCGAGCCCAACCTTTTCCTTCTTCATTCTTCAGCACGAACTTAGGAAGGTGCGAAATAAACCACCTTACTAGCAAAGGAGCACAACACCACGGAGTCCCCCGTTTTCGAGCAGTACGAGCATAGAGTTGTTGTAGAATGTCACCCAAGAGAGTGGGTACCGGATTCCGAGACATGAAGATTCTTATGACATGGATACTGATAAAGGTGTCAGGGTTGGGGAACAATACCAGACCATAGATCAAAAGAGCCAGAATATCCTCATATGCCTTGAAGTCCAAGTCATTCCAGAAATCATTAGCCTTGCCAACCAGAAATTTGACCAAAAAGCCCTTGATCCCATTTCTAGTTTCCCAATTGGACAACACCTCTTCTTTGGTCAAGGGGAGAATTGCAGCAATCTCTTCAGGCCTAGGAGTCTTTTCCAAACCAGTGAAAGGAGTTTGTTCCAAGACAGGAATCCCAAGCAAATAAGAAAATTCTTCCAGGGTAGGAACCAGCTGGAAGTCTTGAAAGGTGAAACAGTGATGCAGAGGGTCATAAAACTGGGTCAGAACACTTATCAATTGTTGGTCCCATTTTGCAGTGATCAAGCCAAGGAGAGAACCATGTCTGTTGATGAAGGAGGTAGTGTTTGGAATCCTTTCAACCAGATCCTTGAGTAAAACTGGTGGTTGAACAAAGTTGAGCCGGACAGTATTTCTACGCACGGGCATCATAATGTCCTGCAAAACAGAGCAAAGGTGAAACCTTTTTGTCTTTGAAATGGGTTAGCCTTTTACACAGGATGCATGCAATGGTATGATGGAATGATGCTATGATGAAACACACCACAAATATTCACATAGACAGATAAGGCACACAAGTCACACAAGATACCCTTAGGTTTCAGGCCAGCAAGAGTTTCAGGTATTACCCTCTTTTGGTTTTGTTGGTTAAAACCTGTCCTATCAAAAGTAACCGGGTTCTAGAGGATCTCAAATCATTGGCTACCCTCAATCGGTCATAACTCCAGCATCGCAATCTTTTCTCGCGGCCAGAACCATCTCGAGAGTTTAGCCTCAATGAGTGTAGCATACTGCTACTGTCCTAATAGCCAAGTTGGTCAATTTAGGGTTCTAAGGTTGGTTGGTGTTTAATGACCCCTTAGCAGACCTATATTCTCCCCGTTACAACACAAGGGATATAGGTACAGACTAAGATGCCACACCAACGTAGCCACTGCTTCACCCATGTCGGTCTACGCCGGACAGGTCCCTCACAGATTATGCTACCTAAAAAGGGTATTTCCCAGATCCGGGTTAGGATCTATAAAACTCCGATACAAAGCCCACAAGATGTAAAAGCAAACAAAGCAAGCAATTGAAAACAAAGATGATCTAAACCCTAAGGTTACTCCACTTTAAAAGTAATTTCCCCAGCAGAGTCGCCAGTTCTGTGATACGGTGGGAGAACTGACTTGAGGTTTTGCGTTTGTATTCGCAAATGTTGCGGTTAGCAAGAGTCGCCACCGACTTTTTATTTTATCCTAAGGAAAGGTTAAAAAGCACAGCAAAAACCTTTTGAGATGTTTTTCTTGGGTTCGGGGAGTAGATTATAGAAAGGGAAGGTATTAGCACCCTTTATATCCATGGTTATCCATGGGCTCTTAGTTACTTGCTTAGATCACTTGCCTTTTGTTTTCAATTGTTTTAAATGGTGCTTGAGTGTGTGGGTTTTGAAAATGTTTTTGAAAAGAGGCCAATGTAGTGGCAACCTTTGTAATGATCCATGTGGGGATGTATACAAAGATGTATGTCTTTTGAAAAGGTTTTCATTTTGTTTTGAAAGTTTTGTTTTGAAAGTGTTGTGAGGTGTGATTTTGAAATTTGGCAAGTGTTTTGTTTTGCAAGTTGATTCAAGTAACTAAGAGGTTATCTACTCCTAAATTTCTCAAAAGATTATTGCTATACTTTAACCCTTTTAACAAGTTTGCTCCATCATTGTATTTGGTGGGCAACCTTGTGTTAGGATGTGAGAGGGACAGGCGCGGGTCATCGTTTAGACCATAATTGTAACGACGTTAAATGTCTTTGGGCAATTTCTCTAAGGGACTTGATCATTTGTTTTTGTTTGTTTTGAAAAGTTTTGTCGAGGGACTATGATCATTCAAATTGTTTGTTTTGCCCAAAGAAGTTCAACATACAATATGGCCCATTTATTTGAAGGCAACAAGTGGAATACCCTAGGGGGTGCAAGTGTGATTTGTGTGTCCATTTTCATGTTTGTTTATCTTGTATTAGGTCGAACTATTTTTTATCGTTTTTCGCATACAAACCCTAATTCTAGCATGTTATCATTAGAAAGCAATAAAGTGCGAAATTAAAATTACTAAGCTATTACAAAACCAAATATGGGAAGGGGGGTACAAATGTTCAAATGGGGAATATTGACAAGAATTTAAATCTAAATTATTACATCAATTGAATATTTGCAATTTAAATAATACATAATTAAATGTAAATTAAATAAATATGTGAAATGCAAAAAGAAAGTTTTTTATGTGTATGAGAAAATATTATTTATGTAAAAGGGAAAAGAAAATAAAAATGTATTATTTTTTGAATATTTTGAATTTAGGGCAAAAACCCTAATTTTAAAGAAAAAGGGTATTATTTTCTAATTTAATTCAACTATTTATTTATTATTTAATAAAAATAAAATAAAATGAAGTGTATTGTGAAAAAAAGGTATTTTTATGGCAAATATTAATAAAAGTGAAAAATCAAGTATTTTTATATTTTGTCTTAAATATATTAATAATCATATATATATATATATATTTATATTAAACCCTAAATATGCATTATACAAAAAATAAATATTTATTTAATATTTTAATAAAATAAATAAAAGAGTATTTTTGTGTGAAATATTTTCAGAAAGTAAATAAAAATAAAAATTGTGTCTACATTATTTTTAATTTATTCTAATAACAATACATATATATATTATATACAAACAAAGAAAATAAACAAATAAATATGCAATAAATGCAAAAAATGATGAAAAAAATATTTTTAATTTTTAAAAGTCATGAGAAAAAATAAACAAAGTCAGCCAAAAAAGAAAAAGTCAAAAATGTTAAAAAATGAGCAAATGGGCTCAGGGGGGTGTAAACATGAAAATGGAGTGTGAAAAGAAAACAAATCCAGGCCCAGCCCAGACCACTCCTTCTTCAACCTCTGTACAGCCTTCTTCAAGCTAAAACACGCGTTTTTTATCTCTGGATTCCTGGACTTTCAAGCAAAACTCATAACATGAAAAGTGTAGAGCATTAAGAGACGGTTTCAACCATATAAAGAACATGACCTATCTCTCTAAGATGAGGGAGAATTTCTCTCCCCCTCTTTTCTGACCTAGTTTTTCTACCATTTTCAGAGCTCAAATTCTCTCTACTCAGATAAAAGAAATGAAAAGTAAAGCTATGTACATGTTCAGGGCTATGAGTAGGACCTTGTTTCTTCACCAACTTAAGACTAAAGATGCCTAATAAGAGAGATACGAATTCAAACTTTTACCTGTGCAGTTGAACTTCTATGTGGAGAATGAGAGACTTTCAGTGCAATGTAATGATTGGAAAAGCTTCCTTGAGGTCCAGGGATGCTTTTTCAATGCTTACTTTGTCTTGAACCTTCTTGTATCAAGCTGTAGAACTTCACCTGCAAGTCAAAGATATGAAAATGGTGGAAGTGGTTAGAGCAACTACAGATCGTGCCTTAGCTTCTGGATAGTTTGCATATGTTATGAGGAAGGTATAGGAACAGGTTTTGATCAAAATGCTCGAAGGGATTGAGAGATAGCACTCAATCTGCAGGGCCTGCTCTGTTTGAGCAGTTTTGTGGTGTTTCTGAGATGGAGAGTGTTTGAAAGGCAAAAGGCTCGTGCAAAAGCTTGGTTGGGTGATCTTGAATGTGTTTGATATCTTTTGTGTTGTGTTTGTAAGCTGAGATTCAAGTTGGCACAAGTTATGGACTTTTCTTCTTTTCTAAGCAACAAAAGCAAATTGGTGTTCTAGGTCAGTATAGGACCCCCTAATGTGCTGCATCAACATCTCTTGATCAGTGTGTTATGCACATAATCTTGTGCTAAGCAGATCTTCTATGTACTTGTTTGATTTACCAATTGACATAAAGCAAACTTTTGTAAAAATGGAAAGTTCACTTTATCCAAAAATGGATCAATCTTGTGTATAATGCTTGAATTCATGGAACAACACTTAGACACAATGAACAAGAATTAAATTAAGGAGTTTAATGTGGTTTAAGGACCTGCAAAGTAGCACAAACTATGCTGAGTTCAAATTTGCCAAGTTTATGAACATGTCTTGATGAAGAACAAAAGTGAATTTTTGCCAACTTGTGAAATTCGAATCTCTCAATTTATGAGGTTGTTTGATGAGTTCTTGGACATTTTGGAAAGCTTGGAATGTGTACTACAATCCATATTTGAAATGCAAATCAAAATTCCAAGTGGAAGGGTATGAAAAGTGGCCTTGAAGTAGGGTAGAAAACCTTGTCAAAATAGGTCAAATTTCACTAAGTTAAAAGATGGTTTAGTGCCCTTATTCAAAAAATCATAACTTGAGATACAAGCTTCAAATGAGAAAACTTTGTGAATCAAAGTTGTAGACTATGCAACAAGCTACAACTTTCATGTTTTGACTTTTGTTTGAATCCCAATGGATCATGGTGAAAAGATGGGGCAAAGTTGGGAAAAAATTAGGGTTTTTCATAACTTAGAAAAATTCTAAGTTATGAAAAATTCCATTTTCAAACCCTAATTTGCATTTTGTGATTTCTTGGTGAACAAGTTTCATGATTTGGCATGTTTTGATGAAAAATGAATCTTGACTCTTGATTTTGACCAAAAAGTCAAAGTTTGACTTTTCAGTATACAGTCAAAATTGATCAATTGACTGGGAAATTCAACTGTCAATCTTGTGTACTTGGGATCTTTTGAGTTTGATGAACATGTCAAGATAATTCCATTGAGTCCTTGAGGCCATATGTGAGCTTGGTTTGCCATTGGCTAAGTCAAACAGTCAAAAATTGCCTTTGTGCAGTCAAAACCCTAAAAATGACCATTTTGCCCTTTTGATGATCTGATCAAATTTCTTGTGGAATTGTGATCCAAACTTGATCAAATGGTCCATGTGAGTTCATAATGTTGATGTGGATCAAATTTCATGAGGTTTGACTGTCAATTGGCCACAGTTGACTTTTTCCCCAATACAGCTGATTTCTAGGTCAACTGTCCAATTGACTGGGCAAAACTTGGAATCAAGACCTGAAACTTGGTATAGGTAAACTTGGGAGTCCAACATGAAGCATGAAAGTCATCTTAGGCATTTTAGGTCAAAACATCCTTGGGCAAACACAAACCCTAATTTGAGTCCACAGTGCAAGGAGAAGTCTTGAGCAGAGGAAACCCTAATTGGATCTTGATCTTCAAAGGTCTTGTGATGAGAAAATGTTGAGGAAATGGGAGGGCAAATTTTGGGGTACAACAGCGTGCATTTAATTTGTTCGATTATTATGTAATTGCTCCGGACATGTAATAGTAATTAGGACTTTTACTGTTTTTATTTACTTTCCGTATTCATTTACTAAAAAACGGGTCTTTGTAATTTTTGACGATGTATAGACCCGCGCCTTGTAATAGCGTAGGATTTACGTTTTCCGCAATTTACTTTCCGCACCTCCTTAACTGTTAACTTGTATGAAAGAATGCATGCTAATTAAAAACAAGCGTAGAGCACCACAAATGCATGATCAAAGACAAATATTAACATGAAAACAACACACAAATTCACACACCACTCTTAGGGTACGCCTCACTGTTGCCTTGCCTTCGAAACGTGGTCGTCGAGTATAGGACGTTTTAGTAAGTCCTTATGTCCATGACATGATCCAGTTGCCTCGAAACGGTTGCCTCAGAATAAAAAAGGATCAATGGCATAATGGTAGATTCTAAGGTGTCTTACTGTTGCTCTGGTGACCACACTGTCCCTACAAACGAATTGACCCGAACACCTCCAACGGTGGTGCTACCTACCTCTCAATGGTGGGATGGCACTACCTTAAGGACATTTTCACAACCTAATTCCTTAGGGTAGGTAGATGACTCATGGATACTTGCTCTTTTCAAAAAAACAAAACAAAATCTTTTCACACCGACACTTTTCAAAAAGCTTTCAAAACAATTTTTCAAACACTCTTGAGGACAGATACAAGAGTTATTCAGAAATCTTTCAATGAAACTTTTTCAAACCCACTCACACTTTGAAAAGCAAACAAATTTTGAAAACACAACGAGCAAGTATCTAAGAGCCCATGGATAACCATGGATAGAAAGGGTGCTAACACCTTCCCTTTCTATAAATCTACCTCCCGAACCGAGAAACATTCTCAAAGAAGGAATTTTGTTGTGCTTTTGTCCTTTCCATGTTGGAGAACATAAAAGATGGTGGTGACTCTTGCTTACCGCGACATTTCGCGAAACCAGCTTAAAAAACAGTCAGTTCCAGATCCACCAATCACAGAACTGGCGACTCTGCTGGGGATACTTATAAAGTGAGGTGTACCTTAGGACTAAGATCACTTGTGTTTTCAATTGTTGTGCTTGTTTGCTTTATTATTGTGGGCTGCATCGGAGTAACATAGATCCTAACCCGGATCTGGGGATACCCTTTTAGGTAGCATAAGCTGTGAGGGACCTGTCCGGCGTAGACCGACACGGGTGAAGCAGTGGCTACGTTGGTGTGGCACCTTGGTCTGTACCGATATCCCTTGTGTTGCAACGATGAGAATATGGGTCTTCTGAGGAGTCATTAAGCACCAACCGACCTTAGAACCCTAATGTGACCCAACTTGGCCATAGAACAGTAGCAGTATGCTACACCCATTGAGGCTAAACTCTCGCGATGGTTCTGGCCGCAAGAAAAGATTGCGATGCTGGAGTTATGACCGATTGAGGGTAGTCAGTGATATTGGGATCATCTAGAACCCGGTTACTTTTGATTAGGACAAGGCTTAACCAACAAACTGAAAAAGGGTAGTACCTGAACTCCATGCTGGACTAAACTCTAAGGGTTGTGGTGTGACTTGTGTGCCTTATCATGTTTGCCTTTGTGAATACTTGTGGTGTGCTTTATCATAACATCATGCCATTATAACATTGCATGCATCCTGCATAAGGACTGACCTATTTCAAAGACAAGAGGGTTTCATCTTTGCTCTGTTTTATAGGACACCATGATGCCTATGCGAAGGAACACTATCCGGTTCAACTTTGTTCACCCACCTGAGTTGCTTGAAGAATTGGTTAGCAGAATTCCAAACACCACTTCCTTCATCCAGAGGCATGGTTCTCTTCTCGGCTTAGTCACTGCAAAATGGGACCAATAACTGATGAGTGTCCTGACACAGTTTTATGATCCCTTGTACAACTGCTTCACCTTTCAAGACTTCCAGCTGGTCCCTACCCTGGAAGAGTTCTCTGATCTGCTTGGTATCCCTATCTTGGACCAGACTCCCTACACTGGTTGGGAGAAGACTCTTAGGCTTGAGGAGATTGCTGCAGCTCTTCCCTTGACCCACAAGGAGGTAATGGACAACCGGGTGACTAGAAGCGGAGTTAAGGGCTTCTTGGCTAAGTTTCTGATTGGTAAAGCTAACAGTTTCTGGAATGACTTAGACTTCAGGGCGTACGAGGACATTCTGGCTCTCTTAATCTATTGGCTAGTATTGTTTCCAAATCCTGATAACTTTGTCAATATCACTGCCATAAGGATCTTCATGTCTCGGAACCCTGTGCCCACTCTCTTGGGTGACATCCTGCAACAACTCTATGCTCGTACTACCCGAAGACGAGGAACTCTGTGGTGTTGTACTCCTTTGTTGGTGAGGTGGTTTATTTCGCACCTCCCCAAGTTCGTGCTAAAGAACCAAGAAGGAAGAGGCTGGGCTCATAGGTTAATGTCTCTCACTGATAATGACATCATTTGGACTCTCAGAGGTTTAGATGAGGTGGCTGTTATTGATCGTTGCGGAGAATACCCTAATGTTACTTTGATTGGTACCCAAGGAGGAATCTCTTATAATCTATGTCTAGCTCTCCGACAGTTTGGAAGAGCCAGAAGAACAGGACCTCATGAGATGCTGGTGCCTCACATCAGTTTTGAGTTTCAGAAAGATAGTGACGAGCTACACCGTAGATTCATCAAAGCTTGGGACAAGATTCACAAAGCTGACCCACAAGAGCTGGGACCGAAGACTTCTCTACCTATGGAAGCCTACTACAAATGGGTCCGCATCCGTGCTCAGAAGTTAGGTATGCCATATGAAGCTGTCAGGCCTATCATTCTTGAAGGTCCTGATGGAGAAGGGGTTCCTCCAACCATACTCCCTCCTCAGATACCCACTGATGTTGATACCCTAAAGAGGTCTTGGGCGCAACTACAGGAAGAGCGGGATTATTATCGGGAAAAGTTCAACGAACAGGAACAGAAGATCCAGAAACTGACCAAGCAATTGGAGAACGAGCGAACCCTGAATGACTATATCCGTACTGAGAAGAGGAGGCCATGGGAGCACTGATGGGCTTTGGATGTTTCTTTTACAGCTTTATTTCCTTTTCAGTATTTTCATTCTTGTAACGCCTAAGGGCAGATTGTTGAACAATTTAAAGTTTAAATCTAATAAAGTGTGTTCCTTTTGTCTACAAAGTTGATTCCCGATTGTCTTTGAAAACATAATTCATACGCATTTCATTCATCATATGCATTACAGGTGCCCCTTTTCCTACAGGTTGCTTAATCTTCTTCGCTGTTTATTTCAGCACTCAAGCATCATGAATCCTGAACTCACTACCGAGCAAGCTATCAAGGCCCTCCAGGCCCAGAATGCCCAATTTCAGGAGATGGTCATGAACTTGGCCCAGGGACAACAAGAGCTGAAGGCTTTGCTCCTGAAGAAGAATAAGAAGAAGAAGAGGACTGTGCTGTTCAACACTGGGTGCAGACTCGGGAACACATTGCAGAATGAAGCTGAGAGGACTACTCCATCTGTGGGGGAAGGTAGTCACCAAGGGAGAGAGGTCCCTAGTCCTGTGGTCTCTGACACTGAGACAAACTTCAACGATGAACAGTACCCTCTTGCTGAGGACCAGTACAAACAACTAGAGGACAGGTTAAATGCTATGGAGATTCAACGTGTGCCTGGTTGGATTTCAGAGACTTGGGGTTATCTTCTGGGGTGGTGATCCCGCACAAGTTCAAGGCGCCTGCCTTTGTGAAGTATGACGGGGCTTCCTGTCCCAAGATGCACCTCCGTTCTTATGTAAGGAAGATCCAGCCTTACACAGCAGACAAGAACTTATGGATCCACTTCTTCCAGGAGAGTCTTTCAGGGACTCACCTCGAATGGTTCTATCAGCTGGATGGAACCAACATTCGTAACTGGGAGGATTTGGCCACTGCTTTCTACAAGCAGTATCAATATAATTCTGACCTCGCTCCTACGCGTACCCAACTCCAGGGTATGTCGCTAGGATCGGGAGAAGGTTTTAAGGAGTACACACAGAAATGGAGAGACCTGGCTGGCAGGGTGCAGCCACCATTGACGGACCGGGAGCTGGTGGATATGTTCTTGGGGACCCTATCTGGTCCATTCTTCAATCATCTCATTGGTAATTCCTCTGCTGGGTTTACTGACCTGATCCTGACTGGTGAGAGGATCGAGGCTGGTATAAAATCGGGAAAGATACAGAAGGGTACCTCCTCCAATTATGAAAAGAAGCCCTTCAAGAAGGAGGCAAGTGCTGTGTATGGTCCAAGAAGGCAAAACAAACCGGAACGCCGCCAAGCTGTCAACGCGGTGGTTATTTCTAAGCCTGCTGCTGCTCCACAACAGTACAACCAACCCAGAGCTGAGAGGCCCAAACGGCAGTATACCCGGCTCAACATGACTCTCTCTCAGATCCTGCCGCAACTGCTGTCAACTAGCCTGGTAACTGTCAAGGAGGCTCCGAAGATGGTAAACACAGCATCTCCGAAATACAACCCCAACGCCCGTTGCGTGTATCACTCTGATAGCCCGAGACATTCTACTGATGATTGCTGGGCCCTGAGGAATAAGGTTCAGGACCTTATTGATGCCAAGGAGATACAGTTCGAGGCGCCCGAGAGGCCAAATGTTGTGACCGCTCCCATGCCCCAGCATGGAGTGAATGCTGTCGAGGAGGATTTGTATGTAGCTTCTGTGGATGATGTTGCTACTCCGCTGCTGACCGTCAAGAGGAACCTGTTGCTAGCCGGTTTATTTCTGGGATGTAGCAAAGGTTGCCATTTATGTGCTGGTTCCCCTGCTGGTTGTTCTTTGCTGAAATTAGGCGTCCAAAACCTGATGGATAGTAAAGAGATCTTGTTCAAGAAGACTGCCGTTCCTACTTCCCCTGTTGAAGAAGTTTCAATTGTTACCATTTTCAATAACCCTTCCAAGGCTCCTTCAAAGAAGCCTGTCCAAATTTTGCCTGTTCACAAGATTGCTCCCATCACCATTACAGTTCCGGGGCCCATCCCCTACAAGTCTGATAAAGCTATCCCGTGGCACTATGGGGCAGATGTTTATGTTCTGGGAGTGAAGCAAGAGTTCAACACTGGTACCGGTGTCACCAACATCACCGGGCCTGCTAAGGTCACTCGTAGTGGAAGATTGTTCTCTCCGGACATTGCTCCTCCAGCAATTCAAAGACCTCTGGTCATCACACCTGCCAGTGTGCTTGTTTCCCCCCCTAATCAAGTTTCCACCCCTGTTGCCGAGTCATCTGACGCTCGAGGCAAGGGAATTGCTGCTGATATGCCTGCCCGGACGGAGGCACCAAAGACCATTGTTGAGGCTTCCAAGCAAGAAATGGAAGAGATTCTCAAAATTATAAAGAAGAGCGATTTCAACGTCGTTGAACAACTGGGGCACACCCCCTCCAAAATCTCCATGCTATCATTGCTGTTGTGTTCAGAGGCCCATGCCAAGGCCCTGATTGCTTTCTTGAAGACGACCCACGTGCCTCAAGAGACGTCTGCTGATCAATTCACCGACTGTGTGGCCAACTTAACCGCTGATAATGGCCTGGGTTTCTCTGATGCTGATCTGACGGCCAAGGGGAAGAACCATAATGATGCCCTGCATGTCTCCATTGAATGCAGGGGAACTACTCTTGCTCATGTGCTGGTTGACACTGGTTCTTCACTAAACGTGCTACCCAAGAAAGCTCTAGACAGGCTGGACTGTGAGGGTTTAGAACTCAAACCAAGTAACATTGTTGTTCGGGCCTTTGACGGGTCCAAAAGAATGGTACATGGTGAGGTTGACATCCCAATCAGGGTTGGGTCACAGGTCTTTGATTCAAAATTCTATGTGATGGACATCCGTCCATCCTATTCTTGTTTGCTGGGTCGCCCGTGGATCCACAAGGCTGGAGCTGTGACTTCAACTTTACATCAGAAGCTCAAATACCCGGTCAGGGGGAAGATTGTAACAGTGCAAGGGGAAGAGGAATACATGGTCAGCCACCTCAACTCCTTCAGGTACGTAGAAATGGACGGGGAGTTCATTGAGACCCCCTTTCAACATTTTGAAGAGGTGCCACAAACATTGGCAGCAGCATAAACAGTGACTGAAGAGGGTTCTCCTTTGAAGATGGCCTCCTTAAAGGACGCCCAGGCTGTGATTGAAAAAGAAGCTCAGAAGGCTGTGCGCAAGGCAAGGATTGGAAGACCTCCTGTGCTCATCACCAATCCAGGAGTGAATGCTATTGGGGATGAAGACGAAGTGGAAGAATCCGAGTTTGACAGCTAGATCTACCCAACGACTAACGGTGGACCTAGAAACTGGACCGCAAAAGACTTTACACCCATTACTTTTGTCACCCAGTAATGAACTTCTTTGTTTTGGATTTGTAATAAACAATAATTTGAAACTTTATGGCCCGGTGTCTTACCCGGGGCACCGTGGTTTTATTTGTGAGGGCTTTTGTTTGTCACTTTCATATATCATGAATAAAAGCATTGGACGTTTTTCACATTTCAAATCTTGCGCTCCCTTTCTTTCTTTCTTTACATATTTCAAAACAGCTATATTTACACACACTCACTTACACAGGTTTCAATCCACTCTGGATCTCACTGGTAACGACTCTGCTACTGCCAGTTATGACTTCGAAAATCCGATCAACTTAGCCGAAGACGAAGGTGAAGATGATTGCGAAGTGCCTGGTGAGCTTGCAAGACTGTTACTCCAGGAAGAGAGGGCCATTCAACCACATGAAGAGCCAGTGGAAATGGTGAATCTGGGTACTGAGACAGATAGAAAGGAAGTCAAGATTGGTGCCAATCTAGAGCTCAGCGTGAAACAACGGTTGATTCAGATGTTGCATGATTATGTGGAGATCTTTGCCTGGTCTTACGAAGACATGCCTGGGTTGGATACCGACATCGTAGTTCATCATTTGCCTACCAAGGAAGACTGCCCTCCGGTTAAACAAAAGGTCCACCATATGCGTCCAGAGATGTCCGAGAAGATCAAAGCTGAGGTTATGAAGCAATTTGATGTCGGGTTTCTAGCAGTGACTTCTTACCCTCAGTGGGTTGCCAACGTGGTTCCGGTACCGAAGAAAGATGGTAAGGTCCGAATGTGTGTTGATTACAGGGATCTGAATAGGGCAAGCCCCAAGGATGACTTCCCCCTGCCTCACATCGACGTTCTGGTTGACAATACTGCTCAGCACAAGGTGTTCTCCTTCATGGACGGCTTTTCAGGTTATAATCAGATCAAGATGGCTCCTGAAGACATGGAAAAGACTACCTTTGTTACTCAGTGGGGCACCTTCTGCTACAAGGTCATGCCATTCGGGTTGAAAAATGCTGGGGCAACCTACCAACGTGCCATGGTTGCTTTGTTTCATGACATGATCCACCATGAGATTGAAGTGTACATCGATGATATGATTGCAAGGTCCCAAACTGAGGAGGAACACCTTGACCATTTACAGAAGCTGTTTGACCGTCTGAAGTTGTACAAGCTGAGGTTGAATCCAAATAAGTGTACCTTCGGGGTAAGATCTGGAAAGTTGCTAGGCTTCGTTGTAAGCGACAAGGGTATTCAAGTGGACCCTGCCAAGGTTAAATCCATACAAGAGATGCCAGTTCCTAAGACGGAGAAAGAAGTCAGAGGCTTTCTAGGACGTTTGAATTACATTGCTCGATTCATCTCGCACCTAACAGCTACCTGTGAACCAATCCTCAAGCTGCTGAAGAAAGATCAGGTAGTACGTTGGAACGATGAATGTCAGGCCGCTTTTGACAGAATCAAAGAGTATCTCCAAGAACCACCCATCCTTATGCCACCGGTTGAAGGTAGACCTCTAATACTATACCTGACAGTACTTGACAACTCAATGGGGTGTGTGCTGGGGCAGCATGACGAGTCTGGCCGAAAAGAGCACGCCATTTATTACCTTAGCAAAAAGTTTACCGACTGTGAGACCCGATACTCACTGCTCGAGAAAACTTGTTGCGCTTTGGTATGGGCTGCTCGCCGGCTGAGACAGTACATGCTGACTCACACTACTCTGTTGATCTCAAAAATGGATCCAATAAAGTACATATTCGAAAAGCCTGCTCTATCTGGAAGAATAGCAAGATGGCAGATGATCTTGACAGAATACGACATCCAGTATACAACTCATAAAGCTATCAAAGGAAGTGTATTGGCAGACCACTTGGCACACCAGGCAGTAGATGACTACCAATCAATGAACTTTGAGTTTCCTGACGAGAGTATCATGATTGTGACTGATTGTGAAGTACCTGGACCGGATGAAGGACCTGAGGAAGGATCCCGATGGTCTATGTACTTTGACGGAGCCTCCAACGCTTTAGGTAACGGTATCGGCGCTGTGATTATATCCCCTCAAGGCACTCATACTCCACTTACTGCCCGGCTATGTTTCCACTGCACCAACAACATGGCGGAGTATGAGGCATGCATCATGGGTCTTCAAGCTGCAATCGACTTGAGGATCAAGTTTCTGAGTGTCTTCGGAGATTCCGCTCTCGTGATCAATCAGATCAAAGGCGAGTGGGATACGAAACATCCAAATCTTATTCCTTACAGAGAATGTATGTTGACATTGATCCCCCATTTCACAGAGATAACTTTTGAACACTTCCCAAGAGAGGAGAATCAGTTGGCGGACGCGTTAGCTACGATGTCTTCCATGTTCAAAGTCAAGTGGGACAATGAAGCTCCCCGGATCATCATCTGGAAACTGGATGAACCTGCATACTGTTGTGACCTTGAGGCTGAGATAGTAACTGAAAAACCTTGGTATCATGAGGTGAAGAGGTATCTGGAAGCTCAAGAATACCCTGAAGGTGCGTCTGTCAACGACAAGAAGTTTCTGAGAAGGTTCGCAGCGAAGTTCTTCCTTAGCAACGACATTCTGTACAAGCGAAACCATGATTCGACCTTACTGCGCTGTGTGGATAAGACTGAAGAAGAAAAGATCATGGCAGAGCTACATGAAGGTACCTTCGGAACACATTCCAGTGGACACACCATGGCAAAGAAAATCCTTCGGGCAGGGTATTTCTGGTCCACAATGGAAGCTGATTGTTACCAACATTCTCGGACATGTCATAAGTGCCAGATTTATGCAGACAAGGTGCACGTTCCTCCAGTTCCTCTGAATGTCTTGACAGCACCTTGGCCTTTTGCAATGTGGGACATAGATATGATCGGTGAGATTAAACCTACGGCATCCAACGGGCATCGCTTCATCCTAGTGGCGATTGATTACTTTACGAAGTGGGTTGAAGCAGCTTCCTACGCTACAGTAACCAAGAACGTCGTGGCACGGTTCATTCGGCATAATCTGATCCGTCGATACGGCGTCCCGGAAAGGATCATTATGGACAACAGTACCAATCTTAATAACAAGATGATCACTGAGCTCTGCGAGCAATTCAAGATACAGCACCACAACTCTTCTCCTTATCGACCGAAGATGAATGGGGCTGTAGAAGCAGCGAATAAGAATATCAAAAAGATTGTGCAGAAGATGACAGTGACCTATAAATATTGGCACGAGATGTTACCATTCACTCTTCATGGGTACCGTACATCAACAAGAACGTCAACCGGGGCAACTCCCTTTTCCTTGGTCTACGGCATGGAGGCAGTGTTACCAATTGAAGTGCAGATACCCTCTCTCCGGATAATGAAGGATGCAAACCTGAGCGAAGATGATTGGATCCAGACTCGACTTGATCAATTAAACCTTATTGATGAAAAGAGACTCACTGCTATTTGTCATGGTCAAACGTACCAAAAACGGATGATCAGGGCATTTAACAAGAAAGTCAGGCCACAAGAGTATCAAGTTGGGGACCTGGTAATCAAGCGCGTCATCCTTCCTCAGAGTGATCCCAGGGGAAAATGGACCCCTACGTACGAAGGGCCATTTGTGGTTAAACATGTGTTCTCAGGAGGAGCCATGATTCTAACTACCATGGATGGTGACGACCTTCCTCACCCCGCCAATGCAGACATAGTAAAAACATACTACGCATGATAAAAGACCCGCTAGGTTGACATACCTAGGCAAAAATTAGGGCTTCCCGGCGAACCAAAAGGGTTCGGGTAAAATGAGGGATGAAATGAAAAAAAATCTGTACACCCGGCAAGTCGAAAACCTGAAAAGGCGGCTTTGGCAAAAATGGGTATCCCGGTGGACTGAAAACCCGAAAGGGCGGTCCAGGCAAAAGTTAGGGATTAAAGTGTAATACTATGTCTCATTGGATCACCTTGCATCCAGAATCCGGTATCAGACATCAAGTCCAGACGGCATCAATCAGTCAGCTTCATCTTCAACTAAGCAGCCAAGTGATGAGACGCTCGAAGATATAAAGGCGATAGCAGAGTTGGAACCCAGTGGGATTGTTCTTTTCACATAGCTGTTTTGTTTTCTTTGTACAAAAATTGTATAAACTCTGTTGTTCGGCAGTGTTCTCTTACTAGGACATCAGCCTCTTGTACATAAACGCCTATTCACAGGCAAATTCAAAAATCAATACAAATTCACAGTTCAAACCAATTGCCAATTGTTTTTTTCTTTTTCTGTTTTGTTTTGCGAAGAACGTCCAATGTTCAATTTTTGATATATGCATTTGACACTAATTGCTAAACTCATAAATATTTGCATATGAAACAAAGGATTAATTACAGGTAACATCAGAAACAGGGGCAATAATGAGTTGTCTAAAGCGATCTAATTGCTCCGTCCACCAAGGTACCAAGGTAAGTTTGGCTGAAGAATGTAACCAAGATATCTTAAGTCCCCAGAGAATGAGCCAAGATTCAATAATTCTCCTTGAGCAGTTGGTCTCCAATCAGCCCTGAACAAGGCACCGTATCTCCAGCAAGTCAGTGATACTCTTCCCAAGCAGAGTTAGCCTACTCAGTCAGCCTTATGGAAGTTGGATTATCCCCAGCAGATCTCAACATTCCTCAGCGGAGTATACAAACATTCTTAACAAGCATCCCCGGCAGTCTTGATCTAAGATTGTTCCCCGACGGTATACAGGCATCCAGTGGAGCCATTCCCCAGTCCAAGCTGAAAGGTTCCCCCAGGAGAGTCCAATCAATCTCCCTAGTAGTAAGCTTATCCCCAGTAGATTCTGGAAGCTTATCCCTCACAGAGCACGAACGCGTCTCCCGGACTTTTTATTCAAAGGTTGTTTCCCCACCAGGATATAGCTGGGTTATCCTCAGCCAATAACCATGGAAAGATCGTCCCCGACGAAGTCTGCCTATCCCCCAGCGGAGTTCATCAATTCCTTCAACATAACACATCAATGGTATTCACAGCGGAGTCATCATCAACATCTCAGCAAAGTACCTCTCTTTCCCCACAGAGTTCACTCCCCGCAGAGTAATCTATTCGCCAAGTTTAGCCCCCAACGGAGTCATCTTCTCCTACCGGTATCCTTGCAACTATCATCCCCAGCGGAAACAACGAAGCTCTATTCTTCCACATCAGCCCAGGATTCAACTTCCCGGCACACGTCAAGGATTTATTTTCCTAGACAAAAACATACATAAACATCACATCTTCATACATTATAGCATGCACATACGCATCATGAACATACAATCTCATTTATTTCGAGAACATCACGCATGTCATACATCATGACATTGCATACAACTAACATTTTGTCTTTTCAGGACAAAGGTTAATACAAAGATAATTGCTATCGACGGTCGCAACTAAAGATCCGATTCCTGTATCTTGCCAGGGTGTATCTGTTGATGACTATATTCCAGACTCGATTCCTGTATCTTGCCAGGGCACGTCTGAAGAGTTCGAAGATCCGATTCCTGTATCTTGCTAGGGTGTATCTGTTGACGACTACATTACCAGACTCGATTCCTGTATCCTGCCAGGGCACATCTGAAGAGTTCGAAGATCCGATTCTTGTATCTTGCCAGGGTGTATCTGTTGACGACTAATGCCAGACTCGATTCCTGTATCTTGCCAGGGCACGTCTGAAGAGTTCGAAGATCCGATTCCTGTATCTTGCCAGGGTGTATCTGTTGACGACTACATTACCAGACTCGATTCATGTATCCTGCCAGGGCACGTCTGAAGAGTTCAAAGATCCGATTTCTGTATCTTGCCAGGGTGTATCTGTTGACGACTATTCTCCGGACTCGATTCCTGTATCTTGCCAGGGCATGTCTGAAGAGTTTAAAGATTCGATTCCTGTATCCAGCCAGGGCATATCTACATAAAGAGTTTGAAGATCAACTCCTGTAACAAGCCAGGTAATTATTTTCTTTCTCAGGTACGCAAGTTCTCGCTAAGGAATCTCTTACGCGATCGACACCCAGATGGCATCTATAAGCCCATCCCCCTATCCATCATATTTCCAAATGGCATCTATAAGCCCATTCCCGCCATCACACTGCTGACATGCTACCATGTGAGTGCAAATTTCTGGGCACTCTAGTGTTCAATCATCTTCCACCTTCAGATTACGAAAGGCACGTAAGCCAATCTACATCCTCAGGTCTAAGAAGATTGAACAGGGGCAACTGTTGTACCCCAAAATTTGCCCTCCCATATTCTTCAAAGTTTTGCCAAGCATCACCTCAAATGGTTCAAAGTCTACTCAAGGCTACACAGTCAACCACTCTCCTAAGCCATGCAAATTAGGGTTTTGGTTCCTGTAAGGAAGTTGAGGTTCTCAAGGGCTCAATCAAGTCCCATATGCTCATACACATTGTCAAGCACCTACATGTCAAGTTTCAAGGCTCACAAGGTCAAGTTGCACAGTCAAAAACCCTAATTGCTCAACAGTCAACTGTAGGGGCAAAATGGTCATTTGGCAGTCAAAAGTCAAAAAATTTGGTCAACATCTTATTTTGAAGCCACAATCATCATTTGGTCAAGTTTTGACCATGATTCCACAAGAATGGCTCAAAAGGTCTCAAGATGCAAAAGTTTCTATTTTTGGACAGTTGAAAAGTCAACTGTAACTTGACCAAGGCATAACTTTTTCATGGTTCATCAGAAAAATCCCATCCAATGCTCATCTTGAAGGGGAAGACATTTCCTACAACTAATCTTCACATTCCAAGTCCAAGAAATGCTCTCACAAAAAGTTATCAATTTCAACATTATAGGTCATTTTCAAAAGTCAACAAAAAGGGACTTTAAGTCAAAGACCATAACTTGAGATTGGTAAATCCAAATGACATGGGACCAAAGACATTGGTTAAAGGACTTCAAGACCTTTCCAAAATGTCCAAGAACATGTTCATAGCTTCAAAATTGAGCAAGATATGCATTGGAGAAGTTGGGAAATTTTTGTGAAATGGTCAAAATCAATTATCCTTGAAACTTCATTTCTGACAAAAGGGCCCCACGTTTTCCACTTGTTTCAGCTTGACCATGCTTCCCACGTGTCCCACAAATTATTTCAAGATTTAAAATTAATTTTTCCATTTTTATTTAATTTTATTTGATTTAATTCATTTTAAATATTTAAAAATCAAATAAAAATCAAGAAAATTAATTAAAGGGTATATTTTGTATTGAAATGCTTTGATAAACCATCATGACCATTCCAAATTCGTGCAAAGGCCTAAATCAAGCAAGAATTCAAATTTTGGCACAAAAATGGAAAGTGTTTCAATGGAGTTCATGGCAAATCTCAAACATGAATGCATAAGGTTAATGGCCTTAATTCTGATTGAAACTTTACATAACATGTATGCAAGCCATCACAAAAGGAGTCACGACCTAGAGAGCCATACAAACTGAGAACCAAGTTGCAAAATTTTCACAAAAACTTGAAATCTGAAAACCCATTTGCAGCGCATTTCAAGCCTCCATTTCAATCAAAACACACTCCTGGCATCCCTAGGAAGCTTTTGCAATCAAAAATCAATCCAAACGTGCCCAGAATCTTAGAACTCAGGCCAAACGGTTTGCAATATTTCCTTGAATTCTATATAATCATTCATGCGCTGTTAACACTTTTTTTGAATTGATTTATACTCATAGGGACATTCTGAAGCTTTTGGTACCATTCAATTGAACTATAGCATCCTATATCAAAAACTGCCATTGATGGACATTAGGTTTTCAGAAGCTCAAAATTAGGCGTTTCCTCATATGGAAAAATTAGGCTACCAAACAGGTACCATTGAATTCGTGACATCCAAACGAATCATTCCATGACCTCGCGCTCAATTTATGTTGCTTCCTCTCCTAATCTCTATTTTTCGCTATGTCACTTAGTGGGGGTTTAAAACCCCCGCTATCTCATTCATGTTACAGGTACAAACGGAGAAGAAGGCTGAGGTGTCCAGGCGTGAGTGGAAGGTTCAAATCCACGCGCGCAATTTTTTGTTTTTCAGCATTATTGGCTTTGGTTTTATATAATATTTGTTTTTCATATTATTAACAAATGCAACAAAGTGCCTCAGTGGTTGGGAACGTGTCATGCCATCTTTGGGACCTGGGTTCGATTCCCAGGTCCCCTTATAATTCCCATATTATTTTTCATTTGACTTTCCTGTGCAGCGCTCCAAGGAAGGTTCATCATAAGCCCTATAGATCCAACAAGCCAGGTGTCTTCAAGGCAAATCCAAGGGCCCAGAAAGCAAGAACACCATATGCCTGGTCAACAGCATTCCATTCAATTCCCAGGGTCAAACGAGTTGGCTTCCTAATGGGCCAAGATTCAGCATCACACCCACATTTCTGGCCCAGCACCCCCTCCATTTGGTTTATTATTTTCTTTTCATTTTATTTTTCAATTTAATTTCTAACCCCTTTTTATTTTATTTATTATTAGTAATTAATCAATTAACCATTTTCATAAAAAACCAAAAAAATAAAATTAACATTTTTATTATTATTATTTTTATTTTATAAATAAACCATAATTGAATTAGTTTTTAATTAGGCCATTTTAACATTCTTTTTAATAATTAAAATAGATTTAGATTTAGGTTAACCTAGAATTTTATTTCTTTTTCTATTTTATTTCATAAAAAACATAAAAACCAAAAAAATATTTTCTTTTAATTAAAATAATTAATTAGTTTTTAATTTCATTTAATTACAAAAAAGACCAAAAATTAATTTTCTTTTCTAAAAAAAGGGGGTCAACACCCTTAGACATTCTCGATTTATTTATTCGCGTGCATTTAATTTGTTCGATTATTATGTAATTGCTCCGGACATGTAATAGTAATTAGGACTTTTACTGTTTTTATTTACTTTCCGTATTCATTTACTAAAAAACGGGTCTTTGTAATTTTTGGCGATGTATAGACCCGCGCCTTGTAATAGCGTAGGATTTACGTTTTCCGCAATTTACTTTCCGCACCCCCTTAACTGTTAACTTGTATGAAAGAATGCATGCTAATTAAAAACAAGCGTAGAGCACCACAAATGCATGATCAAAGACAAATATTAACATGAAAACAACACACAAATTCACACACCACTCTTAGGGTACGCCTCACTGTTGCCTTGCCTTCGAAACGTGGTCGTCGAGTATAGGACGTTTTAGTAAGTCCTTATGTCCATGACATGATCCAGTTGCCTCGAAACGGTTGCCTCAGAATAAAAAAGGATCAATGGCATAATGGTAGATTCTAAGGTGTCTTACTGTTGCTCTGGTGACCACACTGTCCCTACAAACGAATTGACCCGAACACCTCCAACGGTGGTGCTACCTACCTCTCAATGGTGGGATGGCACTACCTTAAGGACATTTTCACAACCTAATTCCTTAGGGTAGGTAGATGACTCATGGATACTTGCTCTTTTCAAAAAAACAAAACAAAATCTTTTCACACCGACACTTTTCAAAAAGCTTTCAAAATAATTTTTCAAACACTCTTGAGGACAGATACAAGAGTTATTCAGAAATCTTTCAATGAAACTTTTTCAAACCCACTCACCACTTTGAAAAGCAAACAAATTTTGAAAACACAACAAGCAAGTATCTAAGAGCCCATGGATAACCATGGATATAAAGGGTGCTAACACCTTCCCTTTCTATAAATCTACCTCCCGAACCGAGAAACATTCTCAAAGAAGGAATTTTGCTGTGCTTTTGTCCTTTCCATGTTGGAGAACATAAAAGACGGTGGCGACTCTTGCTTACCGCGACATTTTGCGAAACCAGCTTAAAAAACAGTCAGTTCCAGATCCACCAATCACAGTTGGTTATATTGCTGAGGAGAAGCAGCAGGCTTAGAAATAACCACCGCGTTGACAGCTTGGCAGCGCTCCGATTTATTTTGTCTTCTGGGACCATACACAGCACTAGATTCCTTCTTGAAGGGCTTCTTTTCAGTACTCGAGGAGGCACCTTTATGTATCTTCCCCGACTTGATACCAGCTTCTATCCTCTCACCGGTTAAGATCAGATCTGTAAACCCAGCAGAAGAATTCCCAATCAGATGGTTGAAGAACGGACCGGACAGGGTTCCCAGTTCACGGTCAGTCAACGGTGGCTGCACCCTGCCAGCCAGGTCTCTCCACTTTTGCGCGTACTCCTTAAAACCTTCACCCGTCCCAAGTGACATACCCTGGAGTTGGGTACGCGTGGGAGCGAGGTCGGAATTATACTGATACTGCTTATAAAATGCAGTAGCCAAGTCCTCTCAGTTTCAAATACTGGCTCCATCCAGCTGATAGAACCATTCGAGTTGAGCCCCTGAAAGGCTATCCTGGAAGAAATGAATCCATAGATTCTTGTCTGCAGTGTAAGGTTGGATCTTTCTTACATATGATCTGAGATACAGCTTAGGGCAGGAAGCCCCGTCGTACTTCGCAAAGGCAAGTTCCTTGAACTTGTGCGGGATCACCACCCCAGAAGATAAACCTAGATCTCCGAAATCCAACCCAGGCACGTGTTGAATCTCCATAGCGCTTAGACGGTCCTCCAATTGTTTGTACCTATCCTCAGCAGGAGGGTACTGTTCATCATTGTAATCGGTCTCGTTGTCGGAGACCACGGGACTAGGAACCCTTCTCTCTTGGGGACTGCCTTCCCCAACATATGGAGTAGTCAGCTCAGCTTCATTCTGTAGTGTATTCCCATATCTGCGTCCGGTATTGAACAACACAGTCCTCTTCTTCTTCTTCTTCAAAAGCAGAGTCTTTAATTCCTGTTGTCCCTGGGCTAAGCTCATGACCAGCTCTTGGAACTGGGCGTTCTGGGCCTGGAGGGCCTTTATAGCTTGTTCGTTGGTAAGCTCGGAAGACATGATGATTGCTGAAATAAACAGCGAAGAAGATGAGTGACCTATAAAAGAGTACCTGTTATGCACATGATGCATGATATGCTATTTATGCAATGCATTCAAGGGTTCGGAAGTTCAAATTCGTTGTAGACAAAAAGGAACACACGTTATATTAAGAAATAATCTGTTCAGTACATCAGGGCCTCATGGGCAAAACATTACAAAATACTTAATCCCAAAAGACACTGCGCATCCTCTTTGGAGTGATGTAGGTGTTGAGGGTCTTTTCCTCGTGAAGTAGGCGGGTGAGCTCCAAGACCTTCTTCTCACTGGCATGTAGATTGGTTTCAAGATAATTCCGCTCTTCCTTGAGTTGGATCCAGCTCTTTTGCATTTCTTCCCAAGATGTTGGCATGTCAGGATGTTGAATGGTGTATGGCACCTCTCCTTCCAAAACTGGCTCTTTGATCATGGGGAGAACATGAGGATATGGCATCACAAGCTTCTGGGAGCGGGCTCGTACCCACTTGAGATAAGGTTCAAGGGGGATGGAGTTCTTGTGCCCCAGTGTCTTACTATCTACCCTGTTGGGCATCCTCCAAGCTCTGATGAATCTCTGGCGAAGTCCTTGTGCATCATTGTCGAAGTCAAAAACTATGTCAGGAATCAACATGTCATGAGGGCCGTCCCTCCGAGCATATCCAAACTGTCTCAAAGCCAGACACGGGTTGTAAGTAATGCCTCCTCTGATTCCAAGTAAAGGAACATTAGGGAACTCTCCGCAACGATCAATGATAGTCACATTTTCTCTGGACCGAGAACACCAATGTATATCAGCATGTGTAAGAGTCATTAATCGTTGTGACCATCTCAAACCCCGCTCGTTCTTCAAAACTGATTGTGGAAGGTGCGAAATAAACCACCTTGCCAGGAGAGGAGTGCAGCACATGAGAACACCTCTTTTTCTCATGGTTCGAGTGTAACATGAGTGGAGGATATCCCCAAGCAACGTAGGCATAGGATTCCTGGACATGAAGATCTTGACAGCATTGATATCTATAAGCTGATCTGGATTCGGGAACAACACCAACCCATAGACAAGGAGTGCCACAACTTCTTCAAAGGCTTGTAGGTCAAGGGCATTCCAACATTCTTGTGCCTTCTCAAACAGGAACTTTGCCAAGAATCCTTTGATACCACTTCTAACTTCCCAATGTCCCTTGATGTCAGATGGTTGTAGACGTAATGCTTTAGCAACCTCTTCAAGTTTTGGCTCCTTTTCCGTACCATTGTAGGGTAGTTGACTAAGGATAGGAATTTTCAGAAGTTAAGAAAACTCTTCCAAAGTAGGCACCAGTTGATAATCCAAGAAAGTAAAACAGTGGTGCAAAGGGTCAAAGAACTGGAAGAGAACCTTTATCATATCCTCTTCAATGTTGGTGTTGACCAAGCTGATGAGTCTACCATGCCTTTCACTGAAGGAAAAGTTCTCAGGAATCCTGGATGTAAGCTCCTTAAGCTGAGGAGGGACCCTTACAAGGTTGATCTGAATTGTCTTTCTGCGGATAGTTTCCATGTCCTACAAAACAAGAACAAAGATGAAGATTCGAACCCTTAAAGTGGTTAGTAGATGCATATGATGTTGTATGATGTTATGATGTTATGATAAAATCACACCACAAGTATTCACAAAAGGCAAACATGATAAGGCACACAAGTCACACCAGACAGCCCTTAGAGTTTAGGCCAGCATGAAGTTTGGGTACTACCCTCTTGAAGTTGGTGGGCTCACAACCTGTCCTATCAAAAGTAACCGGGTTCTAAGGAGCTCAATATCATTGGGTTGTTTTCTGTGTTCATTGTTTTGATTTAGCCACTGAACTGGCGATCAAAATATTCCAAGAAAGCAACCCTCAATGAGTGTAGTATCGAGTATCTACCAACTTCAGACTGCACGAAAGTCGGTCATCTCACTACCCTAAAGAGGCCAAGATGGTCAAGTAAGGTTCCTAAGGTCAGTTGATGCTTCACGACACCACGCGGCAGCCCCGTACTCTCCTTGACTTGACTCAAGGGTTACCGGTACTCACCAAAGTGCCACATCAACGTACCAACTGCTTCAACCGTGTCGGTATACCCCGCACAGTTCCCTCACAGTTTGTTGCTACTTCTAAAAGGTATTCCCCAGATCCGGGTTAGGATCTATGAAACTCCAAAACAGGCCCACAATATTAAATCAAACAAAGCAAGCAATTGAAAACATAAGAGTGGTCTAATCCTAAGGTACACCTCACTTGTTAAGTGTCCCCAGCAGAGTCGCCAGTTCTGTGATCGATGGAAATAGAACTGACTGTTTTAAAGCTGGTTCGCGAAATGTCGCGGTAAGCAAGAGTCGCCACCGTCTTTTATGTTCTCCAACATGGAAAGGACAAAAGCACAACAAAATTCCTTTTTCGAGATGTCTCTCGGTTCGGGAGGTAGATTTATAGAAAGGGAAGGTGTTAGCACCCTTTCTATCCGTGGTTATCCACGGGCTCTTAGGTACTTGCTCACTATGTTTTCAAAATGGTTTGCTTTTCAAGTGTTTGTGGGTTTTGGAAAAGTTTAGTTTGAAAAACTTCTAGGTAACTCTTGTATCAGTCCTCAAGAGTGTATGAAGTATTTGTTTGAAAACTTTTTGAAAGTGTGAGTGCGAAAAGATGTTTTTGTTTTTAAAAGAGCAAGTACCCAGGAGAAATCTACCTACTCTAAGGAATTAGGCCGTGTAAGAGTCCTTTCGACAGTACTATCCCACTATTGAGAAGTAGGTAGCACCGTCGTTGGAGTTATTCGGGTCAATTCGATTAAGGGACAATGTGGTCACCAAAGCAATAGTAGGACACCTTAACGGTAACCCTAATGTCCTAGATCCTTTTTCCGAGGCAACTGTTTCGAGGCAACTGGATCTTTAGACAGGAGGGCGACCTCTAAAACACCCTATACTTGATGACCACGTCGAGGTAACCAGTGAGGCGTACCCTAAGAGTGGCATGTGCATGTGTGTTAAATTCAGTTTATGTTTATCTTTGAACATGCATCATTGTGAGCTACGGGTTGATTTTATTTGTCATACTTGTCTTGTCATGCATTGTTAACAGTTAATGTTTGTGCGGGAAATAAAGTGCGGAAAGGTAAATCTACGCTATTACAAGGCGCGGGTACATACATCGCCAAAAACATAACCCGTTTGGAAAAATAAATTGCGAGAAAATAAATAAAGCGGTAAAATCCTAATTAATTATTACATACTCGGAGCAGATACACAAATATAATGAATTAAAATAAATATGCGCGCGAAAGATTGAATCGGGACGTCCTTAGGGTTTTGACCCTTTTTGAGAAAAGAATTGAATTTGGTATTTTTTTTGCAATTAAATTAAATATTAAACCTAATTTACTAATTAATTAATTATTTACAAGAAAAAGTGATTTTTTATGTGTTTTTATGTTTTTAATGAAATAAAATAAAAAAAGAAATTAAAAGTGTCAAAGGAAAAACCTAATTCTAGATTTGATTTTATTTAATATGAAAAAGATTACAATTAACCTAATTAAACAACTAAATTAATTAATGAATTTATTTACAAAAAAGTAATTGAAATTAATAATAATAATTTTTTTGGTTTTCTGAATTTTATTGTGAAAATGTTAATTAATTTGCTGGTTAGTAATTAATTAAAAAAAACAATAAAAATAAATAGAAGCAATTGAATGAAAGAAAATAAAAAATAAAATGCAAACCCATGGGGGGGGGGGGGGGGTTTGGGTCAGATTTGGGATGTTAGACATCAACTTCAGGCCCACTAAGCTTTCAGCCACGTTGGACTTTCTGGATCAGGTGTGCAAGCGTTGACTGGGGAACACCATGATCTTCATCCTTTGACCATTGGATATGTGATAGTGGCCACATGGCACGCTGATTTGTGAGGTTTATGGTGGAATACACTGAGAGTCCTGCATGCAAGTATGTTAGAAAAAATAATGTGGAGTTTTGAGTGGACCTGGGAATCGAACCCAGGTCCCAATGATGCACAACCAATACACCAACCGCTAGGCCACTTGCTCGTTTCTGTTATTAGAATAAACAATGAAATTAATATATGAAACAAGTGAATATGCTGTACACAAACATAAAAATGCGCACTCCTTTTGAATCGTCCAATGGCACGCTTCCACGTCCTTCGTCTTCCTCCCTGAATACCTGCAAAATAAATCAAATAGAGGGGGGGGGGGGGGGGGGGGTTTAACCCCCACAAAGTAGCTTGAGGAATAATAGCGATTAGAATTCTATGCTATATAAATATGGCGCGATATGTCCAGTATGTTCGTCTTGATCAGACGGTTTCAACCATGGGCATCATTAGTCCTAATTTTGCTTGGTCAAGAAAGCCCTAATTCCAGAACTCATAAACCCTAGAACCCTTCAATGGCAACCTGCGATCCTGTACACTATAATGCAATTAACCAATTCCATTAGCTTTGTAAAGGTTCAAGCAATGTAAAATGATGATTAGAACATGTTAATGATGCATAAAATGTGAGTTTCGATTATAGAAAAGTCAAGCAAACCGTATCACTGTTCTTGCGTGTTCTTTGAGTGTTAAGGCTTTTTTTTGATTGCTACACGCTTCTGGGAATGCTAGCAATGTATTAGAACCCTTAAATTGCTTTGAAAGGGCCTGGAAGGTGGAATTCAATTTTGAGTTTTCTTGGCTTTTTTTCAATATTGCATATGGTTTTCTGTAGCAGCTTTCACGTGAATAGCGTTAGGGTTGGCTTGCTTGCATATATGGGAATAGAATTAGGTCAAAAGCTGGGCCTTAATCTTGGTGTATTGAAGTTTTAAGATTTGGTTGACCACCATTGAAGAACTTTCCATATTTGGTTCAAATCTAGGATTTTATGCACAAAAAAGGCTTAGAATGAATTGGTTAGCTGGCATATGACATATAAAAGCTATTCAAATCACAAAGATGCTATTCCATTAATTTTTAGATTTTATTTGAATTATTATGGATTTAAAATGAATTAAATCAATAAAAATTAAATAAAATGGAAAAATAAATGTTTGATCTTGAAATTAATCATGGGACACGTGTGTGGCATGACAAGGCTGAATCAAGTGGAAGAAAGTAGGCCCTTTTGTCAAAAATTGAAGTTTTAAGGATAGTTGACTTTTGCAAATTCATGAAAATTTCCCAACTTCTCCAATGCATATCTTGCTCAATTTTGATCATATGAACATGTTCTTGGACATTTTGGAAAGGTCGTGAAGTCCTCTAACCAATGCCTTTGGTCCCATGTCATTTGGATTTACCAATCTCAAGTTATGGTCTTTGACTTAAAATGCCTTTTTGTTGACTTTTGAAATTGACCTATAATGTAGAAATTGATAACTTTTTGTGAGAGCATTTCTTGGACTTGGAATGTGAAGATGAGTTGTAGGAAATGTCATCCCCTTCAAAATGAGAATTGGATGGGATTTTTCTGATGAACCATGAAAAAGTTATGCCCTGGTCAAGTTACAGTTGACTTTTCAACTGTCCAAAAATAACAACTTTTGCATCTTGATGATTTTTGAGCCATGCTTGTGGAATCATGACCAAGACTTGATCAAATGATGATTGTGAGCTCAAAATAAGATGTTGACCAAAAATTCCGACTTTTGACTGTAAAATGACCATTTTGCCCCTGCAGTTGATTGTGAACCAAATGAAGCTTTTGACTGTGCAACTTGGCATTGTGAACCTTGAAACTTGGCATGTAGATGATTGACAATGTACATAGGCCTATGGGACTTGATTGAGCCATTGAAAACCTCAAATTCTTGGAAGGAACCAAAACCCTAATTTTGACTGGCTTAAGAGGATGTTGGACTGTGCAATCCTTGAGCAAGCTTGAACCATTTGAAGATGATTCTTGATAAACTTTGAAGAATATGGGAGGGCAAATTTTGGGGTACAACAAATTGCTACCAAGATAAAATGGTGTCCGTTCGAAGCTTTGGGTTCTATCATCCCAATCATGTCAACATCCCACATAGAGAAAGTCCACGGGGAGGAAATCACATTGAGAAGTGTCAGAGGCACATGGACCTTGTCTTCATTAATCTGGCATTTATGGCACTTCTTTGCAAATTTATAACAGTCGGACTCCATTGTCAGCCAATAGTAACCTGCCCTTAGCATCTTTTTAGCCATCGAATGTCCATTGGCATGAGTGCCAAATGAACCTTCATGAATCTCATACATAAACATGTCTGCTTCGTGTCTATCCACACATCTGAGCAAGACCATGTCATAATTTCTCTTGTACAACACATTTTCACTGAGGAAGAAACTGCCTGCCAACCTTCTCAATGTCTTTCTATCTTTCTTCGACGCACCAATCGGGTATTCTTGAGTCTGAAGAAAATGCTTGATGTCATGATACCAAGGTTTTTCATCTGCTACCTCTTCTGTTGTAAACACGTGAGCGGGCCTATCCAGCCGTCGAATCGTAATTCAGGGTATGTCATTCCAAGTATTCACTTGGTACATAGAATCCAGAGTTTCCAGAGCATCCGCCATTTGATTTTCATCTCTAGGGATGTGATGGAATTCAACTTTATTAAAGAAGGGTAATAATCTTCTAGCATAATATTTGTAAGGGATCAAGCCGGGGTGACGAGTATCCAATTCTCCTTTAATCTGATTTATTACCAAAGCTGAATCACCATACACATCTAGAATTTTAATTCTGATATCAATAGCTTCTTCGAGACCCATGATACAAGCCTCGTATTCTGCCATATTGTTAGTACAATCGAATGTTAACCTTGCAGTAAAAGGAATGTGCGATCCATGAGGAGTGACAATCACAACACCAATTCCTTTACCATAAGCATTCACAGCTCCATCAAATATCATACTCCAACGAGACTCAGGGTCAGGACCTTCCTCAGGCAATGGCTCATCACAATCCTTCACTTTCAGGAACATCACATCCTCATCGGGGAATTCATATTCTACAAACTGGTGATCCTCCACTGGTTGGTGAGCAAGATAATCTTCCAAGACACTACTTTTAATAGCTTTTTGAGTTTGGTATTCTATATCGTATTCAGATAACAACATCTCCAGCGGGAAATTCTCCCAGTAAGAGCAGGCTTTTCAAAAATGTACTTGATTGAATCCATTTTGGAGATCAACCAAGTAGTGTGATTCAACATATACTGCCGCAATCGCTTTTCCGCCCAGGCCAAAGCACAACATGTTTTTTCCAGCATGGAATACCGCGACTCACAATCAATGAATTTTTTACTGAGATAATAGATGGCGAACTCCTTCTTCCCTATTTCATCCTGTTATCCCAGAATACAACCCATGGATTTATCCAACACTGTCAGATACATAATCAACATTCTTCCTTCTACAGGGGGGAGCAAGATAGGAGGTTCAAGCAAATATTCTTTAATACTTTCAAATGCCCTTTGGCAATCATCCGTCCACACACAACCTTGATCTTTATTTAACAACTTAAAGATCGGTTCACATGTTGCAGTCATGTGGGAAATGAATCTGGAAATATAATTCAAACGCCCGAGGAAACCCCTGACTTAATTTTCAGTTCTTGGTGCTGGCATTTCTTGAATTGCTTTGACTTTATCAGGGTCAACTTCAATTCCTTTCTGGCTAACAATGAAACCCAACAACTTCCCTGATCAAACACCGAAGGTGTATTTATTTGGATTCAAGCGGAGACGATACTTCCTCAAACGCTGAAACAACTTCAACAAATCTTCTATATGCCCTTCTTCAATCTGGGATTTAGCAATCATATCATGAACATATACTTCAATTTCCTTGTGCATCAGATCATGGAATAAGGTTTTCATAGCCCTCTGGTACGTTGCACCAGCGTTCTTCAACCCAAAGGGCATCACTCTGTAACAGAATGTTCCCTAGGGTGTGATAAACATTGTTTTTTACATGTCCTCTGGAGCCATTCTTATTTGATTATACCCGGAAAATACGTCCATGAACGAGAATACTTTGAATTTTGCTGTGCTATCCACTAACATGTCGATATGTGGCAATGGAAAAATCATCTTTTGGACTAGCTTTATTTAGATCTCTGTAATCTACGCACATGCAGACTTTTCTGTCTTTTTTCGATACTGGGAAAATATTGGCAATCCATTGAGGATACAGTGACGTCACAAGAAAACCAACATTAATCTACTTTAGAACCTCCTCTTTGATCTTTACTACCATATCTGGGTGAGTTCTTCTCAACTTTTGTTTAATTGGCGAACACTATGGCTTCAATGGCAAACGGTGCTTGACAATATCTGTATCTAGACCAGGCATATCTTGGTAAGACCAAGCAAAAATATCCACATACTCTTCCAACAGTTCAATCAACCTGCTCTTCACATCAGGATATAGTGATGCTCTAATCTTGAATTCCTTTGGATCTTCTTCTGAACCCAAATTGATTACTTCCAAAGGCTCTTTATATGGCTGAATGGTATTTTCCTCGTGCTCAAGCAAACGCGAGACCTCTTCTGGAATCTCATCATAAACTTCTTCTTCAACCCCATACACAGGACATTCAAAGTTGGGAGAGGGTGCAGGGTTATTGTATTCAATGGGTTTTTTAATTAATCTGCACATATGATTTGTGATTGCATTTAGATACTGACACATATAACAAGTGATCATGCAAATTGAATTTCAGTTATTATTTATTTTGAAAGGTTTTTTTTTATTACCATTTTCCAAGAAAAAGCAGAAAATAAAGACATAATTCGGGAAGCAAAGACAACTTTTATTATTGATCTTAACAGTCACAGCAAACAGATAAGCCCTACAACATTAATACTTCCACCTTGGGCAGAGTGAAAGCTTTTCAAAAAAAGAGATTAACAAATCAAATTACTTTAAAACATGTATGCAAGAGGGAACATCAATGGTGATCCAATTCTGAACCCTGACTCCGTGCGTCACATAATTTGGCATTTCCTGCTCTGCTTCATCCTCCACAATGGCATTAATCCTGGAAATAGTCGGATGAAGATAGTCTCTGCTACGGAAAATGTCTTGATACCTACCTGCAGCAGACTTCGGCTTCATGCCCTTACCTTTGTTATTATTCGAAGAGAACCCTAAGCCAGTTCTGTTCTTGTTCATAGGTGGATCAACAATTCGTCCCCAAACTTCACTATGACCATTACGCATAACCTGTTGCGCATCCTTCAACGGAACCATGGAATTCTCATTTCCTCTTATGTTATCAATGGATAAGGCTTGGAACTGGGTTCCAACAGCAGCTTCATCCGCTTCTACAATACTAAAATAGGACAAATGAGATATCAACAATGTCTGCTCCCCATTTATGATCACCACCTTCCCTTCACGCACGAACTTTAGCTTCTGGTGTAAACTTGAAGTGACAACCCCTGCCTCATGTATCCATGGTCGTCCTAGAAAACAACTATAATCAAGAATAATATCCATGACCTGGAAGGTTATCTGAAACAAATATGGTCATATATGGATAGGTAAGTCCACTTCACCGATGATAGATTTCCTTGACCCATCAAACACTTTCACAATGATGCCACTCGGGCGCATAGGCGTTCCTTGATATTTCAAATTCATGAGAGTACTCCTTGGTATAACATTCAACGCGGATCCATTATCAATCAGCACATTGGATAGTGAATCATTCTTGCAGTTTATAGAGATGTGGAGGGCCTAGTTGTGATTCCTCCCTTCATCTGGAAATTCATCATCGTAGAAACTCAGGTTATTACATGACGTAATGTTTCCTATTATGCTGCTAAATTGGTCTATTGGCATATCACTCCCCACAAAGGCTTGGTCTAGTATCCTCATCAAGGATTCTCTATGAGCAGAGGAGTTCACCAATAAAGCCAAGATAGATATTTTTGAAGGAGTCTGTAGTAGATGATCTACAATTCTATAGTCGCTCATCTTAATTATCTTCAAAATATCATCTACTTCCTTTTCTAACGTAGCTCCACTAGTCTCTCCCGTAGCTTTCTTAATTTCATCATTCTCAGCAACTTTCTTTCCAACATCAACATCTCTCCGAACAACCGGCGCAAACACACGACCGCTACGGGTCACCCTGCTATTTTCAGCTATATTTCCAACATCAGGCATTGGCTGGATGGGAACTTCCACTCCATCTTCTAAGATTGTAGCGTTGTATTTGTAAGGCACAGTCTTATCTGATTTGTAGGGGATAGGACCTGGAAAACTAATCACCAATGGGGTAATAACTGGCTTGCTATGATACTCCACTTCAAACTGGGCGGGTGCACCAAAATAAGGCACAATGACTTTACCCCTTCTTCAATGCAATCAGTCATTAATAAGTCACTTTTGGAAAATAAATCTTCGTCTGAAGAGAAATACTCATTTGCGGAGGCATACTCCTCCTCTGACTCTTCTTCTGTTAAACAAACCTCAATCATATCAACTTCATGGTAATCATCCCTCTGACTTGTGATCTTGATAGTTCCATTATCTAACAACAACTGAACACCCTTCTTCACGATTGAACATCCTCGGGGGTCTCGACAACAAACTATGCAAGATCCATATTGGTGTTCCACCTGACCAATCGTATGGCAAAAGGTGGCATGCAACTGCACGAGATCCTCATTCATATACTCTACATCAAAAATTCTGAATTCACCAGGTGTGATCGGTGGATCTGGAACTAACTGTTTAACGCTGGTTCGCGAAATGTCGCGGAAGCAAGAGTCGCCACCGTCTTTTATTTTCTCCAAATGGAAAGGACAAAAGCACAGAAAAATTCCTTAAAGAGATTGCTCTCGGTTCGGGAGGTAGATTATAGAAAGGGAAGGTGTTAGCACCCTTTCTATCCATGGTTATCCATGGGCTCTTAGATACTTGCTCACTTGTGTTTTCAAAAATGGTTTGTTTTCTTTTCAATGTGGGTTTTAAAAAAGTTTCTTTGAAAGTTTCAGATCGACTCTTGTGTCAGAGTGTTTGAAAAATTGCTTTTGAAAGCTTTTGAAAAGTGTCGGTGTGAAAAGATTTTTGTTTGTTTTGAAGTTAGAGCAAGCATCTAGAGTCGTCTACCTACCCTAAGGAATTCGTCTGTGTAAATGTCCTTTAAAGTAGTGCCATCCCACCATTGAGAGGTAGGTAGCACCACCATAGGAGGTGTTCGGGTCAATTCGAGTTTGTAGGGACATGGTGATCACCGGAGCAATGGGAAGACACCTTAGAAGCTACCCTCATGCCAGGTTCCCGGATCATGAGGACTTACTAAGACATCCTCTACTCGACGATCACCTTTCGAGGCAAGGCAACAGTGAGGCGTACCCTAGGGGTAGTGTGTGCGAATTGTGTGTCGTTTTCATTTGTATTTGTCTTGTCATGTTAAAGTGATCTACGCTTGATTTTATTATGGCCATTCATTCTTGCATGCATATTTAACAGTTAAAAGTTGCGAGAAAAAGTAAATCTAAGCTATTACAAATGGCGCGGGTCCACATCGCCAAAATTAAACCGGACCCGATTTGACGGAAAGTAAATAAAATTAAAAGAATTAAAAGTGCGAGGAGTTTAGTTACAAAGCTTTGGGAGAGATACATAATTATTTAAGCGAAATAAAGTAAATGTACGAAATAAAAGAATTATCGAAGCGAGGGCGTTGGACCCTTTTGCAAAAATATTAAATTACATGAATTAATTAATTAGAATTAATGAGGAATTAAAATTAAAGATTAAAAAAGAATGTTTTTTGGTATTTTGTGTTTTTTAAGATTCAATAGAAAAAAAAGAATTAATTAAAAACTAAAATAAAATATTAAACCTAGTTCTAATTATTTTTAAGTTTATTATGAAAGTATTAAAATTTAACCTAAATTAAACCTAAGTTTTTTTTATGTACAATTTAATTATAAAAAATAAATAAAATAAATATTATTATTGTGAAAGAAAAATTAAAAGGAAATAAAAATTATCAATTAAACCTAATTCTACTTTTTGTATTTTTGTTATTAAAAGAAATTAAAATTGTAGCCTAATTAAAACTAAATATTTACATGTGAAAATACTTATAAAAATAATTAAAATAAATATTACATTTTGCTCTTTTTCTGATTTTTTGTGTATTTTATAATTTGTAAAAAAAATAATTAATTAAATTAAAACAATAAAGAAAATAAAATAACAATTGAAAATAAAATGTAAAGAAAATTGCAAACCAGGGGGGGTTCAGGCCCAAATATGGAGGTTTTGATCCAAGAGTTCTGGCCCAGCAAGCTTTGGTCCGTTTGACTTTTCTGAATAGCGTGTAGCAATGTTGACCTGAGTCCATGGTGTTTGTCAATTCTCAGCCTTTGATTTGAATATGCTAGACGCGTGGACGTTTGGATTAAGAGGTGTATCATGATCCCTCACCTCAGCATTGCACGTGAACGTTAATTGAAGAAAAATAAATGGAAAGAGTCAAGACCTGGGACTCGAACCCAGGTCACTAACATTACCAACCTTCATGCTTGCCAGTGGAGCCAACTTACGTGTTTGTTAAATAGATAAACAATAAATATTATAAAAAGAAAACGGAGAGTTAGTGGATCCAACGCACGAAAATTTAAACCGGCTAATCGCATGTTGCCACGACTTTGTCTTCTCCACGTTCCCTGTAATACAAAACATATAGACAACGGTTTTCTATGCGTGGCTTAAGGTTAGTTTCAAGAAAATAGCGACTAGCGCTATGGTGTCCATAAATTGGGCGCGATAGGTGATTCCTGTTCGTCCAGATACACTGATGCTAATGGTCATGGTCTTGAGTCCTAATTTTACTCCGTTTCAAAAGCCCCAAATTTGCAACCCTGTAAACCCTAGAAATCGCGCATGGTACAATTGTATATACAACATAAAAATCAAATTAAACATCATGGTTAGCTTTGAAACTTCATTATGAACATGAATCAAGTAATATATTTCACAAACAATGCATAGAATGGAATGTAAGATTATGAAATTTGTTCGATACAGTTCCGGTTCATGTTACCGATTCTTGGAGTTTGAATGGATGTTAATGATTGGAATATGTTCAGGGAGACTTGAGGAAGCTAATGAAACCAATTTCGTGCCTTGAATCCACCTCTAACACTGATTTCAGTTTTGCTTTTTTTGACAAAAATTCCAAGTTTGCAATGGGGTTTCTTGCGCAGCTTTCAGTGTCTATCTGCATTAGGTTTCTCATTAGGCATATGTAGTAAGGCTATTAGGTTAACAAAATTCAATCAAATCTCTTGCCATGATGATTTTTGGAAATTTGATTTTAAGGATCTTTTTTCAATCTTTTTCAAGTTTTCTTTGTGTCAAAATTATGCCAATCAATCCAATTCTTTCCTAATTAGCATGTGCACGAAATCTTGATGGCAAAACATGTACAAAAAGATTTGTTAAGGCAAGTTAAATATTTTTCATGTATTTAAATAATTTAAATGAATTAATATAAATAATAATTCATATAAATAAATAAAAAATGAGAAAATACTTCCCTTTGGGCCAAGTGGTCGTGCACATGCTTAGAATGATGAATCATGGAAGAAAAATGGGCCCATTAGCAATCTTAGGTCATTTGAAGTAGTGTTGACTTTTCAAAATATCCAAAAATTTCCCAACTTCTACAAGGCATAACTTGCTCAATTTTTAAGCTTTTCTCATGTTCTTGGACATTTTGGAAAGGTCTTTGAGTCCTCTAACCAATGCCTTTGGTCCCATGTCATTTTGATTTACCAATCTCAAGTTATGGCCTTTGACTTAAAGTCCCTTTTTGTTGACTTTTGAAAATGACCTATAATGTTGAAATTGATAACTTTTTGTGAGAGCATTTCTTGGACTTGAAGTATGAAGATGAGTTGTAGGAAATGTATTTCTCTTCAAAATGAGCTTTGGATGGGATTTTTCTGATAATCCATGTGAAAATTATGCCCTGGTCAATTTCAGTTGACTTTTTCAGCTGTCCAAATAAGGAAACTTTTGCATCTTGATGATTTTCTGAGCCAAATTTTGAGAATCATGATCAAGCATTGATCAAATGATGTTTGTGGCTTCAAAATGATATGTTGACCAAAAATTTGAACTTTTGACTGTCAAATGACCATTTTGCCCCTACAGTTGACTGTAGTGCAACTTAGGGTTTTGACTGTGCAATTTTGAGCTGAATGCCTTGAAACTTGATATGAAGATGTTTGACCATGTTTGTAGGCATATGAGACTTGATTGGGCCTTTGAAAACTTCCTTTCCTTGATCAGAACACAAACCCTAATCTTGACTGTATAGGAGACTTTTGCACTGTGCAACCCTTGGGGAATTTTGCAGCTTGGCTTGGCAATTTCTTGAAGAATATGGGAGGGAAAATTTTGGGGTACAACAGTTGCCCCTGTTCAATCTTCTTAGACCTGAGGATGCAGATTGGCTGATGTGCCTTTCGTAATCCGAGGGTAGAAGATGATTGGACACTAGAGTGCCCAGAAATTTGCACTCACATGTTAGCAGTGTGATGGGGGAATGGGCTTATAGATGCCATTTGGTGATTGCTGGATAGGATGATGGGCTTATAGATGCCATCTGGATGTTGATCGCGTAGGAGATTCCTTAGCGAGAACCTGCATACTTGCAAAAGAACAAATGAGTACCTGACACGTTGCAGGAGCTGTTTTTTAGATGCTTGGTATAGATATGTCCTGATTGGTTACAGGAGCTGAGTCTGGAGCTTCAAACGGCGATGAATGAACCAGGGATGGTTTCTGCCTTAGCATGAATGGTAAGGGAACCTTGGGTGATTTTAACTTCAACAACGCTCATTGAGAAAATCTTGGGTGTCTTCTACTGGGATAAGAATCAGGGAGATCTTAGGGTCGATCTGACTGAACCAGAGAAGGCCTTTGGCTGGATAAGCATCAGGAAAATCTTAGGGTCGATTTAGCTGAACCGGACAAGGTCTTGGAATATCTTCAACTGGATAAGCATCAGGGAGATCTTAGGGTCGATCTGACTAAACCAGAGAAGGCCTTTGACTGGATAAGCATCAGGAAAATCTTAGGGTCGATTTAACTGAACCGGACAAGGTCTTGGAATATCTTCAACTGGAATAAGTGTCAGAACGTCGCCATATCTGGTTTATATCTGGACTATATCTGGAAGGAAATCTGGAAGCAGTATCAGAACGTCACCATATCTGGTTTACATCTGAAACTATATCTGGAAGGAAATCTGGAAGCAGTATCAGAACGTCGCCATCTCTGGTTTACATCTGAAACTATATCTAGAAGGAAATCTGGAAGCAGTATCAGAACGTCACCATCTCTGGATCATATCTGAAACTATATCTGGAAGGAAATCTGGAAGCAGTATCAGAACGTCACCATATCTGGTTTACATCTGAAACTATATCTAGAAGGAAATCTGGAAGCAGTATCAGAACGTCACCATCTCTGGATCATATATGAAACTATATCTAGGAGGATATCTGGAAGCAGCATCAGAACGTCACCATATCTGGGTCATATCTGAAACTATATCTAGAAGGAAATCTGGAAGCAGTATCAGAACGTCACCATCTCTGGGTCATATCTGAAACTATATCTAGAAGGAAATCTGGAAGCAGTATCAGAACGTCACCATATCTGGTTTACATCTGAAACTATATCTAGAAGGATATCTGGAAGCAGTATCAGAATGTCACCATATCTGGTTTACATCTGAAACTATATCTAGAAGGATATCTGGAAGCAGTATCAGAACGTCACCATATCTGGGTCATATCTGAAACTATATCTAGAAGGAATCTGGAAGCAGCATCAGAACGTCACCATATCTGGGTCATATCTGAAACTATATCTAGAAGGAAATCTGGAAGCAGCATCAGAACGTCACCATCTCTGGGTCATATCTGAAACTATATCTAGAAGGAAATCTGGAAGCAGTATCAGAACGTCACCATATCTGGTTTACATCTGAAACTATATCTAGAAGGAAATCTGGAAGCAGTATCAGAACGTCACCATCTCTGGATCATATCTGAAACTATATCTAGAAGGAAATCTGGAAGCAGTATCAGAACGTCGCCATATCTGGGTCATATCTGAAACTATATCTAGAAAGAATTGCGATAGTTGGTAGTAATCATTTTTGTATTGATCTTTTTCCTGAAAAGGCAAAACATAATTGTATGCAAAATCATGATGCATGAACTGTATGTCTTCAAAATTAATGAGATTCGTGTAGTATGATGCATATGCATGTTATGATGTATGAAGATGTAATGTTCATGAATGTATTTTTGTCTAAGAAAATAAATCCTTGACGGGTGCCAGGAAGTTAACTCCTGGGCTGGTGTTGAAGAACAGGTTTTGCTTCCGCTGGGGGATGATAACTGCAAGAATACCGGTAGGAGAAGATGACTCTGTTGAGGAATGAACTTGGCAAATGGATTACTCTGCGGGGAGATAAGTACTCTCACGATCTTGCTGGGGAGCAAAACTCCGTGGGAAGAGGGGTACTTTGTTGAAATGTTGATGGTAACTTCACTGGGGATACCATTGTTGTGTTGGAAGTGTTAATAGACTTCGCTGGGGGATAAGAAGACTTCGTCGAGGATGCTCTTTCCGTGGCTTTTGGCTGAGGATAACCCAGTTATATCCTGTTAAGGAAATAACTCTTTAAATCAAGCCGTATGACGCGTTCGTGCTCTGCGAGGATAAGCTTCCAAAATCAACTGGGGATAAGCTTACTTCTTGGGGAGATGGATTCCAACTTTCCTGGGGAAGCTGGATTGGAATCTCCTGGGGAAGTATTGAACTGTATTGGTTGTGTTCTTCAACGGAACCTACCCTGATACCTTGGAGGATAGAACAATCGGATTGTTTAGATTACTCTTTATTGCTCCTGTTTCTATGGGGGAGGCACTTGTGGGATGCTGATAGTTGTTGATGGACCAACCTCCTTCTGGTAGGCAGGTGACAAGATGACAGGACATAGTCGTACGCTTTGATCCCTAACTTTTGCCTGGACCGCCCTTTCGGGTTTTCAGTCCACCGGGATACCCATTTTTGCCCAAGCCGCCTTTTCAGTTTTTCGACTTGCCGGGTGTACATATTTTCTTTCATTTCATCCCTTCGTTTTGCCCGAACCCTTTTGGTTCGCCGGGAAGCCCTAACTTTTGCCTAGGCATGTCAACCTAGCGGGTCTTTGATTATGCGTAGTATTTTTTCCGACTATGTCCACGCTCTTAGAATGCAGGGAGGTGCCCCTGGCTGCTTGTGTTGCCATATTACCAGAAGATGTCTGATCGTGCAAGATTCGTTGCTGGAGTGCCCCAAGTGACTCAGGCGGAGATTTGCCCCAGGCTATTTGGCCTTTGAGAGATTCTCTGAATCTTGACTGGATTGCCCCAGATAATGGACACTGGCCATGTCTGCCCCTTGGTTGGAGATACTCTCGTTCATTAGACTTCCGTCATGCGAATTTCTATGTTGTTCAAACAAAAAGTCATATGCAAACGAAGTTATGTTAAAAATGCAAAGCCTATGTCTGCCTTGAAGATTTTGAAAATGCATTCTTTTTTCATAAGACAAATGAATGTTTGTAAAACGTGATGTCAACTCCGTATTTACCATAGGCCTTAAGGAGTCAGGATACCTTTCGCAACAGTATGCTTTCGAGCTAACCCATGCTTCAGCTAGGACTTTTGAGGGTTATAACGTGGCCTGGTTCACGGTTTAAGAAACAAAGGATAAAGGCTCAAATTATATTTGTACCCACCCGCTCTTCGTGATGTTCTCCAAACCTAAACTCAGTTGATCATACGTTAGACCTTGTTTGAGTCTTTGCTCTGATTTTCTGGTGATGATTCGGATGCGGATAACTTATTTTGAATAGGCAGTCATTCCTTTTTTTGTTGAGGGTTTGTAAGACCTCTTTCTTGTCTGATTTTTGTTATCCCTTTCTTTTTTTTTGCCTGAACTGTTTCCTTTTTGGAATTACAGTCAGCGGGATGCCCCAGTTTTTTAAGTCTCCTTCATGGGTTTTGACTTAACGGGTTTTTTATTTTTGAGATAATGACTGCATGTCCTTGTGATTTATTCAGAACCATCACTGTCTTTTGTTTCGTAAGGACTCATTTGGTGCCATTTGTTATGCACTTGGATCAACTGAGAGAACTACCCTGCCCCAGGTTATGATAAAGGATTTTAATTTTCGAAAAGAAAAACTCCTACTTCTTTGGCTCAGAGGGGTTGACGAGGGATTATCATCCTTATAACTCCAGTGTATAGGAATTGAAACAATGCCTGTACCTCATCAGCGGGGTCTGTTCAAAAGCATACTGTAGATTGTGGTATCGTTTTCGTCATCCTCCCTCAAGAGGCTTAGAATTTTAGATCCAGAGTTGACATCAGAGAAAATATGAAAAGAATTTTGAATATAATGAAAACAATTGTATTAATTCCCAAAACAGACGTATGCGATGCATTGATAGAATAAAAGAGTTTGCTATGACATTAATTGTTTGTATAAGCAAAGAAAAATACAACTCAAAAATTCAAATAAACAAAAGGCTTCAATGATTGGGCAACGGAGTAGTGATTATGCTCGGAGTCTCAGGCACTTCGAACTGAATCTCCCCGGCGTCGATCATGTCTTGAATCTTGTTCTTGAGAGGCCAGCAGTTGTCCGTAGTATGCCCCGGGCTATCAGAATGATATGCGCACCTATCATTGGGATGATAGTTGGGAGCAGAAGTGTTCGGATTCCGGAGAGGAGCCCTTAAGGTGATCAGCCCTGCCTTCAACATTTGTTGTAGTGCTTGATCCAGCGACATGTTGATTTTGGTGTACTGTCGTTTCTCCTTTCGCTGCTGCCCCTGTCCTTGTTGAGCAGGTCCGGGATTGGAGATCTGGATTGCCCCTACCTCATGACGGCTCTTTTTACCGTGCACAACATTGGATTCTTTCTTTCCATGATGAGGCTTTTTATCAGAAGGTGCAGCCTCTTGAATCTTCCCAGACCGGATGCCGGCTTCTATTCGCTCTCCCGTCAAGATAAGATCTGTGAATCCAGCAGACGAATTCCCAATTAGGTGGTTGTAGAACGGACCAGACAGGGTCCCTAAGAACATATCAACAAGTTCCCGATCAGTCAGAGGTGGTTGTACCCTTCCAGCAAGATCCCTCCATTTCTGCGCATATTCTTTGAAACCTTCACTTGATCCTAACGACATACCCTGGAGTTGGGTACGCGTAGGAGCAAGGTCGGCATTATATTGATACTGCTTGTAGAAAGCAGTAGCCAACTCCTCCCAGTTACGAACCTTGGTCCCATCTAGTTGATAGAACCATTCGAGATGAGTCCCTGAAAGACTCTCCTGGAAGAAGTGGATCCACAAATTCTTGTCCACCGTATATGGCTGAATCTTCCGAACATAGGACCTGAGATGTAATTTGGGACAAGACGCCCCGTCATACTTGGTAAAGGATGGTGCTTTGAACTTCCGAGGAATAATCACACCAGTTGATAAACCCAGATCTCCGAGATCCAGCCCAGGTACCTGTTGGATCTCCATAGCATTCAGCCTATCCTCCAACTGTTTGTACTTGTCGTCAGCAGGAGGGTACTGTTCGTCGTTGAAATCTGTCTCATTGTCAGAGACCACTGGGCTGGGAATCCTTTCCTCTTGATGACTGCTTTTCCCCACAGATGGAGTTGTCCTCTCAGTTTGATCCTGCAGGGTATTCCTAGATCTGCGTCTAGGGCTGAACAAAACAATCCTTCTCTTCTTCTTTTCCTTCTTCAAGAGCAAAGCCTTCAGATCTTGTTGCCCCTGGGTCAAATTCATGATCAGCCCTTGGAATTGGGCATTCTGAGCCTGGAGGGCCTTGATAGTCTGCTCGGCTGATGATTCAGGATTCATGACGATCGGCTGAAATAAACAGCGAAGAAGGGTAAGCAACCTGTCCAAGGGATACCTGCAATGCAATGAGATGTATGATATGCATGCAATGTTTTCAAGGACCTCGCGGGATAAACAAGAAAATTTAGCATTTGAATTTGTAGCTTGATGGAAAGACACCCATGTTGTTGAGAATTCTTCTTCAAGGGTCAAAGGCTCACCATATCCAGTGGGTCATAGCCCCTGACACCCTTGGCTAGAGGAAAATAAATCCCCTTTGCCCCTTGCTGGGTGTTTGATTCATCATGACCTGCATCACAAGCCCTTGAGATCCTTGAAATGGGTTAGGATGTATGCAATGGTATGATGTCATGCTATGCATGGGATAATGTGAGTAAACCCTGTTATGAGTCCCTAATTAAGGACTATAAACAACCTGCAAGAAACTTAGTAAACCCTGTTATGAGTCCCCATTAAGGACTATAAACAAAACCTGCGAGACTTAGTAACCCTGTTATGAGTCCCAATTAAGGACTATAAACAAAACCTGCAAGACTTAGTAACCCTGTTATGAGTCCCAATTAAGGACTATAAACAAAACCTGCAAGACTTAGTAACCCTGTTATGAGTCCCAATTAAGGACTATAAACAAAACCTGCAAGACTTAGTAACCCTGTTATGAGTCCCAATTAAGGACTATAAACAAAACCTGCAAGACTTAGTAACCCTGTTATGAGTCCCAATTAAGGACTATAAACAAAACCTGCAAGTAGTTCATGTGTTAGATAACAAGCATGCAAGTAGTCAAGTACGAAGGCACACAAGTCACACAAGACAAATCCTTAGAGTTTAGGCCAGCATGGGGTCTGGGTATTACCCTCTTGAAGTTGGTGGGTTCAACCTGTCCTATTAGAAGTAACCGAGTTCTAAGGTTCCCAATATCATGGGATTGCTTTCATTGTTCATCGTTTCGATTTAGCCACTGAACTGGCGACCGAAATATTCCAGGAAAGCAACCCTCAATTGAGTGTAGTATCGAGTATCAACCAACCTCGGACTGCACCAAAGTCAGTTATCTCACTACCCTAAAGAGGCCAAGATAGTTCAATTAAGGTTCCTAAGGTCTGTTGATGCTTCACGACACCACGCGGAGGCCCCGTACTCTCCTTGACTGAACTCAAGGGTTACCGGTACACACCAAAGTGCCACATCAACGTAGCAGACTGCTTCAACCATGTCGGTATACCCCGCACAGTTCCCTCACAGCCTTGTTGCTACTTCCTAAGAAAGGTATCCCCAGATCCGGGTTAGGATCTATAGAACTCCCAGGACAATCCCACAATAATAAAGCAAGCAAAGAAAGCAATTGAAAACACAGTTATGAACTAACCCTAAGGTACACCTCACTTTAAGTTTGTCCCCAGCAGAGTCGCCAGTTCTGTGATCGGTGGATCTGGAACTGACTGTTTAACGCTGGTTCGCGAAATGTCGCGGAAGCAAGAGTCGCCACCGTCTTTTATTTTCTCCAAATGGAAAGGACAAAAGCACAGAAAAATTCCTTAAAGAGATTGCTCTCGGTTCGGGAGGTAGATTATAGAAAGGGAAGGTGTTAGCACCCTTTCTATCCATGGTTATCCATGGGCTCTTAGATACTTGCTCACTTGTGTTTTCAAAAATGGTTTGTTTGCTTTTCAATATGGGTTTTAAAAAAGTTTCTTTGAAAGTTTCAGATCGACTCTTGTGTCAGAGTGTTTGAAAAATTGCTTTTGAAAGCTTTTGAAAAGTGTCGGTGTGAAAAGATTTTTGTTTGTTTTGAAGTTAGAGCAAGTATCTAGAGTCGTCTACCTACCCTAAGGAATTCGTCTGTGTAAATGTCCTTTAAAGTAGTGCCATCCCACCATTGAGAGGTAGGTAGCACCACCATAGGAGGTGTTCGGGTCAATTCGAGTTTGTAGGGACATGGTGATCACCGGAGCAATGGGAAGACACCTTAGAAGCTACCCTCATGCCAGGTTCCCGGATCATGAGGACTTACTAAGACATCCTCTACTCGACGATCACCTTTCGAGGCAAGGCAACAGTGAGGCGTACCCTAGGGGTGGTGTGTGCGAATTGTGTGTCGTTTTCATTTGCATTTGTCTTGTCATGTTAAAGTGATCTACGCTTGATTTTATTATGGCCATTCATTCTTGCATGCATATTTAACAGTTAAAAGTTGCGAGAAAAAGTAAATCTAAGCTATTACAAATGGCGCGAGTCCACATCGCCAAAATTAAACCGGACCCGATTTGACGGAAAGTAAATAAAATTAAAAGAATTAAAAGTGCGAGGAGTTTAGTTACAAAGCTTTGGGAGAGATACATAATTATTTAAGCGAAATAAAGTAAATGTACGAAATAAAAGAATTATCGAAGCGAGGGCGTTGGACCCTTTTGCAAAAATATTAAATTACATGAATTAATTAATTAGAATTAATGAGGAATTAAAATTAAAGATTAAAAAAGAATGTTTTTTGGTATTTTGTGTTTTTTAAGATTCAATAGAAAAAAAAGAATTAATTAAAAACTAAAATAAAATATTAAACCTAGTTCTAATTATTTTTAAGTTTATTATGAAAGTATTAAAATTTAACCTAAATTAAACCTAAGTTTTTTTTATGTACAATTTAATTATAAAAAATAAATAAAATAAATATTATTATTGTGAAAGAAAAATTAAAAGGAAATAAAAATTATCAATTAAACCTAATTCTACTTTTTGTATTTTTGTTATTAAAAGAAATTAAAATTGTAACCTAATTAAAACTAAATATTTACATGTGAAAATACTTATAAAAATAATTAAAATAAATATTACATTTTGCTCTTTTTCTGATTTTTTGTGTATTTTATAATTTGTAAAAAAAATAATTAATTAAATTAAAACAATAAAGAAAATAAAATAACAATTGAAAATAAAATGTAAAGAAAATTGCAAACCAGGGGGGGTTCAGGCCCAAATATGGAGGTTTTGATCCAAGAGTTCTGGCCCAGCAAGCTTTGGTCCGTTTGACTTTTCTGAATAGCGTGTATCAATGTTGACCTGAGTCCATGGTGTTCGTCAATTCTCAGCCTTTGATTTGAATATGCTAGACGCGTGGACGTTTGGATTAAGAGGTGTATCATGATCCCTCACCTCAGTATTGCACGTGAACGTTAATTGAAGAAAAATAAATGGAAAGAGTCAAGACCTGGGACTCGAACCCAGGTCACTAACATTACCAACCTTCATGCTTGCCAGTGGAGCCAACTTACGCGTTTGTTAAATAGATAAACAATAAATATTATAAAAAGAAAACGGAGAGTTAGTGGATCCAACGCGCGAAAATTTAAACCGGCTAATCGCATGTTGCCACGACTTTGTCTTCTCCACGTTCCCTGTAATACAAAACATATAGACAACGGTTTTCTATGCGTGGCTTAAGGTTAGTTTCAAGAAAATAGCGACTAGCGCTATGGTGTCCATAAATTGGGCGCGATAGGTGATTCCTGTTCGTCCAGATACACTGATGCTAATGGTCATGGTCTTGAGTCCTAATTTTACTCCGTTTCAAAAGCCCCAAATTTGCAACCCTGTAAACCCTAGAAATCGCGCATGGTACAATTGTATATACAACATAAAAATCAAATTAAACATCATGGTTAGCTTTGAAACTTCATTATGAACATGAATCAAGTAATATATTTCACAAACAATGCATAGAATGGAATGTAAGATTATGAAATTTGTTCGATACAGTTCCGGTTCATGTTACCGATTCTTGGAGTTTGAATGGATGTTAATGATTGGAATATGTTCAGGGAGACTTGAGGAAGCTAATGAAACCAATTTCGTGCCTTGAATCCACCTCTAACACTGATTTCAGTTTTGCTTTTTTTGACAAAAATTCCAAGTTTGCAATGGGGTTTCTTGCGCAGCTTTCAGTGTCTATCTGCATTAGGTTTCTCATTAGGCATATGTAGTAAGGCTATTAGGTTAACAAAATTCAATCAAATCTCTTGCCATAATGATTTTTGGAAATTTGATTTTAAGGATCTTTTTTCAATCTTTTTCAAGTTTTCTTTGTGTCAAAATTATGCCAATCAATCCAATTCTTTCCTAATTAGCATGTGCACGAAATCTTGATGGCAAAACATGTACAAAAAGATTTGTTAAGGCAAGTTAGATATTTTTCATGTATTTAAATAATTTAAATGAATTAATATAAATAATAATTCATATAAATAAATAAAAAATGAGAAAATACTTCCCTTTGGGCCAAGTGGTCGTGCACATGCTTAGAATGATGAATCATGGAAGAAAAATGGGCCCATTAGCAATTTTAGGTCATTTGAAGTAGTGTTGACTTTTCAAAATATCCAAAAATTTCCCAACTTCTACAAGGCATAACTTGCTCAATTTTTAAGCTTTTCTCATGTTCTTGGACATTTTGGAAAGGTCTTTGAGTCCTCTAACCAATGCCTTTAGTCCCATGTCATTTTGATTTACCAATCTCAAGTTATGGCCTTTGACTTAAAGTCCCTTTTTGTTGACTTTTGAAAATGACCTATAATGTTGAAATTGATAACTTTTTGTGAGAGCATTTCTTGGACTTGAAGTATGAAGATGAGTTGTAGGAAATGTCTTTCTCTTCAAAATGAGCTTTGGATGGGATTTTTCTGATAATCCATGTGAAAGTTATGCCCTGGTCAATTTCAGTTGACTTTTTCAGCTGTCCAAATAAGGAAACTTTTGCATCTTGATGATTTTCTGAGCCAACTTTTGAGAATCATGATCAAGCATTGATCAAATGATGTTTGTGGCTTCAAAATGATATGTTGACCAAAAATTTGAACTTTTGACTGTCAAATGACCATTTTGCCCCTACAGTTGACTGTAGTGCAACTTAGGGTTTTGACTGTGCAATTTTGAGCTGAATGCCTTGAAACTTGATATGAAGATGTTTGACCATGTTTTTAGGCATATGAGACTTGATTGGGCCTTTGAAAACTTCCTTTCCTTGATCAGAACACAAACCCTAATCTTGACTGTATAGGAGACTTTTGCACTGTGCAACCCTTGGGGAATTTTGCAGCTTGGCTTGGCAATTTCTTGAAGAATATGGGAGGGCAAATTTTGGGGTACAACACCAGGACATCCAGAAACCATGTTCACTTCCTCTTCATACTCTGCCCTAGGCCTGATTATGTGGATGAGGCCCTCATCCATCATCTCCTGTACATTAACCTTTATCTTCTCGCAACCCTGTATGTTTGTACTGCAAATAGCACAACCGGAATGGTCATCCATATAGTAGCTAAATTCACAGGTCTGTATGCATTTTCACCAAATCTCCTCTAACCAGATTAATATCAAAAATCCGGAAGTCGCCTGGACAACCGGCCACCATATTCACAACATTTACTCCCCTGTGCTTAGGTAGGGGATTATCTTTCACGTTAGGTCCCATGTATTTGAAAGATAGAACACTAGACTTTACCAATTTCTGTACCTCAGTCTTTAAAGGATAACAATTTTCAACATTATGCCCTGGTGCTCTCTGATGAAAAGCACATGTTTGGTCTGCCTTGTAATACCAAGGCAATGGTGATGGTACGGCGGGAGGTGGTCGTGTCTGGACCAACCTTTTCTGAATCAGTGCTGGTAGCAACTCTGTATAGCTCATGGGAATAGGGTCATAACTCTCCCTTCTCTGATTATACCCTTTCCGGCCTTTAAAGCAGAAACTTCCTCGCGCAGCTCGCGATTCTCTTGTTCTAAGTTGTCCATCTTCTTTTTGAAATTAGCCCGAGTGTTGTAGTGATGAGTCAGCTTGCTGAACGAAGTAAAGAAGCTTGGTAAGACACCTGGATATGCATAACAAATGCAAGAAATATGTGCAATATGATGCATGATATGCAATGCACATGATTATTTTTACTTTGTTATTTAATATTTCAAGGGATTTAAAGTTTATAGACATATTGCAAACATCAAGTAATAATGCTTTTTGAAATACTGATTTTTTTAATTATAATAACTCCAAAGTGGATTACAAGTTTCAATGATCCCAAGTACAAGATGAAAATAAAATCTAAAATCCTGAGAAAAAGAACTGATGAAGATCACTTTATACGCTGGCGCTTCCCCGTGAGCCTGACAATCTGAGCCTTCAACCTCTGGTTTTCTTCCACATATCTGATGGCAAACTCCTCCCAATCATTTGAATCAGGAAGTGAGTGATCAACACCTGATTGAGGCCCAGGGGAAAATAAATCCCCTTTCCTCTCCATAGACTCTACCGCTCGACTCTCAAGGATCTCAATCAAGTCGTCTTTCTCCTTCAGGTATGCTCTGTAGGAACTCTCTAAAGTTTGGAACTTGTTCTTCCAAGCATCCCTTTCCTGTTGCATCCTAACTAAAGCAAGTTGCATCTCTTCTAGATCATCTAATAAGGGAGGAGTGGTCTTCACAAATAGATCAGGCATGGGTGTCGCCCGGGTATACGACATCTTTAACTGAATGGCTCTCAATCAGATCCATTGAAGATATGGCTCCAAAGAGACATCGCCCCTAGGTCCCAAATCCTTCCTACTCTTCTTATGAATGTGACACCAGGCCTTCACAATCTGCTCCCTAGCTTCCCTATGGTCTTCTCCTTCCTTCAGAAAGAAACTACTCAAATGAATACTATTCGGTTTATCCCTCATCGGATAACCAAACTGTCGCCGTGCAAGAACAAAGTTATAGTTAATTCATCCCTTTGTACCAAGAAGAGGTACATTGGGGAAAATACCACAACTGTCAATAATCTCTATATCCTGGTAAAATCGATGATACCAATCAATATCCGAGTGAGTAAGTGCCATGATCTTAGGAGCCCAATGGGGTTCCTTCTTGACATCCCAAAAGCATCAGACTGAGGCATATGAGATAACCCATTAATACAACAGAGGCGTGCAACAGATAATCATCCCCCCATGATAAGAATTCCAAAGACGGATAGAGTAATAAGCATCACCAATAGTGTAGGAACTGGGTTTCCAATCATGAAGATCCTGATAGCGTTAATGTCAACAAACTTGTCCATATTAGGAAATAAGAACAACCCGTAAGCAAGTAGAGAAAAGATGGCCTCAAAAGCAATTGTACTCTTCATTCTGGAAAAGTAACGAGCTTTCTCCAATAAGAACTAAGCTGGTAATCCTCTAATCCCTCCTTTGGTAGTCACGTGGGCTTCCACCTTAGACTTCCCTAGGTTAATCAAAGCAGCAATCTCATGTGGTTTTGGCTCACCCTCCAAACCAGTAAAAGGAACACGATCGGTAACAGGTAAATCCAATAGATAAGAATACTCCTCCAATATGGGCATCAACTGATAGTCGAGAAAAGTAAAACAATGATACATTGGATCATAGAATTGGACCAAGGTCGAGAGAATACCCTCCTTCATCTTCAGCTTCATGAGAGGAATAATGGATCCATACTTCTTCCGATAGTCTGTAGAACACTCGATCTCAGGAATTAGACTGATCAACTCATCTATCTTGGGATCCTTGAAATTGTATTTCTCGGTATTTCTCTTTCCAGAATCCACGGTTAAAAGTACCTGAGATATTCACAAATAGTCAACCTTTAAATCCCTTGACATATGGTTTCTTTAAAAGATGTTTATGAGTGCATGGATGCATGATGAAACAATCACACACAAGATCACACATATAGGGTACATAGGTTCAACGTCACAAGCATGAGGTCGAAGGTACTACCCATAAGGTGTTGGTCTAAAAAGTTATCACCTTTCGAACAAGGTTCTAGAGGTTCCCAGAGTCTACATCCTTCCTTTGGATATTACTAACTTCCCGATTAACTCGGTAATTAGTAATATTCTCAAGAAAGACTCGTCCGAGTGTAGTATCGCGTGACAACTATTTTCGGATTACTCCGTCATAGCTTCCGCACTACACCTAAAAGGCCAAGATGGGTTTGGTATTCTACGGTCCTCAGTTTCAGCAGGCTCCTAGGTCGAAAGCAGTATGTCTTCCCGATTACTCGATAAACGACACTACAGTCAAAGGGGCCTCCACTGAGTGGGGGATCTCATGCCTCCTTCTTTAGGATTACTCCCTCAAAGTTAACATGACTATATCGCCCGTCCTATCTTAAAGTTTGCCCAAGTCTGGGTATAGGACTTATGAGTAATCACCAAGCACCCTGAAAACCAAGAAAATCTAGACAAACATATATACAATCATATAACACAAAAAACAGTAATACCACATATACAGATATAAACAAAGATAGGCTTAACCCTCTTAGGGATGGACCAGCAAGAGGTCAGTCTGTCCCTAGTGAAGTCGCCATTTTTCTGTAGCGGTAGAAATGTTCAAGACTAAGCCATTGGATTGACTAGACTTTATACAAATCAAAATAAAAATCGCCACGACGCTTTATTGTTTCCAAAGGAATGGGAAAAGAGCGAATAACCCAAAAAGAGAGGGGGAAAGATTCAAGGTAAGGGGGTTGGTTATGCAAAGGGAAGGTATTAGCACCCTAAACATCTACGGTACTCTGCAGGAGCCTCTTTGTAAAATCTGTATGTTTTGGCTGAAAAAATGTTGTATATAAATGGATGGTGGAGGTGAGGAAATAAATATATTTATTTTATAATTTTTGCACCTGCCGCAGTTGCGAACCTTTAGTGCCTACGTACCACCTTTTCATGCAATAGGGGATCAGGGTACACGTAGTTCCTCTTTTAAAAATTTAAAACACATATGTGTTGGTTAATTTTATGAGATAAAACATCATCGTCATTGTCCGTGTGGAAAACATACCTACTACCCATAATTATGAGAAAGGAGAATTTGCATCATCTAAAAGTGGAGGATATGACTTGGATTTTAAAATCAACAATGCCTCACTCAACACCCAAGTGGAAAATATCTCTCTTCACTACATACGATAGAAGTATGGTTGTTTGCATCACTACAAGGATTGGCAAGAGTTCAACCTTTTGAGAAAAGTTTAAAGATAAAATCCAAAGTGGCAAAATGGTTTGAAATGAGATTAATTGACTTTTAGTCTTCTCACAAAAAATGTCAAGGTATTATTAAGTTGTGTTTGGAGTTTATTTATGAAAATATTTTGAAAACGCATGGACATAAGTCCAAGTTTATTATGAAAGTGGTTCAAGTTCAAAAACAAGAAGAGTTTTCAAACGGAGGAAGAAGATTCTTTTGAAATTAAAGAAGATGGGAGGAGAAGAAGGGACTACCCTAAAGCATAAGGGTAAAGCTAGGGATAAGAACTATCTAACCAACAAGAAACCAAAACTTGACATTATGAGCCAAGATAAAATTCCCATTCCTTGGATTGAAACCAATCAAACTGAAAAAACTAGACCTCTCGAGAGAATCAAACTTCAAGTGTATTAAGTCTTCACAAAAATTGGGCAGAGTAACAGCTGTATACGGGTGAATTCCATATTACAAACCAATGGTGTAACCATAACAAACCTGCACACAAAAACAAACAAGCAACCCAATGTCTTGAGGTAAACCTCAAGAACTCCAGACAAAATAATCAGATAAGATCACAAGGTCTCTAAGATAGGCCAAGGTTTCTAATTCCAAGTCCAAGAAAAGTCTCATGCTCCATAATGCCAAGGATAGTAACCAAATAGTCCAAGTACCATTAAAGATTTTTTGGGTTTATGTTAATTATTGAGTATCTTAAGAAAGGAAAGGAAAAGCTCAAGTGAGCAAAGTAAAAATGGCAAGAAAGTAAATACTCAAATGAGCAAAGATGAAAATGGCATGAAATGTAAATGCTAAAAGTAAATGGTACATAAAGCATAAAAAATAATAAAAGCATAAGGTGAAACAAGTCAACAATTAGTGGTTAGTTGGATGACCATCTTGAAGCTTGCATTTGGAACTTATTAGAGGATTAGTAGAACCAAAACCTCCACACAACAAGTTGCATTTTCTTTTTGTCAAGTATATCATCCATTTGGAATTCTCACAAGTGCCATTTAATGATCAACGATGTTTAAGTGATCCGCGTTGACCAAAAGTGTTGTAGATCCATTAGAGGATTGGTAGAACCAAAGCCTCCACACAATGAATCTCAATGTTATTGGATCAAAACGATCAAATTAACATACTTGGGCTTGCAATCATAAGTTTGGGCCACAAATGATCATTTATTTGAATCGGGACAAAATTTAGCGCTATGTTAAGCAATTGTAAGTGGACTTATATAGAAGTCGCACCTATTTTGAGGCCGGTCAATAGTAATCTATGCACCATTTGTTTTGAGACATGATATAGATATCATGCTCCAACAACATTTAGTGCAATAAGAAATGGATGAGAAAAAAATACACAAACCACATTTGAATTAAATTTTAATCAAACTATTATTAAAATCATTCATCCATTTTTGTGGAGTTAAACTCAACACCATGGATCCAATGGTGTTAATAAAGTTCATGATCCAAAATCTAACCCAAGATCAGCCAGAAAATAGTCATAGAATAAAATCACATTTAATATACACAAAAGGATTTTTAAAAAAAGTTTCAAAAATAGAAAATAATGAGAAAAATATCAACTATGTTCAAATTAATCAAGAAATGAAAAGTAAGACCATAGAAAAATCAAAAAAAGGCTCAAATAATTTTACAAATTTTTTGAAGTCAGAAACTATTTTTAAAATTAAAATAAATGGGGAAAATAAACAAAAATGATAAAAAATAGTAAATTCAGAAACAAAAAAAAAATAAGGTCACCAATATTTGTCACAATATCATTGGATCATTCCATAATTTTTTCAGAATTTTAAAATGTATAAAAGTATTTTTATACATTTAAAACAAATCAAATAAGTGTAAAATTTTTAAAAAATACCAAAACACAAAATTAAATTGTGAAAAAATAAAAATCAGAAAGAGGATAATCAAAATTTTTTTTCATAATTTTTCAAATTTTTTGGACTAAAAATGAATTTTCTATGATTTTTTGAAATTTAAAACAATTAAAATATAAGAATCAGAAAAAGAAAATAAAAGTAAAATATGTGGACCATTGGATAAGAGTCAAAACTTGTTAGTAATTAAATCCAAGGGATCCGGCGCGCTGTGCATATCATGGTCATTAGTGAATATTGTACATAATCATTAATTAAATCAAAATTTGAAAAATACAGATGGCGCGCCTTCATTGGTTGGAAGATGACACGTTGGTCATCTTCAACCTCCAACCATCACGAATTACAGGTCTCTCAAACTGTAAAATCAGAAGCTCAGACCTATACCATTCGCTTCGTCTCTTCAATACGAAGACAACCACACCCTCGCACCAAATTTATATAAATTGTAGCTCAAGCAATTTGGAAGGAAAGTTTTGAAAAGGGATTTGAAATTTCATGGTCAAAACGTGTTTCCAGTAAAAGGTAAGTGTTGCGACTAGAACCAAGGCAACGAGAGCAACACAATGATATCAGAGTTTTGAAGAATTGATGAAGGAATCTACCTATTAAAGTTGAGTTGTAGAGCTCATAAACTGGACTTTTATGGAGCAGTATAGGGCACAATTCTCAAATGTAATTATGTGGTTAGCTTCAGGGAAGATCAAGGAAGGTGAATTGATGGAAAAATTGGATTGAAAAAGGCTCGATAATGGATTTTGAAGTTACATAAAATTGAGTTATGGGGCAAGTTTGGCAAGGTGATTCTGGCTATTCAAGCTTGAGAAAATGAATGGGATAGTACATGTATTTATAGGAGAAGCGGATGGGATCAAAAGGAAGAGTGAATGATGCGTTTTGGAGGGAATTCGTGCAAACCTGATGCACGAGTGAAGTGTGATCCAAACTTCACCAAAACTCATCAAATTCTTGCGTTTTGATGCACTAGTCCATTTGGGAAAGTTGGCTAATCATGTTTAGACCCAAAACACGTGTTAATTTGAGGTTTAGAGGTTGTAACATGAAATTTAAATTCTGACTTGCAAGGAAACTTCAATTCCAAGTTACCATTTTTGAAACAATGGTATTCTCAGCTCAAGGGGTCTTAAGGCATGATTCTTGATGCTTTAGAAAGATGAGGTTACAAGCTTTGCAATGGAAAAAGAATGGAGTTAAATGGATTCTTGAGATAAAAGTTACATTGAGTCAAAGTTGGAGAAAAAGGGTTGACTTTCCATGCTTAGAAATATTTCAAACTCTTCTTCAAAAATGACCTATAATGTCTTGCATCCAAACATGGCCTTCCTCTTGGAATTTTCTCTTGAACAAAAAATATGGCATGAAGTAGATCTGTTGAATGACATTTTGAAACTTGAATCATTCAAAATCTCCAAAATTTGAGCAAGTTATGACTTGTTGAAGTTGGTAAAATTTCATAAAATGACCTATAATCTTTTGTTTCCTTAAGGCAACTTCCATCCATTTTCTCACTTTGAACATAAAATAAGGTATAAAGTTCACATCCTCAAGATCATTTTGGAAAAATAATGGGCTCAAGGTTATAAAAATTTACCAAGTTATGATCATTTGAAGTCACACATGGAAAATTGGGGATTCATCTAGAGGACTTGTAATCTTTCTTCTTCACCAAGTTTCTTCCACATGAAAACTCCTTGGAACTTTTGAAGTGATTTGTTGATAACCATTTGAAAAGAAGGATGTCTTTGGAATCATTCAAAAATACCAAAAGGTGAGCAAGATATACTCCTTTGAAGTTCAAAACCCTAGCTCCTAGATCAAGAAAATGCTTTGAAGAACTTTGACAAGCTTGAACAAACTTCTTGTACCAACATTATTGCTTTGTGAATAGAATTTGTTGAGGATGATAATTAGGACTCATAGCTACCAAAACTACTTCCATATCTTGAAATTTGAGAGAAATATGATCTTGTGACCAATGGGAACAAAGCCTTGTCCAAACATGTCAACTTCTCCAATCAAACCCCTTGTACTTTTGAGTCAAATCTAATAACCTTGAAATGTGATGAACCAAAGCAACCTTGGCATGCCTATTCTTCCAAAACCAATCCAATGATGATGTTTGAACTTCTCAAGCTTTATTGACTAGGGCATGGAAATAAACTCATGAATCCATGGGGTAACTTGTTAAATCTCACTGCCTTTACCTACATGGATAACAAGCAAGACAAACCAACATTTCATTTTATTAGTTAAATGAAGAAATCGAAAAAATATTCATGATCACAAAAGGAACATAAGTTAAGGTGCTTGGTAATCCCTCAAAAGGGCAAGACCAAATGTAGGGAGGGGAACCAAGAATCCTAGTGTGATCTTATTGTGGATGAATCAACATGGTATGATGAAGGAATCTTAGGGGCAAAAATTGGGGTATAACACATGGTGGACAATTAGCGATGATATCCAACAAGGGAAAAATCAAAGAGGCATCTAATTTCATCTATGAATGCGCCCCAGGCGAAGAACTAGACAGCTGTGGAGATTCTTAAGATTGTTTTCTTTACAAAGTAGTTTTTCTTGTTTTTTGAAAGAACCTATATCAAGCCCGAGGCATAAGGGTTTCTTGTAAGGGTCCTCCATTTTGTTTCAGACAATATTCACAATTGTTGTACCCCAAAATTTGCCCTCCCATTTCCTCAACATTTTCTCATCACAAAACCCTTGAAGATCAAGATCCAGTTAGGGTTTCCTCTGCTCAAGACTTCTCCTTGCACTGTGGACCCAAATTAGGGTTTGTGTTTGAACAAAGATGTTTTGACCTAAAATTCCTAAGATGACTTTCATGCTCCATGTTGGACTCCCAAGTTTATCCATACCAAGTTTTAAGTCTTGATTCCAAGTTTTGTCCAGTCAATTGGACAGATGACCTAGAAATCAGTTGTATTGGGGAAAAAGTCAACTGTGGCCAATTGACAGTCAAATCTCATGAAAATTGACCCACATCAACATTATGAACTCACATGGACCATTTGATCAAGTTTGGATCACAATTCCACAAGAAACTTGATCAGATCATCAAAAGGGCAAAATGGTCATTTTTAGGGTTTTGACTGCACAAGGGTAATTGTTGACTGTTTGACCTAGCCAATGGCAAACCAAGCTCACATATGGACTCAAGGACCCCATGGAATTATCTTGACATGCTCAACAAACTCAAAAGATCCCAAGTACACAAGATTGACAGTTGAATTTCCCAGTCAATTGATCAATTTTGACTGTATACTGAAAAGTCAAACTTTGACTTTTTGGTCAAAATCAAGAGTCAAGATTCATTTTTCATCAAAACATGCCAAATCATGAAACTTGTTCACCAAGAAACCAAGAAATGCAAATTAGGGTTTGAAATGGGAATTTTTCATAACTTAGAATTTTTCTAAGTTATGGAAAACCCTAATTTTTTTTCCAACTTTGCCTCACTTTCTCACCAAGATTCATTTGGATTCAAACAAAAGTCAAAACATGAAAGTTGTAGCTTGTTTCATAATCTACAACTTTGATTCACAAAGTTTTCCCAAATGAGGCTTGTATCTCAAGTTACAAATTTTTGAATAAGGGCACTAAACCATTCATAACTTAGTGAAAATTTGACCTTTTTGACAAGGTTTTCTACCTAACTTCAAGGCCATTTTCCATACACTTCCACTTGGAATTTCAATTTGCATTTCAAAGATGGATTGTAGTACACATTCCAAGCTTTCCAAAATGTCCAAGAACTTCTCAAACAACCTCATGGTTAGGGAGAATCGAATTTTGCAAAATGGGAAAAAGTCACTTTTGTTCTTGGCCATGTACATGTTCATAACACTATGCATTTCAATCTCAGCATGCTTAAGCTACATTACAGGTCCTAAAACCCTTTGACACTCATAACTTCAATGCAAAACCATTGTGCCAAGTTGTTATTTTAAGCATTTGGACATTACATGGAGAATTAACCCTAAACTAGAAAAAGCACTATTTCCATTTTTGAAAAGTAGAACTTTATGTCAAGTTTGCAATCCAAGTGGTACAGTCCAAATCTTCTTGGCACAAGTTTGTGAGAAAATTGCACTGATCAAGGCCAATGTATGCAGCATAGTGTGAGGGCCTGTACAGGCTAGAATCATCAAGTGGCCATTGCTTGCTTCAAGTTCAAGTAAGATAGCATAACTTGTACCAACTCTCATATCAGCTTACAAACACTTAGACAAACTTATCAAACACATTCCACACATTGATCCAAAGCTGAAGCACGAGCCTTTCACCTCCAATCCCTCCCAAAACTCAGAATCACCTTGAAACTGCTCAAACAGAGCAACCTCTGCAGATTGAGTTCCAACTCTCAATCCTTTCAAGCATTCTTGCCCAAACCAGTTCATACACCTTCCCTACCATCTATGCAAGCTAACCAAAAACAAAAACACGACCTGTAATCCCCCTAACTGGTTCCACCATATTCACATTTCTGACTTGCAGGTGAAGTGCTCTAGCTCGATTCAAAAGCTTTCAAGGCAAAGTAAATATTGGAACAGCATCACCAACCCTCAAGGAAGCTACACCAACCATTATCTTGCCCTGAAAGCTTCTCCTTTGCCAGATAGAACTTCAACTGAACAGGTAAGTTTTTGAATTCGTATCTCTCTTATTAGGCATCATTAGCTCTAAGTTTGTGAATAAACAATGTTCTACTCATGCCACTGAACATGTACATGTTTTTACTTTTCATTTCTTTTGCTTGAGCTGTGAGAATTTAAGGTTTGAAAATGGCAGAAAACTTAGGTCAGGATTTGGGATTGTTAAAATTCTCTCTCATTTCTGAGAGTTAGGATGAGTTTTTTTATATATTTGGAATCGTGATTCAATGCTTGACATGTTTTGTGTTGAAAGTTTGTGCAAAAGCTCAAAGAATCAGGATGTTTGAATCCCTGTTACAAGCGCGCGTTTTTGGCTGGAGGTTGAAGAAGGTGTCTCATGGGCTGGGCCAGCTTTTGTTCTACTTTTCACACCATACAATTGCTTCTGCACCCCCTGAGCCCATTTGGTTTATTTTTAATGATTTCTGACTTTTTCTTTTTTTGATTGATTCATTTATTTTTTCTCATGTTATTAAAAATATAAAAATCTTTTTTCTCACCATTTTTTAATTTATTAGGTATTTATGTGATTTTCTTTTGATTAATACACAAATAAATGAATATATACATTTCATTAAAAATATTGAGAAATATGTAAAAATACTTTTATTTTCATTTTTATTTTATTTTACCTTCTGAAAATACTTTATATAAAAAATACTTTTTTTACAAATATTAAATATTATTATTATTTATATATATATAATACACATCTAAAACAATACATATATACATATATTTATTAATATATTTAGAGTAAATACAAAATATATACACTTTTGTTTTTTTGTTATTATTAATATTTAATATAAAAATACATTTTTGACAAATACCTCATTTTATTTTATTTTTGTATATATAAATAAGTATTTGTACATAATAAATGAATAATGCATTTTATTTAATAGAATTAGGGTTTTACCCTAAATATGAAAATACTCCAAAATAATACCTTTTTATTTTCTTTTTTATTTTACATAAATAATAATTTTTTTTCATACATATAAAAATTCTTTTTGCATTCTTGCATATTTATTTTTATTTTATTTAATTTATGCAAATTGATCACCTTGTAAATGATTCAATATTGATGTAATAGTTTTAGGTTTAAATTCCTTGTCAAAATCCCCATTTGAACATTTGTACCCCCCTTCCCATATATGGTCTTGTAATAGCTTAGTAAATTTATTTTCGCATTTTATTGCTTTCTAATTATGCCATGTTAGAATTAGGGTTTGTATGCGAAAAATAACGAAACATAGTTTTGACCTAATTTCAAGATAAACAAGCATGAAAATGAACACACAAATCACACTTGCACCCCCTAGGGTATTCCACTTGTTGCCTTTCAAAATTGGGCCATATTGCATGTTAGGTCTCTTTGGGCAAAACAAACAAACCAAATGATCATAGTCCCTCAATAACACTTTCAAAATGTTGCCTAAACAAATGATCAAGTCCCTTAAAGAAAATGCCCAAAGACACTTAGCACCGTTGCAATTATGGCCTAAACGATGACCCGCGCCCGTCCCTTTCACATCCTAACATGAGATTGTCCACCAAATACAATGGTGGAACAAACTTGTTAAAAGGGTTAAAACATAGCAATAATCTTTGAGAAATTTAGGAGTAGATAACCTCTTAGTTACTTGAATCAAACTTGCAAAAACAAAACACTTGCCTATTTTCTAAAACCACACTTCACAACACTTTCAAAAACAACTTTCAAAAACAAATGAAAACCTTTTCAAAAGACCTACACCTTTGTATACATCCCCACATGGATCATTACAAAGGTTGCCACCACAATGGCTTCTTTTCAAAAACATTTTTTAAACCCACACACACAAGCACCATTTCAAACAATTGAAAACAAAAGGCAAGTGATCTAAGCAAGTAACTAAGAGCCCATGGATAACCATGGATAGAAAGGGTGCTAATACCTTCCCTTTCTATAATCTACTCCCCAAACCCAAGAAAACATCTCAAAAGGTTTTTGCTGTGCTTTTTAACCTTTCCTTAGGATAAAATAAAAAGTCGGTGGCGACTCTTGCTCAACCGAAACATTTGCGAAAACAAACGCAAAACCTCAAGTCAGTTCTCCCACCGTATCACAGAACTGGCGACTCTGCTGGGGAAAAATTTAAAAGTGGAGTAACCTTAGGGCTTAGATCACCTTTGTTTTCAATTGTTTGCTTTGTTTGCTTTTATATTTGTGGGCTTTTGCATCGGAGTTTCATAGATCCTAACCCGGATCTGGGAAAATACCCTTTTTAGGTAGCATAATCTGTGAGGGACCTGTCCGGCGTAGACCGACATGGGTGAAGCAGTGGCTACGTTGGTGTGGCACCTTGGTCTGTACCTATATCCCTTGTGTTGCAACGGGGAGAATATAGGTCTTCTAAGGAGTCATTAAACACCAACCAACCTTAGAACCCTAAATTGACCAACTTGGCCATTAAGACAGTAGCAGTATGCTACACTCATTGAGGCTAAACTCTCGAGATGGTTCTGGCCGCGAGAAAAGATTGCGATGCTGGAGTTATGACCGATTGAGGGTAGCCAATGATTTGAGATCCTCTAGAACCCGGTTACTTTTGATAGGACATGTTTTAACCAATAAAACCAAAAGAGGGTAATACCTGAAATTCATGCTGGCCTAAAACCTAAGGGTGTCTTGTGTGACTTGTGTGCCTTACCATGCTTGCCTATGTGAATACTTGTGGTGTGCTTCATCATAGCATCATGCCATCATGCCATTGCATGCATCCTGTATAAAGGACTAACCCATTTCAAAGACAAAAGAGTTTCATCTTTTCTCTGTTTTGTAGGACATCATGATGCCCGTGCGTAGGAATACTGTCCGGCTCAACTTTGTTCAACCACCAATTTTGCTCAAGGATTTGGTTGGTAGGATTCCAAACACTTCTTCTTTCATCAACAGACATGGTTCTCTCCTTGGCTTGATCACTACAAAATGGGATCAACAACTGATGAGTGTTCTGACCCAGTTTTATGACCCTCTGTATCATTGTTTCACCTTTCAAGACTTCCAGCTGGTTCCTACCCTGGAAGAATTCTCTTATTTGCTTGGGATCCCTGTATTGGAGCAAACTCCTTTCACTGGTTTGGAAAAGACTCCTAGGCCTGAAGAGATTGCTGCAATTCTCCCCTTGACCAAAGAAGAGGTATTAGCTAACTGGGAAACTAGAAATGGAGTCAAGGGCTTTTTGGTCAAATTTCTGGTTGGCAAGGCTAATGATTTCTGGAATGACTTGGACTTCAAGGCGTACGAGGATATTCTGGCTCTTTTGATCTATGGTCTGGTATTGTTTCCCAATCCTGACACCTTTATCAGTATCCATGTCATAAGGATCTTCATGTCTCGGAATCCTATACCCACTCTTTTGGGTGATATCCTGCAACAACTCTATGCTCGTACTGCTCGAAAACGGGGAACTCCGTGGTGTTGTGTTCCTTTGCTAGTGAGGTGGTTTATTTCGCACATTCCTAAGTTCGTGCTGAAGAATGAAGAAGGAAAAGGTTGGGCTTGGAGGCTAATGTCTCTCACTAATAATGACATCACCTGGACTCTCAGAGGTATGGACGAGGTAGTTGTTATTGACCGTTGCGGAGAATACCCTAATGTTCCGTTGATTGGTATCCAAGGAGGAATCTCTTATAATCCATGCTTAGCTCTCCGTCAGTTTGGAAGAGCCAGGAGAGATGGGCCTCGTGAAATGTTGGTTCCTCACTTCCATTTTGAGTTTCAGGCAGACAGTGACAAACTACGCCATGGATTCATTAGAGCTTGGGACAGAATTCACAAAGCTGACCCACTTGAGTTGGGGCCAAAGACTTCTCTATCAATGGAACCCTATTGCAAATGGGTCCACATCCGTGCTCAGAAGTTAGGTATGCCGTACGAAGCTGTCAGACCAATCATTCTTGAATCTCCTGATGAAGATGGGGTTCCTCCAACTGTCCTCCCTCCTCAGATACCTACTGATTTTGACACAATGAAGAGATCTTTGGCGCAGCTAAAGGAAGAACGGGATTTCTATCGGGAGAAGTTCAACGAGCAGGAACGGAAGATCCAGAGGCTGACTAAGCAATTGGAAGAAGAAAGGGTCCTGAACAACTACATCAGCACTGAGAAAAGGAGACCATGGGAGCATTGATGGGCTTTGGATATTTCCTTTTATAGCTTTTATTTCCTTTCCAGTATTTTTCATTCCTGTAATGCCTAAGGGCGAATTGTTGAACAATTGAAAATTTTAATCTAATGAAGTGTGTTTCCCTTTTTGTCTACAAAGTTGAATCTTGTTTGTCTTTGAAAACATAAAACATACGCATTCCATTGCACCATATGCATAGCAGGTACCCTATTTCACAGGTTGCTTAATCTCCTTCGCTGTTTATTTTGAACAGTCGTCATGAATCCAGACTCATCCAGTGAGCAAGCAATCAAGGCCCTTCAGGCCCAAAGTGCCCAGTTTCAAGAAATGGTCCTGAGCCTGGCCCAAGGTCAGCAAGAGTTGAAGACTCTACTCCTGAAGAAGAAGAAGAAAAAGAGGACTGCGTTGTTCAACACCGGACGCAGATTTGGGAACACACTCCATAATGAAGCTGATCCAACTACTTCTTCTGCTGAGAAAGACAGTCCCCAAGGGGGAGGAGCTCCTAGTTCCGCAGTCTCCGACAACGAGACAGACTATAACGACGAACAATACCCACCTGCTGCTGACAGATACAAGCAATTGGAGGACTGCTTGAGCGCCATGGAAATTCAGAATGTGCCGGGGCTGGATTTCAGAGATCTGGGGTTATCTTCTGGGGTAGTAATTCCACACAAGTTTAAGGCGCCTGCCTTCGCCAAGTATGATGGGGTCTCCTGCCCAAAGCTGCATCTGAGGTCGTACGTAAGGAAGATCCAACCTTACACGGCGGATAAGAACCTTTGGATTCACTTCTTCCAAGATAGCCTCTCGGGGTCACAGCTTGAATGGTTCTACCAATTAGATGGAACTAGCATCCGACACTGGGAAGATTTGGCGACCGCATTCTACAGAAAATATCAATACAATTCTGATCTCGCTCCAACACGTACCCAACTTCAGGGTATGTCTCTAGGAACGGGTGAAGGGTTCAAAGAATACGCACAAAAATGGAGAGATTTGGTTGGCAGGGTGCAGCCTCCATTGACTGATCGTGAGCTGGTTGATATGTTCCTAGGGACTTTGTCTGGTCCATTTTTCAATCATTTGGTTGGTAACTCCTCCGATGGGTTTACGGATTTGATTCTGACGGGAGAAAGAATCGAAGCTGGCATCAGGTCAGGAAAGATACAAAAGGCTGCCTCCACAAGTACTGAGAAGAGGCCGTTTAAGAAAGAAGCAAGCGCCGCCTATGGTCCTAGACGACAAGTCAAGCCTGAAAGTCGCCAAGCCGTCAATGCTTTGGTCATTTCAAAACCTGTTGCTGCTCCTCAGCAGTACAATCAACAAAGAAGTGAAAGGCCCAAGAGGCAGTATACTCGGCTGAGTATGACCTTATCTCAAATTTTACCCCAACTGTTATCCACCAACTTGGTGACCATCAAAGAAGCTCCTAAGGTCGTCAACACCGCGTCTCCTAAGTATAACCCAAATGCCCGGTGTGCTTATCATTCTGATAGTCCCGGGCACACTACTGATGATTGCTGGGCCTTGAGAAACAAAGTGCAAGATCTTATCGACGCGAAGGAAATTCAATTTGAAGCGCCTGAGAGACCAAATGTTGTAACTGCCCCTATGCCCCAGCATAGAGTAAATGCCGTTGAGGAAGAGTTGTATGCTGTTTCGGTGAATGAAGTTGTTACCCCTCTTTTGACTGTTAAGAGGAACTTGCTACTAGCCGGTTTATTTCCGGGTTGTAGCAAGGGTTGCCTCCTGTATGCTGTTATCCCTACCGGTTGTCCGCTGCTGAAATCAGGCATTCAAAGCCTGATGGATAGCAAGGAAATTCTGTTCAAGAAAACTGTTGTTCCGTTTGTTTCCGTTGAAGAAGTATCTGTTGTCACAATTTACAATCCTGCCAAAGCTCCCGTGAAGAAACCCGTCCGAATTATGTCTGTTGCACCCATTACTATTACTGTTCTGGGGCCTCTCTCCTATGAGTCTGATAAAGCGGTCCCATGGCATTATGGAGCCGACGTGTATGTGCTTGGGGTGAAGCAGGAATTCAACACCACTACCAGTATCAGTAACATCACTGGTCCCGCCAAGATTACCCGCAGTGGCAGGCTCTTCTCGCCTGACATTGCACCGCCAGTTATCCGAAAACCTCTCACCATCACACCCGCAAGTGTGCATGTTCCAGTTCAAGTTCCTGTGTCTACTACTGCCGCCGAATCCTCTGATACTCGGGGCAAAGAAGTTGTTACCGATTTGCCTGCCAGGACGGAGGCATCAAAAAAGACTGCTGTGGAAGCCTCCCAACAAGAAATGGAGGAAATTGTTAAAATCATTAAAAAGAGTGACTTCAATGTTGTTGAACAGTTGGGGCATACCCCCTCCAAAATCTCTATGCTATCATTGCTGCTATGCTCAGAGGCCCATGCAAAAGCCCTGATTTCATTTCTGAAAACGGCCCATGTGCCGCAAGAGACCTCCGCGCATCAATTCACCGACTGTGTGGCTAATTTGACGGCTGACAATGGCTTAGGGTTCTCGGATGCTGACCTTACCGCCAAAGGGAAAAATCACAATGATGCCCTGCATGTTTCCATAGAATGCAGGGGCACTACTCTCGCACACGTGTTGGTGGATACCGGTTCTTCCCTGAATGTTTTGCCCAAGAAAGCATTGGACCGCTTGGATTGTGAGGGCCTAGAGTTGAAACCTAGTAACATCATTGTTAGAGCCTTCGACGGTTCTAAGAGGATGGTGCACGGTGAAGTAGACATCCCTATTTGTGTGGGTTCCCAAGTTTTTGACTCAACGTTCTATGTAATGGATATTCGTCCATCTTATTCCTGCTTGTTGGGTCGACCCTGGATTCACAAGGCTGGGGCAGTAACTTCCACTTTACACCAAAAGCTCAAATACCCTGTCAAAGGGAAGATTGTTACTGTGCAGGGTGAGGAGGAATACATGGTGAGTCACTTGAATTCATTTCGGTATATCGAGATGGACGGGAGTTTATTGAAACCCCCTTTCAGCATTTTGAGGAAGTACCTCCAGTGTTGGCATCAGCTGAGGCAGTAGTTGAAGAAGACTTTCCGTTGAAGATGGCGTCCTTGAAGGATGCCCGGGCTGTAATCGAGAAAGGCAATTGTGCAAACTGGGGTCAGCTTCCTGACTTCACTCAAAAGAACGACAAGTTTGGGCTGGGCTTTACTGCAGAGGCTCAGAGGGATGTGCGCAAGGAAAAGATCAGAAAGGCTCCGGTGTTCATCTCCAACCCAAGGGTGAATGCTATTGAGGAGGATGTAGAGGAAGCAGAGTTTGACAGTTGGATCTACCCGACTACTAGCAAAGGACCAAGCAACTGGACGGCAAAGGATTTTACACCTATCACATTTGTCACGCAGTAATTATTTCTTTTGATTTTCAATTTGTAACAAACAATGTGTTAAAACTTTATTGGCTCGGTGTCCTACCCGGGGCATCGTAGCTCCATTTGTGAGGGCTTTTTGTATGACATTTCCATATATCATCAATCAAAACATTGGACGTTTGTTGCATTTCAAATCTTGTGCTCTTTTCTTTCTGTGTTATATATTGCAAAACAGCTATATTTACACACACTCACTTATACAGGTTTCAATCCACTCTGGATCTCACTGGTAACAGCTCTGCTACCGCCAGTTATGACTTCGAGAATCCGATCAACTTGGCCGAAGACGAAGGTGAAGATGATTGCGAAGTGCCTGGTGAACTCGCAAGACTGCTACTCCAGGAAGAGAGGGCTATTCAACCACATGAAGAGCCAATAGAAACAATTAACCTGGGTACTGAGACAGATAGGAAAGAGGTCAAGATTGGGGCTAATCTAGAGCTCAGCGTGAAGCAACGATTGATCCAGATGCTACGTGATTACATGGAGATATTTGCTTGGTCCTATGAAGACATGCCTGGTTTGGATGCCGACATTGTAGTTCATCACCTACCAACCAAGGGAGACTGCCCTCCGGTAAAGCAAAAGGTCCGCCGTATGCGCCCAGAGATGTCTGAAAAGATCAAGGCTGAGGTTATGAAGCAATTCGACGCCGGGTTTCTAGCATTAACTTCTTACCCTCAGTGGGTTGCCAATGTGGTGCCAGTGCCGAAGAAGGACGGTAAAGTCAGAATGTGTGTCGACTATAGGGACTTGAACAGGGCAAGCCCCAAAGATGACTTCCCCTTACCTCACATCGACGTTCTTGTTGACAATACCGCTCAACACAAGGTTTTCTCCTTCATGGATGGTTTTTCAGGGTATAATCAGATCAAGATGGCTCCAGAGGATATGGAGAAGACTACCTTTGTGACTCAGTGGGGCACCTTCTGTTACAAGGTCATGCCATTCGGGTTGAAAAATGCTGGGGCAACTTATCAATGTGCCATGGTTGCTTTATTTCATGATATGATCCATCATGAGATTGAGGTATACGTTGATGACATGATTGCAAGGTCTCAAACTGAGGAGGAGCACCTTGATCATTTGAGGAAGCTGTTTGACCGACTCAAGTTATACAAGCTGAGGTTGAATCCCAACAAATGCACCTTTGAGGTAAGATCCGGAAAATTGCTAGGTTTCATTGTAAGTGATAAAGGTATTCAGGTAGACCCTGCCAAGGTAAAAGCCATACAAGAGATGCCAACTCCAAAGACAGAGAAAGAAGTCAGAGGCTTCCTAGGACGACTGAATTACATTGCCCGATTCATCTCGCATATGACTGCTACTTGTGAGCCAATCTTCAAATTACTGAAGAAAGATCAAGTAGTACGCTGGAACGATGAATGTCAGGCTGCCTTTGAAAAGATAAAGGAATATCTCCAAGAGCCACCCATTCTTATGCCACCAGTGGAAGGAAGACCTCTGATACTATACTTGACAGTACTTGACAATTCAATGGGGTGTGTGCTGGGGCAGCATGACGAGTCTGGCCGAAAAAAGCACGCTATTTATTACTTGAGCAAAAAGTTTACCGACTGTGAGTCTCGTTACTCACTGCTTGAGAAAACTTGCTGCGCTCTAGTATGGGCTGCTCGCTGGCTGAGACAGTATATGCTGACTCACACTACTCTATTGATTTCAAAGATGGATCCCATCAAGTACATATTTGAAAAGCCTGCTCTGTCTGGAAGAATAGCGAGATGGCAAATGATCTTGACAGAATATGACATCCAGTATACAACTCAGAAAGCAATTAAAGGAAGTGTACTGGCAGATCATTTGGCACACCAACCTGTGGATGATTACCAATCATTGAACTTTGATTTTCTGGACGAAGATATCATGGTGGTAACTGACTGTGAAGTACCTGGACCGGATGAAGGACCTGAGGAAGGATCCCGATGGTCTATGCATTTTGACGGAGCCTCCAATGCTTTGGGTAACGGCGTCGGTGCTGTAATCATATCTCCCAAAGGAACTCATACTCCACTCACCGCCCGATTGTGTTTCAACTGCACCAATAACATGGCAGAATATGAGGCATGTATCATGGGTTTACAAGCTGCAATCGACTTAAGGATCAAATTTCTGAGTGTCTTCGGAGATTCCGCTCTCGTGATCAATCAGATCAAAGGCGAGTGGGATACGAAACACCCAAATCTTATTCCTTACAAGGAGTATGTGTTGACCTTGCTTCCCCACTTTGAAGAGATAACTTTTGAGCACTTCCCAAGAGAGGAGAATCAGCTGGCGGACGCACTAGCTACGATGTCTTCAATGTTCAAAGTTAAATGGGACAATGAGGCTCCCCGGATCATTATTTGGAAGTTGGACGAGTCGGCATACTGTTGCGATCTTGAGGCCGAAAAGGTGACTGAAAAACCCTGGTATCATGAGGTGAAGAGGTATTTGGAAGCTCAGGAATACCCTGAAGGTGCATCTGTCAATGACAAGAAGTTCATGAGAAGGTTTGCGGCGAAATTCTTTCTCAGCAACGACATTCTCTACAAACGGAATCATGATTCGACTCTACTACGTTGTGTGGATAAGGCTGAAGCAGAGAGGATCATGATAGAACTGCATGAAGGTACATTCGGAACACATTCCAGTGGACACACCATGGCTAAGAAAATCCTTCGGGCAGGATATTTCTGGTCCACAATGGAAGCCGATTGTTACCAACACTCTCAAACTTGTCACAAATGCCAGATCTATGCTGACAAGGTGCATATTCCTCCGGTTCCTCTGAACGTCCTAACGGCACCTTGGCCTTTTGCAATGTGGGGCATTGATATGATTGGTGAGATCCGACCGACGGCATCCAACGAGCATCGTTTCATCTTAGTGGCGATCGATTACTTCACAAAGTGGGTTGAGGCAGCTTCCTATGCCACAGTAACCAAGAGCGTCGTGGCACGTTTCATCCGGCATAATCTGATCTGTCGGTACGGCGTCCCGGAAAGAATCATTACGGACAATGGTACCAATCTTAATAACAAAATGATCACTGAACTCTGCGAAGAATTCAAGATACAGCACCACAATTCTTCTCCCTACCGGCCGAAGATGAATGGGGCTGTAGAGGCGGCAAATAAGAATATCAAGAAAATTGTGCAGAAGATGACAGTGACCTATAAAGATTGGCACGAGATGTTACCGTTCGCTCTTCACGGGTACCGTACCTCAGCAAGGACATCAACCAGGGCAACTCCTTTCTCCTTGGTCTATGGCATGGAGGCAGTCCTGCCAATTGAAGTCCAGATACCCTCTCTCCGGATAATGAAGGATGCAGACTTGAATGAAGATGACTGGATCCAGACTCGACTTGATCAATTAAATCTGATTGACGAAAAGAGGCTCACTGCTATCTGTCATGGTCAAACGTATCAAAAACGGATGATCAGGGCGTTTAACAAGAAAGTCAAACCACAAGGGTATCAAGTTGGGGACCTGGTAATCAAACGCATCCTCCTTCCTCAAAGTGATCCCCGGGGCAAATGGACCCCTACACACGAAGGGCCATTTGTGGTCAAACATGTGTTCTCAGGAGGAGCCATGATCCTAACCACCATGGATGGTGACGACCTTCCTCACCCCGCCAATGCAGACATAGTGAAAAGATACTACGCATGAATAAAAGACCCGCTAGTTTGACATACCTAGGCAAAAATAAGGGCTTCCCGGCGAACCAAAAGGGTTCGGGAAAAAATAAGGGATGAAATGAAAAAAATTGTACACCCGGCAAGTCGAAAACCTGAAAAGGCGGCTTGGGCAAAAATGGGTATCCCGGTGGACTGAAAACCCGAAAGGGCGGTCCAGGCAAAAGTTAGGGGTAAAGCGTAACACTATGTCTCATTGGATCGCTCCGCATCCGGAATTCGACATCGACTATCTGGCTCAGATTTCGGCATCGACCAATCAGCTTCATCTTCGACCCAGCAGCAAAGTGATGAGACGCTTGAAGACATAAAGGCGATAGCAGAGTTGGAACCCAGTGGGATTGTTCACATAGCTGTTTTGTTTCCTTTTCAAAATTGTAAATTCTATGTTATTTGGCGGCGTCCTCTTACTAGGATGTCAGCCTCTTGTACAAAAACGCATATTCACAGGCAAAGTTCAAATCAATACAAATTCACTTGTCCATACAAATTGCCATTGTTTTTCCTTTTTCTGTTTTGTCTTGCGAAGGACGTCCAATGTTCATTTTTGATATATGCATTTGACATTAAATTGCTGATTCATAAATATTTGCATACGAAACGAAAGATTAATAACAGGTGACATCAGAAACGGGGGAAATGTGGAGTTGTCTGATGCAGTCTGGTTGCTTTGTCCGTCGAGGTACCAAGGTAGATCCGACTGAAGAATGTGACCAAATCATCTCAACGCCCCGCAGAGTAAGACAAGATTCAACAATACTTTCCCCGAGCAGAGTTGACTCCCCGTCAATCCTGAAAAGGTACAAAATTTACTGGCAGGTCTTAAAGCTCATCCCCAGTAGGTTCTGGAAGCTCGTTCCCTGCAGGGTACGGACGTATCTCCCGAGCTTTATTCAGAGTTATTCCTCACAAGGGCTTATAACTGGGTTATCCTCAGCTAATTGCCACGGAAGATCGCCTTCGGCGAGGTTCTTTCAATCCCCGGCAGGAGTCTATCTTTGGTATTCCCCAGCGGAGTTTATCTTTGGTGTTCCCCAGCGGGGTTTATCATCATTATCCCCAGCGGAATCTATCATTGAAGTCCTCAGCAGGCCTCTCATCAAAACTTCAGCAAAGTATCTCTTCCACAGAGCAATTCTCCGGCCGATCGTCAAGGATTTATTTTCCTAAGACGAAATTACATTCATAAACATTTCACATTCTCATACATCTTGTTTACATACATGATAAAGTGCATACAACACTATCTCATGTTGAACAGCATGACATCATGCATATCATACATCATGACATTGCATACAACTTATGTTTTTGCCTTTTCAGGGAAAAAGACAATCCCAAAGACAACTACCTTCAACTGTCACAATTCCAGATTCGATACCTGTATCTAGCTAGGGCACATCTGAGAGTGATCAGTTTCCAGACTCGACTCCTGTATCTAGCCAGGGCACGTCTGAAGAGGTTCGAAGATTCGATTCCTGTATCCAGCCAGGGCACATCTATCAACTACAACATTTCCAGATTCGATTCCTGTATCCAGCCAGGGCATATCTGCTAACAACATTTCCAGATTCGATTCCTGTATCCAGCCAGGGCATATCTGTTGACCACATTTCCAGACTCGATTCCTGTATCTAGCCAGGGCACGTCTGAAGAGTTCGAGGATTCAATTCCTATATCCAGCCAGGGCATATCTATTGACGACTATTTCCAGATTCGACTCCTGTATCCAGCCAGGGCACATCTGTGAGCAAGCGATTATAGATTCGATACCTGTATCCAGCCAGGGCATATCTGCATAAAGAGATTGAAGATCAAACACCTGTAACAAGCCAGGAAAACATCTGCCTCTCTCAAATACACAAGTTCTCGCTAAGGAATCTCTTATGCGATCAACACTTCCAAATGGCATCTATAAGCCCATTCCCGACAAATTTCTGTCATGTCTCCAGATGGCATCTATAAGCCCATCTCCCTATCCACCTATCTAAATGGCATCTATAAGCCCATTCCCGACATCACATTGTTGAGACTCCAACGTGCGAGTGCAAATTTCCGGGCACTCTAGTGTCCAATCCCCTTTTACCCTCGAGTCACGAAAGGCAAACTTGCCAATCTAACTCTTCAGGTCCAAGAAGATTGAACAAGGGAAACTGTTGTACCCCAAAATTTTCCCTCCTATTTCCCCAACATTTTCTCATCACAAAACCCTTGAAGATCAAGATCCAGTTAGGGTTTCCTCTGCTCAAGACTTCTCCTTGCATTGTGGACCCAAATTAGGGTTTGTGTTTGAACAAAGATGTTTTGACCTAAAATTCCTAAGATGAATTTCATGCTCCATGTTGGACTCCCAAGTTTATCCATACCAAGTTTTAAGTCTTGATTCCAAGTTTTGTCCAGTCAATTGGACAGATGACCTAGAAATCAGCTGTATTGGGGAAAAAGTCAACTGTGGCCAATTGACAATCAAATCTCATGAAAATTGACCCACATCAACATTATGAACTCACATGGACCATTTGATCAAGTTTGGATCACAATTCCACAAGAAACTTGATCAGATCATCAAAAGGGCAAAATGGTCATTTTTAGGGTTTTGACTGCACAAGGGTAATTGTTGACTGTTTGACCTAGCCAATGGCAAACCAAGCTCACATATGGACTCAAGGACCCCATGGAATTATCTTGACATGCTCAACAAACTCAAAAGATCCCAAGTACACAAGATTGACAGTTGAATTTCCCAGTCAATTGATCAATTTTGACTGTATACTGAAAAGTCAAACTTTGACTTTTTGGTCAAAATCAAGAGTCAAGATTCATTTTTCATCAAAACATGCCAAATCATGAAACTTGTTCACCAAGAAACCAAGAAATGCAAATTAGGGTTTGAAATGGGAATTTTTCATAACTTAGAATTTTTCTAAGTTATGGAAAACCCTAATTTTTTCCCAACTTTGCCTCACTTTCTCACCAAGATTCATTTGGATTCAAACAAAAGTCAAAACATGAAAGTTGTAGCTTGTTTCATAATCTACAACTTTGATTCACAAAGTTTTCCCAAATGAGGCTTGTATCTCAAGTTACAAATTTTTGAATAAGGGCACTAAACCATTCATAACTTAGTGAAAATTTGACCTTTTTGACAAGGTTTTCTACCTAACTTCAAGGCCATTTTCCATACACTTTCACTTGGAATTTCAATTTGCATTTCAAATATGGATTGTAGTACACATTCCAAGCTTTCCAAAATGTCCAAGAACTTCTCAAACAACCTCATGGTTAGGGAGAATCGAATTTTGCAAAATGGGAAAAAGTCACTTTTGTTCTTGGCCATGTACATGTTCATAACACTATGCATTTCAATCTCAGCATGCTTAAGCTACATTACAGGTCCTAAAACCCTTTGACACTCATAAATTCAATGCAAAACCATTGTGCCAAGTTGTTATTTTAAGCATTTGGACATTACATGGAGAATTAACCCTAAACTATAAAAAGCACTATTTCCATTTTTGAAAAGTAGAACTTTATGTCAAGTTTGCAATTCAAGTGGTACAGTCCAAATCTTCTTGGCAAAAGTTTGTGAGCAAATTGCACTGATCAAGGCCAATGTATGCAGCATAGTGTGAGGGCCTGTACAGGCTAGAATCATCAAGTGGCCATTGCTTGCTTCAAGTTCAAGTAAGATAGCATAACTTGTACCAACTCTCATATCAGCTTACAAACACTTAGACAAACTTATCAAACACATTCCACACATTGATCCAAAGCTGAAGCACGAGCCTTTCACCTCCAATCCCTCCCAAAACTCAGAATCACCTTGAAACTGCTCAAACAGAGCAACCTCTGCAGATTGAGTTCCAACTCTCAATCCTTTCAAGCATTCTTGCCCAAACTAGTTCATACACCTTCCCTACCATCTATGCAAGCTAACCAAAAGCAAAAACACGACCTGTAATCCCCCTAACTGGTTCCACCATTTTCACATTTCTGACTTGCAGGTGAAGTGCTCTAGCTCGATTCAAAAGCTTTCAAGGCAAAGTAAATATTGGAACAGCATCACCACACCTCAAGGAAGCTACACCAACCATTATCTTGCCCTGAAAGCTTCTCCTTTGCCAGATAGAACTTCAACTGAACAGGTAAGTTTTTGAATTCGTATCTCTCTTATTAGGCATCATTAGCTCTAAGTTTGTGAATAAACAATGTTCTACTCATGCCACTGAACATGTACATGTTTTTACTTTTCATTTCTTTTGCTTGAGCTGTGAGAATTTAAGGTTTGAAAATGGCAGAAAACTTAGGTCAGGATTTGAGATTGTTAAAATTCTTTCTCATTTCTGAGAGTTAGGATGAGTTTTTTATATATTTGGAATCGTGATTCAATGCTTGACATGTTTTGTGTTGAAAGTTTGTGCAAAAGCTCAAAGAATCAGGATGTTTGAATCCCTGTTACAAGCGCGCGTTTTTGGCTGGAGGTTGAAGAAGGTGTCTCATGGGCTGGGCCAGCTTTTGTTCTACTTTTCACACCATACAATTGCTTCTGCACCCCCTGAGCCCATTTGGTTTATTTTTAATGATTTCTGACTTTTTCTTTTTTTGATTGATTCATTTATTTTTTCTCATGTTATTAAAAATATAAAAATCTTTTTTCTCACCATTTTTTAATTTATTAGGTATTTATGTGATTTTCTTTTGATTAATACACAAATAAATGAATATATACATTTCATTAAAAATATTGAGAAATATGTAAAAATACTTTTATTTTCATTTTTATTTTATTTTACCTTCTGAAAATACTTTATATAAAAAATACTTTTTTTACAAATATTAAATATTATTATTATTTATATATATATAATACACATCTAAAACAATACATATATACATATATTTATTAATATATTTAGAGTAAATACAAAATATATACACTTTTGTTTTTTTGTTATTATTAATATTTAATATAAAAATACATTTTTGACAAATACCTCATTTTATTTTATTTTTGTATATATAAATAAATATTTGTACATAATAAATGAATAATGCATTTTATTTAATAGAATTAGGGTTTTACCCTAAATATGAAAATACTCCAAAATAATACCTTTTTATTTTCTTTTTTATTTTACATAAATAATAATTTTTTTTCATACATATAAAAATTCTTTTTGCATTCTTGCATATTTGTTTTTATTTTATTTAATTTATGCAAATTGATCACCTTGTAAATGATTCAATATTGATGTAATAGTTTTAGGTTTAAATTCCTTGTCAAAATCCCCATTTGAACATTTGTACCCCCCTTCCCATATATGGTCTTGTAATAGCTTAGTAAATTTATTTTCGCATTTTATTGCTTTCTAATTATGCCATGTTAGAATTAGGGTTTGTATGCGAAAAATAACGAAACATAGTTTTGACCTAATTTCAAGATAAACAAGCATGAAAATGAACACACAAATCACACTTGCACCCCCTAGGGTATTCCACTTGTTGCCTTTCAAAATTGGGCCATATTGCATGTTAGGTCTCTTTGGGCAAAACAAACAAACCAAATGATCATAGTCCCTCAATAACACTTTCAAAATGTTGCCTAAACAAATGATCAAGTCCCTTAAAGAAAATGCCCAAAGACACTTAGCACCGTTGCAATTATGGCCTAAACGATGACCCGCACCCGTCCCTTTCACATCCTAACATGAGATTGTCCACCAAATACAATGGTGGAACAAACTTGTTAAAAGGGTTAAAACATAGCAATAATCTTTGAGAAATTTAGGAGTAGATAACCTCTTAGTTACTTGAATCAAACTTGCAAAAACAAAACACTTGCCTATTTTCTAAAACCACACTTCACAACACTTTCAAAAACAAATGAAAACCTTTTCAAAAGACCTACACCTTTGTATACATCCCCACATGGATCATTACAAAGGTTGCCACCACAATGGCTTCTTTTCAAAAACATTTTTTAAACCCACACACACAAGCACCATTTCAAACAATTGAAAACAAAAGGCAAGTGATCTAAGCAAGTAACTAAGAGCCCATGGATAACCATGGATAGAAAGGGTGCTAATACCTTCCCTTTCTATAATCTACTCCCCGAACCCAAGAAAACATCTCAAAAGGTTTTTGCTGTGCTTTTTAACCTTTCCTTAGGATAAAATAAAAAGTCGGTGGCGACTCTTGCTCAACCGAAACATTTGCGAAAACAAACGCAAAACCTCAAGTCAGTTCTCCCACCGTATCACAGAACTGGCGACTCTGCTGGGGAAAAATTTAAAAGTGGAGTAACCTTAGGGCTTAGATCACCTTTGTTTTCAATTGTTTGCTTTGTTTGCTTTTATATTTGTGGGCTTTTGCATCGGAGTTTCATAGATCCTAACCCGGATCTGGGAAAATACCCTTTTTAGGTAGCATAATCTGTGAGGGACCTGTCCGGCGTAGACCGACATGGGTGAAGCAGTGGCTACGTTGGTGTGGCACCTTGGTCTGTACCTATATCCCTTGTGTTGCAACGGGGAGAATATAGGTCTTCTAAGGAGTCATTAAACACCAACCAACCTTAGAACCCTAAATTGACCAACTTGGCCATTAAGACAGTAGCAGTATGCTACACTCATTGGGGCTAAACTCTCGAGATGGTTCTGGCCGCGAGAAAAGATTGCGATGCTGGAGTTATGACCGATTGAGGGTAGCTAATGATTTGAGATCCTCTAGAACCCGGTTACTTTTGATAGGACAGGTTTTAACCAACAAAACCAAAAGAGGGTAATACCTGAAATTCATGCTGGCCTGAAACCTAAGGGTGTCTTGTGTGACTTGTGTGCCTTACCATGCTTGCCTATGTGAATACTTGTGGTGTGCTTCATCATAGCATCATGCCATCATGCCATTGCATGCATCCTGTATAAAGGACTAACCCATTTCAAAGACAAAAGAGTTTCATCTTTGCTCTGTTTTGTAGGACATCATGATGCCCGTGCGTAGGAATACTGTCCGGCTCAACTTTGTTCAACCACCAATTTTGCTCAAGGATTTGGTTGGTAGGATTCCAAACACTTCTTCTTTCATCAACAGACATGGTTCTCTCCTTGGCTTGATCACTACAAAATGGGATCAACAACTGATGAGTGTTCTGACCCAGTTTTATGACCCTCTGTATCATTGTTTCACCTTTCAAGACTTCCAGCTGGTTCCTACCCTGGAAGAATTCTCTTATTTGCTTGGGATCCCTGTATTGGAGCAAACTCCTTTCACTGGTTTGGAAAAGACTCCTAGGCCTGAAGAGATTGCTGTAATTCTCCCCTTGACCAAAGAAGAGGTATTAGCTAACTGGGAAACTAGAAATGGAGTCAAGGGCTTTTTGGTCAAATTTCTGGTTGGCAAGGCTAATGATTTCTGGAATGACTTGGACTTCAAGGCGTACGAGGATATTCTGGCTCTTTTGATCTATGGTCTGGTATTGTTTCCCAATCCTGACACCTTTATCAGTATCCATGTCATAAGGCTCTTCATGTCTCGGAATCCTATACCCACTCTTTTGGGTGATATCCTGCAACAACTCTATGCTCGTACTGCTCGAAAACGGGGAACTCCGTGGTGTTGTGTTCCTTTGCTAGTGAGGTGGTTTATTTCGCACCTTCCTAAGTTCGTGCTGAAGAATGAAGAAGGAAAAGGTTGGGCTTGGAGGCTAATGTCTCTCACTAATAATGACATCACCTGGACTCTCAGAGGTATGGACGAGGTAGCTGTTATTGACCGTTGCGGAGAATACCCTAATGTTCCGTTGATTGGTATCCAAGGAGGAATCTCTTATAATCCATGCTTAGCTCTCCGTCAGTTTGGAAGAGCCAGGAGAGATGGGCCTCATGAAATGTTGGTTCCTCACTTCCATTTTGAGTTTCAGGCAGACAGTGACAAACTACGCCATGGATTCATTAGAGCTTGGGACAGAATTCACAAAGCTGACCCACTTGAGTTGGGGCCAAAGACTTCTCTACCAATGGAACCCTATTGCAAATGGGTCCGCATCCGTGCTCAGAAGTTAGGTATGCCGTACGAAGCTGTCAGACCAATCATTCTTGAATCTCCTGATGAAGATGGGGTTCCTCCAACTGTCCTCCCTCCTCAGATACCTACTGATTTTGACACAATGAAGAGATCTTGGGCGCAGCTAAAGGAAGAACGGGATTTCTATCGGGAGAAGTTCAACGAGCAGGAACGGAAGATCCAGAGGCTGACTAAGCAATTGGAAGAAGAAAGGGTCCTGAACAACTACATCAGCACTGAGAAAAGGAGACCATGGGAGCATTGATGGGCTTTGGATATTTCCTTTTATAGCTTTTATTTCCTTTCCAGTATTTTTCATTCCTGTAATGCCTAAGGGCGAATTGTTGAACAATTGAAAATTTTAATCTAATGAAGTGTGTTTCCCTTTTTGTCTACAAAGTTGAATCTTGTTTGTCTTTGAAAACATAAAACATACGCATTCCATTGCACCATATGCATAGCAGATACCCTTTTTCACAGGTTGCTTAATCTCCTTCGCTGTTTATTTTGAACAGTCGTCATGAATCCAGACTCATCCAGTGAGCAAGCAATCAAGGCCCTTCAGGCCCAAAGTGCCCAGTTTCAAGAAATGGTCCTGAGCCTGGCCCAAGGTCAGCAAGAGTTGAAGACTCTACTCCTGAAGAAGAAGAAGAAAAAGAGGACTGCATTGTTCAACACCGGACGCAGATTTGGGAACACACTCCATAATGAAGCTGATCCAACTACTTCTTCTGCTGAGAAAGACAGTCCCCAAGGGGGAGGAGCTCCTAGTCCCGCAGTCTCCGACAACGAGACAGACTATAACGACGAACAATACCCACCTGCTGCTGACAGATACAAGCAATTGGAGGACCGCTTGAGCGCCATGGAAATTCAGAATGTGCCGGGGCTGGATTTCGGAGATCTGGGGTTATCTTCTGGGGTAGTAATTCCACACAAGTTTAAGGCGCCTGCCTTCGCCAAGTATGATGGGGTCTCCTGCCCAAAGCTGCATCTGAGGTCGTACGTAAGGAAGATCCAACCTTACACGGCGGATAAGAACCTTTGGATTCACTTTTTCCAAGATAGCCTCTCGGGGTTACAGCTTGAATGGTTCTACCAATTAGATGGAACTAGCATCCGACACTGGGAAGATTTGGCGACCGCATTCTACAGACAATATCAATACAATTCTGATCTCGCTCCAACACGTACCCAACTTCAGGGTATGTCTCTAGGAACGGGTGAAGGGTTCAAAGAATACGCACAAAAATGGAGAGATTTGGCTGGCAGGGTGCAGCCTCCATTGACTGATCGTGAGCTGGTTGATATGTTCCTAGGGACTTTGTCTGGTCCATTTTTCAATCATTTGGTTGGTAACTCCTCCGATGGGTTTACGGATTTGATTCTGACGGGAGAAAGAATCGAAGCTGGCATCAGGTCAGGAAAGATACAAAAGGCTGCCTCCACAAGTACTGAGAAGAGGCCGTTTAAGAAAGAAGCAAGCGCCGTCTATGGTCTTAGACGACAAGTCAAGCCCGAAAGTCGCCAAGCCGTCAATGCTTTGGTCATTTCAAAACCTGTTGCTGCTCCTCAGCAGTACAATCAACAAAGAAGTGAAAGGCCCAAGAGGCAGTATACTCGGCTGAGTATGACCTTATCTCAAATTTTACCCCAACTGTTATCCACCAACTTGGTGACCATCAAAGAAGCTCCTAAGGTCGTCAACACCGCGTCTCCTAAGTATAACCCAAATGCCCGGTGTGCTTATCATTCTGATAGTCCCAGGCACACTACTGATGATTGCTGGGCCTTGAGAAACAAAGTGCAAGATCTTATCGACGCGAAGGAAATTCAATTTGAAGCGCCTGAGAGACCAAATGTTGTAACTGCCCCTATGCCCCAGCATAGAGTAAATGCCATTGAGGAAGAGTTGTATGCTGTTTCAGTGAATGAAGTTGTTACCCCTCTTTTGACTGTTAAGAGGAACTTGCTACTAGCCGGTTTATTTCCGGGTTGTAGCAAGGACGAAAAAAGTATGCATGTGTATGGATTATCAGGATCTAAACAAAGTAAGTCCTAAAGACGATTTCCCGTTACCTCATATAGATGTTTTGGTGGACAATACAGCTCAAGCTTCGACATTCTCATTCATAGATGATTTCTTAGGCTATGATCAAATCAAAATGGCACCCGAAGATATGGAAAAGACTACTTTCATGACACCTTGGGGGACTCTCTGTTACAAGGTAATGCCATTCGATCTGAATAATGCAGGGGCAACTTATCAACGAACAACATGTCCAATCTGAACAACAAAATGATGAAGGAGTTATGCGATAATTTCAAGATCGAACATCATAATTCTTCACCATCTCGACCCAAAATGAGCGGAGCCATTAAAGCTGCCAACAAAAACATCAAGAAAATCATTCAAAAAATGGTAAAAACATACAAAGATTGGAACAAAAGGCTTCCCTTTTCCCTACATGGATATCGTACTTCTGTATGTACCTCAACATGCAACTCCTTTTTTCCCTGGTATATGGCATGGAGGCAATACTCCCAGTGGAAATTGAAATTTCGTCACTCTGGGTTCTAATGGAAATGAAGCTTGAAGAAACATAGTGGGTACACACACGACTTGATCAAATCAACCTCATTAAAGAGAAACGCTTAACAACTTTGTGCCACTATCAATTATATCAAAAGCGTATGAAGAAAGCCTTCAACAATAAAGTCCTCCCTCAAGTGTTCAAAGAAGGAGATTTGGTTCTCAAAAATATTCTGCTACCTCACCTCGATTCACATGGTAAATGGACACCCAACTACGAAGGTCCATATGTGGTGAAAGCAGTATTCTCCCGTGGTGGTCTCATCCTCACAATAATGGACGGGGAAGAACTACCACATCTAGAAAATTTAGGCATAGTAAAAAAATACTATGTGTAAAAATCTCGCTAAGTTCGAACCCTAAACGGGCGACTTAGGCAAAAAGGAGCATCCCGGTGGATCGAAAACCCTAAAGGGCGATCCAAGAAAAATTATGGACATACACAAAAGTTATCCCAGTGGATTAAAAACGAAGGGAAATCTAGATAAAAATTATGGATCTCATTCAAAGAAATAAAGAACAAAAAGACGGTGTGATACAGTGGGAGAACTGACTTGGTGTTTTACGTTTTATCACAAATTTTGCGGATAACAAGATTCGCCACCGACTTTTATTTTATCCAATAAAGGAAAGGGTGAAAAGAACAATAAAGAACTTTTGAGAATTTTTCTTGAGTTCGGGGGGTAGGTTATGAAAAGGGAAGGTGTTAGCAGCCTTTTCATCCGTAGTTATCTACGGGCTCTTAATTGCTAGCTCACTTTAAAATGCTTTGTGTTTGTGTAAGTTTTAAAATATTTTGAAAAGTGTCGTCGTTGGACAAAATTTGTAATGATTCTCGTCTCTATAAGAATGCACACAAATTGTTGACTTTGAAAATATTTCAAGAAAGTGTTGATGTGTTGAAAGTTATTAGTTTTGAAATGTTTGTGAGCAAGCAATTACGAGCAATCTACCTACTAAAAAAGTCTTTGTTCTTTTCCTCCTTCTTTAGATAATGCTTGTCTACCATTGGTTGGTAGGGAGCTATATCATTGGATGTGAGAGACATGTGTAGATCGTCGTACAGTCATAGAAGGAAACTTGTAAGATGTTTTAGCAATTGTCGTGAGGGACTAAGATCATTTACCATAGGAAACATCGAAGAGTCATCGATGAACTATGATCTTTTAATCGAGGGTCTTTGCTAAAACATCCCACGTTCGAGGGACATGACTGATTTTATCCGAGGCAACAAGTGTGGGTTACCCTAGAGGTGCAAATGTGCAAGGTGTTTTTGTTTTCATGTATTTTATCTTGAATTATGGTTGTCTAAGGTTGATTTTAAGGTCTTGCCATACAAACCCTAATTACTAACAATAATATGGAAAGTGATAAATTGCGGAATTTAAAGGTCTTACGCTATTATAATATTTTGGGGGATGGGTGATACAAATTTACAAATGGGGATGGCAAATAAAAATAAACCCTAATTACTATTACAAGGCTTTGACAATTACATAAATTGTAGCGCGAAATAATAAAATGTACAAAAATGTAAAGATGAAGAAAAGAGATTGCTTTTTTAGGGTTTTTTTGATAAAAAAGGTTTTGTAGTTAATTTAATTACAAAAGGAGTTAATAATTTAAAATAAAACCTAAGTCTAATGATTTCAGTTATTTTAGAAAATAACTTGAATGTTTTATCTAGAAACAGTTTTTGTATAGTGTTAGGCCATCTCCAAGCAATGCAATATGTCCAAAGTAACCTTAATGATCTAAAACTACAACAAAATATCAAAATTAGGAATTTCTTATGCCTAGGATGACACGGGCTGTGTCACCAGACACGGGCACCCGTGTCAGAATCTTCCCTTGCTCTTGCACATTTTTCTTGTCCCGGCTAAGTTGACACGGGCCGTGTCGTGTGACACAGGCGCCCGTGTCATCCCTTGTCCTGCCTCATTGCACGTTTCTGACCCCAGTTGAGTTGACACGGGCCGTATCATGTGACACGGGCACCCGTGTCAGCCCCTGTCGTGCCTTTTTGCTAGGGTTTCTCTTTGATTTATCTTGTTGTGTCATTTTGAAAACGAAAGCAAATGATGTATGGATAAGGATGTTACAGTTTTAGAAAATTTACCTCTTGAAGTGAAAACTTTAGAACACGTATGGATGTTTCCAGGTGCAAAGTGGTGATTAATTAAGCTCCCTTGGACCTTCTTAAAGCTATGCCAATCATCACTTTATGCTGAAAGTTGCTGAATCACTCCAACCAAGTCAAGTTGCAAGGTGTTATACCCCAAAATTATCTCTCTCATGTTTTCCAAGATTGTCTCTTACATGGGTGGTTACAAACACTTGCTTTGAGAAAATATAATTTTTTTGAAGATAATCAAGTGTCTTTCGATTGGCATATGAACAAGGTACTTCGATTGGGATTTGGCACTCTTCGATCATGCTTTGATTAGTAAGCTTCGATTGGGTGTTTGGCACCATTCGGTCAAACTTTGGGTCCACAAGTATCATTCCAGCAGTGCCTTCCCTTCAACTTTCCTTCAGCGCATAAGGAAAATACCCATCTTCATGCTTACCTTTGATTCCCAAGGCAAAAATCTTATTTCATGTGTACTTCGACCCACAAGGAAATGACTTCCCCTGTGTGTGCCTTCAGCGCACTAGACCAAGGCCCCTTCAACTTACCTTCGATCAACATGGAAAAAGGCCTCTTCATGCTTGCCTTGGATTCACAATGGCGAAGACTTCTTCAGATTTTCCTTCAATCCAAAAGGCCAAGGCCCCTTCAAATGGTCTTCGATTCACAAAGCAATGGCTATCTAACTTCGACTAGGCAAAAATATCACCATGCTTGCCTTGGATTCACAAGACAAAGGCCCATCAACTTGCCTTTGATCTACAAGGAAAAAGGCCCCTTTCAACTGACCTTCGATTCACAAGGCACAAGCTTCCTCAGATTTGTGTTTGATCCACTAGGCAAATACTCTATATATACCTGCCTTCAGCGCACAAGGCAAAGGTTTCCTCTTCATGCCTACCTTCATTTCATAAAGCACAAGATTGCTGCATTATGAACACATTAGTGACCCATTCGAAGAATGCACAAAGGGTGCATGTAGGCTATTCAAAGGACACAAAAATGGTGCCTTCAAAGGGCATACATTTGGTCCATTTGAAGGACACAAAAATGGTGCCTTCGAAGGACCTACCATGGGTCAATTTGAAGGATACATAATTGTGAGAAACCAGTTTGTTTTATGTTGAGTCCTGGTCCAAGATGTTTGCTGGCCAAAGTCCAACATGTTACCAAGCCCAAGCCTCTTGCGCAATTGTATTCGAAGGAAGTGACAGAAGAATCTTCGAATGGCCAGAGTGAAGTGTTCAATTGGGATAGTTGGAGCCATCGAAGGGAGAAATTTAGATCCAATCGAAAGACCAGGTGTTGGAGCATTCGAAAGAGTCAAGGCGCCAATCATCACCTGTCCAGGTTCATTCAAAATTCCAAAATGGCATGAAAAGTCTCAAAATGGCAATCTTTAAATTTGCCTGATTTTATTTTCAAAGCCATGTTTAATGGCTGGTCTTTAAGGACATGTTTCTTTCCCTATTTTCTTGTCTCCTACATCTCATATAAATACAAGATACCAACACAAGCCAACAGAGGACATATATACGCATAAGGAAAGACTACACACACACTGCCTCATAAGCCACACCAAAGTTATCAAAAATCTCATAAGTGATCCAAATTGAAGCAATCTTCAACAACACTCCACTCACTCCCTGAAGTTTGCAGGAGGCGTTCCCAAGAACTAGGCATGTACAACATATAATGGAGCATCACTCACACAATCTGTCCGTTGGTAATTTGCTTTCGATCTCAAACTAGCTAAGTATGCAATTTTTAAATTCATGTTAATCATACATTCATGTTATTGCTAATGTTTGTTATTGCTTTCATGCGTTACATACAAGATTAAGCGCATGGGTGAGATTGTGCCATTGCTTGGGTACAATCTATATTTTCTTTCGAATCTCATGATTCATGACGTTGCAAGATGAAATGACTTTCGATTCATACCCAGGGGGTTCGAATTAGGATGATACAACCATAGGCTGTCAAATCCAAGACTAGATTCGATCCAAATCTGATTTTTGTTTTGTTTCTCTAATAGATTTTTTTTACAGATCGAAGGAATGTATCAGGCACCTTCGACCAAGTTCCTCATGGGATTGAAAGGCAGCTCTAGGCTCCTTTTCGATCCATGTCTGCATGCTATAATTTGCATAGTCTCCTGCACCATCCTGCCCTTTTGAATTTTGTTTTGCGTTTATTTAGCTTTATTTACTCAGCAAAATATTTATAAAAATCATCACAAAAATTAGGACTAGATTTTTATTAATTAAATTAATTTCTGAATTAATTAATTAATTAATTTTAACATCTTCTTTCCTTCAAAAAAATTAAAATAAATTAGAATGTAGGTTTAATTTTATTTTTTTAATTTATTTTCTTTTCATAGAAATAATTAAAAAAAGCACAAAAAAGATTTCTTTTTACCTTAGGATTTTTAGGTGTATTCTCAATTCGCACGCTTATTTTAAGTTTCACATTTTTTATTATTAATGTACCTGCTCATGGGTTGTAATAGAATAACTAGGACATTTACTGCTTTTATCTCCCCATTTTGAAATTGTAATAATCCCCTCCCTGAAGCTTTATAATAGTTTAGGATTAATATTCTTGCATTTTATTTTTTTGTACAATATTAACTGTTAGATGTATGATAGTAGGATTGTATGGCAAGAATAAAACAAAACGCTAGCAAACCTAACAAAAAAGACAAAAAATAATTGAATATAATACACTTGCACATATAAACCTCTAGGGTACTCCCACTTTGGTAGCTTTCAAAATATAAAACAGTCATGTCCCTCGAAAGTAGAGACGCTTTAGCAAAGACCCTCAAATCAAAAGATCATAGTCCCTCGATGACCCTACAGTGCTGCCTTTCAGTAAATGATCTAGTCCCTTAAACAAAATTGCTAAAGCGTCTCTATATGTTGCCTTTATGACTGTACGATGACCTACGAATGTCCCTCATACATCCAAACAACTATGGCTACCTACTCACTAATAGTAGGCTAGCCTTGTCTAAAGGAAAGGAGGAAAAGAATGACCCTTTCGAGTAATGTAGATAATTCCTAGATGTTGTGCTCAAAAACAAATTTTCACACTTACACAAGACAACTTTCAAAAAAAATTTCAAACGCTTTATCAACACTCTTGAGGACTGATACAAGGGTTATCGTAAAGAAAATCGCCGCACTAAGGAATTTTCAAAATAATTTTTAAAAACATACAAACACAAGGTATTTTTCAAAAATGAGCTAAGCATCTAAGACCCTGTAGAAAACTACGGATGGAAAGGGTGCTAACACCTTCCCTTTCCATAATCTACCCCCCTTACTCAGAAAACATCTCGAAAGGTCTTTTTCTGTTCTTTTCACCCTTTCCTTTGTTGGATAAAAGAAAAGTCGGTGGCGACTCTTGCTTACCGCAATATTTGCGAACATAAACGCAAAACCAGTATAACAGTCAGTTTTGCCACCGTATCACACAAGGTATTGTTTTTAAGTTTGGAAGATGGTGATAATGATGCTACAGAAGTTGTTCTTGTGCTTGAAAAGCTTTTATATGATGTATGTGAAGTATTTGGGTGGTTTGTTTTGGAAAAACTTGCAAGGTTTGAGAGATTCAAAGATTTGGACTTCAAAGCTCAAAATGGAGGTTTTATGGACAATTATGGTTTTTTGAGAGTCAAGGGGTTTTTGAGGGCTTGTTCATCTCCTATATTTTGCAAACGATCTCTTTATTTATAGGCAAGAGGTTTTAAGACAAGGGTTGATTAGAATTGCAAGATCACATGTTATGGCTAGGTTGGGTTGTAAATGAAGCAAGCTTGAAGATCATAGTTTAATGCTTTGTAATTTGCTTCATAGAGTTGTTGGATACTTTAAGCATGCTTATCTGATTTTGTATGGTTAGCGTGTGTAGAAGGAACAAGTTAGAGTCTCAAGAAGAGTTAACTTTATGATTAAAGCTACTTTGCAAGAATGACAATGTTAACTTTGTGCCCAAATTGGAAAAATCATTTGGACAATGCTTAAATCAAATTGACCATAGCTCAAACTTTTGTGTAAATATTAAATTATGGTGAGATTTGCAAGTTAGAAGGCCTGCAAAGCAAGATTATGCAGCATAACATGTAGATTGGATTATGTGTTCTTCACCAAAATGACTTGTAATTCAAGAATGGATGCCCAACTTCATGCCTTTGAATCTCCTAGCTAAAATATGATAAGTTCATGCTCTTGGATGTTTTGGAAAGCTTGAAAAATTGTCTACAACTTTCATGTTGACCACTTTGGCCAAATCAATTGGAACTTGATAAAAATTATCCAAGAAGTTGGGACAAAAATCTGACCAAACTTGTTGAAAATTTCTCTAAGTGTTTATACAAAAATGTCATGAATTCATGAGCCTATATCATCAAATATAAGCATTTTTTGGGCATCAACCCTCTTATAAAAAGTTGTAGTATTCATCAAGGTCTACAATTTTCATGTTGAAAGTTTTCTTTGAATCATCTTGCATCTTGGTGAAAATATGTCATGAAGTAATGAAATTATCAAGTGTAAAAAACACTTATAAAATTTCTAAGTATTGAAAATTTTGACTTTTTGTGGACTTTATTGACTTTATTGATGACCAAGTTTGATATTTTTGAATGTCTTGATGAAATTTGAACTTTGGAATGTAATGTTGACCAAAAAGTCAAAGTTTGACTTTTTGTGTATCAGTTGACTTTTCATTAGTTGATAAAAAATTCAACTATCAATATTTTGATCTTGAGAAATGATTTGAGTCATGAAATTATGTCACCATGTTGTGTTTGATTCCTTGATGTTATGTTTCAAACCATTAGATTATGTATTAGTATAAAAAGTCAATAATCAGTTAACTTCAGGCAAAACCCTAATTTGTGGTATCAGTGCTTAGGAGGTGGGCCTGTCTGATCAAACCCTTGAGAACCCTTGAGAAATGTTTTGAGAAAAGAGAGGGAAAATTTTGGGGTACAACAACTGCCCATGTTCAATCTTCTTAAACCTGAAGAGTTAGATTGGCTTGTCCGCCATTCGTGACTTGAAGGTGGAAGATGATTGAACACTTAAGTGCCCAGAAATTCACACTCATTTGTGCATGAAGTAAAATAATTTGTTGATTATACCGGGAATGGGATTAAAGATTCCTTTTGGAAAGATGATGGAGAGTTGTTAGAGATGGGCTTAAAGATTCCATCCAAAGTAACTGTTGATAGAAATATCAGAATGAGTCTACACTTGACTGTATCTAAGGAGTATCCGAATAAATCTTTGGTTGATTTAATTTGAGCCATAAAAGGTCTACTGAGAGAAGTATCCAAATAAATCTTTGGTCGATTTAATATGAGCCAGCAGATGTCTTGTGTCGTCTTTAACTTGGTAAGAATCAGAATAAACCTTTAGTCGATTTAAACTGAACCAGAAAAAGTGTCTACTGGAAAAGAATTAGAATAAATCTTTGGTTGATTTAAACTGAACCAACAAATGTCTGTATTTGTCTTTAACTGGGTAAGAATCAGAATAAATCTTTTAGTTGATTTAAACTAATCCAGAAAAAATGTCTACTGGAAAAGAATCAGAATAAATCTTTGGTTGATTTAAACTGAACCAGCAGATGTCTTGTGTTGTCTTTAATTGGGTAAGAATCAGAATAAATCTTTAGCCGATTTAAACTGAACTAGAAAAAGTGTCTATCGGAAAAGAATCAGAATAAATCTTTGGTCGATTTAAACTGAACCAACAGATGTCTGTGAAGGCAGTGTTTGTCATGTAGATAGTCGCCTCATCCTGTTTCGGGAATTGATCTACAATCAGTTTGCTGGTAAACTCATCCTATTTCGGGAATTCATACCATTGGCGATAAAGATAGTCGTCCCGTCCTATTTCAGGAATTGATCTTTATTTGACCAAAGAGAAAGAAAGATAATTTCCCCATCCTGTTTCGAGAGTTAATCTTCAATCAGTTTTTTCACAGATAGTTGCCTTGTCTTGTTTCAAGAATTAATCTGTTGGTGATAAAGATAGTTGCCCCATCCTATTTCAGGAATTGATCTTTATTTGTCCATAAAGAAAGGAAGATATTTTCCTCGTCCTGTTTTGGGAGTTAATCTTCAAACTTCTCATGTAGATAGTCACCATGTCCTGTTTCGGGAATTGATTTACAAACCGTTTGTTCTTCACAGATAGTCGCCATGTATTGTTTCGGGAATTAATCTGTTGTTGATAAAGATAGTTGCCCCCATATTTATTCGTGAATTAATATTGGACATTTTTGTACCCCAAAATTTTCCCTCTCATTTTACTGAATACATACTCCTAGAGATCCTCAATTTGCTCAAGTTTGCCCAAGAGTTGACCAGACAAACTCTCTCCTAAGGCAATGTGTCTCAAATTAGGGTTTCCATTATCATCAAGAAAGGTGAACTCCAAAGATCTAATATGCTATCCATGGTCCTAATATGTTCTCAAGACCCTCCATGTCAAAATTCAAGCACTGCACAAGAAGTTTGCTCAGTCAACTGCTCAGATGCTTGAGAATCGACTGTATTAGGTCAAAAGTCAACTATGGTCCACATACAGTCAAACTTCAAGATTTTGGGTCAACAACAACATTTTTAAGTGATTTTCATCATTTTATCAAGGGTTGATCATGATTCTTCAAGGAATGCCCTAAATTCATCAAAACCCAAAAGTTGCTAAATTAGGGTTTCTCAGGAAAAGTCAACCAAACTTTGACCAAGCATAAATTCCTCATACTTTATCATAAATTTTCCATCCAAGGCTCATTTTGAAGAGGATTAAATTCCCTACAACTCATATTCATCCCACAAGTTCAAAATATTCACTCATCAAAAGATATGAATTTCTACATTATAGGTCCTTTTGAAAAGTCAACAAAAACACCTTTTGGGTCAAAGCTTCTTACATGAACATGGAAGACCCAATTGAAATGAGACCAAAAGGGTTGCTTAGGGGACATCCTAAGATTTCTAAAAAGTCCAAGAACACATCTCTAGGGTTAAAACTGGAGGAGATATGACTTGTCAAAGTTGACCTTTTTTGCAAAATTGCCAAAAGTCAAATATGCTCAAAAGTGCATTTTTTTGCAAAATGGGTCTAAATTTTTATGCTTGCACCTCACTTATAATATGGTACACGATCCAAATATTCATCCACACATTATTTGCTTCATTTTTCAATTTATTTTGATTTTTTATTAATTAAAAATTAAATTAAATCAAATAATTGATGGATAATAGCAAATATATGTTTTGATTTGATTTTTGGACAGGTTGACAATCAAAATATGCTGAGATATCAAGACCAAAATGAATCAAGCATAATTGGTACAAGAAAGGGATGATTTGGCTCAAAATAGCAAGTTTACATATGGCATGGAAATCAAATCAAATCCTCCATAATTGCAAAGATTCAAGCCAATTTTATAACCCTAATTCATTCTAACATAATATGGAACATGTACAAGGCATTAGACAAGGGTTGGCAGGCGTGAAAAGGAAGAAAAAAGTTTCAATTTTTCAAATAAAAGTGCAGATCCAATTTTGCTCCATAGGCCGTTTCAAGCGTTTCTAAAGATCAAGTCATATGCCTAGGTACTCACTGAACCTGTAGCAAGCATTTGCAAGGACTGAAGCATCCAGAATCGCGCACTACAACTCTCACGGTTTGCCTTATTTTTTGAAATTGATTACATCAATTCCTGCATTGTTAACACATTTGATTGGCATATTTGTGATCTTTATCATGTTTGCAAGCCGACTGAATAGTTTTATTGCATTTTTGAAGCCTATATATGTACTTGCCATTGTTAGTGTTTCCATATGCATTTTGGGGTTTTTGGCTACAGGTAAAATTAGATCACAAACTGGATACTGGGATGAGCGTGACATCATGACCGGTTGAACCCTAGTCTTCAATTCCATTTACATTGCGTTTTATGAATTTTTGAATTGTACAAGTTTCTAGCCATGGAAGTTTGTTTGTAGGTATAGGTTATATACCTAACACAACGGTTCTAGGAAGAAGAAGATATGTGGTAGTCAACTATTTGTCCATTTGAAATTTCGCGCGCGTTGGATTCAACTATTTGTTTTCTTTATATTATATTTTGTTTTCACTATGCTAACAACAAGTCACAATAGCGCATCTGACAAGGGCATTCAGTGGTAAGCATAAGGACCTGGGTTCGATCCCAGGTCCTCGCGTTCTCTTTATTTTATTTTCTCTCAACAGATCATGTGTATCTCCCACTCAAGCGCCTACCATACACCCTTGCATCCAGCCACTTGATCAGCCTAGCATGAGATTTAACGCACTACAGATGAGAGACCATAGTATACCCTCAAGTCAATGCCATAGGAAATCATGCGCTGATTGGGCTTGAAGGGCTATTGGGCCTGGAGAATTCAGAATCACACCCCCCTCCTTCAGCAATTCATTACAGGCCCATTATTTAATTCTTTTTTATTTCTTTTATTTTCATTGATTTGTTTAATTATTTTTCACTAAAAAATTAATTATTTTTTAATTCATCATAAAATCAAAAAATCACAAAAAAGAGCTTTTTTTTATATAAAATATTTATTTTAATGTAATTAGTAAGTTAGGTTAATTTAATTTCTTTTTCATAATTAAAAATAATTAGAAACTAGGTTCATTTAAATCTATAATTAAATTATGTTTTTTTCTCTCAAATAAAAACCATCAAAAATACAAAAAAAGTATTTTTTTTTAATATTTTATTGAATTAGTTAATTTAGTTTAAATTAGGTTAATTTCAATTTCTTTTCATAATTAAAAAAAATGATTAGAATTAGGATTTTAACTGTACATAACCTAATTAAACTTTTTCTTAACAATAACTTAAATGTTTTTCTCAATTAGATTTTTAGGGTTTTCAATTTTTCTCGCATTTAATTTGCCGCACGCATTTTAATTTGTTTTATTATTATTGTAATTGCTCCGGGATTGTAATAGTAATTAGGATTTTAAGCTTCCACATTTTATTTTCAGTCAAGCTAATTATGTAACTGTCAAAGTCTTGTAATAGCTAGGTTTATTTTTCTCACTTTAAATTCCTGCAAATATTTAACTGTCTAGATGCATGGCTAATAGGATTGTATGGAAAGATTGTTTGAAAAATCAAAACGGTAGATCACCTAATATGAAAAGACTAAATTAATTGAAAAAATTCACATGCACATGTTCACTCCTAGGATTTGCCTCAATTCGGTTGCCTTCGATAAATAGTCATTAAGAATAGGAGATTTTAGTGGTTGGCCTCCAGCCTAAAAGATCAAAATGTCTCATTCGAATGTTGCCTTGGAAAGATCTTAAGACTCAAGGGTTACTACTAAAGTTTTCTAACTGTTTCTTTGGTGACTGTAATTTTCCCTTTTGAACGTCCCTTACAAACTCCAATGACGGGGCTACCTACTCCTTAAATAGTAGGATAGCGCTGCCTAAAGGAAACGAGAACGAACAATCTTTTTTCGAGTAGTAGAATCTTAAGTACTTGCTCAATAAAACTTTTCACACAAACACCTTTCAAAACCAATTTTCAAAACAAACTTCATCACACCCTTGAGGACTGATACAAGGGTTATCACAAAGTAAAACATTTTCAAAAACAAGCACACACAAGCAATTTGAAAAATGAGCAAGTACCTAAGAGCCCATGGAAAACCATGGATAGAAAGGGTGCTAACACCTTCCTTTTCTATAATCTACCCCCCGTACTCAGAATATCTCGAAAAAAGGTTTTTCTGTTCTTTTTCCTTTTCCATGATTGGATGAAATAAAAGTCGGTGGCGACTCTTGCTTACCGCGACATTTTGCGAATGCAAAATGCAAAACCAGTATTAACAGTCGGTTCTGCCACCGTATCATAGACATGTTTGAAAATTGTTGATGATATTCGTTTGTTGATTAATCTTTCCTGAAAAGGTAAAGAGACAGCTTGTATACAATGTCATGATGAATGAAATGCATTATGTAATGATGTTCTAAAAATAAATGAGATTGTGCTATATGCATTTCATATGCATATACCACGATGAGTGTAAGATGCTTGTTGAAGTGTATTTGTAAATCCATGCGGTATGTTTTTCTGGGAAAATAAATCCATGACTATTAATGGGGATGAAGAGTATGTGTGTCTTCAATCTTGTATAGAATGCTTTCGCTGGGGATTCCTGTTTGCTTGCTTGAGGAAACTCTGCAGGGGATGCGAGGAGTAGAGTTTAGGAACATTGATTGTTCGTTTCTCTACTGGGGAATTTAATTCCTATATACCCTGACTGGGGATAAAAGAGATGATTAAACTTCCGACTTGTTTGGGGAAGATAAAGTTAACTGGTATCTGGTCGGTTTCCAGGCTATGCGGTAACTTTCTAGGGATAGCGTTGACTTCTCTGGAGAGGATTTTGTCAGTGATTTGCTGGGGAGTTTGTAGTTTGTTAGGGAAATAAACCCTTGTTGATAGAGAAGTGCTCTGCTGAGGAAACCAACTATCTTGGGGAAATTGAATTTTCTAGAGAGAAGAAACTCTGTAGGTTTTCTTTTTAGTTTTGGAGGACCAAACTTAGTTGGGGAAGAGAATTTCCACAAATTGTACTGATTGAGACTCCGGGGGTAAATTTAACGGGGGTGGTGATTATACTCCTTTATTTGTTAAAGTGAGCTGTCATGGAGATTGTGGGGAATGTACCCTTATTTGTGAAGACTAATCTGTGGGGGATAATCTCATAGAAGCGGCTCTGGCGACTTCACTGGGGATCACCTTATGAAAGGGATTCTGTGGGGATTTATGAACAACTTAAGTGTCACCCCAATTCCTAGAGTTCTGAGTAAATGTTTATTCTCATTCTTTTGCATATATTTGTTAACAGTTAATCATGTTCATATGCATATGCTCATTTAACTTTAATCATTGAACGTTCTTGTAAGCAAAACAGAAAAAACAGAAGGTTTGAACTTCAAAGTATATTTGTATTGACAATTTGCCTATAAACAAGTGATTTTCGTACAAAGAGACGGAAATCCTAGTAAGAGGAAGTCGTCGTAAAATGAAAGAGTACAAAGTGAAAACAAGTGTATATAGCCACGTGGAAGCAATCTCATTGGGTCCCAACTCCGCCATTTCCCCTATGCCTTTGAACATCTCATCCATTGCTGTCGGAGGAAGTTGATTGCACTAATCTTGTACCTTTTTGAACTTTCAATCTTGGTAATAAAGCTGACATGTAAGTGATCCAACGGGACATAGTCGTACGCTTTTAATCCCTAATTTTTTCCTGGACCGCCTTTTCAGGTTTTCAGTCACCAGGATACCCTTTTTTTTGCCCAAGCTGCCCTTTCATGTTTTCGACTTGCCAGGTGTATGATCTTTTGTGTATATCCCTTATTTTTGCCCGAACCGTTTTGGTTCGTCGGGATGCCCTTATTTTTTCCTAGGTATGTCAACCTATCAGGTCATTCTTATGCGTAGTATTTTTTGACTATGTCCGCGTTTACAAGGTGTGGGAAATCTTCGCCATCCATAGTGGTTAGCATCATAGCGCCGCCCGAGAATACTTTCTTAACAACAAATGGCCCTTAATAAGTGGGAGTCTATTTGCCCCTAGGATTTCCTCGTGGTAGAATGATACACTTTATTACCAAGTCACCAGTTTAATATACCCAATGCTTGATCTTTTTGTTGAAAGCTTTTATTATGCACTTCTGGTACATCTGACCATGACAGACGATAGCCAACCTGTTTTCGTCAATCAAATTCAACTGATTCAACCTAGTATGAATCCATTCGTCTTCGCCTAAGTCTACTTCTTTCATAATCCTTAGAGAAGGAATATGAACTTCGACGGGCATGACAACTTCCATGCCATAGACTAAAGAGAATTGGGTTGCCCCAGTTGATGTTCGCGCCGAAGTACGGTAGCCATGAAGAGAAAATGGTAGTATTTCATGCCAGTCTTTATAGGTCACCATCATCTTTTGCATAATAATTTTTTATATTCTTGTTAGCAGCCTCCACTACGCCATTCATCTTAGGTATGTATGGAGAAGAGTTATGATGCTTGATCTGGAAATGTGTGCAGAGTTCAGTGATTATGGTATTGTTAAGGTTGGTGCCATTGTCGGTGATGATCCTCCCAGGGATACCATACCGGCAGATGAGGTTATGCTTGATAAATCGGGCTACGACGTTCTTGGAAACTGAGGCAAATGAAGCTGCTTCAACCCACTTGGTAAAGTAGTCAATGGCGAATAGAATGAAACAATGTCCATTAGAGGCAGTAGGTTTAATTTCTCCAATCATATCGATCCCCCACATTGCAAATGGCCAAGGGGCAGTCATGACATTCAAAGTTATTGGAGGCACTTAAACCTTATCAGCATAAATTTGGCACTTATGGCAAGTCCTCGAGTGGAGGTGACAATTGGTTTCTATGGTCGACCAATAGTAACCAGCTCTTAGAATCTTCTTGGCCATAATGTGTCCACTAGAATGAGTAGCAAAGATACATTCGTGCATGACCTCCATAATTTTCTCTGTTTCCTTCTTGTCCACACAATGAAGCAGGGTTGAATCATGGTTGCACTTGTATAAGATCCCATTTCTTAGGAAGAACTTGGCTGAGAACCTCCGCATGAATTTCTTGTCATTTATTGACGCCCCTTCAGGATACTCTTGAGCTCCGAGATATCTTTTCACCTCATGAAACCAAGGCTTCTCCTCTACATTATCAGTGTCAATCTCATAGCAGTGCGCCGGTTTGTCAAGTCTTTCGACAATAATTCTGGGAGCTTCGTTGTGCCAATTGACCTTGAACATAGATGACATAGTGGCTAAGGCATTTGCCAACTAATTTTCTTCCCTCAGAATATGCTTAAAGGTAACCTCTTCAAATTATGGGATCAAGGTTAGCACAAGCTCTTTGTAAGGGATAAGATTTGGATGTATTATATCCCACTCTCCTTTAACTTGACTGATGACCAAAGTTGTGTCTCCATATACACTTAAAATTTGATTCTTAAGTCAATAGCAGCTTTAAGACCTAAGATGCACGCTTCGTATTCGACCATATTATTGGTACAGTCGAAGCAGAGTCTTACAATGAAGGGAGTGTGGCAACCTTCAGGAGAAATAATCATAACCCCAATTCCGTTACCCAGTGCGTTAGAAGCTCCATCAAAAACCATAGTCCATCGGGATCCTTGTTCAGGTCCTTCATACGGTCTAGTATTTTCACAATATGTAATCAACATGATATTCTCGTCCGGGAATTCAAAGTTCATAGATTGATAGTCATCTATAGCTTGATGCACTAAATGATCTGCCAACACACTTCCTTTTATTGCTTTTTGTGTAGTGTACTGGATATCGTATTCAGTTAAGATCATTTGCCATCGGGCTATCCTTCCGGAGAGAGTTGGCTTCTTAAAGATGTACTTGATGGGATCCATCTTAGAGATCAATAGAGTGGTATGAGTCAACATATAATGTCTTAGTCGGCGAGCAGCCCATGCCAAAGCACAACAAGTTCTCTCGAGCAGTGAATATCTTGTTTCCCAGTCGGTAAATTTTTTGCTAAGGTAGTATATTGCATGATCTTTTTGACCAAAATCGTCATACTACCCCAACACACACCCCATTGAATTCTCTAACATGGTTAAGTACATGAACAAAGGTCTTACTTCAACTGGTGGCATCAGAATTGGAGGTTCTTGTAAGTATTCTTTGATCTTGTCAAAAGCTATTTGGCATTCATCATTCCATCTGACTACTTGATCTTTCTTCAGCAGTTTGAAGATTGGCTCACAAGTAGCAGTCAAGTGAGAGATGAATCAGGAAATGTAGTTTAGTCGTCCTAGAAAACCTCTGACCTCCTTCTCAGTATTGGGAGCTGGCATTTCTTGAATAGCTTTGATCTTTTCGGGATCAACCTCAATTCCTTTACTACTGACGACAAAGCCTAGGAGCTTACCATACCTTACCCTGAAGATGCATTTGTTGGGATTCAACCTCAGCTTATATTTCTTCAGTTCTCAAACAGCTTGTGTAGATGATCAATGTACTCTTCCTCAGTTTGGGTTCTTGCTATCATGTAATTAACATAGACTTCTATCTCATGATGAATCATGTCATGAAATAGATCCACCATATCCCGTTGATAAGTTGCGCATGCATTCTTCAGCTCAAAAGACATGACCTTATAACAGAAGGTGCTCCACTGTGTAACAAAAGTTGTTTTCTCCATATCTTCCGGCGCCATTTTGATTTGGTTATAACCCAAGAAGCCATCCATGAAGGAGAACACCTTGTGTTGAGCAATTTTGTCAACTAAGACATCAATATATGGTAGTGGGAAGTCATCTTTGGGACTTGCCCTATTTAAATCCCTGTAGTCTACGCACATACAGACCTTACCGTCTTTCTTCGGCACTGGAACAACATTTGCAATCCATTGCGGATACGACGTCACTGCCAAGAAACCCACATTGAAGTGTTTAATTACCCTAGCCTTGATCTTTTCAGACATATCATGGCGCATGCGACGAACATTTTTCTTGATAGGAGAACAACCCTCTTTCACTTGGTAGACGGTGAACCACGATATCAGTATCGAGCCCCAACATGTCTTTGTATGACCAAGCGAATACCTCAATATAGTCATGCAACATCTGAACCAATCTGCTCTTGACATTGTCTTCTAAGTTGGCATTGATCTTGACTTCTTTCTTATCTACCTCAGTACCCAAGTTTATCACTTCAACCAGTTCTTCGTATGGTTGGATAGCCTTTTCTTCTTGACTCAGAAGTCTGGCGAGTTCTCCAGGTATCTCACAATCTTATTCACCTTCGTCTTCGGCTTGATAGATTGGATTTTCAAAGTCATATATGGCGATAGCAGAGTTGTTGTCAATGAGATCCGGAGTGGATGTGGATCTGCAAATGTGTGTGTGTGCATGTAAGGTCACATGGCTTATTTGAAAACACAGTAAAGTAAAAGAAAGACAAAGAGCACAAAATTTAAATGCAAAATCGTCCAATGTTTTCATTAAATGAGCATCTGATATATGAAATGACAAACTCTTAAAAAATGGACAATTGTGCCCCGGGCAAGGAACATGGTTTAAAGTCATTGTTTTGAAGGAAATTATACATACACAGTTCTTAAAGCAATAAACACAGGAAATAGCAATTACTCCTGGTTGAAAGAGATTGAGATGAAGTTTTTGGCCTTCCAGTTGTTGAGTCCACCTTCAGCAGTTGGGAATATCCAATCGTCCAAGTCAACATCACTATTAATATCCTCCAGAGCATTGACTTCATTGTTTCTAATACGGAGAGGTGGTCTACCAGCACGAGCACTTCGAACCTCTTTCTGAGCCTTTGAAGTAAAACCCAACCCAAATTTGTAAGTTTTACAGGGAATGTCGGGAAGTTATCCCCAGATAATGCAGCCTTCATCTTCTACCATATCCCTAGCATCCTTCAAGGAAGCCATCCTTGGTGTGTCCTTAGAGACCTCAGGAATAACATGAGTAGCAATAACAATCTTTGGAGGGATTACCTCAAATGCTTGACAGAGGGTTTCAATGAATTCGCCATCCATATCAACGTATTTGAAAGAATTCAAGTGACTGACCATATATTCTTCCTCTCTACAAACAGTGACAACCTTCCCTTTCACTGGGTATTTCAGCATTTCATGTAATGTAGAGGTAACTGCACCTGCACCATGAATCCATAGGCGTCCAAGCAAGCAAGAATAGGTTGGGTGGATATCCGTTACATAAAAATTTGAATTGAAAACTTGAGATCCCACTTTGATCGGTAGATCAACCTCTCCATGGACCATTCTTTTCGAACCATCGAAGGCTCTCACCATAATATCACTGGGTTTCAGCATCAGCCCTTCACAGTCCAATCTCTCTAAAGCACCTTTGGGTAAAACATTGAGAGAGGACCCAATATCTACTAACACATGCGCCAGAGTGGTGCCTTTGCATTCAATAGAGACGTGGAGAGCTTTGTTGTGATTCTTCCCCGATAGAGTCAAATTTGCATCAGAAAATCCGAAGCCATTATCAACAGTTAGGCTTGCAACACAGTTCTCAAATTGATCCGCAGTGGTCAATTGTGGTACATGGGCATTCTTCAAGAATTTCAACAAAGCTTGGGCATGTGCGTCGAAGCATAACAACAAGGATAACATGGATATCTTTGAGGGTGTCTGCCCCAGTTGTTCCACTATTTTGTAATCATTTTTGGATGATCTTCAAAATTTATTCCATCTCTTGTCTAGACGGGTCTTCAATTGTCACTTCTTTTGAGGGTACCTCCATCAGGACAGGCTCAGTAACTTTTTCTTTACCTCGATTATCAACAGTTGGTCTAGTAGAAGAAATGCGAACATGTGTTGTAGTGATTATTGGGGGAGAGATCTCCAGAGATAAGATCCTTCTAGTTCTAGTGACCTTACTAGTTCCAGCAATGTTTGTAACTTCAGACTCTTTATTTTCAATAATCCATGGCTCTTATTTGACACCATGATAATAAACTTCTGCCCTATAATTCCAGGGTACAACTTTGTCAGAGATATAGGGGACTGGCCCTGATGTAGTGATGACTAAGGGAGCCACTCTTGAATCAACAGGGATCCTTATAGGGCATTTAGAGGTGATCCTAATAGGGGTGTTGGAGATTGTAATTATGAAAACATCTTGAGGTAAAATTTTCATGGATGAAGCTTTCTTGAACAAAATTTTATGGCTATCAATCAGGCGTTGAATGCCTTTCTTCAGCCACATACAACCGTTAACTTCAGAAACACAATGAAAACAATTTTCAAGGCAACCAGGAAATAAACCGGCTCTTAGCAGATTCTTCTTAACAATCAATAAGGGAGTAGTTAAATCATCAATGGTGGAGACGAGGGAGGCTTCGTCAATAGCATTGACACCTTTACTATGACTAGGCATAGGAGGAGTAATAACATTTGGGATCTGTAGAGGGTCAAACTTGATCACCTTGTTATCAATCAAATATTGGATCTTGTTTTTCAAAGCCCAACAATCGTTTGTGTCATGTCTAGGATTATTTGAATGATAGGCACATTTCACGTTCGAATTATATTTGGGAGAGGAAGTATTGGGATTAGGGTGAGGATCTCGCAATGTTACCGAATCCGCCTTTAACAGATGTTGTAAAGCCCGGGACAGTGGCATGTTGATTCTAGTGAATTGCTGTAGCGGTGAAAATCGGAGATCAAACTATTAATAAACTTGACTCACAGATAAGAAAGATTTGCCACCGCACTTTATTATTTCCAAGGGAAAAGGAAAAAGTATGAAATAAAACCCTTATATATACAAGTAAGTGCAATACTAAAAGTAAAGAAAAATACAATATATTTGAAAAGATCGAAGGTTCAGGGGTTGGTTATACAAAGGGAAGATACTAGCACCCTATGTGTCTATAGTATCCTATAGGAACCTTTTGAAATATCTATTTTTTTGGTTAAAAAGTTTGTTTGCAAAAAGGATCGGGGATATGAGAAAATTTGAAAATGTAACGACCTAATGTCGAGGTTTTGGCTTAAAAGGGTGTAAATTTAAAAATAGGGGTTTAAAGGTTTTAACTAATGGGAAAAAATATGAGGGACAAAATATAAAGACTCACAATAACATAAAGTCAAAGAGACGATCCTTTCCCTTGGATTCAAACACAAAGATAATAATAAGATGAAGACCGGACAAGAACCATGCATCAGATAAAAATGGATAGTAACCATAGTCCAAGGATTAAAGAACCAATTTTAGGTTTTTTTCTTTATTAAGTAGCTTATAACAAGCAAAAGAAAATAACAAGCTCAAGTGAGCAAAGAGAATATAAATGCTCAAGTGAGCAAAGAAAAAATACATAAAATAAAAAAAATAAAATGCTACGGATGATAAATGACATAAAAGTAAAGAGAAGAAAATATAAAGTGCAGAAATATAAATGATATTAAAGTAAAATTAGTACAATATAAAGTTAATAATCTAATTTGGGATAAGTGTAACTTCATATGGAGCATAGAATGTATGTACCCATACATGTTAGAGAAATGACACTTTAAAGTTTATTCTCTTATACATATAGTACAATTAATAAATATGGGGATCAAGACAAAGTCAAGGAAGATACATTATGACAAATTTATCATCAATCCCAAGTACCTTGAATGATCAAAGGACCATTTAGAGGTAGATTGGAAATGATGAAAGTTCATCAAATATCTGACAAGCTTAGATGAACTAAAAAAAACTCAAAAGCTTTCCAAATTTATCTAAATAAAAATAAAATAAAATAGATAAAGAAGAATAAGATGAATTCTATAATAAAAATAGTATAAATGTCATAACTTTCTCAATTTTTCATGAAATTAAAAAAATGAATAATGAAAGTTTATCTACTCAATCTCACGACCAAGGATCCATGCTCAAAATAAGTAAATAAACAACAAAAAATTACAGAAAAAAATGAAAATTAAACAACAATAAATTACTTTTACTTTTGGAGGTTCAAGAACACATTTTAACTCTTGATTTTGAATCAATGGAGTTTCCTTTCAAAATGGTGATAATTATGGTACTAAATAAAGAAATAAAGAGTAAAAATACAATAGAATTAAATAAATAACAAGTATAATAACACACCTATTCAATAAAAGGAAGAAATGACTTAAAAGAAAATGAAGAGAGAAATAAAGAAGAGAGTTTTGACTTAGTTTAGTGAATGATGTATGGTATTGTTCCTACAAATAAAAGAAAGAAAGATGTTATTTATAGGGTGAATGAGGTGGGAGTGTTGATGTGGTAATCCATGTGACTTTATGAGAATGGTTCTTGGCAATTGATAAGTCCAAGTTGGCAATCCATGTCAAGTGTGAGAATGATTTTTGATCATTGATAAGTACAAGTTGGCAACCTATGTGAAGTGTTTGTACTACATTACAGTGGTCCCAATTTTTCTTTATTGATACAAAAAAACAAAAGGACAAAGTAATAATAATAATAATAAAAACTAAAATTGTTAGTAATAATAATAAATACAAAATAGAAAATAAAAGAGACATTAAATTAACTATTTATGATTTTTTTTCTTGAATTAAAATAAATGAAAATATAAGTGCAAATTAAAAGATAAAAAATAAAATACATATAAGAAAGCAAAAGGACTTATATAAATTTTTCTAGATTTTTTTTGAAATAAATGATACCAATATATAAATTTAAATTAATAAAAGAATATATTTTTGATAATTCTTTAGTAAAGAGGTAATAATAGTAAATAAAAAAATAACATGATGCTAAGTATATTTTTTGTGATTTTTTTAAATGGAAAAGAAATCATGAATAAAACACAATAAAAATCAAATTCCACTAAATTCATAAACGACTTCTAACGTTTCTAGTTTTTCATGACGTTTCAAAGCATAATTAGCTATTGACTTGTAAAGAGAAATTGTAGATGATGTCAAGGAGAATCATATGCAAAAAGAACTGATAAAAAATGGTGAAATTTGAAGAAGTTATAAATTTTTGAAATCTAACTCAAAAATTGGCAAAAAATAGGTCAAACCACTCTTGAACACTTGTTATGCAATGATACAAATAGAGGGTGGGATATTAGGTAAAAAATTGGGGTATGACAGTTGCCCCTATTTAAGTTTCTTCTATTCAGAGATATGAAGATTAAAATCTTCGTTTCGACGAGATTGAAGATACTTAAATATATAATACACAATTTTTGATCCTAAGATACCACAATAATGTTTATGATATGATATGGATGCAATGCTCTGAATTTTATAGGGAATGACGCCACATAAGACAACCTACTGCTGGAGAAACCAAGCACATGATAAAGTAATCCCATAGGGGAAGAGATTATAATTCCATTGGGGAACAGAGCCACAGACTTTGATTGAGAGACTCTTATTAGGGAACAACTTCGAGAGAAGAAAAAATTATTGACTATATCAGGGAAGACGCTTTGCATAGGTTGTGAAAAGATAAATGACTACTGACTCAAGATAATGATAAATTTCCAACTCAATGTCAAAGGCAAAAAAATCAAAAAGGATACCAACTCACAGATGACGGTAAACTACCAACTCAATAATTAAAGGTAGAAGATTAATAAGATACTGACTCACAGATGACAGTAAACTACCAACTCAATAGTTGAAGGTAGAAGATCGATAAGATATCGACTCATAGATGACGGTAAATAACCAACTCCATAGTTGAAGGTAGAAGATCAAACAAGATACTGACTCATAGATGACGATAAACTACCAACTCAATAGATGAAGGTAGAAAAGTAAGATACTGACTCACAGATGATGATAAACAACCAACTCAATAGTTTAAGGTAGAAGATCGATAAGATACCGACTCATAGATGACGGTAAACTACCAACTCAATAGATAAAGGTAGAAAAGTAAGATACTGACTCACAAATGACGATAAACTACCGACTCAATGGTCTAAGGTAGGATCGAAAAAGATATCGACTCACAAATGAAGGAAAACTACCAACTCAATGGGTGAAGGTAAAAAAGTAAGGGATACCGACTCATAGATGACGGTAAACTACCAACTCAATAGATGAAGGTAGAAAAGTAAGATATACCGACTCACAGATGACGCTAAACTACAAACTCAATAGTTGAAGGTAGAAGATCGATAAGATACCGACTCATAGATGAAAGTAAACTACTAACTCAATAGATGAAGGTAGAAAAGTAAGATACATACTCACAGATGACGACAAACTACCAACTCAAAGGTTGAAGGTAGGATCGAAAAAGATATCGACTCACAGATGAAGGCAAACTACCAACTCAATGGATGAAGGTAAAAAGTAAGGGATACGGACTCACAAATGACGGTAAACTACCAACTCAATAGGTGAAGGTAGAAAGTTAAGAGATACCGACTCACAAATGACGGTAAACTACCAACTCAATAGATGAAGATAGAAAAGTAAGATATACCGACTCACAGATGACGGTAAACTACCAACTCAATAGATAAAGGTAGAAAAGATAATAAACTTTTACACGACGAATGGGTTCCAGTTTCTTCTTTATCAAGTCTTCCACTTGAAAAGGATAATATCCAAACTTCTCTGCGGGGGACTTTTCTAGAGAGGTACCATTTGTTGTTGATGAGAAAACTTCTCAAAAGAGATACCATTTGTTGTTGATGAGCGAACTTCCAAAAAGAGATACCATTTGTTGTTGGTGAGCAAACTTCTCAAAAGAGATTCTATTTGTTGTTGGTGAGCAAACTTCTCAAAAGAGATACCATTTACTGTTGATGAGAAAACTTCTCAAAAGAGATACCATTTGCTGTGTAAACCTCCCCAAGAACCTGGTTACAAGCCACGATCTGGTCTTAGTTTCTTCTTAATCAAGTCTTCCACTTGAAAAGGACAATATACAAACTTCTCTACGAGACTTTTCTGGAGAGATGTCCTTTGCTGAGTAAACTCCCCAAAAACCTGGTCATAAGGCACGAATTGGTCTCAGTTTCTTCTTAATCAAGTCTTCCACATGATAAGGATAATATACAAACTTCCCCATGAGACTTTTTCGAAGAGATGTTGTTTGCTAAGTAAACCTCCCCAAGAACTTGGTCATAGGCCACGAACTGGTCTCAATTTCTTCTTAATCAAGTCTTCCACCTGAAAAGGATAAAATACAAACTTCCCCATGGGACTTTTCCAAAGATATGTTGTTTGCTGAGTAAACCTCCCCCAAGAACTTGGTCATAAGCCACGCACTGGTCTCAGTTTCTTCTTAATCAAGTCTTCCACCTGATAAGGATAATATACAAACTTCCCCACAAGACTTTTCCGAAGAGATGTTGTTTGCTGAGTAAACCTCCCTAAGAACCTGGTCATAAGCCACAAATTGGTCTCAATTTCTTCTTAATCAAGTCTTCCACCTGATAAGGATAATATACAAACTTCTCTGTGGGAATTTTCCGGAGAGATGTCGTTTGTTGAGTAAACTTCCCCAAGAACCTGGTCATAAGCCACAAACTGGTCTCAATTTCTTCTTAATCAAGTTTTCCACCAGATAAGGATGACATACAAACTTTCCCACAGGACTTTTCCAAAGAGATGTCGTTTGCTGAGTAACCCTCCCCAAGAACTTGGTCATAAGCCACGAACTGATCTCAGTTTCTTCTTAATTAAGTCTTTCACCTGAAAAGGATAAAATACAAACTTCCCCACGAGACTTTTCTGAAGAGATGCCATTTGCTGAGTAAAGTTCACCAAGAACCTGGTCATAAGCCACAAACCGGTCTCAATTTCTTCTTAATCAAGTATTCCACCTGATAAGGATAATATACAAACTTATCTGTGATACGGTGGGAGAACTGACTTGAGTGTTTTGCATTTTATCGCAAATGTTGCAGTTAGCAAGAGTCGCCACCGACTTTTCTTTTATCCAAAAGGAAAGGTGAAACATCACATGAAAGACCTTTGAGATTATTTCTTGAGTTCGGGGGGTAGATTATGAAAAGGGAAGGTATTAGCACCCTTTTCATCCATGGTTTTCCATGGGCTCTTAGTTACTTGCTAGATCACTTGCTTTTGTTTGAAATTGTGCTTTGTGTGGTTTTTGAAAGTATTTTGTAAAGAGGCCATTGTTTAGGCAAACTTTGTAATTATTCTCATTCGTAAGAATGTATACAAAGATGTTGATCTTTTGAAAATGTTTTCAAGTTTGTAAGATGTTTTTAAAGTGTAGGTGTTTGTTTTTGAAAATAGCAAGGATGTTTTGTTTTGAAAGTGAGCAAGTAATTAGGAGCATTCTCCCTACTCAAAAGTCTTTCATGTTCATTTCCTCTTTCCTTTGACATTGTTATCTCACCATTGATTTGGTAAGTAACCCTATCTTTGGATGTAAACGTGACGGGCGTGGGTCATCGTATAACCATGATTAGAAATGTTGCAAAGTATCTTAGCATTTTTCTTTAGGGACTAAGATCATTTGAAAGGAAACTTAGATAGCGTCATCGAGGGACTATAATCTTGTATTTTGCTTGTTTTTGCTAAGATACCTCACATGCGTAATATGGCCATTTTGTAAGGCAACCAAGTGGATTTACCCTAGGGGGTGCTTGTGTGAAAATGTATTGTTTTTCATGCTTGATTTTGTATTTGATTAGGGTTTTCTAAGCATTGGTTTTAGTCTTTCCATACAAACCCTAATTACTAGCATTTGTATATAACGCGATAAATTGCGGAATTTAAAATTACTATGCTATTACAATACTTGTGGGAGGGGGTGTAAAAATTATAAATGGGGATTGCAAGAAAATAAACCTAATTAATCTATTACAACCATATTGAATTGGTATAAATGTACAAGAAATTAAATGAATATAATGTACAAAATGAATAAATGTACAAGAATATAAATATAAAGTAAATGAATGTTTGTTTGGATTTTTTAGATAAAAGGGGTTTTGAGTTTAACCTAATTGACTAAAAGAAAAATAATTAATTAAAAGTAAAACTTAAAATTATTAGGAAAAGAATTTAAATAAAACTCTAATCTATTAATTGATTAAAAAGAAATTAAGTTTAAAAGAAGAATATTTTTGGTATTTTTATCTTAAAAATAATTTATAGTGTTATACAAATATTTTTGGTCTTTTTATATTTTAAAATAATATATTTAAATGGTGTAAAAAGAAATAACTAAACTCTAGTTTTTTTAATTAAATTTACAAAACAATTAGTCAACATAAATAAAGTATGATTAAATAAAATAATTTTTTGTGAGAAAAAATAAATAAACTAAGTCAAATTATCAATCTACTATTTTTATATTTTTTATGATTTTTTTAATATTAGATAAAATATTTAAGAAAACAAAAATAAATAAAAATGAAAAAAAGAAAAAAAAATGGGCCAGGGTGCGTAAATGAAACAGGGTGGTTAGCAGTAAGAAAAAAAAGTAAAAAAGCCCAAAGGAGGTCCAGGCGCCTTGTCCAAAAAGTCAGAATGCAAAAAAATGTAAAAAATTCAAAAGGATACCACTGGGGCTCGAACCCAAGTCCCTCAAGTCACAGACGCCCGCTTCTACCACTGGGGTGGCTATACATCCGTTTATATAATCAAAATAATAAATATATGATAGTAAACAAGTCTATGGCCTGAACTTCATCTTCAACCTCACGCCCAGCCAGAGCTTCTGTATCTTGTTCAAATCTCAACAAAAATGAAAACTGTAAACATGAAACTTGTAGCAAATTTCCTTACGATTTCAGAAATGCAAAGCAAAATAATTATAGATCAAAGATAAGCATGAATTTTAATGGCCCTATTCTGAACCCTAAAAATCTCAAAAACTTCAATCTTAAAATTCTCTAAGCTCAAGCAAAATTAATGAAAACTATGGACATGGTTAGCTTTAGGGAAATGATATCTACATTTTTCATTCACAAATAAACCATTAATGATGCCTGTATGAAAAGTTCCAAAGTCAGAAAACTTACCTTGTAAGAGAGTATCGGGTTTGGATTTTGATTAGCTTTCAATGAGTTCCAATGGTTGGGTTAGCTTCCTCAAGTTCCCAGGAAGCTAATGGGATGCTTAGCTTGAGCTGAAAGTACCTGAGGAGTTCTGGAGAAGTCCAAGTGCAAAGCTCTGTTTTTGAAAATGGAGGATGGTGTTAATGGTGTTACAGTCTTGTAATAGTGTGTGGGATGAGTTCTAAATGATGTTTAGAAACTTTAGGAACCAAAAGACTTGAAAACGCACGAGGGAGATGTGAGTTTCAAACTTTTGGTCAGGTTAGGCAACAATGGAGGTATGTGATACATTTATGAGCTCTTGGTGTTTTTAGGGGTCAAGTATGCGTGGGATTTGTGGCAAATGGTTTGTGTATCTATAAGCAAAGAGGTTTGAGTGGTTTTGAAAGTCAGAAGTACAAGTTACAAACTATTTGCTATGTTACTTGATTTTCAAGAAAAGTGGGAAGCCAAGTTTCAATGTGTAGTACAAGCATGGGCTGGGTGATTGTAAGTGTCTAAACCATCTCTCTTGTGTTATGAGACATGTATGATCAGAAAAGAACAAGTGCAAGGCTCAAGAACAAGTTTTGTGCAAAAAGTTACTTTATCAAAATGGCATTGTGCACTTTCTTCCCAAAGTGGATATAAAGCATAGCTTTGCATTGAATGCTTGAAATGAGACCTCTAACAGCTGTGCAAACCATTAATTATGGAGTTCCTAACAAGTTTGAGGCCTGCAAAGTAGAGGTTATGCAGCATAACTTTGAATTTTGAATTTGTTCATCACAAAATGACTTGTAATTCAAGTGATAAAACCATAACTTCATCTCTTCGGTTCTCCCTACTCAAAAATGATCTCAAGGAGTTCTTTGACATTTTGGAAAGCTTGAAATGTACTCTATAACCCATATTTGAATCACTTTTGAAAATTCTCCTTGGAACTATATGAAAAAGTGCCATGAAGTTAGGTCAAAATCCTGACCAAATTAGGGCAAAATTTCACTAAGTGTTTTTGTTTCATGACCATGTATTCTTAAAATTATAACTTGAGATCTAAGAAATTTTGGAAGGAGTTGTGTGAAGAAAAGTTGTAGATTTCATGTAGATCTACATTTTTCATGTTGGAAGTTTCTATTGAATCATCTTGCATCATGGTGAAAAATTGGCTTAAAGTTATGAAAAAACATGAAGTTTAAACACTTAGAAAAATTTCTAAGTTAGAAAACTTTGACTTTTCAAAATGAAATCTTGACTTTTTGATTTCTTGATGAATAAGTTTCATATTTTGAAATGTTTTGATGAATTGTGATCTTTGACAATGAATTTTGACCAAAAAGTCAAAGTTTGACTTTTCAGTGTACAATTGAATTTTGATTAGTTGACTGAAAATTCACTGTCAATCCAATTGAACTTGAGCAATGTTTTGGGTAATGCCATTAGGTAAAAATGATGCAATTGAACTCTTAAATCATGCTTCAAAACAATTGACCATTTGCTAGGTCAAAAATCAGAAATTACCCTTTCCTAGTCAAAACCCTAATTTTGACCATTTTGCCCTTTTGAAGATTTGATCAAATTTCTTGGGGAATTATGGTCCAATCTTGATCAAATGATACATATGAGTTTATAATGTTGATGTGGATAAAAATTATGAAGATTGACTGTAAATTGGCCATAGTTGACTTTTTCCCCAATACAACTGATTTTTAGGTCAACTGCTCAATTGATTGTAAATTGGCCATAGTTGACTTTTTCCCCAATACAACTGATTTTTAGGTCAACTGCTCAATTGACTGAGCAAAAATGTGATCCAAAGCTTGAAACTTGACATGAGTAATCTTGAGGGTCCATAATGATCCATGAAAGTCATATGGGGCATTGGAAGTTCTAACATCCTTGTGAAATCTCAAACTTTAATTCTGGTCATCAGTGCTTAAGGAGGTTTCTTGAGCTTGATCAACCCTAATGCAGTCTTGAGCCAAAGGAGATCTTGTGAGTAAATTCTTGATAAGTGAGAGGGAAAAGTTTGGGGTACAACATTATCCACGGGACTTTTCCGAAGAGATGTCGTTTACTGAGTAAACCACCCCAAGAACCTGATCATAAGCCACGAACTGGTCTCATTTCCTTCTTAATCAACTCTACCACCCGATAAGGATAATATACAAACTTCCACGCAAGACTTTTCCGAAGAGATGACATTTGCTGAAAAGTCAGAGTTGATATGTTGGAGATAGAAAAATTTCTCATGAAGAGACCGCCATTTTCCATAAGGTAAAAGTATGTCAGAAATACACAAGCTGCTCAAATAAAGAGATCGCCACTTGCTGTCAGACAAAAGATTTCAATATAGTGTTATAAAGACAATGTTTCGAATGAGAATCAATAACTTCATCAGGGATAGACAAACTGCTCATGAAGAGACCACCATTTTCCATAAAAGAGGAAATCCAGAAATAATCAAACTGCTCAAATAAAGATTCTGCCACTTATCATCATGTTGAGATTCCAAAAGAGTGTTGCAACAACACTAATGGGGAACAAAGTTCCCCTTCAATGGGGAACCATGAATAGAATGTTCTGGAGGAGACAAAAGTATTTAGAGGCGCAAAATAAATGCACTCTTAATTTAGGTTTCACAACCTAGAGAAATCCACAGGGTAACATCTACAAGAGACGAAACTCAATCCAAGAACAAAAATGGAGAGAAAAAGTCAAACAAGACTCTACTAGATGAGGAATAAACTCAACTGGGATCTATCCTATCTTGAGATGAAAGGAAGGATAAAATAAAAACCCTTCCACGATGAATAAACTCAGTGAGGAATTAACAAGGATGTACACTTTCTGCTTAAGTTGTCACTCTATTTGGAAAGTGGAAGTAAGTTACTTGGGGATAACCGCAACCAATGGAGATGGACCCAAAAACATAGAGAAATGCAAATGTGCATGAATGATGTAAGTGTGAATGAATAAATGAATGTCATGTATATGCTGACAAAATAGACAAAATAGGTAAACTAAGGATGAAAATACGTCACAACATAAACAGATACTCGACTAATCTCAACAAGATGGGAACATTACTGGAGTTAGAACCAAAGCCATTGACGAAGTATCGGCTATAATGGTCTAACCTCTTCGGAGAGGAAGATACTTTTCGAGAGAAAACCCAAAGTATAATCTTCTAACATCAATAATCCATTGAAAGGATAACAACATGAACTCTGCTGTAGTTGGAGAAAAATCTTCCTTAGCTGGAACTATTGGGGAACACCATCATCTGATAATGTGTGCAAAGAAGATCACATATCTTATCAAATCAGGATTTCCCCTGGAACTATTTTTGGATGTCCCAAGTTTACTGCGGATAAACTGCACGATGCACGACAATTATTGCGAATAACTTCACTTCTTAAATGCTCCAAGTTACATGGTTTACGAGAAGAAATCGTATCAAGAAGATTTTACAAAAGACCTAACATCCAAATTGCCCCAATGTCTTCAAACTCTTAGAGAGATTCGTTGAATCTGGACGTGACTGCCCCTTATTAACTGTATTTGGCAAGATAGAGTCTTCAAATTTGGCCCATGAGGGTAAACGAACTATGAAGGCAACAACATGTTCATGTTGAAGGTCTTCAGGAGACATGCCCCTGGCTATGATCATTCTTAGAAATGATTTGCCAATTACTTAACAAAGTTTCAGACCTCGAAAGATTAAAATCATCATTAGTGCTTATATGTAAGCTTCCTTGACATTAATAAATGTTTTACAAGCAGAAAAGTTTATTCAGAGAATGAAAATTCTAATGCAGCAATTATGTAAGCCTTGAAGATTTTTGAAAAGATGTCGCATAGCTTGTAAATTAGTGCATTATTTATTTTTGTATGAAAGATAACAAAAGCATATGATACCAACACAAATATTTTAGTAGAACTTATGGGAGTCAGGAAAGTTATCTCGTTGGAGTATGCTTTTGAAATAAACCATGTTTCAATTAGAACTTTTGAAGGTTGTAATGTGGCCTGGTTCACGGTTTTCAGAAAAAAGATTTTAAGGCTCAAAGTTTATTTGGTGCCCACCCCCTTCATGATGTTCTTCAATCCTATATATAGTTAATTTGATATGAGCACTCGTCTCTCAAGAGGAATTAGTTGATGGTTGGTGAACCACTGACATTCTTTGGACACGACAATCACTCACTTTTATCATACGACTTTGTTCTTTGTTGAGGATTTTTCTTTGTAATCCTTTCTTTGCAATTTTGTTTTCCCTATCTTTTGCCTGAACTAATTCTTTTTGAATTGATAGTCCAGCAGGATGCCCTGACTTTTGCCTAAACGACTTGTTTTTCTTTAAGTTTTGACTTAGTGGGGCTTTTTGTCTCTTTATTTTTTTTAATCATTTTTATTCATTTCATTTTTTCTTTCCTGTTGAACATGTCATGTGACTTCGAGTCGTATGTGACTTGATAGAAGAATTGTGACTGTCTGATTTCTTGGTAGATGAGGGATAACAGTTGTGGTATCGTCATCTGTTGATCTCCTGATGTGCGAGAGATAATGTTGTACCCCAAAATTTTCCCTCTCACTTATCAAGAATTATCTCACAAGATCTCCTTTGACTCAAGACTGCACTAGGGTTGATCAGCTCAAGACATCTCCTTAAGCACTAATGACCAAAATTAAGGTTTGAGTTTGCACATGGATTTTTTGAACTTCCAATGCCCCATATGAATTTCATGGATCATTATGGACCCCCAAGATTACTCATGTTAAGTTGCAAGCTTTGAATCACATTTTTTATCAGTCAATTGAGCAGCTGACCTAAAAATCAGTTGTATTGGGGAAAAAGTCAACTATGGAAAATTTACAGTCAAACTTCATAATTTTTTATCCACATCAACATTTTAGACTCATATGTATCATTTGATCAAGTTTGGACCACAATTCCTCAAGAAATTTGATAAATCTCCAAAAGGGCAAAATGGTCAAACTTAGGATTTTGACTGGGAAATGGCAATTTCTGATTTTTAACCTAGCAAATGATCAATTGGTTTAAGGCATGACCTCAAGAGTCCAATTGCACCATTTTGACCTAACGACATGATTCAAAACATTGCTCAAGATCAATTGATTGACAGATGAATTTTCAGTCAACTGGTCAAAAGTCAACTGTATACTGAAAAGTCAAACCTTGACTTTTTTTGGTCAAATTCAAGTGTGTAGTGGTAGAAATGTTCAAGACTAAGCCATTGGATTGACTAGACTTTATACAAATCAAAATAAAAATCGCCACCACGCTTTATTGTTTCCAAAGGAATGGGAAAAGAGCGAATAACCCAAAAAAAAGGGGGAAAGATTCAAGGTAAGGGGGTTGGTTATGCAAAGGGAAGGTATTAACACCCTAAACATCTACGATACTCCGCAGGAACCTCTTTGAAAAAATATGTATATTTTGGCTATAAAAATGTGTTATATATAAAATGGATGGTGGAGGTGAGAAAAGAAATATATTTTTTATGATTTTTGCACCCGCCGCGATTGCGAACCTTTAGTGCCTACGTACCACCTTTCGTGCAATAGGGGATCAGGGTACACGTAGTTCCTCTTTTAAAAATTTGAAACACAAGTGTTTTGGTTAATTTTATGAGATAATACGTCATTGTCATTGTCCGTGTGGAAAACATACTTACTACCCACAATCATGAGAAAGGAGAATTTGCATCATCTCAAAGTGGAGGATATGGCTTGGATTTTAAAATCAACAATGCCTCACTCAACACCCAAGTGGAAAATATCTCTCTTTACTACATATTGTAGAAGTATAGTTGTTTGCATCACTACAAGGATTGGCAAGAGTCTAATCTTTTAAGAAAAGTAAATAAAAAGCCAAAGTGGCAAAATGGTTTGAAATGAGATTGATTGACTTTTAGTCTTCTCACAAAAATGTCAAGGTATTATTAAATTGATTGAAATTTATTTATGAAAATGTTTTGAAAATGCATGGACCTAAGTCCAATTTTATTATGAAAGTGTTTCAAATTTAGAAATAAGAAGAGTTTTTAAAAGGAGGGAGAAGATTTTTGAAATTAAAGAAGATGGGAGGAGATGAAGAGACTATCCTAAAGCATAAGGTAAAAGCTAAGGATAAGGACCATCTAACCAACAAGAAGCCAATACTTGACATTATGAGTCAATATATAATTCTCATTCTTCAAATTGAAACCAAGCAAGAAAATATACTAGACCTCTTGAGAGAACCAAACTTCAAGTGTATTAAGTCTTCGCAAAAATTGGGCAGAGTAACGGCTGTATACGGGTGAATTCCAGATTACAAAGAAAGTATGTAATCACAATAACCTTCACACAAAACAAACACATAACCCAATGTCTTGAGGTGAACCTCAAGAACTCCATACAAAATATCAAATAAAGTCACAAAGTCTCCAAGATAGGCCAAGGTTTCTAATCCTAAGTCCAAGAAGTTCCAATACTTCATAATACCAAGGATAGTAACCAAATAGTCCAAGTATCATTAAAGATTTTTATGGTTCATGTTGATTATTAGGTGTCTTTAAAAGGAAAAGAAAAGCTCAAGTGAACAAAATAAAAATGACATAAAAGTAAATGCTCAAGTGAGCAAAAATAAAAATGGCATAAGAATAAATGCTCAAGTGAGCAAAAATTAAAAAATGGCATAAAATGTAAATGCTTAAATTAAATGGTACATAAAGCATAAAAAAATAAAAGCATAAAGTAAAGTCAATTGTTAGAAATTAGTGGTTAGTTGGATGACCATCTTGAAACTTGCATTTGGAACTCATTAGAGGATTGGTAGAACCAAAGTCTCCACACAACAAGTTGCATTTTCTTTTTGTCAAGTATATCATCCATTTTGGAATCCTCAAAAGTAACATTTAATGATCAACGATGTTTAAGTGATCCGCGTTGACCAAAGGTGTTGTAGATCCATTAGAAGATTGGTAGAACCAAAGCCTCCATACAATGAATCTCAAGGTTATTGGATCAAAGAGATCAAATTAACATACTTGGGCTTACAATCATAAGTTTGGGCCACGAATGATTATTTATTCGAATCGGGACGAAATTTAGCGCTATGTTAAGCAATCGTAAGTGGACTTATGTAGAAGTCGCACCTATTTTGAGGCCGGTCAATAGCAATCTATGTACTTCATGTTTGGATAAATGATATAGAGATCACCATCTCTTAACATGTAGTACAATTAAAAAAGAAAGGGATAAGATGAAGAGGGAGGGGAATGATAAGCTAATTTGGATCACCATATCAAAATTCTTTCATCTTTAAATTCAACCACTCCTCTAGATGGATTAAAGTACTAAACATATCATTAATCCAAAGCACCAAAAATGAATTAAATAATTCACTCTTTGATAGATTTTAATTGATGAACCTTTATCCAACTTCATCTACATCACAACGTCCATTGAGTTTAAAGACAAATTGGACATTTAAAATTGCAATCCAAACCAACAACCAAAGAAGTGAGTAGAAAAATATTTGAGTCGAAACAGCCCCAAAATAAGGCAGAAAAAATATTTTCGACACTGTTACAATCGGTTGTGCTTCGACAGTAACCTATTGCATCAGTGCAGTTTTTAAAAAAAATCAGTTTTCTGTGACAAACGATTGCAATGTTATAACAATTGATTGCAACCTGTTAGAATTAGTCGAAAATAGCATCTCAAGGATCAAATTCTTGTTCCAACTTTTCATCAAACACCTTATGATCATGGATCCGATTGAGCATGAAAATTCCATCAAATTATGAGAAAATAGAACTAATGGAATCATAAAAACAATGCTCAATGAATCAAAACTAGAAATCCACAAGATATCACATTGTGAAAGATGATGATCCAACTTACCAAAGGTAGAATTAGAGAATTATCAAACAACTTCCAGAATTTTGCTTCAATTTAACAACAAGAATCAATTACCAAGGCTGAGATGTAGAAAATTAATGTAGAAAAAGTGTTTGGATGAAGGTTTAGCTCAAAGATTAGTAAGCTTCAATGCAAAGCTTACTAACTTTTTGAAAATGGAGCTTTTAGTGAATTTGGTAGATGGAGAGAATTGAGAGATTTTTTAGCAAGATGAGTTTGGCTATCAAAAGCTTGTGATTTGAATGTGATGAGGGCTCTATTTATAGAGTTTAGGATTGGAATTAGTGGTAATTTGGTAATTGATTCTTGGAGCCAAAAATTGAATTAATGATATAATTTTCAAATTATGCAGAAAAATTGGAGCCAAAAAGATGACAGTTTGAAATTGCTGGTTTTTTTTCAAAAATCACGTGTATTTTGCTGCTATGAGTCGATACATGGGTTGTATGCGTCGAAACATCCTAGTTGTATAACACGACATGTATCGATACATACTGCTATTTCAACACATTACAGAATCAAACAATTTGCATGAGTCGACACATAGCATGTGTGTGTCGACACATGCTAGTTATACAAACAGGATGAGTCGATAGATAACATGCATGTGTCGACATATGCTAGTTATACACAACATGATGAGTCGATACATACCTTTATGGGTCGATGCATGTTATCTTTCGCCACAATACAGAATCAAATCAACTTGCATGAGTTCGACACAAGCCTCTGTGGATTGATATAAGCTACCTTCGATATAATCTTCTATGGATTGATACAAGCTGCCTTCGACATAAGCTTCTATGGATTGATACAAGCTGCCTTCGACACAATCTTCTATGGATTGATACAAGCTGCCTCTGACATAATCTTCTATGGATTGATACAAGCTGCCTTCGACACAATCTTCTATGGATTGATACAAGCTGCCTTCGACATAATCTTCTATGGATTGATATAAGCTGCCTTTGACACAAGCTTCTATGGATTGATACAAGCTGCCTTCGACACAAGCTTCTATGGATTGATACAAGCTGCCTTCGACACAAGCTTCTATAGATTGATACAAGCTGCCTTCGACATAATACAAAATCAATCACCAAATCTTAGATGAGTCGAATACATGCCTCTATGTGTCGATGCAAGCTGCTACTTCGACACAATACAAAATCAATTACCAAAGCTTGGATGCTTCGACTCTGTACCTACAAAACACAATTTTGAAAAGACAAAGACAAATATTTTTTTGTATTTTAGTTAGAGGTTAATTATCAACGCATATACAAAATAGACAACTAAGGTGCTTGGAGATTCCTCAAGAGCAAACTTAAAGATAGGAGATAGAAAAAGAGGAAGAACCAACCCTAATGTGATCTTGTTATGCAAATCAATCCTATGCTGGCTATTTCATGCTGTACAGGTCCTAAACTTGTTCTAAGCTCCTTAATTAAATGCTTACTCAGTTGACAAAGCCTCTATCCATGCTTTTGAACCTTTATCCAACTTATAATTCCACTTATGGCAAAAAGGTTCCATTGCCATTTTCATAAAGAACCACTTTTGCAAACTTTACAATTTTAAGCTTTGAACCTGTCCCCTTGATGCATACAAACCACACAGGTCTCAAGCAAGTTGTACAAACCCATACCAACCCTAAGCAAGCTGGTACAAGCATGTGAAGCTTTGGTCTTGTCACTTTGCTTCAAGTACAAGAAAGTTGGCAAAAAGGCTAGCATTGGCAGAACTGTTGGGAAGCTGACCTAAGATCATTTCAATGCTAATATACAAACTATATGCAACACATAAAACACCAAGCCAAGACCTGAAACACTGAGAGCAAGAAAAACACCAAAAACTGTCCAAAATATACAATTTCTACACAAACACATCCAGCTTCCATTTGGCTCGTGCGTTTTGTGTTTAGATCATTCCAATACCTTACATACTTGATATCAAACCCATCCAAACCATCATCCTTGTTCTATATTCTCTTTTCCACCATCTGCCATTGTTTACTTTGAAGCTTGCAGTTGGACTTGGCCAGGGAGTTCTAGCCACTTTCAAAGCAAGGCAAGGGTTGGAATAGATTCAGGGAAGCTCAAGGAAGCTCAAGCAAGCATCAGGCCTCCATTAAAGTCACTAAATTTCCATACACGATTCCAGCTGAAGGAGGTAAATTTTCAAACTCTATCTCCTTGTACAGGCAACCTTAGGCCATGATATGTGAATAAAAAAATGTAGTTCTCATCATAACGAAGCTATACATATCATTATCTTGCATTGATTTTACTTGTGCTAAGAGAATTTGGAAGTTGAAATCTCTGAAAATATTAGGTTAGAATTTAGGGCTTTTAAAATTCTCTTTGATCTTTGATAGTTAGATTACATAACTTATATGGTTGGATTCGTGAGTTCAAATGCTACATTTTTCATGTTATAAGTTTTCATTTTTATGGAAGCATGAGGAAGTTACAGGGGATCCGGCCAAGGCTTGAGGAAGAAGATGAAACAGGGCAAGGACGCGTTTTGTAATATGTTATTTTTGTTTCAGTAAAGACAATGGATGTATGCCCACCCCAGTGGTAAAGCAACGCGCTGGTGAGACCCATGTCCTGGGTTCGAAGCTGCGCGCTACTTTTGCATTTTGGCATTTTTTTCCTATTCAGTTTTGACACCTTTTTTGCAGGTTTGGGCTTTTGTTATGGGCCAGCATTTTTGCTCATCATCACCACTAATCAGCTGTCTTACCCCCTTGGCCAACTTTCTACATTTTTTTTATTTTTTATTTTTTTTATTTTCATTTTAATATTTTTATTATGTTCTTTAAATGATATAAAATCTTAAAAAATATAATTTAGTCATATTACACTTTATTTTATTTTTATTTTATTTCTTACATTAAAATATAGTTTATTTTTAATAGATATAATTTATTTTTCTTAATGAATTTGTAAACATAATTAAATATACTTAGTTTATTTATTTTGCATTTCATATTTATAAATCCCTATTTTTTGCATATATATAAACTTTTATATTTTATTACAATATTATTTATTATTTTTATACAAGAAAATATGCAAAAATAATAATATAGAAACTTTATTTTCCTTTAAATAAAATTAGGGTTAAACCCCTTTCAAAAAATTAAATCTTTCTCTTTATATTTTTAGGCTTAAATTAAATATTTCTTTTACATAAAAATAAGACATTAAAAAAATCTTTTTACATGTACATTGCATTACATTTTAAATATTGTATTGTATTTATCTTAAATTCGTACAAATTCAATTTGGTTGTAATAATATATTTAGCTTTATATTTGTGAAAATCCCCATTCAAACTTGTATTCCCCCCTCCCATAAAATTGTTGTAATAGCTTAGTATATTTACATTACGCAATTTATCACTTTCATACCATGATTAGTAATTAGGGTTTGCATGACAAGAACAAAACAAAGCAAATAGAACACCCTAAATACAAGACAAAATCAAAAGCATGAAAATGACACACTTGCACACAAGCATCCTTAGGCTTTCCCCACTTAGTTGCCTAAAATAAAATGGCCATGTTACGCATGCGAAGTATCTTGGCAAAACAAAGCAAATATAAGATCATAGTCCCTCGATGACGCTATTCAAAAGTTGCCTAACAAAAATGATCTTAGTCCCTTAAAAATGCTAATATACTTTGCAAACATTGCTAATCATGGTTATACAATGACCCACGCCCGTCCCGTTTACATCCAAAGATAGGGTTGCTTACCAAATCAATGATAAGACAACAATGTCAAAGGAATAGAAAATACATAGGAAAGACATTTGAGTAGGTAGATAGCTTCTAGTTACTTGCCCCCTTTCAAACAACAAATCCTTGCTATTTTTCAAAACAAACACACACATTTCAAAACATCTTACGAACATTGAAAACATTTTTCAAAAGACAAACATCTTTGTATATATTCTTACGAACGAGAATCATTACAAAGATTGCCTAAATGAATGGCCTCTTTTATAAAATACTTTCAAAACCACACCAAACACAATTTCAAACAAACAAAAGCAAGTGATCTAAAGCAAGTAACTAAGAGCCCATGGAAAACCATGGATGAAAAGGGTGCTAATACCTTCCCTTTTCATAATCTACCCCCCAAACTCAAGAAACAATCTCAAAGGTCTTTGTTGTGCTTTTTCACCTTTCCTTTTGGATAAAATTAAAGTCGGTGGCGACTCTTACTAACCTCAACATTTGCGATAAAACGCAAAACCTCAAGTCAGTTCTCCCACCGCATCACAGAACTGGCGACTCTGCTGGGGAATATTTATAAAAATGGGGTTACATTAGGGTTTCATATCACATTTATTTGCTTACATTGTTTAACTTGTTTGCTTTACATTATGGTTCTTTGTTTGGGTTTGAATCCTCTACCCGGATTTGGGAAACATTATAGGTAAATAGAAATACGTTGTGGAAACTGTGCGGGGTATACCAACATGGTCTAAGCATTAACTATGTTAGTGTGACATATTTGTGGGTACCAGTAGCCTTTGAGTTAATCAAAGAGAATACGGGACCGCTGAGTGATGTCATAAAGCACTGATGAACTTCTAGAACCCTTTACTTGACCAACTTGGCCTTTAGGATGTAGTGAGATGACCGGCTTTGGTGCAGTCTGAAGTTGGTAGATACTCGATACTACACTCATCGAGGGTTGGTTTCTTGGGATATTTTGGTCGCCATTAAAGAGGCTTGAGCTGAAACAATGACCAAGGAAACAATCCAGTGATACTGAGCTCCTTAGAACCCGGTTACTATTATTAGGACAGGTTGAGCCAACTAAACTTCAAGAGGGTACTTACCTATAAAACCCCATGCAAGCCTAAACTAAGAACTTGTTTGATTTGCTTGTATATGAATACTTGTACATAACATCATGGACATCATGAACATCATATGCATTCACTAACCATTTCAAGGATTTTGTAGATTCATCTTTGTTCTTGTTTTGTAGGATATGGATTCGCTTCACAGGAAAACTATCCAAATCAACCTTGTAAGAATTCTTCCACAACTCAAGGAGCTAGCTACAAGGATCCCTGAGAACTCTCCATTCACCGAGAGGCATGGTAGTCTACTCAACTTGGTCACCTCCAACACAGAGGAGGATATGATGAAGGTTCTCTTCCAGTTCTTTGACCCTTTGTATCATTGCTTCACATTTCCTAACTATCAGCTTGTGCCTACTTTGGAATAATTTTCTCAACTCTTGAGGATTCCTATTCTCAATCAACTACCTTTCAACGGTACGGAAAGAGGTCCAAATCCAGAAGAGATTGCTCAAGCCCTACACTTGCACTCATCTGATGTCACAACCCATTGGGAAACTAGAAGTGGTGTCAAAGGTTTCTTGGCAAAGTTTCTGTTTGAGAAGGCCCAAAGCTGTTGGAATTCCCTAGACTTGCAAGCTTTTGAGGAGATTGTGGCTCTTCTTATCTATGGGATGGTCTTGTTCCCTAATCCTGACCAACTTATAGATGTGAGCACCGTCAAAATCTTCTTGTCACACAATCCAGTGCCTACATTACTAGGGGATATCCTACACTCTTTTCACACGTACAATGAGGAAGAGAGGGGTCCTTATATGTTGCACTCCCCTCCTAGCAAGATGGTTTATTTCTCATCTTCCCCAATCAGTCTTAAAGAATGAGCAAGGATTAAGGTGGTCACAAAGGTTAATGATGCTTAAACATTCAGATATTCATTGGTGCTCTCGATCCAAAGAGAATGTTATCATTGTTGACCGTTGTGGGGAATTCCCTAATGTCCCTCTACTTGGCATTAGGGGAGGCATATCCTACAACCCGTGCTTGGCTCTAAGACAATTTGGTTATGCCCGAAGGGATGGCCCACATGATATGCTGATTCAAGGCTTGGTATTTGACTACGACAACGACGATCAAGGACTTCACCAGAGATTCATCTGAGCTTGGAGGATGCTAAACAAGGTGGATAGCAAGACTTGGGGACACAAGAATTCCATCCCTCTTGAGCCTTACCTCAAGTGGGTACGAACCCGCGCTCAAAGTCTTATGATGACTTATCCCTCCATTCTCCTAGTGATTATTGAGCCTGTTAAGGAAGGAGAAGTTCCATACACTATCCTACATCCTGACATGCCCACATCACTCGAAGATCTACAAAGGGATTGGATACAGCTCAAAGGAGAGCAAGATACTTTCGAAGCCCAATTCTACGTAAGCGAGAAGAAAGTTTTGGAACTCACTAGGCTACTTCATGAGGAGCGGACTCTGAATACCTACATAGCACCAAAGAGGATGCACAACACTTTTTTAACTTAGAATTCTGTATTATTTTGCCCAAGAGGCATTAATGTACTCAAAATTCTATCTTATTAATATAACGTGTGTTTTCCTTTTGTTTAAAACAAATTTGAACTTTTAAATCCTTGAAAGCATTGCATGTATACATATCATTCATCATGACATAAGCAGGTCTTTTGCAACCAGTTTCCTCATCTCTCTACTGTTTATTTCAGTATGATGGATCTCGAACAGACGGTCAAAGATCTCCAAGCTCAAAACACGCAGTTTCAACAGTTGCTCATGACCCTAGCCAAGGGATAAGATAAATTGAAGACTCTATTAGCTAAAGAGAGAAAGAAGAAACCGAAGAAAACCACTGGGGTTCTGAATATGGGGAGAAGATTTCAGGGACATACTAGAAGGACTCTGAATTTTGCAACCACTTCCGGGGAAGGAGAAGGAAAAGGGAAAGAAACAATAGTACCGTCATAATCGAAGAAGAGGAAGAAGAGGAAGACTACTCTGAGGAACAATACCCTCCGACTGATGATAAGTACAGGTGTTGTACCCCAAAATTTGCCCTCCCATATTCTTCAAGAAATTGCCAAGCCAAGCTTCAGAAGTCTCCAAAGGTTACACAGTCAAAGGGTCTCCTATACAGTCAAAACTAGGGTTTGAGTTCTGATTAGGAAATGGAAGTTCCCAAAGGCCCAATCAAGTCTCATGTGCCTACAAATATGGTCAAGCATCCTCATGTCAAATTTCAAGGCATTCAGCTCAAAATTGCACAGTCAAAACCCTAGATTGCACTACAGTCAACTGTAGGGGCAAAATGGTCATTTGACAGTCAAAAGTTCAAATTTTTGGTCAACATATCATTTTGAAGCCACAAACATCATTTGATCAATGCTTGATCATGATTCTCAAAATTTGGCTCAGAAAATCATCAAGATGCAAAAGTTTCCTTATTTGGACAACTGAAAAAGTCAACTGAAATTGACCAGGGCATAACTTTCACATGGATTATCAGAAAAATTCCATCCAAAGCTCATTTTGAAGAGAAAGACATTTCCTACAATTCATCTTCATACTCCAAGTCCAAGAAATGCTCTCACAAAAAATTATCAATTTCAACATTATAGGTCATTTTCAAAAGTCAACAAAAAGGGACTTTAAGTCAAAGGCCATAACTTGAGATTGGTAAATCAAAATGACATGGTACCAAAGGCATTGGTTAGAGGACTCAAAGAACTTTCCAAAATGTCCAAGAACATGAGAAAAGCTTAAAAATTGAGCAAGTTATGCCTTGTGGAAGTTGGGAAATTTTTGGATATTTTGAAAAGTCAACATTACTTCAAATGACCTAAATTTGCTAATGGGCCCATTTTTCTTCCATGATTCATCATTCCAAGCATATGCACGACCACCTGGCCCAAAGGGAAGTATTTTCTCATTTTTTATTTATTTATTTGAATTTATATTAATATTAATTCATTTAAATCATTTAAATATATGAAAAATATCTACTTTGACCTAATAAATCTTTTCATGCATGCTTTAGCCTCTATAATTCATGCAGATCCCAACATGGAAAGATTTGGTTCAATTTGAGCATGATTAAGCAAAATACACATGAAAAAGATTCAAAAAGATCCTTAAAAAAATCAAATATCCAAATCAATGATGGCAAGAGATCTTGGCCAATTTTCTTAACCTAATATGCTCACTACATAACCAGGAATACAAACCTAATCCTTGGGGACTAAAAGCTGCGCTCAAGAATACATTACAAACTTGGAAAATTCACCAAAAAATACAAAACTGAAAACCACTTTAGAGATTGATTCAAGGCATAATTCATAGTCCAACAGCTTCCTCAAGCATTCCTGAACGCATTGCAATCACAAACGTCCATTCAAACGCCAAGAACTGGTATATCGAGCATGAACTGTACATGGAAAATTCCATAATCGTATATCATATTCTAAGCATTTTTACTGCATTATTTTCATGGAATCATGTTCCTTATGAAGTTCTGAGACTAACCATTATGTTTAATTGAATTTTTATGCTACATACACGATTGTACCATGCTTGAAATCTAGGGTTTTCAGAGGTTGGATTTGGGGTTTTCAAAACGAAGTAAAATCAGGACTCCAGACCACCACCGTTCCATTTAGCAAGCTTGGACAAAGAGATTACCATAGTCGCGATTAATTTATGAGCTACATAGGCCTATTCGCTATTTTCTGGTAGCTGGCTTAAGGCAACGCGTCTAAAACCGTTGCTCAATGTTTTATCTTTCAGGCACGCGAGGAAGACGATACCGTGTCAGGGAGTGATTGGTTCTTTTTGAATTTCGCGCTAAAATCTTATCTATATGCGTTACTTATCTTATATTATTTGTTTAATGCTTAATGTTAATGCGCGTTAATTGGCACAACTGGTCAGGGAAGGCATTGGCAAGGCATATGACCTGGGTTCGAGTCCCAGGTCTGTATAATTCTCAATATTATTTTTCTATAATGATTCCCATGCAGCGCCAGTGATAATACACACCATACATCCTCAAAGATCCACAGCCACGCGTCCCTCAGAAGCAGATCAAGGGCTCCAGATTGATGAGCACACTAAGCCCTAGTCGAACGCATCATACGCTACGCCAAAAGTCAAACGGATCCAAGCTTAATTGGGCCAGAATGCTAAGGCCAAACACCTCACAATTGGGACTGAACCCCTCCCTGGTTTGCACATATTTTATTTTATTTTATTGTTTTATTATTTGTTTTGCTTTGATTTAATTAATTGTTTTTTTTACAAAAAAATACAGAAAATACATAAAAATTCAGAGGAGATAAAAAATATAATAAATAATATTTACTTTGATATTTTCTTGTAAATAATGCATATAAATGAATTTAGTTTTAAATTAGGTTTAATTTTAAATTCTTTTCATAAAAAATCCAAAAATATAGAATTAGGTTAAATTGATAATTTTTATTCCTTTTAAATTTTTTTTCCTTTACCATAATATATTTATTTACTTATTTTTATAATTAAATTGTATAAATAACTTAGGTTTAAATTAGGTTAAAAATTCAATATTTTTTTTCTTAATAACTTAAAAATAAATAGAATTAGGGTTTGCATTTTATTTTAATTTTAATTAATTCTCTTTTTCTATTAAACTTAAAAAAACACAAAAATATCAAAAAAAACATTTTCTTTTAATTTTAATTTTAATTCCTCATTAACTTTAATATTTTGCAAAAGGGTCCAACGCCCTCGCTTCGATAATTCTTTTATTCCGCATATTTACTTTATTTCGCTCAAATAATTATGTATCTCTCCCAAAGCCGTGTAACTCGGAAAATTTAACTGTTCGCACTTTACTTTATTTCTTTATTTTCTGTCAAATCGGGTCCTGGATTAAATTTTGGCGATGTGGACCCGCGCCTTTGTAATAGTTTAGAACTTTACATTTCTCGCAACTTTTTAACTGTTAAATAAATGCATGCAAGAATGAATGATTAAATAAAAATGAACGCATAGATCACTTTGACATGACAAGACAAAAATAAATGAATCTGACACACAAATCACACACCACCCCTAGGGTACGCCTCACTGTTGCCTTGCCTCGAAAGGTGATCGTCGAGTAGAGGATGTCTTAGTAAGTCCTCATGATCCGGGAACCTGGCATGAGGGTAGCTTCTAAGGTGTCTTCCCATTGCTCTGGTGATCACCATGTCCCTACAAACTCGAATTGACCCGAACACCTCCAACGGTGGTGCTACCTACCTCTCAATGGTGGGATGGCACTACTTTAAAGGACATTTACACAGACGAATTCCTTAGGGTAGGTAGGTTCTCATGGATACTTGCTCTCTTCAAAACAAATCAAAATCTTTTCACACCAACACATTTTCAAAAGCTTTCAAAGCAATTTTTTTCAAACACTCTGACGTACGAGTCGAACTGAAATTTTTCAAAGAAACTTTTTTTAAAACCCACAATTGAAAAGCAAACAAACCAATTTTGAAAACACAAATGAGCAAGTATCTAAGAGCCCATGGATAACCATGGATAGAAAGGGTGCTAACACCTTCCCTTTCTATAACCTACCTCCCGAACCGAGAGCAATCTCTTCAAGGAATTTTTCTGTGCTTTTGTCCTTTCCATTTGGAGAAAATAAAAGACGGTGGCGACTCTTGCTTCCGCGACATTTCGCGAACCAGCGTTAAACAGTCAGTTCCAGATCCACCGATCACAGAACTGGCGACTCTGCTGGGGACACTACTTAAAGTGAGGTGTACCTTAGGGCTAGGTCATAACTATGTTTTCAATTGTTTTCCTTGTGTGCTTTAAATTGTGGGCTGCTTGGGAGTTCTATAGATCCTAACCCGGATCTGGGGATACCTTCTTAGAAAGTAGCAACAAGGCTGTGAGGGAACTGTGCGGGGTATACCGACATGGTTGAAACAGTCTGCTACGTTGATGTGGCACTTTGGTGTGTACCGGTAACCCTTGAGTTCAGTCAAGGAGAGTACGGGGCCTCCGCGTGGTGTCGTGAAGCATCAACAGACCTTAGGAACCTTAATTGAACTATCTTGGCCTCTTTAGGGTAGTGAGATAACTGACTTTGGTGCAGTCCGAGGTTGGTTGATACTCGATACTACACTCAATGGAGGGTTGCTTTCCTGGAATATTTCGGTCGCCAGTTCAGTGGCTAAATCGAAACGATGAACAATGAAAGCAATCCCGTGATATTGGGACCCTTAGAACCCGGTTACTTCTAATAGGACAGGTTGAACCCACCAACTTCAAGAGGGTAATACCTAGACCTCATGCTGGCCTGAACCCTAAGGTCTTTTGTGTGACTTGTGTGCCTTTGTACTTACCTACTTGCATGCTTGTTAGCTGACACATGAACTACTTGCAGGTTTTGTTTATAGTCCTTAACTAGGACTCATGACAGGGTTTACCAAATTTCTTGCAGGTTCTGTTTATAGTCCTTAACTGGGACTCATAACAGGGTTTACTAGATATCTTGCAGGTTTTGTTTATAGCCCTTAATTGGGACTCATAACAAAGTGTACTAAATTTCTTGCAGGTTTTGTTTATAGTCCTTAATTAGGACTCATAACAGGATTACTAAGTCTTACAGGTTTTGTTTATAGTCCTTAATGGGGACTCATAACAGGGTATCCTAAGTTTCTTGCAGGTTTTGGTTTGTAGTCCTTAATAGGGGCTCATAACAGGGTTACCCACATTACCCCATGCATAGCATAACATCATACCATTGCATACATCCTAATCCATTTCAAGGACCTCAAGGGCTTGTGATGCAGGTCATGATAAATCAAACATCTAGCAAGGGGCAAAGAGGATTTATTTTCCTCCAGCCAAGGTTGTCAGGGGCTATGACCCACTGGATATGGTGAGCCTTTGACCCTTGACGAAGGACTCTCAACAAAATGAAGTTCTTACAATCAAGCTACCGGTTCCAAATGCTAACAAAGTTTCTCTGTTTACCCCGCGAGGTCCTTGAAAACATTACACGCATGTCATACATCTCATTGCATTGCAGGTATCCCTTTGACAGGTTGCTTACCCTTCTCCGCTGTTTATTTCAGCCGATCGTCATGAATCCTGAATCATCAGCCGAGCAGACTATCAAGGACCTCCAGGCTCAGAACGCCCAGTTCCAAGAGCTGATCATGAATTTGACCCAGGGGCAACAAGATCTGAAGGCTCTGCTCTTGAAGAAGGACAAGAAGAAGAAGAGGACTGTCTTGTTCATCCCTAGGCGCAGATCTGGGAATACACCGCAGACTGAAACTGAGAGGACTACCCAATCTGTGAGGGAAAGCAGTCACCATGAGAGAGAGGTGCCTAGTCCAGTGGTCTCCGACAACGAGACAGATTTCAACGACGAACAGTACCCTCCTGCTGAGGACAAGTACAAACAGTTGGAGGATAGGCTGAATGCTATGGAGATCCAACAGGTACCTGGGCTGGATTTTGGAGATCTGGGTCTATCAACTGGTGTGATTATTCCTCGGAAGTTCAAAGCACCATCCTTTACCAAGTATGACGGGGCGTCTTGTCCCAAGTTACATCTCAGGTCCTATGTCCGGAAGATTCAACCATATACGGTGGACAAGAATTTGTGGATCCACTTCTTCCAGGAGAGTCTTTCAGGGACTCATCTCGAATGGTTCTATCAGCTGGATGGGACCAAGGTTCGTAACTGGGAGGAGTTGGCTACTGCTTTCTACAAGCAGTATCAATATAATGCCGACCTTGCTCCTACGCGTACCCAACTCCAGGGTATGTCGTTAGGATCAAGTGAAGGTTTTAAAGAATATGCGCAGAAATGGAGGGATCTTGCTGGAAGGGTACAACCACCTCTGACTGATCGGGAACTTGTCGATATGTTCTTGGGGACCCTGTCTGGTCCGTTCTACAACCACCTAATTGGGAATTCGTCTGCCGAATTCACAGATCTTATCTTGACTGGAGAGCGAATAGAAGCTGGCATCCGGTCTGGGAAAATTCAAGAGGCTGCACCTTCTGATAAAAAGCCTCATCATGGAAAGAAAGAATCCAATGCCGTGCACGGTAAAAAGAGCCGTCATGAGGTAGGGGCCATCCAGATCTCCAATCCCGGACCTGCTCAACAAGGACAGGGGCAACAGCGAAAGGAGAAACGACAGTATACCAAACTCAACATGTCGCTGGATCAAGCACTACAACAAATGTTGAAGGCAGGGCTGATCACTTTAAGGGCTCCTCTCCGGAATCCGAACACTTCTGCTCCCAATTATCATCCCAATGATAGGTGCGCATATCATTCTGATAGCCCGGGGCATACTACGGACAACTGCTGGCCTCTCAAGAACAAAATTCAAGACATGATCGACGCCGGGGAGATTCAGTTTGAAGTGCCTGAGACTCCGAACATAATCACTGCTCCGTTGCCCAATCGTTGAAGACCTTTTGTTTATTTGAATTTCTGAGTTGTGTTTTTCTTTGCTTATATAAACAATTAATGTCATAGCAAACTCTTTTATTCTATCAATGCATCGCATATGCCTGTTTTGGGAATTAATACAATTGGTTTCATTATATTCAAAATTCTTTTCATATTTTTTCTGATGATCGACTCTTGGTTAATAATTCTGAGCCTCTTGAGGGAGGATGACGAAAACGATACCACAATCTACAGTATGCTTTTGAACAGACCCCGCTGATGAGGTACAGGCATTGTTTCAATCCCTAAACACTGGAGTTATAAGGATGATAATCCCTCGTCAACCCCTCTGAGCCAAAGAAGTAGGAGTTTTTCTTTTCGAAATTTAAAACCCTTAATCATAACCCGGGGCAGGGTAGTCTCTTAGTTGATCCAAGTGCATAACGAATGGCACCAAAGAAGTCCTTACAAAACGAAGAAAGACAGTGATGGTTCCAAATAATCAATAAAGAAAGGCAGTCATTACCAAAATCAAAGAAGCCCAATAAGTCAAAATACCCATGAAGGAGACTTACAAAACTGGGGCATCCCGCTGACTGTAATTCCAAAAAGGAAACAGCTCAGGCAAAAAATAGGGATAACGAAATCAAAAAGAAAGAGGTCTTACCAACCCTCAACAAGAAAGGAATGACTGCCTATTCAAAATAAGTTATCCGCATCCGAATCATCACCAGAAAACCAGAGCAAAGACTCAAACAAGGTCTAACGTACGATCAACTGAGTTTAGGTTTGGAGAACATCACGAAGAGCGGGTGGGTACAAATAATTTGAGCCTTTATCCTTTGTTTCTTAAACCGTGAACCAGGCCACGATATAACCCTTAAAAGTCCTAGCTGAAGCATGGGTTAGTTCGAAAGCATATTGTACGAAAGGTATCCTGACTCCTGAAGGCCTACGGTAAATACGCAGTTGACATCATGTTTTACAAACATTCACTTGTTTTATGAAAAAGAATGCATGTTCAAAATCTTCAAGACAGACATAAGCTTTGCATTTTTAACATAACTTTGTTTGTATATGACTTTTTGTTTGAACAGCATAGAAATTCGCACGACGAATGCCTAATGAACAGAAGCACTTCCTATCAAGGGGCATGGTATGATCATGGTCCATCATCTGGGGCAGTCTAATCAAGATTCGGAGAATCTCTAAAAGGCCAAGTAGCCTGGGGCAAATCTCCGCCTGAGTCACTTGGGGCACTCCAGCAACGAATCTGGCACGATCAGACACTTTCTGGTGATATGGCAATACAAGCAGCCAGGGGCACCTCCCTGCATTCTAAGAGCGTGGACATAGTCGGAAAAATACTACGCACAATCAAAGACCCGCTAGGTTGACATACCTAGGCAAAAATAAGGGCTTCCCGGCGAACCAAAAGGGTTCGGGCAAAATAAGGGATGAAAATGAAAAAATCTGTACACTCGGCAAGTCGAAAACCTGAAAAGGCGGCTTGAGCAAAAATGGGTATCCCGGTGGACTGAAAACCCGAAAGGGCGGTCCAGGCAAAAGTTAGGGATCAAAGCGTATGACTATGTCCCGGCATCTCGCCACTTGCCTACCAGAAGATTTGTCAGAAACAGGGGCAATAACGGGTGGTCTAAGCAATCTGATTGTCCTGACCTCCAAGGTATCAGGGAAGGTTCCGTTGAAAAACATAACCAATACAGTTCAAAACTTCCCCAGGAGAGTCCAATCCGGTTCCCCAGGAAAGTTGGAAGTCATCTCCCCAAGCAGTAAGCTTATCCCCAGTTGATTCTGGAAGCTTCTCCTCGCAGAGCACGAACGCGTCGCCCGGTTTTATTTAAAGAGTTATTTCCTTAACCGGATATAACTGGGTTATCCTCAGCCGAAAGCCATGGAAAGGTCATCATCAACGTAGTTCTTTCTTACCCCCCAGCGAAGTTTATCAACACTTCCAATCCAACAAGATATCTCCAGCAAATTACTACTAACAACTCCAGCAAAGTATCTCTCTCCCCACAGAGTGTCACTCCCCAGCAAGATCGCTAGAGTACTTTTCTCCCCGCAGGGTATTCCATTGGCCAAGTACATCCCTCAACGGAGTCATCTTCTCCTACCGGTATTCTTGCAGCTATCATCCCCAGCGGAAGTAAAAGCTTATTCTCCAACACCAGCCCAGGAGTGATTTCCCGGCACCCGTCAAAGATTTATCTTTCTTAGACAAAAATACATTCATAAACATCACATCTTCATACATTATAGCATGCATATGCATCATACTATTCGAATCTCATTAATTTTGAAGACATACAGTTCATGCATCATGATTTTGCATACAATTATGTTTTTACCTTTTCAGGAAAAATGTCAATACAAAAATGACTACTATCAAACTATCGCAATTCTGTCTAGATATAGTTTCGGATATGATCCAGAGATGGTGACGTTCTGATACTGCTTCCAGATTTCCTTCTAGATATAGTCTCAGATATGATCCAGATATGGTGACGTTCTGATGCTGCTTCCAGATTTCCTTCTAGATATAGTTTCAGATATGACCCAGATATGGTGACGTTCTGATACTGCTTCCAGATTTCCTTCTAGATATAGTTTCAGATATGACCCAGATATGGTGACGTTCTGATACTGCTTCCAGAAATCCTTCTCGATATAGTTTCGGATATGATCCAGATATGGTGACGTTCTGATGCTGCTTCCAGAAATCCTTCTCGATATAGTTTCGGATATGATCCAGATATGGTGACGTTCTGATGCTGCTTCCAGATTTCCTTCTCGATATAGTTTCAGATATGACCCAGATATGGTGACGTTCTGATACTGCTTCCAGAAATCCTTCTCGATATAGTTTCGGATATGATCCAGATATGGTGATGTTCTGATGCTGCTTCCAGAAATCCTTCTCGATATAGTTTCGGATATGATCCAGATATGGTGACGTTCTGATGCTGCTTCCAGATTTCCTTCTCGATATAGTTTCGGATATGATCCAGATATGGTGACGTTCTGATACTGCTTCCAGATTTCCTTCTCGATATAATTTCAGATGTAAACCAGATATGGTGCCGTTCTGATGCTGCTTCCAGATTTCCTTCCAGATATAGTTCAGATATGAACCAGATATGGTGACGTTCTGATACTGCTTCCAAAAATCCTTCTCGATATAGTTTCAGATATGACCCAGATATGGTGACGTTCTGATACTGCTTCCAGAAATCCTTCTCGATATAGTTTCGGATATGATCCAAATATGGTGACGTTCTGATGCTGCTTCCAGAAATCCTTCTCGATATAGTTTCGGATATGATCCAGATATGGTGACGTTCTGATGCTGCTTCCAGATTTCCTTCTCGATATAGTTTCGGATATGATCCAGATATGGTGACGTTCTGATACTGCTTCCAGATTTCCTTCTCGATATAATTTCAGATGTAAACCAGATATGGTGCCGTTCTGATGCTGCTTCCAGATTTCCTTCCAGATATAGTTCAGATATGAACCAGATATGGCGACGTTCTGACACTTATTTCAAGACCTTGTCCGGTTCAGTTAAATCGACCCTAAGATTTTCCTGATTCTTATCCAGTCAAAGGCCTTCTCTGGTTCAGTCAGATCGACCCTAAGATCTCCCTGATGCTTATCCAGTTGAAGATATTTCAAGACCTAGCCTGGTTCAGTTAAATCGACCCTAAGATTTTCCTGATGCTTATCCAGTCAAAAGCCTTCTCTGGTTCAGTCAGATCGACCCTAAGATCTCCCTGATGCTTATCCAGTTGAAGATATTTCAAGACCTAGACCGGTTCAGTTAAATCGACCCTAAGATTTTCCTGATGCTTATCCAGTCAAAGGCCTCTTCTGGTTCAGTCAGATCGACCCTAAGATCTCCCTGATACTTATCCCAGTAGAAGACACCTAAGATTTTCTCTACGAGCGTTGTTGAAGTTAAAATCACTCAAGGTTCTCTTATCGTTCATGCTAAGGTAGTAACCATCCCTGGTTCATTCATCACCGTTCAAAGCTCCAGACCCAGCTCCTGCAACCAGTCAGGACACATCTATATCAAGCATCTGAAATCAACTCCTGCAACGTGTCAGGTACTCATTTTTCTTTTGCAGGTATGTAGGTTCTCGCTAAGGAGTCTCTTACGCGATCAACATCCTGATGGCATCTATAAGCCCATCATCCTATCCAGCAATCACCCAAATGGCATCTATAAGCCCATTCCCCATCATTACTGTTACTATGTGAGCGCAAATTTCTGGGCACTCTAGTGTCCAATCATCTTCTACCCTCGGATTACGAAAGGCACGCCAGCCAATCTGCATCCTCAGGTCTAAGAAGATTGAACAGGGGCAACTGTTGTACCCCAAAATTTGCCCTCCCATATTCTTCAAGAAATTGCCAAGCCAAGCTTCAGAAGTCTCCAAAGGTTACACAGTCAAAGGGTCTCCTATACAGTCAAAACTAGGGTTTGAGTTCTGATCAGGAAATGGAAGTTCCCAAAGGCCCAATCAAGTCTCATGTGCCTACAAATATGGTCAAGCATCCTCATGTCAAATTTCAAGACATTCAGCTCAAAATTGCACAGTCAAAACCCTAGATTGCACTACAGTCAACTGTAGGGGCAAAATGGTCATTTGACAGTCAAAAGTTCAAATTTTTGGTCAACATATCATTTTGAAGCCACAAACATCATTTGATCAATGCTTGATCATGATTCTCAAAATTTGGCTCAGAAAATCATCAAGATGCAAAAGTTTCCTTATTTGGACAACTGAAAAAGTCAACTGAAATTGACCAGGGCATAACTTTCACATGGATTATCAGAAAAATTCCATCCAAAGCTCATTTTGAAGAGAAAGACATTTCCTACAATTCATCTTCATACTCCAAGTCCAAGAAATGCTCTCACAAAAAATTATCAATTTCAACATTATAGGTCATTTTCAAAAGTCAACAAAAAGGGACTTTAAGTCAAAGGCCATAACTTGAGATTGGTAAATCAAAATGACATGGTACCAAAGGCATTGGTTAGAGTACTCAAAGACCTTTCCAAAATGTCCAAGAACATGAGAAAAGCTTAAAAATTGAGCAAGTTATGCCTTGTGGAAGTTGGGAAATTTTTGGATATTTTGAAAAGTCAACATTACTTCAAATGACCTAAATTTGCTAATGGGCCCATTTTTCTTCCATGATTCATCATTCCAAGCATATGCACGACCACCTGGCCCAAAGGGAAGTATTTTCTCATTTTTTATTTATTTATTTGAATTTATATTAATATTAATTCATTTAAATCATTTAAATATATGAAAAATATCTACTTTGACCTAATAAATCTTTTCATGCATGCTTTAGCCTCTATAATTCATGCAGATCCCAACATGGAAAGATTTGGTTCAATTTGAGCATGATTGAGCAAAATACACATGAAAAAGATTCAAAAAGATCCTTAAAAAATCAAATATCCAAATCAATGATGGCAAGAGATCTTGGCCAATTTTCTTAACCTAATATGCTCACTACATAACCAGGAATACAAACCTAATCCTTGGGGACTAAAAGCTGCGCTCAAGAATACATTACAAACTTGGAAAATTCACCAAAAAATACAAAACTGAAAACCACTTTAGAGATTGATTCAAGGCATAATTCATAGTCCAACAGCTTCCTCAAGCATTCCTGAACGCATTGCAATCACAAACGTCCATTCAAACGCCAAGAACTGGTATATCGAGCATGAACTGTACATGGAAAATTCCATAATCGTATATCATATTCTAAGCATTTTTACTGCATTATTTTCATGGAATCATGTTCCTTATGAAGTTCTGAGACTAACCATTATGTTTAATTGAATTTTTATGCTACATACACGATTGTACCATGCTTGAAATCTAGGGTTTTCAGAGGTTGGATTTGGGGTTTTCAAAACGAAGTAAAATCAGGACTCCAGACCACCACCGTTCCATTTAGCAAGCTTGGACGAAGAGATTACCATAGTCGCGATTAATTTATGAGCTACATAGGCCTATTCGCTATTTTCTGGTAGCTGGCTTAAGGCAACGCGTCTAAAACCGTTGCTCAATGTTTTATCTTTCAGGCACGCGAGGAAGACGATACCGTGTCAGGGAGTGATTGGTTCTTTTTGAATTTCGCGCTAAAATCTTATCTATATGCGTTACTTATCTTATATTATTTGTTTAATGCTTAATGTTAATGCGCGTTAATTGGCACAACTGGTCAGGGAAGGCATTGGCAAGGCATATGACCTGGGTTCGAGTCCCAGGTCTGTATAATTCTCAATATTATTTTTCTATAATGATTCCCATGCAGCGCCAGTGATAATACACACCATACATCCTCAAAGATCCACAGCCACGCGTCCCTCAGAAGCAGATCAAGGGCTCCAGATTGATGAGCACACTAAGCCCTAGTCGAACGCATCATACGCTACGCCAAAAGTCAAACGGATCCAAGCTTAATTGGGCCAGAATGCTAAGGCCAAACACCTCACAATTGGGACTGAACCCCTCCCTGGTTTGCACATATTTTATTTTATTTTATTGTTTTATTATTTGTTTTGCTTTGATTTAATTAATTGTTTTTTTTACAAAAAAATACAGAAAATACATAAAAATTCAGAGGAGATAAAAAATATAATAAATAATATTTACTTTGATATTTTCTTGTAAATAATGCATATAAATGAATTTAGTTTTAAATTAGGTTTAATTTTAAATTCTTTTCATAAAAAATCCAAAAATATAGAATTAGGTTAAATTGATAATTTTTATTCCTTTTAAATTTTTTTTTCCTTTACCATAATATATTTATTTACTTATTTTTATAATTAAATTGTATAAATAACTTAGGTTTAAATTAGGTTAAAAATTCAATATTTTTTTTCTTAATAACTTAAAAATAAATAGAATTAGGGTTTGCATTTTATTTTAATTTTAATTAATTCTCTTTTTCTATTAAACTTAAAAAAACACAAAAATATCAAAAAAAACATTTTCTTTTAATTTTAATTTTAATTCCTCATTAACTTTAATATTTTGCAAAAGGGTCCAACGCCCTCGCTTCGATAATTCTTTTATTCCGCATATTTACTTTATTTCGCTCAAATAATTATGTATCTCTCCCAAAGCCGTGTAACTCGGACAATTTAACTGTTCGCACTTTACTTTATTTCTTTATTTTCTGTCAAATCGGGTCCTGGATTAAATTTTGGCGATGTGGACCCGCGCCTTTGTAATAGTTTAGAACTTTACATTTCTCGCAACTTTTTAACTGTTAAATAAATGCATGCAAGAATGAATGATTAAATAAAAATGAACGCATAGATCACTTTGACATGACAAGACAAAAATAAATGAATCTGACACACAAATCACACACCACCCCTAGGGTACGCCTCACTGTTGCCTTGCCTCGAAAGGTGATCGTCGAGTAGAGGATGTCTTAGTAAGTCCTCATGATCCGGGAACCTGGCATGAGGGTAGCTTCTAAGGTGTCTTCCCATTGCTCTGGTGATCACCATGTCCCTACAAACTCGAATTGACCCGAACACCTCCAACGGTGGTGCTACCTACCTCTCAATGGTGGGATGGCACTACTTTAAAGGACATTTACACAGACGAATTCCTTAGGGTAGGTAGGTTCTCATGGATACTTGCTCTCTTCAAAACAAATCAAAATCTTTTCACACCAACACATTTTCAAAAGCTTTCAAAGCAATTTTTTTCAAACACTCTGACGTACGAGTCGAACTGAAATTTTTCAAAGAAACTTTTTTTAAAACCCACAATTGAAAAGCAAACAAACCAATTTTGAAAACACAAATGAGCAAGTATCTAAGAGCCCATGGATAACCATGGATAGAAAGGGTGCTAACACCTTCCCTTTCTATAACCTACCTCCCGAACCGAGAGCAATCTCTTCAAGGAATTTTTCTGTGCTTTTGTCCTTTCCATTTGGAGAAAATAAAAGACGGTGGCGACTCTTGCTTCCGCGACATTTCGCGAACCAGCATTAAACAGTCAGTTCCAGATCCACCGATCACAACAGGCATCTTGAAGAGCGTTTAAGCGCTATGGAAATACAGAGGGTACCGGGCCTAGATTTTGAAGAATTGGGGTTGGTGTCAGGAATTGTAATCCCGCCAAAGTTTAAAGTGCCATTATTTGCAAAATATGATGGAGTTTCATATCCTAAAATGCACCTCCAATCATATGCCAGAAAAATTCAGCCGCACTCTACTGACAAAGACTTGTGGGTCCATTTTTCCCAAGACAGTTTAGCAGGAACGCAACTCGATTGGTTTTACCAATTGGAAAGGGCCGATGTCCACAATTGGGAAGACCTTGCCGCAGCCTTCTATAAACAATACCAGTACAATGCAGATTTGGCGTTTACCCGTACTCAACTTCAGAGTATGGCTATGGTTTCAAATGAGGGTTTCAAAGACTACACACAAAAATGGAGGGATCTAGCTGGGAGAGTGAAACCCCCTCTGTCTAAAAGGGAGTTGGTGGATATGTTCTTGGGTACTGTTTCGGGCCCTTTCTTCAACCATTTGATTGGGAGTTCATCTGCTGGATTTACTGAGTTAATATTAACCGGAGAAAGGGTAGAGGCTGGCATAAAAAGTGGAAAGATTCAGAAAGATTCATCTGCCTCTACAGCTGTGAGAAAGCCTTTCACTGGAAAGAAGGAGTTATCAGCTGTTTATCCACAAAAGAACCAAGGGAGAACTGAACGCCGACCGATGGTAGGGGCCGTTATGATCCCAAAATCTGCATCTGATCAACCAAGAAGTAACCAACCAAGGGTGGAAAGGCGAGTCCGGAAATTCACCAGACTTAATATGACTCTAGCCCAGATTTTACCACATCTGCTGAAATCTAATCTAGCAACCTTAAAAGAAGCTCCAAAGAATCCCAACATGACATCCCCTTATTATCATTCGAATGCCAGATGTGCATACCATTCCGAAAGCCCGGGCCATGACACCAATAATTGTTGGGCTTTGAAAAACAAGATTCAAGACCTCATTGATGCAAAGGAAATTGAGTTTGAGGCGCCAGAGAAACCAAATGTTATTTCTGCTCCTATGCCTAGACATAGTCACAATGCCAATGCTATCGAGGAAGATTTGTTTGTTGCTACAGTAGATGAACTCTTGACTCCGCTCTCGATCATCAAGTTGAATTTGTTGAAAGCTGGTATATTCTCAGGTTGTGGTAAAGACTGCCATGTTTGCCTATCCTCATAAATTGATTGCCCTCTATTGAAAACAAGTATCCAACGCCTGATTGACAACCAAGAAATTCTGTTTGAGAATGCTCCTGTTTCACCCGTTCCGGTTAAAGACATTTCAATCATAACCATCTCCGCCAATCCTTCCAGGGCCCCCAAAAGACCCGTTAGGATTACATCAGTTCCGAAGACTACTCCTCTCATAATTATAATTCTCGGGCCGGTCCCATACGAATCAGACAAGACAGTACCATGGAATTACGGTGGAGAAATCTACTACCATGGTATTAAATAAGATGGGTTGACCATCGAAGAAGAAAGCTCCGAAGAAGAAAGCTTCGAAGAAGAAAGTTCCGACATTAGCAATATTGTCGGAACTAGCAAGATTACTCGTAACGGTAGGATCTTCTCTCCAGAGATTTCCCCTCTAAAGGCAGTTTTTGGACTCGTGGTCGTTCCGAAGATTACCTCTGTGACAATAACCATACTTGTAAGTGCACCTACCGACAAAGACGTCGCGACCCCTGTTGTTATCCCTACCAATACTTCTACTATTGAAAATCAAGGAAAAAGAATTTAAGAAGAGCCTGTCAGGATGAAGGCTCAATTATTAGCTATTCCCGAAACATCCAAGAAGGAAATGGAAGAGATCTTGAGGATAATAAAGAAGAGTGATTATGATGTGGTTGAACAGTTGGGGCAAACTCCCTCTAAGATCTCCATGCTAGCCTTGCTGCTGTGCTCTGAGGCACATGCGAAAGCTCTGGTAAAATTTTTGAAGACAACTCATGTGCCACAAGAGACGTCTGCTGACCAATTCCAGGATTGTGTGGCCAGTTTGATAGCTGATAATGGCCTAGGCTTCTCCGATGCTGATTTGACGCCCAGAGGGAGAAAGCACAACGAGGCACTACATGTCTCTGTGGAGTGTAGAGGAATGACTCTGGCCTATGTCTTGGTAGACACGGGTTCATCTCTGAACGTCTTACCGAAGAAAGCCCTTGACAGATTGGATTGCGAAGGGCTGACTCTAAAACCCAGTAACATAGTTGTGAGAGCATTTGATGGTTTGAAGAGGATGGTCCACGGGGAGGTGGACATCCCGATAAAGGTGGGAACTCAGACCTTCAATTCAACCTTCTATGTGATGGACATCTGTCCTTCTTATTCCTGTCTGTTAGGATGCCCCTGGATCCATAATGCCGGTGCCGTCACCTCCACACTACACCAAATGCTGAAGTACCCAGTCCAAGGAAAGATCATAACTGTCCATGGAGAAGAGGAGTACATGATTAGTCATCTGAATTCCTTACGATATGTGGAGTTGGATGGCGAGTTCATTGAAACCCCTTTCCAACATTTTAAAGAAGTCTCTCAAGAAGTAGAGGCGACCAAGGCGGTATCCTCGATTCCCAAGATCACAAGACCTCCGCTTCGGATGTCATCTCTAAAGGACGCTAAGGCAGTAGTAGAAGAGGGTGGATGCACCATCTGGGGGAAGCTTCCGGACATCCCCTATAAATCAGACAAGTTTGGCTTGGGGTTTACTTCAACTGCTCAAAAGGATGTGTGCCATGCCCGTGCTGGAGGACCACCTTTGAAGATTAGTAACCGAGAGGTCAACGCCGTGGAAGATAGTGAAGAAGATGGCAGCTTGGAAGATTGGATATTTCCTACTGTTAACGGAGGATTCCGCAACTGGGAAGCCAGAGACTTTGTCCCAATAACTTTCATCTCTCAGTAATTTATCTTTTACATTTATGTTGGACTTGTAATATTCACAAACAATTCGCACTTTAAAAAACTTGTATCTTACCCGAGGCACAACGGTCCATTTGTAAGGGTTTTGATTTTCATCTTCATATGACATTCAATGAATCATGGACGTTTTTCAACATACAAACCTTTTTGCTCATTATCTTCCTTTTACATTTTTATTGTTTAAAGATGGATATACCCTTACATACACCCACACTCACAAATGCAGGTACCCCTCCATTTCGGATCCCATGGGTAACGATACTACTATAGCCTCCAGTGACTCTGAAGATCCGATCTATCAAGCCGAATACGAAGGTGAAGAAGATTGTGAAGTGCCAGGGGAATTGGCCAGACTACTACAGCAAGAGGAAAGAGTTATTCAACCTCATGAGGAACCATTAGATACAATCAACTTGGGTACAAAGGAAGATAAAAAGGAAATCAAAGTGGGTGCCAACCTAGAGCCAAGTGTCAAGGAGCGTCTAATTTAGCTATTGCATGATTATGTTGAGATCCTTGCCTAGTCATACAAAGACATGCCAGGACTTGATACAAATATCGTGGTACATCGTCTACCCACAAGAGAAGATTGTCCACCAGTGAAGCAAAAAGTCCGCCGCATGAGACCTGACATGTCAGAGAAGATCAAAACGGAAGTCATGAAACAGTTCAATGTTGGGTTTCTGGCTGTCACTTCCTATCCTCAATGGGTTGCCAACATTGTTCCCGTGCCTAAAAAGGACGGAAAAGTAAGAATGTGCATGGATTATAGAGATTTAAACAGGGCCATCCCTAAAGATGATTTTCCACTTCCCCACATCGATATCCTGGTTGACAATACAGCCCAACACAAAGTACTTTCTTTCATGGACGGATTCTCAGGTTATAACCAAATAAAAATGGCACCTGAAGACATGGAGAAAACTATATTTGTCACGCAGTGGGGCACATTCTGCTACAAAGTGATGCCATTCGAACTGAAGAATGCTGGGGCAACCTATCAACACGCCATGGTAGCTTTGTTTCATGATATGATACATCATGAGATAGAGGTCTATGTAGATGACATGATAGCCCGATCAAAAACTGAAGAGGAACACCTGATCACTTGCAAAAGTTGTTTGTGAGGTTGAAGGAGTACAAGTTAAGATTGAATCCAAACAAGTGTACATTCGGAGTCCGGTCCGGTAAACTCTTAGGTTTCGTCGTCAGCAACAAATGCATCGAAGTTGATCCTGCCAAGGTTAAAGCGATACAAGAAATGCATGCTCCTCGCACTGAGAAGGAAGTCAGAGGATTCTTGGGACGCCTGAACTATATTTCCAGATTCATTTCTCACTTGACAGCTACTTGTGAGCCAATCTTCAAACTGTTGAAGAAAGATCAAGTAGTTAGATGGAACGATGAATGCCAGGTTACTTTTGACAAGATCAAGGAATACTTACAAGAGCCTCCTGTTTTAATGCCGCCAATCGAAGGGAGACCACTGATCATGTATCTGACCGTTTTAGAGAACTCAATGGGGTGTGTATTGGGGCATCATGACGAGTCTAGCCAAAAAGAGCACGCTATTTACTACCTGAGCAAAAAGTTTACCGACTGTGAAACCAAATATTCACTGCTCGAGAAAACTTGTTGCGCTCTGGCATGGGCTGCTCGCCGGCTAAGACAGTATATGTTGACTCATACCACTTTGTTGATATCTAAGATGGATCCGATAAAGTACATCTTCGGAAAGCATGCTCTGTCTGGGAAGATAGCTAGATAGCAGATGATCCTAACAGAATATGACATACAATACACTACCCAGAAAGCTATAAAGGGCAGTGTGCTAGCCGATCATCTTGCTCATCAAGCTGTAGAAGATTATCAGTCCATGAAGTTTGAATTCCCGGATGAAGACATCATGACATTAGACAACTGTGAAGAAATCAGACCATATGATGGACCTAAACAAGGATACCGATGGACCCTGTTCTTTGATGGGGCATCCAATGCACTTGGTAATGGTATCGACGCTGTACTCATATCTCCGGAAGGGTGTCATACTCCCTTCACTGCTAGACTTTGCTTCAACTGTACGAACAACATGGCAGAATACGAAGCATGCATCTTTGGTCTCAAGGCTGCCATAGACTTGGGAATCAAATATTTAGATGTGTTTAGAGATTCAGCGTTGGTCATCAGTCAGATCAAAGGAGAGTGGGACACTAAACATCCAAACCTTATCCATTACAAAGAACATGTTTTGACATTGCTACCATATTTTTAGCAGATTACCTTCGAGCATTTCCCGCAAGAAGAAAATCAGCTAGCAGATGCTCTAGCTACAATGTCATCTATGTTTAAACTTAATTGGGATAATGAGGCTCCTCAGATCATCATTGAACGAATGAACGAACCAACACACTATCACGAGATTAATACTGAAGAAGTAGTGGACCAACCTTGGTTTCATGAAGTCAAAAGGTATCTCGAGGCTCAGGAATATCCATAGGGAGCTTCAATCAATGATAAAAAGTTCTTAAGGAGATTATCTGCTAAGTTCTTCCTGAGTAATGGCATCCTGTACAAGCGCAATCATGACTCTATTCTGCTCTATTGTGTGGATAAGTTTGAGGCTGAAAATATCATGGCTGAATTACATGAAGGTACCTTTGGCACTCACTCCAGTGGGCATACGATGGCGAAGAAAATCCTACAGGCAGGCTATTACTGGTCTACCATGGAAGCAGATTGCTATCAACACTCTCAGACCTGTCATAAGTGTCAAATTTATGCTGACAAGGTGCATGTGCTGCCAGTTCCTCTGAATGTCTTGACGGCTCCTTGGCCCTTTGCTATGTGGGGAATTGATATGATTGGGGAGATCAAGCCTACAGCCTCCAATGGACACCGCTTCATTCTAGTGGCCATTGACTATTTTACAAAATGGGTCGAAGCAGCTTCCTTCACATTCGTTACTAAGAATGTTGTTGCGCGCTTCATCAAGCAGAATCTTATTTGCCGGTACGGTACCCCGAAAAGATCATCACTGATAATGGTACAAACCTTAACAATACTATGATCACCGCCTTGTGCGAGCAGTTCAAGATTCAACATCACAATTCATCCCCCTATCGACCAAAGATGAATGGTGCAGTCGAAGCTGCAAATAGAAACATTAAAAAGATCATACAAAAAATGACAGTCACCTACAAGGACTGGAATGAGATGCTGCCATTAGCTCTCCACGGGTACCGTACCATGACTCGCACATCAACTGGGGCAACACCCTTTTCTTTGGTTTATGGCATGGAGGTTGTTTTGCCTATTGAGGTTCAAATCCCCTCCTTGAGAATTATGAAGGATGCAGGTTTGAATGAAGACGATTGGATCCAGACTCGACTTGATCAACTAAACTTAATTGATGAAAAGAGACTTACTGTTGTTGGCCATGGTCAGATGTATCAAAAACGGATGATCAAGGCTTTCAACAAGAAAGTCAGGCGCTAAGTATATCAAGTTGGAGATCTAGTGATCAAATGCATTATCTTGCCACAAAGTGATCCCAGGGGAAAATGGACTCCTACCTATGAAGGACCATTTGTAATCAAGAACATCTTCTCCGGTGGGGCAATGATCTTAACCACCATGGACGACGACGATTTTCCACACCCTACGAACGCTGACATAGTCAAAAGATACTACGCATAAGAGACCCGTTAGGTTGACACACCTAGGCAAAAAAGGGAATCCCGGCGAACCAAAAGGTTCGGGCAAAAATTAGGGATAAAAATAAAAAAATCAGTACACCCGGCAAGTTGAAAATCCAAAAGGGCGACTTGGGCAAAAAAGGGTTTCCCGATGGACTGAAAACCTGAAAGGGTGGTCCAGGCAAAAGTTAGGGAATTTAAGCGTGTGACTATGTCTCGTCGGATCAGTTTAAGGACAATCTCTTCATTAACAAACTCGAAGCTTCGGATCAATCCAATCTCTTCAGATGAAGCAACAAATAGACAAGATATTCGGAGATACGAAGGCTATAGCAGAATGGGAACCCCATGGGATTAGCATACATAGCTATCTTTCTTTGTATAAATTTTTCTTACTTTCACGGCACCATCCTCTTACTAGGATGTTTGTCTCCTTTGTACAAAATATTTATTCAAAGTAAATACAAAGATATATATTTCAAGTACAGAAAACTATTTGTCTTTTTTCTTTATACTTGTGTTTTATTTGTAAAAACATCCAATGATTCATTAATGAACATATGCATTTGAATATAATTACTGTTTTCAAACAGACAAAATGAAAAAAGGACAATTACTGACAGATTGAAAGAATAGGAAAACGTCTTTAGGCAATTCCATGGGAAATCCCCACAGTATTTCACTTAAATTCCCAACGGGACTAAAACTTCAAACTGTTAATCCTCGGCGGAAACCATCCAGTTCCTCCAAATTCCCCAGCAAGTCATTTTGAAACTTGAAATCCAACCGGATAACAGTTAACTTCTGATTCTCCCCAACCTAGGATAACTCCCCGGTAAAGTGACAGATGACTGAAACTCCTGAACTTTTTCCCAGACAGGAATAGGTTTTCCCCCCGCAGAGTTTTCAATGCTCCCCAATGGAACAAAGACTCCCATTATTTATCCCCGGTAGAAGTCATCAAAATTCTCTGGATTCTCCAAGCAATTCCTCAAGCAATACATGACATTGCTCTAGCAACAGAATTTTTGTCAATACTCCAATTTCAAGATATGAAGGATTTGCATATCCTCAGCAGCAGTCAAGGATTTATTTTCCTTAACAAACAACAATACAAAAAATCATCTCACATGCGCATACATTACATCCACATATCATAAACATTGATAAAACACATATATTGCATCATACATTTCATGCAACATAATTTTATGTTTCAGCTAACATTTTACCCTTTTCAGGATAAGATTAACAACTACCGTTAACAATATGCAATCATGATACAGTTCAGACACGCTCCAGACACGGATGCCATTCTGATACTCATTCAGTTTTCAAGATTCAGATACAGTTCAAATACGCTCCAGACACGGGTTCCATTCTGATACTCATTCAGATTTCAACTTTCAGATACAGTTCAGATACGCTTCATACACGAATGCCATTCTGATACTCATTCAGTTTTCAAGATTCAGATACAATTCAGATATGCTCCAGACACGGATGTTATTCTGATACTCATTCAGTTTTCAAGATTCAGATACAGTTCAGATAAGCTCCAGACACAGATGCCATTTTGATACTCATTCAGATTTCAACTTTCAGATACAGTTCAGATACGCTCCAGACACAGATGTCATTCTGGTACTCATTCAGATTTCAGCTTTCAGATACATTACAGATACGCTCTAGACACGGATGCCATTCTGATCCTTATTCATATTTCAAGTTCAGATATAGTACGGATATGCTCTAGACATGGATGCCATCCTTTTACTCATTCAGACCCAGCTTTCAGATACAGTTCAGACACGCTCCAGGCACGGACGCCATTCTGATACTCATTCTTTCAGCTTACAACTTACAATTCAACAAACATTATTGGATGTCATCTACAAGCCCATCTCCAACAAGACTTTATCACTTCTCCAAATGGCATCTTTAAGCCCATTCCCTCAACTACACGTCACCGAGTGCAAATTTATGGGCACTTTAGTGTCCAATCATCTTTCACCTTCAAGTCACGAATGGCAAAGCTCGCCAATCTAACTCTTCAGGTTTAAGAAGATTGAACAGGGGCAGCTGTTGTACACCAAAATTTTCCCTCTCATTTATCAAGATTTTTCCTCACAAGATCTCTTTGACTCAAGACTGGATTAGGGTTTGGTCAGCTCAAGACATCTCATCTTGCACTGATAACCCTAAATTAGGGTTTGAGTTTGCACAAGGATATTTGGACTATCAATGCTTCATATTACTTTCAAATATCATTATGGACCCCTAAGATCACCCATGACAAGTTTCAAGCCTTGAACCACATTTTTTATCAGTCAATTGGACAGTTGACCTAAAAATCAACTGTATTGGAGGAAAAGTCAACCATGGCCAATTTACAGTCAAACTTCATGATTTCTCATCCACATCAACATTTTAGACTTACATGTGTCATTTGGTCTAGTTTAGATCACAATTCCTCAAGAAATTTGATCAAATCATCAAGAGGGCAAAATGGTCAAATTTAGGGTTTTGACTGAGGAAGGGCAATTTCTGTCTTTTAACCTAGCAAAGGACCAATTGAGTTCAAGCATGATTTCAAGTTTTCAATGGCATCATCTTGACTTAATTACATGGCTCAAAACATCTCAAGTTCATTGGATTGACTGATGAAATTTGCAGTCAATTGATCAAAAGTCAACTGTACACTGAAAAGTCAAACATTGACTTTTTGGTCAAAATCAAGTACCAAGGGTCATAATTCATCAAAACATTTCCAAATGTGAAACTTGTTCATCAATAAATCCAAATTTGAAAATTAGGGTTTGAATTTGAAAATTTTCATAACTTAGTAATTTTCTAAGTATGAAAATTTTCTTATTTTTTCTCAACTTTACACCACTTTTACACCATGGTGCCTAATGATTCAAGGAAACTTCCCAACATCAAAGTTGTATATCTCCATGAAATCTACAACTTTGCTTCACAAACTTTTCCCTAAAGATGCTTGTATCTCAAGATATAAATTTATGAGTACATTGTCATGAACTTGTTAACTTAGTGAAATTTTGCCCTAATTTAGGTAGGTTTTAGACCCAACTTCATGGCAACTTTTCACCTAGTTCCAAGAGGTATCTCAAAAAATTTTCAAAGATGAATTATAGAGCACATTTCAAGCTTTCCAAAATATCCAAGAACTCCTCAAGATCGTTTTTGAGTAGGGAGAATCGAAGAGGGGGAGTTGGCATTTTCTCACTTTTTGTTCAAGCCATTTCATGAAGAACCAAGTTGCAAATCAATCCTTTGTTGGCTATTTCATGTTGTACAGGTCCTAAACTTGTTCTACACTCCTTAATTAAATTCTTACTCAGTTGATAAAGCCCCTATCCATGCTTTTGAACCTTTATCCAACTTATAATTCCACTTATGGCAAAAAGGTTCTATTGCCATTTTCATAAAGAACCACTTTTGAAAACTTTACAATTTTGAGATTTGAACCTGTCCCCTTGATGCATAAAAACCACACAGGTCTCAAGCAAGTTGTACAAACCCATACCAACCCTAAGCAAGTTGGTACAAGCATGTGAAGCTTTGGCTTGTCACTTTGCTTCAAGTACAAGAAAGTTGGCAAAAAGGCTAGCATTGGCAGAACTGTTGGGAAGCTGACCTAAGATCATTTCAATGCTAATATACAAACTATATGCAACACATAAAACACCAAGCCAAGACCTGAAACACTGAGAGCAAGAAAAACACCAAAAATTGTCCAAAACATACAGTTTCTGCACAAACACATCCAACTTCCATTTGGCTCGTGCGTTTTGTGTTTAGATCATTCCAATACCTTACATACTTGATATCAAACCCATCCAAACCATCATCCCTATTATGTATTCTCTTTTCCACCATCTGCCATTGTTGACTTTGAAGCTTGGAGTTGGACTTGGTCAGGGAGTTCTAACCACTTTCAGAGCAAGGCAAGGGTTGGAATAGATTCAGGGAAGCTCAAGGAAGCTCAAGCAAGCATCAGGCCTCCATTAAAGTCACTACATTTTCATACACGATTCCAGCTGAAGGAGGTAAATTTTCAAAATCTATCTCCTTATACAGGCAACCTTAGGCCACGATCTGTGAATAAAAGATGTAGTTCTCATCATAACAAATCTATACATATCATTATCTTGCATTGATTTTACTTGTGCTAAGAGAATTTGGAAGTTGAAATCTCTGAAAATATTAGGTTAGAATTTAGGGCTTTTAAAATTCTCTTTGATCTTTGATAGTTAGATTACATAACTTATATGGTTGGATTCGTGAGTTCAAATGCTACATTTTTCATGTTATAAGTTTTCATTTTTATGGAAGCATGAGGAAGTTACAGGGGATCCGGTCAAGGCTTGAGGAAGAAGATGAAACAGGGCAAGGGCGCATTTTGTAATATGTTATTTTTGTTTCAGTAAAGACAATGGATGTATGGCCACCCCAGTGGTAAAGCAGCACGCTGGTGAGACTCATGTCCTGGGTACGAACCTGCGCGCTACTTTTGTATTTTGGCATTTTTTTCCTTTTCAGTTTTGACACCTTTTTTGCAGGTTGGGGCTTTTGTTATGGGCCAGCATTTTTGCTCATCATCACCACTAATCTGCTGTCTTACCCCCTTGGCCAACTTTCTACATTTTTTTATTTTTTATTTGTTTTATTTTCATTTTAATATTTTTATTATTTTCTTTAAATGATATAAAATCTTAAAAAATATAATTTAGTCATATTACACTTTATTTTATTTTTATTTTATTTCTCACATAAAAATATAGTTTTATTTTTAATAGGATATAATTTATTTTTCTTAATGAATTTGTAAACATAATTAAATATACTTAGTTTATTTATTTTGCATTTCATATTTATAAACCCCTATTTTTTGCAAACATATAAACTTTTATATTTTATTACAATATTATTTATTATTTTTATACAAGAAAATATGCAAAAATAATAATATAAAAACTTTATTTTCCTTTAAATAAAATTAGGGTTAAACCCCTTTCAAAAAATTAAATCTTTCTCTTTATATTTTTAGGCTTAAATTAAATATTTCTTTTACATAAATATAGGAAATTAAAAAAATATTTTTACATGTACATTGCATTACATTTTAAATATTGTATTGTATTTTTCTTAAATTCGTACAAATTCAATTTGGTTGTAATAATATATTTAGCTTTATATTTGTGCAAATCCCCATTCAAACTTGTATTCCCCCCTCCCATAAAATTTTTGTAATAGCTTAGTATATTTACATTACGCAATTTATCGCTTTTATATGCCATGATTAGTAATTAGGGTTTGCATGACAAGAACAAAACAAAGCAAATAGAACACCCTAAATACAAGACAAAATCAAAAGCATGAAAATGACACACTTGCACACAAGCATCCTTAGGGTTTTACCACTTGGTTGCCTAAAATAAAATGGCCATGTTACGCATGCGAAGTATCTTGGCAAAACAAAGCAAATATAAGATCATAGTCCCTCGATGACACTATTCAAAAGTTGCCTAACAAAAATGATCTTGGTCCCTCAAAAATGCTAATATACTTTGCAAACATTGCTAATCATGGTTATACGATGACCCACGCCCATCCCGTTTACATCCAAAGATAGGGTTGCTTACCAAATCAATGGTAAGACAACAATGTCAAAGGAATAGAAAATACATAGGAAAGACATTTGAGTAGGTAGATAGCTTCTAGTTACTTGCCCCCTTTCAAACAACAAATCCTTGTTATTTTTCAAAACAAACACACACATTTCAAAACATCTTACGAACATTGAAAACATTTTTCAAAAGACAAACATCTTTGTATATATTCTTACGAACGAGAATCATTACAGAGATTGCCTAAACGAATGGCCTCTTTTACAAAATACTTTCAAAACCACACCAAACACAATTTCAAACAAACAAAAGCAAGTGATCTAAAGCAAGTAACTAAGAGCCCATGGAAAACCATGGATGAAAAGGGTGTTAATACATTCCCTTTTCATAATCTACCCCCCAAACTCAAGAAACAATCTAAAAGGTCTTTCATGTGCTTTTTCACCTTTCCTTTTGGATAAAAGAAAAGTCGATGGCGACTCTTGCTAACCGAAACATTTGCGATAAAACGCAAAACCTCAAGTCAGTTCTCCCACCGCATCACAATGACACTTCAGAACTTCTGAGCCAGCCTCTATGTTAGTGCCGTCAGAGGATAATGCTTCAATCAGAACATGCAGCAGCGTTGCTCTTTAGTCAGAATATAATGCTTCAGTCAGAACGTGATTCTTCAGCATACAGAGGCTATATTCAATGCTCTGGTCAGAAGATACTCCTTCAGCGTTTGGAGGTTCTGTTTCTAATATTCTGCAATCAGAACATCACCAAACCCCAAACCTTAACCTGCTCCCCTACTATGGCACAATCCTGCAAACCAGCTGCCACAACACTCCATGGTGCTGCTGATCCAGTCCACACCTGCGCTTTTCTTACACCAAATTAGCCTACAAAAACTGTGATTTAAAAACAAAGGGGCAGTATGCCAAAAGTGTTTAAAAACTAATTTGTTTTTCCCCCAAAAAAACCACAGCAAAACCCATCTATAAATAGTTTGTTCCATCACACGTTCCAGAGGTTGGTTTTTGGAGAGAGAGAGAGAGAGAATCACCAAAAGAAAGAAAAGGCCTTGAATCTCCACAAAATTCCAAGAATCCAAAAGCTGTAAACACCAAGAATACCAAAACCTTAGCATTTGATTCCAACCTCAAAACTCCATTGTTCCTTGACTGAAACTATCCCCATGTTTGTTGATTCATATACTAGAAGTTATCTTAACTTCTGTACTCATACTGATATACACTTTCCATTTACATCAACCTCGAAGAAGTCAGAGTATCACCCCTTGGCTATTCCAGAAGTTGGAAACCTCCATATTGTGGAGTACGTGAAGGAAGAAGTTGCTTAGAGCATCACCAGAGTCCAAGACCAACCTCCAATTTACAGAATTTGTCCCAACTGCAAGGTAAGCTTCTGCTGACTCTTATCACGTTGCTTAATCCTTATCAGATTTGCATGTTCAAAAATACAATATAAATATCATGTTTCTAATGTTCTACATATTCTGAGATTTCACATGTTTGCTTGCCTAAGTATGGAATAAATCAGTTTCAGGACTTCTGAAAGAATTATGAACTCGGAATTAGGATTAGCAGATTCACACTTGCCTCTGATTTATGGTTCTGATATTTCTTGTTTCTGAAATGCTGTGAAACCTGCTATAATTGTCATGTACATATCTTCTGTTTTGTGGAGAAATGACCAAATGCATATGTTCCGAATGCTATAAAGAGAAAGACCAAGTTCTGCCAGTGATATTAGAACATCTGAGATCTGTTCGGTTGCTGTTGGTTTCAGAATGTCTGAAATCTATTTTGTTGTTGCCAGTATCAGAACTTCTGAAAGCTAATGTGCTTCTGATGGGCTCGGAACTTCTGACTCTGCTTAGGTTTTTTTTACTAACAGGAATTTTGTTTTGCAGTGCGCCAGGGTCAGAACTTCTGATCTCCCTTAATCAGCAATGCGCTGATTCCCTTTTTACCTTTCTCACTATCTTTGATATCATTTTTTATTCCATTAATCAACAAACACCAAAGAAAAACATTTTTTATGCTTTGCTTTATTTCTTAAAACAAAAGACCAAAATATTTTCTTAAGCAAATTTATTTATTTTCTTAAACAAATAAGTAATTTTTATTTCTTGCCCATTCTGATCCATTCGACATGGTTGTAATAATAACTTAGGATTTAATCTTACTTGCAAACCCCATTCATAAATTTGTACCCCTCATCCCTCTAAAATGATGTAATAGCTTAGATTTTATTTTCCTTATTTTTACTTGCTTTCCATATATAGTTAGTAAAATAAGATGTATGACAAGATAAATAAAAAACTAACAAGTAGCTCACCAAAAATCAAAGACAAATGCATGTAAACTAACACACTCGCACACTAACACCTCTAGGGTAACCTCACTTTGTCCCCTTTCGGAAAAGGTAAAACAGCTTCCATGCCATACACTAAAGAAAATTGGGTTACCCCTGTTGAAGTACGTGCCGTGGTACGATATCCATGCAGAGCAAACGGCAACATCTCATGCCAGTCCTTGTAGGTGACTGTCATCTTTTGAATGATCTTCTTGATATTTTTGTTCGCGGCTTCAACACCACCGTTCATCTTCAGCCGATAAGGAGATGAATTGTGATGATAAATCTTGAACTGCTCACATAAAGCGGTGATCATAGTGTTGTTCAAATTTGTACCGTTGTCTGTGATGATCCTGCCGGGGACACCATACCGGCATATGAGGTTCTGTTTGATGAAGCGGGCAACCACATTCTTTGTAACTGAGGCGTAGGAAGCTGCCTCGACCCACTTGGTGAAGTAGTCAATAGCGACCAAGATGAAGCGATGTCCATTGGATGTCGTGGGCTTGATCTCTCCAATCATGTCAATGCCCCACATTGTGAATGGCCAAGGAGCTGTTAGAACGTTAAGAGGAACAAGAGGAATATGTACCTTGTTGGGATAGACTTGGCATTTGTGGCAGGTACGGGAATGTTGATGGAAGTCAGCTTCCATGGTAGACCAGTAGTAGCCTGCCTTTAGAATCTTCTTAGCCATCGTATGTCCGCTCAAGTGGGTGTCGAATGTGCCACTGTGTTCTCGGTCATGATCAACTCTGCTTCAGCTTTGTCCACACAATGAAGTAAAACACAATCATGGTTGCGCTTATAAAGAATTCCATTGCTTAGGAAGAACTTGGCAGCAAATCTCCTTAAGAACTTTTTGTCATTGACGGAAGCTCCTTCAGGGTATTCTCTAGTCTGGAGATACCTTTTGATTTCATGAAACCAGGGTTGTTCCACTACTTCTTCGTTATTAATCTCATGATAGTGCGCAGGTTCGTCTATTCGCTCGATGGTAATTTGGGGAGCCTCGTTATCCCAGTTGAGTTTAAACATGGAAGACATTGTAGCCAGAGCATCTGCTAGCTGATTTTCTTCTCACGGGAAGTGCTCGAAGGTAATCTGCTCGAAATGAGGCAACAATGTTAAGACATGTTCTTTGTATGGGATAAGATTAGGATGCTTGGTGTCCCACTCTCCTTTGACTTGACTGATAACCAAAGCCGAGTCCCCAAATACGGCCAAAGATTTGATTCCCAAGTCTATAGCAGCCTTGAGACCAAAGATGCAAGCTTCATATTCATCCATGTTGTTGATACAGCTGAAGCAAAGTCGGGCAGTGAAGGGTGTATGGCAACCTTCCGGAGAAATGAGTACCACACTGATATCGTTGCCAAGTGCATTTGAAGCACCATCAAAGTACATAGTCCATCAGGATCTTTATTCAGGTCTGTCATACGGTCTGTTACCTTCAACGTTGTCCAATGTCATGATGTCCTCGTCAGGGAAGTCGAATCTCATAGATTGGTAATCTTTGACGACTTGATGAGCTAGATGGTCAGCTAGTACACTCCCCTTTATAGCTTTTTGGGTAGTATACTGGATATCATACTCAGTCAGGATCATTTACCATCTAGCGATTCTTCCAGATAAAGCAGGCTTCTCGAAGATGTACTTAATCGGATCCATTTTAGAAATCAACAAAGTGGTATGAGTCAACATATATCGCCTTAGCCGGCGAGCAACCCATACCAAAGCGCAGCAAGTTTTCTCGAGCAGTGAGTAGCGAGTCTCATAGTCGGTAAACTTTTTGCTAAGGTAATAAATGGCATGCTCTTTTCGGCCAGACTCGTCATGTTGGCCCAGCACGCACCCCATTGAGTTATCCAAAACAGTCAGATACATGATTAACGGCCTTCCTTTGACGGGTGACATCAAAATAGGAGGTTCTAGAAAATACTCCTTGATCTTATCAAAAGCAACTTGACAATCATTGTTCCATTCAACCACCTGATCTTTCTTCAACAGCTTGAAGATTGGCTCACAGGTAGATGTCAGGTGAGAGATGAACCTCGCAATATAGTTCAAGTGTCCCAAGAATCCTCTAACCTCCTTTTCAGTACGGGGGGCAGGCATTTCTTGTATAGCCTTTACTTTAGCTGGATCAACCTCAATGCCTTTGTTGCTGACAATAAATCTCAAAAGTTTACCAGACCTAACCCCAAAAGTGCACTTGCTTGGGTTCAGTCTGAGCTTATACTCCTTCAACCTGGCAAACAGCTTTTGCAAATGACCAAGGTGTTCTTCTTCTGTCTGTGATCGAGCTATCATGTCGTCTACGTAAACTTCGATCTCATGATGTATCATATCATGAAACAAAGCTACCATGGCTCGTTGATAGATTTCCCCTACATTCTTCAGTCCGAATGGCATCACTTTGTAGCAGAAGGTACCCCATTGCGTGACAAAAGTAGTTTTCTCCATGTCCTCGGGGGCCATTTTGGTCTGGTTGTATCCCGAGAATCCGTCCATGAAGGAAAAAACCTTGTGCTGAGTTATGTTGTCAACCAAGATGTCGATATGTAGCAATGGAAAATCATCTTTAGGGCTAGCCCTGTTCAAATCCCGATAATCCACACACATTCTGACTTTGCCGTCCTTCTTAGGCACGGGCACAATGTTAGAAACCCATTGTGGATAGGAAGTAACAGCCAGAAAGCCAGCATTGAATTGCTTCATTACCTCAGCTTTGATCTTCTTAGACATATCGGGCCTCATCCGGCGGACCTTTTGCTTGATCGATGGACAATCCTCTCTTGTAGGGAGACGGTAGACCACGATATTTGTGTCTAGCCCCGGCATGTCTTCATAAGACCAGGCGAAGATTTCAACATATTCGTTCAACAACTGCACTAAGCGCTCTTTGACACTTGGTTCCAGGTTGGCACCCACTTTTACTTCTTTCCTGTCTTCCTCTGTCCCCAAGTTGATGGTTTCTAGCAACTCTTCGTGAGGCAGAATAGCCCTCTCTTCTTGTTGCAAAAGTCTGGCTAGCTCTCCTGGCACTTCACAATCTTCGTCAACTTCGTACTCAGTGTGATTGATCAAATCTTCAGAGTTATCGAAGGCTAAAACAGAATAGTCACCCATGGAATCCGGAGTGGATGGGTACCTGCATTTGTGAGTGTGGGTGTGCGTAAGGGATAGCCATCCTTAAAGCAAACAAAAATGCAAAAGGAAAGAAAATAAACACAGCAGTTTATAGATGAAAAACGTCCAATGATTCATTAAAACATGGCATATGATAATTAAGAAGATCAATCCCTTACAAATGGACCTACACACCCCGGGCAAGGCATGAGGTGAAAATAGTGTGCAAATTGTTTAGTTATTACAGACCATAAAAATGGGAAATTGTTCAAAGATAAAATTACTGGTTGATAAAGGTGATGGGAATAAAATCCTTTGCTTCCCAGTTGCTTAAACCACCTTTGACGGTCGGAAAGATCCAATCTTCAAAGTGGCTCTCCTCATCTTCATCCTCTACAGCATTGATTATGTGGTGAGTGATCTTGACGGGTGGCCCTCCAACCTTGGAGCGACGCATAGCCTTTTGTCCTGCAGCAGTGAACCCTAATCCAAACTTGTCTGTCTTATGGGAAAAATCAGGCAACTTCCCCCACACTATGCTCTTCCCCTCTTTAATTACAGCCTCTGCGTCTTTGAGAGATGCCATCCTAGATACATGCTTGGGAACGATAGGCACCTCAACCATTGTCTTCTCAACTGCTACCTCAGGAGAAACTTCCTCAAAATGTTGGAAAGGCGTTTCGATGAACTCGCCATCCAACTCCACATAGCGGAAGGAATTGAGATGACTTATCATGTACTCTTCCTCGCCGTGCACTGTTATAATCTTACCCTTAACAGGATATTTCAGCATTTGGTGCAAAGAGGAGGTAACTGCCCCAGCATAATGGATCCATGGTCTTCCTAACAAACACGAATATGACGGACGGATGTCCATCACGTAGAAGGTGGAGTTGAAAACTTCTGTGCCTACTTTGATAGGAATATCAACCTCTCCATGAACCATTCTTTTGGACCCATCAAAGGCCCTAACAACAATGTTATTAGGTTTGAGGGTCAATCTTTCACAATCCAAATGGTCTAAGGCTTTCTCCGGCAGCACATTCAAGGAAGAACCAGTATCAACTAAGACATGGGCGAGGGTGGTTCCCCTGCATTCAACTGAGACATGTAGCGCGTCGTTGTGTTTCCTTCCTTTGGGGGTCAAGTCAGCATCGGAAAAGCCCAGACCAGTATCAGCAGTAAGACTGGCCACACACTCCTGAAATTGGTCAGCCGAAGTCTCTTGGGGTACATGTGTCGCCTTCAAGAATTTGATTAGGGCCTTAGCATGGGCCTCAGAATATAGCAGAAGAGCCAACATTGAAATTTTAGAAGGGGTCTGCCCTAACTGTTCCACAATGTCGTAGTCACTTTTTTCTGATTATTTTCAAGATTTCATCCATTTCTTTTTGAGTGGTTTCGGGGATAACCACAACATGAGCCTTCTTCCTGACAGGCACTTCTAGTATCCCCTTACCCTTATTGGTAGTATCAACAGATGGTCTTACTTCAGGAGTATCCAATTCTTCAATCATCGAGCCTTGCACAGACGGTCCAACAGGTACAGAAGCTTTCAAGGGTCCGAAAACTGCTCGAGGGGGAGCAATCTCCGGAGAAAAAATCCGTCTGCTGCGGGTTATCTTGCTTGTACCCGCAATGTTCCCTATATCAGGTTTTTCTTCTTCAGAATTTTCTTGGACTGCTTCGATTTGTTTGATACCATGGTAGAAGATTTCTCCCCCATAGTTCCATGGTATCGTTTTGCTGGATTGGCATGGGACAGGTCCTGGCATGGTGATCTTTAATGGTACACATTTAGAGTTGGGTGTAATCCTCACAGGCCTTTTGCAAGCCTTGGGAGGATTGTCAGAAATGGTTATGATTGCGATATCGTTGGTTGAAGTAGCAAAAGTAACAGGAGTAACAGGATTGAAGGTATCAACAGGGGTTTTCTGGAAAAGTATCTCTTGGGTATCCATCAGGCGTTGGACACCTGATTTCAACATTGGGCAGTCATCTCGTATATTCAAACAAAAATAACAGTCCTTCCCGCAGCCTGGGAATATCCCGGCTCTCATCAACTTCTCTTTAATCACTAACAACGGAGTCAAAATATTGGCAACATCAGTAACGTGGAGGTCTTCTAAAACGGCATGAACATTGTGGCCGTGCTTGGGCATCGGAGCAGATATAACATTGGGCTTCTCAGGAGCATCAAATTATACTTCTTTGGCATCAATTAGGTCCTGGATTTTGTTCTTAAGCACCGAGCAATTATTGGTATCTTGCCCAATACTGTCAGAATGGTAAGCACATTTGGCATTGGAGTGGTAGTATGGAGAGGAGGTGTTAGGGTTCTTTGGCGCTTCCTTCAAACTGGTAAGATTCAGCTTCAACAAATGGGGGAGTACCTGAGATGGCGTCATGTTGATTTGGGTGAACTGCCGTTGTGGCCTTTCTACCCGTTGTTGATTTAGTCTTGACTGATTGTTACGAGGTTGATCATTTGACGAGTTTTGAATCATCACAACCCCTACAGTCGGACGGCGCTCGGTTCTTCCCTTACCCTTCTAAGAATACACAGCAGATGCTTCCTTCTTAGTTGGGAAGGGTTTTTTAACAGATGTGGATGCGGAAGCATCCTGTTGAATCTTTCCACTCTTAATACCGGGCTCGACCCTTTCGCCGGTCAAAATTAGTTCAGTAAATCCCGCGGAAGAACTCCCGATTAGATGGTTAAAGAAGGATCCAGACAGGGTCCCCAGAAACATGTCAACTAACTCCCTATCTGACAACGGCAGCTGCACCCTTCCAGCCAGATCACGCCACTTCTGGGCATACTCTTTAAACCCTTCATTGGAAGTCATTCCCATACTTTGTAGCTGAGTACGAGTGGGCGCCAAATCAGCATTGTATTGATACTGACGATAAAAAGCAGCTGCTAAGTCTTCCCAATTGTGAACCTCTAATCTCTCGAGTTGATAGAACCAATCCAACTGCGTGCCAGACAAACTGTCTTGAAAAAAGTGTACCCAGAGGTCTTTATCAGATGAGTGGGGTTGGATTTTTCTGACATACGACCTCAGGTGCATCTTTGGGTAAGACAGACCGTCGTACTTAGCAAATGTCGGTACCTTGAACTTGGGAAGGATAACAATCCCAGCTACCAGCCCTAGTTCTTCAAAGTCCAAACCAGGGACCCTCTGCAACTCCATGGCTTCTAGTCTATCCTCAAGATTCTTATATTTATCATCCCCTGGAGGATACTGTTGTTCGGAGTAGTCTTCGTCTTCTTCCTCTTCCTCCTCTTCAACCTCAGATTCAGAAGGTACAGCAGACCCTTTCCCTTTACCGGCCCCTTTGTCAGACGTTGAGGGGAACTCAAGAACCTTTCTAGCATTGCTCTCAAACCTTCTTCCAAAAGTGACTACCCCAGGTCTTTTTTTCTTTTTCTCTTTATTCTTCTCTAACAGAGCTTTGAGGTCCTCTTGACCCTTTGGCAAGGTCATGAGGAGTTGCTGGAATTGTGAATTTTGTGCCTGCAGATCCTTTACCGTCTTCTCCAAATCCATCTTGCTGAAATAAACAGCAGAAAGATAAGGAAACCTGGTGTAAAGACCTGTTTATGCATATGATGAATGGTATGTTATTCATGTAATGCATTCAAGGATTCAGAAATTCAAATTTGTTGTTGTTGTACCCCAAAATTTGCCCTCCCATATTCTTCAAGATTTGCAAAAGGCATGCTTCAAATCTCCCCAAGGGTTGCACAGTTCAAGGGCCTCCTAACAGTCAAAAATTAGGGTTTTGGTTCTGACAAAGAAAATGAAGTTTCCAAGGGTCCAATCAAGTCCCACATACCTATAAACATGGTCAAGCATCCTCATATCAAGTTTCAAGACTTACAGCACAAAATTGCACAGTCAAAAACCCTAATTGCCCTACAGTCAACTGCAGGGGCAAAATGGTCGTTTGATAGTCAAAAGTTCAAATTTTTGGTCAATATCTCATTTTGAAGCCACAAACATCATTTGATCAATGCTTGATTATGATTCTCAAAGCTTGGCTCAAAAAGTCTCAAGATGCAAAAGTTTCCATATTTGGACAGTTGAAAAAGTCAACTGTAACTTGACCAGGGCATAACTTCCACATGGTTTATCAGAAAAATTCCATCCAAAGCTCATTTTGAAGAGAAAGACATTTCCTACAACTCCTCTTCATACTTAAAGTCCAAGAAATGCTCTCACAAAAAGTTATCAATTTCAACATTATAGGTCATTTTCAAAAGTCAACAAAAAGGGACTTTAAGTCAAAGGCCATAACTTGATATTGGTAAATCAAAATGACATGGGACCAAAGTCATTGGTTAGAGGACTTCAAGACCTTTCCAAAATGTCCCAGAACATGAGCAAAGCTTAAAAATTGAGCAAGATATGCCTTGTGGAAGTTGGGAAATTTTTGGATATTTCGAAAAGTCAACTTTGCTTCAAATGTCTTAAAATTGCTAATAGGCCACATTTTCTTCCAAGATTCATCATCCAAAGCATGTGCACGACCATTTGGCCCAAAGGGAAGTCATTCATCATTTTTATTTATTTATTTGAATTTTTAATTGCTAATAATTCATTTAATTAATTAAAATATGTGGAAAATACCAAAGGAAGCTTTTTAAATCTTTTTATGCATGAAATACACTCAAGATTTCGTGCATGATCAGATAGGGAAAGAATCAAGTTGATTGGACATGATTGGTATCAAATATGCATGAAAAGATTTGAAAGATATATGCATGAAAATCAAATATCCATTCAATCAATGCAAAGGTTTTTTGGATCCAATTTTCAACCCTAATCGTTCACATACTTATACTCATGCAAACCCTAGTCCAAAGAACCTCCAAGCTGCGCAGAAGCACCATAGACAACCTTGCATTTTTTCAAGAAAACTCAAATACTGAAAACACCATTCCAAGGCGTTTCAAGGCCATATAACCATTCCACTAGCTTGCCAAGGCCACGAGGAGACTATTCCAATCAAGAACATTGTCCCATACTCAAAGAATTGGTATATCAAAGTCATACTTTTCACGAAAATATTCATAATCGTATCATGAATTCTATGCATTTTTCATGTGTTTTCTTTACTGATTTACACTAATTGATTGATTCTAAAGCTAACTGTATACTTTAATTGAGTTTTCCTCATCCATACGCGAATCCACCATTGGAATGTTTTAGGGTTCCTCAAGTTTTGAATTGGGCGTTTACGCATCTTGTAAAATTAGAACATCTCAGGGCCATGGTCAAAATCAGCACACTTGGACGAATCGAATGCAACAATCGCGCCTAATTTATGAAGCAAGATGGCCTAATTGCTATTCTTGAAAAGGGCATATTTTGGGGGGGTTTAAAACCCCCGCTAATTCTTTTTATGTTTCAGGAAAAAGCAAAACAAGGAAGAAGAAGACTAGGTGGCAAAGCGTGATAGGGTGATTTGAATCCAACGCGCGTTTTTTTTTATTTTTCTAGGCCACTGACCATTTTTCCCTTATATTGTTTATTTGCCATTATATATTCAAAGTGCGTTGGTAGCTCAGCTGGTAGACGTGTGATTGGTAACCTCTAGGACCTGGGTTCGATCCCAGGCCCCCCTCCCTTTCCCTATATTTTTCTTCTAACTATGTTCTTGTGTAGCTCGTTTACAAGCGTCCACCATACGCTCATCATTCAAACCATGCCACACGTCCCACTGCATCCATCCAGTGGTCAGGATTCAAAGTCTATGATGTGTCTCAGTCAACGAAGCCACACGCTAGCCAAAAAGTCAAAAGGCCTTGAAACAATTGGGCCAGAATTACTAGGAATATACCTCCAGTTTGGGGACAGAACCCCCCTTGGTTTGCTCTTCTATTCTCTTTTCTTATTTTTTTATTTGTTTTATTTAAATTCTTATTTAATTCTTTAAATTAATATTTTCTTAATATAAAAAATAGTAAAAAATCAGAAAAGACAAAAAATAAAATATATTTCATTTAAAACTTATTTTTGTAAATAAAAATCATTAATTAATTTAGTTTTCAATTCTAGGATTAATTTTAACATTTTTCTTAATAAATTTAAAATTTGTAGAATTAGGATTTTAATCAATTTTTATCTTTTTCTTTTCCTTCACCATTAATTATTAATTATCCTTATTTTTGTAAATAAAACTTACCATTAATTAATTAGGTTTAATTTTAGATTCAATTTTGATATTTTTCTTAATAAATTAAAAATAACTAGAATTAGGGTTAATTAATTAATTTCATTTAGTTCTCATTAAAAAAATCATAAATACAAAAAACCTCAAAAAAGTAATTTCTTTTCATTTTAATTTAATTAATTTGTTAATATAATTTAATTTCCTTGAAAGGGTCCAACGCCCTCGCATTCCCGATTCTTATTCTCTTCGCGCATTTTATTTTATTTTATTTCTTATAATATTAATGTAATTCTCCCAAAGCCGTGTAAATTTATATTTCTCGCACTTTACTTTATTTTATGTCAAATCGGGTCCTGGATTTAATTTGGCGATGTGGACCCGCGCCTTTGTAATAGTTTAGGAACTTTATATTTCTCGCGACTTTTTAACTGCTAATAAACTGCATGCAAGAATGAATGTCAAAATAAAAACAAAAGCGTAGATCATCCATGACATGAACAAGACAAAATAACTGAAAACGACACACAAATCACACACCACCCCTAGGGTACGCCTCACTGTTGCCTTGCCTCTCGAAAGGTGATCGTCGAGTAGAGGATGTTTTAGTAAGTCCTCATGATCCGGGAACCTGGCATGAGGGTAGCTTCTAAGGTGTCTTCCTATTGCTCCGGTGATCACCATGTCCCTAAACTCGAATTGACCCGAACACCTCCAACGGTGATGCTACCTACCTCTCAATGGTGGGATGGCACTACTTTAAAGGACATTTACACAGACGAATTCCTTAGGGTAGGTAGACGACTCTAGATACTTGCTCTAAATTTCAAAACAAATCAAAATACTTTTCACACCGACACCTTTTCAAAAAGCTTTCGAAAGCAATTTTTCAAACACTCTTGAGGACCGATACAAGAGTCGAACTGAAATTTTCAAAGAAACTTTTTAAAACCCACAGTTGAAAAGCAAACAAACCACTTTTGAAAACACAAATGAGCAAGTACCTAAGAGCCCATGGATAACCATGGATAGAAAGGGTGCTAACACCTTCCCTTTCTATAATCTACCTCCCGAACCGAGAGCAATCTCTATAAGGAATTTTTCTGTGCTTTTGTCCTTTCCATTTGGAGAAAATAAAAGACGGTGGCGACTCTTGCTTCCGCGACATTTCGCGAACCAGCGTTAAACAGTCAGTTCCAGATCCACCGATCACAGAACTGGCGACTCTGCTGGGGATTTTACTTAAAGTGAGGTGTACCTTAGGACTAAGATCACTGTGTTTTCAATTGTATTGATTTGCTTGCTTTAAATTGTGGGTTGCATGGGAGTTACATAGATCCTAACCCGGATCTGGGGATACCCTGTTTAGGTAGCATAAGCTGTGAGGGACCTGTCCGGCGTAGACCGACACGGGTGAAACAGTGGCTACGTTGGTGTGGCACCTTGGTCTGTACCGATATCCCTTGTGTTGCAACAAGGAGAATATGGGTCTTCTGAGGAGTCATTAAGCACCAACAGACCTTAGAACCTTAAATGACACAACTTGGCCATTAGAACAGTAGCAGTATGCTACGCCCATTGAGGCTAAACTCTCGTGATGGTTCTGGCCGCAAGAAAAGATTGCGATGCTGGAGTATGACCGATTGAGGGTAGTCAATGATATTGGGATCCTCTAAGAACCCGGTTACTTTGATAGGACAGGTATGAACCAACAAACTGAAAGAGGGTAATACCTAGACCCCATGCTGGCCTAAACTCTAAGGGTTTCTCTTGTGTGACTTGTGTGCCTTCATACTTGACTACTTGCATGCTTGTTATCTGACACATGAACTACTTGCAGGGTTGTTTATAGTCCTTAATTGGGACTCATAACAGGGTTTACTAAGTTTCTTGCAGGTTTTGGTTATAGTCCTTAATTGGACCCCTAACAAGGTTTACTGAATTTCTTGCAGGTTTTGTTTACAGTCCTTAATTAGGGCTCACAACAGGGTTCACCTACATTATCCCATGCATAGCATAACATCATACCATTGCATACATCCTAACCCATTTCAAGGATCTCAAGGGCTTGTGATGCAGGTCATGATGAATCAAACATTTAGCAAGGGGCAAAGGGGATTTATTTTCCTCTAGACAAGGGTGTCAGGGGCTATGACCCACTGGATATGGTGAGCTTTTGACCCTTGAAGAAGGACTCTCAACAATATGAGGTGCCTTCAATCAAGCCACCAGTTACCAGATTCTAATAATTTTTCTTGTTTATCCCGCGAGGTCCTTGAAAACATTACATGCATGTCATACACATCATAGCATAACAGGTATCCTTGTTGCAGGTCACTTACCTTTCTCGCTGTCTATTTCAGCAATGGCTTCCCAACAAGATAACCAGGACCTTCTCGCTCAAGAGACTCGGTTCGGGGAAATCCTCTTGAATCTGTCCAAGGGGCAGGAGGAGCTAAGGACACTTCTCATGGAGACTTTGGTCAGGAACAGCGCTGAGGACGAACGGCTGAAACACTTGCAAGCTGAAATGGATGCAATGAAAGCCCAAGTGCTGGGGTAGGGGACTGCCATTCAAGGGTTAGCTCAAAGACAAGAAGAGCTCGAAATTCTCATCAACCAACTGCTTCGGGGTAACCAACTGGGGCATCCCGCTGACTGTAATCACAAAAGAACAGTTCAGGCAAAAAAAATAGGGATAATAAAAAAGAAAGAGGTCCTACAAACCCTCAACAAAAAGGAAATGACTGCCTATTCCAAATAAACTGTCAATATCCGAATCATCACTGGAAAATCAGAGCAAAGACTCAAACAAAGTCTAACGTATGATCTACTGAGTTTAGGTTTGGAGAACATCACGAAGAGCGGGTGGGTACAAATAAAATTTGAGACTTTATCCTTTGTTTCTTAAACCATGAACCAAGCCACGTTATAACCCTCAAAAGTACTAGCTGAAGCATGGGTTAGTTCGAAAGCATACTGTTACGAAAGGTATCCTGACTCCTTAGGGCGTGAAGTAAAACCACGAGTTGACATCACGTTTTACAAACAATCACTTGTTTTATGAAAAGAATGCATTTTCAAAATCTTCAAGACAGACATAAGCTTTGCATTTTTAACATAACTTTGTTTGCATATGACTTTTTGTTTGAACAGCATAGAAGTTTGCACGACGAAGTTTAATGAACAGAAGCACTTCCAATCAAGGGGCATGGCATGAGCATGGTCCATCATCTGGGGCAGTCCAAGCAAGATTCGGAGAATCTCTCAAAGGCCAAATAGTCTGGGGCAAATCTCCACCCGAGTCACTTGGGGCACTCCAGCAACGAATCTTGCCTAATCAGACATCTTCTGGTAGCAGGCAACACAACACTACTGACAGGGGCACCTCCCTACATCTGGAGAGCATGGACATAGTCGAAAAAAATACTACGCACGATAAAAGACCCGCTAGGTTGACATACCTAGGCAAAAATTAGGGCTTCCCGGCGAACCAAAAGGGTTCGGGCAAAAATAAGGGATGAAAAAGAAAAATTTGTACACCCGGTAAGTCGAAAACCTGAAAAGGCGGCTTGGGCAAAAATGGGTATCCCGGTGAACTGAAAACCCGAAAGGGCAGTCCAGGCAAAAGTTAGGGATCAAGAGCGTGCGACTATGTCTCGACATCTCGTCACTTGCCTACCAAAGGGAAGATTGGTCAATCGACAGTCATCCAGCACCTCCACAAGGTATCTTTTCCCCTCACCTCAGAAACAGGGGCAATGATGAGTCGTCCAGGCGATCCAGTTGCTCTGTCCACCAAAGTACAAAGGAAAGGTCAATATAAAGATGATTACCATCTACCTTTACAAATTCCAGATCGTGGGTTAATATCCGAAACCAAACAGGACAATCATCCACTTAATCATCACCAGGCAACCCTACACCGGTTCCTTCTCAACTTTCAGACAAAGTCTTACACGGACTCATCCACGGGCAACCCTACACCGGTTCCTTTTCTTTCAGAAAAAAAGAAGTCTTACATGGACTTATCTCCAGATGACCTTACCCCGGTTCATCAAGAAGTCTTACATGGACTTATCTCAAGATAACCTTACCCCGGTTCATCAAGAAGTTTTACACGAACTTATCCTGCAGTAACCTTACCCCGGTTCCTCCCGAAGTCTTACTCGGACTTATCCCAAAGTAACCTTACCCCGGTTCCTCCAGAAGTTTTACACGAACTTATCCCGAAGTAACCTACACAGGTTATCTCTTTCCAGACGTAGTCTTACACGGACTCATCATCAGTAAACCCTACACAGGTTTCCTTCTCAAAACTCCAGACGTAGTCTTACACGGACTCATCATCAGTAAACCCTACACAGGTTTCCTTCTTAAAACTCCAGACGTAGTCTTACACGGACTCGTCATCAGTAAACCCTACACAGGTTTCCTTCTCAAAACCCCAGATGCAGTTTTACACGGACTCATTGTCAGTAAACCCTACACAGGTTTCCTTCAACCCCATATGCAGCTCCACACGAGCCCAACCTCAAAAGTAACCCTACACGGATTTCCTTCAACTCCAAATGCAGCTTCACACGAGCCCAACCTCAAAGTAACCCTACATACAACTTGAAAAAATTGCAGTCCAAAAACTTCCCCAGGAGAGTCCAATCTAGTTCCCAAGGAAAGTTGGAATCCATCTCCCCAAGCAGTAAGCTTATCCCCAGTAGATTCTGGAAGCTTATCCCCGTAGAGCACGAACACGTCGCCCGACTTTATTCAAAGAGTTATTTCCCTACCAGGATATAACTGGGTTATCCTCAGCCAAAAGCCACGGAAAGATCATCCTCGACGAAGTCTTCTTATCCCCAGCGATGTCTATTAACACTTCCAACGCAACAATGGTATCCCCAGCGAAGTTACCATCAACATTCCAGCAAAGTACTTCTCCCCCCACAGAGTACTGCTTCCCAGCAAGATCGCTAGAGTACTTTTCTCCCCGCAGAGTAATCCATTCGCCAAGTTTGTTCCCCAACGGAGTCATCTTCTCCTACCGGTATTCTTGCAACTATCATCCCCAGCGGAGGCAAAAATCTATTCTTCAATATCAGCCCAGGAGTGACTTCCCGGCACTCGTCAAGGATTTATTTTCCTAAGACGAAAACATACATTCATAAACATCGCACTTCCATACATTATAGCATGCATATACACATCATATCTTACAAATCTCATTTATATTAAGAACATCATTGCTTGATCCATATCATGCGTTGCATATGACTGACCTTTACCTTTCAGGAAAGATCCAGTTGAGTTCTCAGCTATATTTCAAGACCTAGACCGGTTCAGTTAAATCGACCCTAAGATTTTTCTGTTTCTTATCCAGTCCAAGGCCTTCTCTGGTTCAGTCAGATCGACCCTAAGATCTCCCTGTTTCTTATCCAGTTGAAGATTTCAAGACCTAGACCGGTTCAGTTAAATCGACCCTAAGATTTTTCTGTTTCTTATCCAGTCAAAGGCCTTCTCTGGTTCAGTCAGATCGACCCTAAGATCTCCCTGTTTCTTATCCAGTTGAAGACTTCAAGACCTATACCGGTTCAGTTAAATCGACCCTAAGATTTTTCTGTTTCTTATCCAGTCCAAGGCCTTCTCTGGTTCAGTCAGATCGACCCTAAGATCTCCCTGTTTCTTATCCAGTTGAAGATTTCAAGACCTAGACCGGTTCAGTTAAATCGACCCTAAGATTTTTTCTGTTTCTTATCCAGTCAAAGGCCTTCTCTAGTCTAGCTAAATCGACCCCTAACAGATTTTTCTGATAAAGACTCAGTAGAAGATATCCAAGATTCTCTCAATGATACTGTTGAGGTTGAAGTCGCCTATGGTTCTCTCCCCGTTACTGCGGAGGTAGTAATCGCCCAAGATTCTCTCAGCGTTACTGTTGAGGTTGAAGTCACCCAAGATTCTCTTAGCGTTACTGTTGAGGTTGAAGTCGCCTATGGTTCTCTCCCCTTTACTGCGGAGGTAGTAATCGCCCAAGATTCTCTCAGCGTTACTGTTGAGGTTGAAATCGCCCAAGATTCTCTCAGCGTTACTGTTGAGGTTGAAATCGCCCAAGATTCTCTCAGCGTTACTATTGAGGTTGAAGTCGCCCAAGATTCTCTCAGCGTTACTGTTGAGGTTGAAGTCGCCCAAGATTCTCTCAGCGTTACTGTTGAGGTTGAAGTCATCCCAGATTCTCTCAGCATTACTGTTGAGGTAGAAGTCGCCCAAGATTCTCTCAGCGTTACTGTTGAGGTTGAAATCGCCCAAGGTTCTCTCACCGTTCCTGTTGAAGTAGTAACCATACCCGATTCATTCATCACCTTTTGAAGATCCAGATCCAGCTCCTGTAACCAGTCAGGACATATCTATACAAAGAATCTGAAGACCAGCTCCTGTAACAGGTCAGGTAATCCTTTTCTTTTGCAGGTACACAAGTTCTCGCTAAGGAATCTCTTACGCGATCAACATCCAGATGGCATCTATAAGCCCATCCACCTACCCATCACCTCTTAGCATGGCATCTATAAGCCCATCATTCTATCCATCAATCTCCAAATGGCATCTGTAAGCCCATTCCCACCATCACACTACTATGTGAGCGCAAATTTCTGGGCACTCTAGTGTTCAATCATCTTCCACCTTCGGATTACGAAAGGCACGTCAGCCAATCTGCATCCTCGGGTCTAAGAAGATTGAACAGGGGCAACTGTTTTACCCCAAAATTTGCCCTCCCATATTCTTCAAGATTTGCAAAAGGCATGCTTCAAATCTCCCCAAGGGTTGCACAGTTCAAGGGCCTCCTAACAGTCAAAAATTAGGGTTTTGGTTCTGACAAAGAAAATGAAGTTTCCAAGGGTCCAATCAAGTCCCACATACCTATAAACATGGTCAAGCATCCTCATATCAAGTTTCAAGACTTACAGCACAAAATTGCACAGTCAAAAACCCTAATTGCCCTACAGTCAACTGTAGGGGCAAAATGGTCGTTTGATAGTCAAAAGTTCAAATTTTTGGTCAATATCTCATTTTGAAGCCACAAACATCATTTGATCAATGCTTGATTATGATTCTCAAAGCTTGGCTCAAAAAGTCTCAAGATGCAAAAGTTTCCATATTTGGACAGTTGAAAAAGTCAACTGTAACTTGACCAGGGCATAACTTCCACATGGTTTATCAGAAAAATTCCATCCAAAGCTCATTTTGAAGAGAAAGACATTTCCTACAACTCCTCTTCATACTTAAAGTCCAAGAAATGCTCTCACAAAAAGTTATCAATTTCAACATTATAGGTCATTTTCAAAAGTCAACAAAAAGGGACTTTAAGTCAAAGGCCATAATTTGAGATTGGTAAATCAAAATTACATGGGACCAAAGGCATTGGTTAGAGGACTTCAAGACCTTTCCAAAATGTCCAAGAACATGAGCAAAGTTTAAAAATTGAGCAAGATATGCCTTGTGGAAGTTGGGAAATTTTTGGATATTTCGAAAAGTCAACTTTGCTTCAAATGTCTTAAAATTGCTAATGGGCCACATTTTCTTCCAAGATTCATCATCCAAAGCATGTGCACGACCATTTGGCCCAAAGGGAAGTCATTCATCATTTTTATTTATTTATTTGAATTTTTAATTGCTAATAATTCATTTAATTAATTAAAATATGTGGAAAATACCAAAGGAAGCTTTTTAAATCTTTTTATGCATGAAATACACTCAAGATTTCGTGCATGATCAGATAGGGAAAGAATCAAGTTGATTGGACATGATTGGTATCAAATATGCATGAAAAGATTTGAAAGATATATGCATGAAAATCAAATATCCATTCAATCAATGCAAAGGTTTTTTGGATCCAATTTTCAACCCTAATCGTTCACATACTTATACTCATGCAAACCCTAGTCCAAAGAACCTCCAAGCTGCGCAGAAGCACCATAGACAACCTTGCATTTTTTCAAGAAAACTCAAATACTGAAAACACCATTCCAAGGCGTTTCAAGGCCATATAACCATTCCACTAGCTTGCCAAGGCCACGAGGAGACTATTCCAATCAAGAACATTGTCCCATACTCAAAGAATTGGTATATCAAAGTCATACTTTTCACGAAAATATTCATAATCGTATCATGAATTCTATGCATTTTTCATGTGTTTTCTTTACTGATTTACACTAATTGATTGATTCTAAAGCTAAATGTATACTTTAATTGAGTTTTCCTCATCCATACGCGAATCCACCATTGGAATGTTTTAGGGTTCCTCAAGTTTTGAATTGGGCGTTTACGCATCTTGTAAAATTAGAACATCTCAGGGCCATGGTCAAAATCAGCACACTTGGACGAATCGAATGCAACAATCGCGCCTAATTTATGAAGCAAGATGGCCTAATTGCTATTCTTGAAAAGGGCATATTTTGGGGGGGTTTAAAACCCCCGCTAATTCTTTTTATGTTTCAGGAAAAAGCAAAACAAGGAAGAAGAAGACTAGGTGGCAAAGCGTGATAGGGTGATTTGAATCCAACGCGCGTTTTTTTTTATTTTTCTAGGCCACTGACCATTTTTCCCTTATATTGTTTATTTGCCATTATATATTCAAAGTGCGTTGGTAGCTCAGCTGGTAGACGTGTGATTGGTAACCTCTAGGACCTGGGTTCGATCCCAGGTCCCCCTCCCTTTCCCTATATTTTTCTTCTAACTATGTTCTTGTGTAGCTCGTTTACAAGCGTCCACCATACGCTCATCATTCAAACCATGCCACACGTCCCACTGCATCCATCCAGTGGTCAGGATTCAAAGTCTATGATGTGTCTCAGTCAACGAAGCCACACGCTAGCCAAAAAGTCAAAAGGCCTTGAAACAATTGGGCCAGAATTACTAGGAATATACCTCCAGTTTGGGGACAGAACCCCCCTTGGTTTGCTCTTCTATTCTCTTTTCTTATTTTTTTATTTGTTTTATTTAAATTCTTATTTAATTCTTTAAATTAATATTTTCTTAATATAAAAAATAGTAAAAAATCAGAAAAGACAAAAAATAAAATATATTTCATTTAAAACTTATTTTTGTAAATAAAAATCATTAATTAATTTAGTTTTCAATTCTAGAATTAATTTTAACATTTTTCTTAATAAATTTAAAATTTGTAGAATTAGGATTTTAATCAATTTTTATCTTTTTCTTTTCCTTCACCATTAATTATTAATTATCCTTATTTTTGTAAATAAAACTTACCATTAATTAATTAGGTTTAATTTTAGATTCAATTTTGATATTTTTCTTAATAAATTAAAAATAACTAGAATTAGGGTTAATTAATTAATTTCATTTAGTTCTCATTAAAAAAATCATAAATACAAAAAACCTCAAAAAAGTAATTTCTTTTCATTTTAATTTAATTAATTTGTTAATATAATTTAATTTCCTTGAAAGGGTCCAACGCCCTCGCATTCCCGATTCTTATTCTCTTCGCGCATTTTATTTTATTTCTTATAATATTAATGTAATTCTCCCAAAGCCGTGTAAATTTATATTTCTCGCACTTTACTTTATTTTATGTCAAATCGGGTCCTGGATTTAATTTGGCGATGTGGACCCGCGCCTTTGTAATAGTTTAGGAACTTTATATTTCTCGCGACTTTTTAACTGCTAATAAACTGCATGCAAGAATGAATGTCAAAATAAAAACAAAAGCGTAGATCATCCATGACATGAACAAGACAAAATAACTGAAAATGACACACAAATCACACACCACCCCTAGGGTACGCCTCACTGTTGCCTTGCCTCTCGAAAGGTGATCGTCGAGTAGAGGATGTTTTAGTAAGTCCTCATGATCCGGGAACCTGGCATGAGGGTAGCTTCTAAGGTGTCTTCCTATTGCTCCGGTGATCACCATGTCCCTAAACTCGAATTGACCCGAACACCTCCAACGGTGATGCTACCTACCTCTCAATGGTGGGATGGCACTACTTTAAAGGACATTTACACAGACGAATTCCTTAGAGTAGGTAGACGACTCTAGATACTTGCTCTAAATTTCAAAACAAATCAAAATACTTTTCACACCGACACCTTTTCAAAAAGCTTTCGAAAGCAATTTTTCAAACACTCTTGAGGACCGATACAAGAGTCGAACTGAAATTTTCAAAGAAACTTTTTAAAACCCACAGTTGAAAAGCAAACAAACCACTTTTGAAAACACAAATGAGCAAGTACCTAAGAGCCCATGGATAACCATGGATAGAAAGGGTGCTAACACCTTCCCTTTCTATAATCTACCTCCCGAACCGAGAGCAATCTCTATAAGGAATTTTTCTGTGCTTTTGTCCTTTCCATTTGGAGAAAATAAAAGACGGTGGCGACTCTTGCTTCCGCGACATTTCGCGAACCAGCATTAAACAGTCAGTTCCAGATCCACCGATCACGGTTGCAAACAAAAAGAACGCACATCATATTAAGAAGAAATTGTTAGTACATAAGTGCCCCATGGGCAAAATATTACAAAATTCTTAATGTAAAAAGACATTGTGCATCCTCTTTGGTGCGATGTAAGTGTTGAGAGTTTCCTCCTCATGAAGTCGGCGGGTAAGCTCCAAAACCTTCTTCTCACTGGCATAGAAGCTGGCTTCAAAAGTATTTCGTTCTTCCTTGAGTTGGATGATGTTGGCATGTCAGGATGTAGGATGGTGTATGGAACCTCTCCTTCCATAACAGGCTCTTTGATCACATGGAGAATGTGAGGATATGGCATCATAAGATTCTGGGCGCGGGTTCGTACCCACTTGAGATAAGGCTCAAGGGGGATGGAATTCTTGTGACCCAGTGTCTTACTATCCACTTTGTTGGGCATCCTCCAAGCTCTGATGAACCTTTGTCGAAGTCCTTCCGCATCGTTGTCGAAGTCAAAAACTAGGTCAGGAATCAGCATGTTATGAGGGCCATCCCTCCGAGTATATCCAAACTGTCTTAGAGCTAAACAGGGGTTGTAGGTAATGCCTCCCATAATGCCAAGTAGTGGGACATTAGGGAATTCCCCACAACGATCAATGATGATGATGTTTTCTCTAGACCAAGAACATCAATGTACATCAGAATGTGTGAGGGTCATCAACCGTTGTGACCACCTTAAACCCTGCTCATTCTTCAAAACTGATTGTGGAAGGTGAGAAATAAACCACCTTGCTAGGAGAGGAGTACAACACATGAGAACACCTCTTTTCCTCATTGTTCGTGTGTAAAATGAGTGTAGGATGTCCCCAAGCAATGTAGGCACAGGATTCCGAGATATGAAAATCTTGACAGCATTCACATCTATAAGTTGATCAGGGTTTGGGAACAGGACCAACCCATAGATGAGAAGTGCCACAATCTCTTCAAAGGCTTGTAGATCAAGAGAATTCCAGCAATCTTGTGCCTTCTCAAACAGAAACTTTGCCAAGAAACCCTTGACACCACTTCTGGTTTCCCAATGCCCCTTGATGTCAGATGGTTGCAAGTGTAACGCTTGAGCAACATCTTCAGGCTTTTGTTCTTTTTCCGTACCGTTGTAGGGTAGTTGATGAAGAATAGGAATTCTCAGGAGTTGAGAAAATTCCTCCAAAGTGGGTACTAACTGGTAATCAGGGAATGTGAAATAGTGGTGTAGGGGGTCAAAGAACTGGAAGAGGACTTTCACCATGTCTTCTTCAATGTTGGTGTTGACCAAGTTGAGGAGTCTACCATGTCTTTCACTGAAGAGAGAATTCTCTAGAATCCTGGAAGTAAGCTCTTTGAGTTGAGGAGGGATTCTCACAAGGTTGACTTGAATTATTTTCCTGCGAAGAGATTCCATGACCTACAAAATAAGAACAAAGATGAAGATCCAAACTATTGAAATGGTTAGTGGATACATATGATGCTTTATGATGTTCATGATGTATGCACAAGCGCATGTACAAGCAAGTCATACAAAACCCTAGTTTCAGGCTTGCATGAGGTTTCATAGGTAAATACCCTCTTGAGTTTAGTTGGCTCAAACCTGTCCTATAAATAGTAACCGGGTTCTAAGGAGCTCAATATCACTAGGTTGTTTTCTATGTTCATTGTTTTGGTTTATCCACCTAACTAGCGACCAAAATATTCCAAGAAAACAACCCTCAATGAGTGTAGTATCGAGTATCTACCAACTTCGGACTGCACCAAAGTCGGTCATCTCACTACCCCTAATAAAAGGCCAAGATGGTCAAGTAAGGTTCTAAGAGTCCATTAGTGCTTCATGACATCACTCAGCGGCCCCGTATTCTCTTTGATTGACTCAAAGGCTACCGGTACTCACAAATATGTTGCACTAATATAGCTATTGCTTCAACCATGTCGGTATACCCCGCACAGTTTCCACAACGTATTGCTATTTACCTATGAATGTTTCCCAAATCCGGGTAGAGGATTTCAAGCCCAAACAAGAGAACCAAATGTAAAGCAATCAAAGCAAACAATATAATCATGCAAAGGGTGATCTAAGCCCTAAGGTTACTCCACTTTTAAAGTTATCCCCAGCAGAGTTGCCAGTTCTGTTATACGGTGGGAAAACTGACTTGGGATTTTGCGTTTGTGTTTGCAAATGTTTCGGTTTAGCAAGAGTCGCCACCGACTTTTTATTTTATCCTAAGGAAAGATCAAAAAGCACAGGAAAGACCTTTGAGATGTTTTCTTGGGTTCGGAGAGTAGATTATAAAAAGGGAAGGTACTAGCACCCTTTCCATCCATGGTTATCCATGGGCTCTTAGTTATTTACTTAGATCACTTGCTTTGCTTTTTCAATTGTTTGAAATGGTGCTCTTCAATTGTTTGAAATGGTGCTTTGTGTGTGGTTTTGAAAGATGTTTTGAAAAGAGGCCATCATTGTGGCAACCTTTGTAATGATTCTTGTTTGAATGTATACAAAGGTGTTTTTGTCTTTTGAAAATTTTTCAATGTTTGAAAGTAGGGTTTTGAAATTGTGTGGTGAAGTGTGTTTTGAAGATAGCAAGGATGTTTTTTGCAAGCTTTGATCAAGTAACTAAGAGCTATCTACTCTATTTTTACTCAAAGATCTTTCTTATGTTTTTAACCTTTTTAATAGTGTTGTTTCACCATTGTATTTGGTGAACAACCTTGTGTTAGGATGTTAAACGGGACAGGCGCGGGTCATCGTATAGACCATGATAGCAATAGTGTCAAGTATTTTTGACAATTTTCTTGAGGGACTTGATCATTTTGCTTAGGCAACTCAGATAGCGTCATCGAGGGACTATGATCTTTTGTTTTGTTTTTGTTTTGCCAAAGTACTTGACATGCATACCATGGCCCATTTTTGAAGGCAACAAGTGGATTGTAACCCTAGGGGTGCAAGTGTGCATTGTGTTTGTTTTCATGCATTGTTATCTTGGATTAGGTCAAACTAATTGTTGATTTTTATTTTGCATACAAAACCCTAAGTCTAACCATGGCATAATTGAAAGCTTAAAGGTGTGAGAATTTAAATTCTATACTATTACAACATGATATATGGAGGGGGTACAAATTTGAATTGGGGATTATTTTGCAAGAAATTAAATCCTAAATTATTACAACCATATTGAATGGGTAAGACATAATAATTAAATGTACAATATTTAAATAAATACAATAAATAAATATTAAATAAAATGTATTATGCAAAAAAAGTTTTTATGAATGTAAAAAGTATTTTTAATATGAAATGTAAATAAATAAAAAGTAAATTTCAAATATTTTGTTTTTTAGGGCAAAAACCCTAATTTCTTAAATAAATAGTATTATTTATTATTTATATACAATAATGTATTAATTTGTACAAAAATATAAGTATATTGAAAAAATGGTATTTTTAGTATAAAATATTAATAAAAATAAAAATGTATTATTTTTGTGTTTTTTGTCCTAATTAATTAATAAAATATATTATATATGTATATATATGTATTAAATATATTAAGTGTGTATAAAAATAATAAATAAAATAAAAGTATTTTTTTACATTATTTTTACATTTAAACAAAAGTAAATATAAAGTATTTAATGTATTAATACTAAAAATAATTAAAATAAATTCCAAATAAATACAAAAATTTATGAAAATAATTATTTAGTATTTTTTATATTAGAAAATAAAATATCAAGATCAGAACTGAAATAAAAATGCAAAAATGACAAATGTACAAGAAATGGGCCAGGGGGTGTAAAAAGAAAAGAGAGGGGGTGCCAAAAGTAAGCTTGTACAGGCCCAACCCAGAAACAACTTCATCTTCTTCCTCAATTCAAAACACGTGCGTTATGTACATCAAATGTTATCTCCTGATTCCTTGCTTTTTTGATAAAACTCATAACATGAAACTTGTAGAGCATCAAACAACGAATCTAACCATATAAAAAACTTAAGCTAACTCTCAAAGACCAGAGAGAATTTCTCTAGCCCTAATTCTTAACCTAGTTTTTTCAGAAAGTTCATGAACAAAATTCTCCTAGCACGATTAATATAAATGAAAACTAAGCACATGTGTGGTTTCAGGGCTATGAATATAACATCTTTCATTCACAAACCTAAGTCTAACTATTCCTAAATAGAGAGATAGAAGCTCATGAAATACCTGTTTCAGTTGACTTCGAGCTGGACAATGCAACAACTTCCAAGGGTGCTTGAGGTTCTTTTGAGCTCGCCTGAGGTCCACTGAAGCTTTTCCAATGCTTGGCTTGTTTTGAAGTAGCCTGAATTGTGCTACAGAACTCAACCTGCAAAGCTTCCAAACAAAAATGGCAATGTGTTTTAATGGTGTTACAGCTGGCAATGGTAGTCTGGAATATTTTAGGTGAGTTGAATGGAAGGTGTTGGAACAAGTTTGAGGCTAAACGCACGAGGCAAAGTGGAGATGGAGGTGATTCTGCAGGGCTTGCCCTGTTTTGCAGAAAAATGGTGATTTTGTGTACAAGGAGGTTTAAGGGGCCAAGGGCTCGTGCTTCTGACTTGTGAGGATATGCAAAACTTGCTTGACAACGTTTGTTCTTGTTGGTTTTTATCAGATATGAGAGATACAAGCTTTTGGCCCTTTGACTTCTTTTGAAAGCAAAGTTGGAAGTGAGGTGTGATAGGCCTGTACAGGCTATCTCCAAGCATGCACCAACTTCTTGTACTATGCCTGAGATTGTGGAGCTTGTTTGATGCAAAGGAAGAAAGTCCAAGGCTCAAGAAAAAGCAATTTGACATAAAGTCCCCTTTATGAAAATGGAAGTGTGGCCTTTATGCTTAAAATGGCAATGTTCATTGTACAAAGCTCTCTTGATCAGAACAATGTCAATATACAATGTATTTGCATTCAATTTTGGAGTGTAAATTGGTTTAGAGGCCTGTAATCATGTACTAAGCTAGTTTGGTCAGATTTGCAACTTGGTATGAACATGTATTGGCCATGGTTTCAAAGTGAGTTTTTGCCAACTTCAAGCATTCGATTCTCCCTAACCACAAAGGTGTTTGAGGAGTTCTTGGACAATTTGGAAAGCTTGCAACATGTACTATAATCCATATTTGAAATGTAACTTAAGACTCCAAGTGTAACTATGTGAAAAATGGCCAAGAAGATGGGTCAAAATCCTGCCTAAACTAGGGCAAAATTTCTCTAAGTTAAAAGTTTTAGGTACCCTTGTTCCAAAAATCATAACTTGAGATACAAGCTTATTTTGAGAAAACTTTGTGATTCAAAGTTGTAGAATTTGTGATGGACTACAACTTTCATGTTTCAAGTTTTGTTTGAATCCATTTGCATCTTGGTGAAAAAATGGGACAAAGTTAGGAAAAAATAAGAAAATTTTATGACTTAGAAAAATTCTAAGTTATGAAATTTTTCCATTTTAAACCCTAATTTGCATTTTTGGATTTCTTGATGAACAAGTTTCATAATTTGGCATGTCTTGATGAAAAATGCCCCTTGGCACTTGATTTTGACCAAAAAGTCAAAGTTTGACTTTTCAGTGTACAATCAAATTTTGATCAGTTGACTGGAAAAAATTCATCTGTCAATCCTGTGCATTTGAGATCTTTTGAAATTGTTGAATGTATCAAGATAATGTCATTGAGTTCTTGAGTCCATGATTGAGCTTGATTTGCCATTGGTTAGGTCAAACAGTCAAAAATTGCCTTTGTACAGTCAAAACCCTAAAAATGACCATTTTGCCCTTTTGATGATCTGATCAAATTTCTTGTGGAATTATGATCCAAACTTGATCAAATGGTTCATATGAGTTCATAATGTTGATGTGGGTCAAAATTCATGAGGTTTGACTGTCAATTGGCCACAGTTGACTTTTTCCCCAATACAATTGATTTCTAGGTCTACTGTCCAATTGACTGGGCAAAAATTTGAATCAAGGCTTGAAACTTGGTATGGACAAACTTGTGAGTCCAATATGAAGTATGAAAGTAAATTTGGGCATTGTAGGTCAAAACATCACTGTGCAAACTCAAACCCTAATTTAGGTCAACAATGCAAGGAGGTGTCTTGAGCATAGCAAACCCTAGCTTGATCTTGAATTCCAAGAGTCTTGTGATGAGGAATGTTGATGAAATGAGAGGGCAAGTTTTGGGGTATAACACATGGTGTTCAGGGCTTCAAGCCCGGTTGATTCATGGTCTCCATTAAGATTTATGTTGCTTGTATTTAATTTTTGAATGATGCAGGGTTATAGCTACAGACATCGTCTGTAGGTAAAGGTGCATGCCTAAAACAACAGTCTTACGAAAGAAGATGATTGCGTGTCAAAGCCCGGCCGGCTGATTTGAATTATGCGCGCGTTTTGGCATAATGGTTAACATGTTTTTTATATTTTATTTGTGTTATTATATTAACAGATGAACACGACAGCACGAATGACAAAGGGTAGCGCTGGTAAGAGGAAGGACTTGGGTTTGATCTCAAGTCCAGGCATTTTATTTTTCAATCACTTCTTTACAAGATCCAATAAGCCTAACAGTCCAATCGCCTATCATGCACTTCAGATCCATCCATTGGATTAATCTGCTGCCAGATCTGACGCCTCAAGCAAGCAGTCACATGGTGAACCCCCAAAGGCCAGCTACACTGAATCTGGCGCAGGCTCTGGGCCAATAAAGATGGGCATATCACAAATTCAACTTCTTACCCCCTGATTTGCTTTCACCACAGGCCCAAAATTATTTATTTTCTTTATTTATTTTGTCTTTAATTATTTGTTAGTTATTTTTTACAAAAAAAAAATAATATTTTTTTTAATTAATAATGAAATATAAAATAACAAAAAATGTAGAATTATGTTTTTTTTAATTTAAATTAATTTTATTAAAAATAAATTAGTTTAATTAGATTAACTTGATTGTCTTTTTCTATTAATTAAAATTAACTAGAAATTAGGTTTAATTTGCAATTAAATTATTTTCTCATTAAAAAATACGCAAATATTTTTTAATTAATTATAGTTTTCAGGCTTCTAATTTATGCATGTGTTTAATTTTTGTCTCGCGCGCATTTACTTATTTATAGTTCCAACTATTGTAATTGTTTCGAGGTTTGTAATAGTTTTTAATTAGGATTTATTTTACCGATTTTTATTTACTATTTATCCCCAAGTCTTGGTTATGTAACCCCTTCCCCGAGGCCTTGTAATAGTTAGGACTTTAATTTCTCGCACTTTTTAATTTCCGCAACTATAAAACTGCCTAGATGCATGGATAATAGGATTGTATGCGAAAGATAAATCGATGACTAAAAGGTAGATAACCCTAATTATGCAAAGATAATTAACTGGAAAAAAGCACACTTGCACGTGCTCACTCCTAGGGTTTACCCCACTTCAGTTGCCTTTGGTAAACGGTCATGAAGCATATGGAATTTTAGTGGTCGTCCTACAGTCCCAGAAGATCAAAAATGCCTCATTCGAATGTTGCCTCGGAAATATCTTTAAGACTCTAGGGTAACTACTAAAGTTTCCTAACTATTTCTTTTGTGATTGTATTTGTCCCTTCGAATGTCCCTTAAAACTCCAACGATGGGGCTACTTACTCCTTAATAGTAGGATAGCGCTGTCTAAAGGAAACGAGAACGAACAGTCTTTTTTTCTCAAGTAGGTAGAAAATCTTAAGTACTTTCTCAAAATAACAAAAACTTTTTCATAAACACTTTCAGAACAGTTTTCAAAAACAACTTCGTCACACTCTTGAGGACAGATACAAGGGTTATCACGAAGTTAAACAAAAACTTCTCAAAACACACACAAGCAATTTCAAAATGAGCAAGTACCTAAGAGCCCATGGAAAACCATGGATAGAAAGGGTGTTAACACCTTCCCTTTCTATAATCTACCCTCGTACTCAGAAACATCTCAAAAAAGGTTTTTTCTGTTCTTTTTCCTTTTCCTTTGTTGGATGAAATAAAAGTCGGTGGCGACTCTTGCTTACTGCGTCATTTGCGAACAAAAAACACAAACCAGTATTAACAGTCGGTTTTGCCACCGTATCACTGGTAAGTACCATCTTGAAGTTTTAGTTGGTTCAACCTATCCTAAAAGAAGTAACCAGGTTATAAGGAATCTTAATATCATTAATATTTCTTCATCGGGCATTGTTTCAGCACAAGCATCTGTTTTTGCGACCAAATTATCCCGAAAGTCCGATCTCAATGAGTGTAGTATCGAGTATCAACTAACTTCAGTTTGCACTAAATCCAGCAATCTCACTACTTTCTAATGGCCAAGTTGTTCAACTAAGGTTCTATATTCAATTGGTGCTTTATGATACCATACAGCGGCCCTGTATTCTCCTTGATTTAACTAAAGGTACATCGGTATCAACAAATGTGTCACACTAACGTAGCCATCGCTTAAACCATATCAGTCTACACCGTACAGTCTCCACGATTTATTGCTACTTACCTAATATGCCCCAAATCCGGGTATAGGATCTTTTAAAGAAATAAACCCAAGCATAGACCCAAAATGTAAAGCAAACAAGGCAAGCAAGTAAAGCAATAAAGGTGATCTAGCTCTTAAGGTAACCCCACTTTTAATATAGTTTCCCCAGCAGAGTCTCCAGTTCTGTAATACGGTGGGAGAACTGACTTGGTGTTTTGTGTTTTATCGCAAATGTTGCAGATAGCAAGAGTTTCTGCCTACTTTTCTTTTATCCAATAAAGGAAAGGGTGAAAAGAACAGGAAAGACCTTTTGAGAATTTTTCTTGAGTTCATGGGGTAGGTTATGAAAAGGGAAGGTGTTAGCACCCTTCGTCCGTAGTTATCTACGGGCTCTTAATTGCTAGATCACTTTGAAATGCTTTTATGTTTGTAAGTTTGAAAATATTTTGAAAACGCCTTCGTGCGACAAACTTTGTAATTATTCTCGTATCATTGAGAACATAGATTAAGTGTTGGTTTTGAAAATATTTGTTGAAAGGGAGTGTTTGAAAATGCCAATGTAAGGAAATTTTGTAATGATTCTCGTATCGTTGAGAATATTTACAAAATGTTTGTTTTGAAAAGTTTCTTGAAAGTGTGAGGTGTAAATATTGTCTTATTTTCTGAGCAAGCAATTACGAGCGATCTACCTACTCAAAAAGTCTTATTCTTTTCCTCCTCCTTTAGATAGTTCTTGTCTACCATTAGTTAGTAGGGAGCCATATCATTGGATGTGAGGGACAGGCGTGGGTCATCGTACAGTCATAAAAGGTAACTTGTAATATGTTTTAGCAATTTCTGTAAGAGACTAAGATTGTTTATCGAATGCAACATCGAAGGATCATCGAGGGACTATGATCTTTTAACTGAGGGTCTTTACTAAAACATCCCACGTTCGAGGGACATGACTTTTTTCATCTGAGGCAACAAGTATGGGATAGTGTTGTACCCCAAAATTTTCCCTCTCATATTTCTCAAGACATTTCCAGAAAAATCTCCAAGTGGCTCAAGGTTGCTCAAGAGTTGGACAGTCAAGCTATCTCCTAAGGCAGTCAACCCCAAATTAGGGTTTTGTGTTGCATCAAGATCTTCGATTCCAAATGACCTCAAGTTCTCCCCAATGTCCTAATATGTTCTCAAGGTCATACATGTCAAATTTCAAGCCTTGCAGAGGAAGTTTGCTCAGTCAATTGCTCAAAGGTCCAAAAATCGACTGTGCTAGGGCAAAAGCCAACTGTGACCTATGAACAGTCAAATTTCAATATTTTTTGTCAACATTCTCATTTTGAAGTATATTTCATCATTAGATCAAGGGTTGATCATGATTCATCAAGGATTTCTCAAAATTCATCAAGATTCAAAAGTTGCTAAATTAGGGTTTTGCAGGAAAAGTCAACTCAACTTTGACCAAGCATAACTTTCTCATACTTTATGATAAATGACCCATCCAAAGATCCTTTTGAAAAGGATGCAATTTACAACAATCCATATTCATACCCCAAGATCATAAAATGCACTCACAAGAAGTTACAAATTTGGACATTATAGGTCATTTTTAAAAGTCAACAAAAACACCTTTTTTGCCAAAGCTTATAACTTGAGCATGGAATATCAAAATGAGATGAGACCATAACGGTTGGTTAGAGGACATATCAAGCTTTCTATAAAGTCTAAGAACGCCTCCAAAAGTTCAAAATTGAAGAAGTTATGCATTGTTGAAGTTGGCATTTTTGCAAAATTGCCAAAAGTCAACTATCCCCAAAACTTCAAATTTTGTCAAATGGGCCCATTCTTTTCCACTTAATTTGAGCTTCCCCCATTGGACACGTGTCCTAGCTTCAGCCTTGAGATCATATTTCTTTTTTATTATTTTATTTGATTTTTTATTGAATTATTTCATTTTAAATCAAATTAAATCAAATAAAATCCAAATATTGATTACTTGAGATCTTTTTGGCTATTTCAGGTTGAGATCATCATCATTAATCTCATCAAATTCGTATCACACTAAACCATGTGCAAAAGGATTGATTTTTGACAAATTTGGCAAGCTTTCAAAAGTGAATCAAATCAAATATGCAATGCATTGATGTGGAAGATTCAAGCCATATTTGTTACCCTAGCACATTCCACAATACAAAAGGAAGGCAAAGGCACGAAGAAAAGGGTTAGAGGTTGCAAGAACAAGCAAAACAAAACTTGAAAAAAAAGGCAAAAAGCTTGAATTCGAATTCATACTTAGAGGCAATCTCAGAAGCCAAGAAGCATCCCAATCGATTCCTGGGTGATCACACAACCTTCCTGGATCAAAAACACGCGTCCTCAAGCCCTCAAAAGCTCTGTAAGTATCACGATGCCAAGCTCTGTTCTTGAAACCGTAAATCCTCATTCTTGCTTCATTTGAATAAATTCTTGGCATATTTATAATCCTTATAGAATTTCTAAACTTTTGGCAATATTCAATTTGGTTTATATGGACTGTAACCTCAGAATATCATGGCTAGGGTTACGTTTTGGTTTTTAGGGATTTTTGTTTCAGGTGAAATTAATTCCTATAATAGGCATGGTTGCACTCAGGAGAGGGAGACGAACCTAACCATGCCTTTGAAGGTCATTTTTATGGCCTGGAATTGGTTTTTGGATCGAGCTGCGCTTTTAGCTGCGGATTCAAATCCGCAGGTAAAATTACAGTAGTGGAAGGACAGGGACGAGTGGGTGTCAGCTTCTGGTTGGCCAGTTCAAATGATTTTTGCGCGTTTTATTTTTTCTGATCCATAAGCGTTGATTCTTTTTATTATATATTATTCATATTTTATTAACAGATGAAGCCAAGTGGCCCAGTGGTCAGCATGTCTAATTCCAAGGCGTTGATGGATGGAGGTCAGGGGTTCGATCCCTGCCTCCAGCGCTTTGCATTTTCTCTTGTTTTTTCATGTAATCAGGTGCATATACAGGCTTGTAGCATACCATATGCCTTCACACATCCAAAAACCAGATGGCCATAGGCCAAATCTGGTGGCCAGAAGTTGATGGTCCACCATAGACCAAGTCAACATGCGCGCATAGAATCAAGAAAGTCAAACATGGCCAATGAAAATGGGCCTTCAGCTTCCTATTCTGCCCCCCAAAACACGCCCATACCCCTCTCTCTCTCTATGTTTTATTTATTTTGTTTTAATTATTTATTTTTATTATTTCCATTTAATTATTAACCAATCAAAAATTCTTTTTATAAAATTAAAACCACAAAAATATTCTCTTCATAAAATCAAATTTTTATTTTTTTAACAAATACTAATTAAATTAATTTAGGTTTTTTTTAATTAGAAATAACTTTAATATATTTTTGTAAATAATTAAAATTAATTAGATTTAATTAGGTTTTTACTAACATTGATTAATTTTATTTTCTTTCTTTAAATACCAAAAATTATTTTCATTAATTAATTAATTTATTTATTAATTTAATAATTAACTTAGGTAATTTCTTTCTTAATTCAAAAACAACAAAAAATATCTTTTCTTTAACAAAAAAGGGTCAAAATCCTAGAACTTTGCGCTCGATTTAATTTCCCGCACGCGATCGATTTATTCAATATTGTGATTGTTCCCGGTTTGTAATAGCTAATAGGACCTTTATTTATTTTTTATCGCATTATTTATTTTTACAAAGGGTTGCTTTTGGCGATGTAAATACCCGACGCCTTGTAATTTAAATTCCGCAATTTCTTTCCCAAAAAATATACATGTTAGATGTTTGATAATAGGAATGCATGACAAGACTGAATGTTTTAACCTAAAATCAACTTAGATCACCCCTAACATGTACAAAGATAAAACTAACTAAAAACGACACACTCGCACATGCGCACTCTTAGGGTACACTCCCACTTGGTTGCCTTTGTACGCGGTCATTGAGTATAGGTCACTTTAGAGGTTGCCCTCTTGTCTAAAGATCATAGTCGCCTCGAAACGGTTGCCTCAGATATGATTGCCTCAAACAAATTATCTAAGACATTAGGGTTACCGCTAAGGCGTCCTAACATTGCTTTAGTGACCGTAAGTCCCTAATTCGAATTGACCCTTAAAACTCCAACGACGGTGCTACCTACTCATGAATAATAGGATAACATTGTCTAAAGGAAGATAGCATAGAATAATTCCTTTTTCGAGTAGGTAGATGGTTCTTAGATACTTGCTCTTTCAAAAAACAAAAACTTTTCACACTTACACTCCTTTTCGAACAAAGTTTTCAAAACACTTCATTACACTCTTGAGGACAGAAGCAAGAGTTATATCGAAGTTTTAAAACAAAAACTTTTTCAAACCCACAAGCACAAAGAAAGAAATATTTTGAAAACATTTGAGCAAGTACCTAAGAGCCCGTGGATAACCACAGATAGAAAGGGTGCTAACACCTTCCATTTCTATAATCTACCCCTCGAACCCGAGAAATATCTCGAAAAAGGAATTTTTCTATGCTTTTTTCCTTTCCTTGTTGGATAAAGTAAAAGTCGGTGGCGACTCTTTCTTACCGCGACATTTTGCGAAAACAAACGCAAAACGCAAACCAGCATTCCAAAAAACAGTCAGTGCTTTCCCACCGTATCACAGGACTGGCGACTCTGCTGGGGAATGCTTAATAAGTGGGGTGTACCTTAGGAATAGTTCATAATGTTTTCAATTGCTTGACTTGTATGCTTTATCTTTGTAGGTTGAATCGGAGTTTCTATAGATCCTAACCCGGATCTGGGGGATACCCTTTAGGTAAGTAGCAATAAACTGTGAGGGAACTGTACGACATAGACTGATACGGTTGAAGCAGTAGCTACGTTGGTGTGGCACTTTAGTATGTACCGATATCCCTTGTGGCGCAACGAGGAGAATATGGGTCTTCTAAGGGGTCATTAAGCACCAACTGACCTTAGAACCTTTAAATTGACCAACTTGGCCATAGAATAGTAGCAGTATGCTACACTCATTGAGACTAAACTCTCGTGATGATTCCGGCTGCAAGAAATGTTTGTTAAATTAGAATTATGACCAATCGAGGGTAGCCAGTGATAATGAGATCCTCTAGAACCCGATTACTATTTTTAGGACAGGTTTGAACCAACTGAACTGAAAGAGGGTAATACCTAGACTCCTTGTCAGCCTGAAATCTAAGGGCTCTCTGTGTGACTTGTGTGCCTTTACCATGTTTGCTATTTGTGGATACTTGTGGTGTGTTTTCTATCATGACATCATGACATCATGACATTGCATGCATCTTGCATTGGACTAACCTATTTCAAAGACATGAGGGATTCATCTTTGTTCTATTTTGTAGGTCATGGCACACATGCGTAGAAACACCATCCGGATCAACTTTGTCTAAGTTCCCACACTGCTTAAAGATTTGGTTGCAAAGATGCCAGATATTACTTCCTTTATCAGAAGACATGGTCACCTCTTGGGTTTGGTTACTTCCAAATTGGATGAACAGATGATGAGTGTCTTAATCCAGTTCTTTGATCCTCTGTACCATTGCTTTACTTTTCCGGACTACCAGTTGGTCCCCACCTTGGAAGAGTTCTCTGATCTGCTTGGCATCTTTATTTTGGAGCAAACCCCGTTCACAGGTTGGGGGAAGATCCTTAGGCCAGAAGAGATTGCTTCAACCCTCCATCTGACAAAGGCTGAGGTAATGTTAAACTGGGAAACTAGAAGTGGAGCAAAGGGCTTTTTAACTAAGTTCTTGGTTGGTAAAGCTAATCATTTCTGGGACAGCCTAGACTTCGAGGCATTTGAAGATATTCTGGCCCTTCTCATATATGGTTTGGTATTATTTCCTAACTCAGATGATTTCGTCGATGTGAATGCGGTAAAGATTTTTATGTCTGGTAACCCTGTTGGCGAGGTGGTTTATTTCTCACCTCCCCAAATCAATTATGAAGAACAAGGAAGGCATGGGCTGAGCTTATAGGGTTATGTCTCTCTCTCAGAATGACATCATTTGGACCATTAAGGGTATGGACGAGGTGGCTATTATCGATCGCTGTGGGGAATACCCCAATGTTCCACTGATAGGAACCAATGGAGGAATCACTTATAACCCATGCTTGGCCTTATGTCAATTTGGGCGAGCTAGAAGGGAAGGACCCCATGAGTTGCTGATGCCTAGTATTGTCTTTGATTTCCATGGAGATAGTGACGAGCAACGCCGCAGATTCATAAGAGCCTGGGATAGGGTACACAGGTCGGATCCACACGAGCTGGGTGCGAAGACTTCTCTACCAATGGAACCATATCTCTGATGGGTTCGCATACGTGCCCAAAAGCTGGGAATGCCCTACGAAGCGGTCTTGCCTATCATTGTTGAAGTTGCTGATGAAGAGGGGGTTCCTCCTACCATCCTACACCCTTACATGCCTACTGACATTGGGGCATTGAATAGATCATGGATGCAGCTGAGAGAGGAGCGGGATACTTATAGAGAAAAGTATCACGAGCAAGAGCAGGAGATTCAAAAGTTGACAAGGCAGCTGGAGAATGAGCAGATCATCAACGACTATGTCAGCACTAAAGGCAAACGACCATGGAAGCGCTGATGTCCTTTGATTATTTCCAGTTTTTATTTACTTTTCAATATTTCCTTTCTTGTAACGCCTTAAGGGCATTTGTTGAACAATTGAATTTCAAGTTTATCTAATAAAAGTGTGTTTCATGTTTGGTTTACGAATTTGAATCTCTCGATGTCTTTGAAATCATAGCATACGCATTTCATTCCATGCACCTCATAGCAGGTACCCTTACAGGTTTTCTCATCTTCTTCACTGTTTATTTCAGCATCATGTCTTCTGAATCATCAACTGAACAAGCAATCAAGGCTCTACAGGCTCAAAACGCCCAATTTCAGGAGTTGTTAATGAATTTGGCTAAGGGTCAGCTAGATCTGAAGGCCCTTATCCTGAAAGAGAAGAAGAAGAAGAAGAAGAAGAAGACGATCCTGTTTAACATGGGCCACAGGTTTGGAAACAGGCTACGAGATGAAGTTGATTTGACCCCCTCATTTGGAGGGAAAGATAGTCAGGAAGAAAAGAGGGCTCCTAGCCCTGTGGTTTCAGACAACGAGATGGACTTCGACGAAGACCAGTATCCTCCGATTGAGGATAGATACAAGCAACTGGAAGACCGGTTGAGTGTGATGGAAGTACAGAAAGTGCCTGGTCTGGACTTTGGTGATTTGGGTCTGTCATTTGGGGTGGTGATTCCCCACAAGTTCAAAGCACCAGCCTTTTCTAAGTACGACGGAGTTTCTTGTCCGAAACTACACCTCCGTTCGTATGTTAGGAAGATTCAGCCGTACACCGCTGACAAGAATCTCTGGATCCACTTCTTTCAAGATAGTCTCTTAGGGACTCAGCTTGAATGGTTTTACCAGCTAGAAGGAGTCAGTATCCGTAGTTGGGAAGATTTGGTTGCTGCTTTCTACAAGCAGTACCAATACAATGCCGACCTCGCTCCCACGCGTACCCAACTCCAGGGTATGTCAATGGGTGCGGGCGAAGGTTTCAAAGATTATGCTCAAAAGTGGAGGGACCTCGCCGGAAGAGTGCAACCACCCTTGGCTGATAGGAAGCTAGTAGATATGTTTCTGGGGACCTTGTCTGGTCTGTATTTCAACCATCTGATTGAAAGTTCTTCGTCCGGATTTACGGAGCTGATTATGACCGGGGAAAGGATTGAGGCTGGTATTAAGTCTGGTAAAATATAGAAGGGTGCTTCATCAGGCACCGAGAAGAAGCCTTTTAAGAAGGAGTCCAGTGCTGTTTAAAGTTCGAAAAGCCAGAATAGACCCGAACGCCACCAAGCTGTTAATGCGGTTGTTATTTCAAGACCTGTTGGTGCTCCTCAGCGCAACAATCAGCCAAAGGCCGAGAAACCTCGAAGACAATTCACTCAGCTCAACTTGACTTTATCTCAGATTCTGCCACAGTTATTGAAAACCAATCTAGTGATTCCAAGGGAGGCCCCGCAGAATCCCAACACTACATCACCAAAGTACAACCCTAATGCCCGTTGTGCTTTTCACTCTGATAGCCTGGGTCATGATACGGATGATTGTTGGGTTTTGAAGAACAAAGTACAGGACTTAATTGATGCGAAGGAGATTGAGTTCGAAGCACCTAAAAGACCTAATGTTGTGACAGCTCCCATGCCCAAGCATGGAGTAAATGCTGTAGATAAAGACTCGTTTGTGGTTTCTGTGAATGACATTGTTACCCCTTTAATGACTATAAAGAAGAACCTTTTATTAGCCGGTTTATTTCCAGGTTGTGACGAAGGTTGCCATATCTTTTCTGTCCTACCTACCGATTGCTATCTTTTGAAGTCAGGTGTCCAACGCCTGATGGATAATAAAGATATTTTGTTTGAGAAGACTCTTGTTCCTTTGATCTCTGCTGAAGAAGTTGCTATCATCACCATTTTAGACAATTCTTCCAAGGCTTCCTCGAGAAAGCCTGTTAGAATTACACCTGTTCCAAGAATCGCACCATTGATCATCACTGTTCCTGGGCCTATCCCATATACATCAAATAAAGTTGTCCCTTGGCACTACGGGGCTGACGTGTACTATCACGGAGTTAAACAAGATTTGGATGCTGATACTGACGTCGGCAATATTGTTGGATCTGCCAAAGTCACCCGCAGCGGAAGATTTTTATCCCCTGATATCTCTCCACCAACTGCCCGGAAACCTGTTGTTATTACACCTGCCAGTGTACCTGCTACTATTCTTGTTCAAGTTCCCATTCTTACCCCTGTTGCCGAGTCATCTGATACTCGGGGCAAAGGGACCACTGATGAGCCTGCCCAGACGGAGGCACCAAAGAAAATTGTTGTTGAAGCCTCTAGACAAGAGATGGAGGAAATTTTGAAGATCATCAAAAAGAGCGACTACAATGTAGTTGAGCAGCTGGGGAAAACCCCATCCAAAATCTCTATGTTTTCACTGTTACTATGCTCAGAAGCCCATGCCAAGTCTTTGATTGCTTTCCTGAAGACTGCACACGTACCACAAGAAACATCAGCTGATCAATTTAAAGATTGTGTGGCTAATTTAACTGTTGATAACGGGTTGGGTTTTTCTGACGCTGACTTGACTGTTAAGGGGAAGAATCACAATGATGCCCTGCATGTCTCCATTGAATGCAGGGGCACCACTCTTGCTCATGTATTGGTGGATATTGGTTCCTCATTGAACGTTTTGCCTAAGAAAGCTCTAGACCGGTTGGACTGCGAAGGTTTAGAGTTAAAACCAAGTAACATTGTTGTTAGGGCCTTTGATGGGTCAAAGAGGATGGTGCATGGAGAAGTGGATGTTCCAATTAAGGTTGATTCCCAGGTTTTCACCTCTACATTCTATGTGATGGACATTCGGCCATCTTATTCATGTTTGCTGGGTCGTCCGTGGATCCACAAAGCTGGGGCAGTGACGTCTACGCTCCACCAGAAGTTAAAGTACCCAGTGAAAGGGAAAATTATGACAGTGCAAGGAGAAGAGGAGTACATGGTGAGCCACCTCAACTCTTCCCGATATGTAGAAATGGATGGGGAGTTCATTGAGACCCTATTTCAGCATTTTGAAGAGGTTCCCCAAACACTGGCGTCAACTGAGCCTGTTGTTGAAGATCCTCCAATGAAGATGGCTTCCTTCAAGGATGCCAGGGCTGTTGTCGAGAAAGGTGGGTGTGCGAATTGGGGCAACCTCCCTGATTTTGCACATAAGACTAACAAGTTTGGTTTGGGTTTCATTGCAGAAGCTCAAAGGGTTGTTCGGAGTGCACGGATCAGAAGAACTCCCCTGTTTATCAGCAATTCATGGGTAAATGCCATTGAAGATGACGTTGAAGAGTCTGAGTTCGACAGTTGGATCTATCCTACTATTGATGGTGGACTAAGCAACTGGACAACAAAGGACTTCATCCCAATTTCTTTTGTTACCCAGTAATGAGACTTTTGTTTTGAATTTGTAATAGACAATGTTTTAAACTTTACGGCCTGGTGTCTTACCCGGGGCACCGTGGCTTCATTTGTGAGGGCTTTATGTGTGTCATCTACATATATCATTAATAAAAGCATTGGACATTTTTTTCATTACAAATTTTGCGCTCCTTGTTTTTCTTTTATTATATATTGCAAAACAACTATTTTACACACACTCACATATACAGGTCTGCATCCACTCTGGATCTCACTGGTAACGACTCTGCTACCGCCAGTTATGACTTCGAAAGTCCGATCAACTTAGCCGAAGACGAAGGTGAAGATGATTGCGAAGTGCCTGGTGAGCTCACTAGACTGCTACTCCAGGAAGAGAGGGCTATACAGCCGCATGAAGAGCCGGTGGAAATGGTAAATCTGGGTACAGAGGAGGACAAGAAAGAGGTCAAGATCGGTGCAAATCTGGAACCTAGTGTCAAGTAACGGTTGATTCAGATGCTGCGTGACTATGTTGAGATCTTTTCCTGGTCTTATGAGGATATGCCTAGGTTGGATACTGATATTATGGTTCACCGCTTGCCTACCAAGGAAGATTTTCCTCTAGTGAAACAGAAGGTCCGCCGAATGCGCCCAGATATGTCTGAGAAAATCAAGGCTGAAGTTATGAAACAGTTTGACGCCGGTTTTCTAGCAGTTACTTCTTACCCTCAGTGGGTGGCCAACGTGGTTCCAGTGCCGAAGAAGGACGGAAATGTTCGGATGTGTGTTGACTATAGGGATCTGAACAGGGCAAGCCCCAAGGATGATTTCCCTCTACCTCATATCGACGTTCTGGTTGACAATACCGCACAACATAAGGTCTTTTCCTTTATGGATGGTTTCTCCGGTTATAATCAGATTAAAATGGCTCCCGAAGACATGGAGAAGACAACCTTTGTTACTCAATGGGGTACCTTTTGCTACAAGTTCATGCCTTTTGGATTGAAGAATGTTGGGGCAACGTATCAGCGCGCCATGGTCGCTTTGTTCCATGACATGATCTATCATGAGATTGAGGTATACGTAGACGACATGATTGCGAGATCCCAGACTGAAGAATAACATCTTGACCACCTTCAGAAGTTATTTGACAGGTTGAAGTTGTACAAGCTGAGGTTAAACCAGAACAAGTGCACCTTCAGGGTGAGATTTGGTAAGCTGCTGGGTTTCGTCGTAAGTGACAAAGGTATTCAAGTGGATCTTGGAAATGTGAAAGCTATATAGGAAATGCCAGCTTCCAGAACATAAAAAGAAGTCAGAGGCTTTCTGGGACGTCTGAACTACATTGCCCAATTCATCTCGCACCTGACTTCTACTTGTGAACCAATCTTCAAGTTACTGAAGAAAGATCAAGTGGTAAGATGAAATGATGAATGTCAGGCCGCTTTCGAAAGGATCAAAGAATATCTCTAAGAACCTCCTATTCTGATGCCTCCAGTTGAAGGGAGACCTTTGATCTTATACTTGACAGTACTCGATAATTCAATGGGGTGCGTGATGGGGCAGCATGACGAGTATGGCCGAAAAGAGCATGCTATTTATTACCTTAGCAAAAAGTTTACCGACTGCGAGACCCGATACTCGTTGCTCGAGAAAACTTGTTGCGTTTTGGCATGGGCTGCTCGCCGGCTGAGACAGTATATGCTGACTCACACTACTCTATTGATATCAAAAATGGATCCAATCCAGTATATCTTCAAAAAGCCTGCCTTATCCGGAAGAATAGCGAGATGGCAGATGATCTTGACTGAGTATAACATCCAATATACGACCCAAAAGGCAATTAAGGGAAGCGTGTTGGCAGACCATTTGGCACATCAGGCAGTGGATGATTACCAGTCTATGAACTTTGAATTCTCGGACGAGAATATCATGATAGTGACTGAATGTGAGACACCTGGACCGGATGAAGGACCTGAGGAAGGATCCTAATGGTCTATGTACTTTAATGGAGATTCAAACGCTTTGGGCAATGGCATTGGCACCGTGATTATATCTCCTAAAGGCTCTCATACTGCGTTTATCGCCCGACTATGTTTCAACTGCACCAACAACATGGCGGAGTATGAAGCATGCATCATGGGTCTTCGAGCAGCAATTGACCTAAGGATTAAGTTTCTAAGTGTCTTCGGAGATTCTGCTCTCGTGATCACTCAGATCAAAGGCGAGTGGGATACGAAACACCAAAATCTCATTCCTTACAAGGAGTATGTATTGACATTGCTTCCCCGTTTCAAAGAGATAACCTTTGAACACTTCCCGAGAGAGGAGAATCAGTTAGCGGATGCACTGGCTACAATGTCTTCTATGTTCAAAGTCAATTGGGACAATGAAGCTCCCCCGATTATCATCGAAAGATTGGACGAACCTTCACATTGTTGTGACATTGAGACTGATGAGGTAACAGATAAACCCTGGTTTCATGAGGTGAAGAGATACCTTGAGGCTCAGGAATACCTCGAGGGTGCATCTGTTAATGATAAGAAGTTTCTGAGGAGGTTTGCGGCAAAGTTCTTCATCAGCAATGGCATTCTTTACAAGCTTAACCATGATTCAACCTTACTGCGATGTGTGGATAAGAATGAAGCAGAAAGGATCGTGGCAGAGTTACATGAAAGTACTTTCGGAACTCATTCCAGTGGACATACCATGGCAAAGAAAATCCTTCGGGCAGGATATTATTGGTCCACTATGGAAACTGACTGTTATCAGCATTCCTGAACCTGTCACAAGTGCCAAGTCTATGCTGATAAGGTGAACATACCTCCAGTACCTCTGAATGTCTTGACGGCACCTTGGCATTTTGCAATGTGGGGCATTGATATGATTGGCGAGATCAGACCTACAGCATCTAATGGGCATCATTTCATCCTGGTAGCGATCGATTACTTTACAAAGTGGGTTGAAGCAGCTTCATTTGCTACTGTAAACAAGAACGTCGTGGCACGGTTCATTCGGCACAATATGATATGTCGATATGGTGTACCAGAGAGGATCATAACAGACAATGGTATGAATCTCAACAACAAGATGATCACTGAGCTCTGCAAGCAGTTTAGGATACAGCATCACAACTCTTCTCCCTATCGGCCGAAGATGAATGGGGTTGTTGAAGCGGCTAATAAGAACATTAAGAAGATTGTGCAGAAGATGACGGTGACGTACAAAGACTGGCACGAGATGTTACCATTTGCTCTTCATGTGTACCGTACCTCAGCACGGATGTCAACAGGGGCAACACCCTATTCCTTGGTATATGGCATGGAGGCCGTCTTGCCCATTGAAGTTCAGATACCCTCTCTTCGGATTATGAAGGATGCAGGTTTGAGCGAAGATGACTGGATTCAGACTCGGCTTGATCAGCTGAACCTAATCGACAAAAAGAGACTTACTGCTATTTGTCATAGTCAGACGTATCAAAAGCGGATGATCAAGGCATTTAACAAGAAAGTTAGACGATAAGAGTATCAAGTTGGGGACCTGGTCATCAAGCGCATCATACTGCCACAAGGTGATCCCAGTGGCAAATGGACCCCTACTTACGAAGGGCCATTTATGGTTAAGAACATTTTCTCAGGAGGAGCTATGATTCTAACCATCATGGATGGTGACGACCTTCCTCACCCCGTCAATGCAGACATAGTGAAAAGATACTACGCATAATCAAAGACCCGCTAGGTTGACACACCTCGGCAAAAATAAGGGCTTCCCGACGAACCAAAAGGGTTCGGGCAAAAATAAGGGATGAAAATAAAAAATTTGTACACCGGCAAGTCGAAAGCCTGAAAAGGCGACTTGGGGAAAAAAGGGTATGACTGAAAACCCGAAAGGGAGGTCCAGGCAAAAATTAGGGATCAAAGCGTAACACTATGTCTCATTGGATCACCTTACAACCAGACTTCGGTATCAACTATCAAGCTCGGACGACACAAATCAATCTGATCTACCTTCAACCAAGTAGTAAAGTGATGAGATGCTCAAGGATATAAAGGCGATAGTAGAGTTGTAACCCAGTGGGATTGTACACATAGTTGTTTTGTTTTCTTTTCACGAATTATATAAATTCTATTATTCGGCGACGTTCTCTTACTAGGACGTCAGCCTCTTGTACAAAAATGCCTATTTACAGGCCAAACTTCAAAATCAATACAATTCATTTTCAAAGAAATTTCAAACTATTTTTCCTTTATCTGTTTTGTTTTGCAAAGAACGTCCAATGTTCATTTTTTATATATGCACTTAACATTAATTGCTGCTCATAAATATTTACATGCGAAACCAAAGACGATTACTGGTAATATCAGAAATAGGGGCAAATAAGAGTTGTCCAAGTTGTACAATTGCTCTGTCCACCAGGTACAAGGTAAATTCAGTTGAAGAACATGGTTGAGATGCATTCACTCCCCACAGAGTAAGACAGTAATGTTAACTCTCCCCAACTGAGACTTGCAACTGTGAATCGGTAATATTCTCCCCAAGCAGGGTTTATCTACCATTGACACTGAAAAGGCGTAATATCCCCGGCAGTCTTAATATTCCCTAGCAGAGTATAAGAATATTCCCCGGCAGAATACGAGATATCCCCAGTGGAGTTAAAATTTTCCCAGCGCAGTCTGAAAAAGCTTCCCCAGTGGAGTTGAAGAATCATCCCCAGTAGACTTTGGAAGTTCGTCCCTGGCAGAGTATAAAAATTAATATCCCCAACTGAGTTCAAAGGAAGATTGTCCCTAGCAAAGCTCAAAGGATTATCCCCATTAGAGTCTAAAAGGTTATCCTCGGTGAAGTCGCAACTGAAAGATCATCCCCAGCAGAGTTCTTTCCTTTCACAAACAGGAATTCAATCCCCAACAGGATTCAGTATCACCAGCAACGGTAATTTGTCCCTAACAGAATCTATCAGTGGAATCCTCAGCAGAACATCTCTTCCCCACAGAGTAATCTCCTCATCAGTTTTATTCCCTAACGGGGTTATCCTCTCTTACAGGTTTATTCTCGCAATCATCTTCGTTCGCCATCTCCAGCGGAAATGAAGAATTCAACTCTATTCTCCAGCAGCTATCCGGGATTTATTTTCCCCAGCTAAAACATTACATTTCCATACATCATGATACATTTATATACGCATTATACAGCACAATCTCATTTATTTTGAGAACATCATTGCTTGATATATATCATGCATTGCATACGACTGACCTTTACCTTTCAGGAAGGAGGCAGTTAAGTTCTCAGCTATGTCGAAGTCCTGACCGTTCTTAAATCTCAACTGAATTATCCTCGGTTGAATTTCAGATAAGGTTCTCAATCTCGACAATTTTCCTCCGTCGTAGTGTGGACGAGTTCTACAATCTCAACAGAATTATACTCCGTTGAAGACCAGACAGTTCCTAGATCTTGATGAAGATGTTTCCCTCAGTTGAAGACCTGGCCGGTTCTTAAATCTCAATTGAATTATCCTCGGTTGAATTTCAAATAAGGTTCTCAATCTCGACGATTTTCCTCCGTCGAAGTGTGGACGAGTTCTACAATCTCAACAGAATCATACTCCGTTGAAGACCAGACAGTTCCTAGATCTTGATGAAGATGTTTCCCTCAGTCGAAGATCTGATCGATTCTCAAATCTCAACTGAATTATCCTCGGTTGAATTTCAGATAAGGTTCTCAATCTCGATAATTTTCCTCCGTCGTAGTGTGGACGAGTTCTACAATCTCAATAGAATTATACTCTATTGAAGACCAGACAGTTCCTAGATCTTGATGAAGATGTTTCCCTTAGTCGAAGACCTGACCAATTCTTAAATATCAGCTGAATTATCCTCAGTTGAATTTCATATAAGGTTCTCAATCTTAACAATTTTCCTTCGTCGAAGTGTGGACGAGTTCTACAATCTAAACAGAATTATACTCCGTTGAAGACCAGACAGTTGCTAGATCTTGATGAAGATGTTTCCCTCAATCGAAGACCTGACCGGTTCTCAAATCTCAACTGAATTATCCTCGGTTATATTTTAGATAAGGTTCTCAATCTCGACAATTTTCCTCCGTTGAAGTGTGGACGAGTTCTACAATCTCAACAGAATTATACTCTATTGAAGACCAGACAGTTCCTAGATCTTGATGAATATGTTTCCCTTAGTCGAAGACCTGACCAATTCTTAAATCTCAGCTGAATTATCCTCAGTTGAATTTCATATAAGGTTCTCAATCTCGACAATTTTCCTTCGTCGAAGTGTGGACGAGTTCTACAATTTCAACAGAATTATACTCCGTTGAAGACCAAACAGTTCCTAGATCTTGATGAAGATGTTTCCCTCAATCGAAGACTTGACCGGTTCTAAAATCTCAACTGAATTATCCTCGATTATATTTCAGATAAGGTTCTCAATCTCGACAATTTTCCTCCGTTGAAGTGTGGACGAGTTCTACAATCTCAACAGAATTATACTCCGTTGAAGACCAAACAGTTCCTAGATCTTGACGAAGATGTTTCCCCCCAATTGAACTACGGACAGGTTCTTAAAACTCAGCAGAGGCATTCTCTCAGTTGAGGCACAGGCAAGTTCCTGAATCTCAATAAAAGTTAGACTTCCCCAGCGGAATCTTCCACAACAACATGTATGCAAGTTCTCGCTAAGAAATCTCTTATGCGATCGACACTCCTTCAGATGGAATCTTTGAGCCCATCCTCCCGCCAGCAATCTCCAAATGGCATCTGTAAGCCCCTTCCCGACATCACAAGGCTGATACTACTTCATGCGAGTGCAAATTTCTGGGCACTCTAGTGTTCAATGATCTTCCACCTTCGGATCACGAAAGGCACGAAAGCCAATCTACATCCTCAGGTTTAAGAAGATTGAACAGGGGCAGCTGTCGTACCCCAAAATTTTCCCTCTCATATTTCTCAAGACATTGCCAGAAAAATCTCAAAGTGGCTCAAGGTTGCTCAAGAGTTGGACAGTCAAGCTATCTCCTAAGGCAGTCAACCCCAAATTAGGGTTTTATGTTGCATCAAGATCTTTGAGTCCAAATGACCTCAAGTTCTCCCCAATGTCCTAACATGTTCTCAAGGTCATCCATGTCAAATTTCAAGCCTTGCAGAGGAAGTTTGCTCAGTCAATTGCCCAAAGGTCCAAAAATCGACTGTGTTAGGGCAAAAGTCAATTGTGACCTATGAACAGTCAAATTTCAAGATTTTTTGTCAACATTCTCATTTTGAAGTATATTTCATCATTCGATCAAGGGTTGATCATGATTCATCAAGGATTGCTCAAAATTCATCAAGACTCTAAAGTTGCTAAATTTGGGTTTTGCAGGAAAAGTCTACTCAACTTTGACCAAGCATAAATTTCTCATACTTTATGAGAAATGACCCATCCAAAGCTTATTTTGAATAGTATGCAATTTACTACAATCCATCTTCATACCCCAAGATCATAAAATGCACTCACAAGAAGTTATAAATTTGGACATTATAGGTCATTTTTGAAAGTCAACAAAAACACCTTTTTTGACAAAGCTTATAACTTGAGAATGGAATATCAAAATGAGATGAGACGAAAAGGGTTGGTTTGAGGACATCTCAAGATTTCTAAAAAGTCACAGAACACCTCCTAAAGTTCAAAATTGAAGAAGTTATGCATTGTTGAAGTTGGGCATTTTTGCAAAATTGCCAAAAGTCCACTATCCCCAAAACTTCAAATTTTGTCAAATGGGCCCATTCTTTTCCACTTAATTTGAGCTTCCCCTATTGCACACGTGTCCTAGCTTCATCCTTGAGATCATATTTCTTTTTTATTATTTTATTTGATTTTTTATTGAATTATTTCATTTTAAATCAAATTAAATCAAATTAAATCCAAATATTGATTACTTGAGATCTTATTGGCTATTTCAGGTTGATATCATCATCATTAATCTCATCAAATTCGTATCACACTAAACCATGTGCAAAAGGATTGATTTTTGACAAATTTGTCAAGCTTTCAAAAGTGAATCAAATCAAATATGCAATGCATTGATGTGGAAGATTCAAGCCATATTTGTTACCCTAGCACATTCCACAATACAAAAGGAAGGCAAAGGCACGAAGAAAAGGGTTAGAGGCTGCAAGAACAAGCAAAACAAAACTTGAAAAAAAAGGCAAAATGCTTGAATTCGAATTCATACTTAGAGGCAATCTCAGAAGCCAAGAAGCATCCCAATCGATTCCTGGGTGATCACACAACCTTCCTGGATCAAAAGCACGCGTCCTCAAGCCCTCAAAAGCTCTGTAAGTATCACGATGCCAAGCTCTATTCTTGAAACCGTAAATCCTCATTCTTGCATCATTTGAATAAATTCTTGGCATATTTATAATTCTTATAGAATTTCTAAACTTTTGGCAATATTCAATTTGGTTTATATGGACTGTAACCTCAGAATACCATGGCTAGGGTTACATTTTGGTTTTTAGGGATTTTTGTTTCAGGTGAAATTGATTCCTATAATAGGCATGGTTGCACTCAGGAGAGGGAGACGAACCTAACCATGCCTTTGAAGGTCATTTTTATGGCCTGGAATTGGTTTTTGGATCGAGCTGCGCTTTTAGCTGCGTATTCAAATCCGCAGGTAAAATTATAGTAGTGGAAGGACAGGGACGAGTGGGTGTCAGCTTCCGGTTGGCCAGTTCAAATGATTTTCGCGCGTTTTGTTTTTTCTGATCCATAAGCGTCGATTCTTTTTATTATATATTATTCATATTTTATTAACAGATGAAGCCAAGTGGCCCAGTGGTCAGCATGTCTAATTCCAAGACGTTGATGGCTGGAGGTCAGGGGTTCGATCCCTGCCTCCAGCGCTTTGCATTTTCTCTTATTTTTTCATGTAATCAGGTGCATATCCAGGCTTGTAGCATACCATATTCCTTCACACATCCAACAGCCAGATGGCCATAGGCCAAATCTGGTGACCAGAAGTTGATGGTCCACCATAGACCAAGTCAACATGCGCGCATAGAATCAAGAAAGTCAAACAGGGCCAATGAAAATGGGCCTTCAGCTTGCTATTCTGCCCCCCAAAACAGGCCCATACCCCTTTCTCTCTATGTTTTATTTATTTTGTTTTAATTATTTATTTTTATTATTTCCATTTAATTATTAACCAATAAAAAAATTCTTTTTATAAAATTAAAACCACAAAAATATTCTCTTCATAAAATCAAATTTTTATTTTTTTAACAAATACTAATTAAATTAATTTAGGTTTTTTTTAATTAGAAATAACTTTAATATATTTTTGTAAATAATTAAAATTAATTAGATTTAATTAGGTTTTTACTAACATTGATTAATTTTATTTTCTTTCTTTAAATACCAAAAATCAAAAATAATTTATTTTCATTAATTAATTTATTTATTTATTAATTTAATAATTAACTTAGGTAATTTCTTTCTTAATTCAAAAACAACAAAAACAAATCTTTTCTTTAACAAAAGAGGGTCAAAACCCTAGAACTTTGCGCTCGATTTAATTTCTCGCACGTGATCTATTTATTCAATATTGTGCTTGTTCCCGATTTGTAATAGCTAATAGGACCTTTATTTATTTTTTATCGCTTTATTTATTTCTACAAAGGGTTGCTTTTGGCGATGTAAATACCCGACGCCTTGTAATTTAAATTCCACAATTTCTTTCCCGCAAAATATAACTGTTAGATGTTTGATAATAGGAATGCATGACAAGACTGGATGTTTTAACCTAAAATCAACTTAGATCACCCCTAACATGTGTTGCACCCCAAAATTTGCCCTCCCATATTCTTCAAGATTTGTCAAGATCAACCTCCAAATGGTTTAATATCTCTCAAGGGTTGCACGGTGCAAACACCCTCCTAACACAGTCAAAATTAGGGTTTTGGTTCTTACAAGGAAGTTGAGGTTTCCAAGGGTCCAATCAAGTCCCATATGCCTATATACATTGTCAAACATCCATATGTCAAGTTTCAAGACTCACAGCACCAAGATTGCACAGTCAAAAGCCCTAATTGCTTCACAGTCAACTTCAGAGGTAAAATGGTCATTTGACAGTCAAAATTTTTGGTCAACATCTTATTTTGAAGCCACAATCATCATTTGATCAAATCTTGATCATGATTCCACAAGCATGGCTCAAAAAGTCTCAAGATGCAAAAAGTTTCTATTTTAGGACAGTTGAAAAGTCAACTGCAAATTGACCAAGGCATAACTTTTTCATGGTTCATCAGAAAAATCCCATCCAATGCTCATTTTGAAAGGGATGACATTTCCTATAACTCATCTTCACATTCTAAGTCCAAGAAATTCTCTCACAAAAAGTTATCAATTTCAACATTATAGGTCATTTTCAAAAGTCAACAAAAAGGCACTTTAAGTCAAAGACCATAACTTCAGATTGGTAAATCAAAATGACACGGAACCAAAGGCATTGGTTAGAGGACTTCAAGACCTTTCCAAAATGTCCAAGAACATGTTCATAGCTTCAACATTGAGCAAGATATGCATTGGAGAAGTTGGGAAATATTTGGGAACTTTCAAAAGTCAAATTTGCCTAAAACACTTCATTTTTACTAATGGGCCTCAAATTCCTTCTTGAATCTTTGCCCAAGGCTTATGCACGACCCATTGAGATTAAATTGAATTATTTTCTTATTTTTATTAATTATTTGGATTTTTAATTGATTATTAATCTATTTAATTAATTTAATTGTAGGAAAATATCAAAACATGGTTGTCAAATCTTTTTATGAAGCAAATACACTCCACACATGCTGAAGATCTCGTGCATCACTCGAGGGGACAAGATCTCCCAATTTGGCAAGGTTTTTTATTCAAAAAGATTGAAAAAATATTTGATTGGAAATCAAAGATGCAAACTTGAATGCAATGGATTGTTGGACCAGGATTTACCCTAATTCAGTTCTCCTATATGTACTAAACCTAAACCTAATCATGCACACGTAAAACTGATGCTGAAACACCATAACCAAGTTCTAAAAAATTCAAGAAAAGTGTGAAACTGAATTCTTATTTGCAGTGCAATTCAAAGCCTAAAAAAGATTCAAACACCTTGCCTGAGTCTCCAGGAATCTATTGCCATCAAGAACAAGCCCTAACACGCAAAGAATCAAAGGATACAAGTCCCACGGTTTGCATATATTTCCAAATTTGCATATCATAATTCATGCATTTTTAATCCATTTTCTTGGTTGATTTATGTTAATAGGGACATTCTGAAGCTATTGGCATAATCCAATTCGATTATAGCACTCTGAATCGAAATCTACCATGGACGAAATCTAGGGTTTTTGAAACTCTCAATTGGGGCTTTGCACATAAGGAAAAATTGGACCTTGAGACAAGAATGGTTGAATTCGTCAAGGCTAGACGAATTCAACCCAATCCTCGCGCTCAATTTATATCAACCCTAACTCTAATCGTTATTTTTCGTGGTTGTAGTTAGTGGGGGTTAAAAACCTCCACTACTTGTTCTTTATTTTGCAGGAAAAGATGAAGAAGACAATATGTGGATGAATGTGGTTGGAGGATTCAAAAACAGCGCGCGTTTTGTTTTCTTCATAACGTTATTTGCTTTTTTATATATTATCATTAATGACCATTATATTAACAAAAGCACGCGTTTGGCTTGGTGGTGGATGACTTGTCCAATGACCATTGGGACCTGGGTTCGATTCCCAGGTCCCCCATATGATTCTTCATATTTTTTCTAATATAATCCAATGCAGCATATGTCCAATGTTCTACCATGCGCGTCCACCAGTGATGCGCCATGTGTCTCTCAGCATCCATCCAGTGGCCAGGAGATGAAGTCCATGATACTCCCCAGTCAGCCAGCAAGCGTTTGATCATGAAAGTCAACGTGGCTTGGAATTTTAATGGGCCAGAATTCAACAAAAACCTCCATATGGGCCATCACACCCCCTTTGGTTTGCTATTTTTTCTATTTTACTTTCTTTTCTCTTAATTCTTTTAATTATAATTATTATTATTAATTCACAACAAATTAATTTTTCATAATAAAATCAGAAATAAAAATTGTAAATATATTTTATTTATTATTAAATTCACTATATATTTTTTTTATAAATACTAACAATTAACTTAGTTTAATTTAGGTTTTAATTTTAACATTTTTTCTCAATAAATAAAAATTATATAGAATTAGGTTTTGACATTTTTAATCATATTTTATTAATTATCATTATTACTATTTATTAATTATTATTTTTGTACATACTGTGATCGGTGGATCTGGAACTGACTGTTTAACGCTGGTTCGCGAAATGTCGCGGAAGCAAGAGTCGCCACCGTCTTTTATTTTCTCCAAATGGAAAGGACAAAAGCACAGAAAAATTCCTTAAAGAGATTGCTCTCGGTTCGGGAGGTAGGTTATAGAAAGGGAAGGTGTTAGCACCCTTTCTATCCATGGTTATCCATGGGCTCTTAGATACTTGCTCATTGTGTTTTCAAAAATGGTTTGTTTGCTTTTCAATGTGGGTTTTAAAAAGTTTCTTTGAAAATTTCAGTTCGACTCTTATATCGGTCCTCAAGAGTGTTTGAAAAATTGCTTTCGAAAGCTTTTTGAAAAGGTGTCGGTGTGAAAAGATTTTTGTTTGTTTTTGAAGAGAGCAAGTATCTACGAGAACCTACCTACCCTAAGGAATTCGTCTGTGTAAATGTCCTTTAAAGTAGTGCCATCCCACCATTGAGAGGTAGGTAGCACCACCGTTGGAGGTGTTCGGGTCAATTCGAGTTTGTAGGGACATGGTGATCACCAGAGCAATGGGAAGACACCTTAGAAGCTACCCTCATGCCAGGTTCCCGGATCATGAGGACTTACTAAGACATCCTCTACTCGACGATCACCTTTCGAAGGCAAGGCAACAGTGAGGCGTACCCTAGGGGTGGTGTGTGCGATTCGTGTGTCATTTTCATTGATATTTGTCTTGTCATGTTCATTGTGATCTACGCTTGATTTTATTTAAGGCCATACATTCTTTCATGCTTTTTGTTAACAGTTAAAAAATATTTGCGGGAAAGTAAATCTAAGGCTATTACAAATGGCGCGGGTCCACATCGCCAAAATTAAACCGGACCCGATTTGACAGAAAAGTAAATAAAGCAAAGTAAATGACGAAATTGAAAAGTGCGAGAAGTTTAAGTTACAACGCTTTGGGAGAGATACATAATTATTTAAGCAATAAAATAAATACGCAAATTAAACAATTAAAAATATGGGCGTTGGACCCTTTTGCAAAATTAAAATTAATAAGGAATTAAAATTAAAATTAAAAGAAAATGTATTTTGGTATTTTTATGTTTTTTAAGATTTAATAGAAAAAGATTTAAACAAAGTACGACGCAACCCTAATTCTAATGGCTTTTAAATTTATTATGAAAGTATTAATATTTAACCTAAATTAAACCTAAATTATTTATGTACAATTTTAATTATGAAAATAAATAAATAAATAATATTATGGTAAAAATAAAAATTAAAAGGAATAAAACATTTATTAAACCTAATTCTATATTTTTTGGATTTTTGTTATGAAAAGCATTTAAATTGTAACCTAATTTAAGACTAATTTTACATGCAAATTTATTTACAAGAAAATATTGAAAATAAAATATTTATGTTTTTTATCTTTTCTGATTTTTAGGTATTTTTCATATTTTGTAAAAAATAATTAATTAAATTAATAAAACAGATAAAACAATAATTGAAAATAAAAAAATGTAGAGAAGGCAAACCAGGGGGGGTGGAAGTCCCAATTTAGGAGGTATGGGCTCAGCAATTCAGGCCCATTTGTATCATGGCCTTGTTGACTTTGATGCACGCGTGTGGGACGGTTGACTCATCCTCATGGTGTTCATCAATTCCCAGCCTTGGATCTGAATATGCTAGACGCGTGTATGGGTAGATGATGAAGGAACATGATGCGTCTGCAGCCTTGAAGCACATAGGAATTGCTTTTGAAAAATAATATGGAAACTTGTAAGACCTGGGGCTCGAACCCAGGTCATGTACCGTTCCCAACAACGCATTTGCCACTGAACCATCGCTTGTACATTTAACATATAATAACATATAAATATAATAAACAAAAACATGATGTTAGTGGGTTAAAAACGCGCGAGATTCAAATTAGCGTATCATACACTGCCACGACTCCATCTTCTCCACGCGTTCCTGAAAACAAAAACATATGGAAACGGTTTCTTAAGCGTGGTTTTAAGGGCGTTTTGAGAAAATAGCGATTAGCTCATCTCTAAACATAAATTAGGCGCGAGTATATGTTCATGATCGTCCAACAACGCTTGATTCAATGATACAAGTCTTGGATGCCAATTTTTCTTTAAACGAAAGACCCTAAATTGAAGCTCTGCAAACCCTAAGAAGTATCAATGGCAGATTCTCCAATAGTGCATAAGAATTCAATTAAATCATGTGGTTAGTTCTAGGATGATCTAATAAGTATGAATCCATGGAAAAAATGCAGTAAAAATGCTTGAATATCAAAATACGATTACAAGAAAAATGAGAAGAAACTTGGTTTCTGTATACCAATTCTGAAGGCTATGCGTATGGAAACCTATCCAGTTGTGCTCAGTGATGTCCTAGGAAGCTATTGAAACCAATATTATGCTTTGAATCGACTTAAAACGTGGTTTTCAGTTTTGAACTTTTGGACAAAATTTGCAAGTTTGTTAATGGCTTCTGCGCAGCTTCCAGTGTCTATCGACATTAGGGTTGTGATCAGGCCTTTGTAGTGAATCAATTAGGTTAAGAAAACTCAATAAAATCCAATGAATTAATGGTTTTTGATATTTGATTTTTCACCATTATGTTTCATATCTTTTTCACATGGTTTTTGTATCAATTATGCTCAAATCAAACCAAATCTTTCCTAATTAGCCTATGCACGAAATCTTGATAGCAAAACATGCATGAAAAGATTTTTTAGGTTAAGTTACATATTTTCCACATATTTAAATGATTTAAATGAATTAATATAAATAATAATTCAAATAAATAAATAAAAAATGAGAAAATACTTCCCTTTGGGCCAAGTGGTCGTGCATATGCTTGGAATGATGAATCATGGAAGAAAAATGGGCCCATTAGCAATTTTAGGTCATTTAGATCAAAGTTGACTTTTCAAAATATCCAAAACTTTCCCAACTTCTACAAGGCATAACTTGCTCAATTTTTAATCTTTTCTCATGTTCTTGGACATTTTGGAAAGGTCTTTGAGTCCTCTAACCAATGCCTTTGGTCCCATGTCATTTTGATTTACCAATCTCAAGTTATGGCCTTTGACTTAAAGTCCCTTTTTGTTGACTTTTGAAAATGACCTATAATGTTGAAATTGATAACTTTTTGTGAGAGCATTTCTTGGACTTGAAGTATGAATATGAGTTGTAGGAAATGTCTTTCTCTTCAAAATGAGCTTTGGATGGAATTTTTCTGATAATCCATGTGAAAGTTATGCCCTGGTCAATTTCAGTTGACTTTCTCAACTGTCCAAATATAGTAACTTTTGCATCTTGATGATTTTCTGAGCCAAATTTTGAGAATCATGATCAAGTATTGATCAAATGATGTTTGTGGCTTAAAAATGATATGTTGACCAAAAATTTGAACTTTTGACTGTCAAATGACCATTTTACCCCTACAGTTGACTGTAGTGCAATTTAGGGTTTTGACTGTGCAATTTTGAGCTGAATGCCTTGAAACTTGATATGAGGATGCTTGACCATATTTGTAAGCATATGAGACTTGATTGGGCCTTTGACAACTTCATTTTCTTGCTCAGAACACAAACCCTAGTTTTGACTGTATAGGAGATCTTTGACTGTGCAACCCTTGGGGAATTTTGTGACTTGGCTTGGCAATTTCTTGAAGAATATGGGAGGGAAAATTTTGGGGTACAACAGTTGCCCCTGCTCAATCTTCTTAGACCTGAGGATGCAGATTGGCTGACGTGCCTTTCGTAATCCGAAGGTAGAAGATGATTGGACACTAGAGTGCCCAGAAATTTACGCTCACATGTTAGCAGTGTGATGGGGGAATGGGCTTATAGATGCCATTTGGAGATTGCTGGATAGGGTGATGGGCTTATAGATGCCATCTGAATGTTGATTGCGTGGGAGATTCCTTGGTGAGAACCTGCATACCTGCAAAAGAAAAAATGAGTACCTGACACGTTGCAGGAGCTGATCTTTAGATGCTTGGTATAGATGTGTCCTGACTGGTTACAGGAGCTGAGTCTGGAGCTTCAAACGACGATGAATGAACCAGGGATGGTTACCACCTTAGCATGAATGGTAAGAGAACCTTGGGCGACTTTAACTTCAACAACGCTCGTTGAGAAAAATCTTGGGTGACTTTAACTTCAACAACGCTCGTTGAGAAAAATCTTGGGTGACTTTAACTTCAACAACGCTCGTTGAGAAAAATCTTGGGTGTCTTCTAAGCATCAGGGAGATCTTAGGGTCGATCTGACTGAACCAGAGAAGGCCTTTGACTGGATAAGCATCAGGAAAATCTTAGGGTCGATTTAACCGAACTGGGCTAGGTCTTGAAATATCTTCAACTGGAATAAGTGTCAGAATGTCGCCATATCTGGTTTATATCTGGACTATATCTGGAAGGAAATCTGGAAGCAGCATCAGAACGTCACCATATCTGGGTCATATCTGAAACTATATCTAGAAGGAAACCTGGAAGCAGTATCAGAACGTCACCATCTCTGGGTCATATCTGAAACTATATCTGGAAGGAAATCTGGAAGCAGTATCAGAACGTCACCGTATCTGGGTCATATCTGAAACTATATCTAGAAGGAAATCTGGAAGCAGCATCAGAACGTCACCATATCTAGTTTACATCTGAAACTATATCTGGAAGGAAATCTGGAAGCAGTATCAGAACGTCACCATATCTGGGTCATATCTGAAACTATATCTAGAAGGAAATCTGGAAGCAGTATCAGAACGTCACCATATCTGGGTCATATCTGAAACTATATCTAGAAGGATATCTGGAAGCAGCATCAGAACGTCACCATATCTGGGTCATATCTGAAACTATATCTAGAAGGAAACCTGGAAGCAGTATCAGAACGTCACCATCTCTGGGTCATATCTGAAACTATATCTAGAAGGAAACCTGGAAGCAGTATCAGAACGTCACCATCTCTGGGTCATATCCGAAACTATATCTAGAAGGAATTGTGATAGTTGATAGTAATCATTTTTGTATTGATCTCTTTCCTGAAAAGGCAAAACATAACTGTATGCAAAATCATGATGCATGACCTGTATGTCTTCAAAATTAATGAGATTCGTATAGCATGATGCATATGCATGAAGATGTGATGTTTATGAATGTATTTTTGTCTAAGAAAATAAATCCTTGACGGGTGCCGGGAAGTCACTCCTGGGCTGATGTTGAAGAATAGCTTTTGCTTCCGCTGGGGATGATAGTTGCAAGTATACCTGTAGGAGAAGATAACTCCGTTGGGGAATAAACTTGGCAAATGACGGATTCTGCGGGGAGAAAAGATACTCTAGTGACCATGCTGAGAAGCGATACCCTGTGGGAAGAGGGATGCCTTGCTGAATGTTGAAAATAGTTTGTTGGGGATACCATTGTTGTCGGAAGTGTTGATGGACTTCGCTGGGGTAAGAAGACTTCGTCGAGGGCGCTCTTTCCGTGGCTCTTGGCTGAGGATAACCCAGTTATATCCTGTTAAGGAAATAACTCTTTGAATAAAGCCGGGAGACGTGTTCGTGTTCTGCGAAGGATAAGCTTCCAGAATTTACTGGGGATAAGCTTACTGCTTGGGGGAGATGGACTCCAACTTTCCTGGGGAACCTGGATTGGACTCTCCTGGGGAAGTATTGAACTGTATTGGTTATGTTCTTCACCGGAACCTACCTTGATACCCTGGAGGACAGAACAATCAGATTGCTTAGACCACCCATTATTGCCCCTGTTTCTATGGGGGAGGCACATGTGGGATGCTGATATTTGTTGAGGGTCAAACCTTCTTCTGGTAGGCAGGTGACAAGATGACAGGACATAGTCGTAAGCTTTGATCCCTAACTTTTGCCTGGACCGCCCTTTCGGGTTTTCAGTCCACCGGGATACCCATTTTTGCCCAAGCCGCCTTTTCAGGTTTTCGACTTGCCGGGTGTATAGATTTTTCATTTCATCCCTTCATTTTGCCCGAACCCTTTTGGTTCGCCGGGAAGCCCTTATTTTTGCCTAGGCATGTCAGCCTAGCGGGTCTTTGATTATGCGTAGTATCTTTTCGACTATGTCCATGCTCTCATATTATAGGGAGTTGCCCCTGTTAAAAGTGTTTTGCCATGCCATCAGAAGGTATTTGATCAGGCAAGATTCGTTGTTGGAATGCCCCAGGTGACTCAGGCGGAGATTTGCCCCAGGCTGTTTGGCCTTTGAGAGATTCTCTGGATCTTGACTTAACTGCCCCAGATGGTAGACCATGATCATGCCGTGCCCCTTGATTGGAGATACTCTTGTTCATTGGACTTTCGTCATGCGAATTTCTATGTTGTTCAAACAAAAAGTCATATGCAAACAAAGTTATGTCAAAAATGCAAAGCTTATGTCTGTCTTGAAGATTTTGAAAATGCATTATTTTCCATAAAACAAGTGAATGTTTGTAAAACGTGATGTCAACTCCGTATTTACCGTAGGCCTTAAGGAGTCAGGATACCTTTCGTGACAGTATGCTTTCGAACTAACCCATGCTTCAGCTAGGACTTTTAAGGGTTATAACATGGCCTGGTTCACGGTTTAAGAAACAAAGGATAAAGGCTCAAATTATTTGTACCCACCCGCTCTTCGTGATGTTCTCCAAACCTAAACTCAGTTGATCGTGCGTTAGACCTTACTTGAGTCTTTGCTTTGATGTTCCAATAATGGTTCAGATGTTGATGATTTATTTTGAACAAGCTGTCATTTTTTGCTTTGGTTGAGGGTTTGTGAGACCTCTTTCTTGATTTTTGTTATCCCTTTCTTTTTTGCCTGAACTGTTTCCTTTTTTTGGAATTACAGTCAGCGGGATGCCCCAGTTTTGTAAGTCTCCTTCATGGGTTTTGACTTAATGGGTTTTTCATTTTTTGAGATAATGACTGCCTATCTGTATGATTGTTCAGAACCATCACTGTCTTTTGTTTTGTAAGGACTCCTTTGGTGCCATTTGTTATGCACTTGGATCAACTGAGAGACTACCCTGCCCCAGGTTATGATTAAGGGTTTTAAATTTCGAAAAGAAAAACTCCTACTTCTTTGGCTCAGAGGGGTTGACGAGGGATTATCTTCCTTATAACTCCAGTGTTTAGGGATTGAAACAATGCCTGTACCTCATCAGCGGGGTCTGTTCAAAAGCATACTGTAAAGATAGCGGTATCGTTTTCGTCATCCTCCCTCAAGAGGCTTAGAATTTTAGATCTAGAGTTGACATCAGAAAAAATATGAAAAGAAATTTGAACATAGTAAAAACAATTGTATTAGTTCCCAAAACAGACGTATGCGATGCATTGATAGAATAAAAGAGTTTGCTATGACATTAATTGTTTGTATAAGCAAAGAAAAATACAACTCAAAAATTCAAATAAACAAAAGGCTTCAATGATTGGGCAACGGAGCAGTGATTATGTTCGGAGTCTCAGGCACTTCAAACTGAATCTCCCCGGCGTCGATCATGTCTTGAATTTTGTTCTTGAGAGGCCAGCAGTTGTCCGTAGTATGCCCCGGGCTATCAGAATGATATGCGCACCTATCGTTGGGATGATAGTTAGGAGCCGAAGTGTTCGGATTCCGAAGAGGAGCCCTTAAGGTGATCAACCTTGCCTTCAACATTTGTTGCAGTGCTTGATCCAACGACATGTTGAGTTTGGTGTACTGTCGTTTCTCCTTGCGCTGCTGCCCCTGTCCTTGTTGAGCAGGTCCGGGATTGGAGATCTGGATTGCCCCTACCTCATGACGGCTCTTTTTACCGTGCACAGCATTGGATTCTTTCTTTCCATGATGAGGCTTTTTATCAGAAGGTGCAGCCTCTTGAATTTTCCCAGACCGGATACCCGCTTCTATTTGCTCTCCAGTCAAGATAAGATCTGTGAATCCAGCAGACGAATTCCCAATTAGGTGGTTGTAGAACGGACCAGACAGGGTCCCCAAGAACATATCGACAAGTTCCCGATCAGTCAGAGGTGGCTGTACCCTTCCAGCAAGATCCCTCCATTTCTGCGCGTATTCTTTAAAACCTTCACTTGATCCTAACGACATACCCTGGAGTTGGGTACGCGTAGGGGCAAGGTCGGCATTATACTGATACTGCTTGTAGAAAGCAGTAGCCAACTCCTCCCAGTTACGAACCTTGGTCCCATCTAGCTGATAGAACCATTCGAGATGAGTCCCTGAAAGACTCTCCTGAAAGAAGTGGATCCACAAATTCTTGTCCACCGTATATGGTTGAATCTTCCGAACATAGGACCTGAGATGTAACTTGGGACAAGACGCCCCGTCATACTTGGTAAAGGATGGTGCTTTGAACTTCCGAGGAATAATCACACCAGTTGACAAACCCAGATCTCCAAAATCTAGCCCAGGTACCTGTTGGATCTCCATAGCATTCAGCCTATCCTCCAACTGTTTGTACTTGTCTTCGGCAGGAGGGTATTGTTCGTCGTTGAAATCTGTCTCGTTGTCGGAGACCACTGGACTGGGAACCCTTTCCACCTGATGACTACCTTCCCTCACAGATGGGGTTGTCCTCTCAGTTTCAATCTGCGGTGCATTCCCAGATCTGCGTCTAGGGCTGAACAAAACAGTCCTCCTCTTCTTCTTTTCTTTCTTCAAGAGCAGAGCCTTCAGATCTTGTTGCCCCTGGGTCAAGTTCATGATCAACCCTTGGAACTGGGCGTTCTGAGCCTGGAGGGCCTTGATGGACTGCTCAGCTGATGATTCAGGATTCATGACGATCGGCTGAAATAAACAGCGAAGAAGGGTAAGCAACCTGTCAAAGGGACACCTGCAATGCAATGAGATGTATGACATGCATGCAATGATTTCGAGGACCTCGCAGGGTAAACCGAGAAACTTGTTAGAGTTGGAAACTGGCAACTTGATTGAAGGAACTTCCTGTTGTAGAGAGCCCTTCTTCAAGGGTCAAAGGCTCACCATATCCAGTGGGTCATAGCCCCTGACAACCTTGGCTAGAGGAAAATAAATCCTCTTTGCCCCTTGCTGGGATAATTGTTCATCATGACCTGCATCACAAGCCCTTGAGATCCTTGAAATGGGTTAGGATGTATGCAATGGTATGATGTCATGATGCATGGGGTAATATGAGTGAACCCTTTTATGAGCCCTTGTTAAGGACTATAAACAGAAACCTACAAGAAACTTAGCAAACTTTATTATGAGTCCCAATTAAGGACTATAAACGAAACCTGCAAGAACTTAGTACACCCTGTTATGAGTCCCAATTAAGGACTATAAACAAAACCTACAAGAACTTAGTACACCCTGTTATGAGTCCCAATTAAGGACTATAAACAAAACCTGCAAGAACTTAGTACACCCTGTTATGAGTCCCAATTAAGGACTATAAACAAAACCTGCAAGAACTTAGTACACCCTGTTATGAGTCCCAATTAAGGACTATAAACAAAACCTGCAAGAACTTAGTACACCTTGTTATGAGTCCCAATTAAGGACTATAAACAAAACCTGCAAGAAGTTCATGTGTCAGATAACAAGCATGCAAGTAGTCAAGTACGAAGGCACACAAGTCACACAAGAGAAACCCTTAGGGTTTAGGCCAGCATGAGGTCTGGGTATTACCCTCTTGAAGTTGGTGGGTTCAACCTGTCCTATTAGAAGTAACCGGGTTCTAAGGGTCCCAATATCACGGGATTTCTTTCATTGTTCATCGTTTCGATTGAGCCACTGAACTGGCGACCAAAATATTCCAGGAAAGCAACCCTCAATTGAGTGTAGTATCGAGTATCAACCAACCTCGGACTGCACCAAAGTCAGTTATCTCACTACCCTAAAGAGGCCAAGATTGTTCAATTAAGGTTCCTAAGGTCTGTTGATGCTTCACGACACCACGCGGAGGCCCCGTACTCTCCTTGACTGAACTCAAGGGTTACCGGTACACACCAAAGTGCCACATCAACGTAGCAGACTGTTTCAACCATGTCGGTATACCCCGCACAGTTCCCTCACAGTCTTGTTGCTACTTTCTAAGAAGGTATCCCCCAGATCCGGGTTAGGATCTATAGAACTCCCAAGCAACCCACAATTTAAAGCACACAAGGAAAGCAATTGAAAACACAGTGATCTTAGTCCTAAGGTACACCTCACTTTATAAAGTCCCCAGCAGAGTCGCCAGTTCTGTGATCGGTGGATCTGGAACTGACTGTTTAACGCTGGTTCGCGAAATGTCGCGGAAGCAAGAGTCGCCACCGTCTTTTATTTTCTCCAAATGGAAAGGACAAAAGCACAGAAAAATTCCTTAAAGAGATTGCTCTCGGTTCGGGAGGTAGGTTATAGAAAGGGAAGGTGTTAGCACCCTTTCTATCCATGGTTATCCATGGGCTCTTAGATACTTGCTCATTGTGTTTTCAAAAATGGTTTGTTTGCTTTTCAATGTGGGTTTTAAAAAGTTTCTTTGAAAATTTCAGTTCGACTCTTATATCGGTCCTCAAGAGTGTTTGAAAAATTGCTTTCGAAAGCTTTTTGAAAAGGTGTCGGTGTGAAAAGATTTTTGTTTGTTTTTGAAGAGAGCAAGTATCTACGAGAACCTACCTACCCTAAGGAATTCGTCTGTGTAAATGTCCTTTAAAGTAGTGCCATCCCACCATTGAGAGGTAGGTAGCACCACCGTTGGAGGTGTTCGGGTCAATTCGAGTTTGTAGGGACATGGTGATCACCAGAGCAATGGGAAGACACCTTAGAAGCTACCCTCATGCCAGGTTCCCGGATCATGAGGACTTACTAAGACATCCTCTACTCGACGATCACCTTTCGAAGGCAAGGCAACAGTGAGGCGTACCCTAGGGGTGGTGTGTGCGATTCGTGTGCCATTTTCATTGATATTTGTCTTGTCATGTTCATTGTGATCTACGCTTGATTTTATTTAAGGCCATACATTCTTTCATGCTTTTTGTTAACAGTTAAAAAATATTTGCGGGAAAGTAAATCTAAGGCTATTACAAATGGCGCGGGTCCACATCGCCAAAATTAAACCGGACCCGATTTGACAGAAAAGTAAATAAAGCAAAGTAAATGACGAAATTGAAAAGTGCGAGAAGTTTAAGTTACAACGCTTTGGGAGAGATACATAATTATTTAAGCAATAAAATAAATACGCAAATTAAACAATTAAAAATATGGGCGTTGGACCCTTTTGCAAAATTAAAATTAATAAGGAATTAAAATTAAAATTAAAAGAAAATGTATTTTGGTATTTTTATGTTTTTTAAGATTTAATAGAAAAAGATTTAAACAAAGTACGACGCAACCCTAATTCTAATGGCTTTTAAATTTATTATGAAAGTATTAATATTTAACCTAAATTAAACCTAAATTATTTATGTACAATTTTAATTATGAAAATAAATAAATAAATAATATTATGGTAAAAAGAAAAATTAAAAGGAATAAAACATTTATTAAACCTAATTCTATATTTTTTGGATTTTTGTTATGAAAAGCATTTAAATTGTAACCTAATTTAAGACTAATTTTACATGCAAATTTATTTACAAGAAAATATTGAAAATAAAATATTTATGTTTTTTATCTTTTCTGATTTTTAGGTATTTTTCATATTTTGTAAAAAATAATTAATTAAATTAATAAAACAGATAAAACAATAATTGAAAATAAAAAAATGTAGAGAAGGCAAACCAGGGGGGGTGGAAGTCCCAATTTAGGAGGTATGGGCTCAGCAATTCAGGCCCATTTGTATCATGGCCTTGTTGACTTTGATGCACGCGTGTGGGACGGTTGACTCATCCTCATGGTGTTCATCAATTCCCAGCCTTGGATCTGAATATGCTAGACGCGTGTATGGGTAGATGATGAAGGAACATGATGCGTCTGCAGCCTTGAAGCACATAGGAATTGCTTTTGAAAAATAATATGGAAACTTGTAAGACCTGGGGCTCGAACCCAGGTCATGTACCGTTCCCAACAACGCATTTGCCACTGAACCATCGCTTGTACATTTAACATATAATAACATATAAATATAATAAACAAAAACATGATGTTAGTGGGTTAAAAACGCGCGAGATTCAAATTAGCGTATCATACACTGCCACGATCCATCTTCTCCACGCGTTCCTGAAAACAAAAACATATGGCAACGGTTTCTTAAGCGTGGTTTTAAGGGCGTTTTGAGAAAATAGCGATTAGCTCATCTCTAAACATAAATTAGGCGCGAGTATATGTTCATGATCGTCCAACAACGCTTGATTCAATGATACAAGTCTTGGATGCCAATTTTTCTTTAAACGAAAGACCCTAAATTGAAGCTCTGCAAACCCTAAGAAGTATCAATGGCAGATTCTCCAATAGTGCATAAGAATTCAATTAAATCATGTGGTTAGTTCTAGGATGATCTAATAAGTATGAATCCATGGAAAAAATGCAGTAAAAATGCTTGAATATCAAAATACGATTACAAGAAAAATGAGAAGAAACTTGGTTTCTGTATACCAATTCCGAAGGCTATGCGTATGGAAACCTATCCAGTTGTGCTCAGTGATGTCCTAGGAAGCTATTGAAACCAATATTATGCTTTGAATCGACTTAAAACGTGGTTTTCAGTTTTGAACTTTTGGACAAAATTTGCAAGTTTGTTAATGGCTTCTGCGCAGCTTCCAGTGTCTATCGACATTAGGGTTGTGATCAGGCCTTTGTAGTGAATCAATTAGGTTAAGAAAACTCAATAAAATCCAATGAATTAATGGTTTTTGATATTTGATTTTTCACCATTATGTTTCATATCTTTTTCACATGGTTTTTGTATCAATTATGCTCAAATCAAACCAAATCTTTCCTAATTAGCCTATGCACGAAATCTTGATAGCAAAACATGCATGAAAAGATTTTTTAGGTTAAGTTACATATTTTCCACATATTTAAATGATTTAAATGAATTAATATAAATAATAATTCAAATAAATAAATAAAAAATGAGAAAATACTTCCCTTTGGGCCAAGTGGTCGTGCATATGCTTGGAATGATGAATCATGGAAGAAAAATGGGCCCATTAGCAATTTTAGGTCATTTAGATCAAAGTTGACTTTTCAAAATATCCAAAAATTTCCCAACTTCTACAAGGCATAACTTGCTCAACTTTTAATCTTTTCTCATGTTCTTGGACATTTTGGAAAGGTCTTTGAGTCCTCTAACCAATGCCTTTGGTCCCATGTCATTTTGATTTACCAATCTCAAGTTATGGCCTTTGACTTAAAGTCCCTTTTTGTTGACTTTTGAAAATGACCTATAATGTTGAAATTGATAACTTTTTGTGAGAGCATTTCTTGGACTTGAAGTATGAAGATGAGTTGTAGGAAATGTCTTTCTCTTCAAAATGAGCTTTGGATGGAATTTTTCTGATAATCCATGTGAAAGTTATGCCCTGGTCAATTTCAGTTGACTTTCTCAACTGTCCAAATATAGTAACTTTTGCATCTTGATGATTTTCTGAGCCAAATTTTGAGAATCATGATCAAGCATTGATCAAATGATGTTTGTGGCTTCAAAATGATATGTTGACCAAAAATTTGAACTTTTGACTGTCAAATGACCATTTTGCCCCTACAGTTGACTGTAGTGCAATTTAGGGTTTTGACTGTGCAATTTTGAGCTGAATGCCTTGAAACTTGATATGAGGATGCTTGACCATATTTGTAAGCATATGAGACTTGATTGGGCCTTTGACAACTTCATTTTCTTGCTCAGAACACAAACCCTAGTTTTGACTGTATAGGAGATCTTTGACTGTGCAACCCTTGGGGAATTTTGTGACTTGGCTTGGCAATTTCTTGAAGAATATGGGAGGGAAAATTTTGGGGTACAACAGTTGCCCCTGCTCAATCTTCTTAGACCTGAGGATGCAGATTGGCTGACGTGCCTTTCGTAATCCGAAGGTAGAAGATGATTGGACACTAGAGTGCCCAGAAATTTACGCTCACATGTTAGCAGTGTGATGGGGGAATGGGCTTATAGATGCCATTTGGAGATTGCTGGATAGGGTGATGGGCTTATAGATGCCATCTGAATGTTGATTGCGTGGGAGATTCCTTGGTGAGAACCTGCATACCTGCAAAAGAAAAAATGAGTACCTGACACGTTGCAGGAGCTGATCTTTAGATGCTTGGTATAGATGTGTCCTGACTGGTTACAGGAGCTGAGTCTGGAGCTTCAAACGACGATGAATGAACCAGGGATGGTTACCACCTTAGCATGAATGGTAAGAGAACCTTGGGCGACTTTAACTTCAACAACGCTCGTTGAGAAAAATCTTGGGTGACTTTAACTTCAACAACGCTCGTTGAGAAAAATCTTGGGTGACTTTAACTTCAACAACGCTCGTTGAGAAAAATCTTGGGTGTCTTCTAAGCATCAGGGAGATCTTAGGGTCGATCTGACTGAACTAGAGAAGGCCTTTGACTGGATAAGCATCAGGAAAATCTTAGGGTCGATTTAACCGAACTGGGCTAGGTCTTGAAATATCTTCAACTGAATAAGTGTCAGAATGTCGCCATATATGGTTTATATCTGGACTATATCTGGAAGGAAATCTGGAAGCAGCATCAGAACGTCACCATATCTGGGTCATATCTGAAACTATATCTAGAAGGAAACCTGGAAGCAGTATCAGAACGTCACCATCTCTGGGTCATATCTGAAACTATATCTGGAAGGAAATCTGGAAGCAGTATCAGAACGTCACCGTATCTGGGTCATATCTGAAACTATATCTAGAAGGAAATCTGGAAGCAGCATCAGAACGTCACCATATCTAGTTTACATCTGAAACTATATCTGGAAGGAAATCTGGAAGCAGTATCAGAACGTCACCATATCTGGGTCATATCTGAAACTATATCTAGAAGGAAATCTGGAAGCAGTATCAGAACGTCACCATATCTGGGTCATATCTGAAACTATATCTAGAAGGATATCTGGAAGCAGCATCAGAACGTCACCATATCTGGGTCATATCTGAAACTATATCTAGAAGGAAACCTGGAAGCAGTATCAGAACGTCACCATCTCTGGGTCATATCTGAAACTATATCTAGAAGGAAACCTGGAAGCAGTATCAGAACGTCACCATCTCTGGGTCATATCCGAAACTATATCTAGAAGGAATTGTGATAGTTGATAGTAATCATTTTTGTATTGATCTCTTTCCTGAAAAGGCAAAACATAACTGTATGCAAAATCATGATGCATGACCTGTATGTCTTCAAAATTAATGAGATTCGTATAGCATGATGCATATGCATGAAGATGTGATGTTTATGAATGTATTTTTGTCTAAGAAAATAAATCCTTGACGGGTGCCGGGAAGTCACTCCTGGGCTGATGTTGAAGAATAGCTTTTGCTTCCGCTGGGGATGATAGTTGCAAGTATACCTGTAGGAGAAGATAACTCCGTTGGGGAATAAACTTGGCAAATGACGGATTCTGCGGGGAGAAAAGATACTCTAGTGACCATGCTGAGAAGCGATACCCTGTGGGAAGAGGGATGCCTTGCTGAATGTTGAAAATAGTTTGTTGGGGATACCATTGTTGTCGGAAGTGTTGATGGACTTCGCTGGGGTAAGAAGACTTCGTCGAGGGCGCTCTTTCCGTGGCTCTTGGCTGAGGATAACCCAGTTATATCCTGTTAAGGAAATAACTCTTTGAATAAAGCCGGGAGACGTGTTCGTGTTCTGCGAAGGATAAGCTTCCAGAATTTACTGGGGATAAGCTTACTGCTTGGGGGAGATGGACTCCAACTTTCCTGGGGAACCTGGATTGGACTCTCCTGGGGAAGTATTGAACTGTATTGGTTATGTTCTTCACCGGAACCTACCTTGATACCCTGGAGGACAGAACAATCAGATTGCTTAGACCACCCATTATTGCCCCTGTTTCTATGGGGGAGGCACATGTGGGATGCTGATATTTGTTGAGGGTCAAACCTTCTTCTGGTAGGCAGGTGACAAGATGACAGGACATAGTCGTAAGCTTTGATCCCTAACTTTTGCCTGGACCGCCCTTTCGGGTTTTCAGTCCACCGGGATACCCATTTTTGCCCAAGCCGCCTTTTCAGGTTTTCGACTTGCCGGGTGTATAGATTTTTCATTTCATCCCTTCATTTTGCCCGAACCCTTTTGGTTCGCCGGGAAGCCCTTATTTTTGCCTAGGCATGTCAGCCTAGCGGGTCTTTGATTATGCGTAGTATCTTTTCGACTATGTCCATGCTCTCATATTGTAGGGAGTTGCCCCTGTTAAAAGTGTTTTGCCATGCCATCAGAAGGTATTTGATCAGGCAAGATTCGTTGTTGGAATGCCCCAGGTGACTCAGGCGGAGATTTGCCCCAGGCTGTTTGGCCTTTGAGAGATTCTCTGGATCTTGACTTAACTGCCCCAGATGGTAGACCATGATCATGCCGTGCCCCTTGATTGGAGATACTCTTGTTCATTGGACTTTCGTCATGCGAATTTCTATGTTGTTCAAACAAAAAGTCATATGCAAACAAAGTTATGTCAAAAATGCAAAGCTTATGTCTGTCTTGAAGATTTTGAAAATGCATTATTTTCCATAAAACAAGTGAATGTTTGTAAAACGTGATGTCAACTCCGTATTTACCGTAGGCCTTAAGGAGTCAGGATACCTTTCGTGACAGTATGCTTTCGAACTAACCCATGCTTCAGCTAGGACTTTTAAGGGTTATAACATGGCCTGGTTCACGGTTTAAGAAACAAAGGATAAAGGCTCAAATTATTTGTACCCACCCGCTCTTCGTGATGTTCTCCAAACCTAAACTCAGTTGATCGTGCGTTAGACCTTACTTGAGTCTTTGCTTTGATGTTCCAATAATGGTTCAGATGTTGATGATTTATTTTGAACAAGCAGTCATTTTTTGCTTTGGTTGAGGGTTTGTGAGACCTCTTTCTTGATTTTTGTTATCCCTTTCTTTTTTGCCTGAACTGTTTCCTTTTTTTGGAATTACAGTCAGCGGGATGCCCCAGTTTTGTAAGTCTCCTTCATGGGTTTTGACTTAATGGGTTTTTCATTTTTTGAGATAATGACTGCCTATCTGTATGATTGTTCAGAACCATCACTGTCTTTTGTTTTGTAAGGACTCCTTTGGTGCCATTTGTTATGCACTTGGATCAACTGAGAGACTACCCTGCCCCAGGTTATGATTAAGGGTTTTAAATTTCGAAAAGAAAAACTCCTACTTCTTTGGCTCAGAGGGGTTGACGAGGGATTATCTTCCTTATAACTCCAGTGTTTAGGGATTGAAACAATGCCTGTACCTCATCAGCGGGGTCTGTTCAAAAGCATACTGTAAAGATAGCGGTATCGTTTTCGTCATCCTCCCTCAAGAGGCTTAGAATTTTAGATCTAGAGTTGACATCAGAAAAAATATGAAAAGAAATTTGAACATAGTAAAAACAATTGTATTAGTTCCCAAAACAGACGTATGCGATGCATTGATAGAATAAAAGAGTTTGCTATGACATTAATTGTTTGTATAAGCAAAGAAAAATACAACTCAAAAATTCAAATAAACAAAAGGCTTCAATGATTGGGCAACGGAGCAGTGATTATGTTCGGAGTCTCAGGCACTTCAAACTGAATCTCCCCGGCGTCGATCATGTCTTGAATTTTGTTCTTGAGAGGCCAGCAGTTGTCCGTAGTATGCCCCGGGCTATCAGAATGATATGCGCACCTATCGTTGGGATGATAGTTAGGAGCCGAAGTGTTCGGATTCCAAAGAGGAGCCCTTAAGGTGATCAACCCTGCCTTCAACATTTGTTGCAGTGCTTGATCCAACGACATGTTGAGTTTGGTGTACTGTCGTTTCTCCTTGCGCTGCTGCCCCTGTCCTTGTTGAGCAGGTCCGGGATTGGAGATCTGGATTGCCCCTACCTCATGACGGCTCTTTTTACCGTGCACAGCATTGGATTCTTTCTTTCCATGATGAGGCTTTTTATCAGAAGGTGCAGCCTCTTGAATTTTCCCAGACCGGATACCCGCTTCTATTCGCTCTCCAGTCAAGATAAGATCTGTGAATCCAGCAGACGAATTCCCAATTAGGTGGTTGTAGAACGGACCAGACAGGGTCCCCAAGAACATATCGACAAGTTCCCGATCAGTCAGAGGTGGTTGTACCCTTCCAGCAAGATCCCTCCATTTCTGCGCGTATTCTTTAAAACCTTCACTTGATCCTAACGACATACCCTGGAGTTGGGTACGCGTAGGGGCAAGGTCGGCATTATACTGATACTGCTTGTAGAAAGCAGTAGCCAACTCCTCCCAGTTACGAACCTTGGTCCCATCTAGCTGATAGAACCATTCGAGATGAGTCCCTGAAAGACTCTCCTGAAAGAAGTGGATCCACAAATTCTTGTCCACCGTATATGGTTGAATCTTCCGAACATAGGACCTGAGATGTAACTTGGGACAAGACGCCCCGTCATACTTGGTAAAGGATGGTGCTTTGAACTTCTGAGGAATAATCACACCAGTTGACAAACCCAGATCTCCAAAATCTAGCCCAGGTACCTGTTGGATCTCCATAGCATTCAGCCTATCCTCCAACTGTTTGTACTTGTCTTCGGCAGGAGGGTATTGTTCGTCGTTGAAATCTGTCTCGTTGTCGGAGACCACTGGACTGGGAACCCTTTCCACCTGATGACTACCTTCCCTCACAGATGGGGTTGTCCTCTCAGTTTCAATCTGCGGTGCATTCCCAGATCTGCGTCTAGGGCTGAACAAAACAGTCCTCCTCTTCTTCTTTTCTTTCTTCAAGAGCAGAGCCTTCAGATCTTGTTGCCCCTGGGTCAAGTTCATGATCAACCCTTGGAACTGGGCGTTCTGAGCCTGGAGGGCCTTGATGGACTGCTCAGCTGATGATTCAGGATTCATGACGATCGGCTGAAATAAACAGCGAAGAAGGGTAAGCAACCTGTCAAAGGGACACCTGCAATGCAATGAGATGTATGACATGCATGCAATGATTTCGAGGACCTCGCAGGGTAAACCGAGAAACTTGTTAGAGTTGGAAACTGGCAACTTGATTGAAGGAACTTCCTGTTGTAGAGAGCCCTTCTTCAAGGGTCAAAGGCTCACCATATCCAGTGGGTCATAGCCCCTGACAACCTTGGCTAGAGGAAAATAAATCCTCTTTGCCCCTTGCTGGGATAATTGTTCATCATGACCTGCATCACAAGCCCTTGAGATCCTTGAAATGGGTTAGGATGTATGCAATGGTATGATGTCATGATGCATGGGGTAATATGAGTGAACCCTGTTATGAGCCCTTGTTAAGGACTATAAACAGAAACCTACAAGAAACTTAGCAAACTTTATTATGAGTCCCAATTAAGGACTATAAACGAAACCTGCAAGAACTTAGTACACCCTGTTATGAGTCCCAATTAAGGACTATAAACAAAACCTACAAGAACTTAGTACACCCTGTTATGAGTCCCAATTAAGGACTATAAACAAAACCTGCAAGAACTTAGTACACCCTGTTATGAGTCCCAATTAAGGACTATAAACAAAACCTGCAAGAACTTAGTACACCCTGTTATGAGTCCCAATTAAGGACTATAAACAAAACCTGCAAGAACTTAGTACACCTTGTTATGAGTCCCAATTAAGGACTATAAACAAAACCTGCAAGAAGTTCATGTGTCAGATAACAAGCATGCAAGTAGTCAAGTACGAAGGCACACAAGTCACACAAGAGAAACCCTTAGGGTTTAGGCCAGCATGAGGTCTGGGTATTACCCTCTTGAAGTTGGTGGGTTCAACCTGTCCTATTAGAAGTAACCGGGTTCTAAGGGTCCCAATATCACGGGATTTCTTTCATTGTTCATCGTTTCGATTGAGCCACTGAACTGGCGACCGAAATATTCCAGGAAAGCAACCCTTAATTGAGTGTAGTATCGAGTATCAACCAACCTCGGACTGCACCAAAGTCAGTTATCTCACTACCCTAAAGAGGCCAAGATTGTTCAATTAAGGTTCCTAAGGTCTGTTGATGCTTCACGACACCACGCGGAGGCCCCGTACTCTCCTTGACTGAACTCAAGGGTTACCGGTACACACCAAAGTGCCACATCAACGTAGCAGACTGTTTCAACCATGTCGGTATACCCCGCACAGTTCCCTCACAGTCTTGTTGCTACTTTCTAAGAAGGTATCCCCCAGATCCGGGTTAGGATCTATAGAACTCCCAAGCAACCCACAATTTAAAGCACACAAGGAAAGCAATTGAAAACACAGTGATCTTAGTCCTAAGGTACACCTCACTTTATAAAGTCCCCAGCAGAGTCGCCAGTTCTGTGATCGGTGGATCTGGAACTGACTGTTTAACGCTGGTTCGCGAAATGTCGCGGAAGCAAGAGTCGCCACCGTCTTTTATTTTCTCCAAATGGAAAGGACAAAAGCACAGAAAAATTCCTTAAAGAGATTGCTCTCGGTTCGGGAGGTAGGTTATAGAAAGGGAAGGTGTTAGCACCCTTTCTATCCATGGTTATCCATGGGCTCTTAGATACTTGCTCATTGTGTTTTCAAAAATGGTTTGTTTGCTTTTCAATGTGGGTTTTAAAAAGTTTCTTTGAAAATTTCAGTTCGACTCTTATATCGGTCCTCAAGAGTGTTTGAAAAATTGCTTTCGAAAGCTTTTTGAAAAGGTGTCGGTGTGAAAAGATTTTTGTTTGTTTTTGAAGAGAGCAAGTATCTACGAGAACCTACCTACCCTAAGGAATTCGTCTGTGTAAATGTCCTTTAAAGTAGTGCCATCCCACCATTGAGAGGTAGGTAGCACCACCGTTGGAGGTGTTCGGGTCAATTCGAGTTTGTAGGGACATGGTGATCACCAGAGCAATGGGAAGACACCTTAGAAGCTACCCTCATGCCAGGTTCCCGGATCATGAGGACTTACTAAGACATCCTCTACTCGACGATCACCTTTCGAAGGCAAGGCAACAGTGAGGCGTACCCTAGGGGTGGTGTGTGCGATTCGTGTGCCATTTTCATTGATATTTGTCTTGTCATGTTCATTGTGATCTACGCTTGATTTTATTTAAGGCCATACATTCTTTCATGCTTTTTGTTAACAGTTAAAAAATATTTGCGGGAAAGTAAATCTAAGGCTATTACAAATGGCGCGGGTCCACATCGCCAAAATTAAACCGGACCCGATTTGACAGAAAAGTAAATAAAGCAAAGTAAATGACAAAATTGAAAAGTGCGAGAAGTTTAAGTTACAACGCTTTGGGAGAGATACATAATTATTTAAGCAATAAAATAAATACGCAAATTAAACAATTAAAAATATGGGCGTTGGACCCTTTTGCAAAATTAAAATTAATAAGGAATTAAAATTAAAATTAAAAGAAAATGTATTTTGGTATTTTTATGTTTTTTAAGATTTAATAGAAAAAGATTTAAACAAAGTACGACGCAACCCTAATTCTAATGGCTTTTAAATTTATTATGAAAGTATTAATATTTAACCTAAATTAAACCTAAATTATTTATGTACAATTTTAATTATGAAAATAAATAAATAAATAATATTATGGTAAAAAGAAAAATTAAAAGGAATAAAACATTTATTAAACCTAATTCTATATTTTTTGGATTTTTGTTATGAAAAGCATTTAAATTGTAACCTAATTTAAGACTAATTTTACATGCAAATTTATTTACAAGAAAATATTGAAAATAAAATATTTATGTTTTTTATCTTTTCTGATTTTTAGGTATTTTTCATATTTTGTAAAAAATAATTAATTAAATTAATAAAACAGATAAAACAATAATTGAAAATAAAAAAATGTAGAGAAGGCAAACCAGGGGGGGTGGAAGTCCCAATTTAGGAGGTATGGGCTCAGCAATTCAGGCCCATTTGTATCATGGCCTTGTTGACTTTGATGCACGCGTGTGGGACGGTTGACTCATCCTCATGGTGTTCATCAATTCCCAGCCTTGGATCTGAATATGCTAGACGCGTGTATGGGTAGATGATGAAGGAACATGATGCGTCTGCAGCCTTGAAGCACATAGGAATTGCTTTTGAAAAATAATATGGAAACTTGTAAGACCTGGGGCTCGAACCCAGGTCATGTACCGTTCCCAACAACGCATTTGCCACTGAACCATCGCTTGTACATTTAACATATAATAACATATAAATATAATAAACAAAAACATGATGTTAGTGGGTTAAAAACGCGCGAGATTCAAATTAGCGTATCATACACTGCCACGATCCATCTTCTCCACGCGTTCCTGAAAACAAAAACATATGGCAACGGTTTCTTAAGCGTGGTTTTAAGGGCGTTTTGAGAAAATAGCGATTAGCTCATCTCTAAACATAAATTAGGCGCGAGTATATGTTCATGATCGTCCAACAACGCTTGATTCAATGATACAAGTCTTGGATGCCAATTTTTCTTTAAACGAAAGACCCTAAATTGAAGCTCTGCAAACCCTAAGAAGTATCAATGGCAGATTCTCCAATAGTGCATAAGAATTCAATTAAATCATGTGGTTAGTTCTAGGATGATCTAATAAGTATGAATCCATGGAAAAAATGCAGTAAAAATGCTTGAATATCAAAATACGATTACAAGAAAAATGAGAAGAAACTTGGTTTCTGTATACCAATTCCGAAGGCTATGCGTATGGAAACCTATCCAGTTGTGCTCAGTGATGTCCTAGGAAGCTATTGAAACCAATATTATGCTTTGAATCGACTTAAAACGTGGTTTTCAGTTTTGAACTTTTGGACAAAATTTGCAAGTTTGTTAATGGCTTCTGCGCAGCTTCCAGTGTCTATCGACATTAGGGTTGTGATCAGGCCTTTGTAGTGAATCAATTAGGTTAAGAAAACTCAATAAAATCCAATGAATTAATGGTTTTTGATATTTGATTTTTCACCATTATGTTTCATATCTTTTTCACATGGTTTTTGTATCAATTATGCTCAAATCAAACCAAATCTTTCCTAATTAGCCTATGCACGAAATCTTGATAGCAAAACATGCATGAAAAGATTTTTTAGGTTAAGTTACATATTTTCCACATATTTAAATGATTTAAATGAATTAATATAAATAATAATTCAAATAAATAAATAAAAAATGATAAAATACTTCCCTTTGGGCCAAGTGGTCGTGCATATGCTTGGAATGATGAATCATGGAAGAAAAATGGGCCCATTAGCAATTTTAGGTCATTTAGATCAAAGTTGACTTTTCAAAATATCCAAAAATTTCCCAACTTCTACAAGGCATAACTTGCTCAATTTTTAATCTTTTCTCATGTTCTTGGACATTTTGGAAAGGTCTTTGAGTCCTCTAACCAATGCCTTTGGTCCCATGTCATTTTGATTTACCAATCTCAAGTTATGGCCTTTGACTTAAAGTCCCTTTTTGTTGACTTTTGAAAATGACCTATAATGTTGAAATTGATAACTTTTTGTGAGAGCATTTCTTGGACTTGAAGTATGAAGATGAGTTGTAGGAAATGTCTTTCTCTTCAAAATGAGCTTTGGATGGAATTTTTCTGATAATCCATGTGAAAGTTATGCCCTGGTCAATTTCAGTTGACTTTCTCAACTGTCCAAATATAGTAACTTTTGCATCTTGATGATTTTCTGAGCCAAATTTTGAGAATCATGATCAAGCATTGATCAAATGATGTTTGTGGCTTCAAAATGATATGTTGACCAAAAATTTGAACTTTTGACTGTCAAATGACCATTTTGCCCCTACAGTTGACTGTAGTGCAATTTAGGGTTTTGACTGTGCAATTTTGAGCTGAATGCCTTGAAACTTGATATGAGGATGCTTGACCATATTTGTAAGCATATGAGACTTGATTGGGCCTTTGACAACTTCATTTTCTTGCTCAGAACATAAACCCTAGTTTTGACTGTATAGGAGATCTTTGACTGTGCAACCCTTGGGGAATTTTGTGACTTGGCTTGGCAATTTCTTGAAGAATATGGGAGGGCAAATTTTGGGGTACAACACATACAAATGTAAATTAATTAATTAGTTTAAATTAGGTTAACTTTAACATTTTTATTAATAATTAAAATAAACTTAGAACTGGGGTTTTCTTTTGATTTTTAATTTCTTTATTTTTATTAAATACAAAAAACACAAAAAAAACATCTTTCTTTAATTAATTAAATAATTAGGTTTAATTTTAATTAAAAGCAAAGGACCAAAAAAGCTCATAATTGCTCAAAAGGGTCAAAACCCTAAGGACGTCCAGTTTAATTTCTATTTGCGCATTATTTTCTTATTTGATTATTTTGTAACTGCTTCCAAGGATGTAATAGTAATTAGGTTTATTGCTTTCTTTACTTTCCGCACTTTATCAAAACGGGTTATGTTTTTGGCGATGTATAGACCCGCGTCTTGTAATAGCGTAGCTTTTACCTTTCCGTATTTTATTTTCCGCACTCCTAACTGCTAAATTGCATGAAAGAATGTATGATAATTAAAAACAACTCGTAGCTCACAATTGCATGATCAAAGATAAATGTTAATCTGAAAACAACACACAATGCACATGCCACTTCTAGGGCACGCCTCACTCGTTGCCTCGAACGTGGTCGCCAAGTATAGGGTGTTTTAGCGGTCGCCCTTATGTCTAAGATCCAGTTGCCTCGAAACGGTTGTCTCGGATTAAAAAGGATCTAGGACATTAGGGTTACTTCTAAGGTGTCCTACTATTGCTTCGGTGACCACAACGTCCCTAATAATCGAATTGACCCGAACACCTCCAACGGTGGTGCTACCTACCCCTCAATGGTGGGATGGCACTATCTTAAGGACTCTTACACAGCATAATTCCTTAGGGTAGGTAGATGACTCATGGGTACTTGCTCTCTTTCAAACAAACCAAACATCTTTTCACATTGACACTTTCAAAAGTTTTCAAAACAAATTTTTCAAACACTTTTGAGGACAGATACAAGAGTCACTTAGAAATCTTTCAAAAACGAAACTTTTTCAAACCCACTCATATTTGAAAAGCAAACATCTTTTGAAAACATAAGAGCAAGTACCTAAGAGCTCATGGATAACCATGGATAGAAAGGGTGCTAACACCTTCTGAAATTCTGGCTACAGATACTCAATGTCACGTCCAATGTTATGACACCGTATCTGACTTACTATATGACAGTAAATACAAAAGCAGTAAATAACACAGTCAATTGTTTACCCAGTTCAGTGTGCAACAACACCTACTCTGGGGGCTACCAAGCCAGGGAGAGAATCCACTATAAGAGATGTTAATTCAGGAATAAACCAACCAGTTTATCTCCTTCACTTAAGACCTACCCAATGCAATTCTAATCTAAGTACAACTTAAACCTGAGTTCCTACTCACTCCCCCTCAATCACAGCAGTGATACATAAATCAATTTGACTTGAGAATTGATGAAGACACTCTTCAAAACACACACTTGATTAAGCTTCACAGCTTTTTAATCAAGTAACACAATCACTCGTGCTTCACAGCTTTGAGTGATGTACACAACTAACTTGACTCTGCTTCACAGCTTTAGTCAAGTAACATTCAAACACTCTTGCTTCAAAGCTTTGAGTGCTACACAACCCTTACAATTGAAACCTATTCCAAGGCACTTATCACAATGATAATTGCTTGGAGTACAATAAACAAATCTATACAGATTACAAAGTTGATCTTCTAATCAATCAGCAGGGATAATGAAAAACCGCAGCTCTGTTGAATATATAGCAGCTGCAACTTCAGTTAGGGTTTCCAAAAACCTAGGGTTGATTCCGTTTGACCTAAAGACCAGGTCACAGTACTTTATTGATCAGGTTAGGATTGAGCTAGGTTACTCCTCAGAAAACGCAGGATTCTGTTTAGGAAGGACTGAGTTATTTCCTGAAAAAACTCAGACTTATCCAATCCTGTAATCCTGCTAGTTCAGAACAGGATGTCATAACATCTGTTATGACATCTGAGAAAAACTGTCTACTGATTTAGCAAAATGTGATCATTTTGCAAACATGCTCAGATACACACTTATAAACATCAGTATTTGAGTTACAATATTTTTCTGCACATGTACCTAAAGAGTTAGTACAACCTGAACTAGAATGTTATGACATCAGTCATGACATTCACACATACACTTGGGATTTACCAAAAATGCAAGCCAATACCTAAACACCTACAAACTCCCCCTTTGGCAGATTTTTGGCTAAAGTCCCTAAACAATCAGAGATAGATAGATAGCAGCAGAAATAAGTGACAGCAGAAAAATATAGTGTTAAGTACTAATTAAGCAGTACCAAAAGTATTCTCCCCCACTTTAGCCACAAATGGGCCAAAGATTACATGTTTATAAAGTTATACAGTTATCCAAGACAAAATAATGAGATCAGCAGCAGACAACAGCAGAACATACTTCCAAACTCCACCAGCAACACCACCAAGCAGCAATCATCCTTCAAGCACTGTCATCAGACTCAGAGGAGCCAATTTCTTCAATGTTGAGCTGTCCTTCATCTTCTTCCCTCCTGCTTTCTTCAGCTTCTTCCTTTTCTAGCCTGGCAATTAGAGCTTCTAGGGTCCTTTTTCTAGCATCCAGATCTTTGCAAGTTTCTTTTAAAACAGCTATGACATCTGATGTTTTGGACTGGATCTTTGCAGACGATGTCTCAACTGATGTTATGACAATGTCTGGAGCATAGGATCCCTGAAACAGTTTGTAGTGCAGGCCAAGGGCAGGGGCTCTTTTGCAGACTGTATCTCTTGCTACAAGGATGTCAGGGTATTGTGCAAGGATGATTCCACAAAGGAGGGAGGGAAAAGCAATTGGTCCTTTGACAGCATAACTGCCAGCATGCTTCAAGGTTTGTTCAAAGATGTACCTTCCATAGTCAAAGGCAGTCTTGGTTCCTACAGCATAGATGAATCTCCCCAATCCTGTGGAGATGGTTGATTTGTGATTTGTAGGCACCCAGTTTGCTGCACCTATTTTATGCAAGATGGCAAATTTCATGCTGAGTTTACTAGCATTCAACTTCCCTTTCAATGGCCAGCACTTTACTTGCCTGGCAGTGATGGTCAAACATACTTCATTGTCAGTTGCCTCTAGATCAGGACAGTCCTTATTTGTTCTTCCAAGAAACTTGTTGATTTCTGATGGAGAGAACTTGACCCTTCTTCCTCTAACAAACACACTCTCAAAGTCAGCTGACCTCCCATCAGCACAATCATTGGACAAGTTCACTACAAACTATTTAACCAGATTTTCATAACATTTGCTAAACTTCATCACTGTCTTCATTAGCCCAGCATTCCTGATCAGCTCCATGATGTCTTTGCACTCCAAAGCATCATTGTTGAGTTCTCTCTCCAAGGCCATTCTCTTCAAGCAAACATACTTCCATCTGTTTGCATTATCAGGATGATGAAAGGAGATGTTGTCTGTTGGCACTTCAGGCACTCTAGCAATCTTGCTGGAGGGGAGCTTCTTTCTGATGGGAGTATTGTCAATGTCAACCTCAAATTCTGATTCATCATCAGAATCAGAAGTTTCAGGTTCTTTACTTTTCTTGGAGATTGGTTGTCTAGCAGTCTGCACCTGTGCCTTCTTCCCTTTTGTCTGAATTTTCTCAGCCATCCCTTCAGCCTTGGATTTCTTAGCATCAGGTTTAACAGTCTCACTACTCTTTCTTTTCATCAATCTCCTAGCAATGCTAGGGTTCACATTAGCAATCAGTTCATTATATGAGTAATCTTCATCCACATCAATGATAGGTGGATCAGCAGCCTTTTCAGAGGGATTCTGAATGTTGTCTTTTGGTGTCACAACATCCTCAGTGACATCTATATTTTCAGAACCTTCCACATTTGGACTTTCTGATTGATTCAACGGGATAGAAATCCCCGGTACAGATTGGTTGCCACTCAGAATGCTAGAAACTAGTCTAGCAATAGCTTGGTGTACTTGAACTGATCCTTCTTTATTAGATGTAGAAGACGAAGGAAGAGAAGAGTTACCAGAGACTGTAGCTTGAGCTCTTCCTGCATGTCTGGTCCTGAGCTTTTTGACTCTGGCTGGGTCAGTTGCCATCTCCCTGAGAGGAGTGACCTCAAGAACTTCAGATTCTATGCATGTAGTGATTGCCCTAGAATCTTGATCAGATGATGACGATGATGAGTGAGACGAAGCCGCCATGGTGGAAGACGATGTCTGAGACATTGTGTGTAACGTTGAGTGATAGTAGCAGTTTGAGAAAATTCTTTGATTGGGAGGAGGAAACAGGTTGCAAGGACGAGAGAGGTAGGGAGTACAAGGGAGTCTCTTCAACTTCTTAAGGCTTTTGAAGGAATTGTGAATGAATATGATTAACCCACTGAATATAGACTTAATAAAATTAATCCCTTCAACCCTTGTTTTCAGCAAAACTAATTGCTATAATTTCTCATGTTGGTGAATACCCAATCTGCCCCTCAAATTTTCAAGTTTATTTCCAACAAGCGACTTGGTAGAAGAATCAGTTAGCTGAAGCTTAGAGAACCTATGTTCCAGTTCAAATGACTTCTTTTCTCCAAAGGAAATGTTGAATGTTTTCAGATTATCACACCACAATGTCACAACATCTTGTGTAACATTGTCCTCAGGTAGCATCTGTTTTGACCAGAATTTTTGAGAACAGAGTTTATGAGACTTGTTCTTTGCCACATCACATATATTATCAGCCTGTAGTTTAGAAGTTCTTCTGACATCTTCCATAGGAATAGCTCTTTTCATTCCTTCAAGCTTACGCTGCCACTGTTTCATCTCTTTTTCTTCTTTGATGATTTGACTCATAGTGGAGATATCAGTGTTCTCAGGCTGCCACACATAACAGTTATTTTTGGATTTGATTCCTCTCATTACAACATCTAGTTTTTCATTAAACACTAGACATTCAGATCTTGAGAAGTTGACCATGAATCCTAGATCACATAATTGACTGATGCTGATGAGATTAGTAGTCAACCCTTTTACCAGCAGTACCTTATTCAGACTTGGAACTCCAGGGTAGTCCAAATTACCAACTCCTTTGATTTCTCCTTTAGCACCATCTCCAAAGGTCACAAAACTGGTGGTGTGAGGCATAACATTATTGAGGAGATTTTTGAATCCAGTCATGTGTCTGGAACATCCACTGTCAAAGTACCAATCTTCCTTTGCAGAGATCTTTAGGGAAGTGTGTGCTATCAGTGCAGTAGCCTTTTTCTTCCATTGAGGAGCGTGTGGTACCCTTTTAGACTTAGGTTTGACATCTGAGTTCTGTTTAGGATATCCATGTAATCTGAAGCAGAAGGGCTTTATGTGACCATATTTCCCACAATGGTGACATCTCCATCTTTGGTACCTTTTCTTCATATGTCTCTGTCCCTGATGTTGAGAGTAATGTTGAGACATCCGTTTTGACATTTGCTTCCCGGTACCAAATTTCTTTGTTTCCACAAATCCTAGGCCAGATTTATTTCCCATATTTTGACCAGCCTGAAGGATCTCTTCCAATTTGTCTGTTCCATTGGTCAACATCTTGACAGATTTGGTCATTTGATTCAGTTGTGAGTTCAGCAGTTGAACTTCTCCTTCTAAATGACTTATAGTTTCAAGATTTGCCCTCTTTTCAGCCTCCAGCTTTACAATGAGTTTTGATTGTTTCTCATTTTGCACACAGACTTCACCACTTCTGATACACAATTTCTTGTAGGTATCAGCCAGTTCTTCAAATGTTACTTCTTCATCACTGGTGTCACTTTCAGAAGTACAAACACTAGTTAGGGCAGTAACTAGTTTGGCAGATTCTTCTTCAGAATTGCTTTCTGAATCATAGTCAGACCAAGTAACAGTCATTCCTTTCTTTTTCTTCTTAAGAAAGGTAGGACATTCAGCTCGAATATGTCCATATCCTTCACATCCATGGCATTGAATACCTCTGCCTTGGTTTTCCTTATCTTCTGACCTTGGTCTTCTGCTGGAACTGTCAATGTCAGAAGGAATGTTATGAACATTAGACCTTGACTTTGGGTCCATTCTTTTGATGAGCCTGTTGAACTGTCTTCCAAGCATGGCAATGGCTTCTGATATGTTTTCTTCTTCATCCTCCTTGTATTCAACATCAGTGTTGGATACAAGTGCTATGCTTTTGTTCTTCTTGTCACAATTATCAGTGATCCCCATCTCAAAAGTCTGAAGAGACCCAATAAGTTCATCCACTTTTAACTTGCTAATGTCCTGGGCTTCCTCTATGGCAGTTACCTTCATTGCAAATCTGTTAGGCAAGGATCTGAGAATCTTCCTCACCAGTTTTGCTTCTGACATTTTTTCTCCCAGTGCTCCTGAGGTGTTGGCAATCTCCAAGATGTTCATGTGAAACTCATGAATAGTTTCATCTTCCATCATTTTTAGATTCTCAAACTTAGTGGTCAACATCTGAAGCCTTGACATCTTTACTTTGGAAGTGCCCTCATGAGTGGTTTTGAGGGTGTCCCAAACTTCCTTGGCCAGTTCATATTGATGTACTAGTCTGAAGATGTTTCTATCAATTCCATTGAACAGGGCATTTAAGGCTTTTGAATTTCCCAGAGCTAACTCATCTTCTTCTTTACTCCAATCTTCCTCAGGCTTCAGACTGATTGTCCCATCTCTTTCAGTTATGGTGGGATGTATCCATCCTTTATCAGCAGCTCTCCAAGCCTTTTTGTCCAGAGATTTTAGGAAGGCAATCATACGAGGTTTCCAGTAGTCATAATTAGTTCCATCCAGAATGGGTAGTCTATTTCCAAAAACTCCTTCTTTGTCCATAGTGCCAGAAAGTGATATCCCTAGATCTCACCCAGTAATACAGGCAGGGTGCCTGCTCTGATGCCAATTGAAATTCTGGCTACAGATACTCAATGTCACGTCCAATGTTATGACACCGTATCTGACTTACTATATGACAGTAAATACAAAAGCAGTAAATAACACAGTCAATTGTTTACCCAGTTCAGTGTGCAACAACACCTACTCTGGGGGCTACCAAGCCAGGGAGAGAATCCACTATAAGAGATGTTAATTCAGGAATAAACCAACCAGTTTATCTCCTTCACTTAAGACCTACCCAATGCAATTCTAATCTAAGTACAACTTAAACCTGAGTTCCTACTCACTCCCCCTCAATCACAGCAGTGATACATAAATCAATTTTACTTGAGAATTGATGAAGACACTCTTCAAAACACACACTTGATTAAGCTTCACAGCTTTTTAATCAAGTAACACAATCACTCGTGCTTCACAGCTTTGAGTGATGTACACAACTAACTTGACTCTGCTTCACAGCTTTAGTCAAGTAACATTCAAACACTCTTGCTTCAAAGCTTTGAGTGCTACACAACCCTTACAATTGAAACCTATTCCAAGGCACTTATCACAATGATAATTGCTTGGAGTACAATAAACAAATCTATACAGATTACAAAGTTGATCTTCTAATCAATCAGCAGGGATAATGAAAAACCGCAGCTCTGTTGAATATATAGCAGCTGCAACTTCAGTTAGGGTTTCCAAAAACCTAGGGTTGATTCCGTTTGACCTAAAGACCAGGTCACAGTACTTTATTGATCAGGTTAGGATTGAGCTAGGTTACTCCTCAGAAAACGCAGGATTCTGTTTAGGAAGGACTGAGTTATTTCCTGAAAAAACTCAGACTTATCCAATCCTGTAATCCTGCTAGTTCAGAACAGGATGTCATAACATCTGTTATGACATCTGAGAAAAACTGTCTACTGATTTAGCAAAATGTGATCATTTTGCAAACATGCTCAGATACACACTTATAAACATCAGTATTTGAGTTACAATATTTTTCTGCACATGTACCTAAAGAGTTAGTACAACCTGAACTAGAATGTTATGACATCAGTCATGACATTCACACATACACTTGGGATTTACCAAAAATGCAAGCCAATACCTAATCACCTACACCTTCCCTTTCTATAAATCTACCTCCCGAACCGAGAGACATTCTCAATAAGGAATTTTGGTGTGCTTTTGTCCTTTCCAGGTTGGAGAACATAAAAGACGGTGGCGACTCTTGCTTACCGCGACATTTCGCGAACCAGCTTAAAAAATAGTCAGTTCTATTTCCACCGATCACAACATGTACAAAGATAAAATTAACTAAAAACGACACACTCGCACATGTGCACTCTTAGGGTACACTCCCACTTGGTTGCCTTCGTACGCGGTCATTGAGTATAGGTCACTTTAAAGGTCGCCCTCTTGTCTAAAGATCATAGTCGCCTCGAAACGGTTGCCTCGGATATGATTGCCTCAAACAAATGATCTAAGACATTAGGGTTACCGCTAAGGCGTCCTAACATTGCTTTGGTGACCGTAAGTCCCTAATTCGAATTGACCCTTAAAACTCCAACAACGGTGCTACCTACTCATCTATAGTATGATAGCATTGTCTAAAGGAAGATAGCATAGAACAATTCCTTTTTCGAGTAGGTAGATGGTTCTTAGATACTTGCTCTTTCAAAAAACAAAAACTTTTCACACTTACACTCCTTTTCGAACAAAGTTTTCAAAACACTTCATTACACTCTTGAGGACAGAAGCAAGAGTTATATCGAAGTTTTAAAACAAAGACTTTTTCAAACCCACAAGCACAAAGAAAGCAATATTTTGAAAAAATTTGAGCAAGTACCTAAGAGCCCGTGGATAACCACGGATAGAAAGGGTGCTAACACCTTCCCTTTCTATAATCTACCCCCCGAACCCGAGAAATATCTCGAAAAAGGAATTTTTATGTGCTTTTTTCCTTTCCTTGTTGGATAAAATAAAAGTCGGTGGAGACTCTTGCTTACCGCGACATTTTTCAAAAACAAACACAAAACGCAAACCAGCATTCCAAAAAATAGTCAGTTCTTTCCCACCGTATCACAGATACCTTAGAGGTACATGTGTGCAAAGTGTGTTTGATTCAATTATTTGTCTTGGATTAGGGTTTTTTGCTATGTTTGATTTTAAGTCTTGTCATGCAAACCCTAATTACTAACAATAATAAGAAAAGCGGTAAATTGCGAAATTTAAATGTCCTACGCTATTACAACGCTTTGGGAATGGGGGGTACAAGTTTGTAAATATGGGGAGAAAAGCAACAAACCCTTATTATCTATTACAAACCATGTACATAAATAATAATGTGAAATAACAAAATGTGTAAAAGAATATGAAGATGTAGAAAAGAGAAAAGAATTGTTTTTTTGGTGTTTTTTTTTTGTTTGAGAAAAAGGTTTAATATTTTGACCTAATTGATGATTTTATGTTTGAAAGAAATTAGTAAACCTAAATAAATTAAACTAAGATAGAGATTAATTAAAAGGGGGAATAATTTAAATATAGAAAAAACCTAAATCTAAATTAATTTTAAAAGAGAAATTAATTATTAAAAAGCCTTTTTGAAGTGTTATTTGTTTGGAAAAAATGAAGAAAAATAAAATAAATAAATCTAATTATTCAAAAAATGTATTTTTTTGTATTTTTGGTTAAATAAAAATAAATAAATAAATAATAATATAGGGCCTGGGTGTTGAAAAGTAAAAGGGGTGTGAATTTTTTTTTTGTTAGGCCCAAAATAAATTTGTTTGAAATCAGAAAAATAATAAAAGGACGGGCCTGCGTTGTTATGAGTAATTTGGGGGTGTATGAAAGCAAAAACAAAAAAGAATGAGGCCCAAATTCTGGAAAGCCCAGTGCTTGTTGACTATCCAATATGACCAACTCTTGAGAGTGCATCATGGTCTTACATTATAGAGTGTGGGATTTAGCCAGGTGTTAATCATGTGGTGATAGTGAGAGGAACACCATGCGCGCCTCTAGCCTGTTTGTATTGAATCTGAAATAAAAAATAATGTGAAAAATAAAAGGGTACCACTGGGGCTCGAACCCAGGTCCTTATACACAAATGCCTTAGTGTGTGCTTCTCTGCCACTGGGGAAGTTATTTCATCTGTTTATAATACAACTTTAACTAAATATAAAATAAACTCATTTCTGAATTTTGAACTTCATCTTCTTCCTCCTTCGCGCGCTAACAGTAACAACAACACCATTTTTTATTTTTTGGAACTTCCTCAATTCTCAACCAAATTGGAAAATGTAAACATGAAACTTGTTTGAAATTTCACCACGAATCCAACCATATAAATTTCATAAGCTATAAATCAAAGATGAATGAGAATTTTGTTGGTACCAAATTAAAACCTAATTTTTCAGAAACTTCATTTCCAAAATTCCCCATGTATAGTTAACATAAATGAAAACTAAAGGTATGGTTAGCTTCAGGGCAATGATGTCTACATTTTTTATTCACAAAGTAACCAATAATGATGCTTGTATAGGAAGTTTAAAGTTGAGAAAACTTACCTCAAAACTGGAAATCGTGTTTGGAGTTTGAGCACTCCTAAAGGTATTGTGATGATCTGGATAACTTCATTGAACTCCTAGGAAGCTATTGCAATACTTACTTTGAGCTGAAAGTGGCTGAAACTTTCTGAAGAAGTGAAGTTGCAGGTTGTTGTTTTTTAGTTTAGAGGATGATGAAGATGAAGTTACAGTTATGAAACGGGGGTGAGGATGAGTTGTATATTATGTGTAGATGATGTTTGAATGATTTAGAATGGGAACGCACGAGGGGATTAGGTGTTTGAAGTTTTTGGCCAGAAGTTGCAACAATGGAGGTTTTGTGTATAATTATGAGTTTCAGGGAGTTTGAGTGGGTTAGAGGGCTATTGAAATCGTGTGTTAGCTTGCAAATGACTTATCTATTTATAGAGAAAAGGTTTGGAAGGCTCAAGTAACCATATTTCAAAGATCACATATTATGGTTATTTGACTTGATTTTGAAGTAAACTTGAAATACATTGTTCCAATGCATATTACAAGGGCTTGTAGGGTGGTTAGGAGATGTAGATTTGTTGCTTCTAGCTATGCTCATAAGAAACAAGTGCAAGGCTCAAGGAGAGTGGACTTTGTGACTAAAGCCACTTTTCCAAAATGGAAGTCTTGGCTTTCTTCCCTAAATAGAAAATCAACTTGGATAAAGCTTGAATCACTTAGACAATGGATCAATCAGTTATGTAAACATTAAATTATGGAGTTATTTGTAAGTTAGAGGGCCTGCAAAGCAAGATTATGCAGAATGCTTGAAGATTGGATCATAAGGTTCATCACAAAATGATCTAAAATTCAAGTTTATGATGCCATCTTCATCTTTTCGAAACTTCTAGCTCAAGTATGATCTTTTCAAGTTCTTGGACATTTTGGAAATCTTGAAACATTGTCTACAACCTTCATATTGACCATTTTGGATAAATCAAATTGGAACTAGGTGAAGAATTGCCAAAAAGTTGGGACAAAAATCAGACCAAACTTGTAAAAAATTTCACTAAGTGTTTTGTTAAAAATGTCATGACTTCATGGGTCTATATCTCCAAATCTAAGCATTTTTGAACATCATACCTCAAGGACAAAGTTATAGAATTCATCAAGATATACAACTTTCATGTTGAAAGTTTTCCTTGAATCATCTTGCATCTTAGGGGAAAATGGTCATGAAGTATTGAAATTATCAAGGTCAAAACACTTGGAATTTTTCTAAGTATTGAAAATATTGACTTTTGTTGAATTTTCTTGACTTTCTTGATTCTTGATGATCTAGTTTGATATTTTTGAATGTCTTGATGAATCTTGATCTTTGAAATTCAATGTTGACCAAAAAGTCAAAGTTTAACTTTTTATGTGTTAGTTGACTTTTCATCAATTGATCCAAATTTCAACTATCAATCCCTTGATCTTGAGAAATGATTTGAGACATGAAATTAGATCAAGATATTGTGTTTGAATACTTAAGATAATACTTCAATCCATTAGGTCATGTACTAGGTCAAAAGTCAATGATCAGTCATTCACAGTCAAAACCCTAATTTTGATAATTTTGCCTCTTTGATGATTTGAGTGCTTTTCTTGAGGAATTATGATCAACTATTTATACATTGATGAAAATGAATTCTAAATGTTGATGTTGGCCAAAAATCATGAAGTTTTGACTGTATGTTGGCCACAATTTACTTTTTACCCAATACAGCTGAATTTCAGTCATTTGAGCAATTGACTGAGCAAATTTGTGATGCAAGACTTAAAACTTGGCATGAGCATTCTTGAAGAACTATAATGAACCATGAAAGTAATTTGAGACATTAAAAGTCCAATTATCCTTGAGAAAACCAAAACCCTAATTTGTGGACCCAGTGCTTAGGAGGTGAGCTTGTCTGATCAACTCTTGAGAATCCTTAAGCATTTTGAGATCTTTTGTGAGAAATTTCTTGAGAAAAGAGAGGGAAAATTTTGGGGTACAATAGCACCCTTCTAACTCTACATGTATTTCTCATATAATTTACGAAATGATTTAAATAAAATCACCACTCAAGGGTGTCACACTTCATAGAAAACATCATAATAGCAATCATGCTCAGTAACACAGGTTACAACAATTTAACATACACGTCTGATTATAATTCAACATATCATTTTAAAACATCATTGTGGATTCATCTTCATAAATAAACTTCTTCATAAAACAAAAATTATAGTCTCATCAAAAGTAGGAACTAAAATCATCTTAACATCCAAAAATCTCACAAAGCATGTCAACATAAAAGAACATAACATTCCATAACAAAATGTTCCCAACCTGACGTTACATATCAGAGCAAGATACCTCTAATAATGGAAGCTAATAAAGTACTCCAGATCTATCCTTGATGCTCCTACAAGCTACTCCTAAGCATATGCGCGTTACCCACGTAGAGGCAACATTCAAACAAAAAGGGTGATTAATCACGATTCATTATAAAAGATATAAGGAAAATATTAGTAGTTATAAACAACATCATCATATGACAACACATATCATTCAACAATACCCCATATTCACCGATACATCATAATACCATTTAGGCATCTTTCATTATATAATCATATAGTTCACAATTAACCTCACGTCACAACTCATCAACAATGTTTGTGCAATGACACATAGGATGTTAATATAATAACACTGACACAATGCATGTGGTACCAAATTTATGAACACCTGGTTCATCACCCTCCATGATCCCCGCCATAGGATTGATTACCTATTGGAATCAGAGCACATCACAAACACACTCAATCTTCACAATAGGATTGAGGCTCGTCATAGGTGGACCACCATCAAAAAATGCTATGAATTATGATGCACAACAACGTCATATAAAATTCTATCACGACTAGTCAATTGCATCATTATTCACATAATCATCATAACATAGCATGTATACACACTAGCATGCACATCATTAAAACATCATCACAAATAACATCAATTACACCACAATAATAACATCATAACAACTTCACAACATCATCAAACTCATCATTAAAATAGAGCATATTAACATCTCAAACATATAATAGTTCAATCTCATAAACACATAGGTACTAGAATCGTGTATCAAACAACTCATATAATTTTGTCATAATATAGTTATGCGCATTAGCTTCCCAATGCTTTGAACGACACATCAAACGGGGTCCGGAAATTAAAGTTAAAACACTTTGAATTTACTGCCAGGTCTTCTCGCCTAAGCCTCGCCCAACGACCCTGGGAGCTTTCTGCCCGCCTCCCCCCGCCTGGTGCTTTCCCGACAAAAGGCGTGATAGGGACCATCATTGCCTCGCTTTCCCGATGACCCAGGGCGACCAGCCCCTCCCCATACCTTTTCCAGGAGCTTCCTTTTCCACCAATCTGCTCACCAGCTGGCTCTCCTAGCGATGCTAGGGCGACTCGTTTGCCCTGTACTCGCCCGACGACACTAGCGAATCAACAACTTCTCAATTGCGATTTCGCCTCTGTCCAGACCATCTCAACTTTGATTCCAAGCATCATACTCAGTATAAAACACATTATAAACATCATATATCACATAGTAATATCAAACCACTTCATCATAACATTATGGACATAACTCATAGTATACCAACATCATCAATAAATAATTTAGTCATGCTTTTCATCAGAATCATCATACAAACCAAAAAACCTACATTTACCTTAACTGTATATCAATCATAATAAACTGAGATTACACCCCTTACCTCGAATTCCTAGCGACTTGATCTCTTCAAACTCTAAAGAATAAATCTTTTCTTCTTCTTCTCCTTGTGCCATAACTCTTCTTCACGTTCTCCCAAATACCATAATCGTACATAATGATCTTTATTCCTCTTATTTTCTCTTTTTACCCCTTGAACCTCTTTCTATTGTTTTTCTCTTATGCCCTCACTTATCTCACACATTTACCACCATACCATTATTCTCCTTTTCACCTTAATATACTATTTAATTATCATTTAAATCTAAATAATATAAACTAAATTATTTAAATCTACATTTTTCTAATTAGAACCTTAGTCTACAACTACCCCGTGACATACCACACACATCATACAGATAATCACTAATAATTCACAAATAATCAATTAAATAATTAATTCTAAATTCGGGGTGTTACAGTCACCCCAATAACTCTTATGTAAATAAAGCATCTCCTTAATTTATACTCTCAAGATAACTATAGAAATTATCCTAATTTAAAGGTGGAGTAAACACACAACACCATCAAAAGTAATAATCATTTTATCAAATGACATGTGAAATGACGACGTCTCGGGATGTCACCTCTCTAAAAGTATGGAAATAAGGTTTCCATCAACCATATTTGTCTAATTCTTTGAAGTGAGGATAAACCAAGGCCATCTAATCGACCTTGTATCATAGGTGTGAGATGTGTCGAAATTTAACCAATCAATTTCTTTATGTGCAATGCCATATTTAATTCTTGATTCAAACAACATTTTTGAAAATATTTAAAATTATAAATGATTACATAAATAAAATAGTAAAAAAATTAAAATTATTAAAACAAATTAAAATAGATTACTTATAGTTCCAAGTCACAATTCATGAGTAACATGATGCTCTTACTGCTCGAGGAAAGACGTCTCATAGAGCCCTCTTAGTAATGATGTCTCTTGTAACGCCCCATTTAAATATTTGGTTATTATTTGTTGAGTTTGAGTTATTTTGGCATAACTAAGGGTATGTAGACATGGCTAAGAGTATGTGATAACTTAGTTCTAATTAAATAACTATAATTGAACTTAGTCTATATTATAGTAATAATAATATTGGAGAATGATGGAGTATACTATTATTATTAATAATAAAATATTATTAGATATATAGTGTAATTACCACTAATAATAATATTATTATTATTAATATTATAGTCATTATTATTATTATTGTTATTATTATTACTATTATTATTATTTGTTATTAAGAATAAAACATAATTATTAGAGAGAGTGGTAGAAGGAGAATTGGAAAAAAAAACTATTGTCACGTAGAAACAAAGAAAAGAAGAGAAGGAAGAACTAGGAAAAAAGAGAATCCCACCATTGTTGAAGGATCAAAGCTCAAAACTATGGTAAAGGGAGAATGAGTTCTTTAAAGGGTGATTATAACATGAGAGAGTAGTGAAGGTTCCTTTCTCTTTCTAGGTTTTGTGAGTGATCAATCTATATTCTTCTTTTGTTAATTGATGTTGTCTTTATGTGATTCTATATGGAATTGTAAATTCATTGGTGTCAATTATGTGATTGTTGTTGATAATTGTTGTTGTTATATGAAACCCCAATCTAGAAAATATAAGTTTATGAAAATGATGAAAAGTAAGATTTTAATGTAGAAATATGATATAGAATGATAGATTAATGAAATTGGTTTATGAATATAGGCTATCATGTGTAAAAACATTGTTTTGGACCCAAATTAGGAGGTTGAAAGTGCTCAAAATGAGTGAAAATCTAACTTATGTGAAAACAGGATTTGTGGTGTTACAGACTGTCGATACGCGTAAGCCAGAGGGCATTACGCGTATGAGGGGACTTCTCAAGGGTATTACACGTATGTTACGCGCTCTGTCCCGTGGCTAGCACGTTCCTCTGGAGATACACGTAGGATACACGTAAGAGAAGAAGGCATTACGCGTATGGCAAGACCATTACGCGTATGAAATTTCTTGAGAAGATTTTGAGGGAACTCCCCCTTTGGTCATACGCATAAGGCAGAAGGCATTACACGTAAGGAGCCTGGGCATTTTGGCCCTATACGTAACTTAGGCATGGATTGGGGTGAGGCAGTAAGGCATTACGCATATGGAGCAGGGCCATACGCGTATGAGCAGGCCTGTGTAGAAATTTTCTAGTTTTTGCAATTTCTTTTCTGATTTTGTGTGCAGTGTAATTCCTCTTGGTCCATAATGACTAGTAAGACTTAGGTAGATATATGAAGGCTAGTAATAAAGGGAACTGTGTTGAAACATGGAACCTTGTGTGAATTCGGTATGATGATGTTGAATGATGGGAATTAACATGTTGATGTTGCACGTATGAGGTAAAGATAGATTGTATGATATATTTCATGCCGGTGAGGATGTTGGTGGCCTTATTGGAGAGATGTTGTAGGATTATGCCCAATATTTACATAATTTTGTTGTTGCATGTCAGTGTTGCATGCATACATCGTTGAGAGCTTATGCCTTGTTGTTGGCCTGAGACCTCCCTAATTTGCTACTACCTCACGGGTCCAACAACAACCTCGCCAACATCAACAAAACAATCAGCCAAGGGTGGAAAGACCTCAAAGGCAGTTCACCCAAATCAACATGCCACTGTCACAAGCATTGCAACACATGTTGAAGATGAAGCTGATTATGGTGATAAACCCTCATTCGAGCCCAAAGACTTCCTCTCCTAACTACAATCCGGAGGTAAGGTGTGCTTATCATTCTAACAGCCTGGGGCACGATACTAACGATTGTTGGGCGCTGAAGTACAAGATTCAAAACCTAATCGACAAAGGAATGCTCGAGTTCACACAAGATGGCCAGACTGAGTTCTTCTGTCGTTTCTCAAAGGCTCACCACCTAAAGTGACACGTTCAAACAAAGAGGCTTCTGCTTCATTTGAATTTTCAAGTTGTAATATCTTTTGTTATTTAAACAATTATCTATTAATGTCAAACTTTGTTTCATTAATGCGTTGCATATGTTTGTCTTGATTTGATCCACTCATTTTCATTATATTTAAACTATGCTTTTTACTCACTTTATGACATTTAACTCTTGCTAAAAGTTACAAGCCTGTAGAGGGAGGATGACGAAAACAATGCCATAATCTCATACAGTATGCTTTTGAACAGACCTTGTTGATGATGTACATGCATTCTTTCAAATCCTAAACACCGGAGTTATAAGGAAGATAATCCCTAGTCAACCCCTTCGAGCCAAAGAAGTAGAAGTTTCCTTTTTACACAAATTGAAACCTTTAATCAAAACCGGGGGGCAGGGAAGTCTCTCAGTTAATTCAAACGCGCGTTCAAACTGCAAACTCTCATTTCGTAATACAACGAATGACATCAAAAACATTCCCCTGAAATTAAAAGACGATGATGGTTCCCTGTCACATAGGCAGTCATTATCTCTCAAAAAGTAAAGCCCACTAAGTCAAAACCTACAAAAGAGACTTAAAGAAAACCGGGGCATCCCGCTGACTGTAATCTCAAAACAAGAGCAGTCGGGAAAAAATTAGGGATAACAAATCAAAAGAAAGAGGTCACTACAAATCCTCAACAACATAAAAAAATATATTGCAAGAAATGACTAACTTCCAACAAACTTAAATTGTTTGAACCATCATTAAGATGTCATTCCAAGACTCAATTGGAATTCAAACGCATAATCAACTGAGCTTAGGACGGAATAACATCACGAAGAGCGGGCGGGTATGTTGTACCCCAAAATTTACCCTCCTATTTTTCCACAAGAAATCACAGCCTCGGGCTTTTCCTGACTTTTCAGAATGGCGTAAGAATCAGTCAAACAGACTTTTTCTTATCAGTCTATCCAAATTAGGGTTTCCATTAACTTTTGAAGCAGTTCAAGCAGATTGCTAGGGTTTGGTTGAGTTGGGCTCAAAGTTTGATCAGACAGGCGTTTCTTTGGTGTTAAGTCAAGAATTAGGGTTTTGCGCGCGCAGTTTCAGAAGAGTTTGAATCCACAGTATTTTAATTGATTGTTACACTGTTTTGACATTGGTTTAAAATTTTTGTCTAAACATCTGGGATAAAGGCTAAGGCATTTGAGTTGAGATGGGATAAAAGCTGAGGTACTTGATTAGAGAATTTGCAGTGTTTGATTTAATCAGTAAAAAGATAAGCATGTGGATGTTGGTTTGATTAACTGTGCATTGTTTAATTGGAGCGCCAGGTTTATTATTGATTCATGCTAAATGACAAGACCACAGTGTTTATTAATTTTTTTTTCTAAGTCAGAATAATTGGATTTACTTCCAGTTATTTTAATTCAAGAAATTCAAATAATTAAATGGACAGTGAATTGAAAGAAGAATTAACTGATAAAAAAGGATGTTTATTCATTTTGAATTGTTTGTTACAGATATTATTTAAATACTGTAAATTTATTTACAGTTATTTACATTAATATTATTACAAATAATTAAAATTGAAATAAAACTATGTCCTAAATGTCTTGAAATCTTCATCTTCTACTGCTACTCATCCTTTGCTCAACTTATTTTTATCTGCAAAAACAAAGAAAGAAAAAAAGTCAAATGCAGATAAAAAAAGCAGACAGTTAAATTTTAAGGCTCATCATTAAAAGTAACTGGCCGGAATCAGTTTGTTTGCCCTCTCTGCAAATCACAAGATTACTCTTGGTTCACAAAGAGGGATAGAAATATGCTTGCAAATAAAATATGAAATGCACAAAGCTATAATTGCACAAATTCAAATTGTCAACAAGCTGCATAGTTCATAATCCCAAATTATCAACCAAAGTTTTCAAACTGAAAGGCAAACTAAACTGCATAAATTGCAAATGAATAAGCCAACCAAGTCCAATGTCAACTAAAAAGGGATGTCAAAGAAGTACACAAAAGTGCAGAACTGTCCAAAAGAGATGTCAAAGCTGTAACTGTCAAAACTGCCTACAAGCTAGCAAAAGCAAGACAGAAAAGCAGGAAATATGCAGAGGAAAACAACTAATGCAAGCAATGTTCAGGATACATCACTTTCCAGCCAAGTTACCTTTTCAGAAAGGTACAGTTTTAAAGCAATAAAAATGCTTTTAATCTGTAAAGAGAGAGAAGAGAGAGAAAAAGGCTTACAGTAGGTTTAGGCTTAGGAAGATATATAAAACAAACATACCACAACACAGTATAGGAAGAGGCAGGGTACATAGCAAAAACAACACAAACTGAATCAAAGATTTTCAAGACTGCCTCAAACTAGTTTGAAGCTCAAGCCAAGCCTGTAAACCTGTGTCAAGCCTCAAACATGAAGCCAAACCTCAAACCTGTGTCAAACACAAACTAACAGCATAAGCCTTAACCTGCCATCATGCCTGCCTAAAAACCAGAACCACAAGCTTCATAAACCAGAAATAACACAAACTGTCAAACACAAACAAAAAGCCATAGCCATCCTGCACAAATAAGCCTGAAGCCTAAAACTTCAAGGCCTGTAACCTCAAGCCAAACCTGTTCAAACGCCTCAAAACCTGTAACAAACAAAAGCCAAGACCTGCTAACCTGTTTCAACTTAGAACACTAAGCCATCCTGCATTAACATGTTTCAAAACCCTTGAAGAACAAACCTAAAAAATTGAAACATTTTCAAAACCTGCTAACTACCTGATAAGCTTGCCTATACTGATAAGCCCTTGTAAAGTTCATCAAGCCTATACCAGAATTTATCCAAACCAATTCCAACCAAACCCTAAACCCTCAGAATAAAATCATCACAGGGTCTAAAAAACAAAGGCAAACAACTCAGAATCAATTTCAACACATCATCAACACTCAAAGCATTCAGTCCCAAAAAAACCCTCAGAGCTAGGCTCATCATAGGGTTCAACAGCAAATCATCAGAGCAAAGAAGCAAGCGAATCATCAGAGGAAAAGAAGCAAGCAGGCAAAGCGTTTTCAGAAGAAGGCTCATCATAAAACACAAAAGCAAGATACTAGACAAACCAGGGAAGACTTCCAAAGCCTCATCATCGTGCTCCCTACCTCAGCTGTCCAGGACACCTCCAGTCCACCGTCCTCCTCCGTCTCCAACAAAGGTAGTATTTTTTTCTCCCTCTTTTCACACCTCGTATGGACAACAACACTTAAAATCAGAACACAACGAAATTAATCATGCAAATATGAAAACCCTAAAAAATACGTTAGGAAAAAATACGAGACTACCTCTGTGTCATCAATGCCTGAGTGATATTGGAGAGAAGGAGGTTGGAAGCGGCGCCTGGTGGCCATGGGCGGAGATTTCACTCAGAAGCTTGGCTCAAAGGATGAAGACGAAGGAAGCAAAGTGAGGAACGGCGCCGCTCTGTAACCCTAATTCCCATATGAAACAACAAAGTGCAAACCCTTAGAAATCGTTCACGAGTGCTTGGGCCGGTTCGCCCATCAGCTGCCTAAAGCCCATACAAATTCCAGGCGCACCCCCCTTTTCCTTAAACCTGCCTATTCTGATTGGGCCAAATAAATCCCTTAACCCATTAATTTCTCTTAGCTTATTTCTTCTATATTTTTGAAAACCAATAATCTCTTTTTTACTTATTTCTTTATTTTCCCTTTTTTAAACTTATACTAATATTTTGTTTAAATAAAAAATAATACATTAATTTTTTTTTTACTAATATTGTTTATCACACTTAAATGTAAATATTAGATTTCTTATTAGGTTTAAACAATTTTCTTTTTAGAACCTTTTTTTTAATTAAAAAAATGTTTGTTTATATAAAATTAACTAAAATACATAAAACATTAATTTTTCTTAAAACATTTCTTTTTTTCTTTAATTAAAACTTTTGTATATAAAACATTAACACATAAAATTAGAATTTCCTAGGCATTTTCTTTTATCAAACCTTTGTTTGTATATATTTAACAAAAATACAAAAAGAATAAATAACAATAAATAAATACTTAAATTTTGCATTAAGTTAATAACTTGCATCACTTGTAAATAACCACATGCACTTACACCAATACATTTGCTTATCTTTTATTTTTGTACATTGCTACATTTTACATTGCGATTAATTCGATTTGGTTGTAAATATATTTGGACACTACTCTCCTAATAAGTCTCATCCCCATTTGTAAATATGTGTACCCCCATTCCCGGATACTTATTTGTAATAGCGTAGACTTTAAATTCCCGCAATTTATCGCTTTCAATTATACCATGTTTAGACTTAGGGTTTGTATGTAAATAAAATCAACCGCTATATAACCTAATACAAAAACAAATGCATGACAATCAATACACAATTCACACTTGCACCCCTAGGGTAATCCCGCTTGTTGCCTTCCAAAATGGGCCATGCTTGCATGTTGAGTTTCTTTGGCAAAACAAAAACAAAACAAATGATCATAGTCCCTCGATGACGCTTTCGAAGTTGCCTAAACAAAATGATCATAGTCCCTTCAAACAAATTGCCAAAGACACTTGGCACCATTGCATTTATGGTCCGTACGATGACCCGCGCCTGTCCCGTTAACATCCTAACACAAGATTGTCCACCAAATACAATGGTGGAACAATACTGTTAAAAGGGTTAAAACATGAGAAAAATCTTTGAGTAAATTTAGGGGTAGACAACTCTTAGTTACTTAACAAAACTTGCAAAACACACTTGCCTACTTTTCAAAACATCACTCCACAACACACTTTCAAAAACAAACTTTCAAAAAATATTGAAATATCTTTTCGAAAAGACACACACCTTTGTAAAACATTCGAGTAAAGAATTGTTACAACGGTTGCCTAGACAAGGCATCTTTTTCAAAACATTTTCAAAACACACACACACCACCATTTCAAGCAATTGAAAATCAAAGGCAAGTGATCTAAAACAAGTAACTAAGAGTCCATCGATAACCATGGATGAAAAGGGTGCTAATACCTTCCCTTTTCATAATCTACCCCCCGAACCCACGAAACATCTCAAAAGGTTTTTCCTATGCTTTTTAACCTTTCCTTTAGGATAAAATAAAAAGTCGGTGGCGACTCTTGCTAAACCGAACAAATGCGAATACAAACGCAAAAACTCAAGTTAGTTCTCCCACCGTATCACAGAACTGGCGACTCTACTGGGGAGAAATTTAAAAGTGGGGTTACCTTAGGGTTTAGATCACCTTTACATACTTGCTTTGATTGCTTTGATTGCTTTACTTTTTGGGTCCTTGTTTGGGTTTGTTGTAAATCCTACACCCGGATTTGGGGCACCTTTTTAGGTAAATAGCAATAAAACTGTGAGGGAACTGTGCGGGGTATACCGACATGGTTGAAGCAGTAAGCTATGTTAGTGTGACATATTTGTGAGTACCGGTAACCCTTGAGTTCAATCAAGGAGAGTACGGGGCCGCTGAGTGATGTCGTGAAGCACTAACGAACTCTTAGAACCTTACTTGACCATCCTAGCCTTTTTAGGGGTAGTGAGATGACTGATTTTGGTGAAGTCCGAAGTTGGTAGATACTCGATACTACACTCATTGAGGGTTGTTTTCTTGGAATATTTTGGTCACCAGTTAAGTGGCTAAACCAAAACAATGAACACGGAAAATAATCCAATGATATTGAGCTCCTTAGAACCCGGTTTCTATTTTAGGACAGGATGAGCCAACTAACTTCAAGAGGGTACTTACCTACAAACCCCATGCAAGCCTAAACCTAAGGACTTGTTTGCTTTGTGTGAATATGATTACCTGTATATACACTTGCTTGTTTTGCATACATGTACATAACATCATGACATCATACCATAGCATTTTTCACTAACCACTTCAAGGATCTCGAGGGTTCTTTTGATGCAGGGTCACGTTGAACCAGGCGTCTACCAAAGGGCGAGAGGTTTCTCCTCTAAACAAATGCCATCAAAGATCAAGTGCAACAACTCGAATCAGGGGCTATGACCCACTTGACATGGTGAGCTTCATTCTCGTGGAAAGACATCCACCGGTGCAAAGGTCTCCAATCAAAGATCAAAGTTCAACCTCTAACATTTTCTTGTGTTTACCCCAAGAGATTCTTAAAAACATTGCATATATATATCATACATATCATTGCATAACAGGTTTCTCCTACAGGTCTCCTTATCTTCCTGCTGTTTATTTCAGTAAGATGGATATGGAACAAACGGTGAAGGATCTCCAAGCTCAAAACGCTCAATTCCAGCAAATGCTTCTAGCTATGGGGAAAGGGAAAGAGGATCTGACATCTCTCCTTCTCAAAGACAAGAAGAAGAAGTCCAAGAAGGCAGCGAGCATCCTGAACTTGAGGAGAAGACCTAAGACCCTAGACCTTGCAACTCCATCCAACATAGGGGATAGTCTTGAAGAAGACCACAATTTGGAGATTGATGAAGCTGACTACTCCGAAGAACAATATCCTCTCGCTGATGACAAGTACAAACAGTTGGAGGATCGCCTCAATGCTATGGAGGTTCAACAAATACCTGGCTTGGATTTAGGAGACATGGGTTTGGTTTCCTGGATTAGTCATCCCGCCGAAGTTCAAGGTCCCTACCTTTGCCATGTACGATGGAGTTTCTTGCCCTAAGATGCACCTAACGTCTTATGTCCGCAAGATTCAACCATACGCAACTGATCCAAAACTTTGGATCCATTTCTTCCAAGAAAGTCTGGGAGGGGGGGGCTCAACTTGAGTGGTTCTATCAATTGAAGAGTTCTCGCATCCACACCTGAGAGGATTTAGCTAGGGCTTTTTACAAACAATATCATTACAATGCTGATCTTGCACCAACTCGTGTGCAATTGCAGAACATGACCATGGGTTTTGACGAGAGCTTCAAAGGATATGCTCAGAAGTGGAGAGATCTGGCTGGTAGGGTGCAACCTCCTTTAACTGACAGAGAATTGATTGACATCTTCATGGGAACTTTGATCGGGCCTTTCTTCAATCACTTAATTGGAAGCTCCTCATCTGGGTTCACCGAGCTAATACTGACCGGCGAAAGGGTTGAGGCTGGCATCAAAAGTGGAAAGATCCAAGGAGCTACACCCTCGGATACTCAGATAACTCCCTACAACGGAAAGAAAGAGTCCAATGCTGCGAACAGTCAAAAGGGTCGTCATGATCAACATGCAGGGGCAGTCCTGATCTCTGGTTCTACGTCACGCCGACAACAACCAAAGGGAAGTCAACAAAGGCCAGACGAGCCTAAGAGGCAGTTCACCAACATCAACATGCCGCTGTCTCAAGCACTGTAACACTTGTTGAGGATGAATCTGATTGCATTGATAGGGCCTCATCCAAACCCCAAGACTTCATCTCCTAACTACAATCCTAATGCAATATGTGCTTATCATTCCGACAGTCCCGGACATGATACTAACGACTGTTGGGCATTTAAGTACAAGATTCAGAATTTGATTGATGCCAAGGAGATTGAGTTTGGTCCTCCAGAGACCCCAGCATGATCACTGCTCCTATGCCAAATCATTGAGACTGTTTTTGTTTCATTTTGAATTTTCAAGTTGTAATCTCTTTGTTATTCAAACAATTATCTTTTAATGTCAAACTCTGTTTCATTAATGCATTGCATATGTTTGTCTTGAATTCATCCATTCGTTTTCACTACTCTTATGCTTTCTTTATGATATTTAACTCTTGATAAAAAGCTGCAAGCCTTTAGAGGGAGGATGACGAAACAATACCATAATCTCATACAGTATGCTTTTGAACAGACCTTGCTGATGATGTACATGCATTTCTTTCAATTCCCAAACACTGGAGTTATAAGGAAGATAATCCCTAGTCAACCCCTTCGAGCCAAAGAAGTAGGAGTTTTCTGTTCCGAACAAATTGAAACCTTTGATATAAACCTGGGGCAGGGTAGTATCTCAGTTAATTCAAAAAAAGATGCGCATTAAAGTCGCAAACTCTCAGTTTGTAATACAACGAACGACGTCATAAAAAAGTGTTCCTCTGGAATCAAAAGGCATTGATGGTTCCCTATCTCATAGGCAGTCATTATCTCTCAAAAAAGAAAAAGCCCACTGAGCCAAAACCTACAAAGGAAGCTTAAGAAAGCTGGGGCATCCCGCTGACTGTAATCTCAAAAACAGGAACAGTCAGGCAAAAGTTAGGGATAACAAATCAAAAGAAAGAGGTCATTACAAATCCTCAACAACATGAAAAAATGTTGCAAAAGAAAAAGGAGGTGATGACTGTCTTCCAAAATTCAACTGGTGAACCATCACTCAAAAAGTCATTCCAAATTCGAATGAAGTTTGACGCACAATTAACTGAGTCTAGGGTTGAAGAACATCACGAAGAGCGGGTGGGTACAAATATATTTTGAGCCTTTATCCTTTGTTTCTTAAACCGTGAACCAGGCCACGTTACAACCCTTCAAAAGTCCTAATTGAAGCATGGGTTAGTTCGAAAGCATACTGTTACAAAGGTATCCTGACTCCTGAAAGGCTTCGCTCTAGATCTTGTGTTGAATTTGTCTTATAAAAAAGTTTTCTGCTAAAAAACGCATTTTTCAAAACTTCGAGACAAACACAAACTTTGAATTACTTGAATATCCTTGTTTGCATGTGGCTATTTGTTTGACAGCGGAGAAATTCATACCATGAATATCCGATGAACGAAAGCTCTCTTAGTGAATAAAATCAATTTAAAAAGGATGACACTTCCATTGACAAATCTCCTATCAACAAGGGGGCTTGACATGTCACCATCCAGCACGCCTGGGGCAGTCCAGTCAAGGTTTCAACAGATCTTTCAAAGTTCAGTTAACCTGGGGCAGTCCAGTCAAGATTTCAACAAAATCTCTCAATTGCAGAGTAACCTGATTCAAGACTCCTTCATCATCACTTGGGGAATTCGAATGTCAAAAGTGTTCAACAATTCCTTCATCACCTGTTGGAAGATGTAGTTTTACACGCACTCATCATGAAGCAACCCTACACAGGTTCCTTCTCAAATCCAAGATGCAGTTTTACACGGACTCATCATGAAGCAACCCTACACCGGTTCCTTCTCAAATACAAGATGTAGTTTTACACGGACTCATCATGAAGCAACCCTACACCGGTTCCTTCTCAAAATCAGATGCAGTTTTACACGGACTCATCATCAGGAAACCCTACACCGGTTCCTTCTCAAAACCAGATGCAGTTTTACACGGACTCATCATCAGGAAACCCTACACCGGTTCCTTCTCAAAACCCGATGCAGTTTTACACTGACTCATCATCAGGAAACCCTACACCGGTTCCTTCTCAAAACCAGATGCAGTTTTACACGGACTCATCATCAGGAAACCCTACACCGGTTCCTTCTCAAATTCAGATGCAGTTTTACACGAACTCATCATCAGGAAACCCTACACCGGTTCCTTCTCAAAACCAGATGCAGTTTTAGACAGACTCATCATCAGGAAACCCTACACCGGTTCCTTCTCAAAACCAGATGTAGTTTTACACGGACTCATCATCAGGAAATCCTACACTGGTTCCTTCTCAAACCAGATGCAGTTTTACACTGACTCATCATCAGGAAACCCTACACCGGTTCCTTCTCAAAACTAGATGCAGTTTTACACTGACTCATCATCAAGAAACCCTACACAGGATCCCAGATCAATGCCTGCAGCGATCAAAAGATTCTTGCAATCCCCAGCGAAGCTAAAACTTCCAACTATCAATCCCCAAGCAGAATGGAGACTCTCATTCTCAGCACCTCACAGGATATTCGAATATTCTCCAGTGAAGATCTCCTCAAGACAGGAATCCCCAGTAGATTGGCATACAACCCAAGCTCCTGATTCCCCAACAGTGGTCCCAGGACTTCTCATCTTCAATGATCAAAAGATTCTTGCCCTCCCCTGCAGTAGTCAAAGATTCACTTTCCCCGACAGCAGTCAAGATTCTTTTATCTCCAACTATCCAGGATTCATCTAGCCTCAGCAAGACAGCTCATCAGCTTACATGCGTATTCATCACATTCATATCATAAACATTGATATAACATACATTGCATCATGCATCATGACATTACATACAACTAACTCTTTACCTTTTCAGGAAAGATCAGTCAACAGACAAAGATCATCATCTTCCGAGATTCTTTCTAGAAATAGTTCAGATGTGACCCAGACATGGCGACATTCTGATACTTATTCCAGATTCATCCAGATGCAGTTTTACACGGACTCATCATCAGGAAGCCCTACACCGATTCCTTCTCACTTCCAGATTTCTGAAAACAGTTTACGGATTCTTCCCAACAACGGATGTTAATCTATTGCTTGTTGAGACTCAACTTTTGAAAACAGTTTACGGACGCTTCCCAACAACGGATGTTGCTCTATTGCTTATTCAACTTCAAGACTTCTGAAAACAGTTTACGGATTCTCCAAACATGGATGTCAATCTATTGCTTATTCAGACCCTCAGTTCAGAGACGTTCCAAAACATGGATACCTTTCTGATACTCATCCACTCACCAATGACATACAGTTCAGCAATCACCTTCAGATGGCATCTATAAGCCCATCCTCCTACCAGCAACTTCCAGATGGCATCTCTAAGCCCATCCCCCGACAAGATTATGTCACATCCCTAGATGGCATCTCTAATCCCATCACCAAATGGCATCTTTAAGCCCATTCCCTCTACCATCACATCACCGAGTGCAAATTTTTTGGGCACTATAGTGTCCAATCTCCTTTTACCCTCGAGTCGCGAAAGGCAAGCTTGCCAATCTAACTCTTCAGGTTCAAGAAGATTGAACATGGGCAACTGTTGTACCCCAAAATTTGCCCTCCTATTTTTCCACAAGAAATCACAGCCTCGGGCTTTTCCTGACTTTTCAGAATGGCGTAAGAATCAGTCAAACAGACTTTTTCTTATCAGTCTATCCAAATTAGGGTTTCCATTAACTTTTGAAGCAATTCAAGCAGATTGCTAGGGTTTGGTTGAGTTGGGCTCAAAGTTTGATCAGACAGGCGTTTCTTTGGTGTTAAGTCAAGAATTAGGGTTTTGCGCGCGCAGTTTCAGAAGAGTTTGAATCCACAGTATTTTAATTGATTGTTACACTGTTTTGACATTGGTTCAAAATTTCTATCTAAACATCTGGGATAAAGGCTAAGGCATTTGATTTGAGATGGGATAAAACCTGAGGTATTTGATTTGAGAATTTGCAGTGTTTGATTTAATCAGTAAAAAGATAAGCATGTTGTGATCGGTGGATCTGGAACCGACTGTTTAACGCTGGTTCGCGAAATGTCGCGGAAGCAAGAGTCGCCACCGTCTTTTATTTTCTCCAAATGGAAAGGACAAAAGCACAGAAAAATTCCTTAAAGAGATTGCTCTCGGTTCGGGAGGTAGGTTATAGAAAGGGAAGGTGTTAGCACCCTTTCTATCCATGGTTATCCATGGGCTCTTAGGTACTTGCTCATTGTGTTTTCAAAATGGTTTGTTTGCTTTTCAATTGTGGGTTAAAAAGTTTCTTTGAAAAAATTTCAGTTCGACTCGTACGTCAGAGTGTTTGAAAAAATTTGCTTTGAAAGCTTTTGAAAAGTGTTGGTGTGAAAAGTCTTTTTTGAGTTTGTTTTTAGATTAGAGCAAGTATCCTTGAGAACCTACCTACCCTAAGGAATTCGTCTGCGTAGATGTCCTTTAAAGTAGTGCCATCCCACCATTGAGAGGTAGGTAGCACCACCGTTGGAGGTGTTCGGGTCAATTCGAGTTTGTAGGGACATGGTGATCACCGGAGCAATGGGAAGGCACCTTAGAAGCTACCCTCATGCCAGGTTCCCGGATCATGAGGACTTACTAAGACATCCTCTACTCGACGATCACCTTTCGAAAGGCAAGGCAACAGTGAGGCGTACCCTAGGGGTGGTGTGTGCGATTCGTGTATCGTTTTCATTGATATTTGTCTTGTCATGTTCATTGGTGTTCTACGCTTGATTTTATTATGGTCATTCATTCTTTCATGCTTGATTAACAGTTAATATTTGCGGGAAAATAAATCTAAACTATTACAAATGGCGCGGGTCCACATCGCCAAAATAAACCGAACCCGATTTGACTGAAAGTAAAGAAGCAATAAAATAAAAGTGCGAGAAATAAAGTTACAAGGCTTTGGGACATATACATAATTATGATAAATGACATAAAATAAGTGCACAAATTAAATAAATTATGAACGTGGGCGTTGGACCCTTTTGCAATAAATTAAAAAATTAATGGAGAATTAAAATTAAAATTAAATGTCTTGGTATTTTTGTGTTTTTTAAGATTTAAAGGAAAAAGAATTGATTAAAATAAAATGAAACGTCAAACCCTAATTCTAATGTTTTTTAAGTTTATTATGAAAGATATTGAAATTTAACCTAATTTAAACCCTAATTTATTTATGTGCAAATTTGATTATAAAAAATAAATAAATATTAATATTATGATAAAAAAGGAAAATTTGAAAGGGGATAAAAATTATCAATTAACCTAATTCTATATTTTTTTGGATTTTATTAAAAGGAATTAAAGTTAAAAAACCTAATTAAACTAAATAATTTACATATTAATTATTTACAAGAAAATAAATAAAACAAATATTTTTTTATGTCCTTATCCTTTTTCTGATTTTTTTTGTGATGTTTTTATATTTTGTAAAGAAAACAATTAATTAATTAAAACAATGAAAATAAATAAAAAAATAAATTATGCAAAGCAAAGCAAACCAGGGGGGGTGATCCCAAAATTGGGGGTAAGGCCTAGCATTCTGGCCCATTAACATTGAAATCCACTTGACTTTTCAGATTTTGTGTGCCAGCGTTGACCTAGACCTAGCATGTTCCTTGTATCCAAGCCGTTGATTTGAATTGGTGGGACGCGTGGATGGTCTGACTTTGAGGCGTATGATGCATCCTCCATGTTGGCACTGCACAGGATTTAGTATTGAAAAATAATATGAAACTTACACAGACCTGGGACTCGAACCCAGGTCTTGGACAATGCAAAGGAATCCACTTGCCAGCTGAGCTACTCAATTTCAATTAATATATTATGGTTAATAAATAACAAAAATCAAAACCAATGCGTAGTGGGGGGAACGCGCGAAATTTCAAATGAACGAATCACGCTTCGCCACGACGTTCTTCTTCCTCGCGTACCTGAAACATAAAACACAACAGCAACGGTTTTAACGCGTTGCTTTAAGCATGCTATGGGAAAATAGCGAATAGGGCTGTGGTGGTCATAAATTTATCGCGAATGGTGGGTCTTCTTCGTCTCTCTGCACTGAGTTGGATGGCCATGGTTTTGAGGCCTAATTTTGCCTATTTTTGAAAGCCCCAATTTTGAGCTTCGTAACCCTAGAAAAACAACAATGGCGAAATTGCATACACAGCCTAATAGTCAAATTAATGGCATGGGTTAGCTTCAGAACATCATGAGGAGTAAGAATCTATGCATAAATTTCACAAAGAATGCTTATAACATGATATTCGATTATGAGATTTTTCTTGTACAGTTTGAATCCAATATACCAGTTCTTTGCGTTTGGGTTGCTGTTTGTGATTGGGATGTGTTCAGAAATTGTCCAGGAAGCTATTAGAATCAGTCTTAGGGCTTAAAACTCACTCGAACCTTGATTTCAGATTTTAGTTATATGGCTAAATTTTCAAGTTTTCAATAGGCTTTTCAGCGCAGCATAGGGTGTGTTATGGTTAGGGTTTGACTTAGTGCTTATGATGGAAGAGAATTAGCTTGCTAGCTGACCTAGATTCATGCTCATGAAAGAACTAGTCCTAGGGTTTTCACCATTAACCAATTTTCCTTCTTTTAAGCCAAGACCAAGACTTAGTGTGCAATTTAACCCTAGCCTGAGTTTTTGAGTTGGCCTATGATACATGGAAATTGTCCAAATTCAAATGACACTATTCCATTGGTTTTTGAATTTTATTTGAATTTTTAAAGATTTAAAATGAATTAAATTATCAAAAATTAAATAAAATAGAAAAATCAATATTTGGTCTTGAAATTAATCAGGGGACACGTGTGTAGCATGACAAGGATGAATCAAATGGAAAAAAGTGGGCCCTTTTGTCAAAAATTGGAGTTTCAAGGATAGTTGACTTTTGCCATTTCACAAAATTTTCCCAACTTCTACAAGGCATAACTTGCTCAATTTTTAAGCTTTTCACATGTTCTTGGACATTTTGGAAAGGTCTTTGAGTCCTCTAATCAATGCCTTTGGTCCCATGTCATTTTGATTTTCCAATCTCAAGTTATGGCCTTTTACTTAAAGTCCCTTTTTGTTGACTTTTGAAAATGACCTATAATGTTGAAATTGATAACTTTTTGTGAGAGCATTTCTTGGACTTGAAGTATGAAGATGAGTTGTAGGAAATGTCTTTCTCTTCAAAATGAGCTTTGGATGGAATTTTTCTGATAATCCATGTGAAAATTATGCCCTGGTCAATTTCAGTTGACTTTTTCAGCTGTCCAAATATAGCAACTTTTGCATCTTTGATGATTTCTGAGCCAAATTTTGAGAATCATGATCAAGCATTGATCAAATGATGTTTGTGGCTTCAAAATGATATATTGACCAAAAATTTGAACTTTTGACTGCCAAATGACCATTTTGCCCCTACAGTTGACTGTAGTGCAATTTAGGGTTTTGACTGTGCAATCTTGAGCTGAATGCCTTGAAACTTGATATGAGGATGCTTGACCATGTTTTTAAGCATATGAGACTTGATTGGGCCTTTGAACACTTCCTTTTCTTGATCAGACTCAAAACCCTAATTTTGACTGTATGGGAGACTGTTGCACTGCACAACCCTTGGGGAATTTTCTAGCTTGGCTTGGCAATTTCTTGAGGAATATGAGAGGGCAAATTTTGGGGTATAACAGTTGCCCCTGTTCAATCTTCTTAGACCTGAGGATGCAGATTGGCTGACGTGCCTTTCGTAATCCGAGGGTAGAAGATGATTGGACACTAGAATGCCCCGAAATTTGCACTCACATAGTGGCAGTGATGGTGGAATGGGCTTATAGATGCCATTTGGAGATTGCTGGGTAGGATGATGGGCTTATAGATGCCATCTGGATGTTGATCGCGTAGGAGATTCCTTAGCGAGAACCTGCATACCTGCAAAAGAGAAAATGAGTACCTGACACGTTGCAGGGGCTGATTTTAGATGCTTGGTATAGATGTGTCCTGACTGGTTACAGGAGCTGAGTCTGGAGCTTCAAACGCTGATGAATGAACCAGGGATGGTTGCTGCCTTAGCATGGATGGTAAGAGAACCTTGGGCGACTTTAACTTCAACAACGTTTGTTGAGAAAAACATCTTGGGTGACTTTAACTTCAACGACGCTTGTTGAGAAAAATCTTGGTGACTTTAATTTCAACGACGCTCGTTGAGAAAAATCTGGGGGGTGTCTTATACTGGGATAAGAATCAGGGAGATCTTAGGGTCGATCTGACTGAACCAGAGAGGCCTTTGACTGGGTAAGAATCAGGAAAATCTTAGGGTCGATTTAACTGAACCGGTTTAGGTCTTGAAATGTCTTCAACTGGATAAGCATCAGGGAGATCTTAGGGTCGATCTGACTGAACCAGAGAAGGCCTTTGACTGGATAAGCATCAGGAAAATCTTGGGACGATTTAACTGAACCGGTCTAGGTCTTGAAATGTCTTCAACTGGATAAGCATCAGGGAGATCTTAGGGTCGATCTGACTGAACCAGAGAAGGCCTTTGACTGGATAAGAATCAGGAAAATCTTGGGACGATTTAACTGAACCGGTCTAGGTCTTGAAATGTCTTCAACTGGATAAGCATCAGGGAGATCTTAGGGTCGATCTGACTGAACCAGAGAGGCCCTTGACTGGGTAAGAATCAGGAAAATCTTGAGACGATTTAACTGAACCGGTCTAGGTCTTGAAATGTCTTCAACTGGATAAGCATCAGGGAGATCTTAGGGTCGATCTGACTGAACCAGAGAGGTTCTTGACTGGGTAAGAATCAGGAAAATCTTAGGGTCGATTTAACTGAACCGGTCTAGGTCTTGAAATGTCTTCAACTGGATAAGCATCAGGGAGATCTTAGGGTCGATCTGACTGAACCAGAGAAGGCCTTTAACTGGATAAGAATCAGGAAAATCTTAGGGTCGATTTAACTGAACCGGTCTAGGTCTTGAAATGTCTTCAACTGGATAAGCATCAGGGAGATCTTAGGGTCGATCTGACTGAACCAGAGAGGCCCTTGACTGGGTAAGAATCAGGAAAATCTTAGGGTCGATTTAACTGAACCGGTCTAGGTCTTGAAATGTAGCTTGAGAACTTAACTGGATCTTTCCTGAAAGGTAAAAGTCAGTCATATGCAATGCATGATATGGATCAAGCAATGATGTTCTCAACATAAATGAGATTTGTAAGATATGATGTGTACATGCATGCTATAATGATGTATGTGATGTTTTATGTATGTTTTTATCTAGGAAAGTGAATCCTTGACGGGTGCCGGGAAGTCGTATCCTGGGCTGATGTCGAAGAATAGATTTTGCTTCCGCTGGGGATGATAACTGCAAGGATACCGGTAGGAGAAGATGACTCCGTTGCGGAATAAACTTGGCGAATGGAAGATTCTGCGGGGAGAAAAGATACTCTAGCGATCATGCTGGGAAGCAATACTCTGTGGGGATAGAGATGCTTTGCTGAGTGTTGATAGCAGTAATTTGCTGAGGATACCGTTGTTATGTTGGAAGTATTGACGGACTTCGCTGGGGTGAGAAGACTTCGTCGATGACGCTCTTTCTGTGGCTTTTGGCTGAGGATAACCCAGTTATATCCTGTTGAGGAAATAACTCTTTAAATCAAGCCAGACGACGCGTTCGTGTTCTGTGAAGGATAAGCTTCCAGAATTTACTGGGGATAAGCTTACTGCTTGGGGAGATGAATTCCATCTTTCCTGGGGAACTTGGATGGGACTCTCCTGGGGAAGTGATTCTTTTGAATGTTGATGTATGCCGCCGGGGAACAATCTTTAGACCAAGACTGCCGGGGATGCTTGTTAAGAATATATGTTGCTGGGGAATATTGAGATCTACTAGAGGATACCCAATTTCCTTGAGACTTGTTAACTTTGTTTGGGGAAGAATGCACTGACTTGCTGTCCTCTGGGGAATTTAAGATGTCTGGTTAGGTTCTTTAGCTGAACCTACCTTGGTACCTTGGAGGATAGAACAATTAGACTGCTCAGACAACTCTTTATTGCCCCTGTTTCTAGTGTCACCTGCAATTAATTCTTTGTTTCGTATGCAAATATTTATGAGCTAGCAAATTATTGTCAATGCATATATCATAAATTGAACCTTGGACGTTCTTCGCAAAACAAAATAGAAAAAGAAAAACAGTTGGCACGTTTAACTGAAAAGTATATTTGTATTGATTTTGAATAGCCTGTGAATAGGCGTTTTGTATACAAGAGGCTGACATCCTAGTAAGAGAAGCGTCGCCGAGCAAAAGAGTTTATACAAGTTTTGTACAAAAGAAAATAAAACAGCTGTGTGAAAGATGAATGATCCACTGGGTTTCAACTCTGCTATTGCCTTTATACTCCGTGCGTCTCATCACTTGATGACCTTGGTTGAAGGTGAAGCTGACTGATCGATGCCGTCTGAACTTGATGTAGATACCGGATTCTGGATGCAAATTGATCTGATGAGACATAGTATTACGTTTTTATCCCTAACTTTTGCCTGGACTACCCTTTCGGGTTTTCAGTCCACCGGGATACCCATTTTTGCCCAAGCCGCCTTTTCAGGTTTTCGACTTGCCGGGTGTACAGATTTTTCATTTTCATCCCTTCATTTTGCCCGAACCCTTTTGGTTCGACGGGAAGCCCTAATTTTTGCCTAGACATGTCAGTCTAGCGGGTCCTTTTTTCATGCGTAGTATTTTTTAACTATGTCTGCATTGGCGGGGTGAGGAAGGTCGTCACCATCCATGTTGGTTAATATCATTGCTCCTCCTGAGAACACATGCTTAACCACAAATGGCCCTTCGTACGTAGGGGTCCATTTGCCCCTTGGATCACTCTGAGGAAGGATGATTCGCTTGATCACCAGATCCCCGACTTGATATTCCTGTGGTCTGACCTTTTTGTTAAATGCCCTGATCATTCGTTTCTGATACGTCTGACCATGACAGATAGCAGCAAGTCTCTTTTCGTCAATAAGGTTGAGCTGATCAAGTCGTGTCTGGATCCAATCATCTTCATTCAGATTTGCATCCTTCATTATCCGGAGAGAAGGAATTTGTACTTCGATCGGCAAGACTGCCTCCATGCCATAAACCAGAGAGAAAGGAGTTGCCCCGGTTGACGTCCTAGCTGAGGTACGATATCCATGCAGAGCGAACGGTAACATCTCGTGCCAATCTTTATATGTTACTGTCATCTTCTGCACGATCTTCTTGATGTTTTTATTAGCTGCTTCTACAGCCCCATTCATCTTCGGTCTGTAAGGAGAAGAATTGTGGTGCTGTATCTTGAACTGTTCGCAGAGCTCAGCGATCATCTTATTGTTCAGATTGGTACCGTTATCTGTAATAATCCGCTCAGGGACACCGTACCGACAGATCAGATTGTGCCGAATGAACCGTGCCACAACAGTCTTGGTTACCGTAGCATAGGATGCTGCCTCAACCCACTTCGTAAAATAATCAATTGCCACTAGGATGAAGCGATGTCCATTAGATGCCGTAGGTTTAATCTCGCCGATCATGTCTATGCCCCACATTGCAAACGGCCAAGGCGCAGTCAGAACATTCAGGGGAACCGGAGGAACATGCACCTTGTCTGCGTAGATCTGGCATTTATGGCATGTCCTAGAATGTTGGTAGCAATCAGCTTCCATGGTGGACCAGTAATACCCTGCCCGTAGAATCTTCTTTGCCATGGTATGTCCACTGGAGTGTGTACCAAAGGTCCCTTCATGTAGCTCCTCCATGATTCTTTCTGCTTCAGTCTTATCTACACAACGCAGTAGGGTTGAATCCTGGTTTCGCTTATACAAAATGCCGTTGCTAAGAAAGAATTTGGCTGCCAACCTCCTCAGGAATTTCTTATCATTGACAGATGCTCCTTCAGGGTATTCCTGAGCTTCCAGATATCTCTTCACTTCGTGGTACCAAGGCTTCTCAGTCACCAATTCGGTTTCGAGATCACAACAGTATGCCGGTTCGTCCAGTTTCCAGATGATGATCCGGGGAGCTTCATTATCCCATTTAACCTTGAACATTGAAGACATTGTAGCTAACGCGTCCGCCAGCTGATTCTCTTCTCTTGGAAAGTGCTCAAATGTTATCTCTGTGAAGTGGGGGATCAGGGCCAACACACATTCTCTGTAAGGAATCAAGTTTGGGTGTTTCGTATCCCACTCTCCTTTGATCTGATTGATCACAAGAGCGGAATCTCCGAAGACACTCAGAAATTTGATCCTCAGGTCGATCGCAGCTTGAAGACCCATAATACACGCTTCATACTCCGCCATGTTGTTGGTACAGTTGAAACACAGCCGGGCGGTGAGTGGAGTATGAGTACCTTGTGGAGATACGATTATGGCGCCGATACCATTTCCCAAAGCACTGGAGGCTCCGTCAAAGTGCATAGACCATCGGGATCCTGGTTCAGGTCCTTCATCCGGTCCAGGTATTTCACAGTCAGTTACTATCATAATGCTTTCATCTGGAAACTCGAAGTTCATTGATTGGTAGTCATCCACAGCTTGATGTGCTAAGTGGTCTGCCAATACACTTCCCTTGATGGCTTTTTGGGTCGTGTACTGAATGTCGTATTCCGTCAAGATCATCTGCCATCTTGCAATTCTCCCAGACAGAGCAGGCTTTTCGAATATGTATTTTATAGGATCCATTTTTGAGATCAACAAGGTAGTGTGAGTCAGCATATACTGTCTCAGCCGGCGAGCAGCCCATACCAAAGCGCAGCAAGTTTTCTCAAGCAGTGAGTATCGGGTCTCACAGTCGGTAAACTTTTTGCTAAGGTAATAAATGGCATGCTCTTTTCGGCCAGACTCGTCATGCTGCCCCAGCACACACCCCATTGCATTATCAAGCACTGTCAGGTAAAGTATCAAAGGTCTCCCTTCAACTGGTGGCATAAGGATGGGTGGTTCTTGGAGATATTCTTTGATTCTGTCAAAAGCAGCCTGACATTCATCATTCCAACGTACTACCTGATCTTTCTTCAGCAGCTTGAAGATTGGTTCACAGGTAGCAGTTAAGTGTGAGATGAACCGAGCAATGTAATTCAGACGTCCTAAAAAACCTCTGACCTCCTTTTCTGTCTTAGGAACTGGCATCTCTTGAATAGCTTTGACCTTAGCTGGGTCCACTTGAATGCCTTTATCACTGACTACGAAGCCTAGCAACTTCCCAGATCTTACCCCGAAGGTGCACTTGTTAGGGTTTAACCTCAGCTTGTATAGTTTCAAACGGTCAAACAGTTTCTGCAGATGATCAAGGTGTTCTTCCTCAGTCTGGGACCTAGCGATCATGTCGTCAACATACACTTCTATCTCATGATGGATCATGTCATGAAATAAAGCGACCATGGCACGTTGGTAGGTTGCCCCAGCATTCTTTAATCCAAAAGGCATGACTTTGTAGCAGAAGGTGCCCCACTGAGTAACAAATGTAGTCTTTTCCATGTCTTCCGGAGCCATCTTGATCTGATTGTAGCCTGAAAAACCATCCATGAAAGAGAACACTTTATGCTGAGCTGTATTATCAACAAGGACATCAATGTGGGGTAGAGGGAAGTCATCCTTGGGGCTGGCCCTGTTCAGATCCCTGTAATCGACACACATCCTGACCTTGCCGTCTTTCTTAGGTACCGGCACCACATTAGCAACCCACTGAGGGTAAGAAGTCACTGCAAGAAAACCGGCATCAAACTGCTTCATAACCTCGGCTTTAATCTTCTCAGACATCTCTGGACGCATACGGAGGACCTTTTGCTTAACCGGAGGGCAATCTTCTTTAGTTGGTAAGTGATGGACCACAATGTCGGTATCCAATCCGGGCATATCTTCGTAGGACCAGGCAAAGATTTCTTTATAGTCATGCAGCATCTGAGTCAACCGTTGCTTCACGCTGAGTTCTAGGTTGGCACCAATCTTCACCTCTTTCTTGTCTTCCTCAGTACCCAAGTTTATTATTTCCACTGGCTCTTCATGGGGTTGAATTGCCCTCTCTTCCTGTTGTAACAGTCTTGCGAGTTCACCAGGCACTTCGCAATCATCTTCACCTTCGTCTTCGGCTAAGTTGATCGGATTTTCGAAGTCATAACTGGCAGTAGCAGAGTCGTTACCAGTGAGATCCAGAGTGGATTGAAACCTGTAGGAGTGAGTGTGTGTGTAAATACAGCTGTTTTGCAATATGTAAAGAAAGGAAAGAAAAGGAGCGCAAAATTTGAAATGTGAAAAACGTCCAATGCTTTTATTCATGATATATGATAGTGACAAACAAAAGCCCTCATAAATAAAAACCACGGTGCCCCGGGTAAGACACCGGGCCATATAGTTTCAAATTATTGTTTATTACAAATCAAAAACAAAGAAATTCATTACTGGGGAACAAAAGTTATGGGTGTAAAATCTTTAGCAGTCCAATTGGTCAATCCACCGTCGGTCGTCGGGTAGATCCAGCTATCGAACTCTGACTCTTCTATTTCATCTTCCTCTCCAATAGCATTCACTTCTGAGTGGGTGATGAGCACAGGAGGTCTTCCAATTCTCGCCTTGCGCACTGCTTTCTGAGCTTCTGTGGTGAAACCCAGCCCAAACTTGTTAGTCTTAGGAGTAAGATCAGGGAGCTTGCCCCAGTTTGCACATTCACCTTTTTCGATCACAGCCCGGGCGTCCTTTAAGGAGGCCATCTTCATAGGAGAAACCTCTTCATCTGCTTCTGCTGCTGCCAGGGTTTGTGGCACTTCCTCAAAATGTTGAAAGGGGGTTTCAATGAACTCCCCATCCATTTCTACGTATCTGAAGGAGTTGAGGTGGCTGACCATGTACTCCTCTTCCCCTTGCACTGTTACGATCTTCCCCCTGACCGGGTACTTGAGCTTCTGATGCAATGTGGAGGTCACAGCTCCAGCTTTGTGGATCCACGGGCGACCCAGCAAACAAGAATAGGACGGATGGATGTCCATCACATAGAATTTTGAATCAAATACCTGTGACCCAACCCTGATTGGGATGTCCACCTCACCATGTACCATTCTTTTGGACCCGTCAAAGGCCCGGACAACAATGTGAGTTGGTTTGAGTTCTAGACCCTCACAATCCAGCCTATCCAGAGCCTTCTTGGGCAGCACGTTTAATGAAGAACTTGTGTCAACCAGCACATGAGCAAGAGTAGTGCCCCTGCACTCAATGGAAACATGCAGGGCATCATTATGGTTCTTCCCCTTTGCTGTCAGATCGGCATCAGAGAAACCCAGGCCATTATCAGCGGTTAGGTTGGCCACACAGTCGGTGAACTGGTCAGCAGACGTCTCTTGGGGTACGTGGGCTGTCTTTAAGAAAGCAATCAGAGCCTTTGCATGGGCCTCTGAACACAGTAGCAGTGACAACATGGAGATTTTAGAGGGGGTGTGCCCCAGCTGTTCTACAACGTTGAAATCACTTTTCTTTATTATCTTGAGGATTTCTTCCATTTCCTGCTTGGAAGCCTCAACAATGGTCTTTGGTGCCTCCGTCCTGGCAGGCATATCAGCAGCAATTCCCTTGCCCCGAGTATTAGATGACTCAGTAGCAGGGGTGGATACTTGGTCAGAGGGAGAACCAGGCACCCTGGCAGGTGTGAAGATCAAAGGCCTATGAATTACCGGAGGAGCAATGTCTGGCGAGAACAGTCTTCCACTACGAGTGACCTTAGCAGGCCCGGTGATGTTGGAGACACCAGTATCAATATTGAACTCTTGTTTCACACCCAGAACATAAACATCCGCCCCATAGTGCCATGGGACAGCCTTATCAGATTTGTAGGGTATAGGCCCCGGAACAGTAATGGTGATAGGAGCACTCTTGTGAACTGGCAAAATTTGGACAGGCTTCCTTGAAGGAGCCTGGGAATGGTTGTTGAAGATGGTAACGATCGACACTTCTTCAACAGGAGCGGCAGGAACAACAGTCTTTCTGAACAAAATCTCTCTACTATCTATCAGGTTTTGGACGCCTGACTTCAGCAGAGAACAACCAGCAGGGGAAGCAACACATAGAGGGCAACCTTCGCTACATCCCGGAAATAAACCGGCTAGCAACAGATTCCTCTTGACCATCAGCAACGGAGTAGCAACATCATCCACCGAAGCTACATACAAATCCTCCTCAACAGCATTCACTCCATGCTGGGGCATGGGAGCAGTTACAACATTCGGCCTCTCGGGCGCCTCGAACTGTATTTCCTTTGCATCAATGAGGTCTTGAACCTTATTCTTTAGGGCCCAACAGTCATCTGTGTTATGCCCCGGGCTATCAGAGTGATAAGCACAGCGAGCATTTGGATTGAACTTGGGGGATGCGGTATTGGGAAACTTTGGAGCCTCCCTGACAGTCACTAAATTGGTGGATAGCAACTGTGGCAGGATCTGTGATAAGGTCATGCTTAACCGGGTATACTCTCTCCGGGGTCTTTCAAACTTTTGAGGATTAGTTGGCCGAGGAGCGGCAGCAGGTTTGGCAATCATTACCGCACTGACAGATTGGCGGTGTTCAGGTCGCTCTGTTCTCCGGGAGCTATATACAGCACTAGCCTCCTTTTTGAAGGGTTTCTTCTCAGTACTGGAGGAGGCAACTTTCTGTATCTTCCCCAATTTTATACCGGCCTCGATCCTTTCACCAGTTAGGATCAGATCAGTAAACCCAGCAGAGGAATTACCAATGAGATGATTGAAAAATGGACCAGATAGGGTCCCCAAAAACATATCTACCAGCTCCCGATCCGTCAATGGTGGCTGCACCCTGCCAGCCAGGTCTCTCCATTTCTGGGCGTACTCCTTAAAACCTTCACCCGACCCTAGTGACATACCCTGGAGCTGGGTACGCGTAGGAGCGAGGTCGGCATTATATTGATACTGCTTGTAAAAAGCAGTGGCCAGATCCTCCCAGTTACGAATGCTGATTCCATCCAGCTGATAGAACCAATCGAGGTGAGTCCCTGAAAGACTCTCCTGGAAGAAGTGGATCCAAAGGTTCTTGTCTGCTGTGTAAGGCTGGATCTTCCTTACATAAGAACGGAGGTGCATCTTGGGACAGGAAGCCCCATCATACTTCACGAAGGCAGGTGTTTTGAACTTGTGTGGGATCACCACCCCAGTAGATAACCCCAAGTCTCCGAAATCCAATCCAGGCACCCGCTGAACTTCCATAGCCTTTAATCTGTCTTCCAGCTGTTTGTACCGGTCTTCAGCAGGAGGGTACTGTTCGTCGTTGAAGTCTGTTTCAGTATCAGAGCCCACAGGAGTAGGGACCTCCCTTTCTTGGTGACTACCTTCCTCCACAGATGGAGGAGTCCTTTCAGCTTCAACCAAGGTGTTCCCGAGTCTGCGCCCAGTGTTAAATAGCACAGTCCTCCTCTTCTTCTTAGTCTTCTTCAGAAGCATGGTCTTCAACTCTTGTTGACCCTGAGCCAAGCCCTTGATCAGCTCCTGAAATTGGGCGTTCTGCGCCTTAAATTGGACGTTCTGCGCCTGAAGAGCCTTGATAGATGCCTCGGTTGATGATTCAGGGTTCATGATGCTGAAATAAACAGCGAAGAACGGTAAACAACCTGAAAAGAAGAGTACCTATGATGCACATGATGAATGATATGTGTTTATGCAATGCATTCAAGAGTTCGAAAATTCAAATTTGTTGTAGACCAAAAGGAACACACATTATTATTAAGAAAATCACTGTTTAATACATCAAAGCCTCATGGGAAAAAGTACAAAAAGATCAAATCAATCCCAAAATATGTTGCGCATCTTCTTTGGAGCTATGTAAGTGTTGAGGTTCCTTTCCTCATGCAACAGGCGGGTGAGCTCCAAGACCTTCTTTTCACTGGCATGCAAACTAGTCTCAAGAGAATTCCGCTCTTCCTTAAGCTGGATCCAGCTCTTCTGCATCTCTTCCCAGGATGTGGGCATATCAGGGTGCTGAATAACGTGAGACACCTGTCCTTCCAAGGCAGGCTCTTTGATTACTGGAAGCATGTGAGGATAAGGCATTACTAATTTCTGAGAGCGGGCTCGTACCCACTTGAGGTAAGGCTCCAAAGGGATGGAGTTCCTGTGCCCCAGTGTCTTGCTGTCTATCCTACTAGGCATCCTCCAGGCTCTGATAAATCTCTGGCGAAGTCCTTGAGTATCGTTGTCGAAGTCAAAAACTATGTCAGGAATTAACATGTCATGAGGACCATCCCTCCGAGCATAACCAAATTGTCTCCAAGCCAGGCATGGGCTATAAGTAATACCCCCTCTGATTCCAAGTAAAGGAACATTAGGATACTCCCCGCAACGATCAATGATAGTGACATCTTCTCTGGACCTAGGGCACCAATGTATATCTGCATGTGTAAGAGTCATCAACCGTTGTGACCATCTCAAACCCCGCTCGTTCTTCAGGACTGATTGTGGAAGGTGCGAAATAAACCACTTTCCCAGGAGAGGAGTGCAACACATAAGGACACCTCTTTTCTCATGGTTCGAGTGTAACATGAGTGAAGGAGGTCCCCCAGCAACGTAGGTATAGGATTCCTGGACATAAAGATCTGGACAGCATTGATATCAACAAGCTGGTCTGGGTTAGGGAACAACACCAAACCATAAACAAGAAGGGCCACAACCTCTTCAAAAGCTTGTAAGTCAAGGGGGTTCCAACATTCATAGGCCTTTTCAAACAGAAACCTGGCTAAGAACCCTTTGATACCACTTCTAACTTCCCAATGTCCCTTGAGGTCAGATGACTGTAGGTGCATGGCTTTAGCAATCTGTTCAAGCTTAGGTTCCTTTTCTGTACCGTTGAAGGGTAGCTGATCAAGGATAGGGATCTTCAGGAGTCGGGAGAACTCCTCCAATGTCGGTACCAACTGATAGTCCAAGAAGGTGAAACAGTGATGCAGAGGGTCAAAGAATTGGAACAGGACCTTTATCATATCTTCCTCAATGTTGGTGTTGACCAAGCTGATGAGGCTTCCATGCCTTTCACTGAATGAAGAGTTCTCGGGAATCCTGGATATAAGCTCCTTAAGCTGAGGAGGTACCCTTACAAGACTGATTTGAATTGTCTTTCTACGAACAGTTTCCATGTCCTACAAAACAAGAACAAAGATGAAAATTCGAACCCCTGAAATGGTTAGTCAATGCATATGATGCTGGATGATGTCATGATGCTATGATTAAACACACCACAGATATTTACAAAGACAAACATATAAGGCACACAAGGCACACAAGACAGGCCCTTAAGGTTTAAGGCCAGCATGGGGTCTGGGTAGTACCCTCTTGAAGTTGGTGGGTTCAACCTGTCCTAATCAAAGTAACCGGGTTCTAAGGTTCCCAATATCACGGGATTGCTTTCATTGTTCATCGTTTCGATTTAGCCACTGAACTGGCGACCGAAATATTCCAGGAAAGCAACCCTCAATTGAGTGTAGTATCGAGTATCAACCAACCTCGGACTGCACCAAAGTCAGTTATCTCACTACCCTAAAGAGGCCAAGATGGTTCAATTAAGGTTCCTAAGGTCTGTTGATGCTTCATGACACCACATGGAGGCCCCGTACTCTCCTTGACTGAACTCAAGGGTTACCGGTACACACCAAAGTGCCACATCAACGTAGCAGACTGTTTCAACCATGTCGGTATACCCCGCACAGTTCCCTCACAGCCTTGTTGCTACTTTCTAAAAGGGTATCCCCCAGATCCGGGTTAGGATCTATAGAACTCCCAAGCAACCCACAATTTTAAAGCACACAAGGAAAACAATTGAAAACACAGTTATGAACTAGCCCTAAGGTACACCTCACTTTAAGTATATCCCCAGCAGAGTCGCCAGTTCTGTGATCGATGGATCTGGAACCGACTGTTTAACGCTGGTTCGCGAAATGTCGCGGAAGCAAGAGTCGCCACCGTCTTTTATTTTCTCCAAATGGAAAGGACAAAAGCACAGAAAAATTCCTTAAAGAGATTGCTCTCGGTTCGGGAGGTAGGTTATAGAAAGGGAAGGTGTTAGCACCCTTTCTATCCATGGTTATCCATGGGCTCTTAGGTACTTGCTCATTGTGTTTTCAAAATGGTTTGTTTGCTTTTCAATTGTGGGTTAAAAAGTTTCTTTGAAAAAATTTCAGTTCGACTCGTACGTCAGAGTGTTTGAAAAAATTTGCTTTGAAAGCTTTTGAAAAGTGTTGGTGTGAAAAGTCTTTTTTGAGTTTGTTTTTAGATTAGAGCAAGTATCCTTGAGAACCTACCTACCCTAAGGAATTCGTCTGCGTAGATGTCCTTTAAAGTAGTGCCATCCCACCATTGAGAGGTAGGTAGCACCACTGTTGGAGGTGTTCGGGTCAATTCGAGTTTGTAGGGACATGGTGATCACCGGAGCAATGGGAAGGCACCTTAGAAGCTACCCTCATGCCAGGTTCCCGGATCATGAGGACTTACTAAGACATCCTCTACTCGACGATCACCTTTCGAAAGGCAAGGCAACAGTGAGGCGTACCCTAGGGGTGGTGTGTGCGATTCGTGTATCGTTTTCATTGATATTTGTCTTGTCATGTTCATTGGTGTTCTACGCTTGATTTTATTATGGTCATTCATTCTTTCATGCTTGATTAACAGTTAATATTTGCGGGAAAATAAATCTAAACTATTACAAATGGCGCGGGTCCACATCGCCAAAATAAATCGAACCCGATTTGACTGAAAGTAAAGAAGCAATAAAATAAAAGTGCGAGAAATAAAGTTACAAGGCTTTGGGACATATACATAATTATGATAAATGACATAAAATAAGTGCGCAAATTAAATAAATTATGAACGTGGGCGTTGGACCCTTTTGCAATAAATTAAAAAATTAATGGAGAATTAAAATTAAAATTAAATGTCTTGGTATTTTTGTGTTTTTTAAGATTTAAAGGAAAAAGAATTGATTAAAATAAAATGAAACGTCAAACCCTAATTCTAATGTTTTTTAAGTTTATTATGAAAGATATTGAAATTTAACCTAATTTAAACCCTAATTTATTTATGTGCAAATTTGATTATAAAAAATAAATAAATATTAATATTATGATAAAAAAGGAAAATTTGAAAGGGGATAAAAATTATCAATTAACCTAATTCTATATTTTTTTGGATTTTATTAAAAGGAATTAAAGTTAAAAAACCTAATTAAACTAAATAATTTACATATTAATTATTTACAAGAAAATAAATAAAACAAATATTTTTTTATGTCCTTATCCTTTTTCTGATTTTTTTTGTGATGTTTTTATATTTTGTAAAGAAAACAATTAATTAATTAAAACAATGAAAATAAATAAAAAAATAAATTATGCAAAGCAAAGCAAACCAGGGGGGGTGATCCCAAAATTGGGGGTAAGGCCTAGCATTCTGGCCCATTAACATTGAAATCCACTTGACTTTTCAGATTTTGTGTACCAGCGTTGACCTGGACCTAGCATGTTCCTTGTATCCAAGCCGTTGATTTGAATTGGTGGGACGCGTGGATGGTCTGACTTTGAGGCGTATGATGCATCCTCCATGTTGGCACTGCACAGGATTTAGTATTGAAAAATAATATGAAACTTACACAGACCTGGGACTCGAACCCAGGTCTTGGACAATGCAAAGGAATCCACTTGCCAGCTGAGCTACTCAATTTCAATTAATATATTATGGTTAATAAATAACAAAAATCAAAACCAATGCGTAGTGGGGGGAACGCGCGAAATTTCAAATGAACGAATCACGCTTCGCCACGACGTTCTTCTTCCTCGCGTACCTGAAACATAAAACACAACAGCAACGGTTTTAACGCGTTGCTTTAAGCATGCTATGGGAAAATAGCGAATAGGGCTGTGGTGGTCATAAATTTATCGCGAATGGTGGGTCTTCTTCGTCTCTCTGCACTGAGTTGGATGGCCATGGTTTTGAGGCCTAATTTTGCCTATTTTTGAAAGCCCCAATTTTGAGCTTCGTAACCCTAGAAAAACAACAATGGCGAAATTGCATACACAGCCTAATAGTCAAATTAATGGCATGGGTTAGCTTCAGAACATCGTGAGGAGTAAGAATCTATGCATAAATTTCACAAAGAATGCTTATAACATGATATTCGATTATGAGATTTTTCTTGTACAGTTTGAATCCAATATACCAGTTCTTTGCGTTTGGGTTGCTGTTTGTGATTGGGATGTGTTCAGAAATTGTCCAGGAAGCTATTAGAATCAGTCTTAGGGCTTAAAACTCACTCGAACCTTGATTTCAGATTTTAGTTATATGGCTAAATTTTCAAGTTTTCAATAGGCTTTTCAGCGCAGCATAGGGTGTGTTATGGTTAGGGTTTGACTTAGTGCTTATGATGGAAGAGAATTAGCTTGCTAGCTGACCTAGATTCATGCTCATGAAAGAACTAGTCCTAGGGTTTTCACCATTAACCAATTTTCCTTCTTTTAAGCCAAGACCAAGACTTAGTGTGCAATTTAACCCTAGCCTGAGTTTTTGAGTTGGCCTATGATACATGGAAATTGTCCAAATTCAAATGACACTATTCCATTGGTTTTTGAATTTTATTTGAATTTTTAAAGATTTAAAATGAATTAAATTATCAAAAATTAAATAAAATAGAAAAATCAATATTTGGTCTTGAAATTAATCAGGGGACACGTGTGTAGCATGACAAGGATGAATCAAATGGAAAAAAGTGGGCCCTTTTGTCAAAAATTGGAGTTTCAAGGATAGTTGACTTTTGCCATTTCACAAAATTTTCCCAACTTCTACAAGGCATAACTTGCTCAATTTTTAAGCTTTTCACATGTTCTTGGACATTTTGGAAAGGTCTTTGAGTCCTCTAATCAATGCCTTTGGTCCCATGTCATTTTGATTTTCCAATCTCAAGTTATGGCCTTTGACTTAAAGTCCCTTTTTGTTGACTTTTGAAAATGACCTATAATGTTGAAATTGATAACTTTTTGTGAGAGCATTTCTTGGACTTGAAGTATGAAGATGAGTTGTAGGAAATGTCTTTCTCTTCAAAATGAGCTTTGGATGGAATTTTTCTGATAATCCATGTGAAAATTATTCCCTGGTCAATTTCAGTTGACTTTTTCAGCTGTCCAAATATAGCAACTTTTGCATCTTTGATGATTTCTGAGCCAAATTTTGAGAATCATGATCAAGCATTGATCAAATGATGTTTGTGGCTTCAAAATGATATATTGACCAAAAATTTGAACTTTTGACTGCCAAATGACCATTTTGCCCCTACAGTTGACTGTAGTGCAATTTAGGGTTTTGACTGTGCAATCTTGAGCTGAATGCCTTGAAACTTGATATGAGGATGCTTGACCATGTTTGTAAGCATATGAGACTTGATTGGGCCTTTGAACACTTCCTTTTCTTGATCAGACTCAAAACCCTAATTTTGACTGTATGGGAGATTGTTGCACTGCACAACCCTTGGGGAATTTTCTAGCTTGGCTTGGCAATTTCTTGAGGAATATGGGAGGGCAAATTTTGGGGTATAACACATGTGGATGTTGGTTTGATTAACTGTGCATTATTTAATTGGAGCGCCAGGTTTATTATTGATTCATGCTAAATGACAAGACCACAGTGTTTATTAATTTTTTTTTCTAAGTCAGAATAATTGGATTTACTTCCAGTTATTTTAATTCAAGAAATTCAAATAATTAAATGGACAGTGAATTGAAAGAAGAATTAACTGATAAAAAAGGATGTTTATTCATTTTGAATTGTTTGTTACAGATATTATTTAAATACTGTAAATTTATTTACAGTTATTTACATTAATATTATTACAAATAATTAAAATTGAAATAAAACTATGTCCTAAATGTCTTGAAATCTTCATCTTCTACTGCTACTCATCCTTTGCTCAACTTATTTTTATCTGCAAAAACAAAGAAAGAAAGAAAGTCAAATGCAGATAAAAAAAGCAGACGGTTAAATTTTAAGGCTCGTCATTAAAAGTAACTGGCCGGAATCAGTTTGTTTGCCCTCTCTGCAAATCACAAGATTACTCTTGGTTCACAAAGAGGGATAGAAATATGCTTGCAAATAAAATATGAAATGCACAAAGCTACAATTGCACAAATTCAAATTGTCAACCAGCTGCATAGTTCATAATCCCAAATTATCAACCAAAGTTTTCAAACTGAAAGGCAAACTAAACTGCATAAATTGCAAATGAATAAGCCAACCAAGTCCAATGTCAATTAAAAAGGGATGTCAAAGAAGTACACAAAAGTGCAGAACTGTCCAAAAGAGATGTCAAAGCTGTAACTGTCAAAACTGCCTACAAGCTAGCAAAAGCAAGACAGAAAAGCAGGAAATATGCAGAGGAAAACAACTAATGCAAGCAATGTTCAGGATACATCACTTTCCAGCCAAGTTACCTTTTCAGAAAGGTACATTTTTAAAGCAATAAAAATGCTTTTAATCTGTAAAGAGAGAGAAGAGAGAGAAAAAGGCTTACAGTAGGTTTAGGCTTAGGAAGATATATAAAACAAACATACCACAACACAGTACAGGAAGAGGCAGGGTACATAGCAAAAACAACACAAACTGAATCAAAGATTTTCAAGACTGCCTCAAACTAGTTTGAAGCTCAAGCCAAGCCTGTAAACCTGTGTCAAGCCTCAAACATGAAGCCAAACCTCAAACCTGTGCCAAACACAAACTAACAGCATAAGCCTTAACCTGCCATCATGCCTGCCTAAAAACCAGAACCACAAGCTTCATAAACCAGAAATAACACAAACTGTCAAACACAAACAAAAAGCCATAGCCATCCTGCACAAATAAGCCTGAAGCCTAAAACTTCAAGGCCTGTAACCTCAAGCCAAACCTGTTCAAACGCCTCAAAACCTGTAACAAACAAAAGCCAAGACCTGCTAACCTGTTTCAACTTAGAACACTAAGCCATCCTGCATTAACATGTTTCAAAACCCTTGAAGAACAAACCTAAAAAATTGAAACATTTTCAAAACCTGCTAACTACCTGATAAGCTTGCCTATACTGATAAGCCCTTGCAAAGTTCATCAAGCCTATACCAGAATTTATCCAAACCAATTCCAACCAAACCCTAAACCCTCAGAATAAAATCATCACAGGGTCTAAAAAACAAAAGCAAACAACTCAGAATCAATTTCAACACATCATCAACACTCAAAGCATTCAGTCCCAAAAAAACCCTCAGAGCTAGGCTCATCATAGGGTTCAACAGAAAATCATCAGAGCAAAGAAGCAAGCGAATCATCAGAGGAAAAGAAGCAAGCAGGCAAAGCGTTTTCAGAAGAAGGCTCATCATAAAACACAAAAGCAAGATACTAGACAAACCAGGGAAGACTTCCAAAACCTCATCATCGTGCTCCCTGCCTCAGCTGTCCAGGACACCTCCAGTCCACCGTCCTCCTCCGTCTCCAACAAAGGTAGTATTTTTTCCCCTCTTTTCACACCTCGTATGGACAACAACACTTAAAATCAGAACACAACGAAATTAATCATGCAAATATGAAAACCCTAAAAAATACGTTAGGAAAAAATACGAGACTACCTCTGTGTCATCAATGCCTGAGTGATCTTGGAGAGAAGGAGGTTGGAAGCGGCGCCTGGTGGCCATGGGCGGAGATTTCACTCAGAAGCTTGGCTCAAAGGATGAAGACGAAGGAAGCAAAGTGAGGAACGGCGCCGCTCTGTAACCCTAATTCCCATATGAAACAACAAAGTGCAAACCCTTAGAAATCGTTCACGAGTGCTTGGGCCGGTTCGCCCATCAGCTGCCTAAAGCCCATACAAATTCCAGGCGCACCCCCCTTTTCCTTAAACCTGCCTATTCTGATTGGGCCAAATAAATCCCTTAACCCATTAATTTCTCTTAGCTTATTTCTTCTATATTTTTGAAAACCAATAATCTCTTTTTTACTTATTTCTTTATTTCCCCTTTTTTAAACTTATACTAATATTTTGTTTAAATAAAAAATAATACATTAATTTTTTTTTTACTAATATTGTTTATCACACTTAAATGTAAATATTAGATTTCTTATTAGGTTTAAACAATTTTCTTTTTAGAACCTTTTTTTTAATTAAAAAAATGTTTGTTTATATAAAATTAACTAAAATACATAAAACATTAATTTTTCTTAAAACATTTCTTTTTTTCTTTAATTAAAACTTTTGTATATAAAACATTAACACATAAAATTAGAATTTCCTAGACATTTTCTTTTATCAAACCTTTGTTTGTATATATTTAACAAAAATACAAAAAGAATAAATAACAATAAATAAATACTTAAATTTTGCATTAAGTTAATAACTTGCATCACTTGTAAATAACCACATGCACTTACACCAATACATTTGCTTATCTTTTATTTTTGTACATTGCTACATTTTACATTGCGATTGATTCGATTTGGTTGTAAATATATTTGGACACTACTCTCCTAATAAGTCTCATCCCCATTTGTAAATATTTGTACCCCCATTCCCGGATACTTATTTGTAATAGCGTAGACTTTAAATTCCCGCAATTTATCGCTTTCAATTATACCATGTTTAGACTTAGGGTTTGTATGTAAATAAAATCAACCGCTAGATAACCTAATACAAAAACAAATGCATGACAATCAATACACAATTCACACTTGCACCCCTAGGGTAATCCCGCTTGTTGCCTTCCAAAATGGGCCATGCTTGCATGTTGAGTTTCTTTGGCAAAACAAAAACAAAACAAATGATCATAGTCCCTCGATGACGCTTTCGAAGTTGCCTAAACAAAATGATCATAGTCCCTTCAAACAAATTGCCAAAGACACTTGGCACCATTGCATTTATGGTCCGTACGATGACCCGCGCCTGTCCCGTTAACATCCTAACACAAGATTGTCCACCAAATACAATGGTGGAACAATACTGTTAAAAGGGTTAAAACATGAGAAAAATCTTTGAGTAAATTTAGGGGTAGACAACTCTTAGTTACTTAACAAAACTTGCAAAACACACTTGCCTACTTTTCAAAACATCACTCCACAACACACTTTCAAAAACAAACTTTCAAAAAATATTGAAATATCTTTTCGAAAAGACACACACCTTTGTAAAACATTCGAGTAAAGAATTGTTACAACGGTTTCCTAGACAAGGCATCTTTTTCAAAACATTTTCAAAACACACACACACCACCATTTCAAGCAATTGAAAATCAAAGGCAAGTGATCTAAAACAAGTAACTAAGAGTCCATGGATAACCATGGATGAAAAGGGTGCTAATACCTTCCCTTTTCATAATCTACCCCCCGAACCCACGAAACATCTCAAAAGGTTTTTCCTGTGCTTTTTAACCTTTCCTTTAGGATAAAATAAAAAGTCGGTGGCGACTCTTGCTAAACCGAACAAATGCGAATACAAACGCAAAAACTCAAGTCAGTTCTCCTACCGTATCACAGGGTACAAATACACTTTGAGCCTTTATCCTTTGTTTCTTAAATCGTGAACCAAGCCACGTTACAACCCTTCAAAAGTCCTAATTGAAGCATGGGTTAGTTCGAAAGCATACTGTTACAAAAGGTATCCTGACTCCTGTAAGGTTTTACTCTAAATCCTGAGTTGAATTGTTCTTACAAACTTCTTTACTTGCTAAAAACACATTTTTCAAAATTTCAAGATAAACCTAAACTTTGAATTACTTGAATATCACTGTTTGCATATGGTTATTTGTTTGACAGCGGAGAAATTCACACAATGAATATCCAGTGAACGAAAGCTCTCTCAGTGAACAAAATCAATTCAAGAAGGATGACACTTCCATTGCAAAATCTCCTATCAACAAGGGGGCATGACCTTTCTACTGTCCAGCACACCTGGGGCAGTCCAGTCAAGATTCCAAGAAATCTCTCAAGAAATTGCAGAGTAACCAGGGACAGGTCTTCATCCCCGTCATTTGGGGCATTGAACGTCAATCCCGACAAAGGGTTACATACAATCAAACATTTTTTGGCAATGCCACAAATATTTGCTGCTAAGGGCAAGGACAAGTCTCCTCAAAATCCTTCTCATAGGATGACTCCCAGCCAGAGTTTCAATCTCTGAAAACCTTTCCCCAACGAAGTTGCCCATAAAATCTCCTTACACGAGATGATCCCCAGCCAGAGTCTCAACCTCTTGACAACTTTCTCCCCAGATAAAGCCTAGAAGATCTCTTCCTAAAGGGAATTCACCTCCTCAGCAGGGTTTATTTCCCCAACAGATTTAATTCCCCAATTGAGTCTAGATTGCCCAGCTGAGTACATCTTCTCCAACCGAGGCTATTTTCTCCAAACAAAATCTATCCTCCCCACATGAGCCCATCATCCCCGACTGAGCCCATCATCCTCAGTTAGGTATATCCTCCCCAAACTGAGTCTACCTTACCCAATTGAGTCTATACTCTCCAGTTTGAATTTCCCTTTCAAAATACTGCAATCACGGGGCCACAACCCCTAATCCCCAGTAAATCCGTCAGCAAAGCCTTTACTATTTCCAAGATATTATGAAGCCTGGATGCGACCAGATATTAGCACCATTTCCAAGTTATTACTGAAACCTGGACCCGACCAGATAACAGTTTGAATTACTGAAACCTGGACCCGACCAAATAATAGTTTGAGTTACTGAAGCCTGGACCCGACCGGATAACAGTTGATCTCAAAATGCTATGAAACCTGGACCCGGCCAGATAATAGCCTAACTCTTCAAATATATAGAAGAACCTGAACTCAATCTGACCAAGGTTTAATTTCTTTTCCCCAGTAGAGTTGTCTCTCTATCCCCGACAAATGGCTGAGAAACCTGGACCTGACCAGATATCATTCCTCATTTCCATTCCTTTCAAGAAAGTCGTTGCGAAGCCTGGATCCAACCAGATAGCAATCATCCTCAAAGATTCATTGTAAAACCTGGAAACCGACCAGATAACAACTAAATCCCCATGCAATTTATTGTGAAGCCTGGACCCGACCAGATAACAATTAACTTCATCAAAGAAATATGCAAAGCATGGACCTGACCAAATAACAGTTTCCAACCAGTTTATTGTGAAGCCTGGACCCAATCAGATAACAATTAACTTCATCAAAGAAATCTGCAAAGCCTGGACCCGACCAGATAACAGTTTTCAAACAGTATATTGTAAAGCCTAGACCCGACCAGATGACAATTAACCATGATTCTTGGAAAGATGCTATGAAGCCTGGATTCGACCAGATAATAGTACAAATTTTCAAAAGACCATAAAGCATGGACCCGACCAGATGACTATTCAATTTCAAGGAGTTTTCTGTGAAGCCTGGATCCGACCAGATAATAGTTATTTCATCTTTTCCTCCGGTAAGTTATTGTGAAGCCTGGATCAAACCAGATAACGGTTAACCTCCGCATCCCCAGTAAGTCATTGTGAAACCTGGACCCGACCAGATAACAGTTTGAATTACTGAAACATGGACCCGACCAGATAACAGTTTGAGTTACTGAAGCCTGGATCCGACCAGATAACAATTAACTTCATCAAAGAAATCTGTAAAGCCTGGACCCGACCAGATAACAGTTTTCAACCAGTTTATTATGAAGCCTGGACCTGACCAGATAACAATTAACTTCATCAAAGAAATCTGCAAAGCCTGGACCTGACCAGATAACAGTTTTCAAATAGTATATTGTAAAGCCTGGACCCAACCAGATGACAATTAACCATGATTCCTGGAAAGACGCTATGAAGCCTAGATTCGACCAGATAATAGTACAGCTTTCCAAAAGACCATAAAGCCTGGACCCGACCAGATGACTATTCAATTTCAAGGAGTTTTCTGTGAAGCCTGGATCCGACCAGATAACAGTTATTTCATCTTTTCCTCCGGTAAGTTACTGTGAAGCCTGGATCCGACCAGATAACGGTTAACCTCCGCATCCCCAACAAGTCACTGAAACCTGGACCCGACCAGATAATAGTTAATTCATCTCTTCCCCTAGTAAGTTGCCATGAAGCCTGGATCCGACCAGATAGCAACCGACTACTTCATCCTCAGCAACTGTGAAGCCTGGACCCGACCAGATAACAGTTGATACTTGACTGATATTCCCCAGCAAAAGCATCCCTTCAATAAAATTTGAAGATATGCATATTCTTCATTTCCAACAGGCAATCAGGGATTCAACCCCCAGAATTTCCACAGCAGCAGTCAGGGATTTATTTTCCCGGACGAAAACACGCATTTCATATTCATACATCATAGCATGTACATACCAATGCATTTGGCATGATATCGCATCTGGTGAACATCATGTAAACATCTGTATTTTACTAACCCTTTTCTCACAGGTAGAACATCAAGTTTTTGTATAAATCGACAAGAAGATCTGTGTTTATACTTCTTCCAACGTTTACCACCATTCCTCCAAATAGCATCTATAATCCCATTCACTATTCATCTTCAAGTGCAAATTTCTGGGCACTCTAATGTTCAATCATCTTTCACCTTCAAGTCACGAATGGCAGACTCGCCAATCTAACTCTTCAGGATTAAGAAGATTAAACAGGGGCAGCTGTTGTACCCCAAAATTTGCCCTCTCATTTCTCAAGAAATCACCATGGATTTTCAAGTTTGCTTCTAAGCCTTAAATTATCATTTCTTTCCAAGCAAACCATTCATAAGGACAAAATGGTCAATTGCGCGTTGGAAGTCTAACTTTGACTTTTGGACTAAAACTAAGTTTCAAGCATCATATTTCATCAAGACATGTTGGAATATGAAGTTTGTATCATCAAAAAGTTCAAAAGTCAAATTTACTATGGAAAAGCCAAATTTTTAAATACTTGGGATTTTTCTAAGTATTTAAGAAAAATGACACTTCAGAACTTTTGAGCCAGCCTCCAGGAAGGAGCAGTCAGAAGTTGTAAACATGGTTCAGCATATAATCTTTAGTCAGAACATGGATCTTCAGCATCTACGCAAGCTCAGTCAGAGTTTTCCAGAGTAATTCAAAGAAGGCTAAGAAGCATGCTGCAAGCTTTCTGGAAAGTCTGAAAGTTCCTTCAGAACATGCTAGAGCCAGAAGATAAGAGGATCAGAAGATTGGATGCTACACTGAAGCAGAACTTCTGATCTAGAACTAAGCCTTGGTGTAGAGTTTCACGTTGCAGGATTTCTGGTTGTGATAAGTCTCATCATCATTTAATGCTCACAACTACCTTTTGAGTCTTTATCCAAAGGATTTTCACCACGTGTACCTCTGCTGTCTTGGAATAGAAACTTTGCTTCCAAGCCCATGCTTTGCTTTTTTCTTTTCCTTAAATCCTGCTGACATCCACCATGCTTGCTTCAAAGACAAGGCAGCGCTTCAGCACATGAAGGCTATTTTTCAAAGCTTTGGTCAAAACTTGACCAAATCCCAAAACCTTGCTTATACAACTTACTGCAGACCTATGACCAACAGTTGGCTCAGCCCACGCCTGCATCTCATGATTACACCAAACTAGCATACAAAAACTGTGATGAAAAAGCAAAGGAACAAGATACCAAAACAGGTTCAAATCCTATTCCCCCCCCCCCCCCCCCAAAGTCACAGTAAATTCATCTATAAATACTTGGCTCCATCACACGTTCAAGAGGCTGGCTTTTGAAGAGAGAGATTGGCCAAAAGAGAGAAAAATAAGTTGTGAAACCTTCATAAAATCCAGATTTCTCATACACAAAAACAAACCTTTGTTCTTCCCTTTGAACCCAAGAACACAACCACTCTTTCGTCTCTCTTGCTGACTCAGAATATCTAAAGGTAGCCACTCAAAACTCCCAGCACGCTCCAGGTAAGTCTTTCTGACTTTACTTACTTTTCATTCTGAACATCATTAGCATGTAAATATCATAGTATTAATATTGTATATATCATTGCATGAATAGAAAAACTATGGATCGAAACTTCTAGAATGATGCTAGACACAGACTTAGGATTAGAACTTCTATGAACTGTTGTGTTGTTATTCTTCTGATTTGTTGTTTGCCAAAAATGAATGAGTTGTTGACATACTGATTAATATGAGAAAAGAGTTGAAATATAATATAGAACTTCTGATTTTCACATGCTGATAACACCTAGAACTTTTATGATTTTTCTCACTATTAATACATACGAACTTCTGATTCTCACATGCTGATAACGCACTGAACTACTAAGGTTCATTCACTGTTCTAACACAGCACAAAACTTCTGAGTTCTCCTTACATGTGAAATACACCGAACTGCTGACGTTTGCTCACTATTTTAGTGTAATACAGAACTTCTGACTTTTGGTTCACTGGTTAGACACCACCCAGAACCTCTGTGTTTTCCCTCTAACATTTTTGCAGGACTTTAGAGTGTATCCACCCAGAACCTCTGTTCCCTTTCCCCCTGACGTTTTTTTTGCAGGACCTCAGAGTGTACGAATCCAGAACTTCTGATCCCACTGACTTTTCCTGCTGAGTCACGCGCCTGGCTTTAGAACTTCTGATCCTTGTTTCTTTGTTTGCAGCAACACGCTTTTTTTATTTTGTATTTATTTTCCTTTTCATCTTTTTTTTATTAACATAAAAAACATAAAAATATTTTCTTTTATTTTATTTCCTTAAGACAAAAACATTTTCTAAAACTAGTCCATTTCCTTGTACATTCTTATACATTTCAACATGGTTGTAATAATAACTTAGGGTTTATTTTTACTTGCAATCCCCATTCATAAATTTGTACCCCCATCCCCTAAATATCGTAATAGCGTAGGACTTTACATTTCTGCAATTTATCGCTTTCAAATGTAAATACTAGTAATTAGGCGTGTATGGCAAGATAAAACCAATAAGTAGACCACCAACAATCAAAGACAAATGCATGCAATCAAACACATTTGCACACATGCACCCTTAGGGTAATCTCACTTGTTGCCTAAAAAATGATCATGTTATGAACGTGGGGTGTCTTAGCAAAAACAATCGAAATACAAGATCATAGTCCCTCGATGACGCTATCAAAGTTGCCTTTCGAAATGATCTTAGTCCCTAAAGACATCTCACAACATTGCTATCATGATCATATGATGACCCAAATGCTCGTCCCTTCACATCCAACGACGGGGCTTCTTACCAAATCAATGGTAAGATAGCAACATCTAAAGGAGGAGGAAAAGCACATCTAAGACCTTTTGAGTAGGTAGGTTCGCTCTCAGTTACTCGCTTGCTCACAACAAAAACATTTCATACACCTATGCTTCCTCTTTGAAAACATTTTCGAAACAAACACTTTGTATACATTCTTATAGAAACGAGAATCATTACAAAGTTACATTTTCAAAATACTTTCAAAACACATCTTTGAACTATTTTCGAAACAAACATTTTGTATACATTCTTATAGAAAAGAGAATCATTACAAAGTTACATTTTCAAAATACTTTCAAAAAAATCACACACCACAAGATTTTCAAACAAAAGCAAGTGATCTAGCAAATAACTAAGAGCCCATGGAAATCATGGATGAAAAGGGTGCTAATATATTCCCTTTTCATAATCTGCCCCCCGAACTCAAGAAAACATCTCGAAAGGTCTTTCTTGTGCTTTTTCACCTTTCCTTATTGGATAAAAGAAAAGTCGGTGACGACTCTTGCTAAACCGTAACATTTGCAATAAAACGCAAAACCTCAAGTCAGTTCTTCCACCGTATCACAATTACAAACATTAGTTTTGTTGATGATCTTATTTTATTTACTAGAGGTGATGTAATATGTAACACCCTTTTAAACCTCATGTATAATTAATGAAAAAATTAATTATAATTACACAACACAAGGGTGACACACTTCATAAAAACAACACATTTTTCTCCCATAACACGGATTACCACATATAAGTTATAATCAAATGATATTTAAATCTAAAAAGTTTACACAATGTCAGAGCTTGACTGAATATACCGCAACATAACCCTTATCAATTAATAAAAAGTAAATTCATCAATTTATAATATTATGAAACATCTCAACAACATAAGTAGTACTTAACTACAAAACAAACGACATAATAATTCGTAAACAAGCGATCAACCCCAACCTAGTGTTACATGAATTAGTGCAGAATCCCACTACATAAAACAATAAAATATAAGTAAACTCTAATGGATAGCTTTCACTTACGTCCATGAGCCTACTCATGAGTATCTGTGTGTTACCCACGTATAGGCAACATTCAAACAGAAGAGATGAGTAATCATAATCAATTATAAAAGGTATTAAGAGAAGATAGATTGTAACATTAATATACAACCAATCGACAATATCAACATATCATAAACTCACACCCCAAACATCATAAATATCATTCATACAAATTCCACCAAAAGGATCAACATATAATCACATAACTTCTCAATAATCAACACGCCACATAATACTAACAAAGTCATGCAATGCCCTTTTATAAAAAATATTACCATAGTTTTGTCTTAAATGCACTTTTGTTTCTTCAACTTACATATTTTTAGTCTTTTTAGTTTTTCTTTAAAAAATTTAGCTTTTTAATCTTTTCAATTTTAATTTTTTGAGATTTGTTTGGTCCCCCTTTAGTTGTGTATATCTGATGGTGATAATTAGGATAAATCATTTAATTTTAATAAGGTGGTATTGCTTAATAGGAAAAGAATTTTAAAAAATATTAATTAATATTTTTAATGATATTAATTAATTAATTAATATTTTTTTAAATATTTTTCCAAAATAAATTATTATTTAGTTAATGTATTTAATTAAAATATTTTTTCCACGTGTTAAAATTTTTGTAAAAATTGAACCTCAACCCAATACTCACATGCCCATTGTCATTCCAACCCATTTAAACAATTTCTTATAAATGCTTAAGGTTTATAAACACTTATAGAAATTGTAAAACATTGCATTTAAGCCTATAGTTTTTTTAGTGCTATGATGTAGAGGGCATGATGGTAAAGATTATTGTTTTAAGTTTGAAATTTTTTGAAGTTTGTCAAGCGAATGAGGTATATTTGAAGAGTAATTTGCATATCATAAGGAAGGATGTAACACCCAATTTTCTCCATAGAATTATTTATTATATAATCTATATAAAATATCAGAGTACGCAAGTAGGATGTCACATATTTCAAAAACTCATAAAGTCTCAAGTCACTTTATTACTCAATTTCTTATAAAAAATAACTTAACAACGGAACAATCAAATTAATTCACTTCCATGGCGCTAAGGCCTCAACAATAATAAAACTCAACAAAACGTGTGATTTAACATAAGTAAGAAACTAAGATATGTAAAGAATAAAACAATGCAAAAATATGGCAACTTTCCAAATCTTGTGTTACGTATCAGAGCGACTCTTAAGACTCGATCAAGCAAACTCACTCCAAGCACTACTCGGGTACCTAATTATTTGTACTCCCCGAAGAGCACAAACACAACAATAGAAAAGGGGTGAGAATTACATTCAATAAATATATGATAAATATTATATGTTGAAGTTGGTTGACAAGAACTTTCAACTCTTCTTGTTGTTGAGCCAGATTTCGTATAAGAGCCATCTGGCCCACCAACTGTCCCATCATTTGGACCTTCATTATGGCTATCTCGGTTTATAGCCATTCCAACTGGTCATCTTTGTTGCCCTCAGGATTCCCCATGGTCATGCCTCTAGTGAGAAGAGCTTTCACCTCTTCTTGCCCCTTGGATAGGTTCAAGAACATCTCTTGAATTTGAGCGTTTTGAGCCTGAATGTCCTTGATAGTCTGCTCTAGAGCCATCTCTACTGAAATAAACAGTAGGAAGATAAGGAGACCTGTGTGGGAGAAGCCTGTCATGATATGATGCATGATATGTGGATGCATGTTTTCAAAGATCTCGTAGGGTAAACACAAGAAAGAGTTATAGGTTGAATTTTGATCAACATCTTTGATTAGAGAACTTTGTATCGGTGGATGTCCTTCCACGAGGATTAAGCTCACCATATCAAGTGGGTCATAGCCCTTGACTCAAGCTTGTTGCACTTGATCTTTGACGGTGTTTGGTCAGAGGAAAATAAATCCCCTACCCCTTGCTAGACATTTGGTTCATCATAACCTGCATCAAAGACCCTCGAGATCCTTGAAATGGTTATTGAAAATGCTATGGTATAATTTTATGATGTTATGTACAGATATGAGAGGTAAGCAAGTTTATATACAAATAATCATATACACACAAAGCAGACAAGTCCTTAGTTTTAGGCTTGCACGAGGTTTGTAGGTAAGTACCCTCTTAAAGTTTAGTTGGCTCAACTTGTCCTAGTTAATAGTAACCGGGTTCTAAGGGATCTCAATATCACTGACCTTTCCCACAAGCTTCGTTCGGTAGGCAATTGACTCGCAACCAAACAAAACTCGGGAGTCAAGTTTCAATAAGTGTAGTATCGAGTATCAACCAATTTTCAGCTTTACACTGATACTGGCTATCTCAGTACTTCCTAATGGCCAAGTTGGTCAAGTAAGGTTCTAAGGTCAGTTGATGCTTCGCAACACCATGCGGCAGCCCCGTACTCTCCTTGACTGACTCAAGGGTTACCGGTGCCAACCAAAGTGCCACATCAACGTAGCTACTACTTCAACCATGTCGGTCTACACCGCACAGTTTCCTCACAGTTTATTGCTACTTACCTAAAAGGTGCCCCCAAATCCGGGTGTAGGATTTAAAACAAACTCAAACAAGGAACCAAAATGTAAAGCAAACAAATCAAACAATGTAAGCAAGTAAAGGCGATCTATCCCTAAGGTAACCCCACTTTTAAGTTTAGTCCCTAGCATATTCGCCAGTTCTGTGATACGGTGGGAGAACTGACTTAAGGTTTTGCGTTTTATTACAAATGTTGCGGTTTAGCAAGAGTCATCACCTATTTTTCTTTTATCCAATAAGGAAAGGTGAAAAAGCACATAAAAGACCTTTCGAGATGTTTTCTTGAGTTCGGGGGAAGATTATGAAAAGGGAAGGTATTAGCACCCTTTTCATCTATGGTTTTCCATGGGCTCTTAGTTATTTGCGAGATCACTTGCTTTTGTTTGAAATGCTTGTGGTGTGTGGTTTTTTTGAAAGTATTTTGAAAATGTAACTTTGTAATGATTCTCTTTTCTATAAGAATGTATACAAAATGTTTGTTTCGGAAATAGTTCAAAGATGTGTTTTGAAAGTATTTTGAAAATGTAACTTTGTAATGATTCTCGTTTCTATAAGAATGTATACAAAGTGTTTGTTCCGAAAATGTTTTCAAAGAGGAAGCATAGGTGTATGAAATGTTTTTGTTGTGAGCAAGCGAGTAACTGAGAGCGAACCTACCTACTCAAAAGGTCTTAGATGTGCTTTTCCTCCTCCTTTAGATGTTGTTATCTTACCATTGATTTGGTAAGAAGCCCCATCGTTGGATGTGAAGGGACGGGCGTTTGGGTCATCATATGATCATGATAGCAATGTTGTGAGATGTATTTAGGGACTAAGATCATTTCGAAAGGCAACTTTAATAGCGTCATCGAGGGACTATGATCTTGTATTTCGATTGTTTTTTCTAAGACACCCCACGTGCATAACATGACCATTTTTTAGGCAACAAGTGAGATTACCCTAAGGGTGCATGTGTGCAAATGTGTTTGATTGCATGCATTTGTCTTTGATTGTTGGTGGTCTACTTATTGGTTTTATCTTGCCATACACGCCTAATTACTAGCATTTACATTTGAAAGCGATAAATTGCAGAAATAAAAAGTCCTATGCTATTACGATATTTAGGGGATGAGGGTACAAATTTATGAATGGGGATTGCAAGTAAAAATAAATCCTAAGTTATTATTACAACCATATTGTAATGTATAAGAATGTACAAGGAAATGGACTAGTTTTAGAAAATGTTTTTGTCTTAAGGAAATAAAATAAAAGAAAATATTTTTATGTTTTTTATATTAATAAAAAAAAGATGAAAAGGAAAATAAATGCAAAATAGAAAAAGCGTGTTGCTGCAAACAAAGAAACAAGGATTAGAAGTTCTGAAGCCAGGCGCGTGACTCAGCAGGAAAAGTCAGTGGGATCAGAAGTTCTGGATTCGTACACTCTGAGGTCCTGCAAAAAAAACGTCAGGGGGAAAGGGAACAAAGGTTCTGGATGGATACACTCTGAAGTCCTGCAAAAACGTTAGAGGGAAAACACAGAGGTTCTGGGTGGTGTCCAACCAGTGAACCAAAAGTCAGAAGTTCTGTATTACACTAAAACAGCGAGCAAACGTCAGCAGTTTGGTGTATTTGACATGTAAGGAGAACTCAAAAGTTATGTGTTGTGTTAGAACAGTGAATGAACCTTAGCAGTTCAGTGCATTATCAACATGTGAGAATCAGAAGTTCAATGTGTATTAATAGTGAGAAAAATCATAAAAGTTCTGGGTGTTATCATCATGTGAAAATCAGAACTTCTATATTATATTTCAACTATTTTCTCATATTAATCGGTACGTCAATAACTCATTCATTTTTGGCAAACAGCAAATCAGAAGAATAACAGCACAACAGTTCATAGAAGTTCTAATCCTAAGTCTGTGTCTAGCATTATTCTAGAAGTTCTTATCCATAGTTTTTCTATTCATGCAATGATATATACAATATTAATACTATGATATTTACATGCTAATGATGTTCAGAATGAAAAGTAAGTAAAGTCAGAAAGACTTACCTGGAGCGTGCTGGGAGTTTTGAGTGGCTGCCTTTGGATATTCTGAGTCAGCAAGAGAGACGAAAGATTGGTTGTGTTCTTGGGTTCAAAGGGAAGAACAAAGGTTTGTTTTTGTGTATGAGAAATCTGGATTTTTATGAAGGTTTCACAACTTCTTTTTCTCTCTTTTGGCCAATCTCTCTCTTCAAAAGCCAGCCTCTTGAACGTGTGATGGAGCCAAGTATTTATAGATGAATTTGTTGTGACTTTGGGGGGGGAAACAAATAGGATTTGAACCTGTTTTGGCATCCTGTTCGTTTGCTTTTTCATCACAATTTTCGTATGCTAGTTTGGTGTAATCATGAGATGCAGGCATAGGCTGAGCCAACTGTTGGTCATAGGTCTGCAGCAAGTTGTATAAGCAAGGTTTTGGGATTTGGTTAAGTTCTGACCAAAGCTTTAAAAAATAGCCTTCATGTGCTGAAGCGTTGCCTTGTCTTTGAAGCAAGCATGGTGGTTGTCAGTGGGATTTAAGAAAAAGCAAAAAGCAAAGCATGGGCTTGGTAGAAAAGTTGCTATTCCAATACAGCAGAGGTACACGTGATGAAAATCCTTTGGATAAAGACTCAGAAGGTAGTTGTGAGCATTAAATGAGCATTAAATGATGATGAGACTTATCACAACCAGAAATCCTGCAACGTGAAACTCTACACCAAGGCTTAGTTCTAGATCAGAAGTTATGCTTCAGCGAAGCATCCAATCTTTTGATCCTCTTATCTTCTGGCTCCAGCATGTTCTGAAGAAACTTTCAGACTTTCCAAAAAGCTTGCAGCACGCTTCTTAGCCTTCTTTGAATTACTCTGGAAAACTCTGACTGAGCTTGCGTAGATGCTGAAGAGCTATGTTCTGACTAAAGATTATATGTTGAACCATGTTTACAACTTCTGACTGCTCCTGCCTGGAGGCTGGCTCAGAAGTTATGAAGTGTCATTTTTCTTAAATACTTAGAAAAATCCCAAGTATTTAGAAATTTGGCTTTTCCATAGTAAATTTGACTTTTGAACTTTTTGATGATACAAACTTCATATTCCAACATGTCTTGATGAAATATGATTCTTGAAACTTGGTTTTGGCCCAAAAGTCAAAGTTAGACTTCTCAGCACGCAAATGACCATTTTGTCCTTGTGAATGGTTTGCTTGGAAAGAAATGATAATTCAAGGCTTGGAAGCAAACTTGAAAATCCAAGGTGATTTCTTAAGAAATGAGAGGGCAAATTTTGGGGTACAACAGTAATCTACAGCTTTTCGCATCGAGGGTGGAAATTAAAATCTTTAATATGATTTAAATTCTTCAAACATCTGTGTAAATACTCCATGATAAGAATAAATAACAGCGGGGATATGGGGTCCCCTTGTCTTAAACCACGCTTTGCCTTCAGCAATCCTGTAACCTGCCCATTAATAAAATAACTATAAGAAACTGTACTCACACATGTCATGATACATTTAGTAAACTTCATAGGAAAATTTATTTTACGCATTATTGCTTCCAAAGTTGGACACTCCACAATGTCATACACTTTTTGGATATCCATTTGGATAACACATCTTTGTGATATGGATTTACAATTATATCCTCTCAATAATTCATGCGCCATAAGAATATTATAATGAATCACCTTACCTAGAACGAATGTAGATTAACTATCGTCCACAACCTCATTAATTACTTTGCTAAGTCTTTTTGTCAGAATTTTTGAGATGATTTTATAGATCATGGTACAACAAGCAACAAGGTTCATATTGTCATACCCCAAATTTGTCCTACCCTTTTTTTCTTTTAGCTGGCTTATGCATCTTGCCCTTTTTCATATGCATATTTCCATTAGGTCATAGAGTAAATCATGCATCATAAATAATTGTGGCATTGGGATCAAGGATCATTGAAATTAGGGTTTCTACATGGTGTGAGGTTTGCATATCAACAAAGCTTGTTTCAACTGGTTCCTTCATCAACTATGGTTTGTGAAGCTAGGGTTTTGTGTTCATGATCATTGGAAACTTCTTTATCATCTTTACTCAACCTACAAGGTCATCTCAAGGTGTGTTCAAAGCAAAAGGATTATGGTTTCCTTATCCATGGGGTTTTAGTTTAGGAATGTTCAATATTTGAAGATCAAGAGGAATATGGTTTCATGACAAAGATTTTCTTGGGCATACTTTTTGCCATGGTTTCGTATTCATCTTCAAGGTTTCCTCAAGGAATTTGTTTTAAGATCATTGGTCATCAAGCTAGAATGTCTTATGGATAGAATTACAAAGCATGAATCATGACAAGATATGTAGTTATGGATTATTTGTTAGTAACACGTTCTTCTTATTGGAGTTATTTTGGTTAAGGTCATTTGTCATTCAATTTGGAATAAGTTGCTTCAATTACAACTTAATTGGGATTTATGGACTTAAGTGAGATTAAGGATCATTTTTAGGGATACAAGATTAAAAGGATCATTCACGGTTAATATCTTGTAATTCAAATAACAAAAGGCAAATACATTCATGATTCAAGCAAACTTTGTTAAAGTTTCATTCAAGTTTCAATTACTCTATTCACATTATTTTCAAGTAAATATTCAAACAAATTTCATTCAATGGTTGTTGTATCCTAAAATTTTCCCTCTCCTTTTTCAAGACATTACTCACAAATGATCTCTACTTCTCAAGGAATCTCAAGGAATAGATCAGACAAAATCATCTCCGAAGCACCAGAACTTCTAAATTAGGGTTTTGAATGAGAATGACCAATCTTTGATTTTTGACCCAGTACATGACTTATTGGTTCGAAACATGATCTCAAGGATTCAAGCGTGTCATTTTGACCTAATCGCATATTTCAATTCATCTCTTGAGATCAGTGGATTGATAGATGAAATTCGGTCGACTGATGAAAAAGTCAACTATACACTGAAAAGACAAACTTTGACTTTTTGGTCAAATTTGAGTTTCAAAAATCACATGTCATCAAGGTACTCAAAACATTAAATTTGATCACCAAAAATCAAGAAGGTCAAAAATCAAACTTGGCAAGACTTGGAAAAATTTCTAAGTATTTTCCATACATGATTAATTTCATTATCTCATGACATCTTTCTTCACTATAATTCAAAATAATTCAAGAATGTTACAAATAATTCAAGTTATTACAAGACTGCATTTTTAAGTTATAATTTGTTAAGTTATAAATCCTAAAGCCTTGTCTTGTTTGAACTTTTCCCTTGACTAAATCCACAAAAACAGCCTTGTTATGTTGTCATAGTCTGCTCCAAAACCTGCAATGCTGCCCTGAAAATCTGCATCATATCAGTCCCATGGTTGCACCAAGTTAGCATATAAAGAGGTGCACCCAAAAAGGCTATGAAACAACATACCCAAAAAGTTCAAAAATTCATTTGTTTCCCTCCCAAACTTCATCCAACTTCATCTATAAATAAATTGTTTTTCACAACACACAAGGGTGGCTTTTGTTGAGAGAAAAAAGAAAAAAAAACAGAAGTCTTTGTAACCTTGTTCATTCAAAAAACTCTGCTCTATTTTCATTCACTAAACATAAAATCCTCAACTCATTGTTTCACCTTGCAAACACTCTCATAACCCAGCTAAACATTTCATATCACATAGAGATTGTTCAAGTACAAGAACAGTTTATGTAGTGCCTTTATCTTCACCTTCTAAACAAAATACAGTATCGTACAACTTAACAGTTTGGAGTTTGGTTCAACAACTTTCAATACAAAATGAGGCTCAATAACTTTTTGGAGATTCATTGAAGTCCACACAATATCTTGAAAAGCGTTCAGACTCAAAACATAAAGTGTAGTTTCAAGGCAAGTCTTTGACTTCGCATTTTCCCTACATCATCTTTGGTTCATTTGTGAAGATAGAATATAGTAATCACTGCCCTTTAAAGTTAACCATTTACTTGCTGTTCATTTTTATCAAATATTTGTTGAAAACTGACTGATACATGCAAAAGAATGATGATAGAGGCAAAAAACTGCAGCATGAGTCGACACATACCCACATGGGTCGCCTCATTCTAGTGACAAAACAGGGTATGATTCAACACATGACCTTATGCATCGACTCATACTATTATCCACACGTGTCCATATCCTTGATGATCTAAATTTGGTTCATTTGCAAAATCTAGGGGTGTTCGCGGTGCGGTTTGGGTGGTTTTGAAGAAAAAAATCACCTTAACTGCAAGAGAGAAAAACATGCGGTTTGGTTTGATTCGGTTGACTTTTAAAAATAAATACGAACCAAATCAAACCAAACTAATACGGTTTGGATTGATTCAGTTGGTTCAGTTTTTTACAAAAAAATTATTAAGCCATACATACACATATAGAGGAAAATATAATTTTGTGTTTAATCGTTCATACATTACTATAAAAAGATTTATAATTGTCAAAATAAATTATAATTTGATACATAAAATTGTGTATTATAATTTTATCTAAAACTAAAGAATAATATAGACAAGATTGCATTCTTAAATAAATATTATACGAAGAATACGATAAAATATATTTTGTTAAAATAATATTTATAAATGAATAGTATTTTATTTTTTATGATTTGTAAATTAAAATAAATATCATACAAAGAATGATAAAATATACACATAATAAATGTTGATTTCTCTAAAGAATTAAAGAAATATATATTGATTAGTAAGATTTTATAACATAATGCGGTTTTGTTTGGTTTGGTTCGATTTGCAAAACACAAACCATAAACCAAAGCGAATCGTGCGATTCCGTTAGAAAATGGACCAAACACATCCGAATCAAATGCGTTTTTTTGCGGTTTCGATTTGGTTCAGTTCGATTTTGTAGTTTTCTATTGAGCTGATTTAGTTTTGAACACCCCTAGCAAAATCCATGTCCTACTTCTAATTCGTCAAAATAGATGAAATTAAAAGTAAACAAAGCCATGGATGCATTCAAGTAGCAGCCTTACATCAATCACAAAGCAGCCCTGCAATTAAAAACCAATTTAGAAACTTAACATAAACCAAAACAGTCCATAATATCCAATTCGTAAACCAATTCAACTTATAACTAGTTCATTATTTTCAAGAAAGAAAAAAAATAGAAGGGGAAAAAAACAGAAATAGAGGAATCACAAAAACAGAATAACTAACTCTCAAACCTCTCATCCTCACCATTCAATCTTGTAATATAATTTCAGATCCAAAGGCTGAAAATCGCTCATTTGTAACAAACTTTTGTAGCAAAATTATAAATCTCATCGTCTATTTCATTCACGAGGAACCACCATCATTTCACCAAAGAAATTCTCGGAAACTTCAAAACTCTCTCTGAAGCTTCTCTCCCTCCGAACCACCATTTTTCATCAACCATCAAACCTTCAAACCCTCCTCTCAACTTTCTCACTTTTCTTCACCTTCATCTCCTTCCACTGCAAGATTCACGCCTTCAATTTCTCACACTAAACACACCGAGAGAAACAGAAAGAAGAATGCAACAACATCATTATAACTCCCTGCTTCGCTCTTCATCATGTACATAACAATAACACTACGAACAATAACAACAACAATAAAAATGCATAAAATGGAAAATGTAGAAGAAGAATGAGTCACACATATTCGAAATTAAGAGATACGCACATAAACTCCTTTGGTTTTCTCGTCAACGACATCACTGTATAAGAGGCACTAGATGCTTATCCCGTCAGTAAGCCTCTTTAACTCACTTATGCGATTTCTTGTTTGTGATTATGAAAAAAGGCAGAGAAAGCCACTGACAAGAGAGAACAAAGTGCGAGATTGGAAACAAAGTGTGAGAAGGTTTATTTCACGGCGGAGACATAGCAAATCGGAAGCAAATCAAAGATGAGATGAGAGGATGAGATGAGGCATAGGGTCACAACATAATCGAACAAATCGGAGGAAAAAACTCGAAGAAGTTACAAAGTCGTATAATTGAATGAAAACACAATCGCGCCATTGAAATAACGAAGATAGACAAAATATGTGGCGGCGTTTAATGAATCTGATCGAAGAAGAAGGAAGAAGCGGCAGACGAAGTTGATTTGGTGCGCCATTCGCAGTTAGAAGAGATAAGAGAAAGTTTGTTTGAAAAGTATAATAGTCATTTTACCCTAACCAACTGAACATTGCGTTTATATGTCTTTTCTATTTTAATGGCTTTTAGTTTAATTTTTATTCAAAATAATAAATCACAATGCTGAATTGAATATGGTGATGGAATGTTGGTTGGGCCGAATTCCCCTGAGCCCGTTAGCGCTCTTTTTGGAATCCAGGGCCTTGCAACAAAAATCTCTTTCTGAAAATTGCTATTGGATCCAAGCAGATTGGGCCTTGCACCCCTGATTCATTATTTTCTTTTCTTTCTATCAATTCTTGCTTTTGTTTATTCCAATTAATTGTTGTGTGTTTTCTTTTCATGATATTATTTTCTTTTTCATATGAAGAATGACAAAAAATATTAGGATATGATTTTATTTTCTTTGGATTTTAAAATGATAAAAATATTAGATTTTAGTTTCCTTTTATTTTTGATTATTTGATTGATTGAAATTGCCATGTTCCCTTAGGATTTTTAATTCAATCTTAATCTCTTGATTAAATTAAATTAATTAGATCTTAGGCCTCTAATCCAAGCATGATAACAAATAGGGTTAGTTCCCTTGATCCTAACTCTAAGTCCATGATGCATGATAACATTATGGTTTAGAAATTCTCTTTTTCTTTTTTCCTTTTTCATAACATTTTTATTTTCTTTAAAAAAAAATAAAAACTCTCTCTTAGTCAAATTACAAAATACTTAATAAATAAAGATGTGAGTTATACGTCATTGAGCCTTAAGTAATGGAAAAGGATGAGGCGGTGCATTTCTAATATTGTTCTTCTTTCATTCATAGACTTTAGTATGATTCAATTTACAAACATTCAAACCTAAAGGTGGATGTTGTACCCCAAAATTTTCTCTCTCATTTACCAAGACTTTTCTCACAAGACTTCTTGGACTCAAGACAAGATCAGGGTTTGCCCAGCTCAAGACATCTCATCTTGCACTGATAACCCAAAATTAGGGTTTGAGTTTGCACAAGGATTTTTGGATCACCAATGCTTCATTTGACTTTCATACATCATCTTGGACCCCTAAGATTGCTCATGTTAAGTTTCAAGCCTTGAACCACATTTTTGATCAGTCAATTGGACAGTTGACCTAAAAATAAGTTGTATTGGGGAAAAAGTCAACCATGGCCAATTTACAGTCAAACTTAATGATTTTTGATCCAAATCAACATTTTAGACTCATATGTACCATTTGATCAAGTTTGGATCACAACTCCTCAAGAAATTTGATCAAATCATCAAAAGGGCAAAATGGTCAAAATTAGAGTTTTGACTCAGAAAGGGAAATTTCTGATTTTTAACCTAGCCAATGACCAATTGAGTTCAAGCATGATTTCAAGGGTTCAATGGCATCATCTTGACCTAATTACATGGTTCAAAAGATCTCAAATTCATTGGATTGACAGATGAAATTTGCAGTCAACTGATCAAAAGTCAACTATATACTGAAAAGTCAAACTTTGACTTTTTGGTTAAAATCAAGTACCAAGGGTCACAATTCATCAATATATGTCAAAATATGAAATTTGTTCACCAATAAAACCAAATTTGAAAATTAGGGTTTTAATTTGAAAATTTTCATAACTTAGAATTTTTCTAAGTATAAAAATTTTCTTATTTTTTCCCAACTTTTCACCACTTTTTCACCATGATGCATTTTGATTCAAGAAAAGTTCCCAACATGAAAGTTGTAGTCCTCCATGAAATATACAACTTTTCATCACAAACTTTTCCCTAAAGATGCTTGGATCTCAAGTTATGAATTTGTGAATATAGGGCCATGAACTAAATAACTTAGTGAAATTTTGCCCTAATTTAGGCAGGTTTTGGACCCAACTTCATGGACATTTTTCACCTAGTTCCAAGAGTTATCTCAAATTGCATTTCAAAGATGGATTATAGATCATATTACAAGATTTCCAAAATGTACAAGAACTCTCCAAGATCATTTTTGAGTAGGGAGAATCGAAGAGAGGAAGTTGGCATTTTCTCACTTTTGTTCAAGCCATTTTCACATAGAATCAAGTTACAAATCAAACCTATGTTGGTTATATCTTGCTTTACAGGTCCTAAGCTTGCTATAAACTCCATAATTAAATGCATACTCAGTTGACAAAGTCTTTATCTTTGCTTTTGAAGCTTTACACAAGATGTATTTCCATTTTGGGCAAAAAGGTTACATTGTCATTTTCATAAAGATGAACTTTTGCAACTTTGTCAACTTGGAGCATTGGACCTGTCCCCTTCATACAAGCAAACTACACATCTCTCAAGAAATTTGTACAAACTCTTATCAGCCCTAAAGCAAGCTGGTACAAGCATGTGAGATTGGTCTTGTCAACTTTACTTCAAATGTAAGAAAAGTTGCAAAAAGGGCTAGAGCTTGCACAGCTAGTAAGGGCTGACTTTGGATCACTTCTATACAAATATGCAAACTTTGTACAAGGCATAACATGTTTTTGCTTGGACTTAGAGCTCACTCAAACTAAAAAACACTCAAAATCTGCCTAAGCTTACAGTTTTCTGCAGAAGCACAACCAACTCTCATTTAGCTCGTGCGTTTTGTGTTTAATCAATTCAAACATCTTATTCACTTGATACCTAGCCAATCAAAGCCATCACCCTGGTTCTGTAACCTCTGTTTCAGCATCTGCCATTTTCAAATTGGAAGCTTGCAGTTGAACTTGGTCAGGGAGTTCCAGCCATCCTCAGAGCAAGATAAGCATTGGAATAGCTTCAGGGAAGTTCAAGGAAGCTCGAACAATCATAAGGTCTCCATTAAAGTCCCTACATTGTCCTACTCAATTCCAGTTGAAGGAGGTATTTTCTTAAACTCTATCTCTTTATATAGGCAACCTCAAGCCACGATTTGTGAAGGAAAAATGTAGTCCTTATCATAACGAAGTTGTACATACCATTACTTTGCATTTATATTACTTGTGATAAGAGAATTTGAAGATTGAAAACTCTGAAAAAATTAGGTCACGAATTAGGGATTCCAAAATTCTCTTTGATCTTTAATAGTTAGGTTACATAATTTATATGGTTGGAATCATGAGCTCAAATGCCACATTTTTCATGTTATGAGTTTTCATTTTTATGCAACCATGAGGGAGATAGAGGTTGTACTGGAAACGCGTGAAGAAGAGGACGAAGGACAGGGATGAAGTGCTTCTGGGATTTTTTGGCAGCGTGGCCTTTTTGTTTTTGCTAAACCCACCCCCTGACTTGCTATTGCACCCCCTGGCTAACTTTTTATATTTTTATATTTTTTTTCATATTTTCACATTTAAAACTTTTATTTATTTTTCTTAATGATAAAAAATACTAAAAAATGATTTATTTATTTTAACACTTTTATTTTATTTTTTTGATTATTTTCTCACATGAAAAATAATTTATTTTGATAAATAGAATTTATTTTCTTAAATAACTTGTAAATATAATTAAAAATACTTAATATTTTTATTATACATTTTATACTCATAAATACTTATTTTATACACATATTTAATTTTTAATATTTAAACATAATATTATTTATTATTTTTTTAATATACAAGATAATAAATATAGAACATTATTTTCTTTTAATTAAAAACTAGGGTTTAAGCCCCTTCCAAAAATAAATATTATTTTTTTTTCTTTTTTAGGTTTAAATTACATATTGTTCATACAAAAACAAGACATAAAAAAATCTTTTCTTTTACATACATATTGCATTGCATTTTAAATATTTGTCTTATATTTATTTAACTCGCGCATATTCGATTTAGTTGTAATAATATATTTAGCTTTATATTTGTGCAAATCCCCATTCAAATTTGTATTCCCCCCTCCCATAAAAATTGTTGTAATAGCTTAGTATATTTACATTATGCAATTTATTGCTTTCATATACCATGATTAGTAAATTAGGGTTTGCATAACAAGAACAAAAACAAAGCAAAATAGAAAACCCTAAATGCAAGACAAAAGCATGAAAATGATACACTTTGCACACAAGCACCCTTAGGGTTTCTCCCACTTGGTTGCCAAAAATAAAATGGCCAGGTTACGCATGCGAAGTATCTTGGCAAAATAAAATAAGTATAAGATCATAGTCCCTCGATGACGCTATTCAAAAGTTGCATAAACAAAAATGATCTTGGTCCCTAAAAATGCTAAGATACTTGGCAACATTGCTATCATGGTTATACGATGACCCACGCCCGTCCCGTTTACATCCAAAGATAGGGTTGCTTACCAAATCAATGGTAAGTCAACAATGTCAGAGGAATAAAAATGCACAAGAAAGACATTTGAGTAGGTAGATAGCTTCTAAGTTACTTGCTCCATTTCAAACATCCTTGCTATTTTCAAAAACAAACACACACACATTTCAAAACATCTTACAAAACATTGAAAACATTTTCAAAAGACAAACATCTTTGTATACATTCTTACAAACGAGAATCATTACAAAGATTTCCTAAACGAATGACCTCTTTTACAAAATACTTTCAAAACCACATCAAACACCATTTCAAATAAAACAAAGCAAGTGATCTAAGCAAGTAACTAAGAGCCCATGGAAAACCCTGGATGAAAAGGGTGCTAGCACCTTCCCTTTTCATAATCTACCCCCCCCCCCCCCCCGAACTCAAGAAAACATCTCAAAGGTCTTTCCTGTACTTTTTTACCTTTCCTTTTGGATAAAAGAAAAGTCGATGTCGACTCTTGCGACAAAATGCAAAATCTTAAGTCAGTTCTCCCACCGCATCACAGTGGAGAAGTAGCTAGGTGTCCCTGCATTGTGAGTCATTTACTACTATCTCTGACAAAACACTTCAACAAGTCCAAACCGTTTGCCTCTTGGCCTTTCTCTTCAAAACCTTTTCTAAAAGGACATGTTACTTTTGTTCTACTGCAATACAGGTAATTTGTGAGTCTCCACATAACGAGCAACAACACCTAATGCTAGAACGTAAAAGTTAACGTCGTCCACTAAAAAATATCAACAAACCAACATTTTTTAGAAGAACTACGAAGTTATGATTTCTTCATTGCACTATGTGGGTATGTAGGAACTGGATTGCAAGACCTAGGTGAACTCAATAATAAAAATCTTTTTCTTTTTCCCTATTAATTTATTCATGCATTTCCTTAGCAAGTAAGCTTTAGATAGACACACCCTTAGAAACAAACAACTGAAATGAATCTTGTTGAGTACAACAGATTTGAGGGGTGCTAATACCTTCCCATTGCATAACCGACCTCCGTACCCTTTCTCTTGGTCGCAAGACCATTTATTCTTTTCTTATGAGTTTTCTCAATATCTTTCCTTTCTTCAGAATAAATAAAGTTTGGTGGCGACTCTGTTTTTTTGCGGTGCGACACATATCCTTCATTGATTTTGCAACAGAAGATTTTGGAATCAATTTCATTAACACATAATTCATTGCAACAAAGATCCTATTATTTACAAATACATCCTAAATAGCTTCCATAATATCCTTTTTTTATAATATTCCAAGTAGCTTTAAAGAACTTGGAGTTAAAACCATCCATACATGAAGCCTTTGTTCCCTTATGCTATTGAGAGCTTGACACACCTCTTGTTCATTAATAGGTTGAATTAAGTCATTTTTGTGAAGCTCCTGTAATTATGGACCTCTTCTAAGGGCCCTATGTCCACGTGAAGTAAGTCTTAAGAAGCAGGTCCAACCAAATCACGATAAAAACTCTACACATCTCCTTGAAATCAGTTATGTTATTACTATTGATGTCTACAATTCTATGGATGTCATTCTTTTTGTTCTCGCCCCTAGCGATTTCATGAAAATAAGAGTTGTTCCCATCATCTAGCTTCAACCAATTGATTTTAGCCTTCTGCATAAGTATTTTTTCCTCATCATCAGTTGCTTTCTTAATCATATCAGTCCAATGTTTGGTCTCTTGAATGAGTTCCCTATTAAACATATTCATCAGTCCTCTTTACCCCTGCAAAAAACTTTTCTATTTAGATCCCTAAGTATTGGCTGCATTTTCTTTAATTTCCTTCATAAAATGTACATAGGTTTTCCCAACTCCTAAGTATACCAATTTTTCTACACAAAGCCCATGGACTCTAGTTGTTCAATCACATTATTTATGAATTTGAACCTAAGTCGTTGCTATCTTGTATTACCAGTATGATGACCTAACAAATTCACTTTGAGAGGAACATGATATGAGATGCGGGCATTTAGAATATCAACTTCACAATCAAGATACTTCATAAACCAAGATCTGTTGCAAATTACACTGTCTATTCTATAGTAGATGGCATCATCAGTATGCTTATTAGACTAAGTGTAGTGTGTACCTCTAGTCTCATGTTCAAAGAGGTTGGCGCCATTCATCATGTCTTCTAGCTCTTCAAACTCACAATCTTGCACGAGATTTCCACCAATCATGTCAGCAATAATAAGGACATTGTTATAGTCACCAACAACCATCCAAGGATCTTGAATGTTTGCTTCCATGCTTTTAAGGTTACTCCAAAGGACCATTCTATTTGTAGGTTAATTATGCGCATAGACCACAATCATTCAGTAAACTCGTTGTCCAACTTTATTCAACATCTCATAATGTATAAACTGGTTAGAATACTCATGTTTTATTATATCCAACTTATCCATCTTCTGTATCACCCAAATTTTACCATTTGGGTGTTCTTCATAATTGGCACACTAACTCTAATTTTGTCCAAACACTTATCTCACTTTGGGAGCATTATTCTTTTTTAATCTAGTTTCCAATAAAGCTACACAAGACACCTACAAAGCTTTGAGATGGGCTCTAGCCTCGGTATGTCTTTATTTTTTATTTAAGCCCCTCACATTACAAGAGATCATCATGGAGGGAGATTATCTGTTGAATCATCATATTCTCCAAGAATTTAAAATCCATTATGGCATCCAACTAAAATTTCACCAAGTTTAACCAAGTTATTTTCACCAAACATGATGCCTTTGCCTTTGTGTTCTATTGGATGATCCTATTTTCGTCCATTATGACTTCCTCTCTTCAATTTCTTTTTCCTGGTTCTGTACCTCGAATAATTTCTACCCATGGCTTATTTTGTTATTGAGTCGTCTTCTCTTCGTGCTCCTCATTTTCATCTTCAATAACTGTGTCGAGTTCTTCTTTGTTGCTCTTGCCAAATCCTTCTACCTGAGCATTGATTCCATTCAAATGAATTTTTTATTATGTTGTGAACACTCTCACACTCATCGGTGGTGTCTGCGTCGCCGCATGTTTCCTTGGTCAGCCACGCGTTCTTCCCTTCCCCAAAATTGTCGCTACACTAAAATAATTTTAAAATACAGGTTAAATATGTTAATTGATTGTCTATGTAAATTTATTTGTGTACATTCCATTTTCTCAAAATAAATATTATAAAACAAATATTTCTAAATGGATTAACATGTGTTTTTAGGTCACAATTAATACTTTATTATTTTAATGTAACACTACCTAACATAGACTAGTATCATCTTTTCAAAAACACATTTCTGATGTTGTCTTGTGTGTGAGAAGTGAAACAACGAAAGAGAAAAAGTTGCACAAACACTAACGTAAACTTATTCTTAAAAACAACCAATAAAGTTTTGTTATTTAAAATTTATTTAAAATTTAATTTTTTTAGAATTGAAATCGTTGGTGATTATAATGAAGAAGAGAGAAATAACTATTTTATTTTTTAATATAATTTTTTTTATTGATTGTTTTTAAAAATAAAAATTTATGTTTGTTTTGAAGAATGGAAAAATACAAGAAATAGGGGATTTGAATTGAGATTTTTAAAACTTAAAATAAAGAACAAGTTGGTTATCCTGGTTCGTTTGAACTCAAACTACTTCAGTCCACCCGCCAAGGTGATTTCGCCTCTCTCAACGAGGTCTTAATCTACTAATCAATCTTGATTACAAATCTACTTTGACAACCGTCAAAGTCTTCTTGAGTATAAACCACAACCCATTTTTTCTCAAGGAATTTCTCTAAATAATATTTGAATAAATGTGTACAAGAGTATTTTCTAATAAAACAGTATCACAACAGTGATGTATTACACAATTTAAGATAATTAGGTGGAACTAGATAAATGTGATTTTCTTTTTCGTGCGCAGTTGTTCATCACTTGAATTCTTCTTTTCGTCTTCTTTATATAGGCCATGCAAGAGTGACATAAGAAGATACTTTTGGAATGTTCATAACGTGAATTAATTATCTTTCCAAACCAGGAGATTCTTGTCTCCTTACAGCCGTTACATTTGATTTGCCATTAATAAACTGTAACGCTTCAGAACTTTCTCACATCAGAAGATGAATGTTACAATTGGGAGTCCCTTACTACTTATTTCAGAACTTTACATATTAGAGTATCAGAGATCCTGTTACACAATGTTGGTGCATTCAAAAGTTGTAATCTAGAACTTCTTCATTCAACGTATTACACAAATTTGCTTCTAAGAATGTTGTGTCTGAACATATCTTCAAAACGAAACTTCTCTCATCTTCTTATATCAGAACTTCCAGATGTTCTAGCAGATCTTCTATGCTTCTTACATCAGAACTTCCCTGCATATAAAGATACTTTTATTAGCGAGCATATTTGTTCTTTATATATATATATATATATATATATATATATATATATATATATATATATATATATATATATATATATATATATATATATATATATATATATATATATATATATATATATATATATATATATATATATATATATATATATATATATATATATCATGTGTTTGTTATCATCAAAACTCTTACAGGGATGTAGAACCAAATTATGTTCTAACAATCTCCCCCTTTTTGATGATGACAAAAACTTGTATATTTTGATGGAATATAAAGAAAAAAAATTAAAAAACTCCCCCTGAGTGAAATACTCAGATGACAAGAAAATAAAATACTTCCCTGAAGATCTTATGTTCAAGATTCTAATAGGAGTCAAAATATATTTCATTCTCCCCCTTTTTGTCAAGAATAAAAAAGTAGTAAAGACTCTATTTGACTTGCTTTGATAGAAGTTTCTTGAAAAGGCGTGACATCCTCTTCTGGGTTCAACTGAGATCTTTAAAGAGCTTCTGATACTATATACTCATTACCGTTCCCAATAGTTCCAGAGCCAATAACCTTTTCTTTCTGATTGCCTCTGAAACCTACAGATCCTCTAGATTTAAGTTCCAGGCTTTGGAACATAGGCTTTCTTCCCGTCATGTGTAGAGAGCATCCAGAATCCAGGTGTTAAAACTGGTGTTTCAACCTTGCTGTTAAAAATATCTGCAACATGGATGATTTTATCCTTTGGTACCCATATCTTTTTGGGTCCATGGTTGTTAGAGTTTCCAAAATTTTGTTTGAATTTTGGTTTAGTAGAAAACACCTTACTAGTATATTTTATATCACGTGTTTGCCCAGAAGTGAAGTGAGAATAAAGGGGTGTGCATCTTATAACCATATCCTTGACCTTTTCAGGTTGAGATACTTTATTCTTGTACCCTATTTCTTTTCTCCCATTTCTGCTAACCTCATAGATCATTGAAGCCATCTTGCTTCTATCTATGTTTTTAGAAAGAAATTTTTGAAAGCTCTGATCATATTCTTTTATGATTTTATCAGAGTTACTAGAAATTTCTGAAGCAGTTTCTTCTTGAGATTTTTATAATTTATTATCGAGATTAGACATTGTTTCTTTAAGCTCAGAGTTTTCTGTTTTCAGTTTCTTAGTATCTTCAGAGTCAGAAACTAGATCCTTTTTAAGGTTCTTGTTTATGGATTGAAGTTCCTAATATCTTTCAAGAATTTCTGACAAACTCTCTTCTAATTGAGATCTATAAAAGTTAGAGAATACCTCTTCCGAGTCTGATTCTGATTCAGATTCAGATGATTCTGAGTCATCTGATAGGTTGGCCGTTTGAGCTATATTAGCTCGTTCATCTTCTGACTTTGTTCCATCTTTAGAAGATTCAGAGTCATCCCATGTTGCCATAAGACGTTTATTCTTTTCCTTAGAGATCTTCTTTTTAGGTTTCTCTATTTGAAGATTTGAACAATCGCTCCTGTAATGACCTTGTTCATTGCATTCGTAGCAGGTGATGTTTCAGTTACTGGATTTTCTGTATCCAAAAGATTGTTCAGAGTGATTCCATGTTCTTTTGGAATTTCTAAATTTCCTCTGCTTGTGCTTCCACAGCTAATTGATTCTTCTGGATAGAAGGGACAATTCATCTTCTTCTGACGAGGATCCACCAGAGTTTTCTGCTTCTGCTTTTTCCTTCAAACAATTGGGTTCATATTTATTAGATTTCAAAGCTAGATACTTACTTTGCTTCTGAGGCTCATCTTGTTCTAATTCTATCTCATGACTTCTCAGGGAGCTGACAAGTTCTTCAAGAGAGATTTTGTTCAGGTCTTTGGCCAGTTTAAGAGTTGTGACCATGGGTCTCCATTTCTTGGGTAAACTTTAGATGATCTTCTTTACATGGTCAACAATTGAGTACCCTTTATCCAGAACTTTTAGCCCAGCAACCAGAATTTGAAATCTTGAGAACATTGTTTCAATGGTTTCATTTTCTTCCATTTGAAGGCTTCATACTTCTGAATGAGCATAAGAGTTTTGGTTTCTTTTACTTGCGTGTTGCCTTCATGCGTTATTCTCAAGGAATCAAACATGTGTTTTGCTGACTCTCTGTTTGTGATCTTCTCATACTCTAAGTATGAGATGACACTCAAGAGAATAGTTCTAGCCATGTGATGATTTTTAAAATCTCTCTTTTGATGATCTATCATTCTTTTTCTGTCAATCTTCTGACCGCTTTCATCAATGGGATGTATGTACCCATCAATCACCATATCCCAGAGATCAGCGTCATAAGCTAGAAAGAAACTTCTGATTATGTCTTTCTAATAATCAAACTTTTCACTCTCAAATATTAGGGGGCAACTGCTGATTCTGTCTTTCTCATCATGATAATTATTGCTGATGTTTTGACTTGGTCCCACCATAGTGTTTTTCCACCTTGGATCTTTTTCTGACACGGTTAAGTGTTTGCACCCAGATCTAAGTGCTCTGATACCAATTGAAGAATGGAAAAACAAAAGAAAGGGGGATTTGAATTGGGATTTTTAAAAGTTAAAATAAAGAACAAGTTGGTTATCCAGGTTCGTTTGAACTCAAACTACTCTAGTCCACCCGCCAAGGTGATTTCGCCTCTCTCAATGAGGTCTTAATCCACTAATCAATCTTGATTACAAATCTACTTTGACAACCATCAAAGTCTTATTGAGTATAAACCACAACCTGGTTTTTCTCAAGGAATTTCTCTAAACAATATTTGAATAAATATGTACAAGAGTATTTTCTAATAAAACAGTATCACAACAGTGATGTATTACACAATTTAAGATAATTAGGTGGAACTAGATCAATGTTATTTTCTTTTTCGTGCGCAGTTGTTCATCACTTGAATTCTTCTTTTCGTCTTCTTTATATAGGCCATGCAAGAGTGACATAAGAAGATACTCTTGGAATGTTCATAACGTGAATTAATGATCTTTCCAAACCAGGAGATTTTTTTCTCCTTATAGCCGTTACATTTGATTTGCCATTAATAAATTGTAGCACTTCAGAACTTTCTCACATCAGAAGATGAATGTTACCGTTGGGAGTGTAACGCCCCAATTCTACCCCGACAAATTATATAAATAAATCAGAGTTATAAAAATCATTCATGCAAACGAATCGGGATGCCACAAATTCTTCTATCAAAATTCATTGCATTCATCGTGGATATATAACACTTTTAAAACTTCGGATGAACCATCATCATAACATCTTTAGTTAAAAAATTCAACATCTACGCAGCGGTATTCTTAATAACATCTTTATCATCATTACAATAACTTCAAACCAACAAATACTTAATAATAATCAACTTAAAGTTCAACAACTGAATAATCAACAATCAAAAGCAACAAGCGTTCATCCCCCCGAGTGTTACATATCAGAGCAATGACACCGACTCGAACTATTGAAGGTATACAACCTTCACTCTCGATTACCTGCACGTTACCAATGTAAGAGAAACATTCAAATAGAAGGGGTGAGATATCTAACAATATAATAAAGCGCATGATAATTAATATATTAAATTAGATCACATAACATCACCACTTCTCATCTCATAATCAACAATAATAATACATATTCACCACATCAATACATACTTCTTTATATGGTCATATAATACAAATCAATACTATGCAAATGCATGTGGTACCATTTGGAGCAGAACTCCCATCTTAAAATTTTTCCAATTAATAGAGGCATCAACAAGGCATAAGCCTTCATCTCAATATTCGCCAATACAAGCCATCTCAACGAGCATAAGCTCCATCTCAAAATGCAATGTATGCGACATAATCATGAATGTAATAACAACACCACAATTAACCACATCTCAATACAACATCATCATTAGTCAAAGGCCTACATCTCAAAAGCATCTCAACATCTCTTCATCAAACATCTCATATCATTCATAATAATTCATCAAACACAACTTCATTAATAACATCTCATCAACAACTCAACTGTACTTTAATACGATAGTAATTCACACCACTATTCTGTAAACTTACATCATTACTATCATTACTCCTACTGTTACAAATCAAACAATAGCCTATAAACATTTCATCCTCATCATTCTGCATTAAAAACCAATATAACGATCAACACAGGAACTAACTCTAAATCCTAAATTGTCTACTAGGATTACACTTCCTATTCTTAATTTTAATCCTCTAGAATAAAGTTCATCATGTTAGCTATTCAACGATTCGAACAGCATCTCAAACGACATCCTAAAACTCAAGTTACAGCATTTTCTAAACGATTCTACCAAAAACCAGACAACATGGGTCGATGCATATCTCCTTGGATCGACGCGTACTGCACTGAATTTGCAACATGAGTCGATGCATCCTCTCTTGGATCGACTCATCCTGGGTCTAACACACAACATATATCGATACATGCTCCTATGGATCGACTCATCCTGAGTCTAAAGGTCCTCATGTATCGATGCAAAACCTCTTCGTGTCGACTCATCCTGAGTCTCTAAACCTTCTTGTATCGACACATAGCATTTGAGGTCGACGCATCCTGTTACATCCTGCATAAATTTTACAATTTTCTCTGCGTTTTCACTACGGGTTTCATATTTTAAGCCCTAAAAACTTAATCTAATCATAGATAATCATCACTTACAATTATCCTATAATTCTACGTCAATTTAACAGCTTCGGGACATCATCATTCATCTATAATTCATCAATTTCATGTCATACAACATCATAAACATTCAATTCATGAACAAGACAACAATCACCTCTAACCCCGCATACCAATCATCATGAACCCAATTATAGAGTCAGAACCCCACCCTTACCTTGGATTGAAGGTCTCTCTATAATCTTTCGGTTGAATCCTTGTTCTGCCATTTTTCCTGTTTTTCCAGCAGCTTCACGTTCTTCTTCTCAATCCTTATTCTTCTATTGCCTCCTCTTTTTTATTATTTCTAGCAACAATAAAATAACCTATTATTCTTTATTCCTTATTGGGCTTAAAACTAATACACCCCCTTATTACTACTTCCATTCCTTTAAAACAAGCCAACATCAAATAATATTATGCTTCTAATATTATTTCACCACTTAATAAAATACTTAAATCCAATTAATCATAACACATCTTCTCAAATATTCCAAAAATAATTTAATTAAATTATGGTCGTTACAACTCTCCCCCACTTAGAATATTTTCGTCCTAAAAAATTTACCTCAATCAAACAACTCAGGATAGGAGTCTCGCATCTTGCTCTCCAACTCCCAAGTCATGCTTTCTCCGGCAACTCCTAGCCAAACCACTTTAACCAAAATAATCTCTTTTCCCCTCAGAGTCTTAGCTTCACGATCCACGATCCGTACATGCATCATCTCCACCGTAAGATTATCCCGTACTTGCACATCATCCACACGAATCACATGAGATGGATATGAAACATACTTCTAGAGTTGCGACACATGAAACACATCATACAAATTCGAAAGATTAGGCGGTAAAGCCACTCTATAAGCAACATTCCCCACTCTCTCTGAAACCTGATATGGTCCAATAAAACGAGAAGTGAGCTTCTTAGACTTCAACGCTCGCCCAACACCAGTCACCAGTGTAACTCTTAAAAACACATGGTCACCAACTTGAAATTCTAAATCCTTCTTTCGCATGTCATGATAACTCTTCTGCCTACTTTGGGAAGCTTTCATCTTTTTTCGAATCAACTTCACCTTCTCAGTAGTTTCACGAACAAGTTCAGGTCCAAGTACTACACTTTCACCAGATTCATGCCAACATAACAGAGTTCTACATCTTCGACCATACAACGCCTCAAAAGGTGCCATCCCAATACTGGAATGGTAATTGTTATTATAAGTGAACTCTATCAACCGAAGATAAGTATCCCACGAACCTCCCTGCTCAAGAACACATGCCCTCGACAAATCTTCCAACAATTGAATCGTTCGTTCAGTCTGACCATCTGTCTGAGGATGATACGCTGAACTCAATCTCAACTTAGAACCCAACGCTTCTTGCAAAATCTTCCAAAAATCAGAAGTAAATCTTGGATCTCTATCTGACACAATGCACAAAGGAACACCATGTAGCTTCACAATCACACTAGTGTAAATCTCAGCCAACTTCGACACTGGAAAGCTGATGTTAATAGGAATAAAATGAGCTGACTTCGTAAGCCTATCAACAATCACACAAATCGAATCATGTCCTCTCAAAGTATTAGGCAACCTTGTCACAAAGTCCATTGAAATGCTATCCCATTTCCATTCTAGAACTTCTAACGGTTGCATCAATCATGCAGGCTTCTGATGTTGAACATTCGACTTCTGACAAGTCAAACATGCATACACAAACCGAGCCACATCACTCTTCATCCGAGGCCACCAAAACAAGCCTTTCAAATCTTGATACATCTTTGTAGCTCCTGGATGAATACTCAACTTACTTCTATGGCTCTCTTCCAGTATCACTTTCTTCATCTCAGCATCATCAGGAATACAAATCTGGTTACGAAACCTCAACACACCTTACTCATCTAGCTTAAAATCACCATTCTCAGACTGATTGATTCTAACCATCGAATCTACCAGTTTCACATCCAACTTCTGAGCTTCTCTCATGCTATCTAGAAATTCATTATTAATCTTCAACGTACCCAACATAACACTTTGCGGCGTAATCTCGAAAACTAAGCTCATATCTTTGAACTGCTCAATTAATTCTAACTCTTTAACCATCATTGCTGACATATGTAAAGTCTTTCGACTTAACGCATCAGCTACCACATTTGCTTTTCCTGGATGATAATTCAAACCAAAATCATAATCCTTTAACAATTCCAACCATCTTCGCTGCCTCATATTCAACTCCTTCTGATCGAATAAATACTTCAAACTCTTATGGTCACTAAACACTTAAAATCTAGAACCATAAAGATAATTCCTCCAAATCTTCAACATAAAAACAACTGCAGCAAGCTCTAAATCATGCGTAGGATAGTTCTTCTCATGAGTCCTTAACTGCCTTGACGCATAAGCAACTACCTTACCATTCTGCATAAGCACACCTCCTAAACCCATCTTAGAAGCATCACAATACACCACAAAAGATTTTCCTAGATTAGGCAACATCAAAATCAGAGCCGGTGTTAACCTCTTCTTCAATTCTGTAAAACTTTCTTCGCATTGAACATCCCACACAAAAACTCTACCTTTACAAGTCAACTTAGTCAACAGAAGTGCTAACTTGGAAAAACCTTCGATAAACCTTCTATAATAACCAGCTAATCCCAAGAAGCTTCTAATCTCAGTAGCTGACTTCGGAGTCTCCCATTGCAACATAACATCAACCTTCGATGGATCTACAACAATGCCACTACCTGAAATCACATGACCAAGAAAACTAACCTCTTTCAGCCAGAATTCACACTTGGACAACTTTGCATACAACTTCTTCTCTTTCAAAACTTGCAATACTACTCTTAAGTGTTCAACATGCTCTTCTTCCAACTTAGAGTAAATCAAAATATCATCAATGAACACCATCATGAACCAATCCAAATAAGTATTAAAGATACGATTCATGTATTCCATGAATACTTCCGGTGCGTTGGTAATACCGAAAGGCATCACCGAATACTCGTAATGTCTATAAGGCATTCTAAAAGCTGTCTTATGGATATCTTCATCCTTTACTTTGATCTGATCGTAACCCGACCTCAGATCAATCTTACTAAACACACGAGCATCCACCAATTGGTCTATCAAGTCATCTATTCTTGGAAGAAGATACTTGTTCTTAATTGTCACTTTATTTAACTGTCTATAATCAACACAAAGCCTCATACTTCCATCTTTCTTCTTTACTAACAACACTGAAGCTCCCCACAGCGACACACTTGGTCTTACAAACTTCTTCTCAAGTGTGATACAGTGGGAGAACTGACTTGAGGTTTTGCGTTTTGTATTCGCAAATGTTTCGATTGAGCAAGAGTCGCCACCGACTTTTTATTTTATCGTAAGGAAAGGTTAAAAAGCACAGCAAAAAACCTTTGAGATGTTTTCTTGGGTTCGGGGAGTAGATTATAGAAAGGGAAGGTATCAGCATCCTTTCTATCCATGGTTATCCATGGGCTCTTAGTTACTTGCTTAGATCAACTTGCCTTGATTTTTAATTGTTTGAAATGGTGCTCTGTGTGTGGGTTTGAAAAAATGTTTTGAAAAGAGGCCAATGTGGTGGCAACCTTTGTAATGATCCATGTTGGGATGTATACAAAGGTGTATGTCTTTTGAAAAGTTTTCCATGTTTTTGAAAGTTGTTTTGAAAGTGTAGTGAGGTGTGGTTTTGAAAAATAGGCAAGTGTTTTTGTTTTGCAAGTTGGCAAGTAACTAAGAGTTTTTCTACTCTAAATTTCTCAAAGATCTTTGCTATGTTTTAACCCTTTTAACAATTTTGTTCCATCATTGTATTTGGGGGACAATCTTGTGTTAGGATGTGAACGGGACGGGCGCGGGTCATCGTTTAGATCATGATTGCAATGGTGCCAAGTATCTTTGGGCAATTTTCCTTTAAGGGACTTGATCATTTTTTAGGCAACTTTTGAAAGCGTCATCGAGAGACTATGATCATTTGATTGTTTTGTTTTTGCCAAAGATACTCAACATGCAATATGGCCCATTATTGAAGGCAACAAGTGGAATACCCTAGGGGTGCAAGTGTGATTAGTGTTGTCCATTTTCATGCTTGTTTATCTTGAAATTAGGTCAAACTATTTGGTTGATTTTTGCATACAAAACCCTAAGTCTATCATGGTATAATTAGAAAGATTTAAAATACGAAATTAAAAGTCCTAAGTTATTACACAATGATCATGGGAATGGGGGTACAAATGTTCAAATGGGGATGAGACTTCATAGAAGGATAGTGTCCAATATTTACAACCAAATCGAATTGCGCAAATGTAAATATAAAGATGTGTAAGAATAAAGCAATGTGTAGGTGAAGGTATTTTTGTGTAAGTGTATATTTTATTCACAAATAAAATAAAAATAATTAAAAGAAAGTTAATTTTTGAATTTTTTCATGTTTAGGGCAAAAACCCTAATTTTGCTAAATAAAAGGTATTAATTATTTATTATGTATTATATACAATATTTACTAATTATATACAAAAAATAAATAAAAGAGAAGTATATTTGTCAAAAGGTATTTTTAATGTTAAATATTAATAAAAATAAAAATGTATATTTTTGGTATTTTTATCCTAAATATTATAATAAATATATGAGTATTTATATTATTTACTAAATATCTTAAATATGTATAAAAATAAAATATTTAATATTTACAAAAAAAAAGTATATTTTTTCATGAAGTGTTTTCAAAGGTGAAATAAAATAAGAATCATAAATAAAAGTGTTTGTATTATTTTTAGTTATTTTAAATAAAAGTATATTTATGTTTATTTATGTACAAAACTAAATAAAACCAAATAAATATCAAATAAAAATGCAAAAAATGTGGGAAAAATAATTTTAATATTTTTTCATGCTTAAATAAAAATATAGAAACAAAATCAAAAGGAAAAAATAAAAAATGACAAGTATATCTCAAAATGGGCCAGGGGGTGCATGTGAAATGCAGTGGTGCAAAAAGGAAACAGAATCAGGCCCAGCCCAATACCTATCTTCTTCAACCTCCAGCAAGCTTTGTTCCAAAAACGCACGTTTTACATAATGATTCAAACATCCTAATTCCTGGACTTTTAGCACAAACTTATAACATGAAAAATGTCAAGCATCAAGCCATGATTCCATACATATAAAAAAACTTAACTTAACTCTCAGAAATGAGAGAGAATTTCTCCATCCCTAATTCTTAACCTAAGTTTTTGTCAATGTTCAGGTCTTAAATTCTCTCAGCATATGTAATATAAATGGGAAGTGAAGATATGAGTGGCTTCAGGGACATGAATATGACACTTTTCATTCACAAACTTAAAGCTAACTCTTCCTAGGTTGAGAGATAGAAGTCCATGAACTTACCTGTTCAGCTTGGATCGTATCTGACAATGGAGGTACTTTCAAGGCAAGGTGAAGACTGATACAACTTGCTTGAAGTCCAGGGATGCTATTCCAATGCTTGGTATGCTTTGAAACTTGCTATATCAAGCTATAGAAGTTCACCTGCAAAACAGAAAAAGTGAAAATGGTGAAGTTGGTTAGAGGTGTTACAGGTCGTGTCCAATGCTTGGGATAGCTTCAATGGGTGATAGGGAATGTATTGGCAAAGGTTTCAGCCAAAACGCACGAGTGGAAGTGTTTGTGGAAGTCAAGTTGCAGGGATGCCCTGTTTTTGTGCAGTACAATGGTGTTTTTGTGAATGGTGAGGTTTGGAAGGTGTTTTGGTCGTGCCTTAGCTCAGTTATATTGTTTGGAATGTGTCTAACAAGTTTGTCTAAGCTAGTTCTTGCAGCAATGAGAGTTGGATATCAATATGCCAAGTTTCTTCTAATGTAAGTCAAAAATGCCAAGTGCTGTTACAGGCTCCTCTAGGCCCCTCTAGTGTGCTGCAAAACTTTGTCTTGATCAGTGGGATATGTCCAATAGCTTGTGTCTAGAAGATATGCATTGTACCTCTTGATTTGCAAATTTGACATAAAGCCATACTTTTCAAAAATGGATAAAGTACTTTTTCTAATTAAGGACTAATCTTTCATGTAATGACCAAACTCATAGAACAACATCTTGGAACAAAGGATTAGCATTAAATTATTGAGTGTAGATGAGATAAAAGGCCTGTAATCTAGCTTAGAGCATGCTGAGTTCAAAAATGCAAAGTTATGGACATGGAAATGGTTCATGAACAAAGTGAGTTTTGCCCATATTGCCAAATTCGATTCTCCCTAACCACAAGGTTGTTTGATGAGTTCTTGGACATTTTGAAAAGCTTGGAATGTGTACTACAATCCATCTTCATAATTAAAATTGAAATTCCAAGTGGAAGCATGTGAAAAGTGGCCATGAAGTTAGGCAAAAATCCTGCCTAGAATAGGTCAAAATTCTTCTAAGTTAAGAATGTTTTGCACCCTTGTTCCAAAAATCATAACTTGAGCTACAAGCTTCTTTTGAGGAAACTTTGTGAATAAAAGTTGTAGATTTTGCAATGGACTATAACTCTAATGTTTTGAGTTTTCCTTGAATCCAAATGTATCTTGATGAAAAAATGGGACAAAGTTAGGAAAAAATTAGGGATTTTCATAACTTAGAAAAATTCTAAGTTATGAAAATTCTTCATTTTAAACCCTAATTTGTGAATCTTGATTTCTTGATGAACAAGTTTCATATTTTGACATGTCTTGATGAAAAATGAATCTTGACACTTGATTTTGACCAAAAAGTCAAAGTTTGACTTTTCAGTATGCAGTCAAATTTGGCTCAGTTGACTGGAAAATTCATCTGTCAATCTTGTGCATTTGGGATCTTTTGAACTTGTTGAACATGTAAAGACAATTCCATGGGGTCCTTGAGTCCATATGTGATCTTGGTTTGCCATTGGCTAGGTCAAACAGTCAAAAATTGCCTTTGTGCAGTCAAAACCCTAAAAATGACCATTTTGCCCTTTTGGTGATCTGATCAAATTTCTTGTGGAATTGTGATCCAAACTTGACCAAATGGTTTATATGAGTTCAATATGTTGATGTGGGTCAAAAATCATGAGGTTTGACTGTCAATTGGCCACAGTTGACTTTTTCCCCAATACAACTGATTTCTAGGTCAACTGTTCAATTGATTGGGCAAAGTTTGGAATCAAGACTTGAAACTTGGTATGGATAAACTTGGGAGTCCAACATGAAGCATTAAAGTCATCTTAGGCATTTTAGGTCAAAACATCTTTGTGCAAACTCAAACCCTAATTTGGGTCAACAGTGCAAGGAGAGGTCTTGAGCAGAGCAAACCCTAACTAGATCTTGAGCTCCAAGGGTCTTGTGATGAGAGAATGTTGAGGAAATGGGAGGGAAAATTTTGGGGTACAACAGTTGCCCCTGTTCAATCTTCTTGAACCTGAAGAGTTAGATTGGCAAGTTTGCCTTTCGCGACTCGAGGGTAAAAGGAGATTGGACACTAGAGTGCCCAAAAATTTGCACTCGCATGCTGGAGTATCAGCAATGTGATGGTGGGAATGGGCTTATAGATGCCATTTGGAGGTGTGACAGAACCTTGTCGGGAATGGGCTTATAGATGCCATTTTGGAAGTGTCGGTCGCATAAGAGATTCCTTAGCGAGAACTTGTGTATTTTGAGAAAGAAAGATGTTTTCCTGGCTTGTTACAGGTGTTTATCTTCAGTCTCTTCATGCAGATATGCCCTGGCTAAATACAGGTATCGAATCTACAATTGGTTGCTCACAGATGTGCCCTAGCTAGGTACAGGAATCGAATCTGGAACTGTTGTCTACAGATATGCCTTGGCTGGATACAGGTATCGAATCTGGAATTGTCGTCTACAGATATGCCCTGGCTGGATACAAGAATCGAATCTGGAATTAGTTGCTCACAGATGTGCCCTGGCTGGATACAGGTATCGAATCTGGAATTGCAAAAGGTTGGTAGAGATATCTTTCCTGGCTGGATACAAGTGTAAACCTCTGACCTGAGAATGAAAGATAATTTCCTGGCCCGTTACAGGGGTTGATCTTTAAACTCTTCATGCAGATATGCCCTGGCTAGATACAGGTATCGAATCTACAATCAATCACTCACAGATATGCCCTGGCTAGATACAGGTATCGAATCTGGAATTGCAATAGTTGATAGTAATCATCTTTTGGATTGATCTTTTTCCTGAAAAGGCAAAACATCAGTTGTATGCAATGTCATGATGTATGAGATTCATGATGTCATGATGCTCAAAATGAGATAGTGTTGTATGCACTTTGTCATGTATGTAAACATGATGTATGAAATGTGAAATGTCTATGAATGTATTTTCGTCTTAGGAAAATAAATCCTTGACGAGTGCCGGGAGTTTGAATCCTGGGCTGATGTTGAAGAGTAGAGTTCTTCGTTTCCGCTGGGGATGATGGTTGCAAGAATAAACCGGTAGGAGAAGATGAATCCGTTGGGGAATAAACTTTTTGGAGGGATTACTCTGAGGGGAATTCCTCTGTGGGAAGAGATACTTCGCTGAGGTTTTGATGAGAGCTCCGCTGGGGATAATGGTAAACTCCACTGGGGATATCAATGATAAACTCCGCTGGGGATTCTGTTGATAAGTTATGTTGGGGAACTTGATGAACTCCACTGGGGATAGGAAGAACTTCGCCGAGGACGAGTTTTCCGTAATAATTAGCTGAGGATAACCCAGTTATACCCTGGTGGGGAAATAACCTTTAAATAAAGTATGGGAGAGACGTTCGTACTCTGCAGGTGATAAGCTTCCAGAACCTACTGGGAATAAGCTTCAGGACCTACCGGTGACTTCACTGGGGATGTGGATTCCACTCTCCCGGGGACACTTTTGAACTGTACTGAGGAATGGTTCCACTGGATGTCTGTATTCCGCTGGGGAACAATCTTATATTAAGACTGCCGGGGATACTTGCTGAGGAATGTCTATACTCCGCTAGGGAACGTTGAGATCTTCTGGGGATACCCAACTTCCTTTAGGCTGACAGACTAACTCTGCTTGAGGAGAGTACCACTGACTTGCTAGGGGAACAATGTGCCTTTTCAGGGCTGATGGGAGACCAACTCTACTTGAGGAGAGTATTGCTGGAATCTGGTCTTACCCTGTGGGGAGTTGAGGTGACTTGGTTACGTTCTTCAGCCGAACCTACCTTGGTACCTTGGTGGACAAAGCAACTAGATCGCTTAGACAAATCTAAATTGCCCCTGTTTCTGATGTCATCTGTAATTAAATCATTTGTTTCGCATGCAAACATTTATGATTAGCAATTAATGTCAAATGCATATATCAAAAATGAACATTGGACGTTCTTCGCAAAACAAAACAGAAAAAGGAAAAACAAAGGATAATTTGTCTGAAAAATTGAATTTGTATTGATTTTGAAATTCGCCTGTAAATAGGCGTTTATGTACAGGAGGCTGACGTCCTAGTAAGAGAACGCCGCCAAATAACATAGAGTTTATACGATTTTAAAAAGGAAACAAAACAGCTATGTGAAAACTAATCCCACTGGGTTCCAACTCTGCTATCGCCTTTATGTCTTCAAGCGTCTCATCACTTTGCTGCTTAGTTGAAGATGAAGCTGATTGATCGATGCCAAAGTCTGAGCCCTGATAGTTGATGCCGAATTCTGGATGCAAGATGATCCAATGAGACATAGTATTACGCTTTATCCCTAACTTTTGCTTGGACCGCCCTTTCGGGTTTTCAGTCCACCGGGATACCCATTTTTGCCCAAGCCGCCTTTTTCAGGTTTTCGACTTGCCGGGTGTACAGATTTTTTTTTCATTTCATCCCTTATTTTTGCCCGAACCCTTTTGGTTCGCCGGGAAGCCCTTATTTTTTCCTAGGTGTGTCAACCTAGCGGGTCCTTAGTTCATGCGTAGTATCTTTTTACTATGTCTGCATTGGCGGGGTGAGGAAGGTCGTCACCATCCATGGTAGTTAGAATCATGGCTCCTCCTGAGAAGATATGTTTAACCACAAATGGCCCTTCATACGTAGGGGTCCATTTGCCCCGGGGATCACTTTGAGGAAGAATGATGCGTTTGATTACCAGATCTCCGACTTGATACTCTTGTCGTCTGACTTTCTTGTTAAATGCTCTGATCATCCGTTTTTGGTACGTCTGACCATGACAAATAGCAGTGAGCCTCTTTTCGTCGATTAGGTTTAATTGATCAAGCCGAGTCTGGATCCAGTCTTCTTCGCTCAAGTCTGCATCCTTCATTATCCAGAGAGAGGGTATCTGGACTTCAATAGGCAAGACTGCCTCCATGCCGTAGACCAAGGAAAAAGGAGTTGCCCCTGTTGACGTCCGTGCTGAGGTGAGGTACCCATGAAGAGCAAACGGTAACATCTCGTGCCAATCCTTATATGTCAATGTCATCTTCTGCACAATCTTCTTGATATTCTTATTCGCTGCTTCTACAGCCCCGTTCATCTTCGTCCGGTAGGGAGAAGAGTTGTGGTGTTGTATCTTGAATTGCTCGCAGAGCTTAGTGATCATCTTGTTGTTAAGATTGGTACCATTGTCCGTAATGATCCTCTCAGGTACACCGTATCGACAGATCAGGTTGTGCCGAATGAACTGTGCCACGACGCTCTTGGTTACCGTAGCGTAGGAAGCTGCTTCGACCCACTTTGTGAAATAATCAATTGCTACCAAGATGAAGCGGTGCCCGTTAGACGCTGTAGGTCGGATCTCGTCGATCATATCAATGCCCCACATTGCAAAAGGCCAAGGTGTTGTCAAGACGTTCAGAGGAACTGGAGGAATGTGCACCTTATCAGCATAGATCTGGCATTTGTGACACGTCCGAGAATGTTGATAACAGTCGGCTTCCATTGTGGACCAGAAATATCCTGCCCGAAGGATTTTCTTTGCCATGGTATGCCCACTGGAATGTGTTCCAAATGTACCTTCATGTAGCTCTGCCATGATCTTCTCTGCTTCAATCTTATCTACACAACGCAGTAAAGTTGAATCATGGTTTCGCTTGTAGAGAATGCCATTGCTGAGGAAGAACTTTGCTGCAAACCTTCTCAGGAACTTCTTATCATTAACAGATGCGCCTTCGGGGTATTCTTGAGCTTCCAAGTACCTCTTCGCTTCATGATACCATGGTTTTTCAGTTACCTCCTCAGCCTCAAGATCACAACAATATGCAGGTTCGTCCAATTTCCAAATAATGATCCGGGGAGCCTCATTGTCCTATTTGACTTTGAACATAGAAGACATTGTATCCAACGCGTCCACCAACTGATTCTCCTCTCTTGGGAAGTGTTCAAAAGTTATCTCCTCGAAGTGGGGAAGCAATGTCAGCACATACTCCTTGTAAGGAATGAGATTCGGGTGTTTCGTATCCCACTCGCCTTTGATCTGGTTGATCACGGGAGAGGAATCTCCGAAGACACTCAGAAACTTGATCCTTAAGTCAATTGCAGCTTGAAGACCCATGATGCATGCCTCATACTCCGCCATGTTGTTGGTGCAGCTGAAACATAACCGGGCGGTAAGTGGAGTATGAGTGCCTTTAGGGGATATGATCACATCGCCGATACCATTACCCAAAGCGTTCGAGGCTCCGTCAAAATGCATAGACCATTGGGATCCTTCCTCAGGTTCTTCATCCGGTCCAGGTACTTCACAATCAGTCACTACCATGATATCCTCGTCTGGAAATTCAAAATTCAACGACTGGTAATCGTCCACTGGTTGGTGTGCCAAATGGTCTGCCAATACACTTCCCTTGATTGCTTTTTGAGTCATGTATTGGATGTCATATTCCGTCAAAATCATTTGCCATCTTGCTATTCTTCCAGACAGAGCAGGCTTTTCGAATATGTACTTGATTGGATCCATTTTTGAAATCAACAAAGTAGTGTGAGTCAACATATACTGTCTCAGCCGACGAGCAGCCCATACCAGAGCGCAGAAAGTTTTCTCGAGCAGTGAGTATCGGGTCTCACAGTCGGTAAACTTTTTGCTCATGTAATAAATAGCGTGCTCTTTTCGGCCAGACTCGTCATGCTGCCCCAGCACACACCCCATTGAGTTGTCAAGTACTGTCAAGTATAGGATTATAGGTCTCCCTTCAACCGGTGGCATAAGAATGGGTGGTTCTTGGAGATACTCTTTGATCTTTTCGAAAGCGGCCTGGCATTCATCATTCCAACGTACTACTTGATCTTTCTTCAGCAGTTTGAAGATTGGCTCACAGGTAGCAGTTAGATGCGAGATGAATCGGGCAATGTAATTCAACCGTCCTAGAAAGCCTCTGACTTCTTTCTCTGTCTTGGGAGTTGGCATCTCTTGTATGGCTTTCACCTTGGCAGGGTCCACTTGAATACCTTTGTCGCTTACGATGAAGCCTAGCAATTTTCCAGATCTTACCCCAAAGGTGCATTTGTTCGGGTTCAACCTCAGTTTGTACAACTTCAGACGGTCAAACAGCTTCCGTAGATGGTCAAGGTGTTCCTCCTCAGTTTGAGACCTTGCAATCATATCGTTGATGTACACTTCTATCTCGTGATGGATCATGTCATGAAATAAAGCAACCATGGCACGTTGGTAAGTTGCCCCAGCATTTTTCAACCCAAAAGGCATGACCTTGTAGCAAAAGGTGCCCCACTGAGTGACAAAAGTGGTCTTCTCCATGTCTTCAGGAGCCATCTTGATCTGATTATAACCGGAGAAGCCGTCCATGAAGGAGAAACTTTATGCTGAGCAGTATTGTCAACCAGAACATCGATATGAGGCAGAGGGAAATCATCCTTAGGGCTGGCCCTGTTCAAATCCCTGTAATCAACACACATTCGGACCTTACCATCCTTTTTCGGCACTGGAACCACGTTGGCAACCCACTGAGGGTAAGAAGTCACTGCTAGAAAACCGGTGTCAAATTGTTTCATAACCTCAGCTTTGATTTTCTCGGACATCTCTGGACGCATACGGTGGACCTTCTGTTTAACCGGAGGGCATTCTTCCTTGGTAGGCAGGTGATGAACCACAATGTCAGTATCCAACCCAGGCATGTCTTCGTAAGACCAGGCGAAGATTCCCATATAATCATGCAACATCTGAATCAACCGTTGTTTCACGCTGAACTCTAGATTGGCACCAATCTTGACTTCCTTTCTGTCTGTCTCAGTACCCAGATTTACCGTTTCCACTGGCTCTTCATGTGGTTGAATGGTCCTCTCTTCCTGGAATAGCAGTCTTGCAAGTTCACCAGGAACTTCGCAATCATCTTCACCTTCGTCTTCGGCTAAGTTGATCGGATTTTCGAAGTCATAACTGGCAGTAGCGGAGTCGTTACCAGAGAGATCCAGAGTGGATTAGAACCTGTATAAGTGGGTGCGTGTAAATATAGCTGTTTTGCAATATATAACAAAGAAAGAAAAGGAGCGCAAGATTTTGAAATGCAACAAACGTCCAATGTTTTGATTAATGATATATGAAAATGTCATACAAATGCCCTTACAAATGGAGCCACGGTGCCCCGGGTAGGACACCGAGCCATAAAAGTTTCAACATATTGTTTGTTACAAATTGAAAACAAAAGAGTTCATTACTGAGTGACAAAAGTAATAGGTGTGAAGTCTTTGGTAGTCCAGTTGCTTGGTCCATTGTCGGTTGTTGGGTAGATCCAACTGTCGAATTCAGATTCCTCCATGTCGTCTTTAATAGCATTCACTCCCGGGTTGGTGATGAACACAGGAGGTCCTCCAATTCTTGTTTTGCGAACAGCCCTCTGAGCCTCTGCAGTGAAGCCCAAACCAAACTTGTCAATCTTCGGAGTAAAGTCAGGGAGTCGGTCCCAGTTTGCGCACTCGCCCTTCTCAATCACAGCCCGGGCATCCTTTAAGGAAGCCATCTTCAAAGGAGGGTCTTCAATCACAGCTTCAGCCGACGCCAATGTCTGAGGCACCTCTTCAAAGTGTTGAAAGGGGGTCTCAATGAATTCCCCATCCATTTCTATGTACCGGAACGAGTTGAGGTGGCTGACCATATACTCTTCTTCCCCTTGGACTGTAACGATCTTTCCTCTGACTGGGTACTTAAGCTTTTGATGTAGTGTGGAGGTCACAGCTCTAGACTTGTGGATCCATGGACGACCCAGCAAACAAGAGTAGGATGGACGGATGTCCATCACATAGAAAGTAGAATCAAAAACTTGAGAACTAACCCTGATTGGAATGTCAACTTCACCATGTACCATCCTTTTCGAACCGTCGAAGGCTCGGACAACAATGTTACTGGGCTTGAGCTCCAGACCCTCATAATCCAATCTGTCTAGGGCCTTCTTGGGCAATACATTCAATGAAGAATCGGTGTCTACCAACACATGGGCAAGAGTAGTGCCCCTGCATTCAATAGAGACATGCAGGGCGTCATTATAGTTCTTTCCTTTTGCAGTCAGATCGGCGTCAGAGAAGCCCAAACCATTATCGGCAGTCAAGTTGGCCACACAATCGGTAAATTGATCAGCAAATGTTTCTTGCGGCACATGAGCCGTCTTCGGGAACGAGATCAGGGCCTTGGCATGGGCCTCTGAACACAACAACAATGATAGCATAGAAATTTTGGATGGGGTGTGCCCCAACTGCTCAACAACATTGAAATCACTTTTCTTAATAATCTTGAGGATCTCCTCCATCTCTTGCTGTGAGGCTTCAACAGTGGTTTTCTTCGGCGCCTCCGTCAGGGCAGGCAAATCAGTATCAATCCCTTTGCCCCGAGCGCCAGATGACTCGGCAGCAGGGGTAGAAACAGGAACTTGATTAGGAAGGGAAACATGCACACTTGCGGGTGTGATGGTAAGAGGTTTCTGAATAGCTGGTGGCGCAATATCTGGCGAGAACAACCTACCACTGCGAGTAATTTTGGCAGGCCCGGTGATGTTACTGACGCCGATATTTGTATCAAACTCTTGTTTAACTCCAAGCACATAAACGTCTGCCCCATAGTGCCATGGGACAACTTTGTCGGATGTATAAGGGAGAGGTCCCGGAATAGTGATGATGATGGGAGCAATCTTTTGAGTGGACATGATTTTGACAGGCTTCTTTGAAGGAGCCTTGGGAGATTTGTTGAAAATAGTGACAATAGAAACTTCTTCAGCGGGGACAGCAGGAACATCAATCTTTTCGAACAAGATCTCTTTGCTATCCATCAGGCTTTGGATACCTGATTTCAGCAAAGGACAACCAAAAGGCAAAACAACACATAGAAGGCAATCTTCACCATATCCCGGAAATAAACCGGCTAGCAACAGATTCCTTTTAACAGTCGATAACAGAGTAACAATCTCTTCCACGGAGGCTACATATCGGTCTTCTTCCACAACATTCACTCCATGCTGGGGCATGGGAGCGGTCACAACATTGGGCCTTTCGGGCGCCTCAAACTGTATTTCCTTAGCATCAATAAGGTCTTGAAACTTATTCCTCAGAGCCCAGCAATCGTCTGTAGTATGCCCGGGGCTATCAGAGTGATAAGCGCAACGGGCGTTGGGGTTGTATTTTGGAGAAGCTGTGTTCACCACCTTCGGAGCTTCCTTGACAGTTACCAAATTGGTTGACAGTAGTTGCGGCAAAATCTGAGACAGGGTCATGCTAAACCGAGTGTACTGCCTTTTGGGTCTCTCACCCCTTTGTTGATTATACTGTTGAGGAGCAGCAGCAGGCTTTGAAATTACCAATGCATTGATATCTTGGCGGCGTTCCGGCTTAACTTGTCTTCTGGGACCATAAACAACACTAGCTTCCTTCTTGAAAGGCTTCTTATCAGTACTCGCGGAGGCACCTTTCTGTATCTTCCCTGACTTGATACCAACTTCTATCCTCTCACCAGTCAAGATCAAATCTGTAAACCCAGCAGAAGAATTACCAATCAGATGATTGAAGAACGGACCAGACAGGGTCCCTAGGAACATGTCAACAAGTTCACGGTCAGTCAAAGGAGGTTGCACCCTACCAGCCAGGTCTCTCCACTTTTGCGCATACTCCTTGAATCCTTCGCTCGTTCCCAGTGACATACCCTGAAGTTGGGTGCGCGTGGGAGCGAGGTCAGAATTGTACTGATATTGTCTATAAAATTCAGTAGCCAAGTCCTCCCAGCTTCGGATACTGGCTCCATCTAGCTGATAGAACCATTCGAGTTGAGACCCCGAAAGGCTATCCTGAAAGAAATGGATCCATAGGTTCTTGTCTGCAGTGTAAGGTTGGATCTTCCTTACATATGATCTGAGATGCAGCTTAGGACAGGAAGCCCCGTCGTACTTCGCAAAGGCAGGCGGCTTGAACTTGTGTGGGATCACCACCCCAGAAGATAAACCTAGATCTCCGAAATCCAGCCCCGACACATTTTGAATCTCCATGGCACTTAAACGGTCCTCTAGTTGCTTGTATCTGTCTGCAGCAGAAGGGTACTGTTCATCATTGTAATCCGTCTCATTGTCGGAGACTGTAAGACTAGGAGCCCTTCCCCCTTGGGGACTGTCTTTCTCTGCCGAGGAAGTAGCCTGATCAGCCTCATTATGTAGTGTATTCCCAAACCTGCGTCCGGTGTTGAACATCGCAGTCTTCTTCTTCTTCTTCTTCTTCAAGAGCAGAGTCTTCAACTCTTGTTGACCTTGGGCTAAGCTCATGACCAACTCTTGAAACTGGGCGTTCTGGGCCTGGAGGGCCTTGATAGCTTGCTCATTGGATGATTCAGGATTCATGATGACTGTTCAAATAAACAGCGAAGAAGATTAAGCAACCTGTGGAAAAAGGGTACCTGTTATGCATATGATGCAATGAGATGCGTATGTTTTATGTTTTCAAAGACAATCGAGATTCAACTTTGTAGACAAAAAGAAAACACACTTCATTAGATTCGAACTTTAAACTGTTCAACAACTTGCCCTTAGGCATTACAAGAATGGAAATACTGAAAAGGAAATAAAAATTGTAAAAGAAATCTCTTAAGCTTATCAGTGCTCCCATGGCCTCCTCTTCTCAGTACGAATATAGTCATTCAGGATCCGCTCTTCCTCCAATTGCTTAGTCAACTTCTGGATCTTCCGTTCTTGTTCGTTGAACTTTTCCCGATAGTAATCTCGTTCTTCCTTTAGCTGCGCCCAAGATCTCTTTAGTGTATCAACATCAGTGGGTATCTGAGGAGGGAGAACAGTTGGAGGAACCCCGTCTTCATCAGGAGATTCAAGAATGATAGGCCTGACAGCTTCGTATGGCATACCTAACTTCTTAGCACGGATGTGGACCCATCTGCAATAGGGTTCCAATGGTAGAGAAGTCTTTGGTCCCAACTCATGTGGGTCAGCTTTGTGAATTCTGTCCCAAGCCTTAATGAATCCATGGCGTAGTTTGGCACTGCCTACCTGAAACTCAAAATGGAAGTGAGGAACCAACATCTCATGAGGCCCTACTCTTCTGGCTCTTCCAAACTGACGGAGAGCTAAACATGGATTATAAGAGATTCCTCCCTGGGTACCGATCAATGGGACATTAGGGTATTCTCCGCAACGATCAATAACAGCTACCTCATCCAAACCTCTGAGAGTCCAAGTGATGTCATTATCAGTGAGAGACATTAACCTATGAGCCCAACCCTTTCCTTCTTCATTCTTCAGCATGAACTTAGGAAGGTGCGAAATAAACCACCTCACTAGCAAAGGAGCACAACACCATGGAGTTCCCCGTCTTCGGGCAGTACGAGCATAGAGTTGTTGCAGGATATCACCCAAAAGAGTGGGTACAGGGTTCCGAGACATGAAGATCCTTATGGCATAGATATTGATAAAGGTATCAGGATTTGGAAACAATACCAGACCATAGATTACAAGAGCCAGAATGTCTTCGTACGCCTTGAAGTCTAAGTCATTCCAGAAATCATTAGCTTTGCCAACCAGAAACTTAACCAAAAAGCCCTTAACTCCACTTATAGTTTCCCAGTTAGCCAATACCTCTTCTTTGGTCAAGGGAAGGACTGCAGCAATCTCTTCAGGCCTAAGAGTCTTCTCCCAACCAGTGAATGGAGTCTGCTCCAAAACAGGGATACCAAGCAAATCAGAGAATTCTTCCAGGGTAGGGACCAGCTGGAAGTCTTGAAAGGTGAAGCAATGATACAGGGGATCATAAAACTGGGTCAGGACACTTATCAGTTGTTGGTCCCACTTTGAAGTGATCAAGCCAAGGAGAGAACCATGCCTCTTGATGAAGGAAGTAGTGTTTGGAATCCTATCAACCAATTCCTTGAGCAAAGTAGGTGGTTGAACAAAGTTGAGCCGGATAGTATTCCTACGCACGGGCATCATGATGTCCTACAAAACAGAGCAAAGATGAAACCCTTTTGTCTTTGAAATGGGTCAGCCCTTATACAGGATGCATGCAATGGTATGATGGTATGATGCTATGATGAGGCACACCACAAGTATTCACAAAGGCAAGCATGATAAGGCACACAAGTCACACAAGATAACCCTTAGGGTTTAGGCCAGCATGAAGTTTAGGTATCACCCTCTTTTAGTTTCGTTGGTTAAAACTTGTCCTATTAAAAGTAACCGGGTTCTAGAGGATCTCAATATCATTGACTACCCTCAATCGGTCATAACTCCAGCATCACAATCTTTTCTTGTGGCCAGAACCATCGCGAGAGTTTAGCCTCAATGAATGTAGCATACTGCTACTGTTCTATGGCCAAGTTGGGTCAATTTAAGGTTCTAAGGTCGGTTGGTGTTTAATGACTCCTTAGAAGACCCATATTCTCCTCGTTGCAACACAAGGGATATCGGTACAGACCAAGGTGCCACACCAACGTAGCCACTGCTTCACCCATGTCGGTCTACGCCGGACAGGTCCCTCACATATTATGCTACCTAAAAGGGTATTCCCCAGATTCGGGTTAGGATCTATGAAACTCCGATGCAAAGCCCACAAATATAAAAACAAACAAATCAAACAATTGAAAACAAAGGTGATCTAAGCCCTAAGGTTACTCCACTTTTAAGTTATTCCCCAGCAGAGTCGCCAGTTCTGTGATACGGTGGGAGAACTGACTTGAGGTTTTGCGTTTTGTATTCGCAAATGTTTCGGTTGAGCAAGAGTCGCCACCAACTTTTTATTTTATCCTAAGGAAAGGTTAAAAAGCACAGCAAAAAACCTTTGAGATGTTTTCTTGGGTTCGGGGAGTAGATTATAGAAAGGGAAGGTATTAGCACCCTTTCTATCCATGGTTATCCATGGGCTCTTAGTTACTTGCTTAGATCAACTTGACTTGATTTTTAATTGTTTGAAATGGTGCTTTGTGTGTGGGTTTGAAAAAATGTTTTGAAAAGAGGCCAATGTGGTGGCAACCTTTGTAATGATCCATGTTGGGATGTATACAAAGGTGTATGTCTTTTGAAAAGTTTTCCATGTTTTTGAAAGTTGTTTTGAAAGTGTAGTGAGGTGTGGTTTTGAAAAATAGGCAAGTGTTTTTGTTTTGCAAGTTGGCAAGTAACTAAGAGTTTTTCTACTCTAAATTTCTCAAAGATCTTTGCTATGTTTTAACCCTTTTAACAATTTTGTTCCACCATTGTATTTGGGGGACAATCTTGTGTTATGATGTGAACGAGACGGGCGCGGGTCATCGTTTAGACCATGATTGCAATGGTGCCAAGTATCTTTGGGCAATTTTCCTTTAAGGGACTTGATCATTTTTAGGCAACTTTTGAAAGCGTCATCGAGGGACTATGATCATTTGATTGTTTTGTTTTTGCCAAAGATACTCAACATGCAATATGGCCCATTATTGAAGGCAACAAGTGGAATACCCTATGGGTGCAAGTGTGATTAGTGTTGTCCATTTTCATGCTTGTTTATCTTGAAATTATGTCAAACTATTTGGTTGATTTTTGCATACAAAACCCTAAGTCTATCATGGTATAATTAGAAAGCTTTAAAATGTGAAATTAAAAGTCCTAAGTTATTACACAATGATCATGGTAATGGGGGTACAAATGTTCAAATGGGGATGAGACTTCATAGGAGGATAGTGTCCAATATTTACAACCAAATCGAATTACGCAAATGTAAATATAAAGATGTGTAAGAATAAAGCAATGTGTAGGTGAAGGTATTTTTGTGTAAGTGTATATTTTATTCACAAATAAAATAAAAATAATTAAAAGAAAGTTAATTTTTGAATTTTTTCATGTTTAGGGCAAAAACCCTAATTTTGCTAAATAAAAGGTATTAATTATTTATTATGTATTATATACAATATTTACTAATTATATACAAAAAATAAATAAAAGAGAAGTATATTTGTCAAAAGGTATTTTTAATGTTAAATATTAATAAAAATAAAAATGTATATTTTTGGTATTTTTATCCTAAATATTATAATAAATATATGAGTATTTATATTATTTACTAAATATCTTAAATATGTATAAAAATAAAATATTTAATATTTACAAAAAAAAAGTATATTTTTTCATGAAATGTTTTCAAAGGTAAAATAAAATAAGAATCAGAAATAAAAGTGTTTGTATTATTTTTAGTTATTTTAAATAAAAGTATATTTATGTTTATTTATGTACAAAACTAAATAAAACCAAATAAATATCAAATAAAAATGCAAAAAATATGGGAAAAATAATTTTAATATTTTTTCATGCTTAAATAAAAATATAGAAACAAAATCAAAAGGAAAAAAATAAAAAATGACAAGTATATCTCAAAATGGGCCAGGGGGTGCATGTGAAATGCAGTGGTGCAAAAAGGAAACAGAATCAGGCCCAGCCCAATACCTATCTTCTTCAACCTCCAGCAAGCTTTGTTCCAAAAACGCGCGTTTTACATAATGATTCAAACATCCTAATTCCGGGACTTTTAGCACAAACTTATAACATGAAAAATGTCAAGCATCAAGCCACAATTCCATACATATAAAAAACTTAACTTAACTCTCAGAAATGAGAGAGAATTTCTCCATCCATAATTCTTAACCTAAGTTTTTGTCAATGTTCAAATCTTAAATTCTCTCAGCATATGTAATATAAATGGGAAGTGAAGATATGAGTGGCTTCAGCGACATGAATATGACACTTTTCATTCACAAACTTAAAGCTAACTCTTCCTAGGTTGAGAGATAGAAGTCCATGAACTTACCTGTTCAGCTTGGATCGTATCTGACAATGGAGGTACTTTCAAGGCAAGGTGAAGACTGGTACAACTTGCTTGAAGTCCAGGGATGCTATTCCAATGCTTGGTATGCTTTGAAACTTGCTATATCAAGCTATAGAAGTTCATCTGTAAAACAGAAAAAGTGAAAATGGTGAAGTTGGTTAGAGGTGTTACAGGTCGTGTCCAATGCTTGGGATAGCTTCAATGGGTGATAGGGAATGTATTGGCAAAGGTTTCAGCCAAAACGCACGAGTGGAAGTGTTTGTGGAAGTCAAGTTGCAGAGATGCCCTGTTTTTGTGCAGTACAATGGTGTTTTTGTGAATGGTGAGGTTTGGAAGGTGTTTTGGTCGTGCCTTAGCTCAGTTATGTTGTTTGGAATGTGTCTAACAAGTTTGTCTAAGCTAGTTCTTGCAGCAATGAGAGTTGGATATCAATATGCCAAGTTTCTTCTAATGTAAGTCAAAAATGCCAAGTGCTATTACAGGCTCCTCTAGGCCCCTCTGATGTGCTGCAAAACTTTGTCTTGATCAGTGGGATATGTCCAATAGCTTGTGTCTAGAAGATATGCATTGCACCTCTTGATTTGCAAATTTGACATAAAGCCATATTTTTCAAAAATGGATAAAGTACTTTTTCTAATTAAGGACTAATCTTTCATGTAATGACCAAACTCATAGAACAACATCTTGGCACAAATGATTAGCATTAAATTATTGAGTGTGGATGAGATAAAAGGCCTGTAATCTAGCTTAGAGCATTCTGAGTTCAAAAATGCAAAGTTATGGACATGGAAATGGTTCATGAACAAAGTGAGTTTTACCCATATTGCCAAATTCGATTCTCCCTAACCACAAGGTTGTTTGATGAGTTCTTGGACATTTTGAAAAGCTTGGAATGTGTACTACAATCCATCTTTTTAATTCAAATTGAAATTCCAAGTGGAAGCATGTGAAAAGTGGCCATGAAGTTAGGCAAAAATCCTGCCTAGAATAGGTCAAAATTTTTCTAAGTTAAGAATGTTTTGCACCCTTGTTCCAAAAATCATAACTTGAGCTACAAGATTCTTTTGAGGAAACTTTGTGAATCAAAGTTGTAGATTTTGCAATGGACTATAACTCTAATGTTTTGAGTTTTCCTTGAATCCAAATGTATCTTGATGAAAAAATGGGACAAAGTTAGGAAAAAATTAGGGATTTTCATAACTTAGAAAAATTCTAAGTTATGAAAATTCTTCATTTTAAACCCTAATTTGTGAATCTTGATTTCTTGATGAACAAGTTTCATATTTTGACATGTATTGATGAAAAATGAATCTTGACACTTGATTTTGACCAAAAAGTCAAAGTTTGACTTTTCAGTATGCAGTCAAATTTGGCTCAGTTGACTGGAAAATTCATCTGTCAATCTTGTGCATTTGGGATCTTTTGAACTTGTTGAACATGTAAAGACAATTCCATGGGGTCCTTGAGTCCATATGTGAGCTTGGTTTGCCATTGGCTAGGTCAAACAGTCAAAAATTGCCTTTGTGCAGTCAAAACCCTAAAAATGACCATTTTGCCCTTTTGGTGATCTGATCAAATTTCTTGTGGAATTGTGATCCAAACTTGACCAAATGGTTTATATGAGTTCAATATGTTGATGTGGGTCAAAAATCATGAGGTTTGACTGTCAATTGGCCACAGTTGACTTTTTTCCCAATACAGCTGATTTCTAGGTCAACTGTCCAATTGACTGGGCAAAGTTTGGAATCAAGACTTGAAACTTGGTATGGATAAACTTGAGAGTCCAACATGAAGCATGAAAGTCATCTTAGGAATTTTAGGTCAAAACATCTTTGTGCAAACTCAAACCCTAATTTGGGTCAACAGTGCAAGGAGAGGTCTTGAGCATAGCAAACTCTAACTGGATCTTGAGCTCCAAGGGTCTTGTGATGAGAGAATGTTGAGGAAATGGGAGGGCAAATTTTGGGGTACAACATCAAGTAACTCTTCTAATTGCTTCTTTAACTCTGACAATTTAGATGTAGACATCCTGTATGGTTCCATAGACACAGGTCTGGTACCAGGTACAAGATCAATTGCAAATTCAACTTCCCTCTCCAGCGGTGCATCAGGAATCCCGTCGGGGAAAACTTCAAGAAATTTACACACCACCTGCAATTCCTCAATTATAGCTTGAGTCTCTACAGATAGCGATGCCATCAACGAGAACATATGTGCTTCCTCTTGCATCAACTTCCTCAACTGTCTAGCAGACAATAAACCATCTTCTTCTGCTTCAGGAGTAGAAAACTTCACAGACTTATCATAATAGTTAATATGAACACAATTATGCTCTAACTAGTTCATACCCAAAATCACATCTAAACCTCTTAACGGTAAACAAACCAAATCAACAGCAAAGTCTTTGTCGAAGATCGACAAGGGACACTTAACACACACAAAAGAAGTAGTCACCGACCCCTTGGCTGGAGTATCGACGACCATTTCCCTATTCAAAGAAGACAACATAAGACCCAATCTTTCAACAAAATCAGCAGCAATAAAACAATGTGTAACACTAGTATCAATAATAGTAATTAAAGGAGTACTATTAATGAAACATGTACCTCTGATAAGTTTGTCCTCAACAGTTGTCTGATCCTCAACCAGAGCAAACACTTTACCACTCGTCTGATCCCTCTTCGGTTTCGGACACTGACTACCAATGTGCCCTTCTTCTCTACAATTAAAACAAATCACATCCTTATGTTCACACTCAGATACAACATGTCTGTTCTTACCACAACAGAAACACCTCTTCACTTCAATAGTGCACACATTACTCTTGTGCCCAGGTTTTCCACACTTAAAACAAACCACACCAGCAGGAGCATCTCCCCCACTAGTCATCTGACTTTGAGAAACTTTCTGTTTACCCTTACCAACTAGGGTATCATAAGGCTTACCATGATTCTGTTGGTGCTTACCCCTCTTATCACTGATAATCTTGTAATGAGCACCATTATCCTCCTCATAAATCTTGCAGCTATCAACCAAATCAACAAAGACACAGATCTTCTGGTATCCAACTGCCTTCTTGATCTCCAGGCGCAACCCGTTCTCAAACTTGATACACTCCGAAAATCCAGCATCTGCCTCAGCATAGTGTGGATAAAACTTTGCCAACTCAGAAAACTTGGCAACATACTCAACAACTTACATATTACCTTGCTTCAACTCAAGGAACTCAATTTCCTTCTTACCACGAATATCTTCAGGGAAGTACTTCTTCAAAAATTCCCTACGGAACACAACCCAAGTGACATTCTCACCTGCAACTTCCAACTTCTGACAAGTCTCTAGCCACCAGTCATCAGCCTCGACTGCTAGCATATGAGTCCTATACTGAACCTTCTACGCTGGAGTGCAGTCCGTCACACAGAAGATTTTCTCAATATCTTTCAACCACTCTAATGCTCCATTAAGATCATACTTTCCCTTGAACGTAGGCGGATTCACTCTCTAGAAAGTCACCAAGCTACGAGATCCAGCATTCCCGTCAGTATTCGGCTGATTTTCTATTGCATGAGCCATTGCTTCTAAAGCAGCGGCAAGTGCAACATCATTCCTTCCAGCCATCTCAACTTATCACTATAACATAAACAACGGTTAGGACTCAAATTAACAATACTTGATTGTTAGACAACTACGACTCAGCGACAAGGTCGGACCAACCTATTGCTCTGATACCAACTTTGTAACACCCCAATTCTACCCTGACAAATTGTATAAATAAATCAGAGTTATAAAAATCACATGCAAACGAATCGGGATGCTACAAATTCTTCTATCAAAATTCATTGCATTCATCGTGGATATATAACACTTTTTTAAAACTTCAGATGAACCATCATCATAACATCTTTAGTTAAATAATTCAACATCTACGCCACAAAATTCTTAATAATATCTTTATCATCATTACAACAACTTCAAACCAACAAATACTTAATGATAATAAACTTAAAGTTCAACAACTGAATAATCAACAATCAAAAGCAACAAGTGTTCATCCCTCCGAGTGTTACATATCAGAGCAATGACACTGACTCGAACTATTGAAGGTATACAACCTTCACTCTCGATTACCTGCATGTTACCAACGTAAGGGAAACATTCAAACAAAAGGGGTGAGATATTTAATAATATAATAAAGCGCATGATAATTAATATATTAAATTATATCACATGACATCACCACTTCTCATCTCATAATGAACAATAATAATACACATTTACCACATCAATACACACTTCTTTATACGGTCATATAATGCGACTCAATACTACGCAAATGCATGTGGTACCATTTGGAGTAGAACTCCCATCTCAAAAATTTGCCAATTAATAGAGGCATCAATAAGGCATAAGCCTTCATCTCAATATTCTCCAATACAGGCCATCTCAACGAGCATAAGCTCCATCTCAAAATGAAATGTATGCGACACAATCATGAATGTAATAACAACACCATAATTAACAACATCTCAATACAACATCATCGTTGGCCAAAGGCCTACATCTCAAAAGCATCTCTCCATCTCTTCATCAAACATCTCATATCATTCATAATAATTCATCAAACATCATTTATTCGTCAAACATCATTTATTCATCAAACACAACTTCATTAATAACATCTCATCAACAACTCGGCTGTACTTTAATACGACAGTAATTCACACCGCTATTTTGTAAACTTACATCATTATTATCATTACTCCTATTGTTACAAATCAAACAACAGCCTATAAACATTTCATCCTCATCATTCTGCATAAAAACCAACATAATGATCAACACGAGAACTAACTCTAAATCCTAAATTGGCTACTAGGATTACACTTCATATTCTTCATTTTAATCCTCTAGAATAAAGTTCATCACGTTAGCTATTCAACGCTTCGAACGGCATCTCAAACGGCATCTTAAAACTCAAGTTACAGCGTTTTCTAAACGATTATGCCAAAAACCAGACAACATGGGGCGACGCATATCTTCTTGGATCGACGCGTACTGCACTGAATTTGCAACATGAGTCGATGCATCCTCTCTCGGATCGGCTCATCTTGGGTCTAACATACAGCATGTATCGACACATGCTCCTATGGATCGACTCATCCTGAGTCTAAAGGTCCTTATGTATCAATGCAAAACCTCTTCGTGTCGACTCATCCTGAGTCTCTAAACCTTCTTGTATCGACACATAACATTTGAGGTCGACGCATCCTGTTACATCCTGCATAAATTTTATGATTTTCTCTGCGTTTTCACTACATGTTTCATACTTTAAGCCCTATAAACTTAATCTAATCATCGATAATCATCACTTACAATTATCCTACAATTCTACGTCAATTGAACAGCTTCGGGACATCATCATTCATCTATAATTCATCAATTTTACGTCATACAACATCATAAACATTTAATTCATGAACAAGACAACAATCACCTTTAACCCCATATACCAATCATCATGAATCCAATTATAGAGTCAGAACCCCACCCTTACCTTGGATTAAAGGTCGCTCTATAATCTTCTGGTTGAAACCTCATTCTGCCGTTTTTCCTGTTTTTCCAGCAGCTTCACATTCTTCTTCTCAATCTTTATTCTTCTACTGCCTCCTCTTTTCTATTCTTTCTAGCAACAATAAAATAACCTATTATTCTTTATTCCTTATTGAGCTTAAAACTAATACACCCCCTTATTGCTACTTCCATTCCTTTAAAACAAGCCCACATCAAATAATATTATGCTTCTAATATTATTTCACCACTTAATAAAATACTTAAATCCAATTAATCACAACACATCTTCTCAAATATTCCAAAAATAATTTAATTAAATTACGGACGTTACAGGGAGTCTCTTACTGCTTGTTTCAGAACTTTATAGATTAAAGTATAAGAGATCCTGTTACACAATGTTGGTGCATTCAGAAGTTGTAACCTAGAACTTCTTCATTCAGCGTATTACACAGATTTGCTTCTAAGAATGTTGTGTTTGAACATATCTTCAAAACGAAATTTCTCTCATATTCTTATATCAGAACTTCCAGATGTTCTAGCAGATCTTCTATGCTTCTTACATCAGAACTTCCCTGCATATAAAGATACTTTTATTAACGAGCATATTTGTTCTTTATAATATATATATATATATATATCATGTGTTTGTTATCATCAAAACTCTTACAGGGATATAGAACCAAATTATGTTCTAACATGTTTTTCTGCCAGTTTTTTTCACGATGGGAATGTAGAAATTTTTTTTTTTGCAATAACTAGGTTTTGAATTTTTTTTTGCAAATAACTATATTTCAGAAAAACCCACAAAGGAAGAACCATCTCAATTGGCGTCTATACCTTAATTTAAAGGGGGGACGCCATCTCACTTGGCGCCTAGGTGTTAAAAGTGTGCCCTAAGCCAAGTGAGATGACGTCTTAGTGCAAAGAGGGGCCAATTTTTTTGTTCGTTTTTTATTTTAAATATGGGATATTACGTAAACGATATAGGATCACAAAAATTCAACTTTTTATTTGCACAAAAGGATTATATACAACGATTACATAAAAAAATTATAAAATAATTAGTGGTCCCCTGAAACCCGGTAACGACCCGCAGTTCTGCATCTGCGTCCTCGCCTTTCCCATGGTGGGTTATGTCGCGTTTCCTGTTGTGGCAGGGTCGATTGCCCAACGAAGTCAATGCATTCTGGATCCATGAAATCAGTCAGATCTCCATATCTAGAAGATCCGCTTTGGTACAATCGGTTACCCATACCCTCAAAGTTTGATCGTCTTGGTGGTGGGTGGGGTTCCATGGTTGACCTATAACACTGGTCGTCTGAGTAAGGGGGGTAGAAAGGAAATGAATCCTGGGGTGTTTGGTATTGGGAATGTTGGGTGCTTTGGTGTTGTGGTGGTTGATGGTAAGTTGGGTCGGTTTGGTCATATTCTTCGGAAAATCTCAGATCAGGGCTAAGGTTAGATGTTGAGGGGCCCATATTAGGATATGGAGAAGACTGAAATTGTATGTGGGGCATGCAAGTTGTTGTACCCCAAAATTTGCCCTCCCATTTCCTCAACATTTTCTCATCACAAGACATTTGAAGATCAAGATACAATTAGGGTTTCCTCTGCTCAAGACTTCTCCTTGCACTGTGGACACAAATTAGGGTTTGTGTTTGCACAAAGATGTTTTGACCTAAAATGCCTAAGATGACTTTCATGCTTCATGTTGGACTCCCAAGTTTACCTATACCAAGTTTCAAGTCTTGATTCCAAGTTTTACCCAGTCAATTGGACAGTTGACCTAGAAATCAGTTGTATTGGGGAAAAAGTCAACTGTGGCCAATTGACAGTCAAACCTCATGAAAATTGACCCACATCAACATATTGAATTCATATAAACCATTTGATCAAGTTTGGATCACAATTCCACAAGAAATTTGATCAGATCACCAAAAGGGCAAAATGGTCATTTTTAGGGTTTTGACTGCACAAAGGCAATTTTTGACTGTTTGACCTAGCCAATGGCAAACTAAGTTCACCTATAGACTCAAGGACCCCATGGAATTATCTTGACATGTTCATCAAGCTCAAAAGATCCCAAGTACACAAGATTGATAGTTGAATTTCCCAGTCAATTGATCAATTTTGACTGTATACTGAAAAGTCAAACTTTGACTTTTTGGTCAAAATCAAGAGTCAAGATTCATTTTTCATCAAAACATGCCAAATCATGAAACTTGTTCACCAAGAAATCACAAAATGCAAATTAGGGTTTGAAAATGGAATTTTTCATAACTTAGAATTTTTCTAAGTTATGAAAAACCCTAATTTTTTCCCAACTTTGCCCCATCTTTTCACCATGATCCATTTGGATTCAAACAAAAGTCAAAACATGAAAGTTGTAGATTGTTGCATAGTCTACAACTTTGATTCACAAAGTTTTCTCATTTGAAGCTTGTATCTCAAGTTATGATTTTTTGAATAAGGGCACTAAACCATCTTTTAACTTAGTGAAATTTGACCTATTTTGACAAGGTTTTCTACCCTACTTCAAGGCCACTTTTCATACCCTTCCACTTGGAATTTTGATTTGCATTTCAAAGATGGATTGTATTACACATTCCAAGCTTTCCAAAATGTCCAAGAACTCATCAAACAACCTCATAACTTGAGAGATTCGAATTTCACAAGTTGGCAAAAATTCACTTTTGTTCTTCATCAAGACACGTTCATAACTTTGCAAATTTGAACTCAGCTTGCTTTAGGTTAGATTACAGGTCCTTAAACCAAATTGCACTCAATAATTTAATGCTTATTCATTGTGCCAAGGCCATGTTCTTTGTGTTCTAGCATTGCATAGTGGATTGATCTCAAAATAGATAAAGTGCTTTATCCATTTTTGTAAAAGCTAGCTTTATGTCAAATTGAAATCCAAGCAAGTACAGTTAAGATCTCATTGGCACAAGTTTAGGAGCTAATTTCACTGATCAAGACAAGGGTTTGCAGCTTGTTATGGGGGCCTGCATCAGTCAAAAAACACAACTTGCATTTCTTTGCTTCACATAGAAGTAACATTCCATAACTCATGCCATCTCTCTCCTCAGCATAGACACACTAGAAAGAAGTTGTCAAACACATTACACATAACATATCCAAGCTAACACACGAGCTTTTGACCTCCAATACACCCTCCATCTCAGGATCTTCCTCAAACTGCACAAACAGGGGTGCCCCTGCAGTTTGAGTGCAAACTCCCAATCCCTTCGAGCATTCTGATCAAGACCTATTCCTCTACCTTCCCTACAACATATGCAAGCTAACCATGGCCTAAAACCTGACCTGTAATCACTCTAACAGTTTCCACCATTTTCATTTTTTCCTTTTGCAGTTGAAGTTCCATAGCTTGATTTAGAAGCTCTCAAGACAAAGTAAGCATTGAAACAGCATCCCCGGACCTCAAGGAAGCTTTTCCAATCATCACATTGCACTGAAAGTTCCTCATTCTCCAGATTGAAGTTCAACTGCACAGGTAAAAGTTTGAATTCGTATCTCTCTTATTAGGCATCTTTAGTCTTAAGTTTGTGAAGAAACAAGGTCCTACTCATAGCCCTGAACATGTACATAGCTTTACTTTTCATTTCTTTTATCTGAGTAGAGAGAATTTGAGCTCTGAAAATGGTAGAAAAACTAGGTCAGGAAAGAGGGGGAGAGAAATTCTCCCTCATCTTAGAGAGATAGGTCATGTTCTTTATATGGTTGAAACCGTCTCTTAATGCTCTACACTTTTCATGTTATGAGTTTTGCTTGAAAGTCCAGGAATCCAGAGATAAAAAACGCGTGTTGTAGCTTGAAGAAGGCTGTACAGAGGTTGAAGAAGGAGTGGTCTGGGCTGGGCCTGGATTTGTTTTCTTTTCACACCCCATTTTCATGTTTACACCCCCCTGAGCCCATTTGTTCATTTCTTAACATTTTTGACTTTTTTCTTTTTGGTTGACTTTGTTTATTTTTTCTCATGACATTAGAAAATTAAAAATATTTTTTTCATCATTTTTTGCATTTATTGCATATTTATTTGTTTATTTTCTTTGTTTGTATATAATATATATATGTACTATTATAGAAAATAAATAGAAAACAATGTAAATACAATTTTTATTTTTTATTTACTTTCTGAAAATATTTCATACAAAAAATACTCTTTTATTTATTTTATTAAAATATTAAATAAATATTTATTTTTTTGTATAATACATATTTAGGGTTTAATATAAATATATATATATGATTATTAATATATTTAAGACAAAAATATAAAAATACTTGATTTTTCATTTTATTTAATATTTGATACAAAAATACTTTTTTTCATAATATACTTCATTTTTACATTATTTTTATAAATAATAAATAAATAGTTGTATTAAATTAGAAGATGATACCTTTTTCTTTAAAATTAGGGTTTTTCTACCCTAAGTTCAAAATACTCAAAAAATAATACATTTTTATTTTCTTTTTTCCTTTTACATAAATAATATTTTCTCATACACATAAAAACTTTCTTTTTTGCATTTCACATATTTATTTAATTTACATTTAATTATGCAATTTATTCATTATGCAAATATCCAATTGATGTAATAATTTAGATTTAAATTCTTGTCAATATCCCCATTTGAACATTTGTACCCCCCTTCCCATATTTGGTTTTGTAATAGCTTAGTAATTTTAATTTCGCACTTTATTGCTTTCTAATAATAACATGTTAGAATTAGGGTTTGTATGCGAAAAAACGATAAAAAATAGTTTGACCTAATACAAGATAAACAAGCATGAAAATGGACACACAAATCACACTTGCACCCCCTAGGGTACTCCACTTGTTGCCTTCAAACAAATGGGCCATGTTGCATGTTAAACTTCTTTGGGCAAAGCAAATAATTTTGAATGATCATAGTCCCTCGACAAAACTTTTCAAAAACAAACAAAAACAAATGATCAAGTCCCTTAGAGAAATTGCCCAAAGATATTCAACGTCGTTGCAATCATGGTCTAAACGATGACCCGCGCCTGTCCCTCTCACATCCTAACACAAGGTTGCCCACCAAATACAATGGTGGAGCAAACTTGTTAAAAGGGTTAAAAGTATAGCAATGATCTTTTGAGAAATTTAGGAGTAGATAACCTCTTAGTTACTTGAGTCAACTTGCAAAACAAAACGCTTGCCTGATTTCAAAATCACACCTCACAACACTTTCAAAACAACTTTCAAAAACAAATGAAAACCTTTTTTAAAAAAAGACATACATCTTTGTATACATCCCCACATGGATCATTACAAAGGTTGCCACCACATTGGCCTCTTTTCAAAAACATTTTCAAAACCCACACACTCTAGCACCATTTAAAACAATTGAAAACAAAAGGCAAGTGATCTAAGCAAGTAACTAAGAGCCAATGGATAACCATGGATAGAAAGGGTGCTAATACCTTCCCTTTCTATAATCTACTCCCCGAACCCAAGAAAACATCTCAAAAGGTTTTTGCTGTGCTTTTTAACCTTTCCTTAGGATAAAATAAAAAGTCGGTGGCGACTCTTGCTAACCGCAACATTTGCGAATATAAACGCAAAACCTCAAGTCAGTTCTCCCACCGTATCACAGAACTGGCGACTCTGCTGGGGAAATATTCTAAAAGTGGAGTAACCTTAGGGATTAGATCATCTTTGTTTTCAATTGATTGTCTTGTTTGCTTTTACATTTGTGGGCTTTGTATCGGAGTTTTATAGATCCTAACTCGGATCTGGGAAATACCCTTTTTAGGTAGCATAATCTGTGAGGGACCTGTCCGGCGTAGACCGACATGGGTGAAACAGTGGCTACATTGGTGTGGCATCTTAGTCTGTACCTATATCCCTTGTGTTGTAACGGGGAGAATATAGGTCTTCTAAGGGGTCATTAAAACACCAACCAACCTTAGAACCCTAAATGGACCAACTTGGCTATTAGGACAGTAGCAGTATGCTACACTCATTGAGGCTAAACTCTCGAGATGGTTCTGGCCGCGAGAAAAGATTGCGATGCTGGAGTTATGACCGATTGAGGGTAGCCAATGATTTGAGATCTTCTAGAACCCGGTTACTTTTGATAAGACAGGTTTTAACCAACAAAAACAAAAGAGGGTAATACCTGAAACTCATGCTGGCCTGAAACCTAAGGGTGTCTTGTGTGACTTGTGTGCCTTATCTGTCTATGTGAATAGTTGTGGTGTGTTTCATCATAGCATCATGCCATCATACCATTGCATGCATCCTGTATAAAAGGCTAACCCATTTCAAAGACAAAAAGGTTTCATCTTTGCTCTGTTTTGTAGGACATTATGATGCCCGTGCGTATAAATACTGTCCGACTCAACTTTGTTCCACCACCAGTTTTACTCAAGGATCTGGTTGAAAGGATTCCAAACACTACCTCCTTCATCAAGAGACATGGTTCTCTCCTTGGCTTGATCACTGCAAAATGGGACCAACAACTGATAAGTGTTCTGACCCAGTTTTATGACCCTCTGCATCATTGTTTCACCTTTCAAGACTTCCAGCTGGTTCCTACCCTGGAAGAGTTCTCTTATCTGCTTGGGATCCCTGTCCTGGAACAAACTCCATTCACTGGTTTGGAAAAGACTCCTAGGCCCGAAGAGATTGCTGCAATTCTCCCCTTGACCAAAGAAGAGATATTGTCCAACTGGGAAACTAGAAATGGGGTCAAGGGCTTTTTGGTCAAATTTCTGGTTGGCAAGGCTAATGATTTCTGGAATGACTTGGACTTCAAGGCATATGAGGATATTCTGGCTCTTTTGATCTATGGTCTGGTATTGTTCCCCAACCCTGACACCTTCGTCAGTATCCATGTCATAAGAATCTTCATGTCTCGGAATCCGGTACCCACTCTCTTGGGTGACATTCTACAACAACTCTATGCTCGTACTGCTCGAAAACGGGGGACTCTGTGGTGTTGTGCTCCTTTGCTAGTAAGGTGGTTTATTTCGCACCTTCCTAAGTTCGTGCTGAAGAATGAAGAAGGAAAAGGTTGGGCTCGGAGGTTAATGTCTCTCACAGATAAGGATATCACTTGGACCCTCAGAGGTTTGGATGAGGTAGCTGTTATCGACCGTTGCGGAGAATACCCTAATGTCCCGTTGATTGGTATCCAAGGAGGAATCTCTTACAATCCGTGTTTAGCTCTCCGTCAGTTTGGAAGAGCCAGAGGAGATGGGCCTCATGAGATGCTGGTTCCTCACTTCCACTTTGAGTTTCAGGCAGGCAGTGATAAACTACGCCAGGGATTCATTAGAGCTTGGGACAGAATTCACAAGGCTGACCCACATGAGTTAGAACCAAAGACTTCTCTACCATTGGAGCCCTATTGCAAATGGGTCCGCATCCGTGCTCAGAAGTTAGGTATGCCGTACGAAGCTGTCAGACCAATCATCCTTGAATCTCCCAATGAAGATGGGGTTCCTCCAACTGTCCTCCCTCCTCAGATACCTACTGATTTTGACACCATGAAGAGATCTTGGGCACAGCTTAAGGAAGAAAGGGATTTCTATCGGGAGAAGTTCAACGAGCAGGAAAGGAAGATCCAGAGGCTGACTAAGCAATTGGAGGAAGAACGGGTCCTGAACAACTACATCAGCACTGAAAAGAGGAGGCCATGGGAGCATTGATGAACTTTGATGTTTCCTTTTATAGTTTTATTTCCTTTTCAGTATTTTTCATTTCTGTAATGCCTAAGGGCAAGTTGTTGAACAATTGAAAATTTTAATCTAATAAAGTGTGTTTCCTTTTTTTGTCTACAAAGTTGAATCTTGTTTGTCTTTGAAAACATAAAACATACGCATTCCATTGCACCATATGCATAGCAGGTACCCTATTTCACAGGTTGCTTAATTTTTCTTCGCTGTTTATGTGCACAGTCATCATGAATCCAGAGTCCTCCAGTGAGCAAGCAATCAAGGCCCTTCAGGCCCAAAGTGCACAGTTTCAAGAGATGGTCCTAAGCCTAGCCCAAGGTCAGCAAGAGTTGAAGACTCTACTCCTAAAGAAGAAGAAGAAAAAGAGGACTGCATTGTTCAACACCGGACGCAGATTTGGGAACACACTCCACAATGAAGCTGATCCAACCACTTCTTCTGCTGAGAAAAACAGTCCCCAAGGGGGAGGAGCTCCTAGTCCCGCAGTCTCCGACAACGAGACGGACTATAACGACAAACAGTACCCACCTGCTGCTGACAGATACAAGCAATTGGAGGACCGCTTAAGCGCCATGGAAATTCAGAACGTGCCAGGACTGGATTTCGGAGATTTGGGGTTATCTTCTGGGGTGGTCATTCCACACAAGTTTAAGGCGCCTGCCTTCGCCAAGTATGATGGGGTCTCCTGCCCAAAGCTGCATATAAGGTCGTATGTAAGGAAAATCCAACCTTACACGGCGGATAAGAACCTTTGGATTCACTTCTTCCAAGATAGTCTCTCGGGGTCACAGCTTGAATGGTTCTACCAATTGGACGGAGCTAGCATCCGACACTGGGAAGATTTGGCAACCGCATTCTACAGACAATACCAATACAATTCTGATCTCGCTCCTACGCGTACCCAACTTCAGGGTATGTCTCTAGGGACGGGTGAAGGGTTCAAGGAGTACGCTCAAAAATGGAGAGATTTGGCTGGCAGGGTGCAGCCTCCATTAACTGATCGAGAGCTGGTTGATATGTTTCTAGGAACTTTGTCTGGTCCGTTTTTCAATCATTTGGTTGGTAACTCCTCCGCTGGATTCACAGATTTGATATTAACGGGAGAAAGAATTGAAGCCGGCATCAGGTCAGGCAAGATACAGAAGGCTGCCTCTACAAGTGCTGAGAAGAGGCCGTTTAAGAAAGAAGCAAGCGCCGTCTATGGTCCTAGAAGACAAGTCAAGCCCGAAAGTCGCCAAGCCGTCAATGCTTTGGTCATCTCTAAACCTGTTGCTGCTCCTCAGCAGTACAATCAACAAAGAAGTGAAAGGCCCAAGAGGCAGTATACCCGACTGAGTATGACATTATCTCAAATTTTACCCCAACTGTTATCCACCAACCTGGTGACCCTCAAAGAAGCTCCTAAGGTCGTCAACACTGCGTCTCCTAATTACAACCCGAATGCCCGGTGTGCTTATCATTCTGATAGTCCCGGGCACACTACTGATGATTGCTGGGCCTTGAGAAACAAAGTGCAAGATCTGATCGACGCAAAGGAAATTCAATTTGAAGCGCCGGAAAGACCAAATGTTGTAACGGCTCCTATGCCCCAGCATAGGGTAAATGCCATTGAGGAAGAAGTGTACGCTGTTTCGGTAGATGAGGTTGTTACCCCTCTGAAGACTGTCAAGAAAAACCTACTGCGGGCCGGTTTATTTCCGGGTTGCGGTGAAGGTTGCCCATTCTGTGCTAGTTCCCCATCTGATTGTCCCTTGCTAAGGTTAGGCATCCAAGGCCTAATGGATAGCAAGGAGATTCTATTCAAAAAGACTGCTGTTCAATTGGTTCCAATGAAAGAAGTTTCTGTGATTACCATCTTCAAAAATCCAATCAAGGCTCCCCCAAAGAAGCCTGTTCAAATCATGACAATTGCGCCTGTGATCATTACTGTTCCAGGGCCCCTCTCCTACGTGTCTGATAAAGCTGTCCCCTGGCATTATGGGGCAGACGTGTATGTAAATGGAATCAAGCAAGAATTCGACGCTAGTGCCAGTATCTGCGATATCACTGGTCCAGCTAAAGTCACCCGCAGTGGCAGGCTCTTCTCGCCTGACATTGCGCCGCCCGCTATTCGAAAACCCCTCCTCATAAAACCTGCAAGCTTACCTAGTCCTGTTGCTGATCAAATTGTGTCCCCTGCTGCCGAGTCATCAAATGCTCGGGGCAAAGGGATTGAAGAAGAGCCTGCCCGGATGGAGGCACCAATACCCGTAAATGCTGAGGCCTCCCGACAAGAAATGGAGGAGATTCTGAAAATAATAAAGAAAAGTGATTTTAATGTTGTCGAGCAGTTGGGGCATACACCCTCCAAGATCTCCCTGCTCTCCCTATTGCTATGCTCCGAGGCCCATGCTAAGGCCTTAATCTCATTTCTCAAGACGGCCCATGTGCCGCAAGAAACGTCTGCAGTCCAGTTCACTGACTGCATAGCGAATCTGACAGCGGACAACGGCTTGGGCTTTTCAGATGCTGACCTGACCGCAAAAGGGAGAGACCACAATGATGCCCTGCATGTCTCTATTGAATGCAGGGGCACTACTCTGGCACATGTATTGGTGGATACTGGTTCTTCCTTGAATGTTCTACCGAAAAAGGCTTTAGACCGTCTGGATTATGAAGGCCTGGAGTTGAAACCCAGCAATATCATCGTCAGGGCCTTTGACGGTTCCAAGAGGATGGTTCACGGAGAGGTTAACATCCCTATTCGTGTGGGCTCTCAAGTGTTTGACTCTATCTTTTACGTGATGGATATACGTCCATCGTACTCTTGTCTGTTGGGTCGACCTTGGATCCATAAAGCTGGGGCAGTGACCTCCACCTTGCACCAAAAGCTGAAATATCCCGTCAGAGGGAAGATCGTCACTGTGCAAGGAGAAGAGGAGTATATGGTGAGCCATTTGAATTCCTTCAGGTACATCGAGATGGACGGAGAGTTCATTGAAACCCCCTTCCAGCATTTCGAGGAGGTACATCCAATTTCAGCAGCTGCAGAGACAATGGCCGAAGAGAATGATTCCTTGAAGATGGCTTCCCTAAGGGATGCCCGGGCTGTGGTTCAGAAAGGCAATTGTGCACACTGGGGTCAGCTTCCTGACTTCACTCAGAAGAACGACAAGTTTGGGCTAGGCTTTACTGCAGAGGCTCAGAAGGCGGTGCGCAAAGAGAAGATCGGAAAGGCTCCGGTGTTTATTTCCAGCTCAAGGGTGAATGCTATCGAGGAGGATGTGGAGGAAGCTGAGTTTGATAGTTGGATCTACCCGACTACCAGCAACGGACCAAGCAACTGGACAGCAAAGGATTTTACCCCTATCACATTTGTCACGCAGTAATTGATTTCTTTTTGATTTCCAAATTTGTAACAAACAATATGTTAAAACTCTGTTGGCTCGGTGTCCTACCCGGGGCATCGTAGCTCCATTTGTGAGGGCTTTTTGTATGACATTTTCATATATCATCAATCAAAACATTGGACGTTTGTTGCATTTCAAATCTTGCGCTCTTTCCCTTTCTGTGTTATATATATTGCAAAACAGCTATATTTACACACACTCACTTATACAGGTTTCAATCCACTCTGGATCTCACTGGTAACAGCTCTGCTACCGCCAGTTATGACTTCGAAAATCCGATCAACTTGGCCGAAGACGAAGGTGAAGATGATTGCGAAGTGCCTGGTGAACTTGCGAGACTGCTACTTCAGGAAGAGAGGGCTATTCAACCACATGAAGAGCCTGTGGAGACAATTAACCTGGGTACTGAGACAGATAGGAAAGAGGTCAAGATTGGTGCCAATCTAGAGCTCAGCGTGAAGCAACGATTGATCCAAATGCTACAAGACTACATGGAGATTTTTGCTTGGTCCTATGAAGATATGCCTGGTTTGGACGCCGACATTGTAGTTCACCGTTTGCCAACCAAGGAAGATTGCCCTCCGGTAAAGCAAAAAGTTCGACGGATGCGTCCAGAGATGTCTGAAAAGATCAAGGCCGAGGTTATGAAGCAGTTTGATGTCGGGTTCCTTGCAGTGACTTCTTACCCTCAGTGGGTTGCCAATGTTGTGCCAGTGCCGAAGAAGGACGGTAAAGTCAGAATGTGTGTCGACTATAGGGATCTGAACAGGGCCAGCCCCAAAGATGACTTCCCCCTACCTCACATTGATGTCCTTGTTGACAATACAGCTCAACACAAGGTGTTCTCCTTCATGGATGGCTTCTCAGGGTATAATCAGATCAAGATGGCTCCAGAGGATATGGAGAAGACTACCTTCGTGACTCAGTGGGGTACCTTCTGTTATAAGGTCATGCCATTCGGATTGAAAAATGCTGGGGCAACCTATCAACGTGCCATGGTTGCTTTGTTTCATGATATGATCCATCATGAAATTGAGGTATACGTTGATGACATGATTGCAAGGTCTCAAACTGAGGAGGAGCACCTGGACCATCTGAGGAAGTTGTTTGATCGACTCAAGTTATACAAGCTGAGGTTGAATCCCAACAAATGCACCTTTGGGGTAAGATCCGGAAAGTTGCTAGGTTTCATTGTAAGTGATAAAGGTATTCAGGTGGACCCTGCCAAGGTAAAAGCCATACAAGAAATGCCGACTCCAAAAACAGAGAAGGAAGTCAGAGGTTTCCTAGGACGACTGAATTACATTGCCCGATTCATCTCACATCTGACTGCTACTTGTGAGCCAATCTTCAAATTGCTGAAGAAAGATCAAGTGGTACGCTGGAATGATGAATGTCAGGCCGCCTTTGAAAGAATAAAGGAATATCTCCAAGAGCCACCCATTCTTATGCCACCAGTGGAAGGAAGACCTCTGATACTATACTTGACAGTGCTTGATAATTCAATGGGGTGTGTGCTGGGGCAGCATGACGAGTCTGGCCGAAAAGAACACGCTATTTATTACTTGAGCAAAAAGTTTACCGACTGTGAGTCTCGTTACTCACTGCTTGAGAAAACTTGCTGCGCTCTTGTATGGGCTGCTCGCCGGCTGAGACAGTATATGCTGACTCACACTACCTTATTGATTTCAAAGATGGATCCCATCAAGTACATATTTGAAAAGCCCGCTCTGTCTGGGAGAATAGCGAGATGGCAAATGATCTTAACAGAATATGATATCCAGTATACAACTCAGAAAGCAATTAAGGGAAGTGTACTGGCTGATCATTTGGCACACCAACCTGTGGACGATTATCAATCATTGAACTTTGATTTTCCGGACGAAGACATCATGGTGGTAACTGACTGTGAAGTACCTGGACCGGATGAAGGACCTGAGGAAGGATCCCGATGGTCTATGCATTTTGATGGAGCCTCCAATGCTTTGGGTAACGGCGTCGGCGCTGTAATCATATCTCCCAAAGGAACTCATACTCCCCTCACCGCCCGATTATGTTTCAGCTGCACCAACAATATGGCAGAATACGAGGCATGTATCATGGGTTTACAAGCTGCAATCGATTTGAGGATCAAGTTTCTAAGTGTCTTCGGAGATTCCGCTCTCGTGATCAATCAGATCAAGGGCGAGTGGGATACGAAACACCCGAATCTTATTCCTTACAAGGAGTATGTGTCGACCTTGCTCCCTCACTTTGAAGAAATAACTTTTGAGCATTTCCCCAGAGAGGAAAATCAGCTAGCGGACGCACTAGCCACGATGTCTTCAATGTTCAAAGTTAAATGGGACAATGAGGCTCCCCGAATCATAATCTGGAAGTTGGATGAACCAGCATACTGCTGCGAGCTCGAGGCCGAGAAGGTGACTAAAAAACCCTGGTATCACGAGGTAAAGAGGTACTTGGAAGCTCAGGAGTACCCTGAAGGTGCATCTGTCAATGATAAGAAATTCATGAGGAGGTTTGCTGCAAAATTCTTCCTCAGCAACGGCATTCTCTACAAACGGAATCATGATTCGACTCTGCTGCGTTGTGTGGATAAGGCTGAAGCGGAGAAAATCATGATGGAACTGCATGAAGGTACATTTGGAACACATTCCAGTGGACACACCATGGCTAAGAAAATCCTTCGGGCAGGATATTTCTGGTCCACAATGGAAGCCGATTGTTACCAACACTTCCGAACTTGTCATAAATGCCAGATCTATGCTGACAAGGTGCATATCCCTCCGGTTCCTTTGAATGTCCTGACGGCACCTTGGCCTTTCGCAATGTGGGGCATCGATATGATCGGTGAAATCCGACCAACGGCATCCAATGGGCATCGCTTCATCTTGGTGGCGATCGATTATTTCACGAAATGGGTTGAGGCAACTTCCTATGCAACGGTAACCAAGAGCGTCGTAGCACGTTTCATCCGGCATAATCTGATATGTCGGTACGGCGTCCCGGAAAGAATCATTACGGACAACGGTACCAATCTCAATAACAAAATGATCACTGAACTCTGTGAACAATTCAAGATACAGCACCACAATTCTTCTCCCTACCGGCCGAAGATGAATGGGGCTGTAGAGGCAGCCAATAAGAATATCAAGAAAATTGTGCAGAAGATGACAGTGACCTATAAAGATTGGCACGAGATGTTACCGTTCGCTCTTCATGGGTACCGCACCTCAGCAAGGACATCAACCGGGGCAACTCCCTTCTCCTTGGTCTATGGCATGGAGGCAGTCTTGCCAATCGAGATCCAGATACCCTCTCTCCGAATAATGAAGGATACAGACTTGAATGAAGATGATTGGATCCAAACTCGACTTGATCAACTAAATCTGATTGACGAAAAGAGGCTCACTGCTATCTGTCATGGTCAAACGTATCAGAAACGGATGATCAGGGCATTTAACAAGAAAGTCAGACCGCAAGAGTATCAAGTTGGGGACCTGGTAATCAAACGCATCATCCTTCCTCAAAGTGATCCCCGGGGCAAATGGACCCCTACTTACGAAGGGCCATTTGTGGTTAAGCGTGTGTTCTCAGGAGGAGCCATGATCCTAACCACCATGGATGGTGACGACCTTCCTCACCCCGCCAATGCAGACATAGTGAAAAAATACTACGCATAAATAAAAGACCCGCTAGGTTGACATACCTAGGCAAAAACAAGGGCTTCCCGGCGAACCAAAAGGGTTCAGGCAAAAATAAGGGATGAAATGAAAAAATCTGTACACCCGGCAAGTCGAAAACCTGAAAGGGCGGCTTGGACAAAAATGGGTATCCCGGTGGACTGAAAACCCGAAAGGGCGGTCCAGGCAAAAGTTAGGGATAAAAGCGTAACACTATGTCTCATTGGATCACTTCGCATCCGGAATTCGGCATCAACTATCTGGCTCCAGATTTCGACATTGACCAATCAGCTTCATCTTCAAATTAGGCAGCAAAGCGATGAGACGTTCGAAGACATAAAGGCAATAGCAGAGTTGGAACCCAGTGGGATTGTTCACATAGCTGTTTTGTTTTCTTTTTCAAATTGTAAACTCTATACTTTTTGGCGATGTCCTCTTACTAGGATGTCAGCCTCTTGTACAAAAAACGCCTATTCACAGGCAAAATTTAAATCAATACAAATTCACTTGTCCATACAAATTGCCATTGTTTTCCTCTTTTTGTTTTGTCTTGCGAAGAACGTCCAATGTTCATTTTTTGATATATGCATTTGACAATAAAATTGCTGATTCATAAATATTCGCATATGAAACAAGAGATTGATTACAGGTGACATCAAAGACAGGGGCAATGTGGGTTTGTCTATTGCCGTCTGGTTGTTTTGTTCGCCAAGGCACCAAGGTAGGTTCAACTGAAGAATGTGGCCAAATCATCTCAATTCCCCGCAGAATAAGACAGGATGCGACAGTACTTTCCCCAAGCGGAGTCGATTCCCCGTCAATCCTGAAGAAGCCTAACATTCCCCGGCAGGTCTTAAAGCTCATCCCCAGTAGATTCTGGAAGCTTATCCCCTGCAAAGTACGGACGTCTCGCCCAAGTTTTATTTAGAGTTATTTCCTCACAAGGACTTATAACTGGGTTATCCTCAGCTAAAAGCCACGGAAGACCGCTCTCGGCAAAGTCCCTTCAAATCCCCAGCGAAGTCTATCTTTGGTATTCCCAAGCAGAGTTTATCTTTAGAGTTCCCCAGCGGAGTTTATCACCATCATCCTCAGCGGAATCCATCATTAAAATCCTCAGCAGGCCTCTCATCAAAACTTCGGCCAAGTATCTCTTCCACAGAGCAGCTTCCCGGCCGTTCGTCAAGGATTTATTTTCCTAAGATGAAATTACACTCATAAACATTTCACATTTTCATACATCTTACTGAAACGCATATTAATGTTGAACATCATGACATCATGCATATCATACATCATGACATTGCATACAACTTACGTCTTTGCCTTTTCAGGAAAAAGACAATCTCAAAAACGACTACCTTCAACTGTCACAATTCCAGATTCGATACCTGTATCTAGCCAGGGCACATCTGAGAGTGACCAGTTTCCAGACTCGACTCCTGTATCTAGCCAGGGCACGTCTGAAGAATTCGAAGATTCGATTCCTGTATCCATCCAGGGCATATCTGTTGACAGCATCTCCAAATTCGATTCCTGTATCCAGCCAGGGCATATCTGTTGACAGCATTTCCAGATTCGATTCCTGTATCCAGCCAAGGCATATCTGTTGACCACATTTCCAGACTCGATTCCTGTATCTAGCCAGGGCACGTCTGAAGAGTTCGAAGATTCGATTCCTGTATCCAGCCAGGGCACATCTATTTGACGACTACTTCCAGATTCGACTCCTGTATCCAGCCAGGGCACATCTGAGCAACCAATTGTAGATTCAATACCTGTATCTAGCCAGGGCATATCTGCATCAGAAGATTGAAGATCAAACACCTGTAACAAGCCAGGAAAAACATCTGTCTTTCTTAAATACACAAGTTCTCGCTAAGGAATCTCTTATGCGATCAACACTTCCAAATGGCATCTATAAGCCCATTCCCGACAAAGTTCTGTCACTTCTCCAGATGGCATCTATAAGCCCATCTCTCTATCCACCACCTTTCCAAATGGCATCTATAAGCCCATTCCCGACACCACATGGTTGAGACTCCAGCATGCGAGTGCAAATTTCCAGGCACTCTAGTGTCCAATCTCCTTTTACCCTCGAGTCACGAAAGGCAAACTTGTCAATCTAACTCATCAGGTCCAAGAAGATTGAACAGGGGCAACTGTTGTACCCCAAAATTTGCCCTCCCATTTCCTCAACATTTTCTCATCACAAGACATTTGAAGATCAAGATACAATTAGGGTTTCCTCTGCTCAAGACTTCTCCTTGCACTGTGGACACAAATTAGGGTTTGTGTTTGCACAAAGATGTTTTGACCTAAAATGCCTAAGATGACTTTCATGCTTCATGTTGGACTCCCAAGTTTACCTATACCAAGTTTCAAGTCTTGATTCCAAGTTTTACCCAGTCAATTGGACAGTTGACCTAGAAATCAGCTGTATTGGGGAAAAAGTCAACTGTGGCCAATTGACAGTCAAACCTCATGAAAATTGACCCACATCAACATATTGAATTCATATAAACCATTTGATCAAGTTTGGATCACAATTCCACAAGAAATTTGATCAAATCACCAAAAGGGCAAAATGGTCATTTTTAGGGTTTTGACTGCACAAAGGCAATTTTTGACTGTTTGACCTAGCCAATGGCAAACCAAGTTCACCTATAGACTCAAGGACCCCATGGAATTATCTTGACATGTTCATCAAGCTCAAAAGATCCCAAGTACACAAGATTGATAGTTGAATTTCCCAGTCAATTGATCAATTTTGACTGTATACTGAAAAGTCAAACTTTGACTTTTTGGTCAAAATCAAGAGTCAAGATTCATTTTTCATCAAAACATGCCAAATCATGAAACTTGTTCACCAAGAAATCACAAAATGCAAATTAGGGTTTGAAAATGGAATTTTTCATAACTTAGAATTTTTCTAAGTTATGAAAAACCCTAATTTTTTCCCAACTTTGCCCCATCTTTTCACCATGATCCATTTGGATTCAAACAAAAGTCAAAACATGAAAGTTGTATATTGTTGCATAGTCTACAACTTTGATTCACAAAGTTTTCTCATTTGAAGCTTGTATCTCAAGTTATGATTTTTTGAATAAGGGCACTAAACCATCTTTTAACTTAGTGAAATTTGACCTATTTTGACAAGGTTTTCTACCCTACTTCAAGGCCACTTTTCATACCCTTCCACTTGGAATTTTGATTTGCATTTCAAAGATGGATTGTATTACACATTCCAAGCTTTCCAAAATGTCCAAGAACTCATCAAACAACCTCATAACTTGAGAGATTCGAATTTCACAAGTTGGCAAAAATTCACTTTTGTTCTTCATCAAGACACGTTCATAACTTTGCAAATTTGAACTCAGCTTGCTTTAGGTTAGATTACAGGTCCTTAAACCAAATTGCACTCAATAATTTAATGCTTATTCATTGTGCCAAGGCCATGTTCTTTGTGTTCTAGCATTGCATAGTGGATTGATCTCAAAATAGATAAAGTGCTTTATCCATTTTTGTAAAAGCTAGCTTTATGTCAAATTGAAATCCAAGCAAGTACAGTTAAGATCTCATTGGCACAAGTTTAGGAGCTAATTTCACTGATCAAGACAAGGGTTTGCAGCTTGTTATGGGGGCCTGCATCAGTCAAAAAACACAACTTGCATTTCTTTGCTTCACATAGAAGTAACATTCCATAACTCATGCCATCTCTCTCCTCAGCATAGACACACTAGAAAGAAGTTGTCAAACACATTACACATAACATATCCAAGCTAACACACGAGCTTTTGACCTCCAATACACCCTCCATCTCAGGATCTTCCTCAAACTGCACAAACAGGGGTGCCCCTGCAGTTTGAGTGCAAACTCCCAATCCCTTCGAGCATTCTGATCAAGACCTATTCCTCTACCTTCCCTACAACATATGCAAGCTAACCATGGCCTAAAACCTGACCTGTAATCACTCTAACAGTTTCCACCATTTTCATTTTTTCCTTTTGCAGTTGAATTTCCATAGCTTGATTCAGAAGCTCTCAAGACAAAGTAAGCATTGAAACAGCATCCCCGGACCTCAAGGAAGCTTTTCCAATCATCACATTGCACTGAAAGTTCCTCATTCTCCAGATTGAAGTTCAACTGCACAGGTAAAAGTTTGAATTCGTATCTCTCTTATTAGGCATCTTTAGTCTTAAGTTTGTGAAGAAACAAGGTCCTACTCATAGCCCTGAACATGTACATAGCTTTACTTTTCATTTCTTTTATCTGAGTAGAGAGAATTTGAGCTCTGAAAATGGTAGAAAAACTAGGTCAGGAAAGAGGGGGAGAGAAATTCTCCCTCATCTTAGAGAGATAGGTCATGTTCTTTATATGGTTGAAACCGTCTCTTAATGCTCTACACTTTTCATGTTATGAGTTTTGCTTGAAAGTCCAGGAATCCAGAGATAAAAAACGCGTGTTGTAGCTTGAAGAAGGCTGTACAGAGGTTGAAGAAGGAGTGGTCTGGGCTGGGCCTGGATTTGTTTTCTTTTCACACCCCATTTTCATGTTTACACCCCCCTGAGCCCATTTGTTCATTTCTTAACATTTTTGACTTTTTTCTTTTTGGTTGACTTTGTTTATTTTTTCTCATGACATTAGAAAATTAAAAATATTTTTTTCATCATTTTTTGCATTTATTGCATATTTATTTGTTTATTTTCTTTGTTTGTATATAATATATATATGTACTATTATAGAAAATAAATAGAAAACAATGTAAATACAATTTTTATTTTTTATTTACTTTCTGAAAATATTTCATACAAAAAATACTCTTTTATTTATTTTATTAAAATATTAAATAAATATTTATTTTTTTGTATAATACATATTTAGGGTTTAATATAAATATATATATGATTATTAATATATTTAAGACAAAAATATAAAAATACTTGATTTTTCATTTTATTTAATATTTGATACAAAAATACTTTTTTTCATAATATACTTCATTTTTACATTATTTTTATAAATAATAAATAAATAGTTGTATTAAATTAGAAGATGATACCTTTTTCTTTAAAATTAGGGTTTTTCTACCCTAAGTTCAAAATACTCAAAAAATAATACATTTTTATTTTCTTTTTTCCTTTTACATAAATAATATTTTCTCATACACATAAAAACTTTCTTTTTTGCATTTCACATATTTATTTAATTTACATTTAATTATGCAATTTATTCATTATGCAAATATCCAATTGATGTAATAATTTAGATTTAAATTCTTGTCAATATCCCCATTTGAACATTTGTACCCCCCTTCCTATATTTGGTTTTGTAATAGCTTAGTAATTTTAATTTCGCACTTTATTGCTTTCTAATAATAACATGTTAGAATTAGGGTTTGTATGCGAAAAAACGATAAAAAATAGTTTGACCTAATACAAGATAAACAAGCATGAAAATGGACACACAAATCACACTTGCACCCCCTAGGGTACTCCACTTGTTGCCTTCAAACAAATGGGCCATGTTGCATGTTAAACTTCTTTGGGCAAAGCAAATAATTTTGAATGATCATAGTCCCTCGACAAAACTTTTCAAAAACAAACAAAAACAAATGATCAAGTCCCTTAGAGAAATTGCCCAAAGATATTCAACGTCGTTGCAATCATGGTCTAAACGATGACCCGCGCCTGTCCCTCTCACATCCTAACACAAGGTTGCCCACCAAATACAATGGTGGAGCAAACTTGTTAAAAGGGTTAAAAGTATAGCAATGATCTTTTGAGAAATTTAGGAGTAGATAACCTCTTAGTTACTTGAGTCAACTTGCAAAACAAAACGCTTGCCTGATTTCAAAATCACACCTCACAACACTTTCAAAACAACTTTCAAAAACAAATGAAAACCTTTTTTTAAAAAAGACATACATCTTTGTATACATCCCCACATGGATCATTACAAAGGTTGCCACCACATTGGCCTCTTTTCAAAAACATTTTCAAAACCCACACACTCTAGCACCATTTAAAACAATTGAAAACAAAAGGCAAGTGATCTAAGCAAGTAACTAAGAGCCCATGGATAACCATGGATAGAAAGGATGCTAATACCTTCCCTTTCTATAATCTACTCCCCGAACCCAAGAAAACATCTCAAAAGGTTTTTGCTGTGCTTTTTAACCTTTCCTTAGGATAAAATAAAAAGTCGGTGGCGACTCTTGCTAACCGCAACATTTGCGAATATAAACGCAAAACCTCAAGTCAGTTCTCCCACCGTATCACACAAGTGTATTGGTATTGTGATTGAAATTGTGGTTGGATGTGAGGCATATGAGGGTATTGGTATTAAGGTGGTGATTGTGGTGGTTGTGGGGCATATGGGTGTATTCGTATTATGGTGGTGATTGTGGTTGGGTGGTTGTGGATCTGTTTCGTTGGGGAGGTTGGTGGGAGGTTGATGTGTGTTGGGTTTATTGTTGGGGAAATGAGGGTTGTGCCTATTGTATTCGTGGGTCAACCAAATACCTTGGATGAGACTCGTGCATTTCTGGGTTACTAACCGAAATACATTTGTCCCACCTTAAATAACGGTGAGACATACATTTGTCCCACCTATGAGTTTTTGTTTAGAGACACTTAGAACATCTTATTCTGTTTAAACAGGAAAGCCAATTTCTTGTATTTCAAAAAACGATTTGAGGCCAAACTTGGACGGGGTCCTGTGACACAAATCTTTTATCAGAATCTGAACAAGCTGAAGTAGATGTCGTTGACGAAGAGAAGAAGATGACGGGTTAGAGTTTGAAGACATGGTTAACGATGATTCTGAAGACGATGGGATACCTGGTATACCTTCGAACGAGATCTACACACCACCTCCACACATGATAAACTTCAACATGGACGGAGATGAACCGTCATCTGATTTATTTTTCAATCCGTATATGCAGTCGAATGAAAACTTAAAAGAGAAAGACAAATTTCGTAATAGAGAAGATTGTATCCGAGCCATAAAAAAGTTTCATATGCTCAACTCGATCAATTTTAAGGTAGATCGTGTAAATTCAGAAAGGTACAAGCTCAGGTGTGTCCACCCAGATTGTATGTTCAAGCTCACTGCGTCATGCAAATTAAGAGGTGATTGTTGGGTCATAGGTTTTATGTCTACCCATACGTGCATCAATTCTACTCAATCACAGGATGATCGGAAACTAAATTATGATCTAATATGTTAAGAAATCCTACTTCTCGTTAGCAATGATCCATCATTGAAGGTGAAAACCATAATCTCTCACATCACTATAATATATAACTATACTCCGTCATACCGAAAGGCATGGTTAGCAAAGACCAAGGCGATTGAAAAGGTATATGGAAACTGAGAGGAATCATACAAAGAACTTCCTCGCTACCTGAATGCACTTCAGACTTATTCTCCTAGTACTATTTATATTATGGAAACACTGCTGGTGTACGCCCCAGGTGATACTTAAGTCACCATAAATGGAATATTCAGTCGAGTGTTTTGGGCTTTTCAACCTTGCATCACAGGGTTTGTGTCATGCAAACCTATTATTCAAATTGATGGAACTTGGTTGTATGGGAAATACAAAGGCACATTATTGATGGCAGTTGCACAAGATGACAACAACAATATTTTCCTAATTGCCTTTGCTCTAGTCGAGAGAGAGACTGGTGGTGCTTGGAGTTTCTTTCTCAATAATCTCTGAACACACGTGGCTCCTCAACCAGATCTCTGTTTGATCTCTGATAGACACACATCTATTGAGAGTGCATACAACAATCCTGCAAACGGTTGACATGACCCTCCTTCTACGCATGTCTATTGCATTAGACATATCGTCCAAAATTTCACGAGAAAGATCAAAGACAAAGCTCTTAGGAAAGATTATGAATGCAGGGTATACATTAACACAACCTACGTTCAAACACTATCACAACGAGATCAAATTGTCAAATCCGAATGCAAGTAGGTGGATCGATAATATTCTGGTGGAGAAATAGACTAGGTCATACGGTAATGGACAACAATGGGGCCACATGACAACGAATCTGATTGAAACCATGAACGAGGTATTCAAAGGCATATGAAACCTCCCAGTATTTGCTTTGGTTAAATCAACACATTTTAGGATGACTTCGTTGTTTTATAAAAGAGGTGAAATGTGGAATGCTATCTTGCAATCAGAACAAATATGGAGTGAAAGTTGCATGAAATATATTAAGGCAGAAAGTGCCAAAGCCAACACCCATCTGGTTATACGGTTTGACCGACACAGCCACAACTTCATTTTCAAAGAGACAATCGACTATAATGAGGGGCTGCCAAGATAAGAGTATAGGGTTATACTACCTTCTCGTTGGTGCGATTGTGGGAAGTTTCAGCCTTTCGTATGCCTTGCTCTCATGTCACTGCGACATGTGCCTATACTCATAAAGACGCATTACAACTTCTATCTCCCATTTACAAGTCTGAAACATTGCTCAATGTATACAACAACAACTTCCCATTGGTAGCGAAACCTGATTATTGGCCTGCATACGACAGCGAAATAGTATGACATAACGATCAAATGCGAAGGAATAAAAAGGGTCGTTCCAAAAACAAGTGCATCACAATTAAAATTGACTCACTTGACAAGCTAAAAAGAAAATATGGTTTATGTCGCCAGGTCGGACACAATCGTAAAAAATTTCTGACTCGGGCTACTAGCTTAACCACATAAAAATTGTATGCAAAACATCTTTACTTTTTTAAGTTCTTAACATTACGATTTTTCATTAAGAGCATTTGTTACAACAAACCTTGCGCAAACAACAAATAAAAACTCGATAAAACGTTTTAAGAAATTACAACCGTTAAAACAATTTCATCTGACCCATGCATCATCAACAATACATCTCCGTCTGTTTTGACTTCCTCCAACCAAAAATTAGGTCTTCCTGTTGCAAGTGAGGTGACTGTTCTTCTTCGCTGGATCCTTCTAATTTGTTCCCCATCCTCGATGTCTCCCTCTAGCCATCGCATCAACTCTCTCTTCAGACGCTCCATGGAGTGAATCTGCCAAAATTTCATTTTCATCGGAGGTTTGGTGGCCGAGAAAATAACGTAACCATCTCTGGTAAAAATCATAGGAGATGTCATGTCGCAAATAACAGAGAAAAAATAAGAAGACAATGCGAGAAAGTGTGAAGAATGACGGAGAAACAGAAAAATTATTTATAAAAAATACATTTTGCCCTAGGCGCCAAGTGAGATGGCGACTCCTCTCACTTTTAGAGTGCATGCACCATCTCACTTGACTAAAAGAGAGAGCATGCGCCAAGTGAGACGACGCCTAGGACAAATATGCTAATGCAGGCGCCAACTGGGTTGACTTCTCTTTTGTGAGATTTTTTGAAACATGATTATTTGCGTAATTTTTTCCGAAATATGATTATTTGTGATTTTTTTTTTTAAAAGTTGATGATTGCAAACAAAAATTCGGAAATGTAAAAAAGGAAAATAAAATAAAACAACTATATATTTAACATTAACAAAGGCGCCAATGTTCAATCTCCGGGTTTAGGGTTTTACGAACCCATAATTTCGCACAGTATACCAACCAAGGAGCAAAATATCTCATCCTCGAAAACCACATGGCTTTTTGGGGTAACTCATTTTTCTTCTCTCATTTCATTCCGATCAAAACCCTAAAGCCTAACAAATTTTCACACTGATTCTTCTTGCAGGAGTTGAAATCAAACCTGGAAAGCCTTTCACTCACCAATACGATGCTTCCAGAGGACGCCTCCACATTTCAATGGTAACCATAACCACCTTCTTATCATCATCTTCTTCTCTACGCTTAATCTTTCATTGCATGTTTCAATTTCTGATCGATCATCAATTTCATTTTTGGAGTATCTTGAATTTGATGAAATCAGGTCACACTGTGATTCTGTTGAAGTTACACACTGTAGTTTCTGTGAAACTTACTGTCAATTTAAATATGTATCAATCTGTTATTTCTGACAAGATTAAGGACCTGTTTGGATAAATAGCTTATAGCAAAGTGCTTATCAAAATAAGCGCTTATGAATAAGGTTGCGCAGCTATTTTTATAAAAAAGGATAAAATAAATTTAAACTGTTTTTTATGTATATATTATAATTTGTTTTCATTAGCTATCTTGGAGAATTTAGAAAAATAATATCAAAAAATTTTATGAAAAATGTTTTGATTAAGACACTGTTTGGGAGACTTAGTGCCTGTTTGGATAAACAGCTTATTTGTAGCTTACAGCACAAGTGCTTATCAAAATAAGTGCTTATGAATAAGCTCGCATAAGCTATTTTAATAACAAAAGATAAAATAATTTAAAACTGTTTTTATATCTATTATAATTTGTTTTCATTAGCTATCTTGAAGACTATATAAAAATAAGTTCAAAAAATTTTTTATGAAAAATGTCATAAGATGTTTTGATTAAGTCTCCCAAACAGTGTAACAAAACTTACGGGAGTAGATAAGCTCAATTAAGTCTATTCAAACAGGCCCTGGATTGTTAATAGTAGTTATAAACTTTCATATTCAGGCCACTTTGGGGCTTGGCACTGCAATTACGAAAAGCACACTGCAATGTAATGTGGGAAACAAAAGCCCTGTTTTTCTTTGCGCTCTTTATCCTGGAAAAAGTGAGTCGTTGCAGTTGAATTTGGAGTTTGAAGAAGATGGTAACGTTGTTCTCTCTGTTATTGGCCCTCGGAGTATTCATCTCTGCGGGTATTATCTTGCTCGTGGACACTATACCAATACTATGGATGAATCGTATCCTTATGTTTTTGACTAATTTTTCTCTCTTGCATTTTATTTTATTTTTTGTTATTTTGGTTTATTTATTGGTTAGCATGCATTTTTAACACATTATTTAGGTGCATGGAAACCTGATGGCATTTGATTGAAGTTAAGTTGGGATTACCTTGTAATATATGGTTTTTTCAATTGTTTTAACTTAGGCAAGTATTTGGTTTTGAACTTAGGAAAAATGCGAATTTATGTGTGCTTGTAAAGAAGTTAATTGAAAGAGCTTTTGAGAATATAAATGTGTGGGAGTTTGAATAAGTCAATTTGAATTATATTGGGATTTATGAGATTTTTCAATTCAATTATTTTAACTTAATAAGTATTTGGGTATGAGCTCAGGAAAATGTTAGTCTATATGTGCTTATGAAGAAGGTAATCGGAGGAGCTTTTGAAAATATAGAGGTTGGTCAATAATTTGATTCTAAGTTATGCCTGGATGTCTCTTAGTTATTAGAAGATTATTTTGATTTTTATATTTCTGCAAGTGCTTGTTAAAAAGTTTATCCAAACTAGTTCACACAAAATTGTTTGATGGTTGAGCCCAAATCTTTACTCGGATTATGTGTCTAATAAAAGATGAAATACAACTGTATATCCATTTGTCCTTTTTCTCTGTGGGTTTATTTTTCTTGATTTCCTTCACTACAATGGAAAGGGAATCGTATGGAGAAGATATAGCTGATACAGAGACAGAGAGATCTGAACACAGTGATGAAGACGACTACGATGATAGTTTTATTGATGATGACGGTGATACAGTTTTCCCACCATCTCCTATTTCCAATCAGGGCACGTTCAACTGTTTATGTTAATCCCTCACCATGTAAATCTTGAGTTTGCCCCCATTTCAATCTCTTGACTATGTTTGTATCATTTGTTTGTTTTGATTGTGATGACTGCAGAGGAAGGTTCTTCTGATAGCGGTCGAAAAGTTACAAAAGGAAGCCGAAGAAGGCTGAGGAAGAAGTACCAGTTGGTAGAGTCGGACGGGGATGGCGGTTGTGAAGAAAAGAAAATTATCAATGACAACATGCATGTTGAATCTCAGGAAATTGACGACGAAGATAGTCTACCAATTTCATCTATTTCCAAGAATAAAGCCTTTGGAAGGGTCTTGGATCAGGAAATGGATGATAATGTTGATAAAGAAATAGTTGATGCTGGCAACAAAGATGGTGAAGACCGTGGAGACAATATTATTGAAACAACATTGAAAACTGACAATGTTGTCGTAGACAGTCAGACTCATAGGTATCTCTTCTCAATTCAATATCATTGATCGAATACATGCTTGCTTTTATCAGCTTTAGGTCTTCCTTTTTATAGTTAAATTCTCAATTATTCTTGGCTGTGTTCATAAATTATGTTTGTAATGAAGCAGGGAAGCTGAACCTTCAGATCAATTGGTAGATCCCTGCCCTGTTTTGAATGTTGGGGATATTAAAAAGTCAAAAAAGAAAAAGAAGGAAAAGGAAAAAGAAACAAAGAGTTCTTGTAATGACCATTCCACTGAACTAGATAATGCTGTGCAAGATGAACCAAAAATGAACACAACTCAGGATCTTCTGGCAGGAAATGAACAGAACCAGGAGCAAACTGATGATAAGTGAGTGTTTTTGTCTTGAGTTCTTGTTATACGATAGAAACTGTTATTGCTCAGTTATATTTGTTTTTCACAGGATAAAATATTAGATTAATTTGGAAAGTTAGATCAAGTTTTATACTTACATATGAAGGCCGTGAAATTTTTAAATAATGAATTTAGGGTTCTTCATTACAAAAGAAGTATTCAGAGAGTGCTTGAGTTTAAGATGTGGTGGATTGCTATTTATATCCCAGGCTGATGCCTCTTTTTTTCTTCTCGATTCAATATCATTGATCATATACATGATTGCTCTTATCAGCTTTAGGTCTTCCTATTTATAGTTAAAAACTTAACTTTTAATTATTCTTGCCTTTGTTCATAAATTATATTTGTAATGAAGCAGGAAAGCTGAACCTTCAGATCAATTGGTAGATCCTTGCACTGTTCTGGATGTTGGGGATATTAAAAAGTCAAAAAAGAATAAAAAGGAAAAAAAAACAAAGAGTTCTTGCAATGGCCAATCGGCCAAGGTAGGTAATGCTGTTCAAGATGAGCCAAAAATGAACATGACTCAGGATCTACTGGCAGGAAATGAACAGAACCAGCAGCAAGCTGATGATAAGTGAGTGTTCATGTCTCGAGTTCCTGTTATATTTTAGAAGCTGTTGTTGCTCAGTTATATTTGTTTTTCACATGATAAGATGTTAGATAATTTGCAAAGTTAGACCAAGTTGTTATATTTATTCACACAAAGGCCATGAAATTTTTAAATAATGAATTTAGGGTTCTTCATTACAGCAGAAATATTCAGAGTGCATGATTTAAAAAACGGGGCAGGTTTTTATTAATACCACCTTTTGCTAAAATTCATTTAATATGTTAATGGCGGTGTTTTCTTTATAAAAAACAATAATGTATGTGTCAGTTTCAAATGACTCATGTATAGTCCAGTGGCAACCACGGGTTGATTTACATCTTTGGATGATTTATAAGTTATACGAGTCTATGGCCACACTTGGCTTTTGGCTGTTGGCAATGCCTCCTCAGATTGAAGAGAGTAAGAAACGTCACTGATGCGATAGTGGTGGTGCCTGGTGGCTACTTTGACGGACTTTGCTTTGTTTTATATTTTAAAATTTTTTGTGGATCTTTCTTACAATAGGAACGATCGTATATCCTACATAAATGAGTAGTGCTAACAACACTTACTCTAACACCCTCTTTCCAACAGTCACTCGTACCAGGTGAAATGCTTATGGGTCCCACCATTTTGGAACTGGACCCCATATATATTGACGAGACTCACATGTATTTCACTCAATAATAGAGTGAAGGTTGTTAGCACTACTGTACTTAAAATTAATAGGCTCAAATAGAGCTGAATTTGCGGGCATCATCTCTTGTATTGGTTAATTAATCAAAATCAATGCATCACACTTTTTTTTCTCTTATAAGACTCTTAACATTGTCGAACTGGTACTCCCTTAACATTGTAGCTGAAAATTTTGGGGGTGATTTTTTCTTAGAAGACTCTCCACTGATCCTTTTACCTAATTTTCAACGAGATACAAAATTGAAAATGGTGTATCGAAGTCCTTCACTCCTACAAACAATTTCGTGAGTCTGACCCTTCCCAGTATTCTGTCATGAGTTTCCTAGGATGAGCTTTTTTTTTTTTTTTTAAAGTGTTGCTACTTTAGAGATGATCATAAAAAAACTGTATTTGATACAAATAACAACGTCCCCACTCTATTTGTAACAGGTCTTAAAACTCCTCATGCATATATTAAATATTAAATAATATCCTTTTATTATCTAATAGCTTAACTCACCTTGGCAAAGTATTTTGCAACTTGGTTCTGCATCTGCTTTCAAAGACAATGTTCCTAAAAGAAGAACTAACAATGCCTTTACAAACTTCATTTAGTTAATTGCAAAGATATCTGATTTGGTTGCTGATCATTTTTGTCGTTGATATGAGGCAGGAAAGCTGAAACCACAGATAAAATACTACTACTACCTTCCTCACAGGTTGGTCAAGGACAGGATGAAAAACCAAAGAGAAAAAGGAAGGAACGGTCCAAGGATGAGACACTTCTTACTGCCCGCGGTGCTTGTATTAGCAACGTTACTAACCCGCCTCAGGGAAATGAACACAATAGTCAGGACACAGTTAATGGGTGAGTTTTTTTTACCAACTTTTATTTATATAATCAGGTAATACAGTAATACTATAATAACTCTACAACATGTTGCATTTGATATGGAGAGGAAGTTGTTGAACTACTCTTCATGCCCTGGACATATGCAACCGAACTCACAAAATCAGCTGTATAATGTATTGATGATGCAACAGACACCTAGGTTTTCCTCCCCAGTATAAGTTATTGGCAGAATATAGGCCATGCATATTTCAGTTTCACAGGAAATTATACTGGTTAAAATAATAACCTGGTATGGCATATATTCTGTTAATATGCATGGCCTAGTATGTACTCTTTGCTACATAAAATTTGTCATTTCACAATTGAATATCAGATGAAATCCCTCAAGTGTTAAAAGAAGTAAAGCTTAGGAAGAAATCACTCTCCTTACAATAAATTTCTTTACTTAATCTACATAAAAATGCAATGTTCAAAATTGTCCATTCTCCAAAGTTTTATATGGGCTCACTGTCATTTTAACTATGATTTGTCATTAAAATTGTCTTACATCCTGTCAGAAAAGAGAAAATAACTCTTTGTTATCTGATACCATTTATCAAATTAGCAGGGATTTTAAGATTTTAGACACTGTTGCATTGCCTTCCACTGAAACGGAATCTCAAAAGAAAACAAAGAAGAGAAAGAAAGAGCATTTAAACAAAGCTTCACAGCCTGAAGGTGACAATGGAAATGGTGAAGCCAAGAAAGAGACAGTAGAGTCTGATAGTCTGATTGATAAGTTTTCTGAAAGGAAAGAGCAACATCCAAAGTTTACAATTGAAAAGTAAGTGCCATTATGCTTTTGAGACTAGATATTGCACATGCTTCATCACTGAAATTGAATTGGCGGCGAGATAAACTTTTTAAGTAGCAGAAAGAAACATGGTTAAGTAGGGGAACATTGAACATGTTTAAACATTTCTACACTAATCTGGCTAATTAAATAAATGCAAACTCGAATTGGTTCAAGCATTTTTGCTTTCTAAAGTAGTTAGACTTTGATAGTATTCTTATTCCTTGAAGTAAACAGCAGCTAACAGATAAAATCTATATACCAAGTAAATCTTGTCAAACTTGTTAACATCAATAGATATATCTTGTGCAACCATAATACATTGTAATATTTTCACGTTTGCAACATTGGGTTTACTTTCATGTTGGGTCTTTATTGCTTAGCATTCAGTTCCATGTAGCACTATAGATCCTACGGTAAAATATTTCTTTAAGCTTGGGTTATAATTTTTGCTCCGCAGATCTTACTTGAAGTATTCTTTTGTTCCGTCCACCTTGCTTGGATCATACGGTGTTACTAAAATAACCCTTTATCTCCCTATTGGTTTGAATGAGGGAGCCAGAGTACTTAAAATATGAATCTTGTGGTCTTAGGTGGCCTTCAACTCTCACTTCTAAGTTAGCATCTACGTGTCTTTTGCTAATCTTGCATTTTATTTAATTTGCTTGCTGTACTTAGTTGGAAGCTTGCTTTCAAGGATTTTCTCCATATCTTTAGTTTTCTATCTATTTCTTTTCGTTGTTCTCCAACCAATATCATATATCATCCCCAAGAAACAAACACGAGTCTGTCTCTTTTAGGAAATGCTTTTTTATATATCATTCTCTTTGCTCATAACCTTATAGGAAATGTTTTAACATCCCCACCTTGTGTTCCCACATTAGTCATTATGCCCTCATACATATCAATTGCTCAAAGGTAACAAGAGCTTCCTGCAAAACCTACACAGGCATTTGATAGCGCTTTGCTGTTTGGGCAAGTATTAGATAAAAGATATGGCGAGTGCTGATAATTATTATCATTAATGTCGTGCTTTGCTTCTGGGGTGAGTAGTAGATAGGGGATATGGATGAATACTGGTAATCATTATTAACATTGTCTGTGCCTCTGCGGAATAACTCCCTGCAGAAACAGTTATACAAGTGAGTAGTGACATGTTATGTCAACTGTTGCCCACAAAACAGTAACTGCTACAAATATTCAATCCTCTAGGAATAATTAGAGGGCCTAGTCTCCCAAACCCAAACAAACATAAAAAACAACAGAATGATCTTTGTATCTCCATCCTTATTCTATTTAAAGACACAAACACATAATAACATAAGTTGGGCCTGATAACTTGGGCCCACATCTAATTAATTGGAGGCCTACTAACTGCATTCTATCACACGTTTTTTTTCAAATCAATGAAAACTGTATAGTCTTTTTGCTTCATTTGATATCTCTCTATTGTCATAGTAAGGTAAATAGCTTCTATGATTGATCTCTGGCTATAAACTGAATCAATTTATTTTTGACGGGGATCGTTTGTCTTATTCTTCTCTTAATTTGTCTTTTACAGAGTTTGTGATTTATGAGTTTTGTGCCTCTATAGTTTGTGTATGTCAATTTTGTTCTTCAAGAGGAGTGCTGGTAACACACTCTCTTAACATATTTTTTCACCCTACGTTACTGGTTAAAACTTACTAAACATTTAGGCCCCTCATACATTCAGTGGCCCGTATTTGAATTTCAACCAATGACAGTCTTGAAAAAAGTGTCTTTTAGAGTGTGTTCCTAGTATAATTCTCTTAAAGATAAGATAGGAATAAAAGGACTTCTCCATCATTCCTTTGGTATGCTCTTAGACCTAAAAATAATGTGGGCCATCTTATGCCTTTTTATCCCCGCCCCTTCCTTGCCAAAATAGGTATATCATTTAGTCCAACTATCTTACCGTTCCCATTTTCAACTTCATGTTTTCCTTGATATGTGTTTCATGCTGAGTTAAATGATCTATAGACCAATGTGTTTACTTTTTTGGGAACAATTTTTTTTTGGGGGGTTGATGTATCATAATAATTCATCTTTGAGCTTATTGATGATTTCCTAACCATTTTTGTAGAAAGCATATGAAATAATTGGTAAGAAATAATTAACGTTACCTTGAAATTTGGAAACAACTGATAAGTAGCAACAAAAAATTCTAAAAGAATGATGAGAAAAAGGAGACTCTACACATTTAGTATCCTCTTCTCTTGGTCCCTAATATAATACTATAACTTATACTCTGCAATATTATTGGTTAATATTTCTTGTGCAGCAATGTGGACAACGATGGAAATCAATCTGAAGACAAGAAAGTTAAGAAAAAGAAGAAAAGTAAAAGCAAAGGAAATGAAGTTGTAAATTCTGACGTGCCTTTATCCGTTGAGCCAATTACTGAGATAATGAAAGAGGATGGAAATAATACGGAGGATGCAAAGTCTTCCGAAGTTAGAACACTGTCAGATGGACTAGTTATTCAAGAGCTAGAGTCCGGGAAAGCAAATGGGAAAATTGCTGCATCAGGGAAAAAGGTAGTTCTCTTGAACAATTTAAAAATATTTTAGTGACTAGTAGTGACTGCATCAATCAAGACAGACATTAATTGCTGATTTAATTTAACTAGATTTAAGTAAGTGGCCTTTGGTTACAGATCAGCATCAATTACACTGGCAAGTTGAAGGAAAATGGAGTGGTGGTTGAGTCAAATGCTGGCGAAGCTCCTTTCAAATTTCGCCTCGGTAACATATTTACCAGCACCTTTTATTATTACCTGGATATGACTTGTGTTCTCACATTTGCATGGCCTTTTTCAGGTAAAGGAGAAGTTATTAAGGGTTGGGATATTGGCCTTGAAGGTAGTCATTTAAAGATTTTGTCCTTGTTATATTTTCTCTAATTGAGTTTTAATTAAAATCTAAATATAATCTTTTCTCAGGTATGCAAGTTGGAGAAAAGAGAAGAGTTGTGATACCACCGTCAATGACGTATGTGACTGAATTCATATGTTGAGTACATATAATTTACTTTTGTGGAATCACTATAACTTTCTCTAACATGTGCTTGTTTCAGGTCTAAGAAAGATGGAGACAGTGGTAGCATACCACCAAATTCATGGTTGGTTTATGACTTCGAACTGGTTAAAGTTCATTGATTATTTCATATCGTGGCAGGTCGTGTTTTTGAGTGAAAATGAGAAATCAGTTTAGCTGGGTAATCAACAACCGGATTCAACTGTGATAACAGTTTTTTTGTTGAATCTCTTGTAGTTTTGGCCCGGGTATAGGGAACAATTGGCTTACACTTGGAACAAAGTCCAAAGTTTTGCTTCTTTCAGTTACTATTTACAGACTAAAAACCATTTGAGTCGAGGGTGAAAGTAATCATGGTATTTAGATATATAAGTTTGGTTGCTTTCGATTTTTTGCTAAAACACAGAATTTTATGGATAATGAACCTTTCTGTGTCTCAACATATTAAGCTGAATTGAGTTACATTTGATCACAATTATCCACAGCTTTTGCAAATCACTAATTACATTTATCCATAATATGTAATACTCTTTCGCCTTGCTCCCCGGCACACTTTCAGTAGAATTGTGTGTTATAGTGAGTTGGTAGGAGTCTTGTTCAAAATGTTTTTTTAGCCCTTTGCTTCTAATTGCGTCAACTTCAAATGATATTTAGTTACAATACGTACGATCTTTAGTCATGCATGTTTGGAAGGTGGTTGCCTAATTAAGTGGTTGAGGCATTAAATTCTTTATGGGCCAATGTTTCAAGAGGAAGATGGTTGCTCAATTGAGTTTTGAGAAATAGATGGTGTTTTTAGGTGATGTGATAGTTGTTTTGAATTAAAAACAGTATTGAATAAGGAACGTTCAGAGGATGTTTCTCCGCTCTCAGTTTCACCTTTAAATTTATTTTCCGTCTGCATTCTCTGTTATGGAGGAATATTTTCCCCCAATCCCAAAGATTCTCACAGAGATTGAATCTTAAATTTTTTTATATTTTTTTAATCAAAACTATAATATTAGTATTTTGTTATTTTTTATTTTTTAAAAAAAAAAATACATATTTAGCATCTTTCTTTTTTAAAAAATAAAAATATATCTTACATTAATAAAAACAAAAGCAAAATCACTTGCTATTGTTAATATTTTTTCTGTAAAAAATAATCATTATAAACAGAATTTGTTGTTACCATGCTTCTTCTAATTTACCAACATAATATCGCAGTCGTCTAGTGTAAGTGGTAGATTATTGTGAGTGTGACAAATTCATAACTATTAATTTATTAATTGAATGAAAAACATATTATTAATAAAATTTGAAGAATAATTATCATAAACACAATGAACAAAAGAGAGTGGTTACTGTGATGATGAGAATAAATGAGATGAAGAATGGAGAAGACAAAGATGATTTGAGAAAGGAAAAGGTGGAGACGGAGAAGACAAAGATGATTTGAGAAAAGAAATGGAGGATTTGAGAAAGGAAAAGGTGGAGACGGAGAAGACAAAGATGATTTGAGAAAAGAAATGGAGGAGACGGTGTGTACAATCTATGTATTAATTGCACTTTTTTTAGAGTTGAATACTTTGGTAGTGAAACAATATATTAAACAATAAAACATAAAAATGAAATGATCTACTAATGATTCTTTATTTTCTAATACATTGATATTTTTTATGTAAAATTATATAATTATATATTATATAATATGGTCGAAGTTGGGGAATCTATGAGAAAATTTTTCATTAGAGAAATTTTTTCAATCCCCGCTTCAAAGTGTTATTAGAGAAATTTTTTCCTCCATCTTCGTTCTCGTGGAGAAAAAAATACATAATTCTGATACTCCAAATAAATAATTTCCACATAAATCTTTATTAACAAATATTATTTTCGTTTTTTTATTATAAGTTGTTTTAAATTTTTTTGACGTATTAAGAAAAGTAATAATTATTGTATAAAAATAAGCAATTATAATTTTTTTTATAAAATTATCCTTTATTAATAATATAAAGAAAATATATTTACATAATTGAAAGAAAAAAGGATAATAAATATTTAAAGGTAAAATAAAAAAATAAAAAAATTATTCGTTGGTATTGTAAAATGACTTAAATTATATTTTTTTTTTTAAAAGTGATTTATAATAAAAAACAGATTATTGAAGTCATCTTATTGTCTTAAAAACCAATAACTCCTTCACCAATTATATCAAATGTATCGTACGTTTACCATTATATATAAGGATTTTAAATTACCAATCTATTCAAATAGGTTGCTATGGAATAGACGGGTTAGATTGATCGTTTACAATTGTTGTAATTTGGATTTAATTCAGCATGAGCGTGAGCCTCCTTTAACTTATATATTATTCTTAAAAAAATGTAAAGTACAATGTTATTTCGTACATCTCATTAAACCGACAACGCATAAACACAATAGAATAAAATATTGTAAATTTGTCAGTCTGCTAAATTTATAAAATCACACATCTTTTTTTGCCGTGGAAAGTTAATTCATTTCATTAAAGAAGATTAAATGATCAACACAATTAAGTATGTTCTATAATTAACATTACATAGTCACCCTAATAAAATTATGAACGATCATCATTGATCTCTCTTTAGAAAATTTGACATAAGAGTATTAGTTAAATGAAGCAAAAATAAATGCATTCCTGAACTCAAGATTTGAATGAGTCCATTACTCTTTAACATCCAAAGTGAAAGACAATCTTTTTAGGAACTTAATCTCGTAGTCATAGGTAAAACAAGTAGAAAGACGCTCAAGGATAGAGATGTTTATTTATTGACAACTTCTATTACTTCTTTAGCGATGATTATTTATCGACAACTTTTGAGCTGTCATTTTATACATTGGACATGCAAAAATAAATTATAAGTCATTTATACTCAATGATTTAGGTTCTAGTATAAAGATAAACGAGAATCATGCATGTGAGCTGTGTATAAAAAAAAAGTTGGAGAAATTATTAAATGTATAGAGAAATCTACGTGTCTTGATAAATAAGATAAAAATAAAATAATAATAGAAGACTAAACTCATTTGTCCTATTTGTAAGTGTTTGTTTGTTGACACTAATTTTTGGTAAAATCAGATTTGCGAATGTCATGACTGATGTCATAACATTCTGGGATAAAGACAAATTCTGCAGAAGGAATGTTCTACAGGAACAACTCAGTATGAGTGAATATCATGATTATGCTATGATCATATGTACTGAATTCTACCAAAATCAGTGAGCAGGATACATGATGTCATAACCAATGTCATAACCAATGTTAAGACATCCTGTACTGATCAAGCTGTTGTGCAGATTTATTGTTCCTGAGAATTTTCAGGAATCTGGTGTGCTATTCTGAGTTGGAGTTTATTGACTAGATCAGATGCTCACGTGGATATTAGGTTAAACTTGCTTAACCCTAATCTGTTATGATGAAAGTCTAAGACCAAGTCTTTAGGTTAACTTTGGTTAACCCTAGCTATTTTTATGGAAGCCCAAAATGAAGAATAGACTGCATATATATTTCTCAAGAATCCTATTGGTGGAGCAGCGCTTTTGACAGAAGATCAATAAGGCATTTTGTATAGTTTTAGTAATTACTGTGAGCCAAGCAATTATCACTTGATAAGTGACTTGGAGTAGGATTTGGTTGTAAGGGTTGTGTATCACTCAAAGCTTTAAAGCACGAGTGTTGTGTCTCTTGATTGAAGCTTTGAAGCAAAATCAAGAGTGTGTATTAAAGAATGTCTTCATAATCTTATTAATCAGTAGATTAGTATCACTGCTGTGATTGAGGGGGAGTGAGTAGGAACTCAGGTTTAAGTAGGACTTAAATTGAAGTTGCATTGGGTAGGTCTTAAGTGAAGGAGATAAACTGGTTGGTTTATTCCTAAATTAATACCTCTTATAGTGAATTTCCTCCCTGGTTTGGTAGCCCCCAGATGTAGGTGTCATTATACACCGAACTGGGTTAACAATTGATTGTGTTCTTTACTGTCTTTTAAATTACTGTTTGGTTTGTGTACAATTTGTCAGATACGGTGTCATAACATTCACTGTGACATTAAGTATCTGTTGCCAGAATTTCAATTGGCATCAGAGCAGGCACCCTGCCTGTCTTTCTGGGTGAGATCTAGAGATATTATTTTCTGGCGCTATGGACAAGGAAGGAGGATTTGGAAACAGAACACCTATTCTGGATGGATCAAACTATGACTACTGGAAACCTCGTATGATTTCCTTCTTGAAGTCATTGGACAATAAAGCTTGGAGAGCTGCTGACAAAGGATGGAACCATCCCACCATAATTGGGAAAGATGGGACGACTAGTCTGAAACCTGAGGAAGAATGGAGCAAAGAAGAAGAAGAGTTAGCCCTGGGTAAATCTAAAGCATTAAATGCCTTGTTCAATGGAATTGATATAAACATATTCAGACTAGTACATCAATATGAACTGGCCAAGGATGTTTGGGACACTCTCAAAACCACCCATGAGGGTACATCCAAAGTAAAAATGTCAAGGCTTCAGATGCTCACTACCAAATTTGAGAATCTAAGGATGAAGGAAGATGAGACCATTCATGAGTTTCACATGAACATCTTGGAAATTGCCAACACCTCAGGAGCATTGGGGGAAAAGATGTCAGAAGAAAAGTTGGTGAGAAAGATTCTCGGATCCTTGCCTAAAAGGTTTGCAATGAAAGTGACTGCTATAGAGGAAGCTCAGGATATCTGCAACTTGAAGGTTGATGAACTCATTGGGTCACTTCAGACATTTGAGATTGGGATCAGTGACAATGTTGACAAGAAAAACAAGAGCATAGCCCTTGTATCTAATACTGAAGATGAAAGCAAGGAGAGTGATGAAGAGAATATATCAGAAGCTATAGCTATGCTTGGAAGGGAGTTCAACAAACTCATCAAGAGAATGAACCCAAAGTTAAGGTCAAATGTCAAGGACATTTCCTGTGACATTAGCAGATCCTATGACTCAAGCAGAAGAACTAAGTCTGAAGAAAAGGGAAATCAAAGCAGAGGAATCCAATGCCATGGATGTGAAGGATACGGGCACATTCGAGCTGAATGTCCTACCTTTCTAAAGAAACAAAAGAAAGGAATGTCTTTTACTTGGTCTGATGGTGACTCAGAAAGTGACCCTGAAGAAGAATCTGCTAAACTAGTTACTGCATTATCTGGTGTTTGTAACTCTGATAATGATTCTAGTGATGAGGAAGTGACATTTGAAGAACTTGCTGACACCTACAAGAAGCTATGTATCAGAAATGCTGAAGTCTGTCAGCAAAATGAGAAACAGAAAAAGCTCATAGTGAAGATGGAGGCTGAGAAGAAGGCTGACACTGCTACTATAAGCCATCTCGAAGGTGAAGTTCTAATGTTGAACTCCAAACTTGATCAGATGACTAAGTCTGTCAAGATGTTAACGACTAGAACCGACAAGTTGGAAGAAATCCTTCAGGCTGGACAAAATGCAGGAGACATGTATGGTCTAGGATTTGTGGCTGCAAAGACATCTGCTGTTGACAAGAAGAAGACCAGGTCTGATAAACAAATGTCAAAGCAGATGTCACAACATAGGACTCAACATCAAGAACAGAGAAATATGAAGAAAAAGTATAAAAGATGGAGATGTCATTATTGTGGGAGGTTTGGTCACATAAAGCCATTCTGCTTCAGATTATATGGATATCCTAATCAGACCCCATATGTCAAACCTAAGACTAACAAGAAACCATATACTCATCAGTGGAAGAAAAAGACTGCAGCCCTGATAGCTCACACCTCCCTTAGAGTTTCTGCAAAGGAAGACTGGTACTTTGACAGTGGATGCTCTAAACACATGACTGGAATCAAGAATCTTCTGAATTATGTCAAACCTCATACTACTAGTTATGTCACTTTTGGAGATGGTGCTAGAGGAGAAATCAAAGGAGTTGGAAACTTGGACTGCCCTGGAGTTCCAAACCTAAATAAAGTGTTGCTGGTAAATGGTTTGACTGATAATCTCATAAGTATCAGTCAATTATGTGATCTAGGATTCAAGGTCAACTTCACCAAGTCTGAATGTCTTGTAACTAATGAAAAACAAGAAGTTATAATGAGAGGAGCCAGATCAAAAGACAACTGTTACTTATGGGAGTCTGAGAACACTAACTACTCTTCTGTGTTCTCTATAGCCAAAGAAGAAAAGGAAGTGAAACTGTGGCACCAAAAACTTGGTCATTTACATCTTAGAGGGATGAAAAAAATCATATCCATGGAGGCTGTCAGAGGGATTCCAAGGCTTCAGATTGATGAAGGGAGAGTCTGTGGTGAATGTCAGGTTGGAAAGCAAACTAGAATGTCACATCCAAAGACAAGACATCTGACCACCTCTAAGGTGCTAGAACTTCTACATATGGATCTGATGGGTCCCATGCAGGTGGAAAGTCTTGGTGGAAAGAGATATGCCTATGTTGTTGTGGATGATTTTTCCAGATTCACCGGATAAACTTCATTAGGGAAAAATCTGATGTATTTGATGTATTTAAGGAATTGTGCAAAATAATTCAGAGAGAAAAAGAAGGATGCATTGTCAGAATCAGAAGTGATCATGGCAAGAAATTTGAAAATAGTAAGTTTGATGAGTTCTGTTCCTCAGAAGGAATCAATCATGAGTTCTCTTCACCTATAACTCCTCAACAAAATGGAGTTGTGGAAAGGAAAAACAAGACTATACAGGAATCTGCCAGAGCAATGATACATGCCAAGAAGCTTCCTATTCATTTTTGGGCTGAAGCTATGAATACAGCATGTTATGTCCACAACAGGGTCACCTTGAGAAAGGGAACATCATCCACTCTTTATGAACTATGGAAAGGAAGAAAGCCTACAGTGAAGTACTTTCATGTCTTTGGAAGCAAATGCTATATTCTGACAGATCGTGAACAAAGGAGAAAGATGGACCCTAAAAGTGATGAAGGAATATTCCTAGGATACTCTACCAACAGCAGAGCATATAAGGTGTTCAATTCCAGGACCAAAGTTATGATGGAGTCTATAAATGTCATATTCGATGATCACCATGAGGAAACAAATGTCCCATATGGTGTTGAGACATTCTTTGAGACTTCAACACAAGTGTCTAAAAAGGATGATGTGCCTAATCCTACTCCATCAGAGTCTGAATCAAAGGAAGCTAACAAAGATCCTTCCATCATAATTCAGAAAGATCATCCTAAGGAACTCATCATAGGAGATCCTAACAGTGGAGTCACTACAAGATCTAGAAAAATCATCACAAACTCTTGTTTTGTGTCTAAGATTGAACCAAAAAATGTTAAAGAGGCTTTGACTGATGAATAATGGATTGGAGCAATGCAAGATAAATTGAACCAGTTCAAGCAACATGAAGTATGAGAGTTAGTTCCTAGACCAGAAGGAACAAACATCATTGGCACAAAGTGGATCTACAAGAACAAGTCAGATGCTGAAGGAGTTATCACCAGGAATAAGGCAAGGCTTGTTGCTCAAGGATACACTCAAGTTGAAGGGGTTGATTTTGATGAGACTTTTGCTCCTGTAGCCAGACTGGAATCAATCAGACTTCTCTTGGGAGTTACTTGTCTTCTTAAGTTCAAGCTGTTTCAGATGGATGTGAAGAGTGCCTTCCTAAATGGGTACTTAAATGAGGAAGTATATGTGGAACAGCCTAAAGGATTTGTGGATCCAAACTGTCCTGATCATGTCTACAAATTGAGGAAAGCATTATATGGTCTGAAACAAGCTCGTAGAGCTTGGTATGAAAGGTTGACAAAGCTCCTCACTGACAAAGGATACAGGAAATGAGGCTTGGATAAAACTCTTTTTGTCAAGGATGAAGGAGGAAAGATAATGGTAGCTCAAATTTATGTTGATGACATAGTGTTTGGAGGAATGTCAGATAAAATTGTTAAACATTTTGCTAACCAGATGCAAGCTGAATTTAAAATGAGCCTCATGGGAGAATTGACCTACTTTATTGGACTACAAGTCACACAGATGGAAGACTCAATTTTTCTATCTCAAAGCAAGTATGCAAAGAATATTGTCAAAAAGTTTGAGATGGAGAATGCCAGTCATAAAAGGACTCCTGCACCTACTCATTTAAAGTTGTCCAAAGACACAAGTGGGGCAAATGTGGATCAAAGCTTGTACAGAAGCATGATAGGAAGTCTGCTATACTTAACAGCCAGCAGACCTGACATTGCCTTTGCATTTGGAGTATGTGCAAGATACCAGGCTGAACCCAAAGTAAGTCACATCAACCAGGTGAAAAGGATTCTGAAGTATGTGAGTGGAACTTATAATTATGGCATGCTGTACTCTCATGGATGTGAACCAATTCTGTCTGGTTATTGTGATGCTGATTGGGCTGGTAGTGCTGATGATAGAAAGAGCACCTCTGGAGGATGCTTCTTTTTGGGAAATAATCTTGTTTCTTGGTTCAGCAAGAAACAAAACTGTGTGTCTCTATCTACTGCTGAAGCTGAATACATAGCAGCTGGTAGCAGCTGTTCTCAAATGATCTGGATGAAACAGATGCTGACTGAGTATAATGTCACACAAGATGTCATGACATTGTACTGTGACAATTTGAGTACTATTAACATATCCAAGAATCCTATACAGCACAGCAGGATTAAGCATATTGACATTAGACATCACTTCATCAGAGAACTTGTGGAGGAGAAGGTGATTAAGCTGGAACATGTTTCCACTGAACTACAACTGGCTGATATTTTTACCAAGGCACTTGATGCTAGTCAGTTTGAGAATTTAAGGAGCAAGCTGGGTATTTGCCAATATGAAGAGATGTAGCAATTAACTTTGCTTAATGTAAGGTTTGAAAGAGATATTTTAATCAAGTTTTCCAACTGCTATGAGATTCTTGTCAAAGAATTCATAGTAAATTTGTCTGGTGGATGTGCTGATGGAAAGTCAGCTGATTTTAAGAGTGTTTATGAGAGAGGAAGGAAGGTAAATTTCTCTCCTATTGTGATAAACAAATACCTAGGGAGGCCTGATGAAGCTCAGCCTGAGCTTGAAGTTACTGACAACCAGGTTTGTCAAACCATCACTGCCAAGCAAGTCAAGCACTGGCCCTTGAAAGGGAAGCTAACTTCAAGCAATCTGAGTATGAAGTTTACCATACTGCATAAAATTGGTGCAGCTAACTGAGTTCCCACCAACCACAAATCCACCATCTCCACTGGTTTGGGAAGATTTATCTATGCTTTTGGAACCAGAACAAACCTTGATTATGGCAACTACATCTTTGATCAAACAATGAAACATGCTGAGAGTTGTGCTATTAAAGTCCCTATTGCTTTTCCCTCTCTCCTGTGTGGTATAATCATTGATCAGTATCCTGATATTCTGGTTGAAAAGGACTCTGTGCAAAAGAGCCCATACACTTGGTTTTCACTATAAGCTGTTTCAGGGAACACATGTCCCTGACATTATTATGACATCTGCTGAGACATCAAATGTCAAAGCTCATTCCAAAAAGGCTGATGTTATAGCTGTTCTAAAAGAAACCTGCAGAGAGCTTGATGCAAGAAAAAGGACTCTTGAAGAGCTGATTACTAGTCTGGAACAGGAGGAGAATGAAGAACAAATGAGGGAAGAGGATGCTGATGAAGAACAACATGATGGTTCTGCAAGAAGCTCACCAGAAGATGCTGCTGAAAATAGTGCTTCCTCAGGGGATGACAGTACCTGAAGGACTGTGTTTGCTGAGCAGTAAAGATTGATGCTAGAACTTGCTGCTGCTATTTGATACCTTATCTCTAGTTCTGTGTATTTTGGATTTCCTTTTTGATAACTGTATAACTTGAAGTCTAGATCCTTTGGCCTCTTTATGGCTAAAAATGGGGAGAAGTAATTGTGGTTATTTTGGTAGAATTGAATATTGGTAGTGTGATCGGTGGATCTGGAACTGACTGTTTAACGCTGGTTCGCGAAATGTCGCGGAAGCAAGAGTCGCCACCGTCTTTTATTTTCTCCAACTAGAAAGGACAAAAGCACAGAAAAATTCCTTATTGAGATTAGTTCTCGGTTCGGGAGGTAGATTTATAGAAAGGGAAGGTGTTAGCACCCTTTCTGTCCATGGTTATCCATGGGCTCTTAGATACTTGCTCATTGTGTTTTCAAATTGTTTGTTTGCTTTTCAACTGTGGGTTTAAAAAAGGTTTCGTTTAAAATTTCAGTTCGACTCTTGTGTCAGTCCTCAAGAGTGTTTGAAAAGTTGTTTTTGAAATCTTTTTGCAAAGTGTCGGTGTGAAAAGAGTTTTTGATTTGTTTTTGAATTAGAGCAAGTATCTACGAGTCATCTACCTACCCTAATGAGTTAGTCTGTGTAAATGTCCTTAAGGTAGTGCCATCCCACTATTGAGAGGTAGGTAGTACCACCGTTGGAGGTGTTTAGGTCAATTCGAGGGTTCGGGACATTGTGGTCACCAGAGCAATAGGAAGACACCTTAGAAGCTACCCTCATGCCATGTTCATGGACATGAGGACTTACTAAAACATCCTCTACGTGACGACCATGTTTCGAGGGGAAAGGCAACAGCGAGGCGTACCCTAAGAGTGGTGTGTGAATTGTGTGTCATTTTCAATTATATTTATCTTGTCATGCATTGGTGATCTACGCTTTGTTTTTATTTTTGGCATTCATTCTTTCATGTGGTTATTAACAGTTAAAAGATGCGGGAAGATAAAAGTCCTACGCTATTACAAAGGCGCGGGTCTACATCGCCAAATTAAACCAAGACCCGATTTGAAATAAATAAAAATGCGGAAAGTAAATACCCTAATTAATCTATTACAAGGCTTTGGGGCAATTACATGAAATTTAAAAAAAGGAAATAAAAGTAAATGTGCGAAAAGAAATAAAAATCGAGAATGCGAGGGTGTTGGACCCTTTTAAAGAAATTAAATTGAAATCATAAATTAATTAAATTAAATAAAAGAAAGAACCTCTTTTTTTTTGGAGTTTTTTGTATTTATGGAATTAAGGAGAATTAAATTGGAATTAAAAGTTAATTAAAACCCTAGTTCTAAATCGTTTTTAATTTATTAAAAAAAATGTTTAAGTTGTAACCTAATTTACATTAATTATTTACATGGCATATTTATTTATAAAAATAATTAATACTTAATAATGGTGAAAAGAAAAGAAAAAGAATAAAAGCATTAAAACCCTAATCTCTATATTTTTTAATTTATTAAAAAAAAAACATTGAAATTAAACCTAAAATTAAAACTAAACTAGTTATTAGAATTTTATTTACAAAATATTGATTAAAAAAATAAATGAACATATTTTATTTTTTATAGTTTCTGATTTTTTTTGTATTTTTATGTTATGAAAAATTAATTTGTGGAGTTAAATAAACAATTAAAATAAATGAGAGAAAAGAAAAAAAAGAAGAGAAAAAAATGCAAACAGATGGGGTGTGTTGGCCCAATTGGAGGTATGACTGAAGCAATTTGGCCCAAGAAGCATAGAACACGTTTGACTTTTCCAGATTGCATGTGGGATAGCTAACTAACGTCCATGGTAGTCGCTTGTTGATAGCCATTAGATTGGACTTCCTAGGCGCGTGGCAAGTTGAGAAGCGAGGCTGCATGATAGTCCTTGGATGGTACGCTGCACAAAAGCATGTTAATTGAAAAAACATGAAATATATAGGGGGACCTGGGAATCGAACCCAGGTCCCAACGTTTACCATGCTAACGCCTTGCCAATTGTGCTGTTTGCTTTCTTTGTTAATATAATGGGATATAAATAATAAGAGAGAGAAAACACAGGTTAGTGGACAAAATAGAAAAAGGCGCCAGTTATTTGAATCAACCAACCACAGTCCAACACGCATCATCTTCTCCAATTGCTTCGTTTTCACCTGAAAAAAATGGAATAGATAGCGGGGGTTTTAAACCCCACTAAGTGAAGAACACAAAAATAGCGATTAGGCCCTGGGCTCATATAAATTGAGCGCGAGGTGTGGCTTTGAATCGTTGGAATGTCACGAATCCAATGGCGTTGGTCTCATGATCTAATTTTTCCCCAGGCGAGAAACCCCAATTTCACATCTTTGAAACCCTAACAAGCTCCCATGGTGGATTCGTGTATAGGGCTTAAAAACTCAATTAAATGATGCCAATAGCTTTAGAACAACCATGTTAGTATAAATCAATGCTTAAAACATATGGAAAAGAGGTGCAAATGCAAATACGATTATGAAAAAAATTGGGAACAGGGCCACATGATTCTACCGTTTCTGGCTGTATGAAGACTTGATTTTGATTGGGAAAGATCCCTGGCAATGTAAGCAAGCTTATGGGATGGTTATTTTGCCTTGAAACAAACTCTAACTGTGTTTTCATTTTTGCAAAATTTTAGAGAAAAGTGCAAAGTGTATATTCTTCTTGGGCGCAGCTTCTTGGTCTCTTTGATTAGGTTTGCATTGTGTTTATATGTGTGACTGAATTAGGGTAGAAATCCAAGTCAAAAACCTTTGCATTCATGAATCAAATATTTGGTTTTCAATGTAATCTTTTTCAATCTTTTTCATGCCCTTTTGATACCAATCATTGCCAATTCTTTCCATATTGAGTGTGCACGAAATATTTAGGCTTCATTGAGAGAATATGCTGCAAAAAAAGGATTGGAAAACATGATTTTCTATTTTTGTCATATTTTATTTTAATTAAATGAACTAATAATAATAATAATTCAAATAATTAATAAAAAATGATAAAATAACTCCCTTTAAAGTCAATGGGTCGTGCATAGCTTTTGGGTGATGATTCTTGGAAGAAATTGAGGCCCATTAGCAATTTTGAGGCATTTGAAGCAAAGTTGACTTTTCAAAATTCCCAAAAATTTCCCAACTTCCACAAGGCATATCTTGCTCAAGTTTTAAGATTTAATCATGTTCTTGAACATTTTGGAAAGGTCTTGAAGTCCTCTAACCAATGCCTTTGGTCCCAGGTCATTTTGATTTACCAATATCAAGTTATGGTCTTTGACTTAAATTGCCTTTTTGTTGACTTTTGAAAATGACCTATAATGTTGAGATTGATAACTTTTTGTGAGAGCATTTCTTGGACTTGAAGTGTGAAGAGGAGTTGTAGGAAATGTATTTCTCTTCAAAATGAGCTTTAGATGGAATTTTTTTGATAAACCATGTGGAAATTATGCCTTGGTCAAGTTACAGTTGACTTTTTCAACTGTCCAAAAATGGAAACTTTTGCATCTTGAGACTTTTTGAGCCATGCCTTGAGAATCATGATCAAGAATTGATAAAATGATGTTTGTGGCTTCAAAATAAGATTTTGACCAAAAATTTTGACTTTTGACTGTCAAATGACCATTTTGCCCTTGCAGTTGACTGTTGAGCAATTAGGGTTTCTGACTGTGCAATTTTGTGTTGTGAGTCTTGAAACTTGGCATATGGATGCTTGACCATGTTTGTAGGCATGTGGGACTTGATTGGACCCTTGAAAACTTCAATTTCTTTGACAGAACCAAAACCCTAATTTTTGACTGTTAGGAGGCCCTTGAACTGTGCAACCCTTGGGATATTTTGAAGCATGCTTTTTGCAAATCTTGAAGGATATGGGAGGGAAAATTTTGGGGTATAACAGTTGCCCCTGTTCAATCTTCTTAAACCTGAGGATGTAGATTGGCTGACGTGCCTTTCGTAATCCGAAGGTGGAAGATGATTGAACACTAGAGTGCCCAGAAATTTGCGCTCACATAGTAGTGTGATGGTGGGAATTGGCTTATAGATGCCATTTGGAGATTAGTGGATAGGAAGATTGGCTTATAGATGCCATGTTGAGAGGTGATGGATAGGTGGATGGGCTTATAGATGCCATCTGGGTGTCGATCGCGTAAGAGATTCCTTAGCGAGAACTTGCGTACCTGAAAGAAGATGATTACCTGGCCTATTACAGGAGCTGGTCTTCAAACTCTTTGTATAGATGCACCCTGGTTGGTTACAAGAGTCGGGTCTGGAGCTTCAAACGGTGATGAATGAATCAGGGATGGTTACTACCTCAACGGGGCGATGAGAGAACCTTGGGCGATTACTACCTCAACAGTAACGATGAGAGAATCTGGGGCGATTACTACCTCAACAGGAACGCTGAGAGAACCTTGGACGATTACTACCTCAACAGGAACGCTGAGAGAATCTTGGGGCGATTACCTCCTCAACAGGAACGCTGAGAGAACCTTGGACGATTACTACCTCAACAGGAATGCTGAGAGAATCTTGGGGCGATTACTACCTCAACAGGAACGCTGAGAGAACCTTGGGCGATTACTACGTCAACAGGAACGCTGAGAGCATCTTGGATGTCTTCTACTGGGATAAGAATCAGGGAGATCTTAGGGTCGATCTGGCTGAACCAGAGAAGGCCTTTGACTGGATAAGAATCAGGAAAATCTTAGGGTCGATTTAACTGAACCGGACAAGGTCTTGGAATATCTTCAAATGGATAAGAATCAGGGAGATCTTAGGGTCGATCTGACTGAACCAGAGAAGGCTTTTGACTGGATAAGAATCAGGAAAATCTTAGGGTCGATTTAACTGAATCGGACAAGGTCTTGGAATATCTTCAACTGGATAAGAATCAGGGAGATCTTAAGGTCGATCTGACTGAACCAGAGAAGGCCTTTGACTGGATAAGAATCATGAAAATCTTAGGGTCGATTTAACTGAACCAGGCTAGGTCTTGGAGTATCTTCAACTGGATAAGAATCAGGGAGATCTTAGGGTCGATCTGACTGAACCAGAGAAGATCTTGGAATAGCTGAGAACTTAACTGGATCTTTCCTGAAAGGTAAAGGTCAGTCATATGCAGTGCATGATATGGATCAAGCTATGATGTTCTCAACATAAATGAAATTGTATGATGCATATATGCGTGCTATAATGTATAGAAATGCGATGTTTATGAATGTATGTTTTTGTCTAGGAAAGCAAATCCTTGACGGGTGCCGGGAAGTCACATCCTGGGATGATGTTGGAGAATAGTGCTTTGTTGTTTCCGCTGGGGATGATAGTTGCAAGAATACCGGTAGGAGAAGATAACTCCGTTGGGGAATAAACTTTGACGAATGAATTACTCTGCGAGGAGAAAATTATTCTAGCGATCTTGCTGGGGAATAATACTCTATGGGGAGAGAGGTACGCTTGTTGGGATGTTGATGGTAACTCCGCTGGGGATACCATTGTTATGTTGGAAGTTTTGATAGACTCCGCTGGGAATAAGAAGACTTCGTCGGGGACGATCTTTTCGTGGCTTTTGGCTGAGGATAACCCAGTTATATCCTGGTAGGGAAATAACCTTTGAATAAAGCCGGGGGACGCGTTCGTGCTCTACGGGGATAAGCTTCCAGAATCTACTGGGGATAAGCTTACTGCTTGGGGAGATGGATCCCAACTTTCCTGGGGAAACTGGATTGGACTCTCCTGGGGAAATCTTGAGATGTATTAGGGAAGTGGCTCCGCTGAATATCTGGTATACCGCCGGGGAACAATCTTAGATCAAGATTGCCGGGGATGCTTGTTAAGAATATTTGTATATTATACTGAGGAATGTTGAGATCTGTTGGAAGATACCCAACTTCCTTAAGGCTGATAGTATAGCTTTACTTGGGGAGAGTGTATTGACTTGCTGACTCACTCTCTGGGGAATTAAGATATACTGGTTATGTTCTTCAGCCGAACCCACCTTGATACCTTGGAGGACAGAACAATTAGATCGCTTAGACAACTCTTTATTGCCCCTGTTTCTAATGTTACCTGTAATTGATCCTTTGTTTCGTATGCAAATATTTATGAGTTAGCAATTAGTGTCAATGCATATATCACAAATTTAACCTTGGACTTTCTTCGCAAAACAAAACAGAAAAGGAAAAACAATTGGCAATTTTAACTGAAAAGTGATTTTTGTATTGATTTTTGAATTTGCCTGTAAATAGGCGTTTTATGTACAAGAGGCTGACGTCCTAGTAAGAGAACGCCGCCGAATGAAAGAGTTTATACAAATTTGTACAAAGGGAAAACAAAACAACTATGTGAAAAGAATAATCCCACTGGGTTCCAACTCTGCTATCGCCTTTATATCTTTGAGCGTCTCATCAGTTGATGACCTAGCTGAAGATGAAGCTGATTGATCGATGTCGTCTGAACTTGATGTTGATACCGGATTCTGGATGCAAGGTGATCCAATGAGACATAGTATTACGCTTTATCCCTAACTTTTGCCTGGACTACCCTTTCGGGTTTTCAGTCCACCGGGATACCCATTTTTGCCCAAGCCGCCTTTTCAGGTTTTCGACTTGCCGGGTGTGCAGATTTTTTTCATTTCATCCCTTCATTTTGCCCGAACCCTTTTGGTTCGCCGGGAAGCCCTAATTTTTGCCTAGGTATGTCAACCTAGCGGGTCTTTTTTTTATGCGTAGTATCTTTTTACTATGTCTGCATTGGCGGGGTGAGGAAGGTCGTCACCATCCATGTTGGTTAGAATCATGGCTCCTCCTGAGAACACATGTTTAACCACAAATGGCCCTTCGTACGTAGGGGTCCATTTGCCCCTTGGATCACTCTGAGGAAGGATGATACGTTTGATTACCAGATCCCCAACTTGATATTCTTGTGGTCTAACCTTTTTGTTAAATGCCCTGATCATCCGTTTTTGATACGTCTGACCATGACAGATAGCATTGAGTCTCTTTTCGTCAATTAGATTTAGCTGATCAAGTCGTGTCTGGATCCACTCATCTTCGTTCAGATCTGCATCCTTCATTATCCGGAGAGAGGGTATTTGCACTTCAATTGGTAAGACTGCTTCCATGCCGTAGACCAAGGGGAAAGGAGTTGCCCCAGTTGACGTCCTGGCTGAGGTACGGTACCCATGTAGAGCAAACGGTAACATCTCGTGCCAATCTTTATAAGTCACTGTCATCTTCTGCACGATTTTCTTGATGTTCTTATTCGCTGCTTCTACAGCCTCATTCATCTTCGGTCTGTAAGGAGAAGAGTTGTGGTGCTGTATCTTAAACTGCTCGCAGAGCTTAGTGATCATCTTATTATTGATATTGGTACCTTTGTCTGTAATAATTCTTTCAGGGACGCCGTATCGATAGATCAGGTTGTGCCGAATGAACCGTGCCACAACGTTCTTGGTTACTGTAGCGTAGGACGCTGCTTCAACCCACTTCGTGAAGTAATCAATCGCTACCAGGATGAAGCGATGCCCGTTGGATGCCGTAGGTTTAATCTCACCGATCATATCTATGCCCCACATTGCAAACGGCCAAGGCGCTGTCAAGACGTTCAGAGGAACTGGAGGAACGTGCACCTTGTCTGCGTAAATCTGGCATTTGTGACATGTCCGAGAATGTTGGTAGCAGTCGGCTTCCATTGTGGACCAGAAATACCCTGCCCGAAGGATCTTCTTTGCCATAGTGTGTCCACTGGAATGTGTTCCGAAGGTCCCTTCATGTAGCTCTTCCATGATCCTTTCTGCTTCAGTCTTATCCATACAACGCAGTAAGGTCGAATCATGGTTTCGCTTATACATGATGCCATTGCTAAGGAAGAACTTCGCTGCGAACCTTCTCAGAAACTTCTTATCATTGACAGATGCACCTTCAGGATATTCCTGAGCTTCCAAATATCTCTTCACCTCATGGTACCAAGGTTTCTCAGTCACCAACTCAGTCTCAAGATCACAACAGTATGCCGGTTCGTCCAGTTTCCAGATAATGATTCGGGGAGCCTCATTGTCCCATTTGACTTTGAACATAGAAGACATCGTAGCTAACGCGTCCGCTAACTGATTCTCCTCTCTTGGGAAATGTTCGAAGGTTATCTCTGTGAAGTGGGGGATCAATGTCAATACATATTCTCTATAAGGAATCAGATTCAGATGTTTCATATCCCACTCTCCTTTGATCTGATTGATCACAAGAGCAGAATCTCCGAAGACACTCAGAAACTTGATCCTTAAGTCGATCGCAGCTTGGAGACCCATGATGCATGCCTCATACTCCGCCATGTTGTTGGTGCAGTTGAAACATAGCCGGGCAGTGAGTGGAGTATGAGTGCATTGGGGGGATATTATCACAGCGCCGATACCGTTGCCCAAAGCATTGGAGGCTCCGTCAAAGTGCATAGACCATCGGGATCCTTCCTCAGGTCCTTCATCCGGTCCAGGTACTTCACAATCAGTCACTATCATGATACTCTCGTTTGGAAACTCGAAGTTCATTGACTGATAGTCGTCTACTTCCTGATGTGCCAAGTGGTCTGCCAATACACTTCCTTTGATAGCTTTCTGGGTCGTGTACTAGATGTCGTATTCCGTCAAGATCATCTGCCATCTTTCTATTCTCCCGGACAGAGCAGGCTTTTCAAATATGTACTTTATAGGATCCATTTTTGAAATCAACAAGGTAGTGTGAGTCAGCATATACTGTCTCAGCCGGCGAGCAGCCCATACCAAAGCGCAGCAAGTTTTCTCGAGCAGTGAGTATCGGGTCTCACAGTCGGTAAACTTTTTGCTAAGGTAATAAATGGCATGCTCTTTTCGGCCAGACTCGTCATGCTGCCCCAGCACACACCCCATTGAGTTGTCAAGCACTGTCAGGTATAATATCAGAGGTCTCCCCTCAACCGGTGGCATAAGGATGGGTGGTTCTTGGAGATACTCCTTGATTCTGTCAAAAGCGGCCTGACATTCATCATTCCAACGTACTACCTGATCTTTCTTCAGCAGCTTGAAGATTGGTTCACAGGTGGCAGTCAGGTGTGAGATGAATCGAGCAATGTAATTCAGGCGTCCTAAAAAGCCTCTGACCTCTTTCTCTGTCTTAGGAACTGGCATCTCTTGAATAGCTTTAACCTTGGCAGGGTCCACTTGAATACCCTTATCACTCACAATAAAGCCTAGCAACTTTCCAGATCTCACCCCGAAAGTGCACTTGTTCGGGTTCAACCTCAGTTTGTACAGTTTCAGATGGTCAAATAGCTTCTGCAGATGGTCAAGATGTTCCTCCTCAGTTTGGGACCTTGCAATCATGTCGTCAACATACACTTCTATCTCATGATGGATCATGTCATGAAATAAAGCGACCATGGCACGTTGGTAGGTTGCCCCAGCATTTTTCAACCCGAATGGCATGACCTTGTAGCAGAAGGTGCCCCACTGAGTGACAAAGGTAGTATTCTCCATGTCTTCAGGTGCCATCTTGATCTGATTATAACCTGAAAAGCCATCTATGAAAGAAAACACCTTATGCTGAGCAGTATTGTCAACAAGGACATCAATGTGAGGTAGGGGAAGTCATCTTTGGGACTGGCCCTATTCAGATCCCTATAATCGACACACATTCTGACCTTTCCATCTTTCTTTGGTACTGGCACCACATTAGCAACCCACTGAGGGTAAGAAGTCACTGCAAGAAACCCGACATTAAACTGTTTCATAACCTCGGCTTTGATCTTCTCAGACATCTCTGGACGCATACGGCGGACCTTTTGCTTAACCGGAGGGCAGTCTTCCTTGGTAGGCAAATGATGGACCACAATTTCGGTATCCAACCCAGGCATGTCTTCGTAGGACCAGGCAAAGATCTCCACATAATCATGTAGCATCTGAGTCAACCGTTGCTTCACGCTGAGCTCTAGGTTGGCACCAATCTTAACCTCCTTTCTGTCCGTCTCAGTACCCAGATTTATTGTTTCCACTGGCTCTTCGTGTGGTTGAATTGCCCTCTCTTCCTGGAGTAACAGTCTTGCAAGCTCGCCAGGCACTTCGTAATCATCTTCACCTTCGTCTTCGGCTAAGTTGATCGGATTTTCGAAGTCATAACTGGCAGTAGCAGAGTCGTTACCAGTGAGATCCAGAGTGGATTGAAACCTGTATGAGTGAGTGTGTGTAAATACAGCTGTTTTGCAATACATAAAGAAAGGAAAGAAAGAAAAGGAGCATAAGATTTGAAATGCGAGAAAACGTCCAAGGTATTTATTCATGATATATGAAATGACAATTAATATACCCTCACAAATGAAGCCACGGTGCCCCGGGAAAGACACCGGGCCATAGAGTTTCAATTCATTGTTTATTACAAATAACAAAAACAAAGGAAATCATTACTCCGTAACAAAAGTAACAGGTAGGTTGTCCTTTGCAATCCAATTGCTAGGTCCACTGTCGGCCGTCGGATAAATCCAGCTGTCGAACTCAGCTTCATCCACTTCATCATCCTCTCTGATAGCATTCACTCCATGGTTAGGCATGTGAGCAGTCACCACATTTGGCTTCTCAGGTGCCTCAAACTGTACCTCCTTGGCATCAATAAGATCTTGCACTTTATTCCTTAAGGCCCAACAATCATCAGTGGAATTCCCCGGGCTATCGGAGTGATAAGCACAGCGGGCATTTGGATTATACTTGGGAGAGGCAGTGTTCACAACCTTCGGGGCCTCTCTAACAGTCACCAAATTGGTGGATAGCAACTGCGGCAAGATTTGCGATAGGGTCATACTTAGACGGGTAAACTCTCTTCTGGGTCTTTCATCCCTTTGTGGATTGGTTTGCCGAGGAGCGGCAGCAGGTTTAGCAATCATTACCACGTTGACAGATTGGCGGCGCTCAGGTTTATCATGTCTCCTAGGCCCATACACAGCACTGGCCTCCTTTTTAAAGGGTTTCTTCTCAGAACTTGAAGATGCCCCTTTCTGAATTTTACCGGACTTCATTCCAGCCTCTATCCTTTCCCCAGTTAGAATAAGATCAGTGAACCCTGCAGACGAACTACCAATAAGATGATTGAAAAATGGCCCAGAGAGGGTCCCCAAGAACATATCTACCAGCTCGCGGTCAGTTAACGGAGGCTGCACCCTGCCAGCCAGATCCCTCCACTTCTGTGCATACTCTTTAAAACCTTCGCTTGATCCTAGGGACATACCCTGGAGTTGGGTACGTGTAGGAGCAAGGTCGGCATTATATTGATACTGCTTGTAAAAAGCAGTAGCCAACTCCTCCCAGTTACGAACTTTGGTCCCATCCAGCTGATAGAACCATTCGAGATGAGTCCCAGAAAGACTCTCCTGGAAGAAGTGGATCCACAAGTTCTTGTCCACTGTGTACGGTTGAATCTTCCGCACATAATATCTGAGGTGTAGCTTGGGGCAAGACGCCCCGTCATACTTGGTGAACGATGGTGCCTTAAACTTGTGGGGAATAATCACACCAGTAGATAAGCCCAAGTCTCCGAAATCCAACCCAGGCACTTGTTGGATCTCCATTGCATTCAGTCTGTCTTCCAACTGCTTGTACCGGTCTTCAGCATGAGGATACTGTTCCTCATTAAAGTCAGTCTCGTTGTCAGAGACTACTGGACTTGAAGTCTTTCCCCCCTGGGGACTGTCTTTTCCTACAGAAGAACCAGCTTCTTCATTCTGCAGAGTGTTACCAAACCTCTGGCCCGAGTTGAAAAGAACAATTCTCTTCTTCTTCTTCCCCTTCTTCAGGAGTAAAGCCTTCAGCTCTTCTTGGCCTTGAGCCAAACCCATGATCAGCTCCTGAAATTACGCGTTCTGCGCCTGAAGGGCCTTGATAGACATCTCGGTTGATGATGAGTCAGGGTTCATGATGCTGAAATAAACAGCGAAGAACAGTAAGCAACCTGAAAAAAAAAGAGTACCTGCTATGCACATGATGAATGATATGTGTTTATGCAATGCATTCAAGGGTTCGAAAGTTCAAATTTGTTGTAGACAAAAAAGGAACACACATTATCATTAAGGAAATAATTGTTTAGTACATCAAAGCCTCATGGGCACATATTACAAAGCAAATCAATCCCAAAAGACACTACGCATCCTCTTCGGAGCAATGTAGGTGTCGAGATTCCTTTCCTCGTGCAATAGGCGGGTGAGCTCCAAGACCTTCTTTTCACTAGCATGTAGACTGGTCTCAAGAGAATTTCGTTCTTCCTTAAGCTGGATCCAGCTCTTCTGCATCTCTTCCCAGGACGTGGGCATGTCAGGATGTTGAATAGTGTAGGACACTTCTCCTTCCAATACTGGCTCTTTGATCACAGGGAGAACATGAGGATATGGCATTACTAACTTCTGGGAGTGGGCTCGTACCCACTTGAGATAAGGTTCCAATGGGATGGAATTCCTGTGCCCCAGTGTCTTGCTGTCTATCTTACTGGGCATCCTCCAAGCTCTGATAAATCTCTGGCGAAGTCCTTGTGCATCGTTGTCGAAGTCAAAAACTATGTCAGGAATTAACATATCATGAGGGCCGTCCCTCCGAGCATAACCAAACTGTCTCCAAGCCAGGCATGGGTTGTAAGTAATGCCTCCTCTGATTCCAAGTAAAGGAACATTAGGGTACTCCCCGCAACGATCAATGATAGTGACATCCTCTCTGGACCGAGGGCACCAATGTATATCTGCATGTGTAAGAGTCATCAACCGTTGAGACCATCTCAAACCCCGCTCGTTCTTCAAAACTGATTGTGGAAGGTGCGAAATAAACCACCTTCCCAGGAGAGGAGTGCAGCACATAAGAACACCTCTTTTTCTCATGGTTCGAGTGTAACATGAGTGAAGGATGTCCCCCAGGAACGTAGGTATAGGATTCCTGGACATGAAGATCTGGACAACACTGATATCTATAATCTGATCTGGGTTAGGGAACAACACCAGACCATAGACAAGGAGGGCCACAACTTCTTCAAAAGCTTGTAAGTCAAGGGAGTTCCAACATTCCTGGGCCTTTTCAAATAGAAACCTGGCTAAGAACCCTTTGATGCCACTTCTAACCTCCCAATGTCCCTTGAGGTCAGATGATTGTAGGTGTAAGGCTTTAGCAATCTCTTCAAGCTTGGGTTCCTTTTCCGTACCGTTGTAGGGTAGTTGATCAAGGATAGGGATCTTCAGAAGCCGGGAGAACTCTTCCAATGTAGGCACCAGTTGATAATCCAGGAAAGTGAAACAATGATGCAGAGGGTCAAAGAACTGGAACAGGACCTTTATCATATCTTCCTCAATGTTGGTGTTGACCAAGCTGATGAGTCTTCCATGTCTTTCACTGAATGAAGAGCTCTCGGGAATCCTGGATATAAGCTCCTTAAGCTGAGGAGGGATCCTTACAAGGCTGATTTGAATTGTCTTTCTGCGAACAGTTTCCATGTCCTACAAAACAAGAACAAAGATGAAGATTCGAACCCCTGAAATGGTTAGTCAATGCATATGATGCTGGATGATGTCATGATGCTATGATTAAACACACCACAAATATTTACAAAGGCAAACATTATAAGGCACACAAGTCACACAAGACAAGCCCTTAGAGTTTAGGCCTGCATGGGGTCTGGGTATTACCCTCTTGAAGTTGGTGGGCTCAACCTGTCCTATCAGAAGTAACCGGATTCTAAGGGTCCCAATATCACTGGATTGCTTTCATTGTTCATCGTTTCGATTTAGCCACTGAACTGGCGACCGAAATATTCCAGGAAAGCAACCCTTAATTGAGTGTAGTATCGAGTATCAACCAACCTCGGACTGCACCAAAGTCAGTTATCTCACTACCCTAAAGAGGCCAAGATGGTTCAATTAAGGTTCCTAAGGTCAGTTGATGCTTCACGACACCACGCGGCGGCCCCATACTCTCCTTAACTGAACTCAAGGGTTACCGGTACACACCAAAGTGCCACATCAACGTAGCAGACTGCTTCAACCATGTCGGTATACCCCGCACAGTTCCCTCACAGCCTGGTTGCTACTTTCTAAGAAGGTATCCCCAGATCCGGGTTAGGATCTATAGAACTCCCAAGACAGTCCCACAATTTAAAGCAAACAATTCAGACAATTGAAAACACAGTGATCTTAGTCCTAAGGTACACCTCACTTTAAAGATTTCCCCAGCAGAGTCGCCAGTTCTGTGATCGGTGGATCTGGAACTGACTGTTTAACGCTGGTTCACGAAATGTCGCGGAAGCAAGAGTCGCCATCGTCTTTTATTTTCTCCAACTGGAAAGGACAAAAGCACAGAAAAATTCCTTATTGAGATTAGTTCTCGGTTCGGGAGGTAGATTTATAGAAAGGGAAGGTGTTAGCACCCTTTCTATCCATGGTTATCTATGGGCTCTTAGATACTTGCTCATTGTGTTTTCAAATTGTTTGTTTGCTTTTCAACTGTGGGTTTAAAAAAAGTTTCGTTTAAAATTTCAGTTCGACTCTTGTGTCAGTCCTCAAGAGTGTTTGAAAAGTTGTTTTTGAAATCTTTTTGCAAAGTGTCGGTGTGAAAAGAGTTTTTGATTTGTTTTTGAATTAGAGCAAGTATCTACGAGTCATCTACCTACCCTAAGGAGTTAGTCTGTGTAAATGTCCTTAAGGTAGTGCCATCCCACCATTGAGAGGTAGGTAGCACCATCGTTGGAGGTGTTCGGGTCAATTCGAGGGTTCGGGACATTGTGGTCACCAGAGCAATAGGAAGACACCTTAGAAGCTACCCTCATGCCATGTTCATGGACATGAGGACTTACTAAAACATCCTCTACTCGACGACCACGTTTCGAGGGGCAAGGCAACAACGAAGCGTACCCTAAGAGTGGTGTGTGAATTGTGTGTCATTTTCAATTATATTTATCTTGTCATGCATTGGTGATCTACGCTTTGTTTTTATTTTTGGCATTCATTCTTTCATGTGGTTATTAACAGTTAAAAGATGCGGGAAGATAAAAGTCCTACGCTATTACAAAGGCGCGGGTCTACATCGCCAAATTAAACCAAGACCCGATTTGAAATAAATAAAAATGCGGAAAGTAAATACCCTAATTAATCTATTACAAGGCTTTGGGGCAATTACATGAAATTTAAAAAAAGGAAATAAAAGTAAATGTGCGAAAAGAAATAAAAATCGAGAATGCGAGGGTGTTGGACCCTTTTAAAGAAATTAAATTGAAATCATAAATTAATTAAATTAAATAAAAGAAAGAACCTCTTTTTTTTTTGGAGTTTTTTGTATTTATGGAATTAAGGAGAATTAAATTGGAATTAAAAGTTAATTAAAACCCTAGTTCTAAATCGTTTTTAATTTATTAAAAAAAATATTTAAGTTGTAACCTAATTTACATTAATTATTTACATGGCATATTTATTTATAAAAATAATTAATACTTAATAATGGTGAAAAGAAAAGAAAAAGAATAAAAGCATTAAAACCCTAATCTCTATATTTTTTAATTTATTAAAAAAAAACATTGAAATTAAACCTAAAATTAAAACTAAACTAGTTATTAGAATTTTATTTTCAAAATATTGATTAAAAAAATAAATGAACATATTTTATTTTTTATAGTTTCTGATTTTTTTGTATTTTTATGTTATGAAAAATTAATTTGTGGAGTTAAATAAACAATTAAAATAAATGAGAGAAAAGAAAAAAAAGAAGAGAAAAAAATGCAAACAGATGGGGGTGTGTTGGCCCAATTGGAGGTATGACTGAAGCAATTTGGCCCAAGAAGCATAGAACACGTTTGACTTTTCCAGATTGCATGTGGGATAGCTGACTAACGTCCATGGTAGTCGCTTAATGATAGCCATTAGATTGGACTTCCTAGGCGCGTGGCAAGTTGAGAAGCGAGGCTGCATGATAGTCCTTGGATGGTACGCTGCACAGAAGCATGTTAATTGAAAAAACATGAAATATATAGGGGGACCTGGGAATCGAACCCAGGTCCCAACGTTTACCATGCTAACGCCTTGCCAATTGTGTTGTTTGCTTTCTTTGTTAATATAATGGGATATAAATAATAAGAGAGAGAAAACACAGGTTAGTGGACAAAATAGAAAAAGGCGCCAGTTATTTGAATCAACCAACCACAGTCCAACACGCATCATCTTCTCCAATTGCTTCATTTTCACCTGAAAAAAATGGAATAGATAGCGGGGGTTTTAAACCCCCACTAAGTGAAGAACACAAAAATAGCGATTAGGCCCTGGGCTCATATAAATTGAGCGCGAGGTGTGGCTTTGAATCGTTGGAATGTCACGAATCCAATGGCGTTGGTCTCATGATCTAATTTTTCCCCAGGCGAGAAACCCCAATTTCACATCTTTGAAACCCTAACAAGCTCCCATGGTGGATTCGTGTATAGGGCTTAAAAACTCAATTAAATGATGCCAACAGCTTTAGAACAACCATGTTAGTATAAATCAATGCTTAAAACATATGGAAAAGAGGTGCAAATGCAAATACGATTATGAAAAAAATTGGGAACAGGGCCACGTGATTCTACCGTTTCTGGCTGTATGAAGACTTGATTTTGATTGGAAAGATCCCTGGCAATGTAAGCAAGCTTATGGGATGGTTATTTTGCCTTGAAACAAACTCTAACTGTGTTTTCAGTTTTGCAAAATTTTAGAGAAAAGTGCAAAGTGTATATTCTTCTTGGGCGCAGCTTCTTGGTCTCTTTGATTAGGTTTGCATTGTGTTTATATGTGTGACTGAATTAGGGTAGAAATCCAAGTAAAAAACCTTTGCATTCATGAATCAAATATTTGGTTTTCAATGTAATCTTTTTCAATCTTTTTCATGCCCTTTTGATACCAATCATTGCCAATTATTTCCATATTGAGTGTGCACGAAATATTTAGGCTTCATTGAGAGAATATGCTGCAAAAAAAGGATTGGAAAACATGATTTTCTATTTTTGTCATATTATATTTTAATTAAATGAACTAATAATGATAATAATTCAAATAATTAATAAAAAATGATAAAATAACTCCCTTTAAAGTCAATGGGTCGTGCATAGCTTTTGGGTGATGATTCTTGGAAGAAATTGAGGCCCATTAGCAATTTTGAGGCATTTGAAGCAAAGTTGACTTTTCAAAATTCCCAAAAATTTCCCAACTTCCACAAGGCATATCTTGCTCAATTTTTAAGATTTGATCATGTTCTTGGACATTTTGGAAAGGTCTTGAAGTCCTCTAACCAATTCCTTTGTTACCAGGTCATTTTGATTTACCAATCTCAAGTTATGGTCTTTGACTTAAAGTGCCTTTTTGTTGACTTTTGAAAATGACCTATAATGTTGAGATTGATAACTTTTTGTGAGAGCATTTCTTGGACTTGAAGTGTGAAGAGGAGTTGTAGGAAATGTCTTTCTCTTCAAAATGAGATTTGTATGGAATTTTTCTGATAAACCATGTGGAAGTTATGCCTTGGTCAAGTTACAGCTGTCTTTTTCAACTGTCCAAAAATGGAAACTTTTGCATCTTGAGACTTTTTGAGCCATGCCTTGAGAATCATGATCAAGAATTGATCAAATGATGTTTGTGGCTTCAAAATAAGATTTTGACCAAAATTTTTGACTTTTGACTGTCAAATGACCATTTTGCCCCTGCAGTTGACTGTTGAGCAATTAGGGTTTCTGACTGTGCAATTTTGTGCTGTGAGTCTTGAAACTTGGCATATGGATGCTTGACCATGTTTGTAGGCATGTGGGACTTGATTGGACCCTTGAAAACTTCAATTTCTTTGACAGAACCAAAACCCTAATTTTTGACTGTTAGGAGGCCCTTGAACTGTGCAACCCTTGGGATATTTTGAAGCATGCTTTTTGCAAATCTTGAAGGATATGGGAGGGCAAATTTTGGGGTACAACAGGTAGTTAGATTAGCTGTTATTAAAAATTCTGCTGCATTCTAATCTCTGATTGTTTAGGGGTTTTAGCCAAAAATTTGTCAAAGGGGGAGTTTGTAAGTGTTTGCTTGTTGGCACTAATTTTTGGTAAAACCAGATTTACGAATGTCATGACTGATGTCATAACATTCTGGGATAAAGACAAATTCTGCAGAAGGAATGTTCTACAGGAACAACTCAGTATGAGTGAATATCATGATTATGCTATGATCATATGTACTCAATTCTACCAAAATCAGTGAGCAGGATACATGATGTCATAACCAATGTCATAACCAATGTTAAGACATCCTGTACTGATCAAGCTGTTGTGCAGATTTATTGTTCTTGAGAATTTTCAGGAATCTGATGTGCTATTCTGAGTTGGAGTTTATTGACTAGATCAGATGCTCACGTGGATATTAGGTTAAACTTGCTTAACCCTAATCTGTTATGATGAAAGTCCAAGATCAAGTCTTTAGGTTAACTTTGGTTAACCCTAGCTATTTTTATGGAAGCCCAAAATGAAGAATAGACTGCATATATATTTCTCAAGAATCCTATTGGTGGAGCAGTGCTTTTGACAGAAGATCAATAAGGCATTTTGTATAGTTTTAGTAATTACTGTGAGCCAAGCAATTATCACTTGATAAGTGACTTGGAGTAGGATTTGGTTGTAAGGGTTGTGTATCACTCAAAGCTTTGAAGCACGAGTATCGTGTCTCTTGATTGAAACTTTGAAGCAAAATCAAGAGTGTGTATTGAAGAATGTCTTCATAATCTTATTAATCAGTAGATTAGTATCACTGCTGTGATTGAGGGAGAGTGAGAAGGAACTCAGGTTTAAGTAGGACTTAGATTGAAGTTGCATTGGGTAGGTCTTAAGTGAAGGAGATAAACTGATTGGTTTATTCCTAAATTAATACCTCTTATAGTGAATTTCCTCCCTGACTTGGTAGCCCCCAGATGTAGGTGTCGTTATACACCAAACTGGGTTCACAATTGATTGTGTTCTTTACTGTTTTTTAAATAACTGTTTGATTTGTGTACAATTTATCAGATACGGTGTCATAACATTCACTGTGACATTAAGCATCTGTTGTCAGAATTTCACTATTCATGTAATTTTTAAGTGTTATGTGAAATTATTTATATGTTAGAAGAAATAGTATAATACTATGCATGAATAATATTATGATTAGTACTATGAATTATTATTATCTCCTTAGACCTATAAATAAATGCTTTTCCGAATGTACGAAACAAGTTGTAAAAAAGATTACTTTGTGTAAGTTTCTTTCGAGAAATATATGCTAACCCACTTGGATTTAACCTGATATTTTTTGTGCTTTATTTTTAGTCTTTTGTATCCACAACTATTATCAATACAATTATATTTTCACTTATTCAAGAATTATTCGATCACTTGTATATATATTTATTAATTAATTATTTCACATAAAACTATGTAAGCAATGGTTGACCAAAATTCTGACTTAATAGAAATCATGATAAATTATAATTACTTTATTTACTTACTTTTTATTTTTTATTAAGTCTTATAATTATATTTAGCGTAATAAATATAGAAAAGAAATAATAAATAATATAGAATATTTATATATTAACATGAATATAGCGAAAAAAATATTTTAATAGATCTAATTTTATTTTAAAAAATAAAAAAAATAATTTAGATTTAACTAAAAATGCAAATATGAAGGAAAAAGGGAAATATTTGGAGGAATAATAAAGAGATTTGATCAAAAAGATAATATTATATATTATGAGAAACTAATTAATGAGACATCAACAAACATAGTAAATATTCATGCAACTCATGCAACTCATGCTTAAATAAAAAGAAACTCATGCAACTCATAAAAAATATAATAAAAGATGACCATACAAATAAAATAGGATATATTTATATAAAGAGCAACACAAATATTAATCAAAGCAATTTTTTAAGAAGGAAATTTTTTTTCAACGGAGCTAATATTAAAAGATGACAAAATTGAACACTCCGTAGATAAAATATTTTGAATTGCAGAATGAAATTTAACTTATGTTAAACTAAAATTTGAAATACATCATAATATCAGAATATCTTCACATATTTAAAGATTAAACCAAATTTTAACCCTTAAACACAAATTTCTTAGAGAAAGTTTAATAAAACTAGGATATAAAATATTTTCAATCACTTGTTGTGTTAATTATACGCTAACTAATTCTCATTACAATATTACTTTAAAAATAACAAAAAAATTGATATTCCAGATCTTTTGAAAGATATAGGAAAATTTTAGTATACAAAGAAAAATAAAATAATTGAGCTTGGAATTTTTATAAACAAATTGAATTTTTTAGAATTAAGAAGAAATCAATTACTAAAAACCACTTACATTTTATGAACTTAAAAAAATTGAAGAAAAAAGATATTGACAAATCACCAAAGCAAGTAAAAGACTTGACATCATATTTTAAAAAATAGAATATAAATTTAAGAAAAAAATGAGTATTGATAAATTTAGTATAAAAGAAAAAAATTATAAAAACAAAAGATAGGGATATAACTTATTTTGATAATATTTACATGTCCTAAAAATAAAAATAGGTAAAGAATAGGGAAAATTATGTCAACATACTATATTTTTTGAAAATGAAATAAATATGCAATAGAAAGCGATATAGATAATATTTTATTAATTTAAAGTATGTATTATGATGGATTTACGATAGACTTAGATTTAATAGAAAATAATGAATTTTAAAACTATTTAGAGATGATGATTAAACTAATAAAAGTAAATTATAGAAATAATTTTCTAACTTTTTTATAGTTGCACGAATAAAAGTAAACTATTTAGATGATAATCATTCATCCAGATTATAGTTTCTACTAAGTCCTTCACTTTTCCAATATTGACATCCATTAGAGTTTGAAACAACAATATTTTTAAATTTGTTTCATTCTGAAATTAGAATTAGGTGTAAGTTGGTGAGAGGAATCTTAAATTAATGGTATTAATCTGCAAAATGGTGGCACATGAGCGATCTGCAATATTAGTATTTTAATTTTAAAATCAGTTCAAGATTCAAGATTAGTGTAATATATCATGTGAAGTGAATTGACATTAATTTAGACCTTAGTTCTTTGGGCCTTTGACCGGTCCAAACCAATTGCTTATAAGGTTTGTTGGGCGTTATTGAGCCGGAGTAGTCTTTAGTGGTCATTGTTGGCCTCCGAAGATATTGTTTGCTTCGAATTAGAAGGGGAAACACTTAAGAACAGTTGAAAAAGTAACAGGGAACAAACACATTCATCATTGAAACGTTTCACTAAATCTTGTTGACACGTGGGTTAAGGTGACTAGTTAGGTCATGACGCTTCTTATAGTGCACTTGATTTTGTTTATGTTTCCAAGAGAAAATCTAATATATATATATATATATATATATATATATATATATATATATATATATATATATATATATATATATATATATATATATATATATATATATATATATATATATATATATATATATATATATATATATATATATATATATATATATATATATATATATATATATTATGGTTATTAAGTGTAAAGGAAACTTTTTTGCCATTCTCACAAGTCAATTTTCCTTCACAATGGTTTTTTATTAGCAAGTGCCATCCTTTCTTCCCTCATGAAAGTATTTATCAAAATAGTTACAACTTCTTGCTTAAAGCTTTCACTTTTCTCAATTACACTTGATTCACCACTTCGTGTTACCAGTTACCCTTCTCACCTCAGACTTTTACCTTTAGCATTTTCTGTTCTTTAGTAAAGATGAGGGATATTCTTATTCGCATAGCTTGAAATTCAAAGAGTGACACTTCTTCTATTGCAAGAATGAGAGTATCTCCTAACTCAAATCCATCTCCACTTTCCCCATGATCGCATGGGCCATGAAGTTATATCCTTAACCGGTGATTATGATTCAGAAGAAAGGGTGTCTGGAACTCCCATAATGAGAAAGATTCTTCTAGGAATTATTTCGATGCCTTATTGCTAGATGATGATGCAGAGGAGGGTCACACTACGTCTTCCTATATTTCATCCCATTTGCTCTGCTTCAAAAATGAAGGTCACTAAGTTGAGGAAAGGATACATTGGGGATTTCATTCAGGCCTATTGGAGAACTTATAATTCGGACCCCAACGACGCTGAAATCAAGACCCGCATAGAGAAAAAGGTTAGACCAGACCTAGTTTCTTGTCTCTAGACTGAAGAACATTTTAAAGTTGATGAGTTTTCCATGAAAAGGGTTTCATTGGTGGAGCCGGCCGACGCGAGTAAGTATATCTAAGTGGCTGTAAAAATGTTAGGGACTCCTTGTGTTTTAAAGACCAAAGCGTTTGTGGGCACATCCAACATCATAGTCAGCGATCTATCGGATTGGTTTGTACCTCTTGTGGACTTGGAAAAAAGGACATGCAATTCCTTCAATGGGTGTTTGCTTCCCTTCTACGAGTTCCCGTTCATCAGGATAGGACTGCGGCTGCCTTTTTTCGAATTCGAGGTGGCCGTCCTGAAACACTTGAAATCCTTCCCATATTCACCTAAGGTCCTAGGCCTATATGTTTTCCATTTTTTGGATGAGCACAGGTCTTGGAAGCCTTCTCTGTAGTTGTTCTTCTATTTATTCTATGTCGTACGCACTTCTCAGAATGACATTCATGACCAAAGACTTATCACATTTCACCCGTATTATACCTGGTTCAACCATTTCACCAACGATTGAGGAGATTTCCTAAGGTGTTTCATATTGGTGAATCCCCTTACTCTAGAGGCTCCATGTTACTTTTGCTTCAACTATATAAGTCCTATCGCTTTTGCAAGGGTATATTTCTGAAGTATTATTTTTGGCCTCATTTTTGTTCTACCGTCAATTATTATCGCCTCAAACTAGGTCCCTTCTCTGATGAATAGGTTACAACAAGGAAGGATTTGAATTCCATATATCAAGGTATTGGTTGTAAAGGGGGAGTCAACCCCAGTGAAGTGTCGTCTTCCCTAAAGAGGAAGAAGCAAATTAATACATGCGCCATTTTGAGTGAGACCGGTAGCGTAAATAGAAAAGATATTTTTAGCGAGGATGAAGTCTTGTAGTTTTTTGAACATATATGCTTGTATCTTGAATATAACATAACCTTCTCCTTCTCTCGCTCAAAATTTATACACTGTTCCATCCACTTTATTTGTACAAGATCAACCACAACCTTCTCCTACTCTAGTGAAGAGGGACCGAGATGAGAATCATTATTCGCCTTTGTAGGAGGACTCCACTTAACGAGCCTGTCTGTCTGAAGATGCTGCTTCAGGGTCGGTTACTCTCTTCCTTTGTTTATGTGTCATTCTTCCTTCGCGTATTCCTCGTGTAACACTCTCTAAAACCCTACAAAATAATACAACATAAATCCGAGTAATATAATCATGCATATCAATCAAGGATGTTACACATAATTCAAAATCACATACACTTGTCATACTCAATAACACTTAATTAAAATTCATGTTTTCCACACACTTGTCATGTATTAAAAAAATATTTCGCAAATAACCGGGTTTCGGAAAAAATTACGCAAATAACCATGTTTCAGATGGCTCCACAAAGGAGGAGCCATCTCAAATGGCGCATGCACCTAGGATTTTTCCCTAGGCGCCATCTCACTTGGCGCCTCTCTTGTCTTTTAGCCAAGTGAGATGGCGCATGCTCCTTAAAAAGGAGAGGAGGCGCCATCTCATTTGGCGCCTAGGGCAAAACTAGGGTTTTTTGCTGTTTTATAAATAATTCGTCTGTTTCTTTGAAATTTCTCACACTTCGCACTGTATTTTTATTTTGTACTCCCTTATTTACGTAATGACGTCGCCTATGATTTTTAGCAGAGATGGTTACGTTATATTCTCCGCCACGAAACCTGCGATGAAAATGAAATTCTGGCACATTCACTCCATGGAGCGTCTGAAGCGGGAGTTGATGCGGTGGCTAGATGGAGACATCGCCGAGGGGGAAAAAATTCAAAGGATCCAGCGAAAACGAACAACAACCTCGCATGCGACAGGAAGACCTAATGTGTGGTTGGAGGAAGTCAAAACAGACAGTGATGTAATGCTGATGATGCATGGGTCAGATGAAATTGTGTTAACAGTTGTAATTTCCTAGATTGAATATCGTTAATCATTGTTGTACGCGAAAACCCTAATGTAATTTCCTATATTGAATTTCTTAAATTGTGTTAACAGTTTTATTAACGGAAAAACCATAATGTTTACAACACAAATATTGAAAAGATTTATTGTATTACAAAATTTATGTGGTCGAGCCAGACGCCCGATTCAGACAGTTTTTGCGATTGTGTCCGACCTGACGGCATAAACCACACTTTCTTTCTAACCTGTCAAGATCGTCCATTTCTGTTGTGATGCGCCTGCTTTTGGGACGACCCTTCTTGTTCCTTCGCATTTGGTCATTGTGCCAAACTATATCACCGTTGTATTCAGGCCAATAGTCCGGTTTTGCCACCAAAGGAAAGTTGTTGTTGTAAACAGTGAGCAACGTTTCAGATTTATAAACGTTTGAGAGCAGTTGAAGCGCGTCTTGATGGGTATGAGCACAAGCGAAAATGACATGAGAGCAAGGCATACGAAAAGCTTGAAACCTGCCACAATCGCACCATTGAGAAGGTAAAATGACCCTGTATTCTTGTCTTGCCAGTCCTTCATTGTGGTCGATTGTCTCTTTCACAATGAAGTTGTGGCTATGGCGTTCAAACCTTGTAACCATGTGAGTGTTGGCTTTAGCACTTTCAGCCTTAATGTATTTCATACAGCTTTCACTCCATAGTTGTCCTGATTGCAAGACCGCATACCACATTTCACCTCTTTTGGAAAATAACGCAGCCATCCTAAAATACGTGGATTTCACCAAGGCAGTGATGGGGAGGTTTCGTATGCCCTTGAATACCCCATTCATTGATTCAATAAGATTTGTTGTCATATGCCCCCATCTTTGGCCATTGTCGTATGACCTAGTCCACTTTTCGACCGGTATATTGTCGATCCACGTACCGGCTTCTGGGTTAGACAAACGAATCTCGTTGCGGTAATATTTGAATATGGGCTGTGTCAGTGCGTATCCCGCATTCATCACCGCTTCCCTCAATGTTTTGTCCTTGACCTCCCTCGAGAAATTCTGGACGATATGCCTGACGCAATAGACATGCGTAGAAGGAGGGTCATGCCAACCATTTTCCGGATTATTATAGGCACTTTCAATGGAGGCATGTCTGTCCGAGATCAAACAGAGATCTGGTTGAGGAGCCACGTGTGTATGAAGATTTTTCAGGAAAAAGCTCCAAGCACCACCGGTCTCCCCCTCGACAAGGGCAAACGCAACGGGGAAAATGTTATTGTTGCCATCTTGTGCAACTGCCATCAAAAGCGTGCCTTTGTACTTCCCTTACAACCAAGTCCCGTCAATTTGTAGAATTGGTTTGCATGATGCAAACCCTGTGATGCATGGTTGAAATGCCCAAAAGACGCGACTGAATATTCCGTTGCCATGTAGTAGACTACCATCTTGGGCGTACGCTGGCAATGTTTCCAGAACATAAACACTACCTGGAGAATATGTCTTGAGTGCATTTAGGTAGCGGGGAAGTTCTCGGTATGACTCCTCCCAGTTTCCGTACACCCTTTCAATCGCCTTAGTCTTTGCTAACCACGCCTTACGGTAAGATGGAGTGTAGTTAAAAACCGTGGTGATGTGGGAGATGATTGTTTTCACCTTCAAAGAAGGGTCGTTGCTGACCAGGGGTAGGATTTCTTGACAGATTAGATCATGGTTGAGTTTTCGGTGGTCTTGTGATTGAGTGGAACTTACACAAGTATGGGTAGTCATGGAACCTATGACCCAGCAGTCACCCCTTAGTCTGTATGATGCGGTCAGCTTGAACATACAGTCAGGGTGGACACACTTGATCTTGTACCTTTCCGGGTTTACACGATCCACCTTATAATCAACCGAGTTGAGCATGTGAAATTTTTTGATGGCCCTTATACATTCCTCTCTGTTATAAAACTTGTCCTTCTCTTTTAAATTTTCATCCGACTGCATATACGGTTGGAAAAACAAGTCCGTAGAAGGTTCATCTCCGCCCATGTTGAAGTTTGTCATGTGCGTAGGTGGTGTGTAGATTTTGTCAGTAGGAATACTTGGGATGCCATCATCGTCAGAATCGTCGTTCACCATTTCATCAAACTCTAACTCGTTATCTTCTTCTTCATCATCAACTGCATCCACCTCATCTTGCTCATTCTCCAAAGGATCAACCTCCTGTGTCACCGGAGGCTCTACCTCCTGTGTCACCGGAGGCTCTTGAAACAAAACGTACAACTCAATAGAGTCGTTTCCAGAATAGACATGGCTGGAAATCATGTTCTGGAAATCCTCGTCATCTTGAATTTCAACCTTATAAAAAATAACTTGGTTGTTTCCAAAAAAGACTGGACTCTGATAAAATATCTGGGATACCGGGCCTCGTTCAAGTTTGGCCTCCAATCTTTTCTTAAAGTACGAGAAATTTGCTTTCCCGTTTAAGAGAAATTGAACATTGTCGGTGTTTCTAAACAAAAACCCAACTGTGGGACACATGTATGTCTCACCGTTGAAATATGCTTTGACAACAAATTATGGTGAAGAGGCCATTGTGTAGAATTGTTTTAAGGTTTGAAGGTTGGAATGTTTTAGGTTTATTGGTTGTATGAAGGTATGAATGCTGGAATGTTTGAAGGTTAGATGACTGATTCGAAGGTTGGAAAATTTTACAGATTATGTGAATGAATGTTATGTTCAACGTAAGGCAAAAAATTTCAATTAAGTAAGTGATGCAACCCCCCAAGGCTGCCAATAATATTACATGCATGGGCTTATGCAGCCACCTAGCCTGCCACCCATCAACTCCAATGGCCTTGCATGCAACAAAGAAAGGAATCCCAAAGGCTGTCACGTAGCCTGAGCCAATGCTGTAAGAAGTGACACCTCTTATTCGCCAAATGGGGTGGCGACACCATTCATTTTTGTACTCTTTCGCCAAGTGAGATGGCGCCTCCCTTACTGTCCAATCGTGATACATGCATGGGCTTATGCAGCCACCTAGCCTGACCCTATTCTGCACACATAAATGTTTTGTGTAAGACTCCACCCATCAACTCCAATGGCCTTGCATGCAACAAAGAAAGGAATCCCAAAGGCTGTCACGTAGCCTAAGCCAATGCTGTAAGAAGTGACACCTCTTATTCGCCAAATGGGGTGGCGACACCATTCATTTTTGTACTCTTTCGCCAAGTGAGATGGCGCCTCCCTTACTGTCCAATCGTGATACATGCATGGGCTTATGCAGCCACCTAGCCTGCCACCTATCCTGGCCCTATTCTGCACACATAAATGTTTTGTGTAATACTCCACCCATCAACTCCAATGGCCTTGCATGCAACAAAGAAAGGAATCCCAAAGGCTGTCACGTAGCCTGAGCCAATGCTGTAAGAAGTGACACCTCTTATTCGCCAAATGGGGTGGCGACACCATTCATTTTTGTACTCTTTCGCCAAGTGAGATGGCGCCTCCCTTCCTTTTTACCCCCCATACTCAGACGACCAATGCTACCGACCAACCATGGAACCCCACCCACCGCCAACACGACCAAACTTTGAGGGTATGGGTAACCGACTGTACCAGAGCAGATCTTCGAGATATGGAGATCTTACTGATTTTATGGATTCAGATCGCATTGACTTCGCTGGGCCATCGACCTTGCCGCAGCAGGAAACGAGACGGCACCCAGCAAGAGAAAGGCGAGGACGGGGATGCGGAACTGGGGGTCATTACCGGGTTCCTGGGGATCACTGATGTATCTTTTTTTTTCCCAGTATTTTTTGTATCCATTTTTTTACTGTTCTTTTAATGTAAAACTGTTGAATGTAATTATTATTTTTTAAATAAAAAATCCATTTTGTTGATCTCTGTCTAATAGGCAACGCGCAGGAAAGAAAATAAAAAAAAAAATTTTGCCCTAATTTTGTACACAGGCGCCATCTCACTTGGCTTAGGGCATGCCCTAAGCACTTAGGCGCCAAGTGAGATGGCGCCTCCCTTAAAAAAAGAGGTGCATGCGCCAATTGATATGGCTCCTCCTTTGTGGAGCCATCTCAAACATGGTTATTTGCGTAATTTTTTCCAAAACCCGGTTATTTACGAAATATTATTTTAATACTTGGTTATTAATAAAAAAAATTCTCAATTCACTCATTCAATAACCTAGGCATTAAAAACCAATTCATCACATAATTCCAACAAGGATAACAAATAAAAGAGTATACAAAGTATCTCTCAAAACAGAAATTCAAAATCGTTCCCCAGTGTTACATATCATCAGAGCATGACCTAAAAAACTAAAATACGGAAAGGAAAATAAAGATAACTCCTCCAACAATTCTCTTGCTAGAAGTAATTTTAATCTTCAGTACCCGAGTGATGTCATTATAAAACATCATTCCAACGGAAGGGTGATGATTCACGTAATTATCAAAAATCATATAATAATATATATAATACATAGCATATATAAAGATAATTATACTCGCACTTCAGATGCTTTATAACACATCATCACCCAATTAATCATACTATTCACAAGTATACATTCACAATCTACAATTTCACCAATACACCATTTACACATAATACACATCACTTCATATTGAGACTTAGATGCAATATGATCCAATGCAAGACTGAAATGTAATGCTCTTGCATGTGGTACCAATCACTGTTATATTTATTCTGTTTTTACTTTAAACTGGGTCTATTTCCTAAACCAATAACACACAAAAAAACCGTTCCCTAAACTTTCAAACTCCACTCTAGGTTTGGGACAAGTCACTAGCTCCCACATAACTAACAAGCATTGCCTTTTGACAACAGTGATGCATGTGCAATTTCAACAACCATATGCAATTATGATTATCCCTCAATCTTAACATACATGCATATCTTCAATAATTCATCACAATTGAATTACCACACAATTACACATACATGCGCATATTCATGAATCATCCACATACAATTCATATTCATAGTATCACTGCTCTAAATCATCATAACAACACATGACAAGTAATGTACAAAGTATCATTACAATCCAACACCAACCAGATACACACACATAAAACATATAGATAAAGTCTCATGTTTGATCAAATAGGCCTTCAAAAAAACATCCAACATGTAATTTTAAATTCCAAAAAATTAAGTATAAATTAGCATAAAATATAAGTACACATAATCCCAAGGCAATTTAAGAAAATAAAATTATTTTGACTCCCAGGTGACCGCGCTAAGCGAGCTCCCGGGCGCTAAGCTCCCTCTACAATTTGCAGAAGAATTATGCGATGACATCACTGTTCCCTGTGCAATTTTGACCCCAACACACATTTTTAACATCCAATTGCTATAATTTGAAGCACTATAACATATATCTAAAATGTATTTATCAACCAAGAACATCAAAACACAATCAATTATCATATTCAAGGATTCCTCATTCAAACCTAACAATTTCAAAATCTAAGAAATTAGGGTTTTCATCCTAAGCATACAACTACCCATTACACTGAGTGCAACTTCACGATTAAATGTTTTGCATGATGTCAAAACTATGAAAACTTAACATTTCTGTATATTGGACGATATCTCTATGTCATGTGGCACTCCATTACATTAGAGGTCTTAGGAACCATTCAAAACAACTTTAAAATTGGTTTCAATCATGAAAAATCAAATTCTGCACAAAATCAACATTTATGTGGCAACCTGAAAATTGTATGTGTCAACACATAAAATCAGCATTTATGCAATTTTTTAAAAGCTTCACTATGTGTTGACACATACGAATTTCAGTTCGACACATGTACTGCATTATTAAAGCTTTCAAAAAATTTGCTTTAAAACACAGGAACATGCGTCAACACATACGATTTATGCGTCGACACATGTACTGCATTTTTAAAGCCTACAGCTACTATTTTGTATGTGTCAACACATAACCTTTTCAGGTCGATATATACTATTTTGTGAGTTATTTTTCATAATTTTTTCATTATGAAACTTCTCTCTTTTACCTAAAAAGAGGCCAACTATAAATATATCATTCATGCATCATTCAAACTTGATAATACCATAAAATTAGCCTACATTTGCTCTTCATCTTCAACCTCTAATCTATGCATACACAATAACATTCCATTGTAATGATATTTTGTTGGGGTGCCATCTAGACGAGGTATGATAACGTCCGTTTAGGTTCTTGTGTAGCTGAATATATTGGGTTGAGATTTATCAGGGGTCTTCATCTAGAAAAACTGCGGTTTTATCCTCCAAGATCATTGGTTGATTTGGGGGTTTTCGTGCAAGACGTTCAAGAGGTAATTGTGGCAAAGTGAAGTCCTTCGTAGATAAAGAATGCAAGGGATCTTTTGGAGATAAAGAACACAAAGGAAGTAGCCAGAGAACGGCATATTACAATTGAAGTCTTGTGTTACAATAGGTACAATTGATGGTGCACGGAAGCTTTGGAGATAAAATATGCAAAGGAATAGCAAGATCTGGATAATCAATTGGTAGCTATTATGTCTTGGTCTTTTTGAATATCAAAGGAAGAGAAAGAGTTGAATCAACATCAAACAATTATGGTTTGTAGGGTTGCTCTTGAACACTTCTCTTGTATTCATACTTTTGCAAAGTAAAAAAGTATCCTAATTCCACATTGGAATTGGGCGCAGACGTATCCACATGCGAGGACGAAAGTGGGTAACTGTGTAAAAAAATCCCCGTGTCTCTTTTCTTTTATTTCTTTACTTATTTAATTTTCATACATCAATTTGTCAAATAGCATTGAGTAATCTATCGATGCTTAGGAATTTTCCGAGACTGTTTTTGTTTAGAATTGTGTGTTGAGTTGCTTATAATCACTTTTGATTATAAGTTCTTTTTAATATCAACCCAAATCAAAGGAAAATTCTAAAACTTTGATTGCACACCAAGTATTTAACAAATTATTTAACTTGTTCAACTAAAAGAAAATTGCAATGTTCTATCTCTTACTCTCGTTTACTTTCTATATGCAATTTGTTAAATGTGTTTGATTGATCGATTCATATAATTTTTTTTATTGTTAAGGATTAAATTGATTTGTTTATTAGCTTATAATCACTCTGATTGTAAGAGCTTTTCCATATCAACAAAGCTCAAAGAAAATCCTGAAAAATTGATTATGTGCCACATGTTTGAGAGATTGTCAAGTTATGTTTTTAATATGATTTCATTGGAAATATAAAACCGATATGTTTGAATAAACTATTAATTGATATATTATTGTGTTTATTTATTTTATCATTATCTTAATTCCACATGGTTTGGGCATATTCGAGTTTCCAATAACTAGGTTCGTTTAGACTACTATTTTAATCTAGGCCAAAAACCTTCCGCTCAATATTGTTTTTCCATTAAGTTTTTAAATACCTATATTTGGGAGGTTATTTTTAAATTAGGTATCTATTCACCCCCTCTAGATACGTTGTTGTAGTCTAACAAGTGCTATCAGAGTTCTGGTTAATTCTGTGCTTCGAAAATCTTATTAGAAAATAGCATACGAACCTAAAGGGGATTACAAAACAACCCCTATTTTTTCCCAGAAGAAAAATATAGTTATTGGAAAGCTTGTATGCATATTCATGTTAGTTCATATTACAAGTATATGTGTGACTCTATTACTTAAACCAATGCTAATGGTGTTATCACATCTAAGCCGAAAGCACTATGGAATAATGATGATAAAAAAGTACATTAAATCTCATTAATCGTTTGAATGCACTTGGTAATCTTATTTCCAATGCAATTGCTACTAACAAAGTTGTGAGATGTCTTACTAAGAATTGGTAACCGAAGGTCACCACGATCAAGGAAGCTAATGATCTTACAACACTTGATCTCATTACATTGTTTGATAAGTTTGAAGAACATGATCAAGAACTTACTTGCTTAGACAAGCATTACAAAAAGCCTGAGAAGACGAAGAAAAAGGAGAAAGACATGAATAAGGAGGAAAAAACAAAGTCTAAAGCTCTTAAGGCGTCAAGTTCAAGGTTCTCAAAAAGTGAACACGTATACAATATTAATTTTAGTGATGGTGAAGATTTAAATTGTCACTATGGTTGTATGAAAGGTTCGCCCAAATGCAATCAATTGTTTCACTAACACCCAAGGACCTAATGAAGATTAGGTAACTAACTTGTCGTGTTGTTTTTTTAAGAATATTTTCTTGACTATATGAAGATATTATGAGTTCTCATTTATGGTGGCTCAATGCATATGAACATATTCTAATCCTATTGTATATTGGGCAAGAAGATGGATTATATGATCTAGAAAGCAACATCAAGTTTTGTTTTATTGGTAAAAGATGCATAAATTACTTTTGATGTTGTATCCAAGAATGCTCGGAAAAGGTATTTCATTTCATGATGTAGGTGTATCTTCAAGATACATACTCAATGGCACCAAAGAAGGAATTGATTAATCCGAATCGATGAAACATGAGGAGGAGAAAGATAACTAACATGAAAAGGATAAAGATGAGAGTTCAATAAAAATGAATGATCATAAAATTAATGACCTTCTTGGACTCATAACAAGTTATACTTCTGGGTACTTTGTCAAATTGAAAAGTGGTAAGACCGTGTTGTTCTAAAATCTTTGTGGCGTACTTTGCATTTGGTTCAACTTTCTTTTGAGAGTTCCTTGTGAAATGCAAGTGCATCCCCGTCATATTGTATGGTGAGGTGATATCGATTTAACTTTCGCTTTATTAATTATGTTCTCTCTTTTACTTGTTTATTTCTCTAAGTGCATGACATACTTGGTGTATGGTATATATATTATGAGTATTCATTTGCAACATAATTCTTAATTGATAAATATAGTGACTTATCAATTTATATACTTGAAATGGCCTCATCATATTATATTTTCATGTATTTTTTTAAACACTTATGTATACATAAGCACGATTAGATTCATTAAACATCAAGCATAACACATTTGACATTATATCATATTTTATTCTACTAACATACAACTTGTCAAAGAGTTCTCTAAGCTTATGCAGGAAGTGTTTAAAATGAGTCTTATGAGGAGTTGAATTAATTTCCCAAACTTCAAATAAAGTAACCCAAGGAAGGAACACATGCATGGGGAATTAGTTTCGCGATAATATTGAAAAAGGGGGATGTTGTGTTCGAGCATTTTGATAGTGAAAATCAACTTACCAACATTTTCACAAAAACATTTGCAACCAAACCGTTTTTCAACAAACATGAGAAATTATGAATTATTAATGTCTCAAATATTGCTTTCTTTATTATGATGCTTGTATTTTTATACTTTTGCTCTAACAATTGTTTGAAGTATTACATAATGTAAGTGCAACTCCCATTCCATTAAGAGTGAGATAATATTGTTCCAAATTTCTCCTTGAAAGTAAGAAGTTTCTTAGTACATGTTTTAGTTGATGAAAAATGATTGCTATGTTCTCAAATGATGAAAACCATGAATGTTTATTTCCAATTTTTTTTATTGATAACCATTGTGTATTCTCAATATATATGTTTATAATGACTTCATGTATTAATTCTTTCACATTTGTATAAGTTTTCACTTGTATGTACAAGCATGTGTTTCTATTATTATTTCTTGCATTCGTGCATGAGTTGAATGTAAGCATGTTAATTACATGTACGGTTCTTGTTGTAGTTGAGTCACATTTTATGACAATATTTTCATTTTGTATTGAATAGTGACATGTTCTTGTTGCTATACTAGGCACATGCGTGTGTGAAATCGAGAGTTCCTTTGTGTTATGTTACATAATTATGACGCTATAGAAGCAACTTGACTAGTTTGCTCTTGCATCACATTCATTATTATTCATGCAATTGCATTAGATGTTTGATAAAATTTTATGCTTGTTATCTATTAATTTTGCATCATTACATATATATAGAAATATGTAACTGTATGCTCTTCTTTGCAAAAACACCTCTGAGTGATATATTAATATTGGTATTGAAATATGATATTTCTCACAATTTTCCTTCTTTCTTTTTTATGTTGTCAAAAGGGGAGAAGCATATACGAGATGAAATTGGGAAGCACAAAGTCAAGGGGAGCTTTCGATAACTACATGAAATGCATCATTGCAAGTTTTGCCATCATCAAAAAAGGGGAGTATGTGAGTGTAACTTCACTATTAGATGTTTTGCATGATGTCAAAACTAGGACAACTTAGCATTTCTTTATATTGGACGATATCTCTATGTCATGTGGCACTCCCTTGCATTACAGTTCTTAGGAATCATTTAAAACAACTTTAAAGTTGGTCACAATCATGGAAAATTAATTTATGCACAAAATCAACATTTATGTGTCGACCTGAAATTTGCATGTGTCGACACATAAAATCAGCACTTCTGCAATTTATTAAAAGCTTAAGTATGTGTCGACACATACGATTTTCAGATCGACATATTTATTGCATTATTAAAGCTTTCAGCATTTTTCCTTTAAAACACAAGCACATTCGTCGACACATATGATTTATGCATCGACACATGTACTACACTTTAAAGCCTGTAGCTATTGTTTTGTAAGTATTGACACATAACCTTTTCAGGTCGACACATACTGTTTTATGGGTCATTTTTCATAAAATTTTCATTCCTAAACTTCCCTCTTTTACCTAAAAAGAGCCCAACTATAAACATATCATTCATGCATCATTCCAACTTGATGATACCATAAAATTAGCGTACATTTGCTCTTCATCTTCAACCTCCAATCTATACATACGCACTAACATTATATTGTAATGATCTTTTGTTGGGGTGCCATCTAGACGAGGTTTGATAACATCAGATTAGGTGCTTATGTAGATGAAAATATTGGGTTGATATTTGTAGGGGACTTTATCCAGAAAAACCACGGGTTTATCCTCCAAGATCATTGGTTGATTTGGGGGTTTTCGTGCAAGACGTTCAAGAGGTAATTGTGGCCAAGTAAAATCCTTTGGAGATAAATAATGCAAGTTATCCTTTGGAGATAAAGAACACAAAGGAAGTAGTGAGAGAACATCAGATTACAATTGAAGTCTTGTGTTGCAATAGGTACAACTGATGGTGCACGAAAGCTTTGGTGATAAAATATGCAAATGAGTAGCAAGATCCGGATAATAAATTGGTAGCTATTGTATCTTGGTCTTGTTGAAGATCAAAGTAAGATAAGATGTTGAATCAACATCAAACGATTATAGTTTGTAGGATTGCTCTTGAACACTTCTCTTATATTCATACTTTTGCAAAGTAAGAAAGTATCCTAATTCCACATTGGAATAAGACGCATACATATCCACACGCAAGGATGAAAATGGGAAACTGTGTAAACAAATTCTTGTGTCTCTTTTCTTTTATTGCTTTACTTGCTTTAATTTTTATCCATCAATTTGTCAAATAGCATTGAGTAATCTATTGACACGTAGGAATTTTTCGAGACTGTTTTTGTTTTGAATTGTGTGTTGAGTTGCTTATAACCATTTTTTATTATAAGTGATTTTTCATATCAACACAACTCAAAGAAAAATTCTGAAACTTTGATTGCACACCAAGTGTTTGATTAATTGTTTAGCTTGTTCAACTTAAAAGAAAATTACAATGTTCTATCTCTTACTCTCATTTGCTTTCTATATGCAATTTGTTGAATGTGTTTGATTGATCAATTCGTATATAAATTTTCCTTGATTGTTAAAGATTAAATTGCTTTATTTATTAGCTTATAGGCACTTTGATTGTAAGAGTTTTTTCATATCAACAAATCACAAAGAAAATTCCGAAAAATTGATTATGCGCCACATGTTTGATAGATTGTCAAGTTATGTTTTTAGTATGATTTCATTGGAAATAGGAAACCGTTGTGTTTGATATTAAACTATTAATTGAGATATTATTATGTTGATTGATTTTATCATTATCTTAATTCCATGTGGCTTGTGCATATTCGAGTTTCCAATAACTAAGTTTGTTTAGACTATTATTTTAATCTAGGTCAAAAACCTTCCACTCAACATTGTTTTTCGAATAAGTTTTTAAATACCTATATTTGAGAGATTATTTCTAAATTGGGTATCTATTCACCCTCACTCTAGATACGTTATCCTAGTCTAACATACATATCATTATACAATTCCCATAATGATGTAAAAATCCATCCTGACCTTGATTTCGATGTACTCTTGAATTTCTCCTTAAGGTTCTTCTCATCTTTCTCCTTTTTTCTTTGTGTCTACTTTTGCCTCTTTTTCATTTTCCTTTTACTAACCTTATTTTCTCTTTTTCTTAGACCCTTAGCAAAATAGTACTAATCTAACAACCAAGCTAACGGGCTCACTATCACACCCTTTACTACTCTTCACATTTCCACATATTAGGCCCAATTACCAATATTTTACTATTTCTTTACAATCCTCACTTATTAAATAATTCCTTCACTAATCAACATCATTTCCTAATGATAACTCAACGGCTCGATAGTCTCGCCCCGACTAGTCCGTCACATAAAGTATACATCAAATAATTTAAATTAAATCATTTTTTCACAAAATCAAACAAATAACTAATTAATCAAATATACAACTGTGATACGGTGGGAGAACTGACTTGGGTCGTTTGTGTTTGATCTCAATTGTGCGGTTAGCAAGAGTCACCATCGACTTTTATTTTATCCAATAAGGAAAGGTAAAAAAGCACAGGAAAGATCTTTCGAGATTACTTCTCGGGTTCGGGGGGTAGATTATGAAAAGGGAAGGTATTATCACCCTTTTCATCCATGGTTTTCCATGGGCTCTTAGTTACTCGCTAGATCACTTGCTTTTGTTTGAATGTGCTTGTGGTGTAGGTTTTGAAAGTATTTTGAAAACGTCTTTGTAATGGTTCTCATCTCTATAAGAACGTGTACAAAGTGTTGTTTTAAAAAATAGTTCGAATAGGTGTTTGTAGAATATGTTTTTGAAAGTGATTTTGAAAAGATGTTTTTTGTAATGGTTCTCGTCTCTATAAGAACATATACAAAAAGTTTTTGTCTTTTGAAAAAGGTTTTAATGTGAAAGTGTTAGTGTAAAATGTTTGGTTGTGAGCAAGCGAGAAACTAACAGCGAATCTACCTACTCGAAAGGTATTAAATGTTCTTTTCCTCCTTTAGATGTTGCTATCTTATCATTGATTTAGTAAGAAGACCCATCGTTGGATGTGAAGGGACAGGCGTGAGTCAATCGTACAATCATAGAAGGCAACTTGTGAGACGCTTTAGCAATTTTCATAAGGGACTAGATCGTTTTACCGAAGGCAACATCGAGGGACATTGAGGGACTACGATCTTTTTTATCGAAGGGCCTTTGCTAAAGCGTCCCATATTCGAGGGACATGACTGTGTTTCCGAGGCAACAAATGAGGTTACCCTAGAGGTGCGCGTGTGCAAAAGTGTGTTTGATTCAAGTTATTTTATCTTTGAAATTAGGTTATCTGGCAATTGATTTTGAATCTTGACATGCACGCCTAATTACTATACAATATAAGGAAAACAGTAAATTGCGGAAATTGAAATTCTACGCTATTACAGAGCTTTCGGGAATGGGGGTACAAATTCATAAATGGGGATGAGTCGGATGCGATTAAAAGTCCGAATAGGCAATCAATATAACCAAATCGAATCGGACAAATAATTAAAATTATAACAGTCTATGAAATTAATTGACAAAGTATAGAAATTCTTGGTATTTTTGTTTGTAAAAAAGAGTTTTAAAAGAAAATAAAATTCTATTCTATTAAAGAAAATAATTGACTAAAGAAATTAAATCTTTGCATATTTTTTGGTATTTTATTTTTTATATTATGAAGAAATTAAACAATTTAAAAGAATGTTAACTAATCAATGTTAATTAATAAAATTATTCACAAAGTCCTAAACTAAATTAATTCTAAATAAAAATTAAAAATTAAGATTATAAAAAATTCTAAGATTTGCGAAAAATTAAATCTAATTTTAACAACCATTAAATTATATCTAAATTACTTTATATGTAAACTAAGTTAATTATAAAATTTCTAAATCATATCTAACCTAATTCATTCTAAAACTATTAATTTAAAACTAAACTAAATTATTTAACAAAAGAAAGGTGTGAGACAAGAAATTGGAGGGGAAGAGTAACAATTTTGAACGGGCTTGCATTGTGAAAATGGAGGTAAGGCCCAAATGCCATCCAAACAAAAACTAGACAAGCTAAAAAAAGTTCTTATTGGGCCGGATCGGGTTGGCCTGGATCCGAATCCAACTAGAGGGGAAACAAGTTTTGTTTTGAGAAGAACCCTAATTATGGGGGAATAGGCGCCGCTGAGTATGTTCTTTTGCGAGGAAACATCAAAAGAACAAAACAAAGATTTCTCTTATGTCCTCACGCTCAAGAACAAAACAATTCTCCATTCCAAAAAAATTACTTTACTGGTTTCCAACCTCTCTCTATTCATCTTTCTCACCCTTAAACAGTCTTTGTTCTCTAATTGAAACAAGTCCCAATTCAAACCCTAAATATACAAACTTGAAGAAATCACATGATAAAGTATGAAGCAGTTGCAGTAAAGTTTGATGAGCAAGGATATCAAAGAAAATCAACGGAAAAAAAAGTCAACACAATGGTGAATCGGATCCCCCAAAGGACTTAACCTCAGGTACGAACGAAATTTATGCTTCTTTCTTCCGCTGAATCTCTGAATTATTTCTTCTTCAAACCTATACTTTTTGGATTAGCCACTCCATGTTATTATATTCGTTCTTCTCTCTATGGTCTATTTCTATTTTGTCCACGATTTGTGTTGTTATTTGTTGGTTTGTGGTATGACCGCAGTACTACTAAGAGGTTGAGCCAAACTAAATTTGGAGCTTCAATCGTACTTTTTTTGAAGGGTTTGAAACTTGTAAAGTTGCTGCACAGGGTTCTTTGTTCCAAAGCTTTCGGTCCCCTTCAAAGATGAAGGTTACAAACAAAAGTGAGGGGTTCTTGGGTAAGTGTCGAGCTTATGGCTCAATCTATTCAGCGTATATCCTAACTTTATGACAGAAACTTGATCTTCTTAGGAAAAGAAACATATTCACCAATTTTTTGGGGTTTTAATAATTTTATCTAAGCATCTGTGGTTATCAATTATTTTTTGCAGGATCAAACCGTTTTAATGATGGCGCAGTATAGACAGAAGTATGTTAACAAGTAAACATCACAACACAAAGGTCTCAAATAGATAAGCACACAAGAAATAAGATGAACCAGTAAATGGCATATGCAAAGTGACTTACCTAAAAGTTGACACAGGTGAAGAAATAGCAAACCAAAGGTGATGAGATATTCTTTAATCCTTCCTCCTTTGAATCTAACTTCTGGTGTGTAAGCAATAATTTGAGTGAAATTTGAATGATAGGGGTTTGGTGAGAAGTGGAGTATGTATGTTAATATTGGTGGGTGATGTTTGTTGGAACTGTTGCGATTTCGGTTGGTAAAGGGGTCAAGGGGTCTGATGTAGTTTCAAGAAAGTGATCGTGAGTGTATATTGAAACAAATGTTTTTTGGTGAATGGTTGATTTTCCGATTTTGTATTGTCTTCACCCCACTTTGCTTATGATGGCTATCTTTTTTTTATATACAGTTCCATTGTGTTTTGGGGGGAAATCAGATAATTTTGAACACTTTTGGTTAACTGACCTTGTGGCCTTTGGGTGCAGAATTTTGGACTGTTTTGGAATGCTGACTTGCTGCCTTTTGAGTGCAGTTTTAGGCATGTCTATTTTGGTGCAAATTTGTGCAGGTTTTGGACTGAGGTATAGCAGCCTGTTGACTCTTGTACTTGGATTGTTTGAACAGAAAATGCAGCAGGTTGTGCAGGCTGCCTTTGACATTTTTATGGATAGTTTTGGTTTAGGTGATATCCCTCTAAACCTGTCTCTTTTCCTCTTTCTCTTTCAATGATGATGTAAAGCCACTTTCCTTTTACTTCAAGATTTCTGAAGGGTTTGTATGATTTCAGGAAAATGATGATGTGCTTATTTGTTGAGCAGGCTTGCTATTTTTTGAATGAAATACTACTGACTATTCTGCTATTGCTGGACAGTTTTGGCCATTTTGCTTGTTTTTATCTGCTGCCTACTGCTTGCTTTATGTTACAGGCTTGGCCTGTTGTTCAGTTTGTATTTTGTTGTTTGTTTGATCCACTGCCTTATTTGCTGCATGCTCTGGACAACCTTGCCTTGGCTTGTTGTGCTTGGCAGCTTTGACTTGTTTGCATTTCTTGTTGTATGTTTACTATATTTGTTGCATGTTATGCTGCTTGTATAGCAGCATGCTGTTTGGCAGTTTGTTCTTGCTGCTATGCTTGCTTTGCTTGTTAGCTTTGTAGCCTATTCTTGCTGCTATATTTATAGCGGCATGCCTTTGTTTTGTTTGCTTGCACATTTGCTTTTCCTTCTTGTGAACCAAGGTCCAACCTTGTGATTTGCAAGAATGGGAGGAGAGGAATTATGATAAAAACAAACAACTTAAAATCTGATTCCTATATGCAAACCCTAGTGATGAAATTCTTTTTTTATTTTCTTTACATATCACCTTGCTTGAATTGCTAATTTTCTCTTCTTTATTTCATGAACATGAGGCGTGGATGGCGAGCGAGGATTGCTTGTAGATGAAGCAATGGAGACTTGAGGAAACAAGATAAAAGTTCTCTCTTTGTAGACAAAAAATTTGTAATTATTTGTAAACAAAACAAAAACTTGTAATTTATTTCATTTGTAATGTAATAAATATAAAGCCTTGAATAAATTTGGTGTAATGAAATTTATTGTACAAAACTTGAATTTACTTAAACTTTGCAATTCTCAATTGAATGTTTTGGATTAAAACATCTTGGTTTGGTAACTTAGATTTCAAGCAATCACAAAAATGATCAAATAACCAATGTGCCTTGTACTCCAATCAAATTTCTAAACAAAATAAATGTTTAAGAATTCAATTCTAACTTGGTTAGCTCAAACCCAAAGCCATGGTCATCTAAAAGACAGTCTTAATCTTCACCTCTTGTCCACACCAATTTTTCATTCAAAATGAAGCTCGCATGCCATGCTCGATATAAATGGAACTTCATTGCCAAACAATCATGCTTTGAGAACAATCATCTACCTTAACAAATTTCAAAAACAATGATGATTAAGAACGCTTGAAATCAAACAAATGACTTGCGACGATTCGATAACTTTCAAAGTCTTCCAAACACAATTTATTTTCGATCTTTGAAGATAAACTCGTGAGAGACATCATTTATGACCTTATGCAGAAATAATCGTCTCAAGATCTTGTAATTTGAGGAAATCAAAATTCTTAGAAATCAGCCGACAGTTATTAGGTCAAAATCCGTGAACGACTTCTAACGTATTCGAATTTTGGTGATTTTCTACACGTAATCAACTCTTGACTCGTGAAGAGAAATTGGATATAACATCGGCGAGAGTCATACGCAAGAAGAACTGCTCAAAACTATCGAATAATAAAGAAGTTACAGTCGCTTGAACTTGGTCTCGCAAAAGGCCAGCTTTTGGGTTAATGGAGTCACTTTCTGTCGTCTGAACTGTTGGCTGAGCAAACTTGTGATGCGAGGTTCGAAACTCGGCACGAATATCCTTGAGGAGACATGAATATCTATGAAAACCATTTGAACCCTTGAAGAATCAATTTTCTTTGAGAAATTTCAAACCCTAATCGTTGACTTACTGCCAAGGAAGAGAATCTATCTAATCAAACTTTTGAGCCAAATTGAGTATTCGAGAAGACCTAGGATAGTATCTTGAATAAAAAATGAGAGGGAAAATTTTGGGGTGCAAAAACTGCCCCTGTTCAATCTTCTTAAACTTGAAAAGTGAGATTGGCATGTTTGTCGTTCTTAGCTTGAAAGTGGAAGATGATTGAACACTAGAGTGCCTAGAAATTTGCACTCGGTGATATGTTGGTTGATTGTGTAAGTAATAGGCTTAAATATGTCATTTGGAGAGATAACGGAAAGTTGTTGGAAATGGGTTTAAAGATGCCATTTGGAGAGATGACGGAAAGTTATTGGAAATGGTCTTAAAGATGCCATTCGAAGGTGATTGTTGATAGAAATCAGACCAGGTCTAAGTTTGACTTCAACTGGGGAAATGTGAAATCGACCGTATCTGGTCGGGTCCAGGTCTTATAGGGTTATAAACTGTTGTCTGGAGATAAGGGAGAAGGAACCTAGATAGTAGGGTTACTTCAAAAGGAAAGCCTGGATCTGAATGGGTATCAGGATGGCATCCATATATGGAGCGTATCTGAACTGTATCTGAAAACTAAATCTGAATGAGTATCAGGATGGCATCCGTATCTGGAGCATATCTGAATTGTATCTGAAAGCTGAATTTGAATGAGTATTAGGTTGGCATTCGTATCTGTAGTGTATCTGAACTGTATCTGAAATCTGAATCTGAATGAGTATCAGGATGGCATCTGTATCTGGAGCGTATCTGAACTGTATCTGAAAACTGAATCTGAATGAGTATCAGGATGACATCCATATTTGGAGTGTATATGAACTGTATCTGAAAGCTGAATCTGAATGAGTATCAGGATGGCATCCGTATCTAGAGCGTATCTGAACTGTATCTGAAAGCTAAATCTGAATGAGTATCAGGATGACATCCGTATCTAGAGCGTATTTGAACTGTATCTGAAAGCTCAGCTGGTCGTGTAGCCAATTGTCCTCGGCCTGTTTCATGTATTAATCTCTAATTTGTTGATGATAGTCATTGATTAACCTTATCCTACAAAGGGTAAAACGTTAGCTGTATGCAATATCATGATGTATGAAATGCACGATACAATGAGATTGTGATATATGCATTCGTGTCATCGATGTTTATGATATATGGACGCGACTTATGCGTATGTGAGCCAAGCTGCTGTAATGTTGTTGGATTAGGGAAAATAAATCTCTGATTGTTGCTGGGAATGTAGAGTGTAAGTCTTCATGTTTGTGAAGTTGAAGTGATAACGAGTTTCTGCTTAGAGAAATAAACTCTGTTGTAAGGGAAACATCGTGTATTGCTTGTGAAATCCTATTGTGGAATCCCGAGAAATTTAGCGACTTCTACCGGGGAGTGATGTGATACGGTGGGGGAGAACTGACTGTTTTTTTGGAATGTTGGTTTGTGTTTTGCGTTTGTTTTTGCAAAATGTCGCGGTAAGCAAGAGTCGCCACCGTCTTTTATTTTATCCAACAAGGAAAGGAAAAAAGCACAGAAAAATTCCTTTTTCGAGATGTTTCTCGGGTTCAGGGGGTAGATTATAGAAAAAGAAGGTGTTAGCACCCTTTCTATCTGTGGTTATCCACGGGCTCTTAGGTACTTGCTCAAAGTGTTTTCAAAAATTTTCTTTTCTTTGTGTTTGTGGGTTTGAAGAAGTTTTTGTTTGAAAGGTGTAAGTGTGAAAAAGGTTTTGTTTTGTTTTGAAAGAGAAAGTACTTAAGAACCATCTACCTACTCGAAAAAGGAATCAATCTGTACTAATGTCCTTTAGACAATGCTATCCCACTATGAATAAGTAGCTAGCACCGTCGTTGGAATTTTAAGGGTCAATTCGATTAAGGGATGTGCGGTCACTAAAGCAATGTTAGGACGCCTTAGCGGTAACCCTAATGTCTTAGATCATTTTTCCGAGGCAACCATTTCGAGGCAACTATGATCTTTGGACAAGAGGGCGACCTCTAAAACTTCCTATACTCAATGACCACGTTCGAAGGCAACCAAGTGAGGTGTACCCTAAGAGTGCGCATGCGCGAGTGTGTTGTTTTCAGTTAATTTTGTCTTTGTACATGTCAATGGTTATCTATGTTGATTTTAGGTTAAAAATTTGATCTTGTCATGCATTCCCTATTACCAAACATCTAACAGTTTATAAGTTGCGGAAATTAAATTGCGGAAATTAAACTAACTATTACAAGGCGTCGGGTATTTACATCGCCGAAAGCAACCCTTGAAATTAAAATGCGGAAAATAAATAAAGCGATAAAAATATTAAAGTCCTATTAAACTATTACATTCAGGAAGCAAGTACAATAATATGATAAATGGATCGCGTGCGGAAAATAAAATCGAATGCGAGTTTTTTAGGGTTTTGACCCCTTTTTTGAAAGAAAGCATTTTTTGGTTTATTTTTGAATTTATGGAAGAAATTAAATTGAATTAAGCATTAAATTAATAAAAATATTTTTGGGTTTTTGGTATTTAAAGAAATAAAAATAAATTGATCAAAGTTAATAAAACCTAATTGTCTAAATTAATTTCAATTATTGCAAAAAAAAGATATCAAAGTTATTCCTAATTAAACTAAATTAATTAAATTAATATTTATTAACAAAAATAAAAATGTTGGAATTTAATTTTAGTAAAGAAAATATTTTGGTTTTTAATTTTATGAAGAAAAAAAAAAGGTGATTGGTTAGTTAGTAAATAAATAATAAAAAGAAAGAATGAGATAGAAAAACTCAGTGGGGGGGTTTAGGCCCAATTTGGAGGTTGGAATGGCAATTTTTTGGCCTAACAGGCGCAGGCCTGGTTAACTTCTGGACTCCCATGTGCATTGGTTGACCTGGTAGCACGGTGGACGTCCACCTCTTGGCCCTCAGATCTGGCCTAAGGCCATCTGTCCATTGGAGATATGGGGGCGTATGATGGATCTCACGCTAGCGTCAACACTGGATCACTTGAAGAAAAATAAGAACAAATGCATGGGGGGACCTGGGATTCGAACCCAGGTCCTGTTGGACTTTTAAAAAACGCCACTACCACTCAACCAACGCGCTTTAGTTGTCAATATACTGGATAACAATAATAATATTGGAAATCAAATAATATGCCAGAATAAAAAATAAAAATGCGCGAAGTTTGAACCATCCAACCAGTGGGAGACACGTCATCGTCTTCCTCGTTCAACCCTGTAAATTTACCTGCGGATTTATATCCGCATCTAAATTCGCATGTCCATCCTAAAATCTATTCTAGGCCATGGAAATTGATTCCAAGCACATGATCATGCTCGTCTATCTCCCCTGATTACATCCATGTCCATCAATGGCTCCAATTTTTCCTGTAAAAGAAATGCCCAAAACACAAGCTACGAAACTTTAGGTTCGGTCATAAGGCTACAATCCATATAAATGCAATCAAATAATGCAGAAAGCTTGTAAATTGAACAAGGATCATGAATATGTCAATGATTTGCCAAGAAAATGCAAGAATGTGGAGTTTCAATTTCGAACACAGGGCGGTATTTTGAGATACTTACAGCGCGATTGAGAGGGTGTGAGAGCTTGCTTTTGATTGCAGGAGGTTCAGTGATTGTCCAGCAATGGATTAGCGTTGAGCTTTGCTTCTGAATTGGCCTCCAAGAACGATTTATGTTTCACACTTTTTGGTAATTTTTCAAGTTTGGTTCTTGATGATTCTGCAGCCTCCAACCTTTGAATTCGTATGCTTTAGCTTGTATAAGTAATATGCAATGCATTAGGTCAACAAATGTGGGCTGAATCCTTGTACATCAATGCTTGGAGATTTGATTTGATCCTCCATTGAAAACTTGCTTATTTTGTCCAAAATCCAATCTTTTTGCACATGGAATGTATGATATGAATTTGATACACTTGATGATGATGATTCAATCCTGAAATAGCCAAAAAGAGATCAAATAATCAATGTTTGGATTTTATTTGATTTAAATTGATTAAAAATGAAATAATTCAAATAAAAATCAAATAAAGTAGAAAAATTGATAAATGGACACAAGGATGAATCTAGGACACGTGTGTAGTGTGGCAAGATCAAACCAACTGGAAAAGAATGGGCCCATTTGACAAAATTTGAAGTTTTGGGGATAGTTGACTTTTGGCAATTTTGCAAAAATGCCCAACTGCAATAATGCATAACTTCTTCAATTTTGAACTTTTGGAGGTGTTCTTTGACTTTTTAGAAATATTGAGATATCATATAACCAACCCTTTTGGTATCATCTTATTTTGATATTCCATGCTCAAGTTATAAGCTTTGGAAAAAAATGTGTTTTTGTTGACTTTCAAAAATGACCTATAATGTCCAAATTCATAACATCTTGTGAGTGCATTTTTTGATCTTGGGGTATGAAGATGGATTGTAGGAAATTGCATCCTATTCAAAATGAGACTTTGATGGGTCATTTATCATAAAGTATTAGAAAGTTATGCTTGGTCAAAGTTGAGTTGACTTTTCCTACAAAACCCTAATTTAGCAACTTTTGAGTCTTGATGAATTTTGAGCAATCCTTGATGAATCATGATCAACCCTTGATCAAATGATGAAATATCATTCAAAATGAGAATGTTGACAAAAAATCTTGAAGTTTGACTGTATTTGGGTCACAGTTGACTTTTGCCCTAGCACAGTCGATTTTTGGACCCTTTGAGCAATTGACTGACCAAACTTCCTCCGCAAAGCTTGAAACTTGACATGGATGATCTTGAGAAAATATTAGGACATTAGGGAGCACTTGAGGTCATTTGGACTCAAGGATCTTGATGCAACACAAAACCCTAATTTGAGGTTGACTGCCTTAGGAGATAGCTTGACTGTCCAACTCTTGAGCAATCTTGGGCCACTTGGAGATTTTTCTTGCCATGTTTTGAGAAATATGGAAGGGAAAATTTTGGGGTGCAACAGCTGCCCCTGTTCAATCTTCTTAAACCTGAGGATGTAGATTGGCTTTCGGGCCTTTCGTGATCCGAAGGTGGAAGATGATTGAACACTAGAGTGCCCAGAAATTTGCACTCGCATGAAGTGGTATCAACATTGTGATGTCGGGAATAGGCTTACATATGCCATTTGGATACTGTTGATAGGTGGTCTGAACTTCGACTGGAATAGGAACCAGGGAGATCTTATCGTCGATCTGACTGAACCAGAGGAGGTCTTGGATTAACTTTGACTGGATCAACATCAGAAAAATCTTAGGATCGATTTAACTGGACCAGACAAAAGTATTGGAATATCTTCAACTGGAATAGGAATCAGGGAGATCTTAGGGTCGATCTGATTGAACCAGAGAAGGTCTTGGATTAATTTTGACTGGATCGGCATCAGAAAAATCTTAGGATCGATTTAACTGGACCAGACAAAAGTCTTGGCATGTCTTCAACTGGAATACGAATCAGGGAGATCTTAGGGTCGATCTGACTGAACCAGAGAAGGTCTTGGATTAACTTTGACTGGATCGGTATCAGGAAAATCTTAGGATCGATTTAACTGGACCAGACAAGGTCTTGGATTAACTTTGACTGGATCGGCATCAGAAAAATCTTAGGAGCGATTTAACTGGACCAGACAAAAGCATTGAGATATCTTCAATTGGAATACGAATCAGGGAGATCTTAGGGTCGATCTGACTGAACCAGAGAAGGTCTTGGATTAACTTTGGCTGGATCGGCATCAGAAAAAATCTTAGGATCAATTTAACTAGACCAGACAAAAGTCTTGGGATATCTTCAACTGGAATACGAATCAGGGAGATCTTAGGGTCGATCTGACTGAACCAGAGAAGGTCTTGGATTAACTTTGGCTGGATCAGAAAAATCTTAGGATCGATTTAACTAGACCAGACAACAGTCTTGGGATATCTTCAACTGGAATACGAATTAGGGAGATCTTAGGGTCAATCTGACTGAACCAGAGAAGGTCTTGGATTAACTTTGACTGGATCGGCATCAGAAAAATCTTAGGATAGATTTAACTAGACCAGACAAGGTCTTGGATTAACTTTGACTGGATCGGCATCAGAAAAATCTTAGGAGAGACTTAACTGGACCAGACAAGGTCTTGGATTAACTTTGACTGGATCGACATCAGAAAAATCTTAGGATCGATTTAACTGGACCAGACAAAAGTCTTGGGATATCTTCAACTAGAATACGAATCAGGGAGATCTTAGGGTCGATCTGACTGAACCAGAGAAGGTCTTGGACTAACTTTGACTGGATCGGCATCAGAAAAATCTTAGGAGCGATTTAACTGGACCAGACAAGGTTTTGGATTAACTTTGACTGGATCGGCATCAGAAAAATATTAGGAGTGATTTAACTGGACCAGACAAGGTCTTCCATAGATGTAGTTTCTTTTTGAGGGGACTACCAGGTCATAGGAGTAGCCAACAATGTTTATTGATTCGTCTTTCCCTGAAAAGGTAAAGAGTTAGTCATATGCAATGTCATGATGCATGATGTATATTAAGCAATGATGCTCTCAAAATAAATGAGATTGTGTGGTATGATGCGTATATGCATGTATCATGATGTATGGAAATGTAATGTTTCTAGCTGGGGAAAATAAATCCCGGATAGCTGCTGGAGAATAGAGTTAAATTCTTCGTTTCTGCTGGGGATGGTGAACGAAGAGAATTGTGAGAATAGACCTGCAGGAGAGGATAACTCCGTTGGGGAATAAACTGATGAGGAGATTATTTTGTGGGGAAGAGATGCTCTGCTGAGGATTCCACTGATAAATTCCGTCGGGATGAATTATCATTGCTGGTGATATTGAATCTGTTGAGGATTGAATTCCTGTTTGTGAAAGGAAAGGACTTCGCCGAGGATGATATTTCAGTTGCGACTTGTTGGGGATAACTCCTTAGACTCAATTTGGAAAATTTTTATTGCCCCTTGTTGCACCCCAAAATTTGCCCTCCCATATTCTCCAAGAAATTGCCAAGCCAAGTCACAAAACTCCCCAAGGGTTGCACAGTCCAACTGTCTCCTATACAGTCAAAACTAGGGTTTATGTTCTGATCAAGAAATTGAAGGTTTCAAAGGCCCAATCAAGTCTCATATGCCTACAAAGATGGTCAAGTATCCTCATATCAAGTTTCAAGGCATTCAGCTCAAAATTGCACAGTCAAAACCCTAAATTGCACTACAGTCAACTGTAGGGGCAAAATGGTCATTTGACAGTCAAAAGTTCAAATTTTTGGTCAACATATCATTTTGAATCCACAAACATCATTTGATCAATGCTTGATCATGATTCTTAAAATTTGGCTCAGAAATCATCAAAGATGCAAAAGTTACTATATTTGGACAGTTGAAAAAGTCAACTGAAATTGACCAGGGCATAACTTTCACATGGATTATCAGAAAAATTCCATCCAAAGCTCATTTTGAAGAGAAAGACATTTCCTACAACTCATATTCATATTCCAAGTCCAAGAAATGCTCTCACAAAAAGTTATCAATTTCAACATTATAGGTCATTTTCAAAAGTCAACAAAAAGGGACTTTAAGTCAAAGGCCATAACTTGAGATTGGTAAATCAAAATGCCATGGGACCAAAGGCATTGGTTAGAGGACTCAAAGACCTTTCCAAAATGTCCAAGAACATGAGAAAAGCTTAAAAATTGAGCAAGTTATGCCTTGTGGAAGTTGGGAAATTTTTGGATATTTTGAAAAGTCAACAATGGTTCAAATGACCTAAAATTGCTAATGGGCCCATTTTTCTTCCATGATTCATCATTCCAAGAATGTGCACGACCACTTGGCCCAAAGGGAAGTATTTTCTCATTTTTTATTTATTTATTTGAATTATTATTCATATTAATTCATTTAAATTATGTAAATATGTGAAAAATATCTAACATGACCTAACCAATCTTTTTATGCATGTTTGATACTCAAGATTTCGTGTACAACTAAATAGGGAAAGATTTGGACTAATTGGATCATGATTTGCACAAGAACATGTGAAAAAAGATATGAAAATAATGGTGGAAAATCAAATATTGAAATCAATGAATGAAAAAGATTTTGGCCAATTTTCTTAACCTAATACCTTCACTACATAATCAGAAACACAAACCTAATCACAATGGACGAAAAGCTGCGCTAAAGAACCATTGAAAAACTTGGAAAAAGTCTCTAAAAGCTCAAAACTGAAAAGCACTCTAGAGGTCGATTCAAGCCCTAATTCCTATTCCATTGGCTTCCTGAAGCTTCACTGATCACGTTCTAATCATTAACAGCCCTCCAAACGCAAGGGATTGGTATACATAATGCAAGATACATAGTGAAAAATTCATCATCGTGTTTTGAAATTTACGCATCCTCATAACATTTTGTTTATTGATTCTCATTCCTCATGATGTTCTGAAGCTAACCCATGCATTTGATTAGATTATTATGCGTTGTAGGTGATTTCGCCATTGTTAAAATTTAGGGTTTACAGGTTTTTGGATTAGGGGTTTTCATACAAAGCAAAATTGGACCATCACAGTTTCATCATTGAATTCAGCGCTTTGAGACGAACAGGAATCAGCCATCGCGCCTAATTTCTAAACAACACAGGCCTAATCGCTATTTTCTTGTAGCTGGCCTATTGAAACGCATCATAAACCGTTGCTTAAAATGTCCTTATTTCAGGAAAACAAAACACGCGAGGAAGACAACTAGGTGGCAGGGAATGATTGGACCTTTTAAACTTCGCGCGTTTTTGCACCACTAACTCTTGTCTCATTATATTATATTCATTGTTTATTTGATATACAAAGGAGCAAAATGGCACGATTGGCAGGCACGCATGCTGGTAAACCACAGGACCTGGGTTCGATCCCAGGTCCCCGTCCTTTCCACATATTTTTTCCCAAATGATATTCATGTGCAGATCCAATATCAAGGACCATCGTACACCTTCACAATCCATCCGTCCACGCGCCAGTTGCATCAAATCAAGGATCAAGAATCAGGGCATATGGTAGTCCCATGTCAACGCACCAGCATACTCCCTGGAAAAAGTCAAATGGGCCAGGGTTAATGGGCCAAATTTCTCAAGATGTACCTCCACATTTGGGGTCTGATACCCCCTGGTTTGCAATTTCTTTTTCAATTCTCTTTATGTTTTATTTTATTTTCAGTTATTTGTTTATTTGTTTTGTAGTTTAATTTAATCAATTATTTTTACAAAAAATACAAAAATTTCATAAAAATCAGAAAAAAGATAAAAATATAATAAAATATTTAATTTTCATATTTTCTTGTAAATAAATTTGCATGTAAATTAGTTAATTTAAATTAGGGTTTATTTTTAATTCTTTTCATAAAAAATACAAAAAAAAAGTAGGATTAGGTTTAATTGATAATTTTTATTCCTTTTAATTTTTTCCTTTTTCACAATAATATTATTTATTTATTTATTTTTATAATCCAATTTGCATGTAAATTAACTTAGGGTTAAATTAGGTTAAATAACTTCAATATTTTTCTTAATAACTTAAAAAATAATTAGAACTAGGTTTAACATTTTATTTTAGTTTTAATTAATTCTTTTTTTATTAAATCTTAAAAAACATAAAAATACCAAAAAAACATTTTCTTTTAAATTTTAATTTTAATTCCTTATTAATTTTAATCTTTGCGAAAGGGTCCAACGCCCATATTTTTAATTGTTTAATTTCGCATACTTATTTCTTTTTCCGCTTAAATAATTATGTATCTCTCCCGAAGCTTTGTAACATTTACTTCTCGCATCTTTTCAATTCTTTAATTTCTTTGCTTTATTTTCCGTCAAATCGGGTCCGGTTTAATTTTGGCGATGTGGACCCGCGCCATTTGTAATAGCTTTAGAATTTATTTTCCCGCAAACTTTTAATTGTTAACAAAAAAGCATGAAAGAATGTATGGACTTAAATAAAATCAAGCGTAGATCACAATGAACATGACAAGACAAATATCAATGAAAACGACACACGAATCGCACACACCACCCCTAGGGTACGCCTCACTGTTGCCTTGCCTTCGAAAGGTGATCGTCGAGTAGAGGATGTCTTAGTAAGTCCTCATGATCCGGGAACCTGGCATGAGGGTAGCTTCTAAGGTGTCTTCCTATTGCTCTGGTGATCACCATGTCCCTATAAACTCGAATTGACCTGAACACCTCCAACGGTGGTGCTACCTACCTCTCAATGGTGGGATGGCACTACTTTAAAGGACATCTACACAGACGAATTCCTTAGGGTAGGTAGGTTCTCGTAGATACTTGCTCTCTTTAAAAACAAAACAAATCAAAAATACTTTTCACACCAACACATTTTCAAAAAGCTTTCGAAAACAACTTTTCAAACACTCTTGAGGACCGATACAAGAGTCGAACTGAAATTTTCAAAGAAACTTTTTAAAAACCCACAGTTGAAAAGCAAACAAACCATTTTTGAAAACACAAATGAGCAAGTATCTAAGAGCCCATGGATAACCATGGATGGAAAGGGTGCTAACACCTTCCCTTTCTATAATCTACCTCCCGAACCGAGAGCAATCTCTATAAGGAATTTTTCTGTGCTTTTGTCCTTTCCATTTGGAGAAAATAAAAGACGGTGGCGACTCTTGCTTACCGAGACATTTCGCGAACCAGCGTTAAACAGTCAGTTCCAGATCCACCGATCACAGAACTGGCGACTCTGCTGGGGATGAAACTATAAAGTGAGGTGTACCTTAGGGCTAGGTCATAACTATGTTTTCAATTGTCTTCTTTGCTTGCTTTGCTATTGTGGGTTGCATCGGAGTTACATAGATCCTAACCCGGATCTGGGGATACCCTGTTTAGGTAGCATAAGCTGTGAGGGACCTGTCCGGCGTATACCGACATGGGTGAAGCAGTGGCTACGTTGGTGTGGCACCTTGGTCTGTACCGATATCCCTCGTGTTGAAACGGGGAGAATATGGGTCTTCCAAGGAGTCATTAAGCACCAATAGACCTTAGAACCTTAAATGACACAACTTGGCCATTAGAACAGTAGCAGTATGCTACGCCCATTGAGGCTAAACTCTCGTGATGGTTCTGGCCGCAAGAAAAGATTGCGATGCTGGAGTTATGACCGATTGAGGGTAGTCAATGATATTGGGATCCTCTAAGAACCCGGTTACTTTGATAGGACAGGTATGAACCAACCAACTGAAAGAGGGTAATACCTAGACCTCATGCTGGCCTAAACCCTAAGGGTTTCTCTTGTGTGACTTGTGTGCCTTTGTACTTGCCTACTTGCATGCTTGTTAGCTGACACATGAATTTCTTGCAGGTTTTGTTTATAGTCCTTAACTAGGACTCATAACAAGGTTTACCAAATTTCTTGCAGGTTTTGTTTATAGTCCTTAACTGGGACTCAAAACAGGGTTTACTAGATATCTTGCAGGTTTTGTTTATAGTCCTTAATTGGGACTCATAACAAAGTATACTGAATTTCTTGCAGGGTTTGTTTGTAGTCCTTGATTGGGACTCATAACATGGTTTACCTACATCACCCCATGCATAGCATGACATCATACCATTGCATACATCCTAACCCATTTCAAGGATCTCAAGGGCTTGTGATGCAGGTCATGATAAATCAAACATCTAGCAAGGGGCAAAGAGGATTTATTTTCCTCTAGCCAAGGTTGTCAGAGGCTATGACCCACTAGATATGGTGAGCCTTTGACCCTTGAAGAAGAGTTCTCAACAACATGGGTGTCCTTCAATCAAGCTATAAATTCCAATGCTAACAAATTTTCTTGTTTACTCCGCGAGGTCCTTGAAAACATTGAATACATGTCATACTCATCATTGCATTACAGGTATCCCTTTTGCAGGTCACTCACCATCTTCGCTGTTTATTTCAGCAATGGCTTTCCAACCAGACAACCAAGATCTCCGTGCTCAGAACGCCCAACTGCGAGAAATGTTCTTGAACCTATCCCAGGGGCAAGAAGAAATAAAGACTCTCCTCACCAGGAACTTGACCTTAGGGAATGCAGGGGGCATCAGGAACGATCAGCTGGAAGGGCTACAAATTGAGTTGGCAACCATGAAGATCCAAATGATGGGGCAGTTGGTGGGCCAAATGACTCTCATTCAGGACTTAGCTCAAAAACAAGAAGAGCTCCGGGTCCTCGTCACCAAGCTGCTTCAAAATAATCCAGTAGGGCAAACAGCCAAGGTGGAAGCTCCAACCATCATTCAACCACATGCGGGGCAAGAAGACAAAGGAAAATCTCCTCAGCTTGCTTCAGGGTCACGAGCCCAGCCTCAACGGGGTAGTCAACGTAAACGAAATGCGCCCGGAAGACATTTCTCGGAGACTGATATACCCTCATCCTTTATACTGAAGCGCTTGCTGGAGGTCAATCTGATCACTCTAAAGGACCCTCCCAAAAATCCCAACAGGACAGCTTCGAGGTATAACCCCGATACCCGCTGCGCTTATCATTCAGACAGCCCAGGGCATGCTACAGACGACTGTTGGACCTTGAAGAACAAAATCCAGGATTTGATTGACGAAGGGGTGATAGAGTTCATGCCGGATGGCGAGATGAAAATCTTCCGCTGAGAATTCTCCATCTGAGATAGCTAGTTCAAACTAAGAAACTTTTGTTCATTCGAATGTTCAAGTTGTGTTTTTTTCTTTTGACCGTTCAAACATTTATTCATGTTAAAACATTGTTATTCCATTAATGCATCGCTTATGTCTATTTTTGAATCAATATATTCGCGTTCACTATATGCAAACTGTTTTCATATTTTTTCTGATGTCAACTCTTTATCTAAAATTCTAAGCCTCTTGAGGGAGGATGACGAAAACGATACCGCTATCTTTACAGTATGCTTTTGAACAGATCCCGCTGATGAGGTACAGGCATTGTTTCAAATCCTAAACACTAGAGTTATAAGGAAGATAATCCCTCGTCAACCCATCTGAGCCAAAGAAGTAGGAGTTTTATTTTCGAAAATTGAAACCCTTAATCATAACCTGGGGCAGGGTAGGCTTCTCAGTTGATCCAAGTGCACAATGAATGGCACCAAATGAGCCTTTCCAAAAACAAAAGACAGTGATGGTTCAGAACAATCATAAGGACAGGCAGTCATTATCAAAAACAAAATCATAAACGAAAAGCCCAAAAAGTCTAAACCTACAAAGGGGACTTATGAAACTGGGGCATCCCGCTGACTGTAATTCCAAAAAAGGGAAACAGTTCAGGCAAAAAAAGAAAGGGATAACAAAAATCAGACAAGAAAGAGGTCTTACAAACCCTCAACAAAAAAGGAATGACTGCCTATTCAAAATAAGTTATCAACATCCGAATCATCACCGGAAAATCAGAGCAAAGACTCAAACAAAGGTCTAACGTACGATCAACTGAGTTTAGGTTTGGAGAACATCACGAAGAGCGGGTGGGTACAAATAAAATTTGAGCCTTTATCCTTTGTTTCTTAAACCGTGAACCAAGCCACGTTATAACCCTTAAAAGTCCTAGCTGAAGCATGGGTTAGTTCGAAAGCATACTGTTACGAAAGGTATCCTGACTCCTTAAGGCTCGCAATAAAATAACGAGTTGACATCACGTTTTACAAACATTCATTTGTTTTTATGAAAGAATGCATTTTCAAAATTTTCGAAACAGACATAAGCTTTGCATTTTTAACATAACTTTGTTTGCATATGACTTTTTGTTTGAACAGCATAGAAATTCGCACAATGAAAGTCTAATGAACAGGAGTATCTCCAATCAAGGGGCACGGCATGACTATTGTCCATCATCTGGGGCAGTTAAGTCAATATCCAGAGAATCTCTCAAAAGGCCAAAAGCCTGGGGCAAATCTCTGCCTGAGTCACTTGGGGCACTCCAGCAACGAATCTTGCACGATCAGACACCTTCTGGTAATATGGCAACACAAGCAGCCAGGGGGAAACTCCCTGCATTCTAAGAGCGTGGACATAGTCAAAAAATACTACGCAAAATTAAAGACCCGCTAGGTTGGCACACCTAGGCAAAAATAAGGGCTTCCCGGCGAACCAAAAGGGTTCGGGAAAAATGAAGGGATGAAATGGAAAAATCTGTACACCCGGCAAGTCGAAAACCTGAAAAGGCGGCTTGGGCAAAAATAGGTATCCCGGTGGACTGAAAACCCGAAAGGGCGGTCCAGGCAAAAGTTAGGGATTAAAGCGTATGACTATGTTCTGTCATCTTGTCACCTGCCTACCAGAAGAAGGTTTGTCCATCAACAACTATCAGCACCTCACAGGTCTTCCTCTCCCACCTCAGAAACAGGGGCAATAAAGAGTCGTCCAAACGATCTAATGGCCCTGTCCATCAAAGTATAAAGGTAGGTTCAGCTAAAGAATACGACCAGTACATATTAATTCCCCAGAGAGTGGTTCAGCAAAACAGTACATTCCTCTCCAAGCAAAATTATCAAATCTCAAGGAAGTTGAGTGTCCTCCAGCCGATCTCAAACATTCCCCAGCAGCACATATTCTTGACAAGCATCCCCGACAGTCTTGGTCTAAAGATTGTTCCCCAGCGGCATATCAACATTCAGAGGAATCACTTCCCCATCATATCAAAACTTCCCCAAGAGAGTCCAATCCAGGAAAGTTGGAAGTCATCTCCCCAAGCAATAAGCATATCCCCAGTAAATTCTGGAAGCTTATCTCTCGCAGAACACGAACGCGTCGCCCGGCTGTATTCAAAGAGTTATTTCCTTAACAGGATACAACTGGGTTATCCTCAGCCAAAAGCCACGGAAAGAGCGTCCTCGACAAAGTCTTCCGCTCCCCAGCAAACTATTATCAACACTCAGCAAGGCATCCCTCTTCCCACAGAGTATTGCTTCTCAGCATGGTCGCTAAAGTATCTTTGCTCCCTGCAGAGTAGTCCATTCGCCAAGTTTATTCCCCAACGGAGTTATCTTCTCCTACCGGTATTCTTGCAACTATCATCCCCAGCGGAAGCAAAAGCTATTCTTCAACATCAGCCCAGGAGTGACTTCCCGGCACCCGTCAAGGATTTATTTTCTTAGACAAAAATACACTCATAAACATCACATCGTCATGCATATGCATCATGCTAAACAAATCTCATTGATTTTGAAGACATACAGTTCAGGCAACATGATTTTGCATACAATTATGTTTTGCCTTTTCAGGAAAAAGATCAATACAAAAATGACTACTATCAACTATCGCAATTTTTTCTAGATATAGTTTCGGATATGATCCAGAGATGGTGACGTTCTGATACTGCTTCCAGATTTCCTTCTAGATATAGTTTCGGATATGATCCAGAGATGGTGACGTTCTGATACTGCTTCCAGATTTCCTTCTAGATATAGTTTCAGATATGATCCAGAGATGGTGACGTTCTGATACTGCTTCCAGATTTCCTTCTAGATATAGTTTCAGATATGATCCAGAGATGGTGACGTTCTGATGTTGCTTTCAGATTTCCTTCTAGATATAGTTTCGGATATGATCCAGAGATGGTGACGTTCTGATACTGCTTCCAGATTTCATTCTAGATATAGTTTCAGATATGATCCAGAGATGGTGACGTTCTGATGCTGCTTCCAGATTTCCTTCTAGATATAGTTTCGGATATGATCCAGAGATGGTGACGTTCTGATACTGCTTCCAGATTTCCTTCTAGATATAGTTTCAGATATGACCCAGCGACGGTGACATTCTGATACTGCTTCCAGATATCCTTCTAGATATAGTTTCAGATATGATCCAGATATGGTGACGTTCTGATGCTGCTTCCAGATTTCCTTTCAGATATAGTTTCAGATATGACCCAGATATGGTGACGTTCTGATGCTGCTTCCAGAATTCCTTTTCCTATGTTTCCCTCTCCGACGATGAGTGTGAGGTGATAGTCTCTTATGGTCCCCTCTCCGGCAAGTGCGTGAGGTGGTAATTCCTTTTTCAGATGTTTCCCTCTCCGACGATGAGTGTGAGGTGATAGTCTCTTATGGTCCCCTCTCCGGCAAGTGCGTGAGGTGGTAAGTCCTTTTCAGATGTTTCCCTCTCTGACGATGAGTGTGAGGTGATAGTCTCTTATGGTCCCCTCTCCGGCAAGTGCGTGAGGTGGTAATTCCTTTTTCAAGATGTTTCCCTCTCTGACGATGAGTGTGAGGTGATAGTCTCTTATGGTCCCCTCTCCGGCAAGTGCGTGAGGAGGTAATTCCTTTTTCAGATGTTTCCCTCTCCGACGATGAGTGTGAGGTGACGGTCTCTTATGGTTCCCTCTCCGACGGTGTGAGGTGGTAAGTCCTTTTCAGATGTTTCCCTCTCCGACGTTGAGTGAGGTGATCATTCCTTTCAGATTATAATTGCCTATGGTTCTCTCCCCGTTACTGCGGAGGTAGTAATCGTCCCCAGATTCTCCCAATGATACTGTTGAGGTAGTAATCGCCCAAGGTTCTCTCATTGTCCCGCTGAGGTAGTAATCGCCCAAGGTTCTCTCATCGCCCAGTTGAGGTAGAAATCGCCCAAGGTTCTCTCATCGCCCAGTTGAGGTAGAAATCGCCCAAGGTTCTCTCATCGCCCAGTTGAGGTAGAAATCGCCCAAGGTTCTCTCATCGCCCAGCTGAGGTAGTAATCGTCCCAGATTCCTTCATCGCCCTGCTGAGGTAGTAACCGCTCCTGATTCCTTCATCATCCTGTTGAGGTAGTAATCGTCCCAGATTCCTTCATCATCCTACTGAGGTAGTAATCGTCCCAGATTCCTTCATCATCCTACTGAGGTAGTAATCGTCCCAGATTCCTTCATCATCCTGCTGAGTCAGATCGACCCTAAGAGCTCCCTGATTCTTATCCCAGTAGAAGACATCCAAGATTTTTCTCAACGAGCATTGTTGAAGTTAAAGTCACCCAAGATTTTTCTCAACGAGCGTTGTTGCAGTTAAAGTCACCCAAGATTTTTCTCAACGAGCGTTGTTGAAGTTAAAGTCGCCCAAGATTCTCTTACCATTCATGCTAAGGCAGTAACCATCCCTGGTTCATTCATCGCCGTTTGAAGCTCCAGACTCAGCTCCTGTAACCAGTCAGGACATATCTATACCAAGCATCTAAAATCAGCTCCTGCAACGTGTCAGGTACTCATTTTTTCTTTTGCAGGTATGCAGGTTCTCGTTAAGGAATCTCCTACGCGATCAACATCCAGATGGCATCTGTAAGCCCATCATCCTATCCCTCAATCTCCAAATGGCATCTATAAGCCCATTCCCATCATACTGCTACTATGTGAGCGCAAATTTCTGGGCACTTTAGTGTTCAATCATCTTCCACCCTCGGATTACGAAAGGCACGTCAGCCAATCTGCATCCTCAGGTCTAAGAAGATTGAACAGGGGCAACTGTTGCACCCCAAAATTTGCCCTCCCATATTCTCCAAGAAATTGCCAAGCCAAGTCACAAAACTCCCCAAGGGTTGCACAGTCCAACTGTCTCCTATACAGTCAAAACTAGGGTTTGTGTTCTGATCAAGAAATTGAAGGTTTCAAAGGCCCAATCAAGTCTCATATGCCTACAAAGATGGTGAAGTATCCTCATATCAAGTTTCAAGGCATTCAGCTCAAAATTGCACAATCAAAACCCTAAATTGCACTACAGTCAACTGTAGGGGCAAAATGGTCATTTGACAGTCAATAGTTCAAATTTTTGGTCAACATATCATTTTGAAGCCACAAACATCATTTGATCAATGCTTGATCATGATTCTTAAAATTTGGCTGAGAAATCATCAAAGATGCAAAAGTTACTATATTTGGACAGCTGAAAAAGTCAACTGAAATTGACCAGGGCATAACTTTCACATGGATTATCATAAAAATTCCATCCAAAGCTCATTTTGAAGAGAAAGACATTTCCTACAACTCATCTTCATATTCCAAGTCCAAGAAATGCTCTCACAAAAAGTTATCAATTTCAACATTATAGGTCATTTTCAAAAGTCAACAAAAAGGGACTTTAAGTCAAAGGCCATAACTTGAGATTGGTAAATCAAAATGCCATGGGACCAAAGGCATTGGTTAGAGGACTCAAAGACCTTTCCAAAATGTCCAAGAACATGAGAAAAGCTTAAAAATTGAGCAAGTTATGCCTTGTGGAAGTTGGGAAATTTTTGGATATTTTGAAAAGTCAACAATGGTTCAAATGACCTAAAATTGCTAATGGGCCCATTTTTCTTCCATGATTCATCATTCCAAGAATGTGCACGACCACTTGGCCCAAAGGGAAGTATTTTCTCATTTTTTATTTATTTATTTGAATTATTATTCATATTAATTCATTTAAATTATGTAAATATGTGAAAAATATCTAACATGACCTAACCAATCTTTTTATGCATGTTTGATACTCAAGATTTCGTGTACAACTAAATAGGGAAAGATTTGGACTAATTGGATCATGATTTGCACAAGAACATGTGAAAAAAGATATGAAAATAATGGTGGAAAATCAAATATTGAAATCAATGAATGAAAAAGATTTTGGCCAATTTTCTTAACCTAATACCTTCACTACATAATCAGAAACACAAACCTAATCACAATGGACGAAAAGCTGCGCTAAAGAACCATTGAAAAACTTGGAAAAAGTCTCTAAAAGCTCAAAACTGAAAAGCACTCTAGAGGTCGATTCAAGCCCTAATTCCTATTCCATTGGCTTCCTGAAGCTTCACTGATCACGTTCTAATCATTAACAGCCCTCCAAACGCAAGGGATTGGTATACATAATGCAAGATACATAGTGAAAAATTCATCATCGTGTTTTGAAATTTACGCATCCTCATAACATTTTGTTTATTGATTCTCATTCCTCATGATGTTCTGAAGCTAACCCATGCATTTGATTAGATTATTATGCGTTGTAGGTGATTTCGCCATTGTTAAAATTTAGGGTTTACAGGTTTTTGGATTAGGGGTTTTCATACAAAGCAAAATTGGACCATCACAGTTTCATCATTGAATTCAGCGCTTTGAGACGAACAGGAATCAGCCATCGCGCCTAATTTCTAAACAACACAGGCCTAATCGCTATTTTCTTGTAGCTGGCCTATTGAAACGCATCATAAACCGTTGCTTAAAATGTCCTTATTTCAGGAAAACAAAACACGCGAGGAAGACAACTAGGTGGCAGGGAATGATTGGACCTTTTAAACTTCGCGCGTTTTTGCACCACTAACTCTTGTCTCATTATATTATATTCATTGTTTATTTGATATACAAAGGAGCAAAATGGCACGATTGGCAGGCACGCATGCTGGTAAACCACAGGACCTGGGTTCGATCCCAGGTCCCCGTCCTTTCCACATATTTTTTCCCAAATGATATTCATGTGCAGATCCAATATCAAGGACCATCGTACACCTTCATAATCCATCCGTCCACGCGCCAGTTGCATCAAATCAAGGATCAAGAATCAGGGCATATGGTAGTCCCATGTCAACGCACCAGCATACTCCCTGGAAAAAGTCAAATGGGCCAGGGTTAATGGGCCAAATTTCTCAAGATGTACCTCCACATTTGGGGTCTGATACCCCCTGGTTTGCAATTTCTTTTTCAATTCTCTTTATGTTTTATTTTATTTTCAGTTATTTGTTTATTTGTTTTGTAGTTTAATTTAATCAATTATTTTTACAAAAAATACAAAAATTTCATAAAAATCAGAAAAAAGATAAAAATATAATAAAATATTTAATTTTCATATTTTCTTGTAAATAAATTTGCATGTAAATTAGTTAATTTAAATTAGGGTTTATTTTTAATTCTTTTCATAAAAAATACAAAAAAAAAGTAGGATTAGGTTTAATTGATAATTTTTATTCCTTTTAATTTTTTCCTTTTTCACAATAATATTATTTATTTATTTATTTTTATAATCCAATTTGCATGTAAATTAACTTAGGGTTAAATTAGGTTAAATAACTTCAATATTTTTCTTAATAACTTAAAAAATAATTAGAACTAGGTTTAACATTTTATTTTAGTTTTAATTAATTCTTTTTTTATTAAATCTTAAAAAACATAAAAATACCAAAAAAACATTTTCTTTTAAATTTTAATTTTAATTCCTTATTAATTTTAATCTTTGCGAAAGGGTCCAACGCCCATATTTTTAATTGTTTAATTTCGCATACTTATTTCTTTTTCCGCTTAAATAATTATGTATCTCTCCCGAAGCTTTGTAACATTTACTTCTCGCATCTTTTCAATTCTTTAATTTCTTTGCTTTATTTTCCGTCAAATCGGGTCCGGTTTAATTTTGGCGATGTGGACCCGCGCCATTTGTAATAGCTTTAGAATTTATTTTCCCGCAAACTTTTAATTGTTAACAAAAAAGCATGAAAGAATGTATGGACTTAAATAAAATCAAGCGTAGATCACAATGAACATGACAAGACAAATATCAATGAAAACGACACACGAATCACACACACCACCCCTAGGGTACGCCTCACTGTTGCCTTGCCTTCGAAAGGTGATCGTCGAGTAGAGGATGTCTTAGTAAGTCCTCATGATCCGGGAACCTGGCATGAGGGTAGCTTCTAAGGTGTCTTCCTATTTCTCTGGTGATCACCATGTCCCTATAAACTCGAATTGACCCGAACACCTCCAACGGTGGTGCTACCTACCTCTCAATGGTGGGATGGCACTACTTTAAAGGACATCTACACAGACGAATTCCTTAGGGTAGGTAGGTTCTCGTAGATACTTGCTCTCTTTAAAAACAAAACAAATCAAAAATACTTTTCACACCAACACATTTTCAAAAAGCTTTCGAAAACAACTTTTCAAACACTCTTGAGGACCGATACAAGAGTCGAACTGAAATTTTCAAAGAAACTTTTTAAAAACCCACAGTTGAAAAGCAAACAAACCATTTTTGAAAACACAAATGAGCAAGTATCTAAGAGCCCATGGATAACCATGGATGGAAAGGGTGCTAACACCTTCCCTTTCTATAATCTACCTCCCGAACCGAGAGCAATCTCTATAAGGAATTTTTCTGTGCTTTTGTCCTTTCCATTTGGAGAAAATAAAAGACGATGGCGACTCTTGCTTACCGAGACATTTCGCGAACCAGCGTTAAACAGTCAGTTCCAGATCCACCGATCACACCCCTGTTTCTGATATTACCCGTAATCGTTTTTTGTTTCGCATGTAAATATTTATGAGCAACAATTAATATCAAATGCATATATCAAAAATGAACATTGGACGTTCTTTGCAAAACAAAACATATAAAGGAAAAATAGTTTGAAATTTCTTTGAAAATGAATTGTATTGATTTTGAAGTTTGGCCTGTATATAGGCGTTTTTGTACAAGAGGCTGACGTCCTAGTAAGAGAACCCTGCCGAACAAGAGAGTTTATACATTTTGTAAAAAACAAACAGAACAACTATGTGAATAATCCCACTGGGTCCCAACTCTGCTATTGCCTTTATGTCCTCGAGCATCTCATCACTTTGCTACTGGTTGAAGGTAGATCAAATTGATTAGTGTCGTCCGAGCTTAATAATTGATACCGAAGTCTGGATGCAAGGTGATCCAATGAGACATAGTGTTACGCTTTGATCCCTAATTTTTGCCTGGACCGCCCTTTCGGGTTTTCAGTCCACCGGGATACCCATTTTTGCCCAAGCTGCCTTTTTAGGTTTTCGACTTGCCAGGTGTACATATTTTTCATTTTCATCCCTTATTTTTGCCTGAACCCTTTTGGTTCGCCGGGAAGCCCTTATTTTTGTCTAGGCCAGTCATCCTAGCGGGTCTTTGATTATGCGTAGTATCTTTTCACTACGTCTACATTGACGGGGTGAGGAAGGTCGTCACCATCCATGGTGGTTAGAATCATAGCTCCTCCTGAGAAAATGTTCTTAACCACAAATGGCCCTTCGTAAGTAGGGGTCCACTTGCCCCTGGGATCACTTTAAGGTAATATGATGCACTTGATAACCAGGTCCCCAACTTGATATTCCTGTCGTCTAACTTTCTTGTTAAATGCCTTGATCATCCGTTTTTGGTACGTCTGACCGTGACAAATAACAGTAAGTCTCTTCTCGTTAATTAAGTTTAGTTGATCAAGCCGGGTCTGAATCCAGTCATCTTCGCTCAAACCTGCATCCTTCATTATCCGAAGAGAGGGTATCTGAACTTCAATGGGAAAGACTGCCTCCATGCCATATACCAAGAAATAGGGTGTTGCGCCTATTGACGTCTGTGCTGAGGTACGGTACCCATGAAGAGCAAATGGTAACATCTCGTGCCAGTCTTTGTAGGTCACTATCATCTTCTGCACAATCTTCTTAATGTTCTTATTGGTTGCTTCTACAACCCCATTCATCTTCGGCCGATAAGGAGAAGAGTTGTGATGCTGTATCTTGAACTGCTTACAGAGCTCAGTGATCATCTTATTGTTGAGATTGGTACCATTGTCTGTAATGATCCTCTTTGGTACACCATACCGACAAATCAGATTATGCCGAATGAACCGTGCCACGATGTTCTTGGTTACGGTAGAAAAGGAAGCTGCTTCCACCCACTTCATAAAGTAATCAATCACTACCAGGATGAAGCGATGCCCGTTGGATGTTGTAGGTCTGATCTCGCCGATCATATCAATTCCCCACATTGAAAAAGGCCAAGGTGCCGTCAAGACGTTTAGAGGAACTAGAGGTATGTGCACCTTATCAGCATAGACTTGGCACTTGTGACATGTCCGAGAATGCTGATAACAGTCGGCTTCCATTGTGGACCAGAAATATCCTGCCCGAAGGATTTTCTTTTCCATGGTGTATCCACTGGAATGAGTTTCGAAAGTACCTTCATGTAACTCTGCCATGATCCTTTCTGCCTCGTTCTTATCCACACATCGCAGTAAGGTTGAATCATGGTTACGCTTATAAAGAATGCCATTGCTGATGAAGAACTTCGCAGCGAAACTTCTCAGAAACTTCTTGTCATTAACAGATGCACCCTCAGGGTATTCTTGAGCTTCGAGATATCTTTTCACCTCATGAAACCAGGGTTTATCTGATACCTCTTCAGTCTCAATGTCACAATAATGTGCAGGTTCGTCCAATCTTTCAATAATAATTCGGGGAGCCTCGTTGTCCCAATTAACTTTGAACATAGAAGACATTGTAGCTAGCGCGTCCGCCAACTGATTCTCCTCTCTAGGGAAGTGTTCAAAGGTTATCTCCTCAAAATGTGGAAGCAACGTCAATACATACTCCTTGTAAGGAATAAGATTTGGGTGTTTCGTATCCCACTCGCCTTTGATCTAACTTATCACGAGAGCGGAATCTCCGAAGACGCTCAGAAACTTAATCCTTAGGTCAATTGCTGCTCGAAGACCCATAATGCACGCCTCATACTCCACCATATTATTGGTGCAGTTGAAACATAGTCGGGCGGTGAACACCATCGGGATCCTTCCTCAGGTCCTTCATCCGGTCCAGGTGTCTCACAATCAGTTACCAACATGATATTCTCGTCCGGGAATTGAAAGTTCATAGACTGGTAATCATCCACTGCCTGGTGTGCCAAATGGTCTGCCAACACACTTCCTTTGATTGCCTTTTGAGTCGTGTGCTGGATGTCATACTCAGTCAAGATCATCTGCCATCTTGCTATTCTTCCGAACAAAGCAAGCTTTTTGAAGATATACTTGATTGGATCCATCTTTGATATCAACAGAGTAGTGTGAGTCAGCATATATTGTCTCAGCCGGCGAGCAGCCCATGCCAAAGCACAGCAAGTTTTCTCGAGCAACGAGTATCGGGTCTCACAGTCGGTAAACTTTTTGCTAAGGTAATAAATAACATGCTCTTTTCGGCCAGACTCGTCATGTTGACCCAACACACACCCCATTGAGTTGTCGAGTACTGTCAAGTATAAGATCAAAGGTCTCCCTTCAACTGGAGGCATCATAATAGGAGGTTCTTGGAGATACTCTTTGATCCTTTCGAAAGCGGCCTGGCATTCATCGTTCTAACGTACTACTTGATCTTTCTTCAGCAGCTTGAAGATTGGATCACAAGTAGCGGTCAGGTGCGAGATGAATTGGGCAATGTAATTCAGTCGTCCCAGGAAGCCTCTGACTTCTTTCTCTGTTTTGGGAGATGGCATCTCCTGTATGGCCTTCACTTTTTCCGGATCCACTTGAATACCTTTGTCGCTTAGGACGAAACCCAGCAGTTTACCAGATCTCACCCCGAAGGTGCACTTGTTCGGGTTTAACCTCAGCTTGTACAACTTCAACCTGTCAAACAGCTTCTGAAGGTGGTCCAGATGTTCCTCCTTAGTTTGGGACCTTGCAATCATATCGTCGACGTATACTTCAATCTCATGATGGATCATATCATGAAACAAAGCAACCATGGCATGCTGATACGTTGCCCCAGCGTTCTTCAGTCCAAAAGGCATGACCTTGAAGCAAAAGGTACCCCACTGAGTAACAAAGGTCGTCTTCTCCATGTCTTCTGGAGCCATTTTAATCTGATTATAACCGGAGAAACCATCCATGAAGGAAAAGACCTTATGCTGAGCGGTGTTGTCAATCAGAATGTCGATATGAGGCAGAGGGAAATCATATTTGGGGCTTGCCCTGTTCAAATCCCTGTAGTCAACACACATCCGAACCTTACCATCCTTCTTCGGTACAAGAACCACATTGGCCACCCACTGAGGGTAAGAAGTAACTGCTAGAAAACCGGCGTCGAACTGTTTCATAACCTCAGCCTTGATTTTCTCAGACATCTCTGGACGCATTCGGCGGACCTTCTGTTTCACCGGAGGACAGTCTTCCTTGGTAGGCAGGCGATGAACCACAATATCAGTATCCAAACCAGGCCTATCTTTGTAAGACCAGGCAAAGATCTCAACATATTCACGAAGCATCTGAATAAACCGTTGTTTCACACCTAGCTCCAAATTTGCGCCGATCTTGACCTCTTTCTTATCTATCTCTGTACCCAAATTCATTGTTTCCAACGACTCTTCATGTGGCTGTATAGCCCTCTCTTCCTGAAGTAACAGTCTTGCAAGTTCACCAGGCACTTCACAATCATCATCACCTTCGTCTTCGGCTAAGTTGATCGGATTTTTGAAGTCATAGCCGGCAGTAGCAGAGTCGTTACCAGTAGGATCCAGAGTGGATGTAGACCTGTATATGTGAGTGTGTGTAAAATAGCTGTTTTGAAATATGTAAAAAGAAAAACAAGGAGCGCAAAATTTGAAATGCAAGAAACATCCAATGCTTTTATTAATGATATATGAAGATGACACACATAAATCCCTCACAAATGAAGCCACAGTGTCCCGGGTAAGACATCGAGCCGTAGAGTTTAAAACATTATCTGTCACAAATTCAAAACAAAAAGTTTCATTACTGAGTGATGACAGAAACAGGCATAAAATCCTTCGTTGTCCAGTTGCTTAATCCACCATCGGCAGTTAGGTAGATCCAGCTGTCAATGTCAAACTCTTCATCATCGTCATCCCCGATAGCATTCACCCCTGCATCTTGTTTAGGCTTTTCTGGTGCTCCGAACTCGATCTCCTTTTCATCAATCAAATCCTGTACCTTGTTCTTCAAAACCCAACAATCATCTGTATCATGCCACGGGCTATCAGAGTGAAAAGCACAGCGGGCATTAGGGTTGTAATTTGGTGACATAATGTTTGGGTTCTTTGGGGCTTCCCTTGGAATCACCAGATTGGTTTCAATAGCTGTGGTAGAATCTGAGACAAAGCGGGTGAATTGCCTTCGAGGTCTCTCGTTCTTTTGTTGATTGTTGTGCTGAGCAGCACCAGCAGATCTTGAAATAACAACTGCATTAACAACTTGGCGGCGCTCGGATCTATTATGGCTTTTCGAACTGTAGACAACACTGGACTCTTTCTTAAAAGGCTTCTTCTTGGTGCTTGATGAAGCACCCTTTTGTATCTTACCAGCCTTAATACCAGCCTCAATCCTCTCATCGGTCATAATTAGCTCTATAAACCCAGACGAAGAGCTCCCAATCAGATGGTTGAAAAATGGACCAGACAAGGTCCCCAGAAACATATCAACAAGCTCTCGATCAACCAAGGGTGGTTGCACTCTTCCGGAGATATCACTCCACTTCTGAGCATAATCTTTGAAACCTTCTCCCATTCCCATTGACATACCCTGGAGTTGGGTACGCGTGGGAGCAAGGTCGGAATTGTATTAGTATTATCTGTAGAAAGCAGTAGCCAAATCCTCCCAACTACGGATACTGGCTCCGTCCAACTGGTAAAACCATTCAAGCTGAGTCCCTGAGAGACTGTCTTGAAAGAAATGGATCCATAGGTTCTTATCAGTGGTGTACGACTGAATCTTCCTTACATATGACCGGAGGTGCAGCTTCGGACAAGAAACTCCGTCATACTTAGCAAAGGCTGGTGCTTTGAATTTGTGGGGAATCACCACCCCAGATGATAGACCCAGATCACCAAAGTCCAGACCAGGAACTTTCTGAACTTCCATCGCACTCAACCGGTCTTCCAGTTGTTTGTATCTATCCTTGGCCGGAGGATACTGGTCTTCGTCGAAGTCCATCTCGTTGTCAGAGACCACAGGGCTAGGAGCCCTCCTTTCTTCCTGACTATCTTTCCCTCCAGATGAGGTGGTCAAATCAACTTCATCCCGTAGCCTGTTTCCAAACCTGTGACCTGTGTTAAACAGAACTGTCCTCTTATTCTTCTTCTTCTTCTCTTTCAGAATCAGGGTCTTCAGATCTTGCTGACCCTTACCTAGATTCATGAACAACTCTTAGAATTGGGCATTCTGGGCCTGGAGGGCCTTGATTGCTTGCTCAGTTGAAGGTTCAACAGACATGATGAGTGCTAAAATAAACAATGAAGAAGATAAGAGACTTGTAATGGGTACCTGTTATGAAGTGCATGGGATGAAATGCGTATGACATGATTTCAAAGACAATCGAGAGATTCAAATTTGTAAACCAGAAAGGAAACACACTTTATTAGATAAACTTTGAAATTCAAATTATTCAATTGATGCCCTTAAGGTGTTACAAGAAAGGAAATGCTGAAAAGTAAATAAAAACTGGATAGGAAATCATCAAAGGACAATCAGTGCTCCCATGGTCGCTTCTTGTCGGTGCGGACATAGTCATTGAGAATCCTCTCGTTCTCCAGCTGCCTAGTCAACTTCTGGATCTTTTGCTCTTGCTCGTTAAACTTTTCCCAGTAAGAATCCCGCTCTTCTCTCAGCTGCATCCAAGACCTTTTTAGTTCCCCGATGTCAGTGGGCATATGAGGATGGAGGATGGTCGGAAGAACCCCTTCTTTATTAGCAACTTCAACAATGATAGGCAGGACGACTTCATATGGCATACCCAGCTTTTGGGCACGGATACGAACCCATCTAAGATATGGCTCCATTGGAAGTGAAGTCTTTGGACCCAGCTCATGTGGATCAGATCTGTGAACTCTATCCCAAGCCCTTATGAATCTGCGTCGTTGCTCGTCGCTATCCCCTTGAAAATCAAAGATGATACTAAGCATTAACAGCTCATGAGGTCCTTCTCTTCTGGCTCGCCCAAACTGACGTAAGGCCAAGCACGGATTGAAAAAATTCCTCCATTGGTTCCTAATAGGGGAACATTGGGGTATTCCTCACAGCGATCAATAATGGCCACCTCGTCCATACCCTTGATAGTCCAAATGATGTCATTATGAGAGAGTGACATAACCCTATAAGCCCAACCCATGCCTTCTTTGTTCTTCAGCACTGATTTGGGGAGGTGCGAAATAAACCACCTCGCTAATAATGGAGCACATCACATCAAGGTTCCCCGCTTTCGGGCAGTACGGGCATAAAGCTGATGAAGAATGTCACCCAAGAGAGTGGGTACAGGATTACGAGAGATGAAGATTTTCACCGCATTCACATCAACAAAGGAGTCAGGATTCGGAAACAATACCAAGCCATATATCAGAAGAGCCAGAATATCTTCGAATGCCTTGAAGTCTAGACTATCCCAGAAATAATTAGCCTTACCAACCAAGAACTTAGTCAAAAAGCCCTTTGCTCCACTTCTAGTATCCCAATTAGCCATTACCTCATCCTTAGTCATATGAAGGGCTGAAGCAATCTCTTTTGGCCTAAGGATCTTCTCCCAACCAGTAAACAGGGTCTGCTCCAGAATAGAGATACCGAGCAGATCAGAGAACTCTTCTAAGGTGAGAACCAACTGGTAGTCCTGGAAAGTAAAGCAATGGTACAACATATCATAGAATTGGACCAGGACACTCATCATCTGCTCGTCCAATTTGGAGGTGACCAAACTGAGAAGATACCCATGTCTTTCGATGAAGGAAGTAGTATCAGGCATCTTTGCAATCAATTCTTTAAGCATGGTGGGAACCTGGACAAAGTTGATCCGGATGGTATTCCTACGCATGGGCATCATGGCCTACAAAACAGAACAAAGATGAATCCCTCCTGTCTTTGAAATAGGTTAGTCCAATGCAAGATGTATGCAATGTTATGATGTCATGATGTCATGATAGAAAGCACACCACACATATCCACAAATAACAAACATGGTAAAGGCACACAAGTCACACACAGAGCCCTTAGATTTCAGGCTGGCAATGAGCTTAGGTACTACCCTCTTTCAGTTTAGTTGGTTTAAACCTGTCCTAAAAATAGTAACCGGTTCTAGAGGATCTCAATATCACTGACTACCCTCGATCGGTCATAATTCTAGTTTAGCAACCTTTTCTTGCGGCCGGGATCATCGTGAGAGTTTAGTCTCAATGAGTGTAGCATACTGCTACTGTTCTATGGCCAAGTTGGTCAATTTAAAGGTTCTAAGGTCAGTTGGTGCTTAATGACCCCTTAGAAGACCCATATTCTCCTTGTTCCAACACAAGGGATATCGGTACAGACTAAAGTGCCACACCAATGTAGCTACTGCTTCAACCGTATCGGTCTACACCGTACAGTTCCCTCACAGTTTATTGCTACTTACCTAAAGGGTATCCCCAGATCCGGGTTAGGATCTATAGTAACTCCGATTCAAGCCCACAAAGATAAATCATACAAAGTAAACAATTGAAAACACAATGATCTAATCCTAAGGTACACCCCGCTTATTAAGCGTCCCCAGCAGAGTCGCCAGTTCTGTGATACGGTGGGGGAGAACTGACTGTTTTTTTGGAATGCTGGTTTGCGTTTTGCGTTTGTTTTTGCAAAATGTCGCGGTAAGCAAGAGTCGCCACCGTCTTTTATTTTATCCAACAAGGAAAGGAAAAAAGCACAGAAAAATTCCTTTTTCAAGACGTTTCTCGGGTTCGGGGGATAGATTATAGAAAGGGAAGGTGTTAGCACCCTTTCTATCCGTGGTTATCCATGGGCTCTTAGGTACTTGCTCAAAGTGTTTTCAAAAATTTGCTTTTCTTTGTGTTTGTGGGTTTAAAGAAGTTTTTGTTTGAAAGGTGTAAGTGTGAAAAAGGTTTTGTTTTGTTTTGAAAGAGCAAGTACTTAAGAACTATCTACCTACTCGAAAAAGGAATCAATCTGTGCTAATGTCCTTTAGACAATGCTATCCCACTATGAATGAGTAGGTAGCACCGTCGTTGGAGTTTTAAGGGTCAATTCGATTAAGGGACGTGCGGTCACTAAAGCAATGTTAGGACGCCTTAGCGGTAACCCTAATGTCTTAGATCATTTTTTCGAGGCAACCGTTTCGAGGCAAATATGATCTTTGGACAAGAGGGAGACCTCTAAAACTTCCTATACTCAATGACCACGTTCAAAGGCAACCAAGTGAGGTGTACCCTAAGAGTGCGCATGTGCGAGTGTGTTGTTTTCAGTTAATTTTGTCTTTGTACATGTCAATGGTTATCTATGTTGATTTTAGGTTAAACATTCGATCTTGTCATGCATCCCTATTACCAAACATCTATCAGTTTATAAGTTGCGGAAATTAAATTGCGGAAATTAAACTAACTATTACAAGGCGTCGGGTATTTACATCGCCAAAAGCAACCCTTGAAATTAAAATGCGAAAAATAAATAAAGCGATAAAAATATTAAAGTCCTATTAAACTATTACATTTCGGAAGCAAGTACAATAATATGATAAATGGATCGCGTGCGGAAAATTAAATCGAATGCGGGTTTTTTAGGGTTTTGACCCCTTTTTTGAAAGAAAGCATTTTTTGGTTTATTTTTGAATTTATGGAAGAAATTAAATTGAATTAAGCATTAAATTAATAAATTAATAATTTTTTTTTTGGGTTTTTGGTATTTAAAGAAATAAAAATAAATTGATCAAAGTTAATAAAACCTAATTGTCTAAATTAATTTTAATTATTGTAAAAAAAAGATATCAAAGTTATTCCTAATTAAACTAAATTAATTAAATTAATATTTATTAACAAAAATAAAAATGCTGGAATTTAATTTTAATAAAGAAAATATTTTGGTTTTTAATTTTATGAAAAGAAAAAAAAAAGGTGATTGGTTAGTTAGTAAATAAATAATAAAACAAAATAATTAAAAATAAAAAGAAAGAATGAGATAGAAAAACTCAGTTGGGGGGTTTAGACCCAATTTGGAGGTTGGAATGGCAATTTTGTGGCCCAACAGGCGCAGGCCTGGTTGACTTCTGGACTCCCATGTGCATTGGTTGACCTGGTAGCATGGTGGACGTCCACCTCTTGGCCCTCAGATCTGGCCTAAGGCCATTTGTCCATTGGAGATATGGGGGCGTATGATGGATCTCACGCTAGCGTCAACACTGGATCACCTGAAGAAAAATAAGAACAAATGCATGGGGGGACCTGGGATTCGAACCCAGGTCCTGTTGGACTTTTAACAAACGCCACTACCACTCAACCAACGCGCTTTAGTTGTCAATATACGGGATAACAATAATAATATTGGAAATCAAATAATATGCCAGAATAAAAAATAAAAACGCGCGAAGTTTGAACCATCCAACCAGGGGGAGACGCGTCACCGTCTTCCTCGTTCAACTCTATAAATTTACCTGCGGATTTATATCCGCAGCTAAATTCACATGTCCATCCTAAAATCTATTCTAGGCCATGGAAATTGATTCCAAGCACATGGTCATGCTCGTCTATCTTCCTTGATTACATCCATGTCCATCAATGGCTCCAATTTTTCCTGTAAAAGAAATGCCCAAAACACAAGCTACGAAACCCTAGGTTCGGTCATAAAGCTACAGTCCATATAAATGCAATCAAATAATGCAGAAAGCTTGTAAATTGAACAAGCATCATGAATATGTCAACGATTTGCCAAGAAAATGCAAAAATATGGAGTTTCGATTTCGAACACAGGGCGGTATTTGAGATACTTACAACGCGATTGAAAGGGTGTGAGAGCTTGCTTTTGATTGCAGAAGGTTCAGTGATTGTCCAACAATGGATTAGCACTGAGCTTTGCTTCTGAATTGACCTCCAAGAACGATTTCTATTTCACACTTTTTGGCAATTTTTCAAGTTTGGTTCCTGATGATTCTGCAGCCTCCAACCTTTGAATTCGTATGCTTTGGCTTGTATAAGTAATATGCAATACATTAGGTCAACAAATGTGGGTGAATCCTTGTACATCAATGCTTGGAGATTTGATTTGATCCTCCATTGAAAACTTACTTATTTTGTCCAAAATCCAATCTTTTTGCACATGGAATGTATGATACAAATTTGATACACTTGATGATGATGATTCAATCCTGAAATAGCCAAAAAGAGATCAAATAATCAATGTTTGGATTTTATTTGATTTAAATTGATTAAAAATGAAATAATTCAAATAAAAATCAAATAAAATAGAAAAATTGATAAATGGACACAAGGCTGAAGCTAGGACACGTGTGTAGTGTGACAAGATCAAATCAAGTGGAAAAGAATGGGCCCATTTGACAAAATTTGATGTTTTGGGGATAGTTGACTTTTGGCAATTTTGCAAAAATGCCCAACTTCAACAATGCATAACTTCTTCAATTTTGAACTTTTAGAGGTGTTCTTGGACTTTTTAGAAAGCTTGAGATGTCCTCTAACCATCAACTTTGTTATAATCTCATTTTGATATTCCATGCTCAAGTTATAAGCTTTGGAAAAAAAAGGTGTTTTTGTTGACTTTCAAAAATGACCTATAATGTCCAAATTCATAACTTCTTGTGAGTGCATTTTTTGATATTGGGGTATGAAGATGGATTGTAGGAAATTGCATCCTCTTGAAAATGAGCTTAGGATGGGTCATTTCTCATAAAGTATGAGAAAGGTATGCTTGGTCAAAGTTGAGTTGACTTTTCCTACAAAACCCTAATTTAGCAACTTTTGAGTCTTGATGAATTTTGAGCAATCCTTGATGAATCACGATCAACCCTTGATCAAATGATGAAATATCCTTCAAAATGAGAATGTTGACAAAAAATCTTGAAGTTTGACTGTATTTGGGTCACAGTTGACTTTTGCCCTAGCACAGTCGATTTTTGGACCCTTTGAGCAATTGACTGACCAAACTTCCTCCGCAAGGCTTGAAACTTGACATGGATGATCTTGAGAACATATTAGGACATTGGGGAGCACTTGTGGTCATTTGGACTCAAGGATCTTGATGCAACACAAAACCCTAATTTGAGGTTGACTGCCTTAGGAGATAACTTGACTGTCCAACTCTTGAGCAATCTTGGGCCAATTGGAGATTTTTCTTGCCATGTTTTGAGAAATATGGGAGGGAAAATTTTAGGGTGCAACAAGTGATAACTGGTAGTTTTTTTCGGCTGGGGATTAAACTGCACACCGTGGAGGATTTTATGGAAATAGCTTAGAGAGATTTCCCTATTTCTTAAAGCCATTAGTGATTGTCTTTTTATTTTGTTCATTTGTAAATGGTAATTACGTTCAAATGCATATGTTCAAAAATAAATCATTGGATGTTTTTGAAAACAAAACACAAGAGTAAAGACAACATATAGTTTTGCACTTTCAAAGAGATATCTTTGTATTGACTTTGAGTAAGTATTTTTGTACAATGAGACAAACATTCTAGTAAGAGAATGCCGTCGTGAAAAATGAAATTTGATACAAAGAAAAGATGACGGAATTGGTGTTGTAATCATCTCTCCCGAAGGTTGCCACACTCCTTTCACTGCCAGACTATGCTTCGATTGCACGAACAATATGGCTGAGTATTAAGCGTGCATTTTGGGACTCAAAGCTGCCATTGATTTAAGGATCAAACATCTGAATTTGTTTGGGGATTCCAATCTAGTGATTAGCCAATTAAAAGGAGATTGGGACACTAAGCACCCTAATCTCATCCCTTACAAGGAACTTGTGTTATCCTTAATTCCCTACTTCGAAGAGATCACCTTTGAGCACTTCCCTAGGGAAGAGAATCAGTTGGCTGACGCTTTGGCAACCATGTCTTCAATGTTCAAGGTCAGATGGGACAACGAAGCCCCCTATGATTACGATTGAGAGATTCGATGAACCTGCACATTGTTGGGAACTTGACACTAACGCGGAAAAGCCATGGTACCATGAGGTGATGAGATATCTCGAAGCACAAGAGTATCCAAAGGGAGCATCCATTAATGACAGAAAGTTCTTACGAAGATTTTCATCCAAATTCTTCCTAAGTAACAGAATATTGTACAAACGCAACCATGATTCAACTCTACTCCGATGTGTAGACAAGAAGGAGGCAGAGGAAATTATGGAAGACATGCACGATGGTCTCTTTGGGACTCACTCAAGCGGACATACGATGGCCAAAAAGATATTGAGGGCTGGCTACTATTGGTCCATAATGGAGACTGATTGCCATCAACACTCTAGAACTTGTCACAAATGCCAAATATATGTTGACAAGGTCCATGTGCCTCCTATCCCTTTGAACGTCATGACCGCTCCGTGGCCATTTGCAATGTGGGGAATTGATATGATTGGAGAAATTAAGCCAACCGCTTCCAATGGAAATTGCTTCATTCTGGTCGCTATTGATTACTTCACAAAATGGGTCAAAGCCGCCTCGTTTGCCTCAGTCACCAAGAATATGGTATCCAGATTCATCAAATATAACCTCATCTTCCACTATGGTATCCTCGAAAGGATCATCACCGACAATGTGACCAACCTCAACAATGCTATGATTATTGAACTTTGCACTAAGTTTAAGATTAAGCATCACAATTCTTCTCCATATAGACCCAAAATGAATGGCGCAGTCAAAGCAGCCAACAAAAACATTAAGAAGATTGTGCAGAAGATGGTAGTAACCTGTAAGGAATGGCATGAGATGTTACCGTTTGCTCTACACGACTACCACACTTCAGTTAGGACATCAACTAGGGCAACTCCCTTTTCCTTAGTCTATGGCATGGAAGTTGTCTTGCCAGTGGAAGTTCAGATTCCCTCTTTAAGGATTATGAATGAAGCAGGCTTAGGCAAATACGAGTGGATTCAGACCAGATTGGATCAGCTGAACTAGATCGATGAGAAGCGTCTGGCTCCTGTTTTTCATGGTCTGACGTACCAAAAACGGATGATCAAGGCTTTCAATAAAAAGATCAAGCCTAGAGTATATCAAGCTGGTGACTTGGTGATAAAGCGCATCATTCTTCCACAAGGCGACCCCAAAGGCAAATGGAATCCCACCTACGAAGGGCCATTTGTTGTCAAGAGAGTTTTCTCTGGCGGTGTCATGATGCTGACTACCATGGACGGTGAAAACTTCCCACATCCTATAAACGCGGACATAGTTAAAAAATAATACGCATAAAGGACCCGCTAGGTTGACACACCTAGGAAAAATAAGGGCATCCCGACAAACCAAAAGGTTTGGGAAAAAGTTAGGGATATATGCAAAAGATTGTACACCCGACAAGTTTAAAACCCGAAAGGGTGACTTGGGAAAAATGGGTATCCTGGTGGGCTAAAAACCCGAAAGGGCGGTCCAGGAAAAAGTTAAGGATTGAAAGCACATGAAAATGTCCCGTTGAAATCACCACAGTCAACTTTATCACCGAGGTCCGAGTTCAAACGGTCCAAGATCAGTCTGATCAACTTCTATCAATGAAAAGGGGCATTCGAAGGCGTTGGGGAAATAGTAGAGTTGGAAGATAATGAGATCATTTCACATGGTTATTGGTTTTTGTTTTCCTTTCGACGATTTCCTCTTACTAGGATCTCCGTCTCTTTGTACAAAAACGCCTATTCATGGGCAAAATATCAATACAAATATACTTTGAAGTGCAAACTTTATGTCTTTGTTTTGAATGCAAATTTGTCCAATGCCTAAAATTGAACGAACATATGCATATGAACATAATTAAAACTGTTTGGCATAAATGACATAAGCAGTAACAAGCATCTCTTTAATGCATATGGAATATCCCCACATAGTTATTTAATTAGCATTATCTCCACAAGACAACTACAATAAACCAATCCTCAAGAGAGTTATTCACAAATTCTCTTTGCATAGGATAATCTCCAACCAGAGTCTCAATCTCTTGGCAGCTCTCTCCCCAGCCGAGTATAGAATTCCCCAGCCGAGTACAGAATTCCCCAGCTTAGTCTATATTCCCCAGTTGAGCCTATTATCCTCAACTGAGTGTATCCTCCCCAAGCCGAGTCTGTCCTCCCCGACTGAGTCTACATTCCCATGCTTAAGTTTGCCTTTCAGACTATTGCAAATCTTACGGCCACAACCCCTAATCCATAGTAAAGTCGTCAACAAAACCTTTACTATCTCCAAAAGATACTATAAAGTATGGACCTGACCAAATATCAGTACAACTTTAAGATACTATGAAGCCTGGCCCCGACCAGATAATAACATACTTTCAAAAACTATGAAGCCTGGCCCCGACCAGATAATAACATACTTTCAAAAACTATAAAACCTGGACCCGACCAGATAATAGTCCAACTCTTCAAAGATATAGAAGAACCTGGACTCAACTAGACCAAGGTTTAACTTCTTTTCCCCAGTAGATCTTGCCTCTACCCCAATAAGTTAATGTGAAGCTTGGATCTGACCAGATAGCAATTCCCCTCAAAAGTTTTTGTGAAACCTGGAATCCGACCAGATAACAACTAAATTCCCAAGCAGGTTACTGTAAAGTCTGGACCCGACCAGATATCAGTTCAACTTCGTCTATTCAAGAAAGCTTATCACGAAGCCTAGAATCCGACCAAATAACACTAGCTATAACCCTCAGCAGGACACTATGAAACCTGGACCCGACCAAATAATAGTATAACTTTTCAAAAAAAAACTATGAAGCCTGGACCCGACCAGATAGTAGTTACCATTGCAAGTTACTATAAAGCCTGGACCCGACCAGATATCAGTTCGACTTCAAGAAGTTACTTCAAAGCCTGGAATCCGACCAGATAATAGTTAAACGTCCTTATCCCAGCAAGTTGTTGTGAAGCCTGGATCCAACCAGATAACAATTCAATTTCAAGAAATTTTCTGCAAAGCCTGGAATCCGACCAGATAACAGTTAATTTATCCTTCCCCAGTAAGTTACCATGAAGCCTGAAACCCGACCAGATAGCAGTTGACTTCCTCATCCTCAGAAAATTGTGAAGCCTGGATCCGACCAGATAGCAAGCTGACATTCAAGAGATATTCCCCAACGGAGACATTCCTTTAACAAATTTGAAGATGTGCATATTCTTAATTCCCAACAACAATCCAGGATTCAACTCCCCAAAATTTCCTCAGCAGCAGTCAGGGATATATTTTCCCGGACAATAACATGCATCTCACATTCATACATCATGACATATACATACAAAATGCATTTTGCACGATCTCATTCATCTTGCGAACATCATGTATACATCTGCATTTTACTAACTCTTTTTTCCCACAGGTAAAACATCAGGTTTTAGTATAAATCGACCAAAGATTTGTGTTAATACTTCTTCCAGAGTTTACCAACATTCCTCCAAATGGCATCTATAAGCCCATTCAAAATCCATCTTTGAGTGCAAATTTCTGGGCACTCTAGTGTTCAACCATTTTCCACCTTCAAGTCATGAATGCCGAATCCGCCAATCTAACTCTTTAGGTTTAAGAAGATTGAACAGGGGAAGCTGTTGTACCCAAAAATTTTCCCTCTCATTTATCAAGTAATATCTCACAAGATCTCACTTGGTTCAAGACTGCACTAGGGTTGATCAACTCAAGACACCTCCTCAAGCACTAATGACTGAAAATTAGGGTTTGAGTTTTCACAAAGACAAATGGACTTTTGATGCCCCATATTACTTTGATGGATCATTTTAGACCCTAAATATTGCTCATGTCAAGTTTCAAGTCTTGGATCACATTTTTGCTCAGTCAATTGATTAGTTAGCCTAAAATCAACTGTATTGAGGAAAAAGTCAATTATGGTCAATTTGTAGTCAAACTTCATAATTTTTTATCCATATCAATATCATGAACCTATATATGTCATTTTATCAAGTTTGGATCACAATTCCTCAAGAAATTTGATCAGATCATCAAAAGGGCAAAATGGTCAAAATTAGGGTTTTGACTAAGAATATGCAATTTCTGATTTTTGACCTAGCAAAGGGTTGATTGGTTTAAGTTATGATATCAAGGGTTCAAATGCATAATTTTAACCTAATGTCATGTCTCAAAACATTGCCCAAGATCAATTGATTGACAAATGAATTTTAAGTCAACTGATCAAAACGTCAACTGTATACTAAAAAGTCAAACTTTGACTTTTTGGTCAAAATCAAATGTCAAAGATCACAATTCATCAAAAAAAAAATGTCAAAATATGAAACTTGTTCATCAAGAAATCAAAAAGTCAAGATTTCATTTTGAAAAGTCAAAATTTCTAAACTTAGAAATTTTTCTAAGTGTTGAAAATTTCATATTTTTTCATAACTTTGAGCAAAATTTTCACCATGATGCAAGATGATTCAAAGGAAACTTCCAACATGAAAGTTGTCCATCTCAATGATATATAAAACATTGTAGAACACGACTTCTTCTAAAAATTAATGGATTTCAAGTTATGATTTTGTGAATACATGTTCATGAAACTTGGAAACTTAGTGAAATTTTGCCCTAGTTTAGGCAGGATTTTGACCTAACTTCATGACAATTTTTCACATAGTTCCAAGAGGAATTTTCAAAAATGTACAACATATAGGTTGTAGAGGATGTTACAAGCTTTCCAAAATGTCTAAGATCTCAAAGAGAATCGAAGGCAAGAAGTTGGACATTCATTCTTGAATTATAGGTTATTTCCATGATGAACAAGAATTCAAATCTCAAGCCCATGCTGCATAAATCTTACTTTGCATGCTTCTAACCTCTAAATCTATCCATAATAAGAATATTACACAACTATTTGAGCTATGATACAAGTGTTTGAGTCATTGTCCAAGTGATTATTCCATTAATGAAACAAAGTTCACACTTCCATTTTGGAAAAGTGAATTTAATCACAAAGTCAATGCACAGAGCTCCTAACTTGTTTCATCTGAACACAAGCAATGTAAAAGGCAAAAGCAACACGTCTAGAGCCTCCCATAAACTCAGGCCATGCTTTTACTATGCCTCGAAACCATGTTTTCCACTTTTCTTCAAAATCAAGTAACATAGCCATAACTCTATATCTCACAAATATGTAAACTTCAAACCCTCTAACCTTTTTCATATAACTATACAAGTTATTTGCAAGCTAACACACAATTTGAAACACTCCCAAACTCCCTGAAAACTCAAATTGCATAAAAACTCCATTATTGTGTAAAACCTAACCAGAAACTCCCATCTCCCAAACCACTTGTGTGTTTCCTCTCCAAATCATCTCAAAAGCTTCCATACTTCAAATACAACTCATCCCAATCCCTGTTCCTAAACTGTAACACCATTTTCACCATTGTCCAAGCTCAAAAACAGAGCATTGTAGTTGGACTTCTCCAGGTCATTTCAGCTACTCCCAGTTCAAGCCAGCTATTGCATTAGCTTCCTAGAGGTTCAAGGAAGCTAACCTGATCATCACCATCACTTGAAACAAGCTCAAACTCATTTCACGATTTTTAGTTTTGAGGTATTTTTCTTGAACTTCTATCTTCATATTTAAGCATTGTTAGGCTTGCATTTGTGAAGATAAAATGTAGGCATCATTGCCCTGAAACTATACATGTCCGTAGATTTAATTTATGTTGCTTGAGTAGAGAGAATTTTGAGTTTGAACCCTGAAAATATTTAGGTCAGAATTTGGTACCGTTAAAAATTCATGCTCATCTTTGAGAATTAGCTTAAGTTATTTACATATTCAGAATCGTGAGAATTTTTTTAACAAGTTTGATGTTTGAAGTTTTATGAATGGATGAGAAATGAGTGAGTTACAGGTTCTTTGGCTGGAGGTTGAAGATGAAGTTTATTCAGGGCAAAACTTATGTTACATATTTATTGTTTTGTTTAAGTTAACGGATGTATCACCACCCCAGTGGTTAAAGCGCGCACATGTCACCTTAGGGACCTGGGTTCGAACCCTAGTGGTACCCTTTTGCCTATTTTTCACATTTTCTTTCCATTTTTTGTTTGAAACAGGCGCTGGGCCTCTAAACAGATGGGCTTTTCCTTTTTTTTTCTTTTGCTAACCCCTGACCACTTTTGCACCCCTGGCCCATTTTTTCTTTATTATTTCATTTTCTTTTTGTTTTCATTTTCTTTTTGTTTTCATTTATATTTTATTTTCTTTAATATTTTTATTATTTTTATTATTATTATTATCATTATTATTTTTATTAATAAAAATCCAAATAATATTATTATTATTATTTTCATGCTTATTATTCTACATATAAATAAAAAAAAAGACTAAAAAACATTTTTCTTAACAAATTAATTTATTTCTTTTATAATAAATTTTTAGAGTTAGGTTTAGTTATTATATTATTTTATTTTCTTACTTAAAATTAATTTAGAACTTAGGTTTCTGTTTAATTAATCAATTCTCATTTTATTTTCATTATATAAAACCTTTTCATAAAAAAAAACAACCTAAAAACCCTTTTAAATTAATTTCTTTTCTTAATTAGTTTAAGTTAATTTTAGTTAATTTCTCATTAATTATTTTCTTAATTAGGTTTTGGTTAAAACCATTTCATAAAAAATCCAAACACAAAAATCATTTCTTTATCCATTTGCATCTGTATATTATTTTCTCAATTCTTGTACATTTATTCAATATGGTTGTAATAGTTAATTAGATTTAATTTTTTTGCAAATCCCCCATTTGTAAATTTGTATACCCCATACCCTAATGATGTAATAGCTTAGTATTTTTACTTTTCGCAATTTACCGCTTTATATAAATGCTAGTAAATTAGGATTTGTATGGAAAGATAAAATCAACAAGTTAGCAAACCCTAATTCAAGACAAAATAATGCATGTAAATCAAACACATTTGCATACTTGCACCTTTAGGGTAATTCCACTTTGTTGCCTTACAAAAATGGTCATGTTATGCATGTGGGATATCTTATCAAAAAGCAATAAAAAATACAAGATCATAGTCCCTCGATGACGCTATCAATGTTGCCTTTCAAAATGATCTTAGTCCCTCAAAGAGAATTGCTAAGACATATCACAATATTGCTATCATGGCTATACGATGACCCACGCCCGTCCCTTTGCATCCAAAGATAAGGATTCTTACCAAATCAATGGTAAGATAGCAATATCAAAGGAAAGGAAGAAATGAACTAAGACTTTTGAGTAGGTAGATTGTTCCTAGTTGCTTGCTCAATTTCAAATCAAACACTCTTGCTTATTTTCAAAACAAACACCAACACTTTCAAAAAACACTTTCAAAATATTTTCCAAACTTGAAACATTTTCAAAAGCTTAACACTTTGTATACGTTCTTACGAACGAGAACTATTACAAAGTTTGCCTAAACGAAGGCGCCTTTTCAAAATACTTTCAAAAACCACACAAAGCATATTTTTAAACAAAAGCAAGTGATCTAGCAAGCAACTAAGAGCCCATAGATAACTATGGATGAAAAGGGTACTAACACCTTCCCTTTTCATAATCTATCCACCGAACTCAAGAAAATAATCTCAAATGTCTTTCTTGTTCTTTTCATCCTTTCCTTTTGGATAAAAGAAAAGTCGGTGGCGACTCTTGCTAACCATAACATTTGCGATAAAATGCAAAACACCAAGTCAGTTCTCTTACCGTATCACAATACCAATCTAACTCTTCAGGTTTAAGAAGATTGAACAGGGGCAGCTGTTGTACCCCAAAATCCCCCCCCCCCCCCTTTTCTCAATACACTTCTCACAAAGATCCTCAATAGCTCAAGCTTGCACAAGTGTTGATTAGGTTAAACCACCTCCTAAGCACTAAGACCCCAAATTAGGATTTTGATTCTCACAAGGACAATTGGACTTTTAATGCTTCCAATGACTTTCATGGTTTATTATAGACCTCCAAAAATATTCATACCAAGTTTCAAGTCTTGCATCTCAAAATTGCTCAGTCAATTGTTCAGATGACTGAAAATCAATTGTATTGGTTAAAAAGTTAACTGTGGTCAACTTACAGTCAATCTTCAATATTTATTTTACCAATATCAACATTTTTAAGTCATATTCATCAATTTATCAAGTTTGGATCATAATTCCTCAAGAAAAGTGTTAAATCATCAAAGGGGCAAAATGGTCAAAATTAGAGTTTTGACTGAAAATGACTGATTTTTGACTTTTGACCTAATACATGATCTAATGACTTGAAGCATAATCTTAATAATTTAAGTACAAAATCTTGAACTAATTTCATGGTTTAAAATATTTCTCAAGATCAAACAATTGATAGTTGAAATTTGGTCAATTGATGAAAAAATCAATTGATACACCAAAAGTCAAACTTTGACTTTTTGGTCAAAATTGAGTTTCAAAAGTAAATATTCATCAAGACATTCAAAAATATGAATCTTTATCATCAAGGAATCAAGAAAGTCAAAAGTCAATATAAAAAGTCAAACTTTTCAAGACTTCGAAAAATTTCTAAGTGTTTTAAACCTTGATAATTTCACTACTTCATGACCTTTTTTCACCAAGATGAAAGATGATTCAAAGAAAACTTTCAACATAAAAGTTGTAGATCTTGATGAATTTTACAACTTTGTATTATAGGAATGATGTCCAAAAAATGCTTAGATTTGAAGATATAATACCATAAGTCATGACATTTTCATAAAACACTTAGTGAAAATTTTGACAAGTTTAGGCAGATTTTTTACCTAACTTCTTGACCTATTTCCACATAGTCCCATTTTGATTTTGTCAAAATGGTCAAAATGAAGGTTGTATACAATGTTTCAAGCTTTCCAAAATGTCCAAGAACTTGAAGAGATCATGCTTAAGCTAAGAGAATCGAAGGTAAGAAGTTGGGCATTCATTCTTGAATTACAAGTCATTTTTAGGATGAACACTTGACCAAATATCCAACCATGCTGCATAATCTCACTTTGCAGGCTTCTAACTTGTGTTTCACTCTATAATTAATTTATTACACAACTGTTAAAGCCATTGTCCAAGCATTTGAGCCATTATCCAAGTTGCATTTCCATTTATGGCACAAAGACACCATTGTCGTTCTTGAAAAGTTGCTTTAATCACAAAGCCAACTTGTCTTGAGCTTTGCACTTGTTACTTATGCACAAGTTTCATCTACAAAGTCACATAAAAATGTTTAAAGATTCTAACCACTCTAGATAGCCATGTACCTTGCATTGAAACTATGTTTATCAAGATTGCTTCAAAAACAAGTCAAAGATCCATAACATGTGATCTTGTAATTCTGATCACTCCAAGCCTTCAAACCTCTTGACTATAAATTGAGACATTATTTGCAAGCTATGGGAAGAATTTTGCAAGCATCAAAACTCCCTCAAATTCAGAATCACCAAAAATACCTCAAAACTTGTCATTTTTTATTTTGAAACCTAAGCTTCAAGGTGAGTTTTCTGAACTTCTATCTCTTCATACAAACATCATTTGGCTTTGATTTTCAAAGATAAAATTTAGACATCATAGCCATAAAATTAACCATATCCTTAAAATTCATTTATATTGCCCGAGTGATGTGAATTTTAAGTTTAAACTTTCTAAAAAATTAGGTCAGATTTGGTACCAATAGAAATTCGTGCTCATCTTTGATCCATTGTTTAAGTTGTTTACATATTTAGAATGGTGGTGAAATTTCTAACAAGTTTGATGTTTACAATTTCTGAAATGGTTGAGAGATGAGCAAGATACGATTTTCAAAAAAATATGATACAGGGGATGGCACGAGGAAGAAGACGGAGTTGCCTTTAGAACTCAGTTTATTTTATATTTATTAGTTGTTATTTCTATAACGGATGAAACAGTCACCCCAGTGGCAGAAGGATCGCGCGTAAGGCATTGGTACTAAGGGTCCTGGGTTCGAGCCCTAGTGACACCTTTTGTTATTTTTCTCAACATTTTTTCCTTGTGCGCTTGAGCCTCCCAGGGTTTGGGCCTGTTTATTTTTTCTTCAGCATCACCCCCTGATTTCTCAATAACACGCAGGCTCAAACATTCTTTTATTTTTATTATTTTGTTTTTCCTGACTTATACAAAAAAATGCATGGGCCTAAAAACTTTCCTTTTGCTACCTCTAACATCTTGTTTACTCTTCAAACCTACCATCCCATTTCTTTTCATTTTATTTTATATCTTCATTATTTTTCTTATTTATTTACCTATTTATTTTTATTAAAAATTAAAAAATATAATTTTTTTTTAAATAGTTATATTAAAACTTTTCCATTTCATTTTTTATTTATTTATTTTTTATTTTGTATAGATAAGACATTAAAAATACTTTCTTAACTATTTAATTTCCTTTTTTAAATTAAACTAATTTAGATTTAGGTTTTTATTTTCTTTTATTTAATTTATATTTTAGGTTTATTTAAATTTCTTGCAATTAATTAATTTAATTAGGACAATTAAAACTATTTTCATACAAAAACTCACAGAAACAATTTCTCTTCTCTTTACATGTATTTGTATATTTTTATTATTTCACATTATAATTTATGTAATTCTCAAAGCCTTGTAATAGTAATTAGGATTTACTTTACTTGTCATCCCCATTTGTAGTTTGTATCCCCTATTCCTTAAAAGTACTGTAATAGCGTAGAACTTTAAACTCTGTAATTTATCGCTTTCCATATTATTGTTAGTAATTAGGGTTTATATGACAAGACTCAAAATCAAACAAATAGACAACCCTAATTGAAGACCAAATAAATGAAAACAATACACTTTGCACACATGCACCTCTAGAGTTAACCCACACTTGTTGTCTTAGATGAAAACAATCATGTCCCTTGAATGTGAGATACTTTAGCAAAGACCCTCGATTACAAGATCGTAGTCCCTCGATGACCCTTCGATGTTGCCTTCGATAAACGATCTTAATACCTTACAACAAACTGTTAAGGTATCCTATAAGGTATCCTATAATGTTGCCTTTTATGGCTGTACGATGATCTACGACTGTCCCTTCACATTCAATGATAGAGCTTCCTACTAACTAATGGTAGAAAAGCACTATCTAAAGGAGGAGGAAAAGAACAAAGACTTTTTTTTGAGTAGGTAGAACGCTCGTAGTTGCTTGCTCACAAACATTTCAAAATAAAATATCTTTCAAACACACCAACACTTTCATGAAATATTTTCAAAAGTCAAACACTTTGTATACATTCTTATAGAGACGAGAATTATTACAAAGTTTTGCCTAAACGAAAGCACTTTTCAAAAATACTTTCAAACAAACACAAACACATTTACAAAGCGTTTTCAAAATGAGCTAGCAACTAAGAGCCCGTAGATAGCTACGGATGAAAAAGGTGTCAACACCTTCCCTTTTCATAACCTATCCCTGAACTCAAGAAAATTCTCAAAAGTCTTTCCTGTTCTTTTCACCATTTTCTTTATTGGATAAAAAAAATTCGGTGGCGACTCTTGCTATCCGCAACAATTGCGATAAAACGCAAAACATCCAAGTCAGTTCTCTCACCATATTACACGATCTTTGAAGGAATCGCTGGAAACAATGACCTATAATTTATCTCTATGTCTCTACAAATTATGTTCCTTAACTAGTTAACCCCTCATCTACAAATGCCTCTTATGTGATCTTATAATTTGTCTCGTGCGAGTCGTAATTAAGGAGCACGATAAAGAAGAATTGTTTTTGAAATTATAATTTTACTAGGTCAAAACACACTATTAAAATAAAAACAAATAATAGTGTGTTTTAACAATAAATTAATTTAACACATAAAATAATAAAAATGATTATCAACAAGAGTAAAGAAAAGAAATGTTTTTTTAAAAGAAAAGTTAAGAAAAGAGAGGAGTATTGAGTAATAAGTAAGTGATGTCCAAATAAGTCATATCCAAATTCATCAAACAAAAGCCCAAACCCAAAACACACAGTCGTATTGCGTTTTGCGTGAATTCTGCGATTGGCGTAGAACCACCTATGGGAACATAGAAAACACAGAAAATCAAAGTTTTCGTGCTGATTCATTCATGGAGGCAACTAAAGAAGAAGAAGCTCCAACATCAGAACAAAATTCGAATTCGAATCCAAATCGAAACCCTAATCCTCCTCGTACGACGAAAGGAAAATCGTGTAAGGGATGCGCTTATTACTCGTCTGTTCGTAAAGCCAATTCTCAGAATCCGGCTTGTTATGGCTTATCAAGAACGCTAGAGCAAGGTCAGTTTCTCTTTGTTTCTGTTACGTTTTGTTTTGGTTTGATTTTTGTGTATAATAGTTTTTTTTAAGGCCTTCGCGATTTCGATTTCGGTAGGTGTTGTAACATTGATTATCGTCGGTTGATTAATCGCAATTTACTATTTATCTTAAAAGCGGTGAATAGTGGTAGTTTTGTCGCGGCTGTTTTCACGGTAATGGACCGGTTTTGAAAACATTATGAGGGACTAAAATCAATTGTGTGTGATGCAATGGGAATTGAAGGTTGAATGTGTAGAATAGCCTTGCATTTCACCTATCTAAAGGAAATTTGTTGCGCTTCCCCTTGTCATCCCCTTGTTATTAATAACCAATGTGGTCAAACCCGAGATCTTAAGTAGGATTGGCAGGCCGGTGAAAGATTATAATACGAGGATCGTAACACGACATTCAAGTCCTACAGAAGAGCAAAGCTGTAAATTTATTTACACACACAAAGGCATAAAAATGATAATACGTGGACAGAATAACCTATAAATCATTTACGCCAACCAATTTAGTTAATAATTCAAAACCATCATTCCATAAGTTAATGACTGCTAAGTACTTAATTCATAAAGTAACAAAGAACTAAGCTCATAAGTACTCAAAAGACATAACCCTCATCCTCAAAAGACACTATCTAAGGTATAATCCACCATTTGAAGCCATTAATTACATGGCTGTGAAAGAAATAAAAGATGAAATAGAGCTGCGAGGAGAAGGTGTGAAATAGAACAAAAACAGGGGAGGTGAAGGACAGTGTCTCAGTGAGGAGCGGAGGATGTTGTTGCAACCGCAGCGAGGAGAGGAGGAGGGATTGTAGTTGCAGAGAACAAAGGGGGAGGGAGCTGTCATGTTTTAAGGTTTAGGAAGGGAAGGATACTAAGGTTTTAATTTTAAGTAAACCATTTTTTAATCAAAACCCGGCCCAATTAAGAAGTGCTCAACAAAGTCAGAAGCCCAGCACAATTTCCCTTTACGATCTTGACCATAACGGCCCTAGAAAAAGATCTTGTCCTGATCGTAGCACGTTGGGGCAACCATGGCACGTAGGGTCCTAAGACCTAGCGCAAGATCTTGACTACTTTGCTAATAACTTTTGTACAAAGTTTATTGTGCTAAAGCGACACTTCATACACTCGAAATCTGTTTTTTTGGAACTTTGGATATTAGATGCATAGTGTTTTGTGGTGGATATGGTAATACTTTTATTTTTTTTCCTATTGAGTTCTTTGACCTTGTATCTTTACTATGTTTGATTTTATTTTACTAGTCAATTTGTTAATTTTAGCCATTCAGTTCACTAATTGCATCCATTGTTGTCCTTATGGTGAACCTTCATCCCGATTGCATTTCTATTTTGTTATTAATTAATCATTTTTTGTAATAGATATTGCTTACTAAATTGTCTCTTTTATATTGGTTTTATATTCTAGGATTTTCCTTATTTGTGAAAGTTTAGTCAATGTTTCTGCTAATGCCTATAAAGTTTTGAATTTTGATATTGATGTTATAATGCTTATAACCAGTTCCCCCATATGTTGTGGGAGAAACTGAGTTGGAAGCTTCTAAAGAGGGCCGCAGACTTGCAAACTTCAAGTATGCTTGTATTGGATACTCTATCTACTTAGACAACAAAGATTCTCCACCTGACTCACAGGACAAGCAAAGAAAATTGCCCTTTTGCGTTGGTCTTGAGGTCTTACATCTCAACCTTCTTTCCCTTGTTTATGCTTTATGTAAAAAAGTATGTTTATCTTGTTTCAAGGGTTTTGTAGGAACTTCAACTGTGTTCCAATAAAATTTTGTCCAGGTTTCTGACAGAATTGCACATGTTTCAGGTGGTCTCAGAGGTGAATCCTTCTACTTCACCTGCTAGCCATGTTCCAGCTCAGGCTCGTAAACCTAACGGTATTAAATTTCTTGGTTTTTCAATCACTCCTCATTAACATTCTCAACTCTATTCTTTATGGTGTGTGCTAAACGACCTAGACAATGTTTATTATCACGATAGCAAGATAATATAGATATTTATATTGCAAATTCTTGCTATCTTGATGATAAACATTGTCTGCTTTGGAAGCAACTTTCTGTGCTTATACTACCAATGGACTTTTCCACTCTTGTAATGGAGCAATTGATATCATGAATGCAAAAACATCACTGTCCTATTTACAACTGTATAGTGTAATTATTCCTTCTTTCTTTAAGTGCATTTTCATTTTGATGTTTTCGGCTCTTGTTTAATCAGATCGCGAACCTGCAACCCCTCAACCGCGAATTGGTAAACCTACAAATACTTCGGCAGAAGAATTCTTAAACAGGCAAGCAGAGGTTTTCAAAAACCCATTTGTTAAAGATGTATTCTGAATACTAGTGATTCTAACACCTGAATATTCTAAATTGCAGGTTTCAAAAAAATGCTACCCTAGTGGCAAACGGTGTTGTAAAAAACTTGAACAGAGTGGGTAACTACGTAAAAGATACCCTAGATGAGATTCTATATCGGCGACCCAAATGAAGCTGGCGCTTGCAATTTCTTTACAAGAAATGATTTCAATTTTACATACCGGTCATTTTGTCTATTTATTGTTGTATTCTGACAGTTTTGCTTGACTAGTTACTATGTATATTTTCTAAACAATCATAATAATAAAACTACATGACCATCCGAGGAGAAATTTGGAGTTAGAGCATTTTTAAAATTGGAAAGGAAATTAGATTGTGAGAGCAGTCTCTCAAGAGTGTGTTCAACTAGTGGCATGGCGCACATTAAATCTCTATGGCAGAGAAGAGGGTGGAGAAGTTGATCTTATCAATTCCTTGTACTATTTGTGGAGAAATTAACATGTCACCTCCATATTATACATGCCATCATTTAAATTTCAGTGTTCCCAAAATATCTCTTTCACTATTTATTCAAAATTTTATATTTTTATCAAAATTTTTTTACTATTGATCAAAGGGGTAAATTTTGAAATTTCTGGTACTGTTAGCAAATTTTCGATACCGATTTTGTTGCATATCGGAAATTCTTTACATTTTATAAATTTTCAGTAGTTATATATCAGAAAATTCAAAATTTTCGATTGTGTTTTATCAGAAATTTTAAAATTTCTGTATAATTTTACAAAAGTGTTTACACATATCAGAAATTTAGCAAATTTTTGATACAAAACCTTTATCAGGAATTTCAAATTTCCGGTGTATCGAAAATTTCAGTTATATTTGAAATTTCTGGTATATATGCTGATGAAGTTTTATATTGAATAAAAACGTTGTAAAATTTTAAATTTTTGATATTCCGGTATATTTTTATAATGAGGAAAAACACAGTTAATTTCAAATTTCTAATTATGATCAAATGGCACGGTAAAAACTTGGAAATTTAACAAAATTGTTAATTTCTCTTATTTGTGTTATGTGTGGGAAGGCCTTGTAACGAATATTGGGCCAAATTATTGTAATTACGAGGCACACAATTTGTGAAATTGTCCTAATCATCCTAATTACAATTTATTTTGAATGAATTGATTGTGAAAAATTGTTTCCAAATTATTGTAAGTACGAGGCACACTATTTGTGAAATTGTCCTAATCATCCTAATTACGATTTATTTTGAATGAATTGATTGTGGAAAATTGTTTCCATTAAAGTGAATTGAAAATAAAATGATTAATGTTTGGACAAATTTCACAAAATTGACTTGAATAGTAAATTTAAGAGTGAAGGTTACATTTATATCCAACAACTATAAACTTTAGTTTCAAGTAGTATATAGAGAATTAATTTTACTCGAAAGCAATTAAACATCTTAAAATTAATTATAGATATCAAATTAATTTTCAGTGTTTTAAACATGAAATCAAACATATACTAATCAATTTTAGTTGAAATCAATCAAACATGTTGAAATTAATTATATACATTTAAAATTAATTTTGAGTGTTTTAAATATGAAATCAAACACTCGCTGAATAAAAATGTATGATGGCAACCAATCGTTAGTCGGTCTAGTGGTAATTGGTGTTGGACTTAGTAAGGAGGATTACGATTTGATTTCTTACAACTGCGACCGAGAGAAAACTAGAATCACTTAATGTCAAAACTGATTCTTAGATTAAATTAGTGGTGAAATCGAGAGGAGACTGAAATCACTTGATGCCAGAACTGACTCCATAACCATTAAACTAGTGGTGAAAAAAAAGGGAATATTTTGACAAAGTTAAATGTTAAATTTCTAAGAATTCTTACAAGCTCAGTTCAAGCTCGTTGGAATAGAAGTGTGGCTAGATAAAGTGAATTCTTGAGTTTTATGGAATACACTTAAAATTTTGGGTTTTCAAACTCTCCACATTTTGATGAAATGTGGGGATATAAGTTATAAGTTGAGGGGTATCATTATTAAACTTGGACCATATGTAGTGTGAAAAGAGTAACAAATTAACTAGCTTGTAAGAAAAGTAATTGAGATTTGAGAATTACTAATCTCATCCTATGAGGTGGAATAAGATCGTATGCAAATTCGAAAATACCTTTAAGATTCTGGAGATGCATCTCCTGACGTGTCTGTTACACCACTGAAACACAATTCAATTGTGTCACACTTTTTTTCCCTTCAAAATATGTTCTGGAGATGCATCTCCGAAACAATCATATCATTTAATTCCTAATTTACCAAGTCAGTGACTTTTTCGGAGTTCCATCTTCGGAATTGTGAAGCAGGAAATTCAAAAAGTGTGACCTTTTGCTGGTCAGTCTATTCGGGAGACGCACCTCCGAAAAACTCAAATGTCTGCTTTTGATAAAACATAATCTTTAATGATCAAAATCCATTGCCAACCTTTAGCAAAATACTTGCAAAAAAACATTTCATTCTCAATCAATATTTTAGCTCAAAAACACCAGTCTTGTGTTTCATCATTTCAAAAGGAACAAAAGAAGTTGAAATTCAAGGTAAAGATCATTCATTTCATTCTTAATTTCTCACATTAATCTTGTTTTATGGTGTCAAAATTACGTTGTTTCCAGAAACGTATCTTCGGATTATAAATGAATTCATACGGAAATACATTTCCGAAATCTCTCATGTTTCAGTTTTTAAATATTTTTTGTTTTTGTTTGCATTAGTTATGGTGCACCGAAATTATTTCCCAAAACCTATTGTGTCTACAGATGCCAAAAGTGCCATTGTGAAAGAGGTAGATGTTAGTAAACAATTTATACTAGACAAGAGTTTGAGTATCGTGATCATATGCTTCAATGGATACGTATGGAGGCATCTAAATTGGAGTTTGGTGTTATAATTGGAAGCTTCGACAATGGTTCAGATAGAATAACAAAATTTGTGACAATGAGATGCGAAAGAAGTGGGATGTATATAACTCCTCTTCGAAAATTCAAACGAGATAACACTGGTTCGAGAAAATGTAAGTGTCCTTTTAAGTTGTGTAGTTATCTGTTGTCAAATAGAAAATGGAAATTTAATTTAATTTTTGTTTACATAACCATGACCTATGTGTCAAGTTAGTCGGGCATCCAATTGCAAGTGGCCTAATGCTAGAAGAGAAGAAAATTGTTACGGGCATGACATTGAATATGGTGCACCCAAAAACATAATTGCAATTTTGAAACACATGAGACCCAAAAAATCTCAAATATAAAGCAAGTGTACAATATTCGTGTCAATAATAATAAGTTGGTAAGGGGGATAAAACTGAAATACGACAACTTTTGAAACTTTTGGATGATAACAATTATGTATTAAGGTGCCGAACTTGCAAGGATAGAGTAACCGTTAGAGATATATTTTGAAATAATCTGGATTCAATAAAGTTGTTCAACATATTTCCTACTGTGCTCATCATCGATTTAACATATAAGACCAACAAGTATATGCTTCCAGTATTAGAAATTGTTGGCGTCATCTCTACGGAGCGGAATTTTTCTATTGGGTTTGCATTTCTGGAGAGTGAGAAAGAGGAAAATGTTTCTTGGGATTTTGAAGCCTGTGAGACAATATTTAAGGACAAAGAAGACATGCCTAAAGTCATTTTGATTGACCGTGATACCCTATTGATGAATTCAGTTGCAAAGGTATTTCCTACTTCTTACACATTATTTTGTAGGTATCACATCACAAAGAATGTGTATCACATCACAAAGGATGTGTATCACATTGCAAAGAATATGAAAAGTAGAGTTATACCTGTGGTAGGGACGAAACAAATTAAGGGTGAAGAGAGAATAATTGTCAAACCAAGTGTAACGCGGTGGGAGAACCGACTTAGTTTTGCGTTTTATCACAGATATTGCGGATAGCAAGAGTCGACACCGACTTTTCTTTTATCCAATAAGGAAAGGGTGAAAAGAACATGAAAGACCTTGATATATTTTGAGTTCAGGGGGTATGTTATGAAAAGGGAAGGTGTTAGCACCCTTTTCATTCATAGTTATCTACGGGATCTTAGTCGCTTAGCTCACTTTTGAAAATTACTTTGTGTCGTGTGTTTGAAAATATTTTGAAAAGCTTGCCAATGTAAGGCGGACTTTGTAATGATTCTCGTATCTGTCCTTGAAAATGTATACAAAGCGTCTGTTTTGAAGATATTTCATTTGTTTCGAAAAGAAGTGTGATTATGAGAAATGTTTTGTTTTGAAAAGCTTTGTGAGCAAGCGACTACAATTTCTACCCTACTCAAGGTCGTTCTTGTAATTTTTCCTTCTCCTTTAGATAGTGCTATACATACCATTAGTTAGTAGGAAGACCTATCATTGGATGTGAAGGGACATACGAGGGTCATCATATAGTCATCGAAGGCAACTGATAAGGACACTTTAGCAAATTTTTGTTAGGGACTGTCATCGTTGTATTCGTAGTCAACTCGAGGGACTAGATCATTTTCCGAAAGGCAACGTCGAAAGGGTCATCGAAAGACTATGATCTTTTGTATGATGACTTGATCGAGGGTCTTTTCTAAGGCGTCTCCGTGTTCGAGGGACATGACCGTTTATTTTTCGAAGGCAACAAGGGAGGTTACCCTAGAGGTGTGAGTGCGCGAGGAGTGTTGTATTTCAATTAATTTATCTTTGCAATTAGGGTTTTGCTACCGTTTGTTTTTAGTCTTTCTATGCAAGCCCTAATTACTAACAGTAATATAGTAAATATAGAAAACAGTAAAGGTGCGGAAAGAAAAAGCGAAAAAGTTAAACCTAAACCTATTACATGGCTTTGAGGTAATTACAAAATAGAAAGTATGAAAATATAAACCTAACTATTACATCCCGGAAGGCGGATACATAATAATGAAGAAAAACGGAAAATAAGATCACGCTATTACATCCGCGAACCTATACAATTTAATTATGAAAATAAAATAAAATTGAAAATAAAAGAGAAAAAGAAATATTTTTGATGATTTTTAATTAGTTAAACCTAGGAATCTAATTACTTTTAATTTAAAAAAGGTTAATTAAAAAGTTAATCAAGAGAAAGTTAATTAAAAAAGTTAATTAAAAACCTAGAAAAACTATTTAATTTTTATTTAATAAAAAGTTAATTAAAAAAGTTTAATTAAAAGATCTAAAACTAATTTATTTTAATTAAGACAACCTAAAACTAATTTTTATATTTTAATTAAATGGAATAAATAATAAAAATATAAGTAAAAATAAAAAGAAAATGTAAAGAAGAAAAAAGATTGGGCCTGGATTAGTAAAATGAGGGGGTGCAAATTGCACTTGTGGTCCAGACCCACAAGTTGTCCGTGAGATCTGGCGTATTTGCACAGAGAGGGTGCACTGTGGGGAAGCATCGCTGGAGCGATGGATCTGGATCTGAGGGCTGAAAACTGAGGGTGCACGGTGGACTGTTGGAAGAGCAATGCATAAAATATCTGCAAAAAAAAAAGAAGAGAAAATACAAGAGGCAAGGATCAAACCCACGCCCTTGTATAGTAATAACTTAGAGACAAGCGCGCTACCACTGGGGTGGTGATACATCCGATGATATAAATGAAAACAAATCAATATATAATAAAACAAGATAACTGGATCGGAGAAGCGCCGGAGCCCTAGCTCCGGCCGTCTTCTCTGGTGACTCTTTTCCTCATTCCTGCAAAATAGACATGGTTAATGATCCAAGGGTACCCTACCCCCCTAAATCAAGGCCCGCGAGTTCAATGGGAGCATCCATTTTGGCTAAATCGTGCTAGGTTATGAGATATGGCAAAAATAACATGGATCAGACCAAGCATGGCAACTCATGGTTCCGATAGCACGGGACTCATGCGACGATAAAATCCTACACTAATAGGTCTCAGAAACATATTAATATCATTAGCATGCCTAAAAACAATATGAAAACTGAAATACGAATTTTGCAAAAAAAAAGAAGAGATCGGAGATGTATGCGTGCAAGTTTTGTGAGGTTTGGATCATCAAGTTTAATCCATTCTTACCCTATACCTCTTTGGAAATCGATTGGAAGGGGGCTGCAACTAGGGTTCTAAGATTGCCCTAGTTTGATAATTTTCGAGATTTTTTATGGTGTTTCTAGCACAAGGGTTTCGTGGCTGCCTTTGTCTGAATGAATGAGATATATAGAAGAGATGTAGGTTAAAAGATAGTGGGCTTGGACTTTGTATGAAAAGCCTTGACTTTATCTTTTTAATTTTGACTTTAAATTAATAAAAATCAAGATAAATAAAATAAATAGGTCAAGGGGTGCATGAAGTAATTTAGAGGTTCATATGAAGTGTAGAATACGCATGGACCTTGAAACAATAGCCCATTATCCCAAAAATTCAAGTTTGATCACTTTTGGTTTCATGCATTTGCTCAAAATTTCCCAACTTGCACTAATCATAACTCTCTCAATTTTTGTCATTTTAAAGATGATCTTGGGCTTTTTGGAAAGCTCAAGGTGTCTTCTTCAATCTCTATTTTGATTATTTTTTCATTTGAAGACTTTATCTTGATGTAAATTGCTTTGACAAAAAGTGTTTTTTGTTGACTTTTGAAATGACCTATAATGTATTGGCCCATTACTCTCAAATGAAGCATTTTTTGGACTTGAGTTTAGAGAAACAGAGTTGTAGAGAATTGAATTTCTTTCAAAATGAGCTTTGGTTGAGTAGAATCTGATGAAGCATGTGAAAGTTATGCTTGGTCAAAGTTTAGTTGACTTTTCCATAAGAAAACCCTAATTTAGCAACTTTTGACTTTTGATGAATTGAGAGTTTTCTTGATGAATCATGGTTAATACTTGATCAAGTGATTAATGTGACTTCCAAATGTTGATGTTGACCAAAAATATTAAAGTTTGGCTGTATGTTGACCATAATTGACTTTTTGTCCAATATAATTGATTTTCAGTCATATGAGCCATTGACTGAGCAAACCTGTGATACAAGGCATAAAACTTGGTATGAGCATTCTTGGAGACATATAAGAAACCATGCAAACCACTTGAGGCCTTATAAACCCAAACTTTCTTGAGAAAAGTAAAACCCTAGTTGTAAGTCCATTGTTTAGGAGGAGAATTTGCCTGATCAATTCTTGAGCAACCTTGATCATTTGAGAACCCTAGGAGGATGTCTTGAAGAAAATGGGAGGGAAATTTTGGGGTACCACAGCTTCCCCTATTCAATCTTCTTAAACCTGAATATTTAGATTGCCATGTCCTCCATTTGTGATCTGGAGGTAGAAGAGGATTGAACACCCAAGTGCCCAGAAATTTGCACTCGTAAGTGTACGGAGTAACGTTGTTGGTTGATAATATTGCTTGAATGGGATTAAATATGCCATTGGGAGAGATGACGGAGTTTCGTCGGAGATGGACTTATAGATTCCATCCAAAGAAACTGTTGAGAAGAGTATCAAAATGAGTCTACGCTTGACTATATCCGAGAAGTATGCTAGAATGAGTCTACGTCTGACAGTATCTAGTAGACGTACTGGAGAGTTTCAGAATGAATCTTGTGTCTCGATTGTATATGAATTTTTTCCTAGAATGAGTCCATGTCTTTAATGTATCTATAAGTGGACCAGAATGAGTCTTCGCTCGACTGTATCTGAGATCTATGTTAGAATGAGCCTACACCTGGTTGTATCTGAGATCTGTATTAGAATAAGCCTACACTTGGCTGTATCTAAATATATACCGGCATGAATATCATAATGGACCTACGTTTTTATCGTATTTGGATGGTATCTGGAAGATATATTGGAATGAGTATTAGAATGGATCCCTGTTTTGATCATATCTAGAGTATATCTAGAATATATGCTAGAATGCATATCAGAATGGATCTATGTCTTGATCGTATCTGAATTGTATCTAGAGTATGTATCAGAGTGAGTCTATGCTTAACTGTATCTGAAAGATCATCAGAATAAATCGCCGTTTGATTGTATCTGAAGGTTGATGAATTGCTGATAATATTTATCTGTTTCCGAACTAGCCCGAAAGAAAACAAGGTTAGTTTTATGCAATGTCATGGTGTATGTAATGCATTGCATAATGATGCTCTTAAAATAAATAAGAATTCTATATGCGCTTTGTATGCACATGTTGTGATATTTTTTAAATGACGCATGGATGCAATATATCGTTGAAGCATAACGGCAGCTCCGTGTAACATCTTTGGCTGGGGAAAATAAATCTCTGACTGTTGTTGGGTGTGAAGAATATGAATCTTCCATCTTGTTTAGAATGTTCATGTTGGGGATTCCTCTTTTCCGCTTGAGGATACTCGGCTGGGGAGGTTTGACTTCTGTTTGGGGATGGAAGAATTCTCGGAAAATTGGTCGTTAACCGCTCTACTGAGGAATTTAGTTCTTATATACCCTGACTGGAGATAAAAGAGATGGATAACCTTTTGAGGTGCTATATGACCAAGCTTCCGATATGGATGCCAACTCTTCTGGGGAGGACAACATGAAATGATATCTGGCCTAGTTTCAGATTCCGTAACAACTCTCTGGGGATAGCAACCTTGACTACACTTTGCTGAAGAAGAAAATTCTACCGGGGATTTGCAGAAATCAGAGAATGAACTTTAATGGGGAAATAAACCCTATTGGGGAAATAAACCCTGCTGAAGAAATAAATCCTGCTGGAGAAATAAACCCCATTCGTACAACCAAGCAAAGATCTCAACATAGTCATGTAACATCTGGATTAATCTGTTCTCGACACTGTCCTTTAGGTTGGCGCCTATCTTGACTTCTTTCTTGTCTTTTGTAGTACCCAAGTTCACAACCTCGACTAACTCTTTATGTGGTTATATAGCCCTTTCCTCTTGCATTAATAGTCTAGAAAGCTCTCCAGGTACTTCAAAATCTTCCTCACCTTTATCCTCGGCTTGGTAGATCAGATTTTCGAAGTCATAAGTAGCAATAGCAACATTGTTATCAATGGGATTCAGAGTGGATGTGGATCCGCAATTTGTTGTGTGGGTGTGTGTAAGAACACATAGCTATTTGAAAGTGGTAAAAATAAAAGAAATACAAATAGCACAAAATTTGAATGCAAAACGTACAATGCTTTTTTGAATGAAAATATGTTAATGAAATAACAACCCTAACAAATGGACCGTTGTGTCCCGGGAAAGGAGGCTTAAAGTTATTATTCAAAAGTTACATAGCCAAAACTTGAAAGCAATAAAATAGAAAGTAGAAATTACTCCTGACTAAAGGAGATTGATATAAGGTCTTTAGTCTTCCAGTTGCTGAACCCGTTACCGACGGTAGGAAAGATCCAACTGTTGAGGTCATGGTCACTATTTGCATCTTCTACTGCATTAACTTCATTGTTGCTGACACAGAATTGTGGTCTTCCAGCACGAGCACGATGAACAGCCCTCTGAGCCTCTACAGTGAAACCCAAACCAAATTTGTCAGATTTGTACAGAATGTCAGGAAGCTGACCCCAAGTAGTGAACCACCTTCTTTTATAATAGCTCTAGCATCCTTTAAAGAAGCCATTCTGGGAGGAACCCTGGTAACCTTGGGAATAGCATAAGCGTCTTCAGTAGTGGTAGGAGGGATAACTTCAAAAGTCTGGGAGGGAGTCTCGATGAATTCTCCGTCCATCTCAACATACCTGAATGAATTTAAGTGACTCACCATATACTCTTCTTCACCAGAAACTGTAACCACCTTCCCTTTCATAGGATATTCCAACTTTTGATGTAGGGTTGAAGTAACAGTGCCTGCCCCATGAATCCAGGGGCATCTAAGTAAACAAGAATAAGCCAGTCGAATATCCATTACATAAAAGGTAGATTCGAATACTTGTGAACCTATATTGACCGGAAGATCCACTTTTCCGTGTACCATCATCTTTGAACTGTCAAAGACTCTCACCATAATATCATTAGGTTTCAGCGTAAATCCTTCACAGTCAAGCCTGTCAAGAGCACCCTGCGATAGAACATTCAACGAGGAACCCGTATCAACCAACACATGAGCTAAATTAGTACCCCTACATTCAATAGAGACATACATGATCTTGTTGTGGTTTCTTCCTTCAGGAGTCAAGTCGGCATCAGAAAAGCCTAACCCATTATCCGTTGTTAGGTTAGCAACATAAATTTCAAATTGATCGGAAGAGATTTCTTGTGGTACATGCGCAAATTTCAAGAACTTAACCAAATCCTGTGCATGGGCTCCAGAGCACAACAAAAGGGATAACATGGATATCTTGGAGGGAATCTATCCCAAATGTTCAACAATCTTATAACTACTTTTTCAAATAATTTTCAATACCTCCTCCAACTCTTGCTTGGATGTATCTTCAGCTGTAACTTCTTTAGGTGCCTCCGTTTGGGTAGGCTCCATCAATTGTTCTTTGCCCCAAGTTTTAATAGTTAACTCAGTATCACTAACACGAACTGGTGTGGCGACAATCTTCATAGACATTTCTGGAGAAAAAACCCTTCCTCTTCTAGTAACCTTACTGGTCTGAGCAATATTGTCAATGTTGGGATCTACAACTTCAGTACCTTCATATTCAATTGTCAATAGTTCTTGCTTGACGCCATGGTAGTAGACGTTGGCTACATAGTTCCAAGAGATAACTTTGTCCGAGGAATATGGAATTGGTCTGGGTGCAGTGATTATTAGAGGAGTGACTCTAGGTTCAACTGTAATCCTCACTGGGCCTTTGGCAGTAATTCTGATAGGAGTGCCAGAAACTACAGATACCTCTTCGAGCTCCAAGTCTTGAAATGAATTCTCAACAACATGAATCTTCTCAAATAGAATCATGTGGTTGTCCATCAGACGTTGAATACCTTCTTTTAGCAACTTGTAACCATTAGGTTGGGCTGTGCAACAGTAAAATCTTTCAATACAACCCAGAAATAAACCAGCTTGCAGCAAATTCTTCTTAATGATTAGGAGGGGAATAGTCAAATCACGTACAACAGAAACATATGAAACATCATCAATATCACTAATGCCTTTGTCATGCTTCAGCATAGGTGTTGTAATCACATTGGGGGTCTCGGGAGGATCGAACTCAATCTCTTTGTTGTCAATCATATCTTGAATTTTGTTTTTCAAGGCCCAACAACTATTGGTGTCGTGCCCGAGGCTATTGGAGTGGTAGGCACACTTCACATTAGGATTATAACGAGGATAGGAGGTGTTGGGATTCTGAGGAGGATCCCTTAAAATTATTAACTCTTCCTTCAAAAGATGTTGCAATTCCTGAGACAATGGCATGTTGATCTTGGTAAGTTGTCTTCTTGGTGCGTCTGTCCTACGCCGATTGCCCTGTTGATGTTGTTGCATAGGCGCAGGGTTAGAAATTAACACTGCTCCTACAGATTGATCTCGTTCACCTCTAGCACGACCCTTCTAGCCATAAACTTCATTAGTTTCTTTCTTTCCGTTGAACGTCTTCTCAGTACTTGAAGAAGAAGCCACTTGAATCTTTCCACTTCTGGTACCACCTTCAACACGTTCTCCTGTTAGTATCAACTCGGTAAAACTAGATGAAGAACTTCCGATCAGATGATTAAAGAAAGGCCATATCAAAGTGCCCATAAACATATCAACCAGCTCCCTATCAAACATAGGAGGTTGAACTCTTCCAGCTAAATATCTCCACTTCTTGGCATACTCCTTAAAGCCTTCGTGAGAGACCATAATCATACTTTGTAATTGGTTACGGGTTGGTGCAAGATCAACATTATATTGATATTGTTATGTAAAAGGCAACATCCAAGTCTTATCAAGTACGGATGTTGGTTCCTTCCAGTTGATAAAACCATTCCAGTTGTGACCCAGATAAGCTCTCCTGAAAGAAGTGAACCCATAACTTCCTATCAGTAGTATGAGGTTGAATCTTCCGAACATAAGACCTTAAATGCAGTTTAGGATAAGAAACACCATCATATTTGGCAAAGACGGGAGACCTTGAACTTGTGAGGGATAACAACCTCTGAGATAAGGCCCAACTTTTCAAAATCCAGCCCAGGCACTTTCTTAATTTCCATGGAATTCAAACGATCTTTCAGCTGTTTGTATCTGTCATCAGCGGGAGGATACTTCTCGTCAGAATAGTCTTCTTCATCAAGAATTTTACCAGAACCAAGGTTACTTCCCCCTTCAGCTTTGATACTTCTATCATCTTCCTCTTTATTGTCATCTTCATCTGATGGGATGTCAGAAGCTTGAACCTGTTTGGTGGTTCCTTTGAATATTCTCCCCATGTTGAAGATACCAACTGATTTCCGAGTCTTTTTCTTCTTGGTGATGAGCGCCATCAGCTCTTTCGGCCCCTTGGCTAAGTTCAGGAGCGTCTCTTGGAATTGAGCTCTTTGAGCTTGAAGTTCTTTCATCGTTTGTTTGAGAGCCATCTTTTACTTAAATAAACAGCAAGAAGATGAGAAAACCTGTCTAGGAAACCTGTTATGTAATGATGTGCATGATATGTGATTGCAATGTTTTCAAGGATCTCGTGGGATAAACAAAAGGAAATGTTAGAAGTTGAGTCTGGCTGCAACTTTGACTGAAGAAAGTTGCATATTTAAACGTCCTTCTATTAGAATCAAGCTCACCATGTCAATTAGGTCCTAGCCTTTGACTCAAGCGAAAGTACTTTGATCTTTAACGACATTTGGTTAGAGAAAATTAAATCCTCTTGCCCCTTGCTAGATGTATGGTTCATGATAACCTACATCAAAGGCCCTTGAGATCCTTGAAATGGTTAATAAAATGCTACAGTATGATGTCATGATGTCATGTTTGAATAAATAACAAACACAAATAAAGCACACAAGAGCCTTAGGTTTAAAGGCTTGCATGAGGTTCATAGGTAAGTACCCTATTGAAGTCCAGTTGGCTCAACTTGTCCTAAGAATAATAACCAGGTTCTAGGAGTATCATATCACCGATCTTTTTCGCAAGCTTTCTTTCAGCAGAGCAACTGACTTGCCACCGAAATATCCCGAGAGTCTAATCTCAATGAGTGTATTATCGAGTATCAACCAACTTTGGACTACACCAAAGTCGGCCACCTCACTACCTTCTAATGGCCAAGTTGGGTCAATTAAGGTTCTACAAATCAGTTGGTGCTTATGAAACCACGCGGAAACCCAGTGTTATCCTCGACTGACTCAAGGAACACCGGTACAAACCAATGTGTCACACTAACGTAGCCATCACTTCAACCATATCGGTCTATGCCGTACATTTTCCATGATCTATTGCTACTTACCTAAGGTATCCCCATATTCGGGAATAAGATCTTTAGAAGAAAATTAAACTCGAGCAACCCTCAAATGTAAAGCAAAAAAAGCATACAGTTTTAAAGCAATTAAAGGTGATCTAAAATCTAAGGTAACCCCTCTCTAAGTACTCCCCAGCAGAGTCGCCAGTTCTGTAAGACGGTGGGAGAACTGACTTGGTTTTGTGTTTTATCGCAAATTTTGTGGATAGCAAGAGTTTCCACCGACTTTTCTTTTATCTAATAAGGAAAGGGTGAAAATAATAGGAAATACCTTGATAGAATTTGAGTTCAGGGGGTAAGTTATGAAAAGGGAAGGTGTTAGCACCCTTTTCATCCGTAGTTATCTACGGGCTCTTAGCCGCTTAGCTCACTTTTGAAAATTGCTTTGTTTCGTGTGTTTGAAAATATTTTGAAAAGCTTGTCAATGTAAGGCGTACTTTGTAATGATTCTCGTATCTGTCTTCGAGAATGTATATAAAGTGTCTGTTTTAAAAATATTTCATTTGTTTCGAAAAGAAGTGTGACTGTAAGAAATGTTTTGTTTTGAAAAGCTTTGTGAGCAAGCGACTAAAAGTTCTACCCTACTCAAGGTTGTTCTTATACTTTTTCCTTCTCATTTAGATAGTGCTATCCATACCATTAGTTAGTAGGAAGCCCTATCGTTGGATGTTGTAATGCGGTGGGAGAACTGACTTTTGGTTTTGCATTTTATCGCAAATTGTGATCGGTGGGAATAGAACTGACTGTTTTGGAATGCTGGTTCGCATTTGCGTTTCGCAAAATGTCGCGGTAAGCAAGAGTCGCCACCGTCTTTTATTTTATCCAACAAGGAAAGGACAAAAGCACAGAAAAATTCCTTTTTGAGATGTTTCTCTGGTTCGGGAGGTAGATTATAGAAAGGGAAGGTGTTAGCACCCTTTCTATCCGTGGTTATCCACAGGCTCTTAGGTACTTGCTCACTATGTTTTCAAAAATTTGCTTTTCTTTGTGATTGTGGGTTTGAAAAGAGTTTTTGTTTGAAAGAGAGTGTAAGTGCGAAAAGTTTTGTTTTTGTTTTCAAAAGAGCAAGTACTTAAGAACATCTACCTACTCAAAGAGGAATTAAACTGTGCAAATATCCTTTAGACAATGCTATCCCACTATTGAGGAGTAGGAAGCATCGTCGTTGGAGTTTTCGGGTCAATTCAATTAAGGGACATGTGGTCACTAAAGCAATGTTAGGACGCCTTAGCGGTAACCCTAATGTCTTAGATCATTTTATCCGAGGCAACCGTTTCGAGGCAACTTATGATCTTGGGACAAAAAGGGCGACCTCTAAAACTTCCTATACTCAATGACCACGTTCGAGGCAACCAAGTGAGGCGTACCCTAAGAGTGGCATGTGCGAGTGTGTCCATTTTCAGTTATATTATCTTTGCATGCCACGGTGAGCTACTGTTGATTTTAAGTTAAGATAGATCTTGTCATGCATAGCCTATTATTCAAACATCTAACAGTTAATGATTGCGGAAATTAAATTGCGGGAATTTTAAATCTAAGCTATTACAAGGCGTCGGGTATTTACATCGCCAAAAACAAACCCCTTGAAAATTAAATTGCGAAAAGTAAATAAAAGCGGTAAATAAAAGTCCTAAGTTAAAACTATTACATCCTTGGAGCAATTACAATATGTGGATCAAAAATAATATGCGCGCGAGAAAAATTGAATCCGAAAGTCCTAGGGTTTTGACCCTTTTCATCAAATAAAACATATTTTTTTGTTATTTTTTGAATTAAAAAATAAGTCTAAATAAAAAATGGAATTAATTAATTAAAAGAAAGTATTTTTTGAGTTTTATTTTAATTAAGGAAATAAAAAATGGTTAACAAATGTTAAAAAACCTAATTCTATGTTGATTTTAATTTAATGCAAAATATATTATCATTAAACCTAATTTAAAACTAAATTAATTGGTTAATTTTTATTTACAAAAATAGATAATAAAATTAATGATATTAAATAAAATATTTTTTATGGTTTCTGATTTTTTATTTATGAAAAAGGGTTAGTTTGTTAATTAATTAGTTTTTAATAATAACAATAAAAAGCAATAAAAAATAAATGAAAAGAAATAAAAAAGTAAGCAAACTTTGGGGGGTGTTGGGCCTGAAGAAGGTGTTTGAGTTGCAATTTCCAGGCCCAAACACAAGCAGCCTCGTTGGACTTTTTGGATTTTCTAGGTGTGCATTGACTTGAGGACATGATGATGACTCTAGCCTGGCCATTGGATCTGATTTGCATGCCACGTAGCCTTCCAGATCTGCAAGCGCATAGTAGTCCACTCTTTGAACGTCACATGGGAATACCTGAAGAAGAAAAATAAACAAGGTTTTGGGGGACCTGGGATTCGAACCCAGGTCCCAAGGGACAAATCAATTAGCGCGCTACCAACTGAACCAAGATGTTAACCTGTTAATGGATTAGCAATTAAATATTATAAAACAAACTAACAACTATTCCCTGAAAAATGCGCTAATATTCAAATGGACCAATCACATGGAGACACACTATCGTCGTCTTCATCAAAACACTGGTTATTTACCTGCAGATTTTTATCCGCAGGAAGTTTTGTGGGATGGTTCTAAAATACTCCCTAGGCCACAAAAATGGAATCCAAGAGTACCACTGTACTCGTCTCACTCCCCTGAACTCATCCATGGCCATTGTGGGCCTTGATTTAACCTACACACAAAATGCCTAAAAACATACACAAAAACCCTAGGTTTTGGATATGGGGTTAGAGGTCACGAAAATAAAATCAAATAATGCAGTTTGCTTAGGAATTTAATGGTCAGTATAAATATGCAAGAAATTTGGCACAAAGATGCAAGAAAACCGAGTTACGATTCCATGTGCAGAGCAAAGTTCATGGAGACTTACAATGCGTGATGGGCGATGGAAATACTCCCTTTTGATAGGTATAGCTCCACTAGGTATCAAGGAAGAGAGCTGCGTCTTTCTTTTGGTCTGAATCTGCCTCCAATATGGTTCTTGATCTCACACTTTTTCAAGGTTTTTTGCAAAGTGGTATGGCCGTTTCTGCAGAGTTTTATGCGTGTTTTTGATTTGTGAGGCTTATGTGAATGTTATAGAGTGAATTAGGGTTGGTTTTTTGATCTGAAATCAAGTGCATTCAAGATTGAAGATTGGATTTTATCACCATTGAAAAGCTTTCCAAAAATAAGCCAAATCTGAGATTTTGTGCTTGAATGAGCCTTGGCACGAGTTGGTTGGTTGTCACATGATATTTGCAAGCTGTACAAATCACAAAGATACCATTTCAATAATTTTTGGATTTTATTTGAATTAATATAGATTTAAAATGAATTAAATCAATAAAAATTAAATAAAATAGAAAAATAAGTGTTTGGTTATGAAATTAAAGATAGGACACGTGTGTAGCATGACAAGACCAGATCAAGTGGAAAAAAGTGGGCCCTTTTGTAAAAAATTAGAGTTTTGAGGATAGTTGACTTTTGGCAATTTTGGAAAAATGCCCAACTTCAACAATGTATAATTTCTTCAATTTTAAACTTTTGGAAGTGTTCTTGGACTTTTTAGAAGCCTTGATATGTCCTCTAACCAACCCTTTTGGTCTCATCTCATTTTGGTGTTCCATGCTCAAGTTATAAGCTTTGGCAAAAAATGTGTTTTTGTTGACTTTCAAAAATGACCTATAATGTCCAAATTTATAACTTTTTGTGAGAGCATTTCTTGATCTTGGGGTGTGAAGATGGATTGCAGGAAATTGCATCCTCTTCAAAATGAGCTTTGGATGGGTCATTTCTCATAAAGTATGAAAAAGTTATGCTTGGTCAAAGTTGAGTTGACTTTTCCTACAAAACCCTAATTTAGATGTTTGTCCGTTTTTTATCGTTTTCGGTCATTTTGGATCTTTAATTTTTATTCAGAAAAAATTCAAAAAAAATATTTTAAATTGAATTAATTTTAATACTTTCAGTTTTTTATTTCATTTTTATCATTTAAGGGCGTTTTTGTCATAAAAAATATTAAATACACCTTGCTCTATTTCTATTGGTTAATAGCTTAATTTGTGGATTAATGCATACAGATTAAATATTGAACGGTTCTGATTAATTTTGAAATCAGTTTTTTTATTTTCATTTTCCTATATATAGCTCCTTTATATTCTTTGTTTAATAACCACAAAACAAAAACCATAGCAGTACTTTTATCTAACTTTCAATACCCATTTTTCTACTAGCAGTAAATCCTCTTTTCATTTAAAAAAAAAGCAATAACAATAATATTTTTCATCCACCTCTTCTCTCTTTCCAACGCACATCAACTCCCTCTCATCTTTTATTTCTCCACCCTTGTTTCCCCTTCATCCACTGTTGTACCCCAAAATTTTCCCTCCCATATTCTTCAAAATTTGTCAAGATCAATCTTCAAATGGATCAAGGATTGCACAATTCAATTGCCTCCTAAGGCAGTGAAAATTAGGGTTTTGGTTCTTGCAAGGAAGTTGAGGTTTTCAAGGGCTCAATCAAGTCTCATGTGCCTATATACATTGCCAAGCATATACATGCCAAGTTTCAAGACTCACAACATCAAGTTGCACAGTCAAAAGCCCTAATTGCTTCACAATCAACTGTAGGGGTAAAATGGTCATTTGGCAGTCAAAAGTCAAAATTTTTGGTCAACATATTATTTTGAAGCCACAATCATCATTTGATCAAGTCTTGATCATGATTCCACAAGAATGGCTCAAAAATCATCAAGATGCCAAAAGTTTCTATTTTGGGACAGTTGAAAAAGTCAACTGTAACTTGACCTAGGCATAACTTTTTCATGGTTCATCAGAAAAATCCCATCCAATGCTCATTTTGAAGGGGATGACATTTCCTATAACCCATCTTCACATTCCAAATCCTAGAAATGCTCTCACAAAAAGTTATCAGTTTCAACATTATAGGTCATTTTCAAAAGTCAACAAAAAGACATTTTAAGTCAAAGACCATAACTAGAGATTGGTAAATCCAAATGACATGGGACCAAAGGCATTGGTTAGAGGACTTCAAGACCTTTCCAAAATGTCCAAGAACATGTTCATATGATCAAAATTGAGCAAGATATGCATTGGAGAAGTTGGGAAAAGTTTGTGAAATGGCAAAAGTCAACTATCCTTAAAACTTCAATTTTTGACAAAAGGGACTACTTTCTTCCACTTGATTCAGCCTTTTCATGCCACCCACGTGTCCCATGATTAATTTCAAGACCAAATATTTATTTTTTCATTTTTATTTAATTTTTATGGATTTAATTCATTTTAAATCCATAATAATTCAAATAAATCTAAAAAATTAATTGAATGGCATATTTTTGGTTTGAATAGCTTTTATGTATGATATGCCAGCTCACCATTTCGTGCTAAGGCTTTTTGTGCACAAAATCTTGATTTTGAACCAAATATGGAAAGCTTTCAATGGTGGTTAATGAAAAATCTCAAGACATCAATTCCATGGATCATTGGCCCAGCTGCTGACCTAATTCTATTCCCATACATATGCTGAACCAAAACCTAATACATTTCACGTGCAAAAGCTTCTGCAAACCCTTATGCCATATTGAAAAAAAGTCAAGAAAACTCAAAACTGTTTTCTCACTTCCAGGGCCTTTCAAAGCGATTTAAGGATTAAAACACGTTACTGGACCTCTCAGAAACCTTTTGGAATCAAAACCACGTGCTAAGGCCTAAGAAACCGTTCTACACGAACTCACGGTTTGCATATTTTTTTCACAATTGTAATCCATAATTCATGAATCATTGATATGATTTCTTGGTTGTTTTATGTTGTTAGAGCCCACAGGAAACTAATGGCGTGGTTCAATTGGATTATGGTGTCATGAATCAAAAGATACCATTGTCAAAATCTAGGGTTTCCAAGCTGCGAATTTGGGGCTTTGCTGTATCAGAAAAATTAGACCTTGAGACACCCATGGTTGAAACCGGCTTGACGAGACGAACACACTCAGACCCTCGCGAACAATTTATATAGAGCATAACTCTGTTCGCTATTTTTTGTCGTTCCATTTTGTGGGGGTTAAAAACCCCCGCTATCTAATATATTTTTTGCAGGTTTAGGGAAGAAGATGATGATGTGGTGAAGCGCCATTGGCTCATTCAAAATATGCGCGCTACTTTTCTTTTGTTCAGCATATAACGTGTTTATTTTATATTATATTTGTTTCTTGTTATTCTAACAAACGCGTTCAAGTGGTTGAGTGGTTGGCCAGGTGTTCTGCAAACGTTGGGACCTGGGTTCGATTCCCAGGTCCCCCCCAAATTCCATATTATTTTTCATAACGTAATTGCATGCAGATATTCAAAGGTATCCCACCATGGACTCCCATTCATCCAAACGCCAAGTGTCTCAAAGGACAGATCCAAAGGCCAAAAGATGAGGAGCACCATGCTCCTGGTCAACCCATGCTCCAGACAATTTCAAAAGTCAAAAGGGCTTGATGCAAATGGGCCACAGAAATTCCAGATTCACCTCCAAAAAGGCCCAGAACCCCTCTTTGGTTCATTCTTTTTTTTTTCTTTCTTTTTTTTTCTTCTTATTTTATTTCTTTTATTTTGTTGGTTTATTAATTATTTTTCTAATTATTATTTATTATCACTAAAACTAATCAATTAACATTTTTTACAATAAAATAAAAAAAAACTAATATTATTATTATTTACTAATTTCATATTATTTTTTGTAAATAAGTTATAATTAATTAATTAGTTTAAATAGGCAACCTTAATCTTTTTCTTAATAACTAAAATAAATTTAGAACTAGTTTTTTTTTTTCCTTTTGACTTTTAAATCCTTATTTTTTATTTTCATTAAAAACATAAAAATACAAAAAACATTTTTTTAAATAAATTAATTAATAAGTAAATTAGCTTAATTTTTAATTAATTGCAAAAAAAGGGACAATCTCATTCTTTCTAAAAAAAAAGGGTCAAAACCCTTAAGACGTCCCGATTCATTCTTTCGCGCGTATTTATTTTTTTATTCATTATTTTGTATCTGCTCAGGAAATGTAATAGTTAATTAGGATCTTTTACCGTTTCTTTTAATTTTCTCGCACTTTATTTTCCAAACGGGTTTTTGTTTTTGGCGATGTATAGACCCGCACCTTGTAAATAGCTAAATTTACATTTCTGCAATTTATTTTCCGCACTCCTAGCTGTTAATTATGCCTGCAAGAATGTATGACAAATAAAACCAATCTGTAGCTCACAAATAACATGTACAAGATTAACATTAACATGAAACAACACACATGCACATGCCACTCCTAGGGTACGCCTCACTGGTTGCCTCGAACGTGGTCATCAAGTATAGGGTGTCTTAGAGGTCGCCCTCCTGTCTAAAGATCAAGTCGCCTCGAAACGGTTGCCTCGGATACAAAGGATCTAGGACATTAGGGTTACTTCTAAGGCGTCCTACCATTGCTTTGGTGACCACACATGTCCCTTAATCGAATTGACCCGAACAACTCCAACGACGGTGCTGCCTACTTCTCAATAGTGGGATAGCACTATCTAAAGGACTCTTACACAACCTAATTCCTTAGAGTAGGTAGATTCTCCTGGGTACTTGCTCTTTTCAAACAAATAACAACATCTTTTCACACTGACACTTTCTAAAAGTTTTCAAACAAAATTTTCATACACTCTTGAGGACAGATACAAGAGTTACTTAGAAATTTTTCAAACGAAACTTTTTCAAAACCCACACACACTTGAAAAACAAACAAATTTTGAAAACATAAGAGCAAGTACCTAAGAGCCCGTGGATAACCACAGATAGAAAGGGTGCTAACACCTTCCCTTTCTATAATCTACCTCCCGAACCGAGAAACATCTTGAAAAAGGAATTTTGTTGTGCTTTTGTCCTTTCCTTGTTGGAGAACATAAAAGACGGTGGCGACTCTTGCTTACCGCGACATTTCGCAAACCAGCTTTAAATAGTCAGTTCTATTTCCACTGATCACAGAACTGGCGACTCTGCTGGGGAGATTGTATAAGTGGGGTGTACTTTAGGAATAGTTCATCATCATGTTTTCAATTGCTTACTTTGCTTGATTTAATATTGTGGGCCTGTTTTGGGAGTTTCATAGATCCTAACCCGGATCTGGGGGATACCTTTTAGAAAGTAGCAACAAACTGTGAGGGAACTGTGCGGGGTATACCGACATGGTTGAAGCAGTTTGCTACATTGATGTGGCACTTTGGTGAGTACCGGTAACCCTTGAGTCAAGTCAAGGAGAGTACGGGGACGCCGCGTGGTGTCGTGAAGCATCAATTGACCTTAGGAACCTTACTTGACCATCCTGGCCTCTCTAGGGTAGTGAGATGACCGACTTTGGTGCAGTCCAAAGTTGGTTGATACTCGATACTACACTCATTGAGGGTTGTTTTCTTGGAATATTTTGATCGCCAGTTCAGTGGCTAAATCAAAACAATGAACACAGAAAACAACCCAATGATTTTGAGCTCCTTAGAACCCGGTTACTTTTGATAGGACAGGTTTTGAGCCCACCAACTTCAAGAGGGTAATACCTAGACCCCATGCTGGCCTAAACTCCAAGGGCTGTCTTGTGTGACTTGTGTGCCTTATCATGTTTGCTTGTGGTGTGTTTTTATCATAACATCATAATATCATACAGCATCATATGCATTTACTAACCACTTCAAGGCTTCGAATCTTCATCTTTGTTCTTGTTTTGTAGGACATGGAAACTATCCGCAGAAAGACAATTCAGGTCAACCTTGTAAGGATCCCTCCTCAGCTTGAGGAGCTTACATCCAGGATTCCCGAGAACTCTTCATTCAGTGAAAGGCATGGTAGACTCATCAGCTTGACCAATACCAACATTGAAGAGGATATGGTGAAAGTGTTGTTCCAGTTCTTTGACCCTTTGCACCACTGTTTTACTTTCCCGGATTATCAATTGGTGCCTACCTTGGAAGAGTTTTCCCAGCTTCTGAAGATTCCCATTCTCAGTCAACTACCCTACAACAGACGGAAAGGGAGCCAAAACTTGAAGAGGTTGCTAAAGCATTATGCCTACAACCATCTGACATCAAGGGACATTGGGAAGTTAGAAGAGGTATCAAAGGATTCTTGGCAAAGTTCCTATTTGAGAAGGCCCAAGAATGTTGGAATTCCCTTGACCTACAAGCCTTTGAAGAAGTTGTGGCACTCCTTGTCTATGGGTTAGTGTTGTTCCCGAATCTAGATCAGCTTATAGATATCAATGCTGTCAAGATCTTCATGTCCAGGAATCTTATACCTACATTGCTTGGGGACATCCTCCACTCATGTTACACTCGAACCATGAGAAAAATAGGTGTTCTCATGTGCGGCACTCCTCTCCTGGCAAGGTGGTTTATTTCGCACCTTCCACAATCAGTTTTGAAGAACGAGCGGGGTTTGAGATGGTCACAATGATTAATGACTCTTACACATGCTGATATACATTGGTGTTCTCGGTCCAGAGAGAATGTCACTATCATTGATCGTTGCGGAGAGTTTCCTAATGTTCCTTTACTTGGAATTAGAGGGGGCATTACTTACAACCCGTGTCTGGCTTTGAGACAGTTTGGATATGCTCGGAGGGATGGCCCTCATAACATGTTGATTCCTGACATAGTTTTTGACTTCGACAACGATGCACAAGGACTTCGCCAGAGATTCATCAGAGCTTGGAGGATGCCCAACAGGGTAGATAGCAAGACACTGGGGCACAAGAACTCCATCCCCCTGGAGCCTTATCTCAAGTGGGTACGAGCCCGCTCCCAGAAGCTTGTGATGCCATATCCACATGTTCTCCCCGTGATCAAAGAACCAGTTTTGGAAGGAGAGGTGCCCTACACCATTCTACACCCAGACATGCCAACGTCTTGGGAAGAAATGCAAAAGAGCTGGATCCAACTCAAGGAAGAACGGAATTCTCTTGAAACCAGTCTACATGCCAGTGAAAAGAAGGTCTTGGAGCTCACCCGCCTACTGCACGAGGAAAAGACCCTCAACACCTACATCGTTCCAAAGAGGATGCGCAGTGTCTTTTGGGATTAATTATTTTGTAATGTTTTACCCATGAGGCCCTGATGTACTGAACATCTTATTTCTTAATACAATGTGTGTTCCTTTTTGTCTACAACGAATTTGAACTTTCGAACCCTTGAATGCATTGCATAAATAGCATATCATGCATCATGTGCATAACAGGTACTCTTTTTCTACAGGTTGCTTAATCTTCTTTGCTGTTTATTTCAGCACTCAATCATCATGAATCCTGAACCAACTACAGAACAAGCTATCAAGGCCCTCCAGGCCCAGAACGCCCAGTTTCAAGAGCTGGTTATGAGCTTAGCCCAAGGACAACAGGAGTTGAAGGCTTTGCTCCTGAAGAAGAAGAAGAAGAGGACTGTGCTGTTCAACATTAGGCGCAGATTCGGGAATACACTACAGAATGAGGCTGATCAGGCTACTCCATCTGTTGGGGAAGGTAGTCACCAAGAGGGAGGGGTCCCTAGTCCCGTGGTCTCTGACACCGAGACAGATTTCAATGATGAACAATACCCTCCTGCCGAGGATAGGTACAAACAACTGGAGGACCGGTTAAATGCTATGGAGATTCAACGTGTGCCTGAGTTGGATTTTGGAGACTTAGGTTTATCTTCTGGGGTGGTGATCCCTCACAAGTTCAAGGCGCCTGCCTTTGTGAAGTACGACGGGGCTTCCTGTCCTAAGCTGCATCTCAGATCATATGTAAGGAAGATCCAGCCTTACACTACAGACAAGAACTTATGGATCCATTTCTTCCAGGAGAGTCTTTCAGGGACTCAACTCGAATGGTTCTATCAGCTGAATGGAACCAATATTCGAAACTAGGAGGACTTGGCTACTGCATTTTATAAGCAGTATCAGTACAATTCTGATCTCGCTCCCACGCGTACCCAACTTCAGGGTATGTCACTTGGGACGGGTGAAGGTTTTAAGGAGTACGCGCAGAAGTGGAGAGACCTGGCTGGCAGGGTGCAGCCACCGTTAACTGACCGTGAACTCGTGGACATGTTCTTGGGGACCCTGTCTGGTCCATTCTTCAACCACCTGATTGGTAATTCCTCTGCTGGGTTTACAGACCTGATCCTGACTGGTGAAAGGATCGAAGCTGGTATCAAATCGGGGAAGATACAGAAAGGTGCCTCCTCGAGTACTAAAAAGAAGCCCTTCAAGAAGGAAGCTAGTTCTGTGTATGGCCCCAAGAGGCAGAACAAACCGGAACGCCGCCAAGCTGTCAACGCGGTGGTAATTTCAAAGCCTGCTGCTGCTCCTCAGCAATACAACCAGCCAAGGGGTGAGAGACTCAAAAGGCAGTACACTCGACTCAGTATGACCATGTCTCAGATATTGCCGCAACTGCTGTCAACCAATCTGGTAACTGTCAAGGAAGCTCCGAAGGTGGTAAACACAACATCTCCAAAGTATAACCCCAACGCCCGCTGTGCTTATCACTCTGATAGCCCAGGGAATAACACAGATGATTGTTGGGCTCTGAGGAATAAGGTTCAAGACCTTATCGATGCTAAAGAGGTTCAGTTCGAGGCGCCAGAAAGACCTAATATGGTGACAGCTCCCATGCCCAATCATGGAGTAAATGCTATTGGGGATGAAGACGAAGTGGAGGAATCCGAATTTGACATCTGGATCTACCCGACGACCAACGGTAGACCAAGTAACTGGACTGCAAAAGACTTTACACCTATTACTTTTGTCACTCAGTAATGAACTCCTTTGTTTTAAAGTTGTAACGAACAATAATTTGAAACTTTATGGCCCGGTGTCTTACCCGGGGCACCGTGGCTTTATTTGTGAGGGCTTTTGTGTGTCACTTCCATATATCATTAATAAAAACATTGGACGTTTTTCACATTTCAAATCTTGCGCTCCCTTTCTTTCTTTATATATTGCAAAACAGCTATATTTACACACACTCACTTATACAGGTTCCAATCCACTCTGGATCTCACTGGTAACGACTCTGCTACTGCCAGTTATGACTTCGAAAATCCGATCAACTTAGCCGAAGACGAAGGTGAAGATGATTGCGAAGTGCCTGGTGAGCTTGCAAGACTGTTACTCCAGGAAGAGAGGGCCATTCAGCCACATGAAGAGCCAGTGGAAACGTTAAATCTGGGTACTGAGACAGACAGAAAGGAAGTCAAGATCTGGGCCAATCTGGAGGCTAGTGTGAAACAACGGTTGATTCAGATGCTGCGTGATTATGTGGAAATCTTTGCCTGGTCTTACGAAGACATGCCTGGGTTGGATACTGACATTGTGGTCCATCACCTGCCTACCAAGGAAGAATGCCCTCCGGTAAAACAGAAGGTCCGCCGTATGCGTCCAGAAATGTCCGAGAAAATCAAAGCTGAGGTTATGAAACAATTCGATGCCGGTTTTCTAGCAGTGACTTCTTACCCCCAGTGGGTTGCCAACGTGGTTCCAGTGCCGAAGAAGGATGGTAAGGTCCGAATGTGTGTTGATTACAGGGATTTGAACAGGGCCAACCCCAAGGATGATTTCCCTCTGCCTCATATCGACGTTCTGGTTGACAACACTGCTCAGCATAAAGTATTCTCCTTCATGGACGACTTCTCCGGTTATAATCAGATCAAGATGGCTCCTGAAGACATGGAGAAGACCACTTTTGTTACTCAGTGGGGCACCTTTTGCTACAAGGTCATGCCTTTTGGGTTGAAGAATGCTGGGGCAACCTACCAACATGCCATGGTTGCTTTATTTCATGACATGATCCATCATGAGATAGAAGTATATATCGAAGATATGATTGCAAGGTCCCAAACTGAGGAGGAACACCTTGACCATCTACAGAAGCTGTTTGACCGTCTGAAGTTGTACAAGTTGAGGTTGAACCCGAACAAGTGCACCTTCGGGGTAAGATCTGGAAAGTTGCTAGGCTTCGTCGTAAGCGACAAAGGTATTCAAGTGGACCCTGCCAAGGTGAAATCCATACAAGAGATGCCAACTCCCTAGACAGAGAAAGAAGTCAGAGGCTTTCTAGGACGGCTGAACTATATTGCCCGATTCATCTCACATCTAACTGCTACCTGTGAACCAATCTTCAAGCTACTGAAGAAAGTTCAAGTAATACGTTGGAACGATGAATGTCAGGCCGCTTTCGACAGAATCAAAGAGTATCTCCAAGAACCACCCATTCTTATGCCACCGGTTGAAGGGAGACCTCTAATATTATACTTGACAGTACTGGATAGCTCAATTGGGTGTGTGTTGGGGCAGCATGATGAGTCTGGCCGAAAAGAGCACGCTATTTATTACCTTAGCAAAAAGTTTACCGACTGTGAGACCCGATACTCACTGCTCGAGAAAACTTGTTGCGCTTTGGTATGGGCTGCTCGCCGGCTGAGACAGTATATGTTGACTCACACCACTCTCTTGATTTCAAAAATGAATCCAATCAAGTATATCTTCGAAAAGCCCGCCTTGTCCAGAAGAATAGCAAGATGGCAGATGATCTTGATAGAATACGACATCCAGTACACGACTCAGAAAGCAATCAAGGGAAGTGTATTGGCATACCATTTGGCACACCAGGCAGTGGATGACTACCAGTCAATGAACTTTGAATTTCCAGACGAGAATATCATGGTAGTGACTGATTGTGAAGTACCTGGACCAGATGAAGGACCTGAGGAAGGATCCCGATGGTCTATGCACTTTGACGGAGCCTCAAACGCTTTGGGTAACGGTGTTGGCGCTGTGATCATTTCCCCAAAAGGCACTCAAACTCCACTTACTGCCCGACTATGTTTCAACTGCACCAACAACATGGCGGAGTATGAAGCATGTATCATGGGTCTTCAAGCTGCAATTGACCTAAGGATCAAGTTTTTGAGTGTCTTCGGAGATTCCGCTCTCGTGATCAATCAGATCAAAGGCGAGTGGGACCCGAAATACCCAAATCTTATTCCTTACAAAGAGTATGTGTTGATGTTGATTCCCCACTTCGAAGAGATAACTTTTGAACACTTCCCAAGAGAGGAGAATCAGTTGGCGGACGCGCTGGCTACGATGTCTTCTATGTTCAAAGTCAAATGGGATAATGAAGCACCCCAGATCATTATATGGAAATTGGATGAACCTGCATATTGCTGTGATCTTGAGGATGAAGAGGTAACTGAAAAACCTTGGTATCATGAAGTGAAGAGGTACTTGGAAGCTCAAGAATACCCCGAGGGTGCATCTGTCAACGACAAGAAGTTTTTGAGAAGGTTTGCGGCAAAGTTCTTCCTCAGCAATGGCATTCTCTACAAGCGAAACCATGATTCGACCTTACTGCGTTGTGTGGATAAGACTGAAGCAGAAAGGATCATGGCAGAGCTACATGAAGGTACCTTCGGAACGCATTCCAGTGGACATACCATGGCAAAGAAAATCCTCCGGGCAGGGTATTTCTGGTCCACAATGGAAGCTGATTGTTACCAACATTCTCGGACATGTCACAAATGCCAGATCTATGATGATAAGGTGCACATTCCTCCGGTTCCTCTGAATGTCTTGACAACACCTTGGCCTTTTGCAATGTGGGGCATTGATATGATCGGCGAGATCAGACCTACAGCATCCAACGGGCATCGCTTTATCCTGGTAGCGATTGTTTACTTCACGAAATGGGTTGAAGCAACTTCCTATGCTACGGTAACCAAGAACGTCGTGGCACGATTCATTCGGCATAACCTGATCTGTCGATATGGTGTCCCTGAGAGGATCATTATGGACAATGGTACCAATCTTAACAACAAGATGATCACTGAGCTCTGCGAGCAATTCAAGATACAGCACCACAACTCTTCTCCTTATCGACCGAAGATGAATGGGGCTGTCGAAGCGGCAAATAAGAATATCAAGAAGATTGTGCAGAAGATGACAGTAACCTACAAAGATTGGCACGAGATGTTACCGTTTGCTCTTCATGGGTACTGTACCTCAGCACGGACGTCGACAGGGGCAACTCCCTTTTCCTTGGTCTATGGCATGGAGGCAGTCTTGCCTATTGAAGTCCAGATACCCTCTCTCCGGATAATGAAGGATGCAGGTTTGAGCGAAGATGACTGGATCCAGACCCGGCTTGATCAATTAAATCTAATTGACGAGAAGAGACTCACTGCTATTTGTCATGGTCAAACGTAACAAAAACGGATGATCAGGGCATTTAACAAGAAAGTCAGACGACAAGAGTATCAAGTCAGAGACCTGGTAATCAAGCACATGATTCTTCCTCAAAATGATCCCAGGGGCAAATGGACCCCTACGTACGAAGGGCCATTTGTGGTTAAACATATCTTCTCAGGAGGAGCTATGATTCTAACCACCATGGATGGTAACGACCTTCCTCATCCCGCCAATGCAGACATAGTAAAAAGATACTACGCATGAATGAAAGACCCGCTAGGTTGACACACCTAGGCAAAAATAAGGGCTTCCCGGCGAACCAAAAGGGTTCGGGCAAAAATAAGGGATGAAATGAAAAAAATCTGTACACCCGGCAAGTCGAAAACCTGAAAAGGCGGCTTGGGCAAAAATGGGTATCCCGGTGGACTGAAAACCCAAAAGGGCGGTCCAGGCAAAAGTCAGGGATAAAGCGTAATACTATGTCTCATTGGATCACCTTGCATCCAGAATTCGGCATCAACTATCAGGTTCAAACGGCATCAATCAATTAGCTTCATCTTCAATTAAGCAGCCAAGTGATGAGATGCTTGAAGACATAAAGGCGATAACAGAGTTGGAACCCAGTGGGATTATTTTTTTTCACATAGCTGTTTTGTTTTCCTTTTCACAAAATTGTATAAACTCTATGTTGTTCGGCGGCGTTCTCTTACTAGGACGTCAGCCTCTTGTACATAAACGCCTATTTACAGGCAAATTCAAAATCAATACAAATCCACTTTTCCAGACAAATTGCCAATTGTTTTTCCTTTATCTGTTTTGTTTTGAAAAGAACGTCCAATGTTCATTTTTGATATATGCATTTGACACTAATTACTACTCATAAATATTTGCATGCGAAAAAAAGGACTAATTACAGGTAACATCAGAAACAGGGGCAATAATGAGTTGTCTAGGCGATCTAGTTGCTTTGTCCACCAAGGTACTAAGGTAGGTTTGGCTGAAGAATATGACCAAGATACCTTCACTCCCCGCAGAGTAAGACAAGACTCAACAATACTCTCCCCCGAGCAGAGTTGGTCTCCCATCAGCCCTAAAAAAGGTACAATATCTCCAGCAAGTCAGCAACACTCGCCCCAAGCAGAGTTAGTCTACTGTCAGCCTTAAGGAAGTTGGGTATCCCCAGAAGATCTCAATATTCCCCAGCGGAGTATACAGATATTCCTAAGCAAGCATCCCCGGCAGTCTTAGCATAAGATTGTTCCCCGGCGGAATACCAGACATCCCAGTGGAGCCAATTCCTCAGTACAGTCCAAAGTTTCCCCAGGAGAGTTGAATCAATCTCCCCAGTAGATTCTGGAAGCTTATCCCTAGTAGATTCTGGAAGCTTATCCCCTGCAGAATACGAACGCATCTCCCCGGCTTTATTCAAAAGTTATTCCCCACCAGAGCTTATAACTGGGTTATCCTCAGCTAATTACCACGGAAAGATCATCCTCGGCGAATTTCTTCCTATTCCCCAGCGGAGTTCATCAATTCCCAAACATAACATATCAACGGTATCCCCAGCGGAGTTATCATCAAAACCTCAGCAAAATATCTCTCCCCACAGAGTAATCTCTCCAACAAGTTTACTCCCCAACAGAGTCATCTTCTCCTACCGGTTTATTCTTGCAACCATCATCCCCAGCGGAAATGAAGAATTCTACTCTTCAAACATCAGCCCAGGATTCCACAATTTCCCGGCATTCGTCAAGGATTTATTTTCCTAGACGAAAACACATTCATAAACATATCACATTTCATACATCCTGCTTATATACATGATAAAATGCATACGACACTATTTTTGAACAGCATGACATCATGCATCTCATACATCATGACATTGCATACAACTGATGTTTTGCCTTTTCAGGAAAAAGGTCAATACAAAGATGATTACTATCAACTGTCGCAATTCCAGATTCGATGCCTGTATCCAGCCAGGGCATATATGTTGAGCGATGAATTATAGATTCGACACCTATATCTAGCCAGGGCATGTCTGCATGAAAAGTTTAGAGATTCGATACCTGTATCCAGCCAGGGCATATCTGTAGATGACCAATTCCAGATTCGACACCTGTATCCATCCAGGGCATATCTGTGAGATAACTGATTGTAGATTCGATACCTGTATCCAGCCAGGGCATGTCTGCATGAAAAGTTTAGAGATTCGATTCCTGTATCCAGCCAGGGCATATCTGTAGACGACAAGTTCCGGATTTGATTCCTGTATCTAGCCAGGGAATATCTGTGAGCGATTGATTGTGGATTTGATACCTGTATCCAGCCAGGGCATATCTGCATGAAGAGTTTAGAGATTCGATTCCTGTATCCAGCCAGGGCATATCTGTAGATGACAAATTCCAGATTCGATACCTGTATCTAGCCAGGGCATATCTGTGAGTAATTGATTGTAGATTCGATACTTGTATCTAGCCAGGACATGTCTGCATGAAGAGTTTAGAGATTCGATTCCTGTATCCAGCCAGGGCACGTCTGTAAGCAACCTTTTGAAGTTCCGGATTCGATTCCTGTATCTAGCCAGGGCATATCTGTGAATGATTGATTGTAGATTCGATACCTGTATCTAGCCAGGGCATGTCTGCATGAAGAGTTTAGAGATTCGATTCCTGTATCCAGCCAGGGCACGTCTGTAAGCAACCTTTTGAAGTTCCGGATTCGATTCCTATATCCAGCTAGGGCATATCTGTAGACGACTAATTCTGGATTCGACACCTGTATCTAGCTAGGGCATATCTGTGAGTGATTGATTCCAGATTCGATACCTGTATCTAGCCAGGGCATATCTGCATGAAGAGTTTGAAGATCAACCCCTGTAACAGGCCAGAAAACCATCTTCCTTTCTCAAAGCACGCAAGTTCTCGCTAAGGAATCTCTTACGCGATCGACACCTTCCGATGGCATCTATAAGCCCATCTCCACAACTATCCATCACATTTCTAAATGGCATCTATAAGCCCATTCCCGACGAGACTCTGTCACATCTCCAGATGGCATCTATAAGCCCATCCTCCTATCCATCATCTTTCCAAATGGCATCTGTAATCCCACTCCCGCCACCACACTGCTGATACTCTACTATGTGAGTGCAAATTTCTGGGCACTCTAGTGTTCAATCATCTTCCACCTTCGGATCACGAAAGGCACACAAGCCAATCTACATCCTCAGGTATAAGAAGATTGAACAGGGGCAACTGTTGTACCCCAAAATTTTCCCTCCCATATTCTTCAAAATTTGTCAAGATCAATCTTCAAATGGATCAAGGATTGCACAATTCAATTGCCTCCTAAGGCAGTGAAAATTAGGGTTTTGGTTCTAGGGATGTCAGTTTGGACCTGTTAATGGGGATCCCCGCGGGGAACGCCCCGTTCGGGGCCCCAAAGATGGGGAATTTTCCCCCGTGGGGGCGGGGATGGGGAGAAAAATTCCCCTGAGAGCATTTCGGGGACGGGGACGGGGAATACACCCCCCGCCCCGCGGGGACCCCGCCCCGCGGGGACCCCGCCCCGCCTATTATTTTAATATAGTTAATTTAATATATATATTTTAGATTAGGTTTTTTAGTCATTTCCTTTATGTTTATTTATAAAAATAAATAAATAAATATTCATGTATTTATTAAGAGAGAGAAATGTAAATATTAGTGAATTCTTTGTGCTTTTTATGTAAATATTAGTAAATATTCCTTTATGTGAATTCTTTGTGCTTTTTATTTTTATAGAAAATATAAACATTTTAAAAAAATAAAATATTAATGAATAAATGTAGGATCTATGGGGATCCCCGCGGGGAACGGGGATCCGCGGGGAACGGGGATGGGGATAGAAATTCCCCCGTGACGGAGATCGGGGACGGGGACGGGGAATGAATTTGATGGCGGGGAAAAAGATGGGGAAGTGTCCCCCCGGCCCCGCCCCGCCCCATTGACATCCCTATTTGGTTCTTGCAAGGAAGTTGAGGTTTTCAAGGGCTCAATCAAGTCTCATGTGCCTATATACATTGCCAAGCATATACATGCCAAGTTTCAAGACTCACAACATCAAGTTGCACAGTCAAAAGCCCTAATTGCTTCACAATCAACTGTAGGGGTAAAATGGTCATTTGGCAGTCAAAAGTCAAAATATTTGGTCAACATATTATTTTGAAGCCACAATCATCATTTGATCAAGTCTTGATCATGATTCCACAAGAATGGCTCAAAAATCATCAAGATGCCAAAAGTTTCTATTTTGGGACAGTTGAAAAAGTCAACTGTAACTTGACCTAGGCATAACTTTTTCATGGTTCATCAGAAAAATCCCATCCAATGCTCATTTTGAAGGGGATGACATTTCCTACAACCCATCTTCACATTCCAAATCCTAGAAATTCTCTCACAAAAAGTTATCAGTTTCAACATTATAGGTCATTTTCAAAAGTCAACAAAAAGACATTTTAAGTCAAAGACCATAACTAGAGATTGGTAAATCCAAATGACATGGGACCAAAGGCATTGGTTAGAGGACTTCAAGACCTTTCCAAAATGTCCAAGAACATGTTCATATGATCAAAATTGAGCAAGATATACATTGGAGAAGTTGGGAAAAGTTTGTGAAATGGCAAAAGTCAACTATCCTTAAAACTTCAATTTTTGACAAAAGGGCCTACTTTCTTCCACTTGATTCAGCCTTTTCATGCCACCCACGTGTCCCATGATTAATTTCAAGACCAAATATTTATTTTTTCATTTTTATTTAATTTTTATGGATTTAATTCATTTTAAATCCATAATAATTCAAATAAATCTAAAAAATTAATTGAATGGCATATTTTTGGTTTGAATAGCTTTTATGTATGATATGCCAGCTCACCATTTCGTGCTAAGGCTTTTTGTGCACAAAATCTTGATTTTGAACCAAATATGGAAAGCTTTCAATGGTGGTTAAAGAAAAATCTCAAGACATCAATTCCATGGATCATTGGCCCAGCTGCTGACCTAATTCTATTCCCATACATATGCTGAACCAAAACCTAATACATTTCACGTGCAAAAGCTTCTGCAAACCCTTATGCCATATTGAAAAAAAGTCAAGAAAACTCAAAACTGTTTTCTCACTTCCAGGGCCTTTCAAAGCGATTTAAGGATTAAAACACGTTACTGGACCTCTCAGAAACCTTTTGGAATCAAAACCACGTGCTAAGGCCTAAGAAACCGTTCTACACGAACTCACGGTTTGCATATTTTTTTCACAATTGTAATCCATAATTCATGCATCATTGATATGATTTCTTGGTTGTTTTATGTTGTTAGAGCCCACAGGAAACTAATGGCGTGGTTCAATTGGATTATGGTGTCCTGAATCAAAAGATACCATTGTCAAAATCTAGGGTTTCCAAGCTGCGAATTTGGGGCTTTGCTGTATCAGAAAAATTAGACCTTGAGACACCCATGGTTGAAACCGGCTTGACGAGACGAACACACTCAGACCCTCGCGAATAATTTATATAGAGCATAGCTCTATTCGCTATTTTTTGTCGTTCCATTTTGTGGGGGTTAAAAACCCCCGCTATCTAATATATTTTTTGCAGGTTTAGGGAAGAAGATGATGATGTGGTGAAGCGCCATTGGCTCATTCAAAATATGCGCGCTACTTTTCTTTTGTTCAGCATATAACATGTTTATTTTATATTATATTTGTTTCTTGTTATTCTAACAAACGCGTTCAAGTAGTTGAGTGGTTGGCCAGGTGTTCTGCAAACGTTGGGACCTGGGTTCGATTCCCAGGTCCCCCCCAAATTCCATATTATTTTTCATAACGTAATTGCATGCAGATATTCAAAGGTATCCCACCATGGACTCCCATTCATCCAAACGCCAAGTGTCTCAAAGGACAGATCCAAAGGCCAAAAGATGAGGAGCACCATGCTCCTGGTCAACCCATGCTCCAGACAATTTCAAAAGTCAAAAGGGCTTGATGCAAATGGGCCACAAAAATTCCAGATTCACCTCCAAAAAGGCCTAGAACCCCCCTTTGGTTCATTCTTTTTTTTTTCTTTCTTTTTTTTCTTCTTATTTTATTTCTTTTATTTTGTTGGTTTATTAATTATTTTTCTAATTATTATTTATTATCACTAAAACTAATCAATTAACATTTTTTACAATAAAATCAAAAAAAACTAATATTATTATTATTTACTAATTTCATATTATTTTTTGTAAATAAGTTATAATTAATTAATTAGTTTAAATAGGCAACCTTAATCTTTTTCTTAATAACTAAAATAAATTTAGAACTACTTTTTTTTTTCCTTTTGACTTTTAAATCATTATTTTTTATTTTCATTAAAAACATAAAAATACAAAAAACATTTTTTTTAATAAATTAATTAATTAGTAAATTAGCTTAATTTTTAATTAATTGCAAAAAAAGGGACAATCTCATTCTTTCTAAAAAAAAGGGTCAAAACCCTTAAGACGTCCCGATTCATTCTTTCGCGCGTATTTATTTTTTTATTCATTATTTTGTATCTGCTCAGGAAATGTAATAGTTAATTAGGATCTTTTACCGTTTCTTTTAATTTTCTCGCACTTTATTTTCCAAACGGGTTTTTGTTTTTGGCGATGTATAGACCCGCACCTTGTAAATAGCTATATTTACATTTCTGCAATTTATTTTCCGCACTCCTAACTGTTAATTATGCCTGCAAGAATGTATGACAAATAAAACCAATCCGTAGCTCACAAATAACATGTACAAGATAAACATTAACATGAAACAACACACATGCACATGCCACTCCTAGGGTACGCCTCACTGGTTGCCTCGAACGTGGTCATCAAGTATAGGGTGTCTTAGAGGTCGCCCTCCTGTCTAAAGATCAAGTCGCCTCGAAACGGTTGCCTCAGATACAAAGGATCTAGGAAATTAGGGTTACTTCTAAGGCGTCCTACCATTGCTTTGGTGACCACACATGTCCCTTAATCGAATTGACCCGAACAACTCCAACGATGGTGATGCCTACTTCTCAATAGTGGGATAGCACTATCTAAAGGACTCTTACACAACCTAATTCCTTAGAGTAGGTAGATTCTCCTGGGTACTTGCTCTTTTCAAACAAACAACAACATCTTTTCACACTGACACTTTCTAAAAGTTTTCAAACAAATTTTTCATACACTCTTGAGGACAGATACAAGAGTTACTTAGAAATTTTTCAAACGAAACTTTTTCAAAACCCACACACACTTGAAAAGCAAACAAATTTTGAAAACATAAGAGCAAGTACCTAAGAGCCCGTGGATAACCACAGATAGAAAGGGTGCTAACACCTTCCCTTTCTATAATCTACCTCCCGAACCGAGAAACATCTCGAAAAAGGAATTTTGCTGTGCTTTTGTCCTTTCCTTGTTGGAGAACATAAAAGACGGTGGCGACTCTTGCTTACCGCGACATTTCGCGAACCAGCTTTAAACAGTCAGTTCTATTTCCACCGATCACACCCACGCTCACAACAACAACGATAAACAATAATCATCCACCATCACCAATCCGTGATTCACTCCGCCCTTGTTCCGTTCAATACCGCAACACACCTTCATCATCAATTTACAATCCACCTCCTCCATCCATCCGCATATGTTTCTTCCGCAAGCACCACACCGTCTGATTCACCACAGTCAGCTTCGTCATCTTCCTGCGATCTAACCGTGTCTCACATATCCCTCCGCCTTTGTTAGCTGCAAACCACTGCAAGCGCTGTTTCTTCTGAATTAGCAGATCCTCGCGTCTTCGGTTTAATCTCTAATCCGCGTCACAGTCCGATTCGATCCTCCAAGCTTCGGCATAAAATATCCAACGCCACTACAACTCCACTGCTGTGCTCGACAGGTACGAATGACTGTTGTACTTATAAATTATCTGTGTTCATTTCAGAATTGGATTGCTACTTGTTTTAGTATTTTTGTTTTGATTTGAATTAATAACTCTTATGCTGGTGACAAATGCTGCGATGAATTTTTGAAAACACTTTATTATGGTTTTACTGTCCGTGTTTAGTGTTCATGTTAGGAAGATTTCTGTATTATGAAGCTTATTATTTGTGCTAGAAATCCAGGTTGAGCTGTTAGTTAAACAATAGCATGTCTTTGCTAATGGTTAGTTAATTGTGATGAATTTTGGTTGCTGCCCAGTTTTGTTTCGATTGAATTTAGCTTGTTTCGAAATCAACTTTCTATGTTTTGATTTTGGATTGAACATTGGCATGAGTTCTTTGGTGATAGTTTTGTTTATGAATTAAAATAATTGAATAATTGATTGTTTGGTTCTTGTTTTGTTCACCTTTTGAATTCAATTGAAACACCATAGGTTGTGCATAATTGTGCATCAGTGTCAATTTCGTTTTGTTGTTTGAATCATTTTAAAAGTGGTTTTGGTAATGTTTCAATTTGAATTCAATTCAAAAAGTTTGTTGGTTTAATATCGGTGTTTGTACATAAGCTTGGAAATTGATTTTATGTTGTCTAACTTTTGATTTGTATATTTAAGTTTGATTTTTCATGTATCGGAATTAAATTGAATTACATAATGAATTTTTGATTTTTATCTGTGTAAATATTCATTTGTTCATGTGCATTCATGCAATTTCATTTCAATTTCATACTTTGTGATTACTAACATATATTTTAATTGTTGCAATTTCCTTCATTTTATTTTTACCGCTTATGCTACTAACGCGTTTGTTACTGTGAAGGTTTCTGAAAATTGTTTCAAGCAATTCATTCCTCCATAGCGCATCCATAATTCCTACACTTCTCCCTTTACCTTTTTATTGTATTTCACTGTTTTGATTTAATATTTGGTACTGTAAATATATACTTGTACATAATATTTTGACTGTATATTTTATTCACTTCATCTGTAAATAAATTCAGGTTATGTAAATATTCTTTTAATTGCATTGCGATTTTAAATTTTAATTCCAACTAACTTCTGAAAATTGCACGGACGCACATAATTTTTCCCGTGCTGTTAGTTTTGTCTGTACATTTAATGTGATGCAGAGAAGCCTTATCCGATACCACGAGCTTTATCCATGCTTTCTTCATCCGTGATTTATTTTCACGCGTTGCGATTCATTGCGCTTGGAGTATTATCTTACATCTGGTTTTTTGATGCTATCGACTTGTGATTTATTTTCACCCGAGGTTTGGTATAATCTTAGCTCATTTTTATTTCTGTGGATTTAAACCCAAAGGGATGGGAATACAGTATTGACTTCACCATATCAAGTACTGGTTTCTTATTCGGTCGGATTCTCTTTACCTTATCTTTTACCCTCCTGTACATAGGACACCCTTTCCTCTCATTCTTTAAATTTCAAAACTTTCTCATCTTTTTCAAAATCTTCTTTGTTTATAAACTTGATGCGCTTTCATAATAAACCTCGACCTTGCCGAGTACCTTTTTCTTTTAAAACTTATTTTCTTTAAACAAACTTCAATTCATTTAATCATACTTTGACATTTTTCAAAAATTAACAAAAACACTTCAACTCATTCAAACCTTTTTGTGCGCTCGAGCACCTTTACCCTTCAAAACTTTTTTCAAGATGAGACATGATTCATTGATAGTCGAGCAACATTCTCCTATCCCCATGGTTATAAAGGTGTCGACTTTTCCACTTGAGTACTAGAGGCGTTCTCAAACCCTCACTCTTGCTGACGCATGGTCCATCTTTTTCACACCTTGTGGGCGTTAGTCGAGATTTCTCTCCTAACTATGACGACTTGTATCCTTGTTTAAAACAATCAACAAACAAGTCTTTTCTAGACAAACTACGGTGCTCTGACTTTCCCATTGCACGAGGGAGTACGTAGGCACTAAGTCTTACGACCCAAGGCGAGCAACAAAAAAAATAAAAAAACATTTCATTTTATTTTGTTTGCAAATAAACATTCATTTTTATCCTTTAGCAAGTATACCTTTGCATAACACTCCTTTTAAAAGAAACCAAACAAAGTGGATCTTGCGGAATACCGTAGATGCTTAGGGTGCTAATACCTTCCCTTTGCATAACCGACCCCCGTACCTCGATCTCCGATCTTTTTGGGTTTTGTTCTCTTTTTTCCCATTTCCCTTTGGAAACAGTAAAGTGCGGTGGCGACTTCATTGTGTTGAGATAAGTCAATTGATGGCTTAATCTCAAGTCTTTACCGCTACATTTCTATTTCATATCATCACTGTCGCAATTGAGCGCCATAAAAGTGTGCGGCAGGAAAGTGGCAACTTCACTGGGGACAAATTGACCTATTGCTGGTCCATTCCTAAGTGGGTCAATCCTAACTTTGTTTGTTTCTTTTCTATGAGTGTGTATATATTGTTTTACTTGCTGTTTATTACTTCCCATTATGCTGTATATATGTTTGTATGGATTTTCTTGGTTTTCAAGGGCTTGGTGATTTCTTATAAGTCTTCTATCCGGACTTTGGGCAAAAATAAGATAGGACGGGCGGTATAGTCATGTTAACTTTGAGGGAGTAATCCCAAAAAAGGAGACATGAGATCCCCCACTCAGTGGAGGCCCCTTTGACTGTAGTGTCGTTTACCAAATAATCGGGAAGACGTACTGCTTTCGACCTGGGAGCCTACTGAAGCTGAGGACTGTAGATTACCTAAACCCATCTTGGCCTTTTAGGTGTAGTGCAGAAGCTATGACGGAGTAATCCGGAAGTAGTTGTCACGCGATACTACGCTCAGACGAGTTTTTCTTGAGAATATTACTAATTACCGAGTTAATCGGGACGTTGGTAATATCCGAAGGAAGGATGTAGACTCTGGGAACCTCTTAGAACCTTGTTAGGAAGGTGATAACCATTAGTCCATACCTTATGGGTTGTACCTTTGACTCCAGGCTCGTGACTCTGAACCATGTGATCCTGTTACTGTGCAGTGCATTGCATAACATTGCATATCATTTGCATCCTCTGCATCATACATCCAGGTTGTTCAGGATCTTATTCCCAGTTACTTCTTTCTTCCAGTTAATCGTCTACCGTCAAGCTAATTCCTCAACACAACTACGAGACTAGAGCTACTGTCAGATTGAGAATGGAAAACCAAAAACAACACAACATGGAAGTTAGAATGGAAATCGACGAGTTGAAATCAGGCATGGCCATACTTACTAAGATGATGCAAGTCTTGATATCTGAAATCCAAACTATTGTTGTTGACACTCAACCTATCCAGCATACATCTACTACATGGCTAGAGTTTGGGTTACCTCATAATTACTCTCCGCTTGTTGTAATTACTTCAATGGTTGGCCAGTCTTCCCGACCAGTCTTTTAAGCTCCAGTTTTCACTGAACCCCAGCCAGTCGTTCATACTGCTTCTCGTTAACCTGCTGCACAAGCTGCTTTTGGGAACCCTCTCTTTGAGTACCATGCTTCCAGCCCTCGAAGTATGAGTCAGGGAGACTTTGGTGAGTTTGAAGAGTTCAAAGAACAATATCAGACTTTGGAGAAGAGACTCCGAGCTATGGAAGGGAATGAGTTCTTCTGTGTTGATGCTAACAACATGTGCCTAGTTTCCGATCTGGTTATGCCTGCAAAGTTCAAGACTCCTGAGTTTGAGAAATATCGGAGGCACACTTGTCCAAGAAGTCATTTGGTGATGTACTTTCGAAAGATGTCTGCTTACATAAATAATGACAAGCTGCTTATCCATTGTTTCCAAGATAGCCTGAGTGGAGCTTCATTGAAATGGTATATGGAACTTGAGAAAGGTCGTATCCAATGCTTCCAAGATCTTGTTGATGCTTTCATAAAACAATACAAGTACAACCTTGACATGGCACCTGATCATCGCCAACTACAAAATATGTTTCAGAATGAGAAAGAATCTTTCAGCGAATATGCTCAATGATGGAGAGAATTGGCATCTCAAGTTGAACCACCTCTGGCAGAGAAAGAGCTAACTGGATTGTTCATGGATACTTTGTCCCCTTTCTTTTGGGAGAAGATGATTGGTAGCGTGTCCTCCAGCTTCACAGACCTGGTGACTATCGGCCAAAGATTAGAAGAAGGAATCAAGAACGGTAAAGTGTCTAAAGCTGCTGAAACTTCTAATGGTGCAAAGAAATTCCTTGGGAACTTTCAGAAGAAGAAAGAAGTAGAAGCCAATGCTGTCTCGAATGAGAGAAGAGGACCTCGCTGTAGGCCTCAGTACACTAATAAACCATAAGTAGCGGTTGTTACTCATGCGGTCAATGCTCAACCAGTTCATGTCCCTCAACGACAAAATATTGCACAGAATCAGAATCGGAATAGGGCTCAGTTTGATCCCATCCCTATGACGTACACTAAATTGTATCCTGCAATGGTGCAAAAGGTATTGATTACAACTAGGCCTCTGATTCCTCGAGATCCTCCTCCAGCCGGGTTTAGATCTGACCTTCACTGTGAATTTCATCAGGGAGCTGCCAGTCATGATTTAGAGAGCTGCTATGCATTGAAAAACAGAGTGCAAGAATTGGTGAAAGCAAAAATTCTTACTTTCAAAGAGACAGGTCCTAATGTTGTCAACAATCCTTTGCCAAGACAAAGTGGCTGAAGACTGAGCCGGGGTACCCTCAAGTCACTTTCTAAAGCCAGTGTTTCAGACAGGACAACTCTTCCTTGTTACTGATTAGTCACTAGGCCATCTTTCTTTCTGTTTTCATTTTCCCCTTGTTTATGTTAAAATTGTTGCTTTCAAATTCTGTTTGTACGTTCATGTTATGTTTAATGAAATGAGCATTGCAATGTTTTTATTCAAATCATTTTCATTTACTGCTTTCAAATATATTTCTCTTATTTACTCCCTTTATCAAGATTTTGTTTATGCAAAGATTTGAGGGAGGATGATGAAAATGAAATACCCATAATTGTTGCTGGTATGCTTTCGAATAAAACTTTGTTGAGGATATACATGCATTGTTTCAACTCCCAAACACCGGAGAAATAAGGAAGTTAATCCCTCGTTCACCCCTTTGAGCCTAGAAGTTGGAATTTCTTTCTATAAAAAAAAACCGCAATCTTAACCTGGGGATGGGTAGTTCTCAGTTAATTCGGCTATACATTCAATTACAAGAGAAATCGTGCAAGACACCTTTCAACAAAGGTCGCGATCAAGCTTTCCTTTGCACGCAACAAGAAGTGTCAAAGATGCTCTCAAACAAAAAAATTACAAAGATGGTTCCCCTTAATCATTGAGCAAGGAAGTCATTATCTTTCCAAAAAGAAAAATGAAATGAAAAGAAAAAAATTCCACTAAGTCAAAACCTCTGAAGGAGACTTAGGAAAAAAAAACTGGGGCATCTCACTGACTGTAATCTCAAATGAAACAGTTCAGGCAAAAGTTGGGAATAATAAATTCAATCAGAAGAGGTCTTCAAATCCTCAAAATTCTCCACCATAGTTGACAAAAGTCCTCAAAACAAAAAAAAGATGTAAGAAGAAATGACTCTCATTCTCAAGAATCCTTTAGCTTCTGAGCCATCATCATTGATTCCATCAGTGCAATTCCAAAATCTCTTGGAACTTGAATGCATAGTCTGAGTTAACTGAACGTAGGACTAGAGAACATCACGAAGATTGGGTTGGGTATAAATAAACTTTGAGCCTTTATCCTTTATTTCTTAAACCGTGAATCATACCATGTTACAACCCTCAAAAGACCTAATTGAAGCTAGGTTTCTTTTGAAAGCATACTACAGCAAGGTTGCGTAAACTGACTCCTAAGATCTTTTGCGAACTATTTGTTTTTGTATCATACCTTTTCTTTCTCTTTCACTTTAAAAGTATAAACCACTGTGTTTTAACCAGTGATATATTTTCTATACACCAATAACATCATTTCAAAAATGATTTTGGATTCAAAACTTTTGCATGAACTTTGCATTAAAATTATCATGTTTGAATACACAATTTTGCTTGCAAACAAGTTTTCCTCGTCAAGGAAGTTCAAACAGCTGAGGAACTTGGTCAGTGACCCTATCAGGGGCAAGTATCTTCCAGGTCCATTTGCGAACCAGTTCGAGATTTATTGCTCAGTGCGAGTTTTCTCAGATTTGGTTAGCCAGAAAATCATTTTCAAGACTCATACTGGGGCATTCCTTCCTAACAATTATCTCAAGAAATGAAGCCATAATCAGCTTATTTCCGACAATTATCTCAAGAACTGAAGCCATGATCAGTTTATTCAAACAATTATCTTAAGAAATGAAGCCATGATCAGTTTATCTCTAATAATCATTTCAAGAGCTGAAGCCATGATCAGTTTATCCTCAACAGTCAGCTGATCTGGGACAAATCCCTAAGCAACTCTCCATGTCCTTCCTCAGAAGATCATCAGTTCAATACAGTTTACAAATGTGAAAAATTTGGGTTCAAGACTTTTTCTTTCCAATCAAATTTAGCAGAGTTCTCCGTGTTGAGGAATCAAACTTCCAATCTTACCTCCACAAAAGAGTCAAACTCCATTTTCGTAAACGTCGACATTACATGCATAGATAATTCACATATCATGCATAACAAAATTCACACATAATGCATAACAAGAGTGCTTCATCCTCATTTTCACTTTCCGATGTCTTGTTGCAGTTGACATGTCACCTTGAGATCAAAGTCCAACTTACTTGGCACCTACCAAAGCAGACGTCAGTTCACCTGTCTCTCTTTCGTCCAATGCTAATCTTGGATCAACTGTTTCTCTCTTCCGTCCAATGCTAATCTTGGATATGAGATCTCTTTTTCCATCCGAAGCTAGTATTGGATGTTGTTACCTTTTCTTCATTCAAAGCCAATATTGAATGTCAAGATCTTTTTTTCCATCCAAAGCCAGTATTGGATGTTGTTACCTTTTCTGTCGTCTAAAGCCAGTATTGGACGCCTTGAGCTTTTCTTTCATTCAAAGCCAGTATTGAATGTCAAGATCTCTTTTTCCATCCAAAGCCAGTATTGGATGTTGTTACCTTTTCTACCGTCCAAAGCCAGTATTGGACGCCTTGAGCTTTTCTTTCATTCAAAGCCAATATTGAATGTCAGGATCTTTTGTTTCCATCCAAAGCCATTATTAGATGTTGTGATCTTTTCTCTCGTCTAAAGTCAGTATTAGACGTTGAGTTTTCCCTTCATTCAAAGCCATTATTGAATGTCAGAATCTTTTGTTGTCATTCAAAGCCAATATTGGATCTCGTGTTTTTCTTTCGTCCAACGTCTTCCCTGGACGACTCTGACGTAGCTTCAGATTTGGTCTCATCTCACATCTAATGTTCTTCTAGACGTTTTTGATTGTCTTTTCCAGAGCGTTGCTCGCCTCATTCAATACCATTCTTGGATGTCGCTGCTCGCCTTCTCGGGTTTTATCTCTTTCTTCCAAGTATTGCTGGTTACTCCTTGTCACCCTGACAGATATCCAGAAATATCTTGTTGTTTCCCTAACGTGTCTTTCCACATCATTTCATCAGAACTACAACAAGTTTCCAGTTTCAAGTCTTTCCATATACCAACAGAGTTTGTCTCATCTCATTCATCTTTCAAAAAAATATATGTCAAAAAAGAGTCCATGCATTCATAACATATGCTATCATCTCACCGCATCAGGGACGAAATTTAGGTATGTTTGTATTTAATTACTTTCCGCCTATCTGGCTAAAAGATAATTAAATAGGGGCAGCTGTTGCACCCTAAATTTCGCCCCCTAATTTTTCCAGTCGCACATTCATACCATATTTTGTCATTTGTTCACAATCATTAATAAATAGCTTCATTCATCACATTTGCATAATTTAATCGTGTTTAAGTTGACCAAAAGTCAGTTTAAATCGACATTTACATCATTCTGTAGTTGAAAAATACCTGACATTTCACTTCATGCATTTTTATCTGTTTACTCATTTCTTGCATTGCTCCAAGTTGTTTATATGTCGATAATAAAAATATTTCTGTTTTATAGACAGACTGTTAAAAGCGATTCGACACTGTGCAGAAAATTAGCGAGAAAAATATTTCAAGTTTTCACCTTTTACCGATCATTTTATGAATCCGCGTCTCGCGTAGATTATGACGGTATGCTCGCTTTATTTTTTCGGTACAGTTTGAAGTCTCGTTTTTAACCGTAAAACGTCTGTTTAGCCTGATATTTTTATTATAATTTTATTTTGATTTTGGATTTTTGAATATTTTTTCTTTAATCTTTATGGCATGTAGTTTATTTTAATGTGTTCATTTTGTTTTTTTCGGATAAATGTTTGTCCGTTTTTTATCGTTTTGGTTATTTTGGGTCTTTAACTTTTATTCAGAAAAAATTCAAAAAAATTATTTTAAATTGAATTAATTTTAATACTTTCAGTTTTTATTTCATTTTTATCATTTAAGGGCATTTTTGTCATAAAAAAATATTAAATACACCTTGCTCTATTTCTATTAGTTAATAGCTTAATATGTGGATTAATGCATACAGATTAAATATTGAATGGTTCTGATTAATTTTGAAATCAATTTTTTTATTTTCATTTTCCTATATATAGCTCCTTTATATTCTTTGTTTAATAACCATAAAACAAAAACCATAGCAGTACTTTTATCTAACTTTCAATCCCAATTTTTCTACTAGCAGTAAATCCTCTTTTGATTTAAAAAAAAAAGCAATAACAATAATATTTTTCATCCACCTCTTCTCTCTTTCCAACGCACATCAACTCCCTCTCATCTTCTATTTCTCCACCCTTGTTTCCCCTTCACCCACGCTCACAACAACAACGACAAACAATAATCATCCACCATCACCAATCTGTGATTCACTCCGCCCTTGTTCCGTTTAATACCGCAACACACCTTCATCATCAATTTACAATCCACCTCCTCCATCCATCCGCCTATGTTTCTTCCGCAAGCACCGCACTGTCTGATTCACCACAGTCAGCTCCGTCAACTTCCTGCGATCTAACCATGTCTCACATATCCTTCCGCCTTTGTTCGCTGCAAACCACTGCAAGCGTTGTTTCTTCTGAATTAGCAGATCCTCACGTCTTCGGTTTAATCTCTACTCCGCGTCACAGTCCGATTCGATCCTCCAAGCTTCGGCATAAAATATCCAACGCCACTACAACTCCACTGCTGTGCTCGACAGGTACGAATGACTGTTGTACTGATAAATTATTTGCATTTATTTCAGAATTGGATTTCTACTTGTTTTAGTATTTTTGTTTTGATTTGAATTAATAACTCTTATGCTGGTGACAAATGCTGCGATGAATTTTTGAAAACAGTTTATTATGGTTTTACTGTCCGTGTTTAGTGTTCATGTTAGGAAGATTTCTGTATTATGAAGCTTATTATTTGTGCTAGAAATCCAGGTTGAGCTGTTAGTTAAACAATAGCATGTCTTTGCTAATGGTTAGTTAATTGTGATGAATTTTGGTTGTTGCCCGATTTTGTTTCGATTGAATTTAGCTTGTTTCGAAATCAACTTTCTATGTTTTAATTTTGGATTGAACATTGGCATGAGTTCTTTGGTGATAGTTTTGTTTATGAATTAAAATAATTGAATAATTGATTGTTTGGTTCTTGTTTTGTTCACCTTTTGAATTCAATTGAAACACCATAGGTTGTGCATAATTGTGCATCAGTGTCAATTTCGTTTTGTTGTTTGAATCATTTTAAAAGTGGGTTTGGTAATGTTTCAATTTGAATTCAATTCAAAAAGTTTGTTGGTTTAATATCGGTGTTTGTACATAAGCTTGGAAATTGATTTTATGTTGTCTAACTTTTGATTTGTATATTTAAGTTTGATTTTTCATGTATCGGAATTAAATTGAATTACAGAATGAATTTTTGATTTTTATCTGTGTAAATATTCATTTGTTCATGTGCATTCATGCAATTTCATTTCAATTTCATACTTTGTGATTACTAACATATATTTTAATTGTTGCAATTTCCTTCATTTTATTTTTACCGCTTATGCTACTAACGCGTTTGTTACTGTGAAGGTTTCTGAAAATTGTTTCAAGCAATTCATTCCTCCATAGCGCATCCATAATTCCTACACTTCTCCCTTTACCTTTTTATTGTATTTCACTGTTTTGATTTAATATTTGGTACTGTAAATATATACTTGTACATAATATTTTGACTGTATATTTTATTCACTTCATCTGTAAATAAATTCAGGTTATGTAAATATTCTTTTAATTGCGTTGCGATTTTAAATTTTAATTCCAACTAACTTCTGAAAATTGCACGGACGCACATAATTTTTCCCGTGCTGTTAGTTTTGTCTGTACATTTAATGTGATGTAGAGAAGCCTTATCCGATACCACGAGCTTTATCCATGTTTTCTTCATCCGTGATTTATTTTCATGCGTTGCGATTCATTGCGCTTGGAGTATTATCTTACATCTGGTTTTTTGATGCTGTCGACTTGTGATTTATTTTCACCCGAGGATTGGTATACTCTTAGCTCATTTTTCTTTCTGTGGCTTTAAACCCAAAGGGATGGGAATACAATATTGACTTCATCATATCAAGTACTGGTTTCTTATTCGGTCGGATTCTCTTTACCTTATCTTTTACCCTCCTGTACATAGGACACCCTTTCCTCTCATTCTTTAAATTTCAAAACTTTCTCATCTTTTTCAAAATCTTCTTTGTTTATAAACTTAAACTGCTTTCATAATAAACCTCGACCTTGCCGAGTACCTTTTTCTTTTAAAACTTATTTTCTTTAAACAAACTTCAATTCATTTAATCATACTTTGACATTTTTCAAAAATTAACAAAAACACTTCAACTCATTCAAACCTTTTTGTGCGCTCGAGCACCTTTACCCTTCAAAACTTTTTTCAAGATGAGACATGATTCATTGATAGTAGAGCAACATTCTCCTATCCCCATGGTTATAAAGGTGTCGACTTTTCCACTTGAGTACTAGAGGCGTTCTCAAACCCTCACTCTTGCTGACGCATGGTCCATCTTTTTCACACCTTGTGGGCGTTAGTCGAGATTTCTCTCCTAAAAATGACGACTTGTCTTCTTGTTTAAAAGCAATCAACAAACAAGTATTTTCTAGCCGAACTACGGTGCTCTGACTTTCCCATTGAAAGAGGGAGTACGTAGCCACTAATTCTTACGACCCAAGGCGAGCAACAAAAATAATAAAAAACATTTCATTTTCTTTTGTTTGCAAATAAACATTCATTTTTTTCCTTTAGCAAGTATACCTTTTTGTTGTACCCCAAAATTTTCCCTCTCATTTTATCAAGATTTTCCTCACAAGACTCTTTGGACTTAAGACCAGATTAGGGTTTGCTCAGTTCAAGACATCTCCTTGCACTGATGACCTGAAATTAGGGTTTGTGTTTGCACAAGGATTTTTGGACTTTCAATGCCTCATGTGACTTTCATACTTCATGTTGGACTCCTAAGATTGTACATACCAAGTTCCAAGCCTTGAATCAAATTTTTGACCAGTCAATTGGACAGTTGACCTAAAAATCAACTGTATTGGGAAAAAGTCAACTATGGCCAATTTACAGCCAAACCTCATAATTTTTGATCCACATCAACATTATAGACTCATATGAACCATTTGATCAAGTTTTGACCACAACTCCTCAAGAAATTTGATCAGATCATCAAAAGGGCAAAATGGTCATTTTTAGGGTTTTGACTGTAGAAGGGCAAATTCTGATTTTTAACCTAGCCAATGGCAAATTGGTTTCAAGAATGGTTTCAAGGACACAATGGAATCATCTTGACCTAATCACAAGGTTCAAAAGATCTCAAATACATTGAATTGACAGATGAATTTTCCAGTCAACTAATCAAAAATCAATTGTACACTAAAAAGTCAAACTTTGACTTTTTGGTCAAAATCAAGTACCAAGGGTAATTTTTCATCAATATGTGTCAAAACATGAAACTTGTTCACCAAGAAACCTAATTTTGGAAATTAGGGTTTAAGATTGAAAAATTTCATAACTTAGAAATTTTCTAAGTTATGAAAATTTCTTATTTTTTCCCAACTTTTCCCAACTTTTTCACCAAGATGAAATTGGATTCAAACAAAACTTCCAACATAAAAGTTGTATTCCTCCATGAAATCTACAACTTTGATTCATAAAGTTTTCCCAAAAGATGCTTGGATCTCAAGTTATGATTTTGTGAATAAGGGTCCATGAAACTTTTAACTTAGTGAAATTTTGCCCTAGTTTAGGCAGGATTTTGACCTATCTTCATGGCAACTTTTCACCTAGTTCCAAGTGGAATCTCAAAATTAATTTCAAATATGGATTGTAGAGCATGTTACAAGATTTCCAAAATGTCAAAGAACTCTCCAAGATTATTTGTGGTTAGGGAGAATCAAAAGTTTGAAAATGGCAAATTATCACTTTTGTCCAAGGCATTTTTCATATTGGTACAAGTTGCAAATCAGTTTGGATCATGCTTGTACTTGGTTTACAGGTTCTAATCCTTTATACACTCATAAATTGAATACAAATACATTGGACAATGGAATTATTCTGAGCCTTGGAGCATTATACAAGGAATTATTCCAAAAATGGCAAAAAGATAACAATGCTACTTTGATAAAGTTCACTTTTAGCAACTTTGTTTATCTTGAGCCAAGGACCTAACCTCTTGCTGCAAACAAAGTCCACTAATATCAGGCAAAGTTCACCAACTATGTGCAGGCCTTGAGCTAGCCTGTACAGGCTTTGGCATTGTCACTTCCCACCTTTTCTTCAAAAACAAGCAATTGTGCAAAAAGTCCATAACTCTTGTATCTGTTAAAACCAAGCTTTGTGAAAATTTCAAACGACTTCAGCATATTGTCTCAACCCAGAAACACGAGTTGCCAACTTCTCAAACCCTCCAAAACACCAAAACACCAAGTTCCTGCCCAAACAGGGCATCATCTACAGAACCACTTCCAAAACAAATTTGCCTCGTGCGTTTTGCTTGAAACCACTTCAAACACATTCAATACAACACACCTAAACTGTCCAGGCCCTTACTTTGCAACTGTCACTCCATTTTCACACTTCACCATTTTCATTTTGAAGCTTTGCAGGTTGAGTTATACAAGAAGTTTCAGATCATTTCAAAGCAAGCTAAGCATTGGGAAAGGTCAAGGGAACATCAAGCAAGCTCAAAAGTCGTTCAGGCCTTATTCAAGGTTGCTACATTGCCATATTCGGACTTGACTGAACAAGGTAATTTCCAACTTTCTATCTCCTTATTTAGACATCCTTAGGCTTAGGTTTGTGAAGCAAAAATGTAGTCTTTAATGTGCTTGAACTGTACATATGCATAGTTCTTATTTATATTAACTGAGCTAGGAGAATTTGGATGATGAACATGCTGAAAAAACTAGGTCAGAATTTAGGGCCAATGAAATTCTCTCTGGTCTTTGAGAGTTAGGTCAAGTTTTTTATATGGTTGGAATCGTGATTGAAAATGCTATAACTTTCATGTTGTAAATTTTTGATTTCATGCAAGCAATAGAGAGAACAGGTTTGAACTGAACAGGGCGCGCGCATTTGGCCAAAGGACAGGGATGAAGTGGAACTTGGGCCTGGGCCTTGCTGTTTCTGCTTTTGACACCCCCTGCTTACGTTTTGCACCCCCTGCTTACTTTTTGCACCCCCTTTGTCCATTTCTTTTATTTTTCATATTTTCTTGAATATTCCACATTTCTGGCTTTTATTTATTTTTTCAAAACATTAAAAAATCACAAAAATTATTTTCTTTATTTTTTGCATTTTATCATATTTTTTATTTTATTTTTTTGGCATAAAAAATAGTTATTAGGTTAATATACTTATATTTTCTTAAATAAATTTGTAAATAGTATAAAAATATCCTATATTTTTATTTTTATTATTTATACACTTAAATTAATATTTTCATACAATATTTAATTTTTTTAAACATTTTTGTATATATTATTATTATTTTTCTTAAACAAAAAATGAATAAATAAATAATATAGAACATTTTCTTTTAAACCAAAAAACTAGGGTTTTCACCCTTTCCGAAAATAATCATTTTATTTTCTCTTATTTTTAAGACTTAAATAAATTTATTTTACATACATAAAATAAATACAAAAAAACATTTTTTGCATATTTATATTTTGTTGCATATTTAAATAATTGTCTATTTATTTATTTGTACAATAAATTCAATTTGGTTTTAATAGTTTTAGGGCTTTATTTTGTGTAATATCCCCCTATTCAAAACTTGTACCCCCCTCCCCATAATATTGTTGTAATAGTCTTAAATTTACTTTTACGCAATTTACCGTATTATATGCATGATAGTAAATTAGGGTTTTGTATGCAAAGACCAAAATTAAACAAATAGCATGACTAAACACAAGACAAAAATGCATGAAAAATGACAACACAATGCACACAAGCACCCCTAGGGTTTCATCCACTTTGTTGCCTTAAAATGGCCATGGTATGCATGCTAGGTATCTTGGCAAAACAAAAATAAAACAAAAAGATCATAGTCCCTCGATGACGCTATCTTGGTTGCCTAAAAACAAATGATATAGTCCCTCAAAACTTGCTAAGATACTTGGCAATATTGTTATCATGGTCATACGATGACCCACGCCTGTCCCGTTTAACATCCAAAGATAAGGTTGTTTACCAAATGCAATGGTAAAACAATAATGTCAAAGGAATAAAAATGTGTAGGAAAGACTTTTGATTAGGGTAGATAACTCCTAGTTACTTGATCAATTTGCAAACCATCCTTGCTATTTTCAAACTATCATACACAATTTCAAAACAATTTCCAAACAAACTTTCAAACATTGAAACATTTTTTAAAAGACAAACACCTTTGTATACATTCAAACAAGAATCATTACAAAGGTTGCCTAAACAAATGCCTCTTTTCAAAATACTTTCAAAACCACACACAAAATCTCCATTTCAAACAATTGAAAAAGCAAAGCAAGTGATCTAAAACAAGTAACTAAGAGCCCATGGAAAACCATGGATGAAAAGGGTGCTAGCACATTCCCTTTTCATAATCTACCCCCCGAACCCAAAAACAATCTCAAAGGTCTTTCCTGTGCTTTTTTTACCTTTCCTTTTGGATAAAATAAAAGTCGATGGCGACTCTTGCTAAACTGAAACATTTGCGAACAAAAAACGCAAAACCTCAAGTCAGTTCTCCCACCGCATCACATAACTGGCGACTCTGCTGGGGAAAAATCTAAAAGTGGGGTTACCTTAGGGTTTTAGATCACCTTTACATGCTTATCTTGTTTGACTTGTTTGCTTTACATCTTGGTTATTTTATTTGGGTTTGAATCCTCTACCCGGATTTGGGAAACATTCATAGGTAAATAGCAATACGTTGTGGAAACTGTGCGGAGTATACCGACATGGTTGAAGCAATAGCTATATTAGTGCGACATATTTGTGGGTACCGGTAGCCTTTGAGTCAATCAAAGAGAATACGGGGCCGCTGAGTGATGTCATGAAGCACTAATATACTTTTAGAACCTTTACTTGACCAACTTGGCCTTTTTAGGGGTAGTGAGATGACCAACTTTGGTGCAGTCCGAAGTTGGTAGATACTCGATACTACACTCATTGAGGGTTGTTTTATTGGAATATTTTGGTCGCCAGTAAAGTGGCTAAACTGAAACAATGAACATAGAAAACAATCCGGTGATATTGAGCTCCTTAGAACCCAGTTACTATTTATAGGACAGGTTGAGCCAACTAAACTTCAAGAGGGTACTTACCTATGAAACCCCATGCAAGCCTGAAACTAGGAACTTGTGTGATTTTTTTGTACATATGTACTTATGCATAACATCATAACATCATAAAGCATCATATGAATCCACTAACCATTTCAAGGATTTTAGATCTTCATCTTTGTTCCTATTTTATTTGTAATGGATTCACTTCGCAGGAAAACTATCCAAGTCAACCTTGTAAGAATTCCTCCTCAACTCAAGGAGCTAGCTTCAAGGATTCCTGAGAATTCTCCATTCACCGAGAGGCATGGTCGTCTTCTCAACTTAGTCAACACCAACACTGAGGAGGATATGCTGATAGTTCTCTTCCAGTTCTTTGACCCCCTACACCACTGCTTCACATTTCCTGATTACCAGCTGGTGCCTACTTTGGAGGAATTTTCTCAACTCTTGAGGATTCCTATTCTCCATCAACTACCTTTCAACGGTACAGAAAGAGATCCAAAGCCTGAAGATGTTGCTCAAGCCCTACACTTGCAACCACCTGATGTCTTAGGCCATTGGGAAACCAGAAGTGGTGTCAAAGGCTTCTTGTCAAAGTTTCTGTTTGAGAAAGCCCAAAGCTGCTGGAATTCATTGGACTTACAAGCTTTTGAGGAGATTGTAGCTCTTCTCATCGATGGGTTGGTCTTGTTCCCAAACCCTGACCAGCTTATAGATGTGAATGCTGTCAAAATCTTCATGGCTTGCAACCCGGTGCCTACATTGCTTGGGGATATCCTCCACTCTTTTCATACTCGAACAATGAGGAAAAGAGGTGTTCTCATGTGTTGCACTCCTCTACTGGAAAGATGGTTTATTTCTCATCTTCCCCAATTATTTTTGAAGAATGAGCAAGGTCTGAGGTGGTCACAATGGTTGATGACCCTTACACATTCAGATATCCATTGGTGTTCTCGATCAAAAGAGAATGTTATTATCATTGACCGTTGTGGGGAATTCCCTAATGTCCCTCTACTTGGCTTTAGGGGAGGCATTACCTATAACCCTTTCTTGGCTGAGACAGTTTAGGTATGCCCGAAGGGATGACCCACATGACTTGCTGATTCCAGACTTGGTTTTTGACTTCAACAACGACGATCAAGGACTCCGACAAAGGTTCATCCGAGCTTGGAGAATGCCCAACAAAGTGGACAGTAAGACCTTGGGACACAAGAATTCCATCCCCCTTGAGCCTTACCTCAAGTGGGTACGAACCCGCGCCCAAAGTCTTATGATGCCTTACCCCTACATTCTACCTGTGATTATAGAGCCTGTTATGGAAGGAGAGGTTCCATACACCCTCCTACATCCTGACATGCCAACATCACTTGAAGATTTACAAAGGAGTTGGATACAACTCAAGGGATAGCGCGACACTTTCGAAGCCCAATTCTACGCAAACGAGAAGAAGGTTTTGGAAATCACTCGTAAACTTCACGAAGAGCAGACTCTCAACACCTACATTGCACCAAAGAGGATGCACAACGTCTTTTTACCTTAGAATTTTGTATTATTTTGCCCATGGGGCAATGATGTACTAACAGATTCTATCTTATTAATATGACATGTGTTTCTTTTTTGTTTAAAACAAATTTGAATTTCTGAATCCTTGAATGCATTACATGAATACATATGATTCATCATATGCATAAACAGGTCTTCACACCGGGTTTCCTTATCTCTCTACTGTTTATTTCAGCAAGATGGATATTGAGTAGACGGTTAAAGACTTACAAGCACAGAATTCACAGTTTCAACAACTACTTCTGACCTTGGCCAAGGGGCAGGAGGAGCTCAAGACCTTACTAGAGAAGGAAAAAGAGAAAAAGAAAAAGAAAAGAGTTGGTGTGGCTACCTTGGGAAGAAGATTTTAAGGTCAAGCCAGAAGGGTCCTGGATTTCCCCTCAACATCTGATGAAGGGGTAGGAAAAGGAAAGGGAGCTGCAGTGCAATCTGAGTCCGAGGAAGAAGAAGAAGAGGATGAAGACTATTCTGAACAGCAGTACCCTCCTGCAGATGACAAATCAAGAACTTGGAAGAATGTCTGGCAGCTATGGAGGTACAGAGAGTGCCTGGGCTGGACTTTGAAGATTTAGGGCTAGTCTATGGGATTGTGATCCCTCCTAAATTCAAAGTACCTTTGTTTGCTAAGTACGATGGGTTGTCTTGTCCCAAGATGCACCTACGATCTTATGTCAGGAAAATCCAACCGCATTCTTCTGACAAAGATCTGTGGGTCCATTTCTTCCAGGACAGTCTTTCGGGGACGCAATTGGATTAGTTTTACCAGTTAGAGAGGTCTGATGTGCATAATTGGGAAGATTTGGCGGCTGCCTTCTACAGACAGTATCAATATAATGCGGACTTAGCACCAACCCGTACTCAATTACAGAGTATGGGCATGGTCTCAAATGAAGGTTTCAAAGAGTATGCCCAGAAATGGAGAGACTTGGCAGGAAGGGTGCAACCACCTTTATCTGAAAGAGATCTTGTGGATATGTTCTTGGGGACTCTGTCAGGTCCTTTCTTTAATCACCTGATTGGAAGTTCGTCTGCGGGGTTCACCGAGTTGATTCTAACTGGGGAGAGAGTTGAAGCCGGCATAAAAAGCGGGAAAATTCAAAAGGATGCATCTGCTTCCGCTGCCATCAAAAAGACCTTTCCAGCAAAGAAGGAAGTATAAGCTGTCTACTCTCAAAGAGGTCAAGGAAGAGTTGAGCGCCGGCTAGCGGTGGGGGCCGTAATGATTCAGAAGTCTGCAGCTGATCAGCCTAGAAACAATCAACCAAGAACCAACCAAGCAAGGGTGGAAAGGCCTGTACAACAATTCACCCGGATCAACATGACTCCTGCTTAGGTTCTACCCCATCTCTTGAAATTAAACCTTACAAGTTTGAAAGAAGCCCTGAAGAATCTGAATACATCTTCTCCGTTCTACCATGCAAATGCCAAGTGTGCTTATCATTCAGACAGCCTGGGGTACGACACCAACAATTGTTGGGCCCTCAAAAATAAGATTCAGGACTTGATAGATGCTAAAGAAGTTGAATTCGACGCCCTTGAAAAGCTGAATGTAATCTCTGATCCAATGCCAAAGCATGGCCACAATGCCCATGTTGTTGAAGAAGATCTATTTGTTACTACTGTTGATGATTTGATGACTCCGCTACCGATAATCAAGTTGAATTTGCTGAAGGCTGGGATTTTCCCAGGTTGTGAAGAAGATTGTTGCCTTTGTTCATCCTTATCAACCGACTGTCCATTGTTGAAGTTAGGCATCCATCGCCTAATGGATAACCAAGAAATCCTTTTTGAAAAGACTCCTGTTACACCGAATCTTGTCAATGATGTTTCTATAATAACCATATCCGCCAATCTTTCCAAGGTCTCCAAAAGACCTATTAAGATTACATCCGCTCTGAAGATTGCACCTTTGAAGATAACTATGCCCGGGCCCGTCCCGTACAAGTCCGACAAATTAATACTGTGGAACTATGGGGGAGATATTTTCTACCACAATATTAAACAAATTGAATCAACTGAAGAGAGTCCTAATGAAGAGACTTCCGACATTGGAAACATTGCTGGAACGAGCAAAATCACCCGCAGTGGAAGAATTTTCTCTCCAGAGATTGCCCCTCCAAAGGCAATATTTGGACCCTCAGCTGCTCCTAAGGTTACCCCTGCGCCAGTAAACATATCTGCGCAAACTCTAGTTATTGAAGAAGTTTTAACTCCTGCAGTTGTCCCCTCTGCTGCTGCTGATGATAGAGGGAAAGGGACCCAAGAAGATCCCGTCAGGACGAGGGCTCAACCATTGATCATCCCAGAAACCTCTCAAAAAGAAATGGAAGAGATTTTGAAAATAATCAAGAAAAGCGATTATGATGTTGTGGAACAATTGGGGCAAACCCCCTCAAAGATCTCTATGTTGGCCTTGCTGCTTTGTTCAGAGGTTCATGCTAAAGCTTTGATAAGATTCTTGAAGACGGCCCATGTGCCACAGGAAACCTCCACGGATCAGTTCCAGGAATGTGTAGCTAGCTTAACAGCTGACAATGGTCTAGGATTCTCCAATGCCGATTTAACATCTAAAGGGAGAAAACATAATGATGCTTTGCATGTCTCGGTGGAACACAGAGGGACTACTCTAGCACACGTGCTGGTAGACACTGGTTCTTCACTGAATGTCTTGCCGAAGAAGGCCTTGGATAAGTTAGATTGTGAAGGCATAACCCTGAAACCCAGCAACATCATTATCAGAGCCTTTGATGGTTCTAAAAGGATGGTCCACAGGGAGGTGGACATCCCAATTAAAGTGGGAACTGGAACCTTTAACTCCACATTCTATGTGATAAACATCCATCCTTCCTATTCTTGCTTGTTGGGAAGACCCTGGATTCAAAATGCTTGAGCCGTCACTTCTACTCTGCATCAAATGCTCAAGTACCCTGTCCAGGGGAAATTATAACTGTTCACGATGAAGAGGAATACATGATCAGCCATCTAAATTCTTTCCGCTATGTGGAATTGGATGGAGAATTCATCGAAACCCCTTTTCAGCATTTTGAAGAGGTAGCTCAGGAGATTGCGGCAACCAAGACAGTGGCTTCTGTAACCATGATTACCAGACCTCTGCCTCGGATGTCGTCTCTCAAAGATGCAAAGGCTGTGATTGAAGAAGGAGGAAGCACAATCTGGGGGAAGCTTCCCGACTTTCCTTTCAAGGCAGATAAATTCGGCTTGGGTTTCACTTCGGCTAATCAGAAGGCTTTGCGTCGCTCCCGTGCCGGAGGGCCACCAGTGAAGATAACCCATCATGGAATCAACACTTTGGAAGATAGTGAAGAGGAGAGCAACTTGGAAGACTGGATTTTCCCTACTGTTGACGGAGGACTGTGCAACTGGGAAGCAAAAGACTTTGTTCCGATTACTTTCATACCGCAGTAATTTATCTTTCAAACATTTTTGTTGGTTTGTAATAATTCTCAAACAATTCGTACACTTTTAACCTTGTGCCTTACCCGAGGCACATAGGTCCATTTGTAAGGGTTTGATTTTTCATCTTCATATGCCATTTTAATGAATCATGGACGTTTTCACATATAAACTTTTGTGTTCATTGTTTTTCTTTTTACATTTTATTTGTTTAAAGATGGCTATCCCTTACACACACCCACACTTACAAATGCAGGTAGCATTCCATTCTGGATTCCATGGGTAACAATTCTGCTATGGCCTTCAGTGACTCTGAAGATCTGGTCTACCATGCCGAATACGAAGGTGAGGAAGATTGTGAGGTTCCAGGAGAATTGGCTAGTCTGCTACAACAGGAAGAAAGGGCTATTCTACCTCATGAGGAGTTGTTAGAGACAATCAACTTGGGTACTGAGGAAGACAGAAAAGAAGTTAGAGTGGGTGCCAACCTAGAGCCAAGTGTCAAAGAGCGCTTAATTCAACCGTTGAATGAATATGCTGAGATCTTCGCCTGGTCATACGAAGACATGCCAGGACTCGATACAGATATTGTGGTTCACCGTCTCCCCACCAGAGAAGACTGTCCACCAGTTAAACAGAAAGTCCGCCGCATGAGGCCCGACATGTCAGAAAAGATCAAAGCAGAAGTCATGAAGCAGTTCAATGCTGGATTTCTTGCTGTTACTTCCTATCCATAATGGGTTGCTAACATTGTTCCCGTGCCTAAGAAGGACGGCAAAGTCAAAATGTGCATGGATTACAGAGACTTAAACAGGGCCAGACCTAAAGATGACTTTCCACTACCGCACATTGACATCTTGGTTGACAATACAGCTCAGCACAAGGTATTTTCTTTCATGGGCGGATTTTTAGGTTACAACCAGATCAAAATGGCACATGAAGACATGGAGAAAACTACTTTTGTTACACAGTGGGGTATGTTCTGCTACAAAGTGATGCCATTCGGACTGAAGAATGCCGGGGCAACCTATCAACGCGCCATGGTAGCTTTGTTTCATGATATGATACATCATGATATAGAGGTCTACGTAGATGACATGATAGCCCGATCACAAACTGAAGAAGAACACCTCAACCATTTGCAAAAGCTGTTTTTCAGGTTGAAGGAGTACAAGCTCAGACTGAACCCTAACAAGTGCACTTTCGGAGTCAGGTCCGGTAAACACTTGGGTTTCATTGTCAGCAACAAAGGCATCGAGGTTGATTCTGCCAAAGTCAAAGCTATACAAGAAATGCCCTCCCCTCGCACTGAGAAGGAGGTCAGAGGTTTCTTGGGACGCCTAAACTACATTGCAAGGTTCATTTCTCATCTAACATCTACCTGTGAGCCAATCTTCAAGCTGTTGAAGAAAGATCAGGTAGTTAAATGGAATGATGACTGTCAAGTTGCTTTCGATAAAATCAAGGAGTATCTGTTAGAACCTCCTATCTTGATGCCACCCGTCGAAGGAAGACCGCTAATCATGTATCTGACTGTCCTATAGAATTCAATGGGGTGCGTATTGGGCCAACATGACAAGTCTGGCCGAAAAGAGCATGCCATTTATTACCTTAGCAAAAAGTTTACTGACTGTGAGACCCGATACTCACTGCTCGAGAAAACTTGCTACGCTTTGGTATGGGCTGCTCGCCGGTTAAGGCAGTATATGTTGACTCATACCACTTTGCTGATATCTAAGATGGATCTGATCAAGTACATCTTTGAGAAGCCCGCTCTATCTGGAAGAATAGCTAGATGGCAAATGATACTAACAGAATACGATATCCAGTACACGACCCAAAAAGCTATAAAGGGGAGTGTGCTAGCTGACCATCTGGCTCATCAAGCTGTCGAAGATTACCATTCCATGAAGTTTGACTTCCCCGACGAGGATATCATGACATTGGACAACATTGAAGACTTCAGACCATATGACGGACCTGAACAGGGATCCTGATGGACCCTTTACTTTGATGGTGCCTCCAATGCACTTGGAAACGATATCGGCGCGGTACTTATCTCTCCAGAAGGTTGCCATACACCTTTCACCGCCAGACTTTGCTTCAACTCTACCAACAACATGGCCAAGTATGAAGCTTGTATCTTTGGTCTCAAGGCTGCCATAGACTTGGGAATCAAATCTTTGATTGTATTTGGGGGCTCAGCTTTGGTCATCAGTCAGATCAAAGGAAAGTGGGATACTAATCACCTGAACCTCATCCCTTACAAAGAACATGTCCTGACATTGTTACCACATTTCGAGCAGATTACCTTTGAGCACTTCCCGCGAGAAGAAAATCAGGTAGCAGATGCTCTAGCTACAATGTCGTCCATGTTTAAACTTAACTGGGATAATGAGGCTCCCCAAATCACCATTGAACGGATGGACAAACCTGCACATTGTCACGAGATTAATACCTAAGAAGTAGTGGTCCGACCTTGGTTTCACGAAGTCAAAAGGTATCTCGAGGCTCAAGAATACCCTGAAGGAGCATCAGTCAATGACAAAAAGTTCTTGAGGAGATTCTCTGCTAAGTTCTTCTTGAGCAATGGTATCCTGTACAAGCGCAATCATGATTGCATTCTGCTCTGTTGTGTGGACAAGATTGAAGTTGAATAGATCATGGCTGAACTGCACAATGGTACCTTTGGCACTCACTCTAGCGGACATACGATGGCTAAGAAGATTCTAAGGGCAGACTATTACTTGTCTACCATGGAAGCTGACTGCTATTAACATTCCAGGACTTGTCACAAATGTCAAATCTATGCAGACAAGGTACATATACCTCCAGTTCCTCTCAATGTCTTAACAGCTCCTTGGCCATTCACTATGTGGGGAATCGACATGATTGGAGAGATCAAGCCTACATCATCCAATGGACACCGCTTTATTCTAGTGGCCCATTGATTACTTCACCAAATGGGTCAAAGTAGCTTCCTTCGCATCTGTCACAAAGAATGTTGTTGCCCGCTTCATCAAGCAGAACCTCATTTGCCGGTATGGTATCCCCGAAAGGATCATCACTGATAATGGCACAAACCTTAACAATACTATGATCACCGCTTTGTGCGAGCAGTTCAAAATTCAACATCACAATTCATCTCCCTACCGGCCAAAGATGAATGGTGCAGTCGAAGCTGCTAACAAAAATATCAAGAAGATCATACAAAAGATGATAGTAACCTACAAGGACTGGCATGAGATGTTACCGTTTGCTCTCCACGGGTACCGTACCATGACACATACATCAACTGGGGCAACACCCTATTCTTTAGTATACAGCATGGAAGCTGTTTTACCTATCGAGGTTCAGATTCCCTCCTTGAGAATCATGAAGGATGTTGGTTTGAGTGAAGACGATTGGATTCAGACCCGACTTGATCAACTTAAATTGATTGACGAGAAGAGACTTACTACTGTTTGTCATGGTCAGGCGTATCAAAAACGGATGATCAAGGCATCCAACAAGAAAGTTAGGTGCCAGGTATATCAAGTCGGGGATCTTGTAATCAAGCAGATCATTTTGCCACAAAGTGATCCCAGGGGCAAATAGACTCCTACTTACGAAGGACCATTTGTGATCAAAAACATCTTTTCTGGTGGGGCAATGATCTTAACCACCATGGACGGTGACGACCTGCCGCACCCTGCGAACGCAGACATAGTCAAAGGATACTACGCATAAATGACCCGACAAGTTGAAAACCCGAAAGGGCGACTTGGGCAAAAAAGGGCATCCCGGTGAATCGAAAACCCGAAAGGGCGGTTCAGGAAAAAATTAGGGATAAATAAAAAAATTTGTACACCCGGCAAGTTGAAAACCCGAAAGGGCAACTTGGGCAAAAAAGGGTTTCCCGGTGGATCAAAAACCCGAAAGGGCGGTCCAGGAAAAAATTAGGGAATTAAAGCTTATAACTATGTCTCGTCGGATCACTTTAAGGACAATCTCTTCACAGACAAGCTACGGGCTTCTGATCAACTCAATCATCTTCAGACGAATCGACGAATGGACAAGATATCCAGAGTTACGAAGGTTATAGCAGAATGGGAACCCCATGGATTTTTCACACATAGCCATCTTTCTTTGTATAAATTTTTCTCATTTTTTATGACAACGTTCTCTTACTAGGACGTCTATCTCCTTTGTACAAAATACTTACACAAAGTTAATACAAAGATACTTCAAAGTGCAGAAAACTATTTGTCTTTTCTTCCTTTTTACACTTGTGTTTTATTTGAAAACGTCCAATGATTTATTAAATGAGCATATGCATTTGAATACAATCACTGTTTACAAATAAACGAAATGGGAAAGAATAATTACTGACAGGTTGAAAGTATAGGAAAACATCTTCAGACTATTCCAAGAGAAATCCCCTGCAGTACATCATCTAGGTCCCTAGCGGAGCTAAAACCATTGAAATACATGTCCCCATTGGAGTTATATTTTCAAACCATTAATTTCCATCAGAGTTAAGTCTTCCAACTCCCAATCCCAAGCAGAGTAAAAACTTTGAGTTACAGACCCTCAGCGGAGATGAAACCTTCTTCCCCAGTCGAGTCAAATTTCCAACTATCAATCCCTAGCGGGAACCATTCAGTTTTCCCCAAATTCCCCAGCAAGTTGTCTTGAAGTCTAGAAGTCAACCAGATAACAGTTAACTTTTATCCCCAACCTAGGATAACTCCCCAGTAGATTGGAATACAACCCAAACTCCTGATCTCCCCAGCAGTATAGCAACTCCCCCAGAGTTTTCACTTACTCTCCACCAGGAAGCCTTCTTCCCCACAGAGTTTTTACTCCCCAACAGAATGAAGATTCTCATTCTTGATTCCCCAGTGAAGTTGCCACAGTCTTCATCACTCCCCAGCATGAATTTGTCAGAATTTTTAATCCCCTACGGATCGAAGATTATCATTCTTGACTCCCCGACATGAAGTCCCCAAGGATTCAAACTCCTCAACAGATTGAAGATTCTCATTCTTAGCTCCCCGCAGAAGCCATCAGAGTCTCCCTTATTCTCCAACAGATCAAGGTTTTCCTTTGATTGATTCCCGGTAGAGATCGCCAGAGTTTTCCCTATTCCCCATCCGAGTAAGGATTCCCATTATTTAACCCCCAGTAGAAGTCTTCAAAGTTATCTGGATTCCCCAAGCAGGTTTCTCAAGCAACACTTGACATTATTTTCACAACAGAATGATTATCATATTCCAACTCCAAAGACTTAAAGGATCCCTATATCCCCAGGATAGTCGTGAAGGATTCTCACATCCCCACCGAAGTCGTCAAGGATTTTTTAATCTCCAGCAACGGTCAAGGATTTATTTTCCCCAGCAGCAGTTAAATATTTCATTATCTCCCGCTATCAAGGATTTATTTTCCTCAGCAATACAACTATCAACTTACATGCGCATACATTACATTCATATATCATAAACATTGATAAAACACATTTATTGCATCATGCATTGCATGCAACATAGCTATGTGTTTCGGCTAACATTTTACCCTTTTTCAGGATAAGATTAACAGTTATCTTTAACAAATATTCAAAGATTTCAGATACAGTACGGATACACTCCAGACACGGAAGTCATTCTGTTACTCATTCAGATCTCTTATTCAGATACGGTACGGATACGCTCCAGATACGGATGCCATTCTGTCACTCATTCAGACTTCAACGATCATGATACATATTGGAAACGCTCCATACATGGAAGCCATTCTATTTCTCATTCAGATTCAACCATCAACTTCAAGTTCAGATACACTCCAGACACAGAAGTCATTCTGTCACTTATTCAGATCCCAGTTACAGTTCAGATACACTCCAGACACGGAAGTCATTCTGCTACTCATACAGATCTCAACTTCAAATACAGTCTAGATACGCTCCAAACACGGTTTCCATTCTGTCACTTATTCTGACTTTTTCCCCAGCCCAGAGATGCTCCAGACACGGATGCCATTATGTCGCTTATTAAGATTTCAGATTCAGATACAATATAGATACACTCCAAACACGGAAGTCATTCTGTTATTCATTCAAGAATCAAATACAGTTACAACTCGGATATGCTCCAGACACGGACGCCATTCCATTGCTCATACAGATTCAGTCTCCAGATACAGTTCAGATAAGTTCCAAACACAGATACCATTTTGATACTCATTCTTCTGACTTACAACATACAATTTAACAAGCAATCTTGGATGGAATATTTAAGCCCATCTCCAAAAATATTCTATCACATCTCCAAATGGCATCTTTAAGCCCATTCCCTCAACTACATTTTGACGAGTGCAAATTTACGGGCACTCTAGTGTCCAATCATCTTTTACCTTCGAGTCACGAACGACAAAACTCGCCAATCTAACTCTTCAGGTTCAAGAAGATTGAACACGGGAAACTGTTGTACCCCAAAATTTGCCATCTCATTTTATCAATATTTTCCTCACAAGACTCTTTGGACTCAAGACTAGATTATGGTTTGCTCAGCTCAAGACATCTCCTTGCACTGATGACCTGAAATTAGGGTTTGAGTTTGCACAGGGATTTTTGGACTTTCAATGCCTTATGTGACTTTCATACTTCATGTTGGACTCCTAATATTGTTCATACCAAGTTTCAAGCCTTGAATCAAATTTTTGACCAGTCAATTGGACAGTTGACCTAAAAATAAACTGTATTGGGAAAAAGTCAACTATGGCCAATTTACAGTCAAACCTCATAATTTTTTATCCACATCAACATTATAGACTCATATGAACCATTTGATCAAGTTTGGACCACAACTCCTTAAGAAAATTTGATCAGATCATCAAAAGGGCAAAATGGTCATTTTTAGGGTTTTGACTGTAGAAGGGCAATTTCTGATTTTTAACCTAGCCAATGGAAAATTGGGTTAAAGCATGGTTTCAAGGACTCAATGGAATCATCTTGACCTAATCACAAGGTTCAAAAGATCTCAAATACATTGAATTGACAAATGAATTTTCCAGTCAACTGATTAAAAATCAACTGTACACTGAAAAGTCAAACTTTGACTTTTTGGTCAAAATCAAGTACCTAGGGTCATTTTTCATCAAGATGTGTCAAAACATGAAACTTTTTCACCAAGAAACCTAATTTTAGAAATTAGGGTTTAAGATTGAAAAATTTCATCACTTAGAAATTTTCTAAGTTATGAAAATTTCTTATTTTCCCCCAACTTTTCCCAACTTTTTCATCATGATGCAATTAGATTCAAACAAAACTTCCAAAATGAAAGTTGTAGTCGTCCATTAAATCTACAACTTTTATTCACAAAGTTTTCCCAAAAGATGCTTGGATCTCAAGTTATGATTTTGTGAATAAGGGTCCATGAAACTTTTAACTTAGTGAAATTTTGCCCTAGTTTAGGCAGGATTTTGACCTATCTTCATGGCAACTTTTCACCTAATTCCAAGTGGAATCTCAAAATTAATTTCAAATATGGATTGTAGAGCATGTTACAAGATTTCCAAAATGTCAAAGAACTCTCCAAGATTATTTGTGGTTAGGGAGAATCAAAAGTTTGAAAATGGCAAATTATCACTTTTGTCCAAGGCATTTTTCATATTGGTACAAGTTGCAAATCAGTTTGGATCATGCTTGTACTTGGTTTACAGGTTCTAATCCTTTATACACTCATAAATTGAATACAAATACATTGGACAATGGAATTATTCTGAGCCTTGGAGCATTATACAAGGAATTATTCCAAAAATGGCAAAAAGATAACAATGCTACTTTGATAAAGTTCACTTTTAGCAACTTTGTTTATCTTGAGCCAAGGACCTAACCTCTTGCTGCAAACAAAGTCCACTAATATCAGGCAAAGTTCACCAACTATGTGCAGGCCTTGAGCTAGCCTGTACAGGCTTTGGCATTGTCACTTCCCACCTTTTCTTCAAAAACAAGCAATTGTGCAAAAAGTCCATAACTCTTGTATCTGTTAAAACCAAGCTTTGTGAAAATTTCAAACGACTTCAGCATATTGTCTCAACCCAGAAACACGAGTTGCCAACTTCTCAAACCCTCCAAAACACCAAAACACCAAGTTCCTGCCCAAACAGGGCATCATCTACAGAACCACTTCCAAAACAAATTTGCCTCGTGCGTTTTGCTTGAAACCACTTCAAACACATTCAATACAACACACCTAAACTGTCCAGGCCCTTACTTTGCAACTGTAACTCCATTTTCACACATCACCATTTTCATTTTGAAGCTTTGCAGGTTGAGTTCTACAAGGAGTTTCAGATCATTTCAAAGCAAGCTAAGCATTGGGAAAGGTCAAGGGAACATCAAGCAAGCTCAAAAGTCGTTCAGGCCTTATTCAAGGTTGCTACATTGCCATATTCGGACTTGACTGAACAAGGTAATTTCCAACTTTCTATCTCCTTATTTAGACATCCTTAGGCTTAGGTTTGTGAAGCAAAAGTGTAGTCTTTAATGTGCTTGAACTGTACATATGCATAGTTCTTATTTATATTAACTGAGGTAGGAGAATTTGGATGATGAACATGCTGAAAAAACTAGGTCAGAATTTAGGGCCAATGAAATTCTCTCTGGTCTTTGAGAGTTAGGTCAAGTTTTTTATATGGTTGGAATCGTGATTGAAAATGCTATAACTTTCATGTTGTAAGTTTTTGATTTCATGCAAGCAATAGAGAGAACAGGTTTGAACTGAACAGGGCGCGCGCATTTGGCCAAAGGACAGGGATGAAGTGGAACTTGGGCCTGGGCCTTGCTGTTTCTGATTTTGACACCCCCTGCTTACGTTTTGCACCCCCTGCTTACTTTTTGCACCCCCTTTGTCCATTTCTTTTATTTTTCATATTTTCTTGAATATTCCACATTTCTGGCTTTTATTTATTTTTTCAAAACATTAAAAAATCACAAAAATTATTTTCTTTATTTTTTGCATTTTATCATATTTTTTATTTTATTTTTTTGGCATAAAAAATAGTTATTAGGTTAATATACTTATATTTTCTTAAATAAATTTGTAAATAGTATAAAAATATCCTATATTTTTATTTTTATTATTTATACACTTAAATTAATATTTTCATACAATATTTAATTTTTTTAAACATTTTTGTATATATTATTATTATTTTTCTTAAACAAAAAATGAATAAATAAATAATATAGAACATTTTCTTTTAAACCAAAAAACTAGGGTTTTCACCCTTTCCAAAAATAATCATTTTATTTTCTCTTATTTTTAAGACTTAAATAAATTTATTTTACATACATAAAATAAATACAAAAAAACATTTTTTGCATATTTATATTTTGTTGCATATTTAAATAATTGTCTATTTATTTATTTGTACAATAAATTCAATTTGGTTTTAATAGTTTTAGGGCTTTATTTTGTGTAATATCCCCCTATTCAAAACTTGTACCCCCCTCCCCATAATATTGTTGTAATAGTCTTAAATTTACTTTTACGCAATTTACCGTATTATATGCATGATAGTAAATTAGGGTTTTGTATGCAAAGACCAAAATTAAACAAATAGCATGACTAAACACAAGACAAAAATGCATGAAAAATGACAACACAATGCACACAAGCACCCCTAGGGTTTCATCCACTTTGTTGCCTTAAAATGGCCATGGTATGCATGCTAGGTATCTTGGCAAAACAAAAACAAAACAAAAAATCATAGTCCCTGGATGACGCTATCTTGGTTGCCTAAAAACAAATGATATAGTCCCTCAAAACTTGCTAAGATACTTGGCAATATTGTTATCATGGTCATACGATGACCCACGCCTGTCCCGTTTAACATCCAAAGATAAGGTTGTTTACCAAATGCAATGGTAAAACAACAATGTCAAAGGAATAAAAATGTGTAGGAAAGACTTTTGATTAGGGTAGATAACTCCTAGTTACTTGATCAATTTGCAAACCATCCTTGCTATTTTCAAACTATCATACACAATTTCAAAACAATTTCCAAACAAACTTTCAAACATTGAAACATTTTTTAAAAGACAAACACCTTTGTATACATTCAAACAAGAATCATTACAAAGGTTGCCTAAACAAATGCCTCTTTTCAAAATACTTTCAAAACCACACACAAAATCTCCATTTCAAACAATTGAAAAAGCAAAGCAAGTGATCTAAAACAAGTAACTAAGAGCCCATGGAAAACCATGGATGAAAAGGGTGCTAGCACATTCCCTTTTCATAATCTACCCCCCAAACCCAAAAACAATCTCAAAGGTCTTTCCTGTGCTTTTTTTACCTTTCCTTTTGGATAAAATAAAAGTCGATGGCGACTCTTGCTAAACTGAAACATTTGCGAACAAAAAACGCAAAACCTCAAGTCAGTTCTCCCACCGCATCACATAACTGGCGACTCTGCTGGGGAAAAATCTAAAAGTGGGGTTACCTTAGGGTTTTAGATCACCTTTACATGCTTATCTTGTTTGACTTGTTTGCTTTACATCTTGGTTCTTTTATTTGGGTTTGAATCCTCTACCCGGATTTGGGAAACATTCATAGGTAAATAGCAATACGTTGTGGAAACTGTGCGGAGTATACCGACATGGTTGAAGCAATAGCTATATTAGTGCGACATATTTGTGGGTACCGGTAGCCTTTGAGTCAATCAAAGAGAATACGGGGCCGCTGAGTGATGTCATGAAGCACTAATATACTTTTAGAACCTTTACTTGACCAACTTGGCCTTTTTAGGGGTAGTGAGATGACCAACTTTGGTGCAGTCCGAAGTTGGTAGATACTCGATACTACACTCATTGAGGGTTGCTTTATTGGAATATTTTGGTCGCCAGTAAAGTGGCTAAACTGAAACAATGAACATAGAAAACAATCCGGTGATATTGAGCTCCTTAGAACCCAGTTACTATTTATAGGACAGGTTGAGCCAACTAAACTTCAAGAGGGTACTTACCTATGAAACCCCATGAAAGCCTGAAACTAGGAACTTGTGTGATTTTTTTGTACATATGTACTTATGCATAACATCATAACATCATAAAGCATCATATGAATCCACTAACCATTTCAAGGATTTTAGATCTTCATCTTTGTTCCTATTTTATTTGTAATGGATTCACTTCGCAGGAAAACTATCCAAGTCAACCTTGTAAGAATTCCTCCTCAACTCAAGGAGCTAGCTTCAAGGATTCCTGAGAATTCTCCATTCACCGAGAGGCATGGTCGTCTTCTCAACTTAGTCAACACCAACACTGAGGAGGATATGCTGATAGTTCTCTTCCAGTTCTTTGACCCCCTACACCACTGCTTCACATTTCCTGATTACCAGCTGGTGCCTACTTTGGAGGAATTTTCTCAACTCTTGAGGATTCCTATTCTCCATCAACTACCTTTCAACGGTACAGAAAGAGATCCAAAGCCTGAAGATGTTGCTCAAGCCCTACACTTGCAACCACCTGATGTCTTAGGCCATTGGGAAACCAGAAGTGGTGTCAAAGGCTTCTTGTCAAAGTTTCTGTTTGAGAAAGCCCAAAGCTGCTGGAATTCATTGGACTTACAAGCTTTTGAGGAGATTGTAGCTCTTCTCATCGATGGGTTGGTCTTGTTCCCAAACCCTGACCAGCTTATAGATGTGAATGCTGTCAAAATCTTCATGGCTTGCAACCCGGTGCCTACATTGCTTGGGGATATCCTCCACTCTTTTCATACTCGAACAATGAGGAAAAGAGGTGTTCTCATGTGTTGCACTCCTCTACTGGAAAGATGGTTTATTTCTCATCTTCCCCAATTATTTTTGAAGAATGAGCAAGGTCTGAGGTGGTCACAATGGTTGATGACCCTTACACATTCAGATATCCATTGGTGTTCTCGATCAAAAGAGAATGTTATTATCATTGACCGTTGTGGGGAATTCCCTAATGTCCCTCTACTTGGCTTTAGGGGAGGCATTACCTATAACCCTTTCTTGGCTCTGAGACAGTTTAGGTATGCCCGAAGGGATGACCCACATGACTTGCTGATTCCAGACTTGGTTTTTGACTTCAACAACGACGATCAAGGACTCCGACAAAGGTTCATCCGAGCTTGGAGAATGCCCAACAAAGTGGACAGTAAGACCTTGGGACACAAGAATTCCATCCCCCTTGAGCCTTACCTCAAGTGGGTACGAACCCGCGCCCAAAGTCTTATGATGCCTTACCCCTACATTCTACCTGTGATTATAGAGCCTGTTATGGAAGGAGAGGTTCCATACACCCTCCTACATCCTGACATGCCAACATCACTTGAAGATTTACAAAGGAGTTGGATACAACTCAAGGGATAGCGCGACACTTTCGAAGCCCAATTCTACGCAAACGAGAAGAAGGTTTTGGAACTCACTCGTAAACTTCACGAAGAGCAGACTCTCAACACCTACATTGCACCAAAGAGGATGCACAACGTCTTTTTACCTTAGAATTTTGTATTATTTTGCCCATGGGGCAATGATGTACTAACAGATTCTATCTTATTAATATGACATGTGTTTCTTTTTTGTTTAAAACAAATTTGAATTTCTGAATCCTTGAATGCATTACATGAATACATATCATTCATCATATGCATAAACAGGTCTTCACACCGGGTTTCCTTATCTCTCTGCTGTTTATTTCAGCAAGATGGATATTGAGTAGACGGTTAAAGACTTACAAGCACAGAATTCACAGTTTCAACAGCTACTTCTGACCTTGGCCAAGGGGCAGGAGGAGCTCAAGACCTTACTAGAGAAGGAAAAAGAGAAAAAGAAAAAGAAAAGAGTTGGTGTGGCTACCTTGGGAAGAAGATTTTAAGGTCAAGCCAGAAGGGTCCTGGATTTCCCCTCAACATCTGATGAAGGGGTAGGAAAAGGAAAGGGAGCTGCAGTGCAATCTGAGTCCGAGGAAGAAGAAGAAGAAGAGGATGAAGACTATTCTGAACAGCAGTACCCTCCTGCAGATGACAAATCAAGAACTTGGAAGAATGTCTGGCAGCTATGGAGGTACAGAGAGTGCCTGGGCTGGACTTTGAAGATTTAGGGCTAGTCTATGGGATTGTGATCCCTCCTAAATTCAAAGTACCTTTGTTTGCTAAGTACGATGGGTTGTCTTGTCCCAAGATGCACCTACGATCTTATGTCAGGAAAATCCAACCGCATTCTTCTGACAAAGATCTGTGGGTCCATTTCTTCCAGGACAGTCTTTCGGGGACGCAATTGGATTAGTTTTACCAGTTAGAGAGGTCTGATGTGCATAATTGGGAAGATTTGGCGGCTGCCTTCTACAGACAGTATCAATATAATGCGGACTTAGCACCAACCCGTACTCAATTACAGAGTATGGGCATGGTCTCAAATGAAGGTTTCAAAGAGTATGCCCAGAAATGGAGAGACTTGGCAGGAAGGGTGCAACCACCTTTATCTGAAAGAGATCTTGTGGATATGTTCTTGGGGACTCTGTCAGGTCCTTTCTTTAATCACCTGATTGGAAGTTCGTCTGCGGGGTTCACCGAGTTGATTCTAACTGGGGAGAGAGTTGAAGCCGGCATAAAAAGCGGGAAAATTCAAAAGGATGCATCTGCTTCCGCTGCCATCAAAAAGACCTTTCCAGCAAAGAAGGAAGTATAAGCTGTCTACTCTCAAAGAGGTCAAGGAAGAGTTGAGCGTCGGCTAGCGGTGGGGGCCGTAATGATTCAGAAGTCTGCAGCTGATCAGCCTAGAAACAATCAACCAAGAACCAACCAAGCAAGGGTGGAAAGGCCTGTACAACAATTCACCCGGATCAACATGACTCCTGCTTAGGTTCTACCCCATCTCTTGAAATTAAACCTTACAAGTTTGAAAGAAGCCCCGAAGAATCTGAATACATCTTCTCCGTTCTACCATGCAAATGCCAAGTGTGCTTATCATTCAGACAGCCTGGGGTACGACACCAACAATTGTTGGGCCCTCAAAAATAAGATTCAGGACTTGATAGATGCTAAAGAAGTTGAATTCGACGCCCTTGAAAAGCCGAATGTAATCTCTGATCCAATGCCAAAGCATGGCCACAATGCCCGTTGTTGAAGAAGATCTATTTGTTACTACTTTTGATGATTTGATGACTCCGCTACCGATAATCAAGTTGAATTTGCTGAAGGTTGGGATTTTCCCAGGTTGTGAAGAAGATTGTTGCCTTTGTTCATCCTTATCAACCGACTGTCCATTGTTGAAGTTAGGCATCCATCGCCTAATGGATAACCAAGAAATCCTTTTTGAAAAGACTCCTGTTACACCGAATCTTGTCAATGATGTTTCTATAATAACCATATCCGCCAATCTTTCCAAGGTCTCCAAAAGACCTATTAAGATTACATCCGCTCTGAAGATTGCACCTTTGAAGATAACTATGCCCGGGCCCGTCCCGTACAAGTCCGACAAATTAATACTGTGGAACTATGGGGGAGATATTTTCTACCACAATATTAAACAAATTGAATCAACTGAAGAGAGTCCTAATGAAGAGACTTCCGACATTGGAAACATTGCTGGAACGAGCAAAATCACCCGCAGTGGAAGAATTTTCTCTCCAGAGATTGCCCCTCCAAAGGCAATATTTGGACCCTCAGCTGCTCCTAAGGTTACCCCTGCGCCAGTAAACATATCTGCGCAAACTCCAGTTATTGAAGAAGTTGTAACTCCTGCAGTTGTCCCCTCTGCTGCTGCTGATGATAGAGGGAAAGGGACCCAAGAAGATCCCGTCAGGACGAGGGCTCAACCATTGATCATCCCAGAAACCTCTCAAAAAGAAATGGAAGAGATTTTGAAAATAATCAAGAAAAGCGATTATGATGTTGTGGAACAATTGGGGCAAGTTTTGACCACAACTCCTCAAGAAATTTGATCAGATCATCAAAAGGGCAAAATGGTCATTTTTAGGGTTTTGACTGTAGAAGGGCAAATTCTGATTTTTAACCTAGCCAATGGCAAATTGGTTTCAAAAATGGTTTCAAGTACACAATGGAATCATCTTGACCTAATCACAAGGTTCAAAAGATCTCAAATACATTGAATTGACAGATGAATTTTCCAGTCAACTAATCAAAAATCAATTGTACACTAAAAAGTCAAACTTTGACTTTTTGGTCAAAATCAAGTACCAAGGGTAATTTTTCATCAATATGTGTCAAAACATGAAACTTGTTCACCAAGAAACCTAATTTTGGAAATTAGGGTTTAAGATTGAAAAATTTCATAACTTAGAAATTTTCTAAGTTATGAAAATTTCTTATTTTTTCCCAACTTTTCCCAACTTTTTCACCAAGATGAAATTGGATTCAAACAAAACTTCCAACATAAAAGTTGTATTCCTCCATGAAATCTACAACTTTGATTCATAAAGTTTTCCCAAAAGATGCTTGGATCTCAAGTTATGATTTTGTGAATAAGGGTCCATGAAACTTTTAACTTAGTGAAATTTTGCCCTAGTTTAGGCAGGATTTTGACTTATCTTCATGGCAACTTTTCACCTAGTTCCAAGTGGAATCTCAAAATTAATTTCAAATATGGATTGTAGAGCATGTTACAAGATTTCCAAAATGTCAAAGAACTCTCCAAGATTATTTGTGGTTAGGGAGAATCAAAAGTTTGAAAATGGCAAATTATCACTTTTGTCCAAGGCATTTTTCATATTGGTACAAGTTGCAAATCAGTTTGGATCATGCTTGTACTTGGTTTACAGGTTCTAATCCTTTATACACTCATAAATTGAATACAAATACATTGGACAATGGAATTATTCTGAGCCTTGGAGCATTATACAAGGAATTATTCCAAAAATGGCAAAAAGATAACAATGCTACTTTGATAAAGTTCACTTTTAGCAACTTTGTTTATCTTGAGCCAAGGACCTAACCTCTTGATGCAAACAAAGTCCACTAATATCTGGAAAAGTTCACCAACTATGTGCATGCATTGAGCTAGCCTGTACAGGCTTTGGCATTGTCACTTCCCACCTTTTCTTCAAAAACAAGCAATTGTGCAAAAAGTCCACAACTCTTGTATCTGTTAAAACCAAGATTTGTGAACATTTCAAACGACTTCAGCATATTGTCTCAAGCCAGAAACACGAGTTGCCAACTTCTCAAACCCTCTAAAACACCAAAACACCAAGTTCCTGCCCAAACAGGGCATCATCTGTAGAACCACTTCCAAAACAAATTTGCCTCGTGCATTTTGCTTGAAACCACTTCAAACACATTCAATACAACACACCTAAACTGTCCAGGCCCTTACTTTGCAACTGTAACTCCATTTTCACACATCACCATTTTCATTTTGAAGCTTTGCAGGTTGAGTTCTACAAGGAGTTTCAGATCATTTCAAAGCAAGCTAAGCATTGGGAAAGGTCAAGGGAACATCAAGCAAGCTCAAAAGTCGTTCAGGCCTTATTCAAGGTTGCTACATTGCCATATTCGGACTTGACTGAACAAGGTAATTTCCAACTTTCTATCTCCTTATTTAGACATCCTTAGGCTTAGGTTTGTGAAGCAAAAATGTAGTCTTTAATGTGCTTGAACTGTACATATGCATAGTTCTTATTTATATTAACTGAGCTAGGAGAATTTGGATGATGAACATGCTGAAAAAACTAGGTCAGAATTTAGGGCCAATGAAATTCTCTCTGGTCTTTGAGAGTTAGGTCAAGTTTTTTATATGGTTGGAATCGTGATTGAAAATGCTATAACTTTCATGTTGTAAAATTTTGATTTCATGCAAGCAATAGAGAGAACAGGTTTGAACTGAACATGACACGCGCGTTTGGCCAAAGGACAGGGACAAAGTGGAACTTGGGCCTGGGCCTTGCTGTTTCTGCTTTTGACACCCCCCTGCTCACTTTTTGCATCCCCTTTGCCCATTTCTTTTATTTTTCATATTTTCTTGAATATTCAACATTTCTGGCTTTTATTTATTTTTTCAAAACATTAAAAAATCACAAAAAATATTTTCTTTATTTTTTGCATTTTATCATATTTTTTATTTTATTTTTTTGGCATAAAAAATAGTTATTAGGTTAATATACTTATATTTTCTTAAATAAATTTTTAAATAGTATAAAAATATCCTATATTTTTATTTTTATTATTTATACACTTAAATTAATATTTTCATACAATATTTAATTTTTTAACATTTTTGTATATATTATTATTATTTTTCTTAAACAAAAAATGAATAAATAAATAATATAGAACATTTTCTTTTAAACCAAAAAACTAGGGTTTTCACCCTTTCCAAAAATAATCATTTTATTTTCTCTTATTTTTAAGACTTAAATAAATTTATTTTACATACATAAAATAAATACAAAAAAATATTTTTTGCATATTTATATTTTGTTGCATATTTAAATAATTGTCTATTTATTTATTTGTACAATAAATTCAATTTGGTTGTAATAGTTTTAGGGCTTTATTTTGTGTAATATCCCCCTATTCAAAACTTGTATCCCCTCCCCATAATATTGTTGTAATAGTCTTATATTTACTTTTATGCAATTTACCGTATTATATGCATGATAGTAAATTAGGGTTTTGTATGCAAAGACCAAAATAAAACAAATAGCGTGACTAAACACAAGACAAAAATGCATGAAAAATGACAACACAATGCGCACAAGCACCCCTAGGGTTTCATCCACTTTGTTGCCTTAAAATGGCCATGGTATGCATGCTAGGTATGTTGGCAAAACAAAAACAAAACAAAAAGATCATAGTCCCTCGATGAAGCTATCTTGGTTGCCTAAAAACAAATGATCTAGTCCCTCAAAACTTGCTAAGATACTTGGCAATATTGTTATCATGGTCATACGTGACCCACGTCTGTCCCGTTTAACATCCAAAGATAAGGTTTTTTACCAAATGCAATGGTAAAACAACAATGTCAAAGGAATAAAAATGTGTAGGAAAGACTTTTGATTAGGGTAGACAACTCCTAGTTACTTGATCAATTTGCAAACCATCCTTGCTATTTTCAAACTATCATGCATAATTCCAAAATAATTTCCAAACAAACTTTCAAACATTGAAACATTTTTTAAAAGAAAAACACCTTTGTATACATTCAAACAAGAATCATTACAAAGGTTGCCTAAACAAAGGCCTCTTTTCAAAATACTTTCAAAACCACACACAAAATTGCCATTTCAAACAATTGAAAAAGCAAAGCTAGTGATCTAAAACAAGTAACTAAGAGCCCATGGAAAACCATGGATGAAAAGGGTTCTAGCACCTTCCCTTTTCATAATCTACCCCCCCGAACCCAAAAACAATCTCAAAGGTCTTTCCTGTGCTTTTTTTACCTTTCCTTTTGGATAAAATAAAAGTCGGTGGCGACTCTTGCTAAACCGAAACATTTACGAACAAAAAATGCAAAATCTCAAGTCAGTTCTCCCACTGCATCACACTTTGCATAACACTCCTTTTAAAAGAAACCAAACAAAGTGGATCCTACGGAATACCATATATGCTTAGGGTGATAATACCTTCCCTTTGCATAACCGACCCCCATACCTCGATCTCTGATCTTTTTGGGTTTTGTTCGCTTTTTCCCATTTCCCTTTGGAAACAATAAAGTGTGGTGGCGACTTCATTGTGTTAAGATAAGTCAATTGATGGCTTAATCTCAAATATTTACCGCTACATTTATATTTCATATCATCACTGTCGCAATTGAGCGCCAGAAAAGTGTGCGACAATGTCGACTAGCTCTTTCTCCATAAGTGGTGGTTGCACACGAGACACCATCTCCCTCCATCTTTGAGCGTACTCTTTGAAGGACTCTTCCTTCTTCTGGGATAAGTTTTGGAGTTTATGTAGGTAGGCCCATATCCAGGTTGTATTTATACTGCTCTAGGAACACATTGGCAAGATCTGCCCATGTTTTTATATGCTTCCTTTCCAACTGCATATACTAATCCATAGATGCCCCACTCAAGCTATCTTGAAAGCAATGAATCATTAACTTCTGGTTCTGAGCGTAAGCATTCATTTTCTGACAGTACATGCGCAAGTGGTTTCTCGGACAAGTGAGCCCTTTGTATCTTCCAAAGTCAGGTACTTTAAATTTCAATAGGATTATCACATCCGGAATGATACCTATCACGAGGGCATCAACGTCAAGAGCATCATATCCTTCCACGACTCTCAACCTTTCTTCTAGAGCTTTGTATTGGTCCAGTGCCAACAGTTTTTCAACAGCAGGGGTGTTGGTCATTTTCAGCGGTGCCTGATTAACATCTTCAAAATCGTGATCTTCGTATTGTAAATCCAAGTAATTGTCAACATGATTAACCGGAATTTGTAGGGCATGAGATGCCCATGCCTTTGTTGGAGGTGGGATAAACCCCTAAATTTCTTATCTCGTCTCATGTTGAGCCATGACAAATTTCTATGGCCCTGTCTCCTGTCCTTTTTTTAGTTGGTGACCGCTCGATGCACCGATAGCTTGGGTTATTTCTTCGAAATCTACTTTGGGAATCTGTTCTTTCCTATCAATGATGTTCTTCAAAGCTATAAGAACCTGACTCATATCTCCCTTCATTGAGTCAACGTTTCTCTTAACTTGCTCTAGATCTATTTTGAAAGCTGCTTGATTCTCTTCTATTTGTTCCATGGCTCTTAGTTGGTGAGCTCTTGTTTGATACGATGACTAAGGAGGTGGTGGTTTCCTTCTACCAATGGTTCAAATGAAGAATATTTTTTGAAAAAAAGAAGAGTTTTTGAGTGGAAAATTTATGAGACGTAATGTTTTTATGAGTGCATGATTATGTATGCATGATGTTAAGATTTATGCTTTACGTGTCTTATTGACCTGGGTATATATATCCTTTTTATAATATCGTGTATATATATATATATATATATATATATATATATATATATATATATATATATATATATATATATATATATATATATATATATATATATATATATATATATATATATATATATATATATATATATATATATATATATATATTTCTTTTTTAGGTTTTGCTTTTTTAGTTGGTGAGTATCTGAAAAATAAATACACAAATAAGCTAGGAAGCACAATGATTTTATTGAAAAGTCATTTGTCTTTTAAAAGATAATACACTTCATATACTAAAAAATATTACAATTCTAAAATAGTAAACTTGCTGGAAAGGAAATAAACAAAAGGAAAACAATCTTCTAAGCTCATTTGCGAAGGTCTTCTCTGAAATGATCGACCATCGTCCTGCATAGCTTGTGAAAATTGTCAATGTCCTGTGGAGAGGGACCATTACACTTTCCATATCCTTTAAGCTTTTGGGAATGTCTTCGATGAGGTTGTTGGCCAAGAACGTGAGCTTCTCGTGCTTATCTTTGTAGTATCGGTATTCCTGGTAGACGTTGGGAATTATATTATGGTTATCCCTTCCCAATACACCTTTTCAGCTCTCAGCTTCGCATAGAGTCTTTGCTGTATTAGGAAGTCCTTCTGGAGGCCCTCCAGCTCGAGGCATACTTGCTCGTACTCATCAGTTTTCTGGGCCATATGTCTTTCTGCCCTCATTTTTACAAGGCGCTCTCTAACTTCTGACTCTTGGCTATCCTGAAGCCTGGTAGTGAGGTATTTCAACTGTTCTTCTTGGTCTAAAGATACTTGGGACAAGCTTTGGATTTGAGCCCTCAACTCTTCCTCTAATACTTTCTTTTCCTGCACAACTTTTTCGTACCATCTATTCAACTTTCCGATTTCATTGGCAGCATCTTCCAGCCTCTGATTATGGGAATCCAGATTAAAAGTAGCACTTAACAGCCCTTCAGTTGAGCGCTTCCTTTTCAATCTTTCCTTTTCAAATGCTTCACGTTCCTTTTGAATCTGTTGGTATTTCGATTCGAGTATGCGCTGCATTTGTCTTTTCTCTTTGGTCAATTTAAGGAGATTGAGCTCTAGCTCTTCCTTCTCCCTCTAAGCCTGCTTCAGTGCCTTTTTCAAATCATCTACCTCTATTAAAGACATAAGAGGAGTTACTGGGACCTCTTGCTTATATTCGGGATCTATATCAAAAGGAAGCTTGATAATTTGCACCCTGTTTAGAACCCATTGAGTGTAAGGTTCTTTTGCCACTTCATTTTTCTTTTCTGCTTTTCTTTTGTTAACCCTACTCCAAGCCCGAATGATTTTGTTGAGTATCTCTCAGGCATTTATTCCCATGTCATAAACGATCAATTGCTGGAGTTGTTCATCTGAAGGTTTGTCTTCCAGAGGATACCCTAGTTTTTGTAGGGCCAGGGTGGGATTGTAATTGATGCAGCCTTGTGACCTGATTAATGGGAAATTAGGAAAATCTCTACAACTATAGATAATATCACCGATATCTAACTTCCTGGCATACCATAACACAAAACTAGCAGTGAGAGATCTTAACTTCTGAGGCCATTCATACCTTGTCAGATTTCAAATCAAGTAACTTTCCTTGTAAAGATGGGTCATGAACCAGGAATATAGAAATGGAATACAACAATTTAGGGTACCTCTTTTCTTTTCGTACCATGTATGAATGGCGTAGTAGATATCAGCAAGCAGAGCTGGAGTGGGATCCGTATTAAAAGTTTTTGTACCCCAAAACACACTGATGGCTGCAGGGTTAATATAGTCTATAGTGCGTGGAAATAAGACAACACCAAATATAAGCAACCCAAGACAGTTGACACAAGGGTCCCATTCTTTTTTATTTTCCAAATCAAGAGCTTAACTTTCCAGATAACACCTTTTAATTCCTCTCACTTCTCCTTCTTTCTTGTAATTAAGAGCAAACTCAAGATAAGGGATTCTTAAACCTTCAGCCAATATTTTAATATCGACGGTTTGTCCAATACCCGTATAAGCCTTCTCTTGGAGAAGTTCAAAATTCTATCCAATTCCTCTAAGGTCGGAGCTAACTGGAAATCTTGAAATGTGAAGCATCTCAGCGAAGGATCATAGAATTGTACTAGAGCAGAAATAACGTCCAACTGCACTACTACTTTGGTTAAATCCAAAATATCCCCATAGCGACGAGTAAATGTTTTCATAGCCCTTTCAAATAATCTTTCCCTTATAACTTTGATTTGAGTCACATCTGGCTGGGTAGCATTTATACAAACGAGTTATTTTCCTTTAGCATTCATTTCCAGATACTCACAAAAAACCTTTACTCCCTTTTTATATATTTCTTTGTACCATGTGAATAAGATAAACAAAAGCAAACAATGCATGATGAACATGTGAAATGTAGAGATGCATGAATATGAGTAAAAGGTTAAACGAAGGGATCTAATGAACAGTAACCCTTAGAAGGTAGGCTCTTAGTTTGGTTTTATGGATATTCTACCTCCCTCTAAGGTTATTTTCTTAAGGGTATCAGGAATAACACTAGAGGGAAAGGCACAAGGGCCTCCGTTAAGCAAAGTCTCTTTGTAGACCGAAACTTTCGTCTCTAAGTCGTGAAAGGTCTCATCATGGGATTTTGGTTTGAGGTTTATACAAAGAGTCATAGGCGTCATTCCAAAGTCCTACTTCCCAAGAGTATGTCTCTTGAGACATATTTCTTTAGCGGAATTCCACCGACTCTAAGAGAAGTTGTCACATAAACTCATAAGGATGATGTATCCCCTTGGCTAATAGACGAACCTTCTTTCTAAGGTTTACTTAAAAATATTTTAAATTTTTTTTAAATCCTGCCACAAATATAAGCATTATAAATAATAAAACTAAATAAGCAATAAATAGATAAGTAAATAAATAAGAAAGAATAAAACCCAAAAATAAAGAAAAACCCTAAAACCTAAAGGAGAGGCTTTTAAACCTAGAGTTGAGTCCCCAATAGAGACGCCAGCTGTTGCAACAACTTTTTAAATCAGAGTCGCCACCCTTAATTTTTATCCTAAAGGAAGGGAGTATAAAGGAATAACCCTAAAATTAAGAGATTCTAGATTTGGACTCAGTTCTAGACGGGGGGAAGGTGTTAGGAACCCCTCATCTACCTTGTTCACAAGGATACTAGGTTTAGAAGCATAATTTTTAGGAAATAGGGTTTTTAAGGTTAATAAGGGAAAAGGGTTTGAATTTTAGTTAGGGAGACTCGCCACGATTTTAATCGTATGCCTACGTATCCTCTTACGAGGAATCAGAGTCCCATTTCGTAGTTCGTGGTTAGTTTGTATTTTTTATGGATTGCGAAATATATTTGAATTTCCCGCATATGTAGTCTAAGAGTGTGACTAGCGGAGTTTATTAGACCAAGTACGCAGTTGATTTAAATATATTTGTATTCCTTTTTTTAAAATTAATGTTGAATTAATTTATTATGAAAAATAATTTGATATTTGTTTGAGTATTTTTTTTAGACGTAGAGCAAAGGAGTCTTATATAGCCCCTTCATCACGTGGCCAGATATTGACTACGTATCGCTTACGGATGTAGTGATTCGATGAATCGCGCAAATTTTAATATGTTAATGTAAAATATTAAGTTAATTTATACGGTGAAAAATGCTTTTTTACGTACATAATTAAAAAGATACGATTTATTACAAATAAACAATATCATATTTTAAGTGAGTTTGAAAATAATTAAATATTTATAATAATAAATAATAATATAATGTTATATATATATATATATATATATATATATATATATATATATATATATATATATATATATATATATATATATATATATATATATATATATATATATATATATATATATATATATATATATATATATATATATATATATATATATATATATATATATATATATATATATATATATATATATATATATATATATATATATATATATATATATATATATATATATATGAATTTATAAAAGAAAATAATAAATAAAAACAAATTAGTTGGGGGGGGGGGTGTTGCAAATTACATTATAGTAGTAAGATTGTAGGGGTGCTATTAGGAAGAGCCTAAATTCAAATTTTGAATTCAGGCCCAAAAGGCCAAGGGGGTGCGTGTTGTGTTAAGTCAATAGAAGAGGGAATGTGTTAAGGGCCTTAGTCCAGATTTTTGGACTAGGCCCAAATGAAGCCGAGGGTTTGTTTTTCAGTGCATCCAGTAAAAAAATAATAATGGAAGGGTGTGAGTTGGGCTTGGCCCATGAGAGTCTAAGGACAAACTCGTTTAAACAGTGTACAAACGAGTCTATTTAAACGTCATGGACACACACGTTCTGGGCCTTTGGATGATGATTATACGATGGAGATTAAAGGTGCATAGCAGTACACGTAGGACGTCATGCATTGGATTACGACTTAGTATATTTTCGTTTCAACAAAACACTTCTCATTAGTTAACCCTTATTCCTCTCTCTGTCTTATCTCTCTTCATTCTCCCTCTCCTTTCGCACAACCCCACAAAAACTAACACGACGAGTAACCCTCAAATTGCCGCTGTTTTAACTTTAATCCCCATGATTGAACCCAACAAAACCCCAATCGTACCAACGAATCAGAAGAAAACTCAAGGAAAAGAAAAAGCTAGGTTACTGTTTCCTTCGGATCGTAACTGCTATTCGTGCTTCGTTCTTTGCCGTTCTTCTTCTAACCCATTTCTTCTTTTGTGTTTGGACATGTATCACAGTGATGGTCTATGGTGAAGACGGAGGACAGAAACGACGAATACGCGTTTTGGGCGAAGCGGATCGAAACTTTGTTCTCCGTCACAAAATGCTTCCCTGTAACGATTTTGTGTATTTTCTTCTTACTGTTTTTTTCGTCCTATGTTATGTAATTTTCTTTTCATTTTTTAGCGATTTAGGACAACAATTTAGGGAAACAAAAAATCATTTGAATGCAATTTCTGGTTTTAGGTTTTGTTGTTTAGGAAATAGATTAATTAGGTTTTCAGAAATTAGGAATGTTTTTGAATCTTGTTTGTAATTTTAAGAACGTTATTGAATTTATGTTTTCTGTAATGAATTTGTTTCCAGTTTTAGTTGAAATCTGCTTCTGCAATTAAACTTTGTCCTGACTCGTTTCTGCATTTTAATTTGCTTCTGATTCAACTATTAAGATTTAGAACATCATGTTTATTTTTCTTACACGCGCTTGCCTTGATCGCTACAGTGCACGTTTGTGATTTTGATTTGGGCCATACATACCTGGGTTTGGATTAAGCCAAATGTTTTTCTTTTTATCAGCAAACGAAAACAAATTTTAACGATTCCAAAAAACAATGTTTTAATAAAAAACTAAAACACTTTTTTTTATTGAACTGAAACTGGATTGGGCCATTAATCTGCCGGGCCTCGTGTTTTTTTTTGAAACAACAACACTTTTTCTTTTTCTTAAGCTAACAAAATAAAACCAATTTTAAAAAATAATGATAATGATTAGTGTAAGTAACTAAAACTTTTTTTTTCCAAAACTAATCAAAAAACTTGTAATGGGCCAAACTGTTTTATCTTATTGGGCCTGCTCGTAAATCTGCAATACCAACCAACAAAAGGTTTTTTTTTTTAAAAAGAAAAATAATGTTTAAGGAGTTGATGTTTCATAAAATAGACAAAAGGGAAACGGGCCAGAATGGCTGAATTTTGTGCCTGTTACAACAAGTAAAACAAAATGTTTTTCAAAACAAATAAATAAAGTGAAACAACCTTGTGGTTCAATTGCATTGGGTTTCAAATAAGAATATATTTCTTTAAACAAACCTAATCTAAATGGGCCATTCTGATTTAGAAATGGCCCAATGTTTCTTTGATAGCAAGCACCTCCTATTTAATTTTGAAAAATAAAACCCTTGTGTATACATAAAACTTAACGGGCTATCAGATATTGATGGTCCATTTTGTGTCAACACACTCCTTTTGATTTTAAACAACACCCCTATAAAAATAAAAAATATAATATGAATTACTTAAAGGAAACTTAAATATAATTTAAAGTTGGGGAAAATTTGGGGTATGACAACATGTCTTCCACGGTTTTGGCATGTTTATCATGTGTTCTCGGGCCTTAATTCTGATCCAAAACAAAAGCCTTGTGCCTTAACCCATTGGTCTTGTATTTTATTTGATTTAATTTGCATTTAAATGAATAAAAATTCAAATAAAAGAAATAAAAATCATAAAAAATATGTGACTGGATTTATAGGTCCTCTAACACATTGTGAACATGTTTGAACATCAAAAATTAGGCCCATTAGTCCAAAAGCCCAAAATTATTCAATTGAGGTTTCAAGCATTTCCTTAAAATTGCTCAACTTGCACCAATCACAACTCTATCAATTTTCATCTTCTGAAGGCAATCTTTGACTTTTTGGAAAGCTCAATATTTCCTCTACAATTTCTATTTTGATCATTTTTGTATTTGGAGACTTTATCTTGATGTAAGTTGCATTGACAAAAAATGTCTTTTAAAATGACCTGTAATGTATTGGCTCATACCTCTCAAATGAAGCATTTTTTGGACTTGAGCATAAAGATACAAAGTTGTAGAGAATTAAATTTCCTTCAAAATGAGTTTTTGTTGGGGAAAAGTTGATGAAGTATGTGAAAGTTATGCCTGGTCAAAGTTCAGTTGACTTCTCCTAAGGAAACCATAATTTGGCAACTTTGGACCTTTGATGATTTGAGGGTCTTTCTTGAGGAATCATGATAAAACCTTGATCAAATGATGAATATAACTTAAAAATGTTGATGTTAACCAAAAAATATTGAAGTTTGACTGTATGTTGACCATAATTGACTTTTTACCCAATACAGTTGATTTTCAATCATTTGAGTTATTGACTGAGCAAGCTTGTGATGCATGACTTGAAACTTGATATAAGAATCCTTGAAGACATATGAAGAACCGTATAAATCACTTAATACCCTTGAAACCAAAACTTCCTTGAGAAACACTAAACCCTAATTGTGGACCCATTGCTTAGGAGGAGAGTTTGTCTGATCAATTCATGAGCCATCTTGAGCAAATAAGGACCTCATGAGAATGTCATGAAGAAAAATGGGAGGGAAAATTTTAGGGTACAACAGCTTCCCCTGTTCAATCTTTTTAAACCTGAAGAATTATATTGGCATTTGTGCCATTCATGACTTGAAGGTAGAAGAGGATTGAACACTTAAATGCCCAGAAATTTGCACTCGCATGTGCACAAAGTAACATTGTTGGTTGATTATACTGGGAATAAGCTTAAAGATGCCATTTAGAGAGGTGACAGAGATTCTTCAGAGATGGACTTATAGATTCCATCCAGGATAACTGTTGATAGGAATATCAGACTAAGTCTACGGCTGACTTTGCCTTTAGAAGATGTATTTAGAACGAGTCTACGCCCGACTTCGTCCAAAAGAGTTTCAGAAGAAATCTGCGCTTGATTTCATCTGTACCAGAAGATGTCTATATATGACTTCAACTAGAAATATGCTGGAAGGAGTATACGCCCGACTTTTCCAAAAGAATATCAGAATAAATCTACGCTTGATTTTATCTGAACCAGAAGATGTCTACGCCCGACTTCAACTAGAAGAAGTGTTGGAATGAGTCTACACTCAACTTTTTCCATAATAATATCAGAATAAAATATACGTTAGATTTTATCTGAACCAGAAGATGTCTACGCCCGACTTCAACTAGAAAAGATGTTGAAAGGAGTCTACGCCCGACTTTTTCCAAAAGAATATCAGAATAAAATCTATGCTTGATTTTATCTGAACTAGAATATGTCTACACCCGACTTCAACTAGAAAAGATGTTGGAAGGAGTCTACGTCAGACTTTTTCTAATAGAATATCAGGATAAAATCTACGCTTGATTTCATCTGAACCAGAAGATGTCTACACTCGACTTCAACTAGAAGAGGTGTTGGAAGGAGTCTACACCCGACTTTTTCCAAAAGAATATCAGAATAAAATCTACGCTTGGTTTTATCTGAACCAGAAGATGTATACGCCTGGCTTCAACTTGAAAAGATGTTGGAAGGAGTCTACGCCCGACTTTTTCCAAAACAATATCATGATAAAATCTACGCTTGATTTTATCTGAACCAGAAGATGTCTACGCCCGACTTCAACTAGAAGAGGTGTTGGAAGGAGTCTACGCTCGACTTTTTCCAAAGGAATATCAGAATAAAATCTACGCTTAATTTCATCTAAACCAGAAGATGTCTACGCCTGGGGATAAAATAGATGGATAACCTTTCGAGGTGCTGTCTGACCAAGTTTTTGATATGGATGCCGACTCGTCTGGGGAGAATAAGGTTGAATGATATCTGGTCCGATTTCAGATTCCGTAATAAATCTTTGGGGATAGCAACCTGGACTACCCTTTACTGGAGAAATGGATTTTACCGGTGATTTGTAGTAGTCAGGGAAATAGACTCAAGCTGGTGAGACTGAATTTTGTTGGGGAAATAAACCCTGCTGGAGAAACACTCTACTGAGGAATACTCTTCTGAGAAGATGAGCCTTGTTGGAGAAGAGAATTCTGCAGGGGATTTCACAGTTTTGGAGAAATAAACTCAGCTGGGGAAGAGAATTCATATGCGTTGTGCTGATGATCTGATTTCTGATTGGGACTCCGTAGGTTAGCAATATTTCCGGGGAAAAGATCATGCTGCTTTATCTGCTAGGGGGATCTGCTGGAGAGTAAGATTAGGTTAAATCGGGGAATATATCTTTGTTGAATATGATCTTGTGAAGATGACTCTATGGGGATAATCTAATGGTGGAGGTGGATGACTTGAACATTATCTCAACTTCTAGAGCCCTTGGTAAATGCTAATCAGAGTGATAAGTCTTCTACTAATAGACACATGATAAGATAACTGGACATAGTCGTACGCTTTAACCCCAAACTTTTGCCTAGTCTGTCTTTTCAGATTTTCAGTCCACCGGGATACCCTTTTTTTCTCAAGCCGCCTTTTCAGGTTTTCGACTTGCCGGGTGTACAATAATTATGTATATATATCTCTAATTTTTCCCGAACCCTTTTGGTTCGCCGGGATACCCTTACTTTTTCCTAGGCATGTCAACATAGCGGGTCTCTTTTATGCGTAATATCTTCCGACTATGTCCGCGTCCATAGGGTGCGGAGAATTGTCACTGTCCATAGTAGTAAGTGTTGTAGCACAACCATAAAATGTTTGCTTTATTGTATGTGACCCTTTGATGGAATTCATGTTCAATGCCGTAAAGAATTTGCAAATGTTGCTCTCTAGCTACTGACTCGTTCACAATAGAGTTTTGACATCATTTTCACTCAAAGTTTTTCAAACTTCAAGACTTACATATGTGTGCGTTAGAACTATCATTCTCATAATAAACATTCTTTTTCATACAAAACAACTGATTGACATCAAGTAAGTTTACATAATGAACATCAATAAAGAGCTCAATCTTGTTAGAGAAGCGAGGCTTGAATACTCTGTTGAAGCAAAATTCAGCTGCCACAAGAGAAATGACTTATCTAGGAGCATGTTAACCAATGATTCAGTCAAGAGAAAGCATCTTGGTGCTTCACAGTCTGAGTACCCTTTAGGGATGAAGTTAGCAGATTCCGCCAATCTTGGGTAATCAAGTCGAGAATCGATCTCTCCAAGGTCAGCCAAATCTGGGGCATTCCCTCAAAGCCATCAATCAGAGACTATAACGTCGATAAATATCTTCAATCTAATATCAGTCAGAGGCTATCACTTTGATAAATCTCTTCAAGTTGTTGTCAATCAGGAGCTATCGCATCGATAAATCTATTCAGAATTCATTCAACCTGGGGCAGTTATGTTGAAATTCGACAAATCTCTCCAAGAAAGTTGTAAGCAGGAGAAGTTTATTTCGTGACTCAAGACATTGGGGAAGGCCACCTCATATCATACTGTGGCACGAATATTCTGGTCTTCTATTCAACACATATTCTTTCAGAAATCCAGACAGGGGCATTCTTCATCCGTACTTGCAAAGTTATTCAAGCCAATTATGTTGCATGAAACAACTACAATCAAACTAGAAGCATCATAACGATCATCCTGACTTGGGTAGTACACGAAGCCTCCTTCATTTGCTATAGACAACTTTAAACATGATTCCTCAAGTGAATTCAGAAGTCCAGATTCATCATTTGACTTGGCACGCGCAAGTGCACATCCCCCAAGAGCTTAACTGGAGCATCCACAGAAATAAACGGAGGCATCCCCAATAGAGTAAATCGGGGCATTCACAGAGCTAAACCGGGGAATTTTCAGGTGTCCATGCCCATATTTTATCCCCAGGTGATTTAAGAGGTAACCCCCCCAGTGTAGCGTAAACTTGGGGCATGTATTCGAAGAGATCCACATGGTGTTCAATACCCGTTCTTTAGCATATTCAGTTCTACCATCCTCTCAATGGTCCAGAATGTAGAGAAGTCGGGCTGGATTATCTCTTCCCTAATAGTGTGTTTCAGAATTCAGGGGCGTGCCTGAAGACTCGCTTCGTCAACAAATCAATCTTCAGCAGAATCATCGATAATCATTCTAGTTATCATGAGCTCTCCAATTCTTATCAGTATCCCCAATGATCTTTGGTACCCCATGTTTCCAGCACCGATATGTATTGGCATCCCCCAGTGAAGAACAACAGCTCCCAATGAGCCTTTTCTTATCCCCATGAAGTCTATTTCTTTGCATTTGCATATAGTTATCATTACATAACATTTCATCCTCAAAAGTGTGTAGCCGATCCATCATAATGGATCTTTGCAGTAAAAGAAATTCAAACTGCATACGAAGCGTAAGCCAGATCAGGTACCTTACATGAAATACCTGAATCATTTAAAGACGGTAATACATCCCCACAAGAGGGCATCTCTTCCAAAATCCCCAGTCGATGACCTTCACCCCCGAATTCCAAGCAAAATCAATACACCTTGTCATTATAAACCCAGTTCCTGTCTGGTAGTCAGTTCCCGTCTAACGATCAATTCTAAACCCAATTCTCGTGTGGTAGCCAGTTCCCGCCTGACAAATAATTCAGTCTTCCAACACTCGTCTGTGTCGGTTTTCTAAACACTCGTCGTGTCAGTTTCTCTAAACACTTGTATGTGTCAGTTTCTCTAAAAGACTCATTTGTGCCAGTATTCTAAATGCTCGTATGTGGATATCTGTCCTTCATATCCCAACAAATTCAATGCACTTGGTCATTCTCACATCTTCAACCATCATGTCATGACCAATTCTCCCACCTTCTTATAATTGTAGGTCGCCTGTAGGCCTAGATTTTGGTAGATCGCCCGTAGGTCTTACCTTAGGATATTAGATCGACCGTAGATCTAGATTCCCTTATAGGTCACCCGTAGGCCTAGTAATTTTGGTAGATCGCCTGTAGGCTAGGTTTTTCCTCAGATCATCTTAGAACCTGAGATCACCCGTAGTCTAGGTTCTTCCTCAAATCATCTTAGAACCTGAGACCGCCCGTAGGCTAGGTTCTTCCTCAAATTATCTTAGAACCTGAGATCTCCTGTAGGCTAGGTTCTTCCTCAGATCATCTTAGAACCTGAGATCACCCATAGGCTAGGTTCTTCCTCAGATTAGCTTAGAACTTGAGATCGCCCGTAGGCTAGGTTCTTCCTCAGATCATTTTAGAACCTGAGATCGCCCATTTGCTAGATTCTTCCAACCGACCATCTTAGAACCCGAGATCGCCTATTGGCTAGGTTCTTCTAATAGATCATCTTAGAACCTGAGACCGCCCATTGGCTAGGTTCTTCCTATAGATCATCTTATAACCTGATATCGCCCGTGGCTAGGTTCTTCCTATCTCATCTTAGAACCTGAGATCACCTGTTGGCTAGGCTCTTCCAATAGATCATCTTAGAACCTGAGATTTCCCATTGGCTGGGTTCTTCTTATAGATCATCTTAGAACCCGAGATCTCCCGTTGGCTAGGTTCTTCCTATCTCGCTTTAGAACCTGAGATCGCCCGTAGGCTAGGTTCTTCCTCAGATCATCTTAGAACTTGAGATCTCCCGTAGGCTAGGTTCTTCCTCTGGTCATCTTAGAACCTAAGATCGCCCGTTGGCTAGGTTCTTCCTCAGATCATCTTAGAACCTGAGATCACCCGTAGGCTAGGTTCTTCCTCAGATCATCTTAGAACCTGAGATCGATCATAGGCTAGGTTCTTCCTCAAATCATCTTAGAACCTGAGATCGCCCGTTGGCTAGGTTCTTCCTCAAATCATCTTAGAACCTGAGATCGCCTGTAGGCTAGGTTCTTCCTTAGATCATCTTAAAACCTGAGATTGCCCGTAGGCTAGGTTCTTCCAATAGATCATCTTAGAACCTGAGATCGCCTATTGGCTAGGTTCTTCCTAAGATTACCTTGGAACCTGAGATCACCTATTGGCTAGGTTCTTCCCATAGATCTTGTCTTAGAACCTGAGGTCGCCCATAGGCTAGGTTCTCCAATAAATCACTCTCATATTTCACCTTAGGATCGTAGGTCGCCCGTAGACCTTATCTGTCGTCCTTACATACTAACCTCTGTCTTGTATTGGCATCACGCCACGTTACAAGTCCATTCTCCATCTCTTCAATGAAAAACAGAAAACAAAATTTCTTCCCCCAGCAAATATCACAAAAATAAATAAACATTCACATTTTCTTTTAGAACAAATTTTTGGCATTTGGTATTTAATCATCTTCTACCTCTAACTTCCGAAAGGCACGCGCCAATCACACTTTAAGGTTTAAGATGATTAAATAGGGGAAGCTATAATACCCCAAATTTGTCCTACCCTTCACTTTTATCTGGCTTATGCATTTTTTGCTTCTCATTTCATGTACATACCTCACATTAGGTCACTTGACATATCATAAATCGTTAATCAATAAAACTTTGGCATGGTGATGGTATGTGAGGTGGGCCGAATTCCAAACACATGTGTTTCATTTTTCCCCTTTTCCTTTTAATTGTTATTTTTTGTTATCTTCAATTAATTTGTATAATAAATAACAAAAAATCTGAAAATAGATGGTGATGGTATGTGAGGTGGGCCGAATTTCAATCCCTGAGGCCCGTTATCATTTTTTTAGAGGGTGGCTATTGGATTTACAAACAAAAAAGGTAATATGGTGGGCTCAATTTGAATGGGCCCAGTGCCCAGAGTTTCATTGCTGGGTTATACACCTGCATGCAATTATACACCCTCTTGGTATCATTTATTTTCTCTATGTTTCTTACTTGTTTCAACATATTTTGTCAATTATTTTGTGTGATATTATTGGACAAAAGAGACTTAGATGAAGTTTTCAAGAAGTTTATAAGCTATCTAAGAGCATAGTTTTCATCAAGGGAATTCGAGGAAGCTTTTAGTAGAGTTCTTATTGCTTGTATGATTATGAAGAGGCAACAGACATTCTCCGTTCAGTATCATTGTGACCCTAATTTATCCCTCATTTCTACTTACCTCTTTTCTAGAAATCATGAGAAGTAGGGATTTACTGCTTTATGATGCCATGAGAAGCAGGGTAGAGATGTATGATGGGGGTCTCCATTGCTGATCATGTCAGGAATCCCTTTGTTTATTTAAAGACCCGTTTAGGGAAATTCCGCATTGTGTGCATTCTCTTTTCTATTTGTGGTTGTTTAAAACCCTACCTTTGAGTAGGTATTCTGCAGGTGTGTTTATATTTGTGACCGCATGTGTACAGATGATAAGTCCTCAAAAAGAGGTGAGCAGGGAGGGTTAGTAATCAACCCTCGCAATTTCGTCTGTGTCATCCTTAGCTCGTGACGCATCGGGAATCTTCGGAGTTGTGCCTTCTCTTGTGTATAGAGTCGTCAAGTGGGGAAGGGTTCCGCAAACGAACCCCCACGCGTTGCCAGGAGTTCGCATTGGCCGATGCTGATACTTCGTGGTCGTTCATATTGCCTTCTGACACTTACCTCGATCTCCTATATCTTGGTTAGGTGTTCAGTCGCTTTGGATGTCACATTTTTGTTTTTACATCTCACTCCCACTTGTGTGTCTCGGATGATACACTCCCCTTGACTAAAGCATTTCGTTTCTTTTCCTTACTATTTTATGTGTGTCCTTCTTCAAGCTTTCTTGTTTTATCCTAGTACATACCATGTTCCCTTAGAAATAGGCTAGTCTCCCTTAGACTCTTTTCTTCCCCTTTCACATATGCATTCAGACTAAAACTTTCTTTTTAACAAATCATAAAACATGCTAATCTCACTTAAACCCTTTTCAAGGTCAAAACATAAACCAATCAAATGTGGCATCTTGCCTCGAGGGCGTAACTCGAAACCCTCTTTAGTAAGGACGTGATTAATTTACTTTTATGCCAACGCATAAGTCTCCAAAGGTAGAGCTGCGGCAGAAGGCAGAATTTACATTGTCCATAAAAAACACAAAAAAAAAACATGTGAGCCAAACTATGGTAACTCTAATTCCTCAAAAAGGATACGTAGGCATTAGGGTAGAGCCCAAGCGAGTACAACTTTATTTTCCCTATATTCTTTTCTCCTCCTTTTGCATGCATTCTTCCTTAGCATTAAACAGTAAGCATAATGTGATATGGTGGGAGAACTGATTTGGGTGTTTTGTGTTTTATTGCACATGTTGCGGTTAGCAAGAGTCGCCACCGATTTTTCTTTTATCCAAAAGGAAAGGTCGAAAAGAACATGAAAGACCTTTGAGATGTTTTCTTGAGTTCGGGGGGTAGATTATGAAAAAGGAAGGTATTAGAACCCTTTTCATCCTTAGTTATCTATGGGCTCTTAGTTGCTTGCTAGATCACTTGCTTTTGTTTGAAAATGTGCTTTGTGTGGTTTTTGATAGTATTTTGAAAATGCACCATCGTTTAGGCAAACTTTGTAATAATTCTCATTCGTAAGAATGTATACAAACTGTTGATCTTTTGAAAATGTTTCAAGTTTGAAATATATTTTGAAAGTGTTGGTGTTTGTTTTGAAAATAAGCAAGAGTGTTTTATTTGAAATTGAGCAAGCAACTAGGAACAATCTACTTACTCAAAAGTCTTAGTTCATTTCTTCCTTTCCTTTGATATTGCTATCTTACCATTGATTTGGTAAGAAGCCCTATCTTTGGATGTAAAGGAACGGGCATGGGTTATCGTATAACCATGATAGCAATATTGTGAAATATCTTAGCAATTCTCTTTGAGGGACTAAGATCATTTTGAAAGGCAACATTGGATATCGTCATCGAGGGACTATGATCTTATATTTTTGATTTCTTTTGCTAAGATACCCCACATGCATAACATGGCTATTTTTGTAAGGCAATAAAGTGGATTTACCCTAAGGGTGTAAGTGTGCAAGTGTGTTGATTTACATGCTTTTAATCTTTGATTAGGATTATCTACTTGTTGATTTTTTTATCTTCCCATATAAATCCTAATTACTAGCATTTATATGAAAGCGATAAATTGCGGAAAATAAATTTACTATGCTATTACATCATTAGGGGGATGGGGTATACAAATTTACAAATGGGGAGATGAAAACAAATAAACCTAATTTACTATTACAAATATTTGACAATTATATAATTATAGTGCAAAATAATAAAATGTACAAAGAAATATAAAGAGAAGAGAAATTGTTTTTTATTTTTTATTTTTTATGAAAAAAAGTTCTAATTGATTTGAAAAGAAATTAATTAAAATCCTAATGTCTAAATCAATTTAATCAAAATAAACCAAATTGAAATAAAACCTAAGTCTAAATTTTAAATTAATTTTAAGAAAAGAATTTAATTTTAATAAGAAATTGTTTTTTGTCTTTTTTTAGTTTAGAAAAAAAAAGAATAAAACAAAAGTGTATGCATACATATTTAAATAAAATATTTTTTTTTTGAATTTTTTATAAGAAAATAATAATAATAAAAGTATAAAGAAAAAATAAAAATAAAATTAAAAAAAAGATTAAAAAAAGTTTTATGAGCTGACACATGAGCTTATGTATTGGCTCATCCATATTTCGTATTGGCTCATGTGTTGGCTCATGTATGTTTCTTGCTCCTGGAAGTCAAAAAAACTCAGTATGAGTCGACACATACTGGTTTCGTGTCGACTCATAACCATTTTGTATCGATGCATACGTGTTTCGTGTCGACTCATAACTTTTTTTGAACATAATATGTGTCGACTCATAGTATTTCGTGTCGATGCATAACTGCTGTTTTTTGCTTTTATCACAGTTTTGCTACATGTAAAAGTTAATTCTCAACACATGGTTAGTGAAAATGAAAATCAAGCATATGTTTATCTTCAAGACAATGATATCTATATTTTATCTTCACAAATGAACCATTAATGATGCTTGTATGAAGAGTTCAAAGTCAAGAAAACTTACCTTAAAACTGAAATTTGTGCTTTGAGTTTGAGCTGTTGTATGGGCTGTTGTTGAGCTTGAGAAGTGATGATAGTGATGTTACAGAAGTTGTTTTTGTGTTTTAACAACTTCTATATGATGTGTGTGGAGTGTTTGGATGGTTTGTTTGGAGAAAACTTGCAAGGTATGTGATTCAAAGATTTGGACTTCAAAGCTCAAAAATGGAGGTTTTGTGGGCAATTCTGGTTTTTGACTGCAAAAATGATTTTGAGTGTTAGTTTCCCCTTCTTTTTTCTGACCTCTTTCTCTTGCAATTGGCCTCTCTATTTATAGAGAAGGTTTGAGACTTCAAACAACTGAGATTTTGAATCCATGTTATGGCTATCTTGCTTGTTTTTGAAGCAAGCATGAAGAACATGTTTCCAATGCTTGTACCAAGCTATCTAAAGTGGTTGATCACTTTAAACATGTTTTTTATGACTTGTAGAAGTTGAGTGTGATTAGAACAACAAGTTAGAGGCTCAATAAATTGACTTTATGATTAAAGTGAACTTTGCAAGAATGGCAATGGTGCCTTTGTGCCAAAAATAGAAAGATGCAATGGAAAATACTTGAACCACTTGGATAATGGTTCAATCAATTGTGTAACCATCTGATTATGGATATATTTGTAAGTCAAGAGGCCTGAAAAGTGAAGATTATGCATCATGGCTAAGATTTTGGTTCCTTGTTCATCACAAATCTGCCTTGTTAATCAAGAATGAATGTCCAACTTCAGATCCTTGAATTTCCTAGCTCAAATATTATAAATTCATGCTCTTGGATGTTTTGGAAAGCTTGAAACACCCTCTATAACTTTCATGTTGGCCATTTTGACAAAATCATCTTGTAACCATGTGAAAAAATGCCAAGAAGTTGGGATAAAATCCTGACCAAAACTGTTGAAAATTTCTCTAAGTGTTTATTCAAAAATGCCATGACTTCATGAATTTATAACTCAAAATCCAAGAATTTCTAGAAAAAGTCATTCCCTACAAAGTTTTATATCTCATTGAGATCTACAACTTTCATGTTGAAAGTTTTCCTTGAATCATCTTGCATCATGGTGAAAAATTGGCATGAAGAAATGAAATTATCATGTATAAAAAACACTTAGAAAAATTTCTAAGTCTTGAAGAGTTTGAATTTTCACATTGAATTTTGACTTTCTTGATTTCTTGATGATCAAGTTTCATATTTTTGAACGTAATGATGAATTTTGATCTTTGAGACTTAATGTTGACCAAAAAGTCAAAGTTTGACTTTTGGTGCTACATTTGACTTTTTCATCAGTACAACTGATTTTTGGTCTCTTGGTAAATTGACTGAGAAGACTTGAAACTTTACATGAGCATTCTTAAAAGTACATAATGATCCATGAAAGTTATATGAGGCATTAAAAGTTCAATTATCCCTGTGCAATCTCAAACCCTAATTTTTAGTCATCAGAGCTCGAGGAGGTGTCTTGAGCTGATCAACCCCAGTGCAGTCTTGAACCAAAGGAGATCATGTGAGAAATTACTTGATAAATGAGAGGGAAAATTTTGGGGTACAACACATAGATTAAACCCACCATAAGATAGATAACAAGAGTGTATACCGTAGAATACTACGGGCGTGTAGGGTGCTAATACCTTCCCCTTGCGTAACAAACTCCCTTACCCGATCTCTCAGTTGCAAGACCAAGACTTCTCCCTTCTTAGGTTTTCTCGATGTTTACTTTTACCTTCATGTTGGATAAAATACGTTCGATGGTGACTTCATCATTTGATGATTTTCAGCCGGTTGTTTCAGTAATGACTTCCTGATTTAATTATTACGTGGAACCATCACCGATTTTTGATTAGGTAGGATGTCTTTGATATCACATGCTGTGTACAAAGTGAAAGCTTACGACTGAACGTGTATTTGAGTTAACTGAGAAACTACCCTTCTCCAGGTTATGATTAAAGGTTTCAATTTGTGTGAAGAAGAAAACTCCTACTTCGTAGGCTCAAAGGGGTTGACTAGGTATTATCTTTCTTATAACTCCACTGTTTAGGATTTGAAACAACGTCTGTACATCGTCAGTAAGGTATGTTCAAAAGTATATTGTAGAGATTATGGTATCTTTTTATTCATCATCCCTCTAAAGGCTTATAGCTTTTAATCGCGAGTTGAATATCACAAAAAGGAAGTAAAAGCATAGTTTAAGTGAAAACAAATGGACTAATTCAAGACAAACATATGCAATGCATTAATGGGGATAACCAAAGTCTAACATAAATATAAGTGTTTGACTCAACTAAATAAGTTATAAATAAAATTCTAATGAACAAAAAACTTCTCTGCCTGAATTTGTCACTTCAGATGGTATGCCTTTGAGGGATGACAGAAAAACTCAATATGACCATCTTGTGTGAACTCCAACACTCTTTCTTCGATCAAGTCTTGAATCTTATATTTAAAAATCCAACAGCTATCAGTATCATGCCCAGGACTGTTAGAGTGATATGCACACCTTGCATCAGGATTCTAGCCAAGAGCGGAAGTATTGGGATTCCGAGGAAGATCCTTCAACGTGACCAAATTCATCTTTAACATGTGTTGCAAAGCTTGTGACATCGGCATGTTGAGTTTGGTATATTGTCTTTTGCATGTATCCTACTTACGCTAACTACCCTATTGTTGTTGGAGAGGTCGTTGTTGGGCTTGCGATGTAGTAGTGTTGTACCATAATTTCCCCCTAAGATTCCTTTATCACATCATATCAATTCAATCACAACAAGATCACACACTAGGGTTTGGTTATTCATCCTATCTTTAGGTTTGTTCATGGGGAATCATCGAGCACCTTGGCTTGTATATTTTGATCATCTATGTTTTGTATTTATTAACTTTTAACTAATAAGTACAATGAATACTTGCTCTAATTGTTGGTATCATAGGTGAAAGAACAATACATTCCACCAAGCTGATCCATATGTTCATGAGTTTATTTCCATGCATTCTTCAACAAAGCTTCATTGAAATTAAATCTTCATTATTGAAGATATTTTTAAATAATACCATGACAAGGTCTATTATGATTCATCATGTCTGGAGTTGTCAAAAATAGTTCAAAGGTACAAGGGTTGTTTGAAGAAGTTTGACCTAGTTAGAAAAGTCTTTGGTTTTATTGATCACAAGTGCATATCTCCATAAATTCTCAAGATTTGGAAGTGATTTTGGTTTCTATGGTGTCTCCTTATCATCCTCAAAAACTTCTATTTACATGACAAAAGTAGTTGTACAAGGAAGTTTGTCCAAATTGCAAAGGTTTCCCAAGGCATTTTGTTGCTCTAGGAGCTAGGGTTTTGAATTTCAAAGGGATATAGCTTGCTCGTCTTTTGGTATTCCAAAGACATACTTATCTTAAAATGGATATCAACAAATCACTTCAAAAGTTTCAAGGAAATTTTGTGAAGAAGATACCTAAGGATGAAGAAAGATTACTAGTCCTCTAAACAAACCATCAAATTCCCATATGTGACTTTAAAAGATCATAACTTGGGTCAATTTTTATAACCTTGAGCCCATTATTTTCCCATAATGATCTTAAAGATATGGAATTCAACCCTTCTTTTAAGTGAAAAGTGTGAAAATGGATGTAGGATGCCCTAAGGATGCAAAAGATTATAGGTCATTTTATGAATTTTTTCCAATTTCAACAAGTCATAACTTTCTCAATTTTTGGAGATTTTAAATGGTTCAAGGATCAAAATGTCATTAAATAGATCTAATTCATGCCATATTTTTTGTCTAGAGCAAATTTCTAATGGAAGACAATGTTTGAATGCAAGACATTATAAGTCATATTTGAAGAAAAAACTTAGAATTTTTCTAAGTACGAAAGTCAACCTCTTTTTCTCAACTTTGACTCATCACAATTTTCAGATCAAGCATCCATTTTATTCCATTATTTGCACATTGTAAAGCTTGTGATGTCATCTTTATAAAGCTTCAAGAATCATGTCCTAAGACTCCTTGAGCTGAGAATACTATTGATTTGAACTTGGTAACTTAAAACTGGAGTTTCTTCAAAAGTCAGAATTTGAAATCCTTGATTTAGCTTCTAAACACATTTTTTCTGCGTGCTTTTGCTTCTAAACATGTTTAGCGAACCTCCAGAAGTGATTAGCATATTAAAACACAAGGTTTGGATGAGTTTTAATCTAATTACAAGTCACAGTTTTCTTGTTTGCAACTTCACACGATTTCCCTCCAAACTTCATCATTTCACACGCTTGAGCATTCAACCAGCTTCCATATAAATAGAGGATCATACTTCATTCATTTTCTCAAACTTAGAGAGCCAGAATCACCCTGTCAAACTTCCTTTTGAACTCAATTTTCTATAACTTCTAATTTTCTCTTACAACCTTTCTCAATCATTTTTCTTTGTCAATTCACTTTCCTTGAACCTCACTGAAGCTAACAGAAGAAGAATTAAGCTCTAAGACTTCCTAAATCGTACTAGCCAAGTCCAGTTTCAGAGCTCTGCAACTTAACTTCAATAGGTAGATTCCTTCACCGATTCTCTTAGGCTTTGATACTGTTATGAAGCTCTCATCATCCTGATTCTAGTCATAACACTTATTTTTAACTGGAAGTAAGATTTGGCCATGAAATTTCAAATCCCTTTTCAGAACTTCTTTTAAAAAACGATTGAGCTACAATTTATATAAATTTTCCGCTAAGGTGCCACTGGAATCGTCTTGAAGAGACGAAACGAATGGTACCGGTCTCGCGTCCTAATTTTATAGTTTCTGGAACCTGCAGATTCGTTGGCTGGAGGTTGAAGATGACCAACGTGTCATCTATCAACCAATGAAGGCGTGCCCACACATTTTTTCAAAATCTGATTTAAATGATAGATTCCATGCTTTATTCACTAAAGACCATGATAGGCACAACGCGTCTGATCCATTGGATTAGCTTACTAATGAGTTTTGACTCTCATCCATTGGTCTACATTTTTTTGACTTTATTTTTATTACTGACTTTTATATTTAAATTATTTTAAACTTCGAAAAACTATAGAAAATTCTTTTTAACTTCAAAAAATCTGAAAAAATTATGAAAAATACTTTTGATTTTTCCTTTTCTGATTATTATTTTTTCACAATTTTGTTTTGTGTTATGATATTTTTTAAAATTTTTCCCTTTATTTGAATTGTTTTAAATGTTTAAAAATACTTTTCTTAATTTTTAAATTCTGAAAAAAATATGGAAGGATCCAATGACCTTTTGACAAATATTGGTGACTTTATTTTATTTTTTTCTGACTTTACTATTTTTCATAATATTTGGTTTGTTTTGCCTATTTCTTTTAATTTTAAAAATAGTTTCTGACTTTAAAAAATTACCAAATTTTTTGTATAAATATTTGAGTTTATTTTAGATTTTTCTATGGTCTTAGTTGAATTTTCTTAGATGTTTTGAATATAATTGCTATTACCCCCCTTTATTTTCACTTGAAAATCATTTTAAAAATCTTCTTCTTTACTTTAAAATACCATTTTATTTTGTATTATATTATGGCTGATCTTGGACTATGAAATTTTGATCATAAGCTTTATTAATATCATTGGATCCATGGTATTGAGTTTGACTCCACAAAAAATGGATGAATGATTTTAATAATAGTTTGTTTAAATTTTTGGTTTAAATGTGGTTTAATTCTTACCCCATCCATCTTCATCTTATCCCCTTCTTATTGTACTAAAGGTTATTGGAGAATAATTTCCATATCATTTCTCAAAACATATGGTACATAGATTGCTATTGACCGACCTCAAAATAGGTGCAACTTCTATATAAGTCTACTTACGATTGCTAAACATAGCGCTAAATTTTGTCCCGATTTGAGAAAATGATCATTCGTGGCCCAAACCCATGTTTGCAAGCCCAAGTATGTTAATTTAAATCATTTGATCCAATAACCTTGAGATTCATTGTTAGGAGGCTTTGGTCCTACCAATCCTCTAATGAATTTTCATCAACTTTGGTCAAATTGGATCACTTAAACATCATTGATCATTTATTGTTGTCTTGATATTTTGACATGAATGATATACTTGAAAAAAAGCAAATGAAAATTGTTATTGAGAGGCTTTGATTATATCAATCTTCTAATTAGTTTTCAATTTATGCTTTTACTTTAAGTACATTTATTTTGGCATTTACATTTCATGCTATTTTCATCTTTGCTCATTTGAGCATTTACTTTTATGTCATTTTTATTTTTCTCATTTGAGATTTCATTTTCTTTTAGAAGACACCTAATAATCAAACTTGAACCATAAAAAAATTTAATGTTACTTGGACTACTTGGTTACTATCCTTGGCATTATGGAGATTATGGACTTCTTGGACTTAGAATTAGAAGTTGTGACCTACTTTGAGACCTTGTGACCTCAACTTTTATTTTGTCTGGAGTTCTTGGGGTTTACCCCAAGACATTGGGTTGTTTATTTGTTTTCTCTGTGGGTAGGTTATTATGATTACATTCTTTGTCTATGATCAGGAATTCACCTGTATATAGCCGTTACTCTGCCTAATTTTTGTGAAGACTTAACGAAATTGAAGCTTGGTTTTCTTAAGAGGCTTATTATCTTTGCTTGTTTGGTTTCAAATCCAAAGGATGGGAATTCTACATTGACTCATTGTGTCAAGTAATGGCTTCTTGTTGGCTAGATGGTTCTTTTCCCTCACCTTTATCTTATGCTTTAGGATAGTCCCTTCACCTCCTCCTATCTTCTTTAATTTAAAAAATGTTCTCCCTCCTTTTGAAAACTCTTCTTATTTCAAAACTTGAACCACTTTCATAATAAACTTGGACTTATGTCCATGCATTTTCAAAAGCATTTTCTTAATCAAGTTTAATCAATTTAGTAATACTTTGGCATTTTTGTGAGAAGACTAAAAGTCAATCAATCTCATTGAAATCATTTTTTCCATTTTGGATTTTTACTTTAAAATTTTCTCAAAAGATTAGACTCTTGTCAAATCCTTGTAGTGATGCGAGCTACTATACTTCTATGATATGTAGTGAAGTGAGATATTTTCCACTTTGGTGTTGAGTGAGGCTTTGTTGATTTTAAAATTCAATCCATATCCTCCACTTTGAGATGATGCAAATTCTCCTTTCTCATAATTGTGGGTAGTAATTATATTTTCCACTCAGATAATGACGATGACGTCTCGTCTCTTAAAATTTAACCAACACACTTGTGTTTTAAAATTTTTAAAAGATGAACTACGAGTACCCTGATCCCCTATTGCATGAAAGGTGGTACATAGACACTAAAGGTTCACAACCGCGGCGGGTGAAAAAATTATAAAAAATACATATTTTCTCATCTCCACCATCTATTATTTTATGCAACATTTATAGCCAAAATACACAGATTTACAAAGAGGTTCCTACGAAGTACCATAGATGTTTAGGGTGCTAATACCTTCCCTTTGCATAACCAACCCACGAAATTAGATTCTCTCCCCCTCTTTTTGGGTTATTCGCTCTCTTCCAATTCCTTTGGAAACAATAAAGCGCGGTGGCGATTTTTATTTTGATCTGTGCGAGTCAAGTCAATCCAATGGCTTAGTCTCAACATTTCTACCGCTAAAAGTAGCAATATGGAGAGGCCTACTTTCAACCAAACCAACTTCCTATCTTATCAGAGGTTGATTGATGATTTGATCCCACATTTTAACCGTTGTCCCATACGGTTGTATTCGTCCTAATGAAGTTTGCTGATGAGAATTCTCAACTCTTCTTGTCCCTGAGCTAAGTTTTGGATAAGAGCCATATGACCCATCAACTAGATTCTCATATTTTCCATCCCAGCTAATAATTGTTCCAACTGATCCTCCTTATTGTCTTCATGATTCTTGGTGAGGAGTGCTTTCAGTTCCTCCAGCCCCTTGGCTAAGCTTAGGAACATCTCCTGGAATTGTGCATTTTGAGCTTGGAGATCTCTGACGGTCTGTTCGAGAGCCATTTTTCTGCTGAAATAAACAGCGAGAAAATGAGAACCTGTCTTGAGAACTATCTGTTATGTAATGACATTCATGACATGTAGATGCAATATTTTTAAGGATCTCACGGGATAAACAGAAGAAAATGTTAGAAATTGACTTCTGCTTTAACTGAAGAAATTTGGGTCGTTGAATGTCCTTCTATAAGAATCAAGCTCACCATGTCAAGTGGGTCCTAGCCTTTGACTCAAGATAACATACTTTAGTTTTTGACGACATTGGTTAGAGGAAAATAAATCCCCTTGCCCATTGCTAGACGTTAACCCATGATACTTTGACGATATTTGGTTGGAGGAAAATAACACCTTCCATTTCGCGGCTGGTATGTTAACTCCCATGTTGTTCGATGTTACATCTATCACTGGCCTTCATCCCACAGGTGAAACTTTCATCCCCACTGAGGTTGACCAAGAATTTATTCATTTTGATAAGGATGTAGTTGGTTTTACCAAGTACATAGAGCTTTTTCATGCTAAGGATGTTGACACGGTGTCCGATGAAGAGCACAACACCTTTTTGACCTTGTGGCTCTCTAAATATATTTTCTCCAGCAAGTCTCTAAAGGTGGCCAAACGTTTCATTGAGTTGACGCATCACCTCCACATGGGTCGAAACACTTGCTTGAGCAAACTCATCCTGGGGTCGCTTTAGGAATCGCTCAGTGTGGGGGTCGGCCAGATGATCTCTCTTGCACCAACTGCCAGCTATCTACTTGCTGGGCCATTTTGGCTACCGCAATTATAGCTAAATGTAAGTGTTTGTTGGCAGCAATTTTGGTAAAACAATGTGCTGTTAATGTTTTGCTAAATGTCTTGACATTTGTAGAAAAATGTTTTGAATGATGTCAAAGCAGATGTCTTGACATCTGCCTCCTAAACTAATCTCAGCCAACATCAATATATGTTTTTCTGTTTCCTGATTTTCAGTGCTCCATAATTTAAGATTTGTAACTCACAGGCAGCGAAAAATATGGAGGAATATTTTCAAAATGCATGGATTTTATCTTGACCTGTTTTTATGGAAATATTCAAAGGAATTGAATATTGGGTTTTAAAGTCCAATCCCATAGCTGTGCATATATAAAGACTTGCTTCCTTATTCAAAATACTACAACTTTTGAAGAAGAATACTTTCTTTCTGCTTTAAAAAGTTTAAGTCTTTTAATTTTCAAACACTCTAGTATTGATTGAATACTTGTGTTGTTATTTAGGTTGTTAATTATGTATCATTCATAAGCTTTTAAGCATTGAATGATTGAAGTTTTTAAACTTATTATTGTTGTTTCTTCACTGTAAGTGATTGAAGGGATTTGAGGAGGGCCTAATACCTAGGTGAGTCTTAGGTAGATGTATAACATGGGTAGTGATTAAGTGATTAGATTGTAAACTGGTTGTTTAATGAGGGTCTATAAATTGATACTATTTAGTGGACCTGTCCCTGGCTTGGTAGCCCCCAAAGTAGGTGTTGATGTACAGTGATCTAGGTGGACAATCTCTTGTGTTTTTACTGCTTTTGTTATTACTGCTCTTTACTTGTAAACAGATATTTGTGTCGTGACATCTCATTCGATATCACATATCTGATACCAGAATTTCAATTGGTATCAGAGTAGGCATCCTGCTCTTTATCTGGGTGAGATCAAGGGAAGATACTTTCTGGTACTATGGACAAGGAATGAGGATTTGTAAACAGACCACCCATTCTGGATGAAAGTAATTATGAATACTGGAAACCACGTATGGTTGCCTTTTTAAAGTCTTTGGACAGCAGAGCTTGGAAAGCTGTTTTAAAAGGATAGAAACACCCTGTAAAATTAGGAGAAAATGGAGAACCTACTTCTGAGTTATAACCAGAAGAAGATTGGTCTAAATAAGAAGATGAAATTTCTCTTGGAAATTCTAAAGCCTCGAATGCTATATTCAATGGAATTGACACGAACATTTTCAGATTAGTGAACACATGTGAAGTAGCTAAGGATGCATGGGGAATTATTCAATCTACTCATGAAGGCACATCCAAAGTTAAGATGTCAAAACTTCAGTCGCTCACCATAAAATTTGAGAATTTGAGAATTTGAGAATGAAGGACGATGAAAGTATAAATGACTTCCATATGAACATTCTTGAAATTGATAATGCCTCAAGTGCTTTAGGAGAGAAAATACCTGAAGACAAATTGGTGAGAAAGATGCTCAGGTCTCTTCCCAAGAGATTTGATATGAAAGTGACTGCTATAGAAGAATCTCAAGATATTGACAAAATGAAAGTGGATAAACTTGTTGGATCCCTTCTAACATTTGAATTAAGCATCAATGAAAGATCTGAAAAGAAGAACAAAAGCATAGCCTTTGTATCAAATACTGAAGATGAAGAGGAAGGCTATGATTTGGATACAGATGGTGGAATATCAAATGCCTTAGCTATGCTTAGAAGACAGTTTAACAAAGTGATAAAAATAATGGATAGGAACCAAAGATCAAATGTCAAGAACATCTCATATGACATTCATAAGTCAAATGAGTTTGGAAGAAAAAGGGATGACGAAAAATCCACTCAAGGGAAGAGAGTAAAATGTCATGAATGTGAAGGCTTTGGTCATATTAGAGCGGAATGTCCTACATATCTTAAGAAACAGAAGAAGAATCTATCTGTTACTTGGTCTGAAGAGGACTCAGAGAGTAATCTTGAAGAATCTGCCAAATATGTTAAAGCATTGACAGGAATATATGTATCTGATGAAGAGTCTAGTGATGGGGAACTAACCTTTGATGAGTTAGCTGCTTCATACAAAGAATTATGTCTCAGAAGTGCAGAAGTGTGCCTTGAAGTGGAGAAATAGAAAGTCATCATAACTCAGCTGAAGGGAGAAAGGGAAGAACATTTAAAAACTATTTCTAATCTGGAAAGTGAAGTGACTTCCTTGAATTCAAACCTTGATAGAATTGTCACATATCTCAAGATGCTAAATAATGGATCAGACAAACTAGATCAAATTCTTCAAGTGGGGAGAATGAGTGGAGACAAGAGTGGTCTAGGGTTTAATGATAAAGAGAAACCTAATTCAAAAGAACCTTTATCACATTCCACTCAGGCCAAATCTAAACCTAAGATGTCGAATCAAATGTCTAAACATCATAGTAAGAAAGGACATCATGGCAAACATCAGGGGTAAAAGAAGATTAAATACACCAAGGAGAATCCCCAACCCGGGAGATGTCATCACTGTGGAAGGCTTGGTCATATAAGGCCCTTCTGTTTCAAGTTGTATGGGTATCCTAAGACTACTCCTTCTCCCAAGACTGATAATATTCCATAAAATAGCAAAAAGAAGAAACATTAGATTCCCAAGTCTAATGTTGCTAGTTTAATAGCTCACACCTCCCTCAGAGTATCAACCAAAGATGATTGGTATTTTGACATTGGATTCTCTAGACACATGACATGTGTCAAGAATCTATTGGTGGATGTCAAATCTCATTCCACCAGTTATGTGACTTTTGGTGATGGGGAAAAAGGTGAAATCAAAGGTGTTGGCAAGCTTGATGGTTCAGGAGTCCCTAAGCTTGATGATGTGTTACTTGTTAAAGGGTTAACAACTAACTTGATAAGTATAAGCCAATTGTGTGATCAAGGATTCAAATTTAACTTCACCAAGGAAAAATGTCTTGTGTGCAATGAAAATAATGAAGTTATTATGAAAGGAATAAGATCCAAAGACAATTGTTATCTATGGGTTCCTCAAGAGTTGAATCTCTCCTCAACATGTGTTTTTGCCAAAGATAATGAAGTTAAACTATGGAATCAAAAATTGGGGCACTTGATTCTGAAAGGTATGAAAAGAATTATATCTGAAGAAGAAGTGAGAGGGATTCCTAAGCTCAAGATAGAAGAAGGTAGAATACGTGGTGACTTCTAGATTGGAAAGCAAACTAAGATGTCACATCAGAAGATCCAATATCTCACTACATCAAAATTTTTGGAACTCCTTCACATGGACTTGATGGGACTTATCCAAGTTGGAAGTCTTGGTGGTAAGAAGTATGCCTATATTGTTGTAGATGATTTTTCTAGATACACATGGATAATCTTTATTAGAGAAAAATCAAAAACTTTTGAAGTGTTTAAAGATCTCTGTCAAAAACTTCAAAGGGAAAAGGAAAGTCATGTCATAAGAATCAGAAGTGACCATGGAAAGGAATTTGAGAACAATAAATTTGCTAATTTTTGCTCCTTTGAAGGAATCAACCATGAATTCTCTTCTCCCATTACTCCTCAACAAAATGGAATTGTGGAACGCAAGAATAGAACTCTCCAAGAATCTGCCAGAGCCATGATTCATGCTAAGAAGTTACCCTACCATTTTTAGGATGAAGCTATGAATAATGCATGCTATATCCATAACAAAGTCACTCTAAGAAAGGCACTTCAGCCACCTTGTATGAAATATGGAAGGGAAGAAAACCAACTGTTAGATACTTTCAAAGGAGGAAGATGGATCCCAAGAGTGATGAAGGAATATTCCTGGGTTACTCTACAAATAACAGAGCTTACAGAGTGTTTAACTCAAGAACTAAAGTTATGATGGAGTCAATAAATGTTATTATTGATGATAGAGGATGGAGTGCTGAAGAAGATGTCTCAGAAGATGTTGTAACATCTGTGTCTGATATTCCAACAGAATCAAATGACAAGTGTTGATTCTAATCCACCTCAAGAAGATCATGAGCCTGGTCATCTCAATAAAGGACCTTCAATTAGAACCCATAGAGATCATCCTAAGGAGTTTATCATAGGAGATCTAAATAAAGGAGTAACTACCAGATCAAGAGATGGGATATCAAACTCTTGCTTTGTGTCAAAGGTTGAGCCTAAGAATGTCACAGAGGCCATAAATGATGAGTTATGGATTAATGCTATGCAGGAATAGCTAGAACAATTCAATAGAAATAAAGTTTTGGATCTGGTTCCAAGACCTGAAGGGACAAATGTAATTGGCACAAAGTGGGTGTACAAGAATAAATCTGATGAAACATGAGTGGTCACTAGAAATAAGGAAAGGTTAGTAGCACAAGGTTATACTCGAGTTGAAGGAGTTTACTTTGATGAAACTTTTGCCCATGTAGCCAGACTTGAATCAATTAGACTACTCTTGGGAGTTGCATGCATACTAAAATTTAAATTATTTCAAATGGATGTAAAAAGTGCCTTCTTAAATGGCTATCTGAATGAAGAAGTTTATGTGGAACAATCAAAAGGATTTATTGATCCAAGTTTTCCTAAACATGTCTACAAACTAAAGAAAGCTCTGTATGGATTAAAGAAAACTCCAAGAGCTTTGTATGAGAGATTGACAGGATTTCTTGTTGAGAATGGATACAGGAAAGGTAGCATAGACAAAACTCTTTTTGTCAAGGAATAATAAGGGAAGATCATGATTGCACAAATTTATGTTGATGATATTGTGTTTAGTGGGATGCCAAATGAGATGGTTCAACATTTTGTCAAGCAAATTGTGATCGGTGGATCTGGAACTGACTGTTTAACGCTGGTTCGTGAAATGTCGCGGAAGCAAGAGTCACCACCGTCTTTTATTTTCTCCAAATGGAAAGGACAAAAGCACAGAAAAATTCCTTTAAAGAGATTGCTCTCGGTTCGGGAGGTAGGTTATAGAAAGGGAAGGTGTTAGCACCCTTTCTATCCATGGTTATCCATGGGCTCTTAGATACTTGCTCAATGTGTTTTCAAAAATGTTTGTTTGCTTTTCAATGTGGGTTTAAAAAAGTTTCTTTGAAAAATTTCAGTTCGACTCGTACGTCAGAGTGTTTGAAAAATTTGCTTTGAAAGCTTTTGAAAATGTGTTGGTGTGAAAAGATTTCAGTTTGTTTTGAAGAGAGCAAGTATCCTTGGGAACCTACCTACCCTAAGGAATTCGTCTGTGTAAATGTCCTTTAAAGTAGTGCCGTCCCACCATTGAGAGGTAGGCAGCACCACCGTTGGAGGTGTTCGGGTCAATTCGAGTTTAGGGACATGGTGATCACCAGAGCAATGGGAAGACACCTTAGAAGCTACCCTCATGCCAGGTTCCCGGATCATGAGGACTTACTAAGACATCCTCTACTCGACGATCACCTTTCGAAAGGCAACAGTGAGGCGTACCCTAGGGGTGGTGTGTGCGGTTCGTGTGTCGTTTTCATTGATTTTTTGTCTTGTCATGTTCATTTGTGTTCTACGCTTGATTTTAATTAGGGCCATTCATTCTTGCATGCATATTTGTTAACAGTTAAAAGTTGCGGGAAAGTAAATCTACAACTATTACAAATGGCGCGGGTCCACATCGCCAAAATTAAACCGGACCCGATTTGACAGAAAATAAATAAAGCAAAGTAAAAGTGCGAAAAGTATAATCGTTACAACGCTTTGGGAGAATTACATAATTATAATAAACGACATAAAATAAATGCGCGAAATTAAATAAATTATGAACATGGGCGTTGGACCCTTTTGCAAAAAATTTAAAGTTAATGAAGGGTTGAAATTAAAATTGAAAAGAAGATGTTTTTTTTAGTATTTTATGTTTTTTTAAGATTTAAAAGAAGAAGAATTTATTAGAATGAAATTTGAAACGTAAACCCTAATTCTAGTGTGTTTTAAGTTATTGTGAAAATATTAAGTTTTAACCTAATTTAAATCTAAGTTAATTTACATGCAAAATTTAATTATAGAAAATAAATAAAATAAACATTATTATTGTAAAAAGGGAATTAAAAAGGAATAAAATTAACAATTAAACCTAAATTCTATATATTTGTATTTTTTGTTATTAAAAGAAATTAAAATTGCAAAAAAACCTAATTATACTAAATTCAATATATGTTAATTTATTTACAAGAAAATAATTACAATAAAAATATTTATTATTTTTTATCTTTTTTCTGGATTTTTTATGATGTTTTTATATTTTGCAGAAAAATAATTAATTAATTAAAACAATAAAAATAAATAACACAATAATTAAAAAAATAAAATATGAAAAGAAAAGCAAACCAGGGGGGGGGGGGGTCAGGCCCCAAAGTGAGGTGTTGGTGGTGAAATTCTGGCCCAATAAGACATGGCCTGTTTGACTTTTGTCCAAGCGTATGGAACAGTTGACCTGAATGTAGCGTGTTCTTTAGCTGTGAGCCCTTGATCTGGATTCGTTAAGCACGTGGCTGGCTGGATGAAGTGGAATATGGTACGTCTTAATGCCTGTATTACATGGGAACATAGTTTGCAAAATATTATAGGAAATAAGATAGACCTGGGATTCGAACCCAAGTCTTGGACGTGAATGCCTTCTTCGCTTGCCAACTGAACCACTTAACCAATTTGATATATAATATACAAACAAATATTAAAAAGAGAAAGTAACGCATTAGTGGAATTTTGGCGCGAGCTTTTGAATTAGCCAATCCTCGCTTGACATGGCATCGTCTTCTCCATTCCCTGAAACATAAAAAAACGAAGGCAACGGTTTTCCAGGTGTGGTGTTAGGCTGGCTATGGAAAAATAGCGAATAGGTTTTGGGCGCTCATAAATTGAGCGCGATGTATTTTTCCTGTTCGTCCAGATGCGTTGAACTCAATGGCAATAGTCTCGAGTCCTAATTTTACTTGGTTTGGGAAACCCCAATTTTAACACCTGCAAACCCTAGAATCTCAAACATGGTGGAATCGAATATAACGTGTAATAATTCAATCAAAGGCATTGGTTAGCTTCGAAACATCACACTGAACAAGAATCCATAAATAAAAATGCAAAAGGATGCGTGAATTATGATATACGATTTCAAAAATTTCGTGACACAGTTCGAGTTTTATCTACCAATTCTTGGAGCTTTGGTTGTTGTTTGTGATTGGCACACGTTCAGAGAACCACAATGAAGCTATTGGGATCAAGATTAGGGCTTGAATCGTCCTCTAGAAGGCTTTTCAGAATTGAGTTTTTATGGAAAATTTTCAAGTTTGTAACCTGTTCTTGGGCGCAGCTTAGAGTGTCTTGCAATTAGGTTTATGTTCTAGGTTATGTACTGAGGCAATTAGGTCAAAAACATGGATCAAATCTCTTGGAATTTATTGTTTTGAATATTTGATTTCCTTAAGGATCTTCCATATCTTTTCTATGTGTATTTGGTGTCAATTAGCTCAAATCAAACCAAAACTTGCCTAATTAGGATGTGCACGTGATATTGAGAGTAAAACATGCATGAAAAGATTTTTTAGGTCAAGTTTGATATTTTTCATGTATTTAAATAATTTAAATGAATTAATATTAATATAAATTCAAATAAATAAATAAAAAATGAGAAAATACTTCCCTTTGGGCCAAGTGGTCGTGCATAGGCTTGGAATGATGAATCATGGAAGAAAAATGGGCCCATTAGCAAATTTAGGTCATTTGAAGTAAAGTTGACTTTTCAAAATTCCTAAATATTTCCCAACTTCCACAAGGCATAACTTGCTCAATTTTTAAGCTTTTCACATGTTCTTGGACATTTTGGAAAGGTCTTTGAGTCTTCTAACCAATGCCTTTGGTCCCGTGTCATTTTGATTTACAAATCTCAAGTTATGGCCTTTGACTTAAAGTCCCTTTTTGTTGACTTTTGAAAATGACCTATAATGTTGAAATTGATAACTTTTTGTGAGAGCATTTCTTGGACTTGAAGTATGAAGATGAGTTGTAGGAAATGTCTTTCTCTTCAAAATGAGCTTTGGATGGAATTTTTCTGATAATCCATGTGAAAGTTATGCCCTGGTCAATTTCAGTTGACTTTTTCAACTGTCCAAATATAGTAACTTTTGCATCTTTGATGATTTCTGAGCCAAATTTTGAGAATCATGATCAAGCATTGATCAAATGATGTTTGTGGCTTCAAAATGATATGTTGACCAAAAATTTTGAACTTTTGACTGCCAAATGACCATTTTGCCCCTACAGTTGACTGTAGTGCAATTTAGGGTTTTGACTGTGCAATTTTGAGCTGAATGCCTTGAAACTTGATATGAGGATGCTTGACCACATTTTTAGGCATATGAGACTTGATTGGGCCTTTGAAAACTTCATTTTCTTGATCAGGACACAAACCCTAGTTTTGACTGTATAGGAGACAGTTGCACTGCACAACCCTTGGGGAATTTTGTGACTTGGCTTGGCAATTTCTTGAAGAATATGGGAGGGCAAATTTTGGGGTACAACAGTTGCCCCTGTTCAATCTTCTTAGACCTGAGGATGCAGATTGGCTGACGTGCCTTTCGTAATCCGAGGGTGGAAGATGATTGGACACTAGAGTGCCCAGAAATTTGCGCTCACATAGTAGCAGTGATGATGGGGGAATGGGCTTATAGATGCCATTTAGAGGTTGCTGGATAGGGTGATGGGCTTATAGATGCCATCTGGACGTTGATTGCGTAGGAGATTCTTTAGCTAGAACCTGCATACCTGCAAAAGAACAAATGAGTACCTGACACGTTGCAGGAGCTGATTTTAGATGCTTGGCATAGATGTGTCCTGACTGGTTACAGGAGCTGAATCTGGAGCTTCAAACGCTGATGAATGAACCAGGTATGGTTACTGCCCTAGCATGAATGGTAAGAGAACCTTGGGCGATTTTAACTTCAACAACGCTCGTTGAGAAAATCTTGGTGGGAAATACCATCTTCGCAGGGTCGGGAAGAGAACCATAAGCAATTATAATCTGAAAGGGAATCACCTCACTCGCCGTCGGAGAGGGAATCATAGGAAAAGGAATTGTCACCTCACACACCGTCGGAGAGGGAACCATAAGAGACTATCACCTCACACTCATCGTCGGAGAGGGAAACATCTGAAGAAGGAATTACCACCTCACGCACTTGCCGGAGAGGGGACCATAAGAGATTACCACCTCACACTCATCGTCGGAGAGGGAAACATCTTGAAGAAGGAATTACCACCTCACGCACTTGCCGGAGAGGGGACCATAAGAGATTATCACCTCACACTCATCGTCGGAGAGTGAAACATCTGAAGAAGGAATTACCACCTCACGCACTTGTCGGAGAGGGGACCATAAGAGATTATCACCTTACACTCATCGTCGGAGAGGGAAACATCTGAAGAAGGAATTACCACCTCACGCACTTGCCGGAGAGGGGACCATAAGAGATTATCACCTCACACTCATCGTCGGAGAGGGAAACATCTTGAAGAAGGAATTACCACCTCACGCACTTGCTGGAGAGGGGACCATAAGAGATTATCACCTCACACTCATCGTCGGAGAGGGAAACATCTGAAGAAGGAATTACCACCTCACGCACTTGTCGGAGAGGGGACCATAAGAGATTATCACCTCACACTCATCGTCGGAGAGGGAAACATCTGAAGAAGGAATTACCACCTCACGCACTTGCCGGAGAGGGGACCATAAGAGATTACCACCTCACACTCATCGTCGGAGAGGGAAACATCTTGAAGAAGGAATTACCACCTCCCGCACTTGCCGGAGAGGGGACCATAAGAGATTATCACCTCACACTCATCGTCGGAGAGGGAAACATCTGAAGAAGGAATTACCACCTCACGCACTTGCCGGAGAGGGGACCATAAGAGATTACCACCTCACACTCATCGTCGGAGAGGGAAACATCTTGAAGAAGGAATTACCACCTCACGCACTTGTCGGAGAGGGGACCATAACTTCTGCTGAGTCTTTATCAGAAAAATCTGTTGGGAGTCGATTTAGCTGGACTAGAGAAGACTTTGAAATATGTTTGAGCATTTTAACTGCGTCTTTCCTGAAAGGTAAAGGTCAGTCATATGCAATGCATGATATAGATCAAACAATGATGTTCTCAACATAAATGAGATTTGTATGATATGATGCGTCTATGCATGCTATAATGATGTATATGATGCTTTATGAATGTTTTCGTCTAGGAAAGTAAATCCTTGACGGGTGCCGAGAAGTCGTATCCTGGGCTGATGTTGGAGAATAAGCTTTTACTTCCGCTGGGGACGATAGTTGCAAGAATACCGGCAGGAGAAGATGACTCCGTTGCGGAATAAAATTGGCAAATGGAAGATTCTGCGGGGAGAAAAGATACTCTAGCAACCATGCGGGGAAGCAATACTCTGTGGGAAGAGGGATGCCTTGCTGAGTGTTGATAATAATTTGCTGGGGATACCCTTGTTGTTGGAAGTGTTGATGGACTTCGCTGGGGTAAGAAGACTTTGTCGAGGACGCTCTTTTCGTGGCTTTTGGCTGAGGATAACCCAGTTATATCCTGTTAAGGAAATAACTCTTTGAATAAAGCCGGACGACGCGTTCGCTCTGCGAGGATAAGCTTCCAGAATTTACTGGGGATAAGCTTGCTGTTTGGGGAGATGGATCCCAACTTTCCTGGGGAACTGGACTGGACTCTCATGGGGAAGTTTTTGAATTGCGGGGGAAGTGATTCCTTTGAATGTTGATGTACCACCGGGGAACAATCTCTAGACCAAGACTGCCGGGGATGCTTGTTAAGAATGCCTGTATGCTGCTGAGAAATGTTGAGATCTGCTGGAGGATACCCAACTTCCTTAAGTTTGATAATAGCTTTGCTTGAGGAGAGTGTACGGACTTGCTAGCTCACTCTCTGGGGAGTTGAGATATCTGGTTATGTTCTTTAGCCGAACCTACCTTGGTACCTTGGAGGATAGAACAATTAGGCTGCTGGGACAACTCTTTATTGCCCCTGTTTTTAGTGTCACTGCAATTAATTCCTTTGTTTCGTATGCAAATATTTATGAGTTAGCAAATTATTGTCAATGCATATATCACAAATTGAACCTTGGACGTTCTTCGCACAACAAAACAGAAAAAGAAAAACACTTGGCACGTTTAACTGAAAATATATTTGTATTGATTTTGAATGGCCTGTGAATAGGCGTTTTGTGTACAAGAGGCTGACATCCTAGTAAGAGGATCGCCGCCGAACAAGAGAGTTTATACAAGTTTTGTACAAAAGAAAATAAACAGCTGTGTGAAATATGAATGATCCCACTGGGTTTCAACTCTGCTATCGCCTTTATAACTCTGAGCGTCTCATCACTTGATGACCTTGGTTGAAAGTGAAGCTGACTGATCGATGCCGTCTGAACTTGATGTAGATACCGGATTCTGGATGCAAAGTGATCAATGAGACATAGTATTACGCTTTTATCCCTAATTTTTGCCTGGACCGCCCTTTCGGGTTTTCAGTCCACCGGGATACCCATTTTTGCCCAAGCCGCCTTTTTAGGTTTTCGACTTGCCGGGTGTACAGATTTTTTCATTTTCATCCCTTCATTTTGCCCGAACCCTTTTGGTTCGACGGGAAGCCCTAATTTTTGCCTAGGCATGTCAGCCTAGCGGGTCTTTTTTTCATGCGTAGTATTTTTTAACTATGTCTGCATTGGCGGGGTGAGGAAGGTCGTCACCATCCATGTTGGTTAATATCATGGCTCCTCCTGAGAACACATGCTTAACCACAAATGGCCCTTCGTACGTAGGGGTCCATTTGCCCCTTGGATCACTCTGAGGAAGGATGATTCTCTTGATTACCAGATCCCCGACTTGATATTCCTGTGGCCTGACTTTTTTGTTAAATGCCCTGATCATTCGTTTCTGATACATCTGACCATGACAGATAGCAGCAAGTCTCTTTTCGTCAATGAGGTTGAGTTGGTCAAGTCGTGTCTGGATCCAATCATCTTCATTCAGATTTGCATCCTTCATTATCCGGAGAGAGGGAATTTGTACTTCGATCGGCAAGACTGCCTCCATGCCATAAACCAGAGAGAAAGGAGTTGCCCCGGTTGACGTCCTAGCTGAGGTACGGTACCCATGCAGAGCGAACGGTAACATCTCGTGCCAATCTTTATACGTCACTGTCATCTTTTGCACGATTTTCTTGATGTTTTTATTTGCTGCTTCTACAGCCCCATTCATCTTCGGTCTGTAAGGAGAAGAATTGTGGTGCTGTATTTTGAACTGTTCGCAGAGCTCAGCAATCATCTTATTGTTCAGATTGGTACCATTGTCTGTAATAATCCGCTCAGGGACGCCGTACCGACAGATCAGGTTGTGCCGAATGAACCGTGCCACAACAGTCTTGGTTACCGTAGCATAAGATGCTGCCTCAACCCACTTCGTAAAATAGTCGATCGCCACTAAGATGAAGCGATGTCCATTGGATGCCGTAGGTTTAATCTCGCCGATCATGTCTATGCCCCACATTGCAAACGGCCAAGGCGCAGTCAGAACATTCAGGGGAACCGGAGGAACATGCACCTTGTCTGCATAAATCTGGCACTTGTGGCATGTCCTGGAGTGTTGGTAGCAGTCAGCTTCCATTGTGGACCAATAATATCCTGCCCATAGGATTTTCTTAGCCATAGTATGTCCACTGGAATGCGTACCAAAGGTCCCTTCATGTAGCTCTTCCATTATCCTTTCTGCTTCAGTCTTATCCACACAACGCAGTAAGGTTGAATCATGGTTTCGCTTGTACAAGATGCCGTTGCTTAGGAAGAACTTGGCTGCAAACCTTCTCAGGAACTTCTTATCATTGATAGAGGCACCTTCGGGGTATTCCTGAGCTTCCAGATATCTCTTCACTTCGTGGTACCAAGGCTTCTCAATCACCAATTCAGTTTCGAGATTACAACAGTATGCCGGTTCGTCCAGTTTCCAGATGATGATCCGGGGAGCCTCATTATCCCATTTGACCTTGAACATTGAAGACATTGTAGCTAACGCGTCCGCTAACTGATTCTCTTCTCTTGGAAAGTGTTCAAAGGTTATCTCTGTGAAGTGGGGAATCAGGGTCAACACACATTCTTTGTAAGGAATCAAGTTTGGATGTTTCGTATCCCACTCTGCTCTGATCTGATTGATCACAAGAGCGGAATCTCCGAAAACACTTAGAAATTTGATCCTTAGGTCGATCGCAGCTTGAAGACCCATGATACACGCCTCATACTCCGCCATGTTGTTGGTACAGTTGAAACACAGCCGAGCAGTGAGTGGAGTATGAGTACCTTGTGGAGATATGATTATGGCGCCGATACCATTTCCCAAAGCATTGGAGGCTCCGTCAAAGTGCATAGACCATCGGGATCCCGATTCAGGTCCTTCATCCGGTCCAGGTACTTCACAGTCAGTTATTATCATAATGCTTTCATCCGGAAACTCGAAGTTCATTGATTGATAATCATCTACAGCTTGATGTGCCAGGTGGTCTGCCAATACACTTCCCTTGATGGCTTTCTGGGTTGTGTACTGAATGTCGTATTCCGTCAAGATCATTTGCCATCTTGCAATTCTCCCAGACAGAGCAGGCTTTTCGAATATGTACTTTATCGGATCCATCTTTGAGATCAATAAGGTAGTGTGAGTCAGCATATACTGTCTCAGCCGGCGAGCAGCCCATACCAAAGCGCAGCAAGTTTTCTCAAGCAGTGAGTATCGGGTCTCACAGTCGGTAAAATTTTTGCTAAGGTAATAAATGGCATGCTCTTTTCGGCCAGACTCGTCATGCTGCCCCAGCACACACCCCATTGAGTTGTCCAGCACTGTCAGATATAGGATCAGAGGTCTCCCTTCAACCGGTGGCATAAGGATAGGTGGTTCTTGGAGATACTCTTTGATTTTGTCGAAAGCAGCCTGACATTCATCGTTCCAACGTACTACCTGATCTTTCTTCAGTAGTTTGAAGATTGGCTCACAGGTGGCAGTCAGATGAGAGATGAATCGAGCAATGTAATTCAGGCGTCCTAAAAAGCCTCTGACTTCCTTCTCCGTCCTAGGAACTGGCATCTCTTGAATAGCTTTGACCTTAGCAGGGTCCACTTGAATTCCCTTGTCACTGACCACGAAGCCTAGCAACTTCCCAGATCTTACCCCGAAGGTGCACTTGTTCGGGTTCAATCTCAGCTTGTACAGTTTCAAACGGTCAAACAACTTCTGCAGATGATCCAGATGCTCTTCCTCAGTCTAGGACCTAGCGATCATGTCGTCCACATACACTTCGATCTCATGATGGATCATGTCATGAAATAAAGCAACCATGGCACGTTGGTAGGTTGCCCCAGCGTTCTTTAATCCAAATGGCATGACCTTGTAACAAAAGGTGCCCCACTGAGTAACAAATGTAGTCTTTTCCATGTCTTCAGGTGCCATCTTGATCTGATTGTAACCTGAAAAGCCATCCATGAAAGAGAATACCTTATGCTGAGCTGTATTATCGACAAGGACATCAATGTGAGGTAAGGGGAAATCATCTTTGGGGCTGGCCCTGTTTAGATCTCTGTAATCGACACACATTCTGACCTTACCGTCCTTCTTCGGTACCAGCACCACATTAGCAACCCACTGAGGGTAAGAAGTCACTGCAAGGAACCCAGCATCAAACTGCTTCATAACCTCGGCCTTAATCTTCTCTGACATCTCTGGACGCATCCGACGGACCTTTTGCTTAACTGGAGGGCAGTCTTCCTTAGTTGGCAAATGATGGACCACGATATCGGTATCCAATCCTGGCATGTCTTCGTAGGACCAGGCAAAGATCTCCATATAATCATGCAGCATCTTGGTTAACCGTTGCTTCACGCTGAGCTCTAGGTTGGCACCAATCTTTACCTCTCTCCTGTCTGCCTCAGTACCCAGGTTTATTGTTTCCACTGGCTCTTCATGGGGTTGAATTGCCCTCTCTTCCTGAAGCAACAGTCTTGCAAGCTCGCCAGGCACTTCGCAATCATCTTCACCTTCGTCTTCGGCTAAGTTGATCGGATTTTCGAAGTCATAATTGGCAGTAGCAGAGCTGTTATCAGTAAGATCCAGAGTGGATTGGAACCTGTATGAGTGAGTGTGTGAGTAAATACAGCTGTTTTCGAAAATTATGTAAAGGAAAAGAAAGACAGAAAAGGAACACAATATTTGCAATGCGAAAAATACGTCCAAGATTTTCATTTATGATATATGAAATGACAGTTTGTATGCCCTCACAAATAGAACCACGGTGCCTCGGATAAGACACCGGGCCATAGAGTTTATCATTGTTTATTACAAAATATCAAAACATAGGAATTCATTACTTAGTAACAAAAGAAACAGGGAGATTGTCCTTTGCGCTTCAATTGTTAAGTCCACCGTCAGTTGCCGGGTAGATCCAGCTATCAAACTCAGCTTCATCAACTTCCTCTTCATCCCCAATAGCATTAACTCCATGAGCAGGCAGGGGAGCAGTCACCACATTAGGCTTGTCAGATGCCTCAAACTGTACCTCCTTAGCGTCAATGAGGTCCTGCAGCTTGTTCTTTAGTGCCCAACAGTCATCAGTAGAGTGCCCCGGGCTTTCTGAATGGTAGGCACAACGAGCATTCGGATTGTACTTGGGAGATGTTGTATTTGGGAACTTTGGAGCCTCCCTGACAGTCACCAAATTGGTTGCGAGCAACTGTGGCAGGATCTGCGATAGGGTCATGCTTAACCGGGTGAACTCCCTCCGGGGTCTTTCAGCCCTTTGAGAATTATTTGGCCGAGGAGCGGCAGTAGGCTTAGCAATCATCACCGCGCTGACAGATTGGCGGTGCTCAGGTTTCTCTGATTTCCGGGAACCATATACGGCACTAGACTCCTTCTTGAATGGTTTCTTTTCCGAACTAGAGGATGCACCCTTCGCAATCTTCCCAGATTTCAGCCCAGCTTCAATTCTCTCTCCAGTCAGAATCAAGTCAGTGAACCCAGCAGAAGAATTCCCAATGAGGTGGTTGAAAAATGGCCCAGATAGGGTCCCCAAGAACATGTCAACCAACTCCCGATCAGTCAATGGTGGCTGCACCCTGCCAGCCAGGTCTCTCCACTTCTGAGCGTACTCCTTAAAACCTTCGCTTGCACCTAACGCCATACCCTGGAGTTGGGTACGTGTGGGGGAAAGGTCGGCATTATATTGATACTGCTTGTAGAAAGCAGTAGCCAACTCCTCCCAGTTACGAACTTTGGTCCCATCCAGCTGATAGAACCATTCGAGATGAGTCCCTGAAAGACTCTCCTGGAAGAAGTGGATCCATAGATTCTTGTCCGCAGAGTACGGCTGAATTTTCCGAACATAGGACCTTAAATGCAGCTTGGGACAAGACGCCCCGTCATATTTGGAGAAGGATGGTGCTTTGAATTTATGGGGGATGATCACACCAGTCGACAAACCCAGATCTCCGAAATCCAGCCCAGGTGCCTGTTGCACCTCCATAGCCTTCAACCTGTCCTCCAGTTGCTTGTATCTGTCGTCTGAAGGAGGGTACTGCTCTTCATCAAAATCTGTCTCGTTGTCGGAGACTACTGGAGTAGGAACCTTTACTTCTGCCTGAGAAGGACTCTTGCCAACAGAAGAACCAGCCTCTTCATGCTGCAGAGTATTGCCAAACCTTCGGCCCGAGTTGAACAGAACAGTTCTTCTCTTCTTCTTCTTCTCCTTCTTCAGGAGCATAGCCTTTAGTTCTTCTTGGCCTTTAGCCAGACCCTTGATTAATTCTTGGAATTGTGCATTCTGCACCTGAAGAGCCTTGATTGATGTCTCGGTTGATGTAGATTCGGGATTCATGATGCTGAAATAAACAGCGAAGAACTGTAAGCAACCTGAAAAGAGGAAAAACCTGCTATGCACATGATGTATGAAATGCGTATGCAATGCATTCAAGGGTTCGAAAGTTCAAATTTGTTGTAGACAAAAAGGAACACACGTTATCATTAAAGAAATCATTGTTTAATACATCAAAGCCTCATGGGCAAAAAGTACAAAAATCAAGTCAATCCCAAAATACACTGCGCATCCTCTTCGGAGCTATGTAGGTGTTGAGATTCCTTTCCTCATGCAACAGGCGAGTGAGCTCCAAGACCTTCTTTTCACTGGCATGCAGACTAGTCTCAAGAGAATTTCTTTCCTCCTTAAGCTGGATCCAGCTCTTCTGCATCTCTTCCCAGGACGTGGGCATATCAGGGTGCTGAATAACATGAGACACTTCCTCTTCCAAGACTGGTTCTTTGATTACCGGGAGCATGTGAGGATAGGGCATCACTAACTTCTGGGAGCGGGCTCGTACCCACTTGAGGTAAGGTTCCAACGGGATGGAGTTCCTGTGCCCCAGTGTCTTGCTGTCTATCCTACTGGGCATCCTCCAAGCTCTGATAAATCTCTGGCGAAGTCCTTGAGTATCGTTGTCAAAGTCAAAAACTATATCAGGGATTAACATGTCATGAGGACCGTCCCTCCGAGCATAACCATACTGTCTCCAAGCTAGGCATGGGCTATAAGTGATACCTCCTCTGATTCCAAGTAAAGGAACATTAGGGTACTCCCCGCAACGATCAATGATAGAGACATCTTCTCTGGACCTAGGGCACCAAAGTATATCTGCATGTGTAAGAGTCATCAACCGTTGTGACCATCTCAAACCCCGCTCATTCTTCAGGACTGATTGGGGAAGGTGCGAAATAAACCACTTTCCCAGGAGAGGAGTGCAACACATAAGGACACCTCTTTTTCTCATGGTTCGAGTGTAACATGAGTGAAGGATGTCCCCCAGCAACGTAGGTATAGGATTCCTGGACATAAAGATCTGGACAGCACTGATATCAATAAGCTGATCTGGGTTAGGAAACAACACCAAACCATAAACAAGGAGGGCCACAACCTCTTCAAAAGCTTGCAAGTCAAGGGAGTTCCAACATTCAAGAGCCTTTTCAAACAGAAACCTGGCTAAGAACCCTTTGATACCACTTCTGACTTCCCAATGTCCCTTGAGGTCAGATGACTGTAGGTGCAAGGCTTTAGCAATCTCTTCAAGCTTAGGTTCCTTTTCTGTACCGTTGAAGGGTAGCTGATCAAGGATAGGGATCTTCAGGAGCCGAGAGAACTCCTCCAATGTAGGTACCAACTGATAGTCCAAGAAGGTAAAGCAGTGATGCAAAGGGTCAAAGAATTGGAACAGGACCTTTATCATATCTTCCTCAATGTCGGTGTTGACCAAGCTGATGAGGCTTCCATGCCTTTCACTGAATGATGAGTTCTCAGGAATCCTGGATATAAGCTCCTTAAGCTGAGGAGGGATCCTTACAAGATTGACCTGAATTGTCTTTCTACGAACAGTTTCCATATCCTACAAAACAAGAACAAAGATGAAAATTCGAACCCCTGAAATGGTTAGTCAATGCATATGATGCTGGATGATGTCATGATGCTATGATTAAACACACCACAGATATTTACAAAGACAAACATGTAAGGCACACAAGGCACACAAGACAAGCCCTTAAGGTTTAAGGTCAGCATGGGGTCTGGGTAGTACCCTCTTGAAGTTGGTGGGTTCAACCTGTCCTAATCAAAGTAACCGGGTTCTAAGGTTCCCAATATCACGGGATTGCTTTCATTGTTCATCGTTTCGATTTAGCCACTGAACTGGCGACCGAAATATTCCAGGAAAGCAACCCTCAATTGAGTGTAGTATCGAGTATCAACCAACCTCGGACTGCACCAAAGTCAGTTATCTCACTACCCTAAAGAGGCCAAGATAGTTCAATTAAGGTTCCTAAGGTCAGTTGATGCTTCACGACACCACGCGGAGGCCCCGTACTCTCCTTGACTGAACTCAAGGGTTACCGGTACACACCAAAGTGCCACATCAACGTAGCAGACTGCTTCAACCATGTCGGTATACCCCGCACAGTTCCCTCACAGCCTTGTTGCTACTTTCTAAGAAGGTATCCCCCAGATCCGGGTTTAGGATCTATAGAACTCCCAAGCAACCCACAATTTAAAGCACACAAGGAAAACAATTGAAAAAACAGTGATCTTAATCCTAAGGTACACCCCACTTTATAAGATTTCCCAAGCAGAGTCGCCAGTTCTGTGATCGGTGGATCTGGAACTGACTGTTTAACGCTGGTTCGCGAAATGTCGCGGAAGCAAGAGTCGCCACCGTCTTTTATTTTCTCCAAATGGAAAGGACAAAAGCACAGAAAAATTCCTTTAAAGAGATTGCTCTCGGTTCGGGAGGTAGGTTATAGAAAGGGAAGGTGTTAGCACCCTTTCTATCCATGGTTATCCATGGGCTCTTAGATACTTGCTCAATGTGTTTTCAAAAATGTTTGTTTGCTTTTCAATGTGGGTTTAAAAAAGTTTCTTTGAAAAATTTCAGTTCGACTCGTACGTCAGAGTGTTTGAAAAATTTGCTTTGAAAGCTTTTGAAAATGTGTTGGTGTGAAAAGATTTCAGTTTGTTTTGAAGAGAGCAAGTATCCTTGGGAACCTACCTACCCTAAGGAATTCGTCTGTGTAAATGTCCTTTAAAGTAGTGCCGTCCCACCATTGAGAGGTAGGCAGCACCACCGTTGGAGGTGTTCGGGTCAATTCGAGTTTAGGGACATGGTGATCACCAGAGCAATGGGAAGACACCTTAGAAGCTACCCTCATGCCAGGTTCCCGGATCATGAGGACTTACTAAGACATCCTCTACTCGACGATCACCTTTCGAAAGGCAACAGTGAGGCGTACCCTAGGGGTGGTGTGTGCGGTTCGTGTGTCGTTTTCATTGATTTTTTGTCTTGTCATGTTCATTTGTGTTCTACGCTTGATTTTAATTAGGGCCATTCATTCTTGCATGCATATTTGTTAACAGTTAAAAGTTGCGGGAAAGTAAATCTACAACTATTACAAATGGCGCGGGTCCACATCGCCAAAATTAAACCGGACCCGATTTGACAGAAAATAAATAAAGCAAAGTAAAAGTGCGAAAAGTATAATCGTTACAACGCTTTGGGAGAATTACATAATTATAATAAACGACATAAAATAAATGCGCGAAATTAAATAAATTATGAACATGGGCGTTGGACCCTTTTGCAAAAAATTTAAAGTTAATGAAGGGTTGAAATTAAAATTGAAAAGAAGATGTTTTTTTTAGTATTTTATGTTTTTTTAAGATTTAAAAGAAGAAGAATTTATTAGAATGAAATTTGAAACGTAAACCCTAATTCTAGTGTGTTTTAAGTTATTGTGAAAATATTAAGTTTTAACCTAATTTAAATCTAAGTTAATTTACATGCAAAATTTAATTATAGAAAATAAATAAAATAAACATTATTATTGTAAAAAGGGAATTAAAAAGGAATAAAATTAACAATTAAACCTAAATTCTATATATTTGTATTTTTTGTTATTAAAAGAAATTAAAATTGCAAAAAAACCTAATTATACTAAATTCAATATATGTTAATTTATTTACAAGAAAATAATTACAATAAAAATATTTATTATTTTTTATCTTTTTTCTGGATTTTTTATGATGTTTTTATATTTTGCAGAAAAATAATTAATTAATTAAAACAATAAAAATAAATAACACAATAATTAAAAAAATAAAATATGAAAAGAAAAGCAAACCAGGGGGGGGGGGGTCAGGCCCCAAAGTGAGGTGTTGGTGGTGAAATTCTGGCCCAATAAGACATGGCCTGTTTGACTTTTGTCCAAGCGTATGGAACAGTTGACCTGAATGTAGCGTGTTCTTTAGCTGTGAGCCCTTGATCTGGATTCGTTAAGCACGTGGCTGGCTGGATGAAGTGGAATATGGTACGTCTTAATGCCTGTATTACATGGGAACATAGTTTGCAAAATATTATAGGAAATAAGATAGACCTGGGATTCGAACCCAAGTCTTGGACGTGAATGCCTTCTTCGCTTGCCAACTGAACCACTTAACCAATTTGATATATAATATACAAACAAATATTAAAAAGAGAAAGTAACGCATTAGTGGAATTTTGGCGCGAGCTTTTGAATTAGCCAATCCTCGCTTGACATGGCATCGTCTTCTCCATTCCCTGAAACATAAAAAAACGAAGGCAACGGTTTTCCAGGTGTGGTGTTAGGCTGGCTATGGAAAAATAGCGAATAGGTTTTGGGCGCTCATAAATTGAGCGCGATGTATTTTTCCTGTTCGTCCAGATGCGTTGAACTCAATGGCAATAGTCTCGAGTCCTAATTTTACTTGGTTTGGGAAACCCCAATTTTAACACCTGCAAACCCTAGAATCTCAAACATGGTGGAATCGAATATAACGTGTAATAATTCAATCAAAGGCATTGGTTAGCTTCGAAACATCACACTGAACAAGAATCCATAAATAAAAATGCAAAAGGATGCGTGAATTATGATATACGATTTCAAAAATTTCGTGACACAGTTCGAGTTTTATCTACCAATTCTTGGAGCTTTGGTTGTTGTTTGTGATTGGCACACGTTCAGAGAACCACAATGAAGCTATTGGGATCAAGATTAGGGCTTGAATCGTCCTCTAGAAGGCTTTTCAGAATTGAGTTTTTATGGAAAATTTTCAAGTTTGTAACCTGTTCTTGGGCGCAGCTTAGAGTGTCTTGCAATTAGGTTTATGTTCTAGGTTATGTACTGAGGCAATTAGGTTTATGTTCTAGGTTATGTACTGAGGCAATTAGGTCAAAAACATGGATCAAATCTCTTGGAATTTATTGTTTTGAATATTTGATTTCCTTAAGGATCTTCCATATCTTTTCTATGTGTATTTGGTGTCAATTAGCTCAAATCAAACCAAAACTTGCCTAATTAGGATGTGCACGTGATATTGAGAGTAAAACATGCATGACAAGATTTTTTAGGTCAAGTTTGATATTTTTCATGTATTTAAATAATTTAAATGAATTAATATTAATATAAATTCAAATAAATAAATAAAAAATGAGAAAATACTTCCCTTTGGGCCAAGTGGTCGTGCATAGGCTTGGAATGATGAATCATGGAAGAAAAATGGGCCCATTAGCAAATTTAGGTCATTTGAAGTAAAGTTGACTTTTCAAAATTCCTAAAAATTTCCCAACTTCCACAAGGCATAACTTGCTCAATTTTTAAGCTTTTCACATGTTCTTGGACATTTTGGAAAGGTCTTTGAGTCCTCTAACCAATGCCTTTGGTCCCGGGTCATTTTGATTTACCAATCTCAAGTTATGGCTTTTGACTTAAAGTCCCTTTTTGTTGACTTTTGAAAATGACCTATAATGTTGAAATTGATAACTTTTTGTGAGAGCATTTCTTGGACTTGAAGTATGAAGATGAGTTGTAGGAAATGTCTTTCTATTCAAAATGAGCTTTGGATGGAATTTTTCTGATAATCCATGTGAAAGTTATGCCCTGGTCAATTTCAGTTGACTTTTTCAATTGTCCAAATATAGTAACTTTTGCATCTTTGATGATTTCTGAGCCAAATTTTGAGAATCATGATCAAGCATTGATCAAATGATGTTTGTGGCTTCAAAATGATATGTTGACCAAAAATTTTGAACTTTTGACTGCCAAATGACCATTTTGCCCCTACAGTTGACTGTAGTGCAATTTAGGGTTTTGACTGTGCAATTTTGAGCTGAATGCCTTGAAACTTGATATGAGGATGCTTGACCACATTTTTAGGCATATGAGACTTGATTGGGCCTTTGAAAACTTCATTTTCTTGATCAGGACACAAACCCTAGTTTTGACTGTATAGGAGACAGTTGCACTGCACAACCCTTGGGGAATTTTGTGACTTGGCTTGGCAATTTCTTGAAGAATATGGGAGGGCAAATTTTGGGGTACAACACAAATGCAGTCATAATTTGAGATGAGTCTTGTTGGTGAATTAACCTATTTTCTTGGTCTGGAATTTAAACAAATGGAAGATTCCATATTTTTATCCCAGAGAAAGTATGCCAAGAATATAGTTAAGAAATTTGGGATTGAAAAGGCCAGCCACAAAAGAACCCCTTCTCCCACACATCTGAAGTTGACTAAAGATGAAAAAGGAGTAAGTGTAGATCAAAGTCTTTACAAAAGTATGATAGGTATCCTTCTATATCTCACTGCTAGCAGACTAGACATTTCCTTTGCTATAGGAGTGTGTGCAAGATATCAAGCTGATCCTAAATTTAGCCATGCCAACCATGTGAAGAGAATTCTTAAATATGTGAATGGGACAAGTGACTATGGTATGCTATACTCTCATGGATCTAATTCTGCCTTAACTGGTTTTTGTGATGCTGATTGGAAAGGAAGTGCCGATGATAGAAAAGTACATCAGGAGGATGCTTCTTTCTGGGAAATAATCTCATATCTTGGTTCAGTAAGAAGCAAAATTGTGTGTCTCTGTCCACTGTAAAGGCTGAGTATATTGCTGCAGGAAGCAGTTGTTCTTAATTGGTTTGTATGAAACAAATGTTAACAGAATATAATGTCAAACAAGATGTCATGATATTATTCTATGAAAATTTAAGTGCCATTAATATATCAAAGAATCCCATTCAACACAACAGGACCAATCATATTGATATCCGTTATCACTTCATACAAGAGCTTGTTGAAGAAAAGATTGTTGTCTTAGAACATGTAGCCACTGAATTACAACTGGCTGACATTTTCACTAAGGCTTTGGATGCTAATCAGTTTGAGATCTTAAGAGGAAAATTAGGGATTTGCCTATATGAGGGTTTGTAGCAATTAAAGGCGTGTGGGAATATCATTAAAGTGATATCATATTATTTGTGTTTCCAACAAATAAAATTTCGAAAGAAATTATTGCAGGACTGCCTCAAAGTGTTTCCCAACGCTACGAAATAACATCCTTCTACTTTCACAAACTTTTCATTCTCCTCTACAAAAAAAGAACCCTAGTCATTCTTCATCCTCTTGCTCAAAAATCTTCAAAGATGTCTCATCATACATTGTCTTGATCTTCAAAATCTGCCAATGAGAATCTCTCCCTTGACAGAGTACTTGATGCTACTCCTCTAACAACCATCCCACCTCTTAATAAGAAGGTTAAGAAACCTAGATCATCACCTGCTAAGAAATCCAAAGATGATAAAGGTAACTCTTCTACTGCTACTGACAATAGGACAAAAGAAGAAATTGTTAATGTTGATAGAAGCATTAGAAGGCTAGTAGACAGATTGTTAAATGAAGGCTTTGCTGTTCTTGGGATTTCTACCCCTCTTGCTCGTATGCCTCCTCCTACTGACAAAAGAAACGATCTTAAAAGTGTTGTTGTTGAACCATCCACCTTCAAGAAAGATGCTGCTGAAAGCAAACATGAGAAGCTTGATATCTTTATTATAAAAGAAGTGGAAGAAGAAAATGTTGAATAAGATGTTGAGGAAAATGTTGAACAAGATGCTACTGCATCCAAGGATGCAGAAGGTCAAAATGCTGAAAATGTAGTCAATGTAGAAGAGTTGTCTGACAATGAGCTCATTACTAATGTTATGCCTGGTATTGCAAGAAGACTCAAATCCAGGAAAGTGAAGGATGTAAGTGTCACACCCCCTTCCAAAACAACCAAGAAGAAAATTATGTATGGACCCCCAAATACAGGAAGTAAAGTGGTTCCTTCCTCTAGCAAAATAAAAGCTAGACCTGTTAGCTCCACAGATGATGATGAGGATGCTATAAAAAGATCCAAGAGTAAAAAGAAAGTTGTGGTTGTTGAAGAAGTTGAATCAAACTATGATGTCGAGCAAGATGTCCAAGACATCCCCCCTATCAAAAAGTCTGCAAGCAAGAAGATTTCTTAAAACATATTTCTCAAAACATTTCAAGAAAGATCCCCAAGTTGCTCAAGGTAGTCCAAGGGTTGGCCAGACAAGCTCTCTCCTAAGGCAGTCTACCTCAAATTAGGGTTTCATGTTGCATCAAGATACTTGAGTCCAAGGGACCCCAAATGCTCAACATTGTCCTAATATGTTCTCAAGATCATCCATGTCAATTTTCAAGCCTTGCAGAGGAAGTTTGCTCAGTCAATTGCTCAAAGGCCCAAAAAATCGACTGTGCTAGGGCAAAAGTCAACTGTGACCCACATACAGTCAAACTTCAAGATTTTTGGCCAACATCCTAATTTTGAAGTTTATTTCATCATTTTATCAAGGGTTGATCATGATTCATCAAGGATTGCTCATAATTCATCAAGACTCAAAAGTTGCTAAATTAGGGTTTTGTAGGAAAAAGTCAACTCAACTTTGACCAAGCATAACTTTCTCATACTTTATCATAAATGAGCCATCCAAAGCTCATTTTGAAGAGGATGTAATTCCCTAAAATTAATCTTCATCTCCCAAGTTCAAAATATGCACTCATAAGAAGATATAAATTTGGACATTATAGGTTATTTTGAAAATTCAACAAAAACACCTTTTGGGTCAAAGCTTATTACAGGAACATGGAAGATCTAATTGAGATGAAACCAAAGAGGTTTCTTAGGGGACATCCTAAGCTTTCTAAAACGTCTAAGAACACCCTCATAAGGTTAAAATTGAGAGAGATATGCATTGTCAAAGTTGGACAATTTTTGAAAAAATGCATGAAGCAAATATTGACCAAACTTGGATTTTTTCCAAATGGGCCTATCTTTTCAAGTTTGAAACTCATTCCTAACATGGACCACGACCTCTAAGCCCACCCATACATTTTTCTACTATTTATGCTATTTATTTTGATATTTTATTCATTAACATTCAGAAATAAATAAATAATAGAAATAATGTAAATTTTGATGTGAATCCATTTTGGGAAAGTTTTATGCTGGTTTATGTCAATTGATTTCGTGCAATAACCTTTCAAATATGTCCAGGTTCATCCACATGTGAAAATAGCATAAAATCATCAAATATGGCATTTTTTTCAAATCTTGATCATGGTCTTAAAACACAATATTATGAGGGAGATTCTTTCCATGCTTTCTTGTCTCCTCATTCTCCTCTATAAATATAGAGCCATACAAGCTTGAAAAACAAAAACCCTCTCTAAAAAGCTCTCAAAAATCTCTTCAAAAAGCTCTCTAAAAGCTCTTCAAAAAGCTCTCCAAAAATCAAAGAATTGGTGCAAGTCATATCTCGAGGTTCCGGTCTCTCTCAATTGATATCAAGCCTAAAACCATTCTCTTGAAGTCCTCAAGGGTCTTACAAATCCCAAGAGAAATCCATCACACGCCTAGCACGCCCCCCCATTTGACAACACCAGTTTGGTAAAATTTTAAACTTTGAATCTCTAATTTTAATCACATTTTATGGTATGCTAACGTTTGTTTGAGTTTATATAGAACAGTTATGGATGGTTGAATCATAGGTTCCATGCAAGAATCAAAAAACACCATAGTTATAGCATGAAGCTTTCGAAGATTCGGGCCTAGGGATTTCTGATGATTGCACCCCCTGTTTACTTTTGCTACTAGGCCCATCTTTATTTTCATGTTTTATTCGTTTTATTTATTTCTTTTAATCCCTTTTATTTTTTTAATCAATAAACAAATATAAAAATCACATAAAAATAGATTTAGGATTTTTTCTTAATTAAATTTTAATTTTAGGTAAAACTTTAATTTCTTTTTGTAAATAACTTAAAAATAATTAGAATAAATAGGTTTTATTACTAACTTAATTATATTTTATTTTTTCCTAAAATAACCAAAGAAACAAAAATAGGTCATGTAATTATTTTTATTAATTAATTTAATTAACTAATTAATTGCATATTTAATTTAGAAAACTTATTTCTTTTATTAAAAACAACAAAAAAACAATTTTTCTTTTAATTAGGTTAGAAGGGTCAAAACCTTAAATTCTCGTCAATCTTAATTCTTCTCGCGCGTTTTATTTTTATTATTTACCATATTGATGTAACTTCCTACAGTTTGTAATAGTTTAATTAGGACGTTTATTTACATTTATCGCTTTATTTTCAAAGGGTTTGTTTTTGGCTATGTAAATACCCGAAGCCTTGTAATAGCGTAGTTTAAATTCCGCACTTTAAATTCCGCAAATTATTAACTGTTAGATGTATGATATAGGGATGCATGACAAGAATGTATGATTAATTTTAAAACAGTTAGATCACCCTAAATGTGCAAAGATAAATAAACTGAAATTGAATCATTCGCACATGCGCACTCCTAGGGTACACTCCCACTTGGTTGCCTTCGGTAAATGGTCATTGAGTGTAGGATGCTTTAGTGGTCGTCCTTTTGTCTAAACAAAGATCAAAGTCCCAATTCGGAAAAGTTGCCTCGGAATGATTGCCTCGGAATTGTTGCCTCGAATAATTGATCTAAGATTATTACTAAGACGTCCTAACATTGCTTTAGTGACCGTGCGTCCCTTTCGAATTGACCCTCAAACTCGAACGACAGTGCTACTTACTTACTAATAGTGGGATAGCATTGTCTAAAGGAAACAAGCATAGAACGATTTTTTTTCCCGAGTAGGTAGATTAGTTCTTAAGTACTTGCTCAATTAAAACAAACTTTTTCACACTTACACTTCTTTACGAACAAGTTTTCAAAAAACCACTTCATTACACTCTTGAAGACAGAAGCAAGAGTTAAATCGAAGTTAAAACAAAAAATTTTCAAAATCCACAAACACAAAGAAAACAATTTTGAAAATGATGAGCAAGTACCTAAGAGCCCGTAGATAACTACAGATAGAAAGGGTGCTAATACCTTCCCTTTCTATAATCTACCCCCAGTACTCAGAAATATCTCGAAAAAGGAATTTTTCTGTGCTTTTTTCCTTTCCTTGTTGGATAAAATAAAAGTCGGTGGCGACTCTTGCTTACCACGACAATTTGCGAAAACAAACGCAAAACGCAAACCAGCAAATTCCTTAATGAAATAGGGAAACCACGTCCCAGTTCTGGCCACCGTATCACAGTTCCTAATTCCCCACTTGACAACATCTCCTTCCATTCTGTTGGGAATGCTGAAAAGTGGAAGTATGTGTATCAAAGAAGGATTGCCCTAGAGAGAGAACAGGGAGCTAGTGCTTTGGAATGTAAAGAAATCATGAAGCTGATATCTTATCCTGGATTGATGAAAATAGCTACCAGGTTTTCCAATTGCTATGAAACTCTTGTTAAGGAGTTTATTGTTAATATTCCGGTTGATTGTGCTGACCATAAAAGTAAGGAGTATAGAAAGGTTTTTGTTATAGGAAAGTGTGTATAATTTTCTCCTACCATCATAAATAGATTTCTAGACAGGTCTAAAGATGTCTGATATGAGCTGGAAGTTACAGATAATCAAGTGTGCAGAGCCATCACTGCTAATCAAGTAAGTGAGTGGCCAATGAAAAATAAACTTCCTGTCAACAAACTGAGTGTGAAATATGCCATTTTACATAGGATTGGAGCTGCAAATTGGGTTCCCACTAATCACACTTCAACCATCTCCATTGGATTAGGAAAGTTCATTTATGCTATTGGAAACCAGAAACATTTTGATTATGGGACTTACATATTTGATCAGACCATTAAACATGTAGGAACTTGTGCCATTAAGATGCCAATTGCTTTTCCTTCCCTCCTTTGTGGAATTATCCTTAATCAGCATCCTGGAATCCTAAGTGGAAATGATGTAGTGTGAAAGAGGGAGTCTTCCTCTACCTTTCATTTTAAGCTCTTTTCAGGAAAACATGTCCCAGACATTGTTTTGACATCTGCACCTACTGAAAAGACCTCCACCAAGGATGATATGATCAAAGAATTAAGAGAAGCTTGCAAGGAATTGGATGATGTGATTAGATTTAGCTCAGCAAGGAAGCTAACCTTTGAAAATATGATCAAGGACTTGCAAAAGGACAAAAACCTTGATGTTACAATGAACTCTGAAGGTGAACACTCTAGTGAGGAAGAAAGTTTTGGCTCAGACAAGTCAACTAGTCCTGATGACAGTTAGACTAATTGATGTTTCTTTATATGATCGTTTTGTTTCCTTTTAGCACTTGCATGTGCTTGAAATTTGATTTCTATGGTCTGTACCTAAATTACTGATACACTCTTGAATGCATCCGTTTATTTGGCATATTATGACTAAAAAGGGGGAGAGAGAGTGATTGACTGACCACTGACCATTGACTAACATCTAATTGAGGGGGAGCTTAATACTTGAGGGGGAGCCTCATGTCTTAGAATATGTTTTGACATCTTTCGTTGCTAACAGCTAACTTCTAACTGAGTTTATGCTTGCTTTGCTTATGCTGCTAATCTATTTTCGCTATGATAATATGCTCTGATAATGTTTTAGCCAAAAAAATTCAAAGGGGGAGTTTGTAAGTGTTTGTTGGCAGAAATTTGGTAAAACAATATGCTGTTAATGTTTTGCTATATGTCTTTAGATTTATAGCAAACTGTTTTGAATGATGTCAAAGCAGATGTCTTGACATCTGCCTCGTGAACTGATCTCAGCCAACATCAGTATATGTTTTTCTGTTTTCTGATTTCCAGCGCTCCATAATTCAAGATTTGTAACTCACAGGCAGCGAAAAATATGGAGGAATATTTTTCAAAATGCATGGATTTTATCTTGACCTGTGTTGTACCCCAAAATTTTCCCTCCCATATTTATCAAAACATTTCAAGAAAGATCCCCAAGTTGCTCAAAGATAGCCCAAGAGTTGGCCAGACAAGTCCTCTCCTAAGGCAGTCTACCTCAAATTAGGGTTTCATGTTGCATCAAGATACTAGAGTCCAAGTGGTCCCAAAGGCTCAACATTCTCCTAATATGTTCTCAAGATAATCCATGTCAAGTTTCAAGCCTTGCAGAGGAAGTTTGCTCAGTCAATTGCTCAAAGGTCCAAAAATCAATTGTGCTAGGGCAAAAGTCAACTGTGACCTACATATAGTCAAACTTCAAGATTTTTGGTCAACATCCTCACTTTTAAGTATATTTCATCATTTGATCAAGGGTTGATCATGATTCATCAAGGATTGCTCATAATTCATCAAGACTCAAAAGTTACTAAATTAGGGTTTTGTAGGAAAAGTCAACCCAACTTTGACCAAGCATAACTTTCTCATACTTTATGAGAAATGACCCATCCAAATATAATTTTGAAGAGGATGAAATTTCCTACAATCCATATTCATCTCCCAAGTTCAAAATATTCACACACAAGAAGTTATGAATTTGGACATTATAGGTCATTTTGAAAAGTCAACAAAAACACCTTTTTTTTCAAAGCTTTATAAATGAGAATGGAATATCAAAATGAGATGAGGCCAAAAGGGTTGTTTAGAGGACATATCAAGCTTTAAAAAGTACAAGAACACCTCCAAAGAGTCAAAATTGAGGAAGTTATGCATTGTTGAAGTAGGCCTTTTTTGCAAAATTGCCAAAAGTCAACTATGCCCAAAACTTCAAATTTTTCCAAATGGGCCCAATCTTTTTCACTTGTTTTAAGTTGGCAACATAGCCCACGTGCTCTAGCCTTTGCCACTTGTCCATATCTTATCTTTATTATTTAATTTGGTTTTTATTTGAATTAATTCAATTTAAATCAAATTAAATCAAATAAAAATCCAAAATATTGATAACAAGGGATTTTGTGATGATTTCAGGTCTTATTACACAGCTAGGATCAATCAAACTCGTATCAAGGCATATGTGTACAAAGAGATTAGATTTGGACCAATTTTGGAAAGCTTTAAAGAAGAATCAAATCAAATATCAAAGGAATTGAAAGAAGAAGATGTGGAATGAATTTGCAACCCTAATCCCTTCGCTAATACATAAGGAGTGCGTGTAGATCAAAAGAGGGGTTGGAAATCAGGCGCAGAGCAAGAACATAATTTGAAAAAACAAGAAAAAAGTGTGAGATCAAATTGGTGGTTAGAGGCATCCTCAAGGCTTGGTATCTGTCCCAATTGCTTCCTGGCACTCTCAGCAAGCTAAAGCTATCAATAACAAGTCCGTTCCGGTCCCAGAATACGTTGTAAGTCGCTCACAACTTCACCTTGTTCTTGAATTCGAATCTCATATTTTAGGCATTGTTAGATGGAATTAATCATACATTCTTGATCTATGAAGCATTTGCAAACTTTCTGTATCATTCAATTGCGTTTATATGGTCTGTAACGAAATCCACCATTGTTAGGTTTTTTTGGAGTTTTTTAGGGTTTTTGATTTCAGGAATAATTAGCCTTGATAATGGGTATAGTTGTGATCAGAAGGACGAGACGAATCTAACCATGGTGTTAGATTCCATTTATGTGGCCTGTAGAAGATTTTGGAACGAGCATGACTTGTAGCGACGGACACTGCTCGTGGGTATAGGTCCTTGAGTTTTTAGCCACGGAGAGAGGAAGGAGATGATGCATTGTCACTCCCCTACTGGCTTGTTTGAATTGGCGCGCTAAAATCTCATTATTGTGCTTGGTTTATATATTATTATTATTGCATATTTTATGAACAGATAGAAACAAGTGTCCAAGCGGAAGCCAACTAAGCGTTAAGGCTTTGGAAGGCTGGAGGTCAGGGGTTCGATCCCTGCCACCAGCATTTGTTATTTTTCTTATATTATTTTAGGTGATTCAGTGCGCGCTTAGGCCTGATGCCCACCATACTCCTTCCTCATCAACGTGCCAGATGGCCAGATCTGGTGGCCATCAGGCACACCATAGACCAAGTCAATGCCTACGTACAGGATTACAAAGGTCAAACGGACCTCATATAATTGGGCCAAAATTCCTGCTATGCACACCCCTAATTTCAGGCCCATTCTCTATCTTTTTTATATTTTGTTTATATTTCATTTAATTATTTTTATTTATTTACTAACCATCAAGTTATTTTTCTTTTTATCAAAAGTCACCAAAAAATATTTTTTATCCAATTAAAATTAGAATTTTTATTTTTCATCAATAAATATTAATTAAATTAATTAGGTTATTTTATGTTAGATAACTTTAATTGATTTTGTAAATAATTAAAATTAATTAGAATCAATAGATTTTTAACACTAACTTAATTATTTTATTTCTTTCCTAAAATAACAAAAAATCCAAAAATATGTCATTTAATTATTTTTCATTAATTAATTTAATAACCAATTAATTTAGTATTTAATTTTAGGACTTAATTTCTTTTCTTAAAAAAATTAAAAACAACAAAAACATTTTCTTTTAATTAGGAGGGCCAAAACCCTAGTTCTCGCATTCGATCTAATTTTCTCGCGCGTTTTATTTTTTGTCCAATTATTGTATCTGCTCCCGATTTGTAATAATTAAATTAGGACATTTATTTATTTTTATCGCTTTTAAATTTCAAAGGGTCTGTTTTTGGCTATGTAAATACCCGAAGCCTTGTAATAGTTAGTTTAAATTCCGCACTTTAATTCCTGCAAATATTCAATTGCTAGATGTTTGATAATAGGGTTTGCATGACAAGAATGAATGACTAAATTTAAAACAGTTAGATCACCCTAAACATGTGCAAAGATAAAATAATCTGAAATTGAAACACTCGCACATGCGCACTCCTAGGGTACACTCCCACTTGGTTGCCTTTGTAAACGGTCATTGAGTATGGGTTATTTTAGAGGTCGCCATTTTGCCTAAAAGATCATAGTTGCCTCAGAATGGTTGCCTCAGATATTGTTGCCTCGGATAAATGATCTAAGACATTAGGGTTACCACTAAGACGTCCTAACATTGTTTTAGTGACCGTATGTCCCTCTTTCGAATTGACCCTCAAACTCTAACGACGGTGCTACCTACTCACTAATATTGGGATAACATGGTCTAAAGGAAACAAACATAGAACAATTCCTTTTTCGAGTAGGTAGATTAGTTCTTAGATACTTGCTCACCTAAAACAAATTTTTCACACTTACACACTTTTGCAAACAAGTTTTCAAAAACACTTCATTACACTCTTGAAGACAGAAGCAAGAGTTAAATCAAAGTTAAAACAAAAACTTTTCAAAGCCCACAAACACAAAGAAAACAATTTTGAAAATGATGAGCAAGTACCTAAGAGCCCGTAGATAACTACGGATAGAAAGGGTGCTAATACCTTCCCTTTCTATAAATCTACCCCCCGTACTCAGAAATATCTCGAAAAAGGAATTTTTCTGTGCTTTTTCCTTTTCTTGTTGGATAAAATAAAAGTCGGTGGCGACTCTTGCTTACTGCGATATTTTGCAAAAACAAACGCAAAACGCAAACCAGCATTCCAAAAACAGTCAGTTCTTCCACCATATCATAGAACTGGCGACTCTGCTGGGGATAAAATAAGTGGGGTATACCTTAGGAATAGTTCATCATATTGTTTTCAATTGCTTGATTTGTTTTCTTTATATTTTTGGGCTTTGTATCGGAGTTACTATAGATCCTAACTCGGATCTGGGGATACCTTTTAGGTAAGTAGCAATAGACTGTGAGGGAACTGTACAGCGTATACCAATACGGTTGAAGCAGTAGCTACGTTGGTGTGACACTTTAGTTTGTACCGATATCCCTTGTGGAGGAACAAGGAGAGTATGGGGCTGCTAAGGGGTCATTAAGCACCAACTGACCTTAGAACCTATAATTGACCAACTTGGCCATAGAAAAGTAGCAGTATGCTACACTCATTGAGACCAAACTCTCGTGATGATTCCGGCTGCAAGAAAAGGTTGCTAAATTGGAATTATGACCGATCAAGGGTGGTCAATGATATTGAGATCCTCTAGAACCCGGTTACTATTACTAGGACAGGTTGAACCAACTAAACTGAAAGAGGTTAATACCTAAACTCCATGCCAGCCTGAAATCTAAGGGCTACTATGTGACTTGTTTTCCCTTACCATGTTTGCTATCTGTGAATACTTGTGGTGTGTTTCTATCATGGCATCATGCATCATGACATTGCATGCATATTTCATCAGACTAACCCATTTCAAATACCGAGGGGATTCATCTTTGTTTTGTTTTGTAGGTCATGGCATCTATGCACAGAAACACTATTCAGATCAACTTCGTACAAATCCCTGTTCAACTTAGAGATCTGGTTGCAAAGGTCCCTGATACTTCTTCTTTTGTCAGAAGTCATGGTCACCTCCTTGGTTTGGTCACTTCTAATATGGATGAGAAAATGATGAGCGTCTTGTTCCAGTTCTTTGACCCGTTGCACCACTGCTTCACCTTCCCGGACTCTCAGTTGGTCCCTACTTTGGAGGAGTTCTCTGATTTACTTGGTATTTCTATTCTAGAGCAGACGCCATTTACAGGTTGGGAGATAGCTCTTAGGCCAGAGGATGTTGCTACAGCCCTACATCTGACAAAGGCTGATGTAATGTCTAACTGGGAAACTTGGAGTGGGGTAAAAGGCTTCCTGGCTAAGTTCTTGATTGATTAGGCTCAACAGTTTTGGGACAGTTTAGACTTCCAAGCATTTGAAGACATCCTGGAACTTCTCATTTATGGCTTGGTTTTGTTCCCTAATTCAGATTCTTTCGTTGACGTGAACGCAATCAAGATCTTCATGTCCCGTAATCCAGTGCCTACTCTCTTAGGTGACGTTCTACATGCTCTTTATGCCCGTACTGCTCGGAAATGGGGAACCCTTATGTGTTGTGAACCGTTGCTGGCAAGGTGGTTTATTTCTCACCTCCCCAAATCTGTTTTGAAGAACAAGGAAGGTATGGGTTAGGCCTACAGAATTATGTCCCTTGCTCATACGGACATCATATGGAGCACTAAAGACATGGAAGAAGTAGCTATTATTGACCGGTGCGGAGAATACCCCAATGTTCCTTTGCTTGGAATTAGGGGAGGAATAACCTATAATCCTTGTCTGGCCTTGCGATAGTTTGGGCGAGCTCGAAAGGACGATCCTCATGAGTTGCTGATTCCGAGCATTATATTTGACTTCCAAGGGGATGTTGAGGGACATCGCCGCAAGTTCATACGAGCTTGGAATAGGGTTAACAGGTCTGATCCGCATGAGCTAGGAGTGAAGACTTCTCTCCCGATGGAACCGTATCTCCGGTGGGTTCGACCCCGTGCTCAAAAGCTGGGGATGCCATATGAAGCGGTCTTGCCAGTAATTGTTGAGAGTGCTGATGAAGAAGGGGTTCCTCATACTGTCCTCCATCCATACATGCCTACTGACATTGGGGCATTAAAAAGGTCTTGGATCCAGCTAAGGGAAGAACGGGATACTTACAGAGAGAAGTATCATGAGCAGGAACGGAAGATCCTGAAGCTTACAAGGCAGCTGGAGAATGAGAAGGTCCTCAACGACTATGTCAGCACGGGAGGAAAACGACCATGGGAACGCTGATGTCTTTTGTTATTTCTAGTTTTGATTAACTTTTCAGTTTTTTCTTTGTAACGCCTTAAAAGGCATTTGTTAAACATTGTTTCAAGTTTTAATCTAATAAAAGTGTGTTTCATTTTGGTTTACAAATTTGAATCTCCCTAAAGTCTTTGAAATCATATCATATGCATTCCATTCCCATGCACCTCATTACAGGTACCCTTACATGTCTCTCATCTTCTTCACTGTTTATTTCAGCAATCATGTCTGCGGAAACATCTACTGATCAAGCTATTAAGGCTCTACAAGCTCAGAATGCTCAGTTCCAGGAAATGTTCATGAACTTGGCCAAGGGTCAATAAGACTTGAAGACTCTTATCTTTAAGGATAAGAAGAAGAAGTAAAAGAAAATGGTTCTCCCGAATATGGGTCACAGGTTTGGGAACCGGTTGAGACAAGAAGTTGATTTATCTCACTCATCTGGAGGGGGAGAGAATCAAGAAGAAAGGAGGGCTCCTAGCCCTATGGTTTCAGACAATGACACTGACTTTGATGAAGACCAGTATCCTCCTGCCGAGGATAGATATAAGTAACTTGAAGACCGACTAAGCGCAATGGAGATCCAGAAGATACTTGGGTTGGACTTCGAAGATTTGGGTTTGGCGTCTGGGGTGGTGATTCCCCACAAGTTTAAGGCTCCTATCTTTGATAAATACGATGAGGTTTCCTGCCCAAAGCTGCACCTCCGCTCGTATGTTAGAAAGATTCAACCATATACTGCTGATAGGAACCTCTGGGTTCATTTCTTTCAAGATAGTCTGTCAGGGACTCAGCTTGAATGGTTCTATCAGCTAGAAGGAGCTAACATCCGTAACTGGGAGGACCTTGCTGCTGCTTTTTACAAGCAGTACCAATATAATGCCAACCTTGCTCCCTCGCGTACCCAACTTCAGGGTATGTCTATGGGTGAGAGCGAAGGTTTTAAAGACTACGCTCAGAAATGAAGGGATCTTGCTGGTGTGTATTTTAATCATTTGATTGGAAGTTCATCATCTGGTTTCACTGAGTTAATTATGACTGGGAAGAGGATTGAAGTCGGTATAAAGAGAGGAAAAATAAAAAAGAGTGCTTCATCAAGTACCGAGAAGAAGCCTTTCAAGAAGGAATCTAGTGCAGTTTACAGTTCGAAGAACCAAAGCCGTCCTGAGTGCCGCCAAGCAGTTAATGCGGTAGTTATATCAAGACCTGCTGTTTCCCCATAACGCAACAATCAACAGAGAGCAGAGAGACCACAAAGACAGTTTAGTCGGCTCAGTAGGACTTTATCTCAAATTCTTCCGCAACTATTAAAGACTAACTTGGTAACTCTGAGGGAAGCCCCAAAGAATCCCAACACCACATCATCGTTGTATAATCCGAACACCCGCTGTGCTTTTCACTCCGATATCCCGGGGCATGATACGAATAACTGCTGGGTCTTGAAGAATAAGGTACAGGATCTGATTGAAGCTAAGGAGATTGAATTTGAAGCGCCGAAAAAGCCTAATGTCATCACAGCTCCTATGCCAAAACATGACGTGGGAGTAAATGCTATTGGAGACGATGATGAAGAGTTTGACATTGATAGCTGGATTTACCCGACTACTGATGGTGGCTTGAGCAATTGGACGACAAAGGATTCCACGCCCGTTTCTCTTATTACACAGTAATAGACTTTTGTTTTGGATTTGTAACATACAATTTTAAACTTTATGGCCCGGTGCCTTACCCGAGACACCGTGGTTTTCTTTGTGAGGGCTTTATATTTGTCATCTCCATATATCATTAATAAAAGCATTGGACGTTTTCTTGCATTAAAAATCTTGCGCTCCTTGTTTTTCTTTTCTATCTTACAAAACATCTATTTTACACACACTCACATATACAGGTCTACATCCACTCTAGATCCCACTGATAACGACTCTGCTACTGCCAGTTATGACTTCGAAAGTCCGATCAACCAAGCCGAGGACGAAGGTGAGGATGATTGCGAAGTGCCTGGTGAACTTGCTAGATTGTTACTTCAGGAAGAGAGGGCCATACAGCCGCATGAAGAGCCAATAGAGACAGTAAATCTGGGTACAGAGGTAGACAAGAAAGAGGTCAAGATTGGTGCAAATTTGGAGTCTAGTATTAAACAACGATTGATTCAGATGCTGCGTGACTATGTTGAGATCTTTTCCTAGTCTTATGAAGATATGCATGGGTTGGATACTGATATCGTAGTTCACCGTTGTTGCACCCTAAAATTTTCCCTCCCATATTCTTCAAGATTTGCCAAGATCAAGGTTCAAAATCTCTCAAGGGTTGCACAGTTCAATTGCCTCCTAACAGTCAAAAATTAGGGTTTTGGTCCTAACAAAGAAATTGAAGTTTCCAAGGGTCCAATCAAGTCCCACATGCCTATAAACATTGTCAAGCATCCTTATGCCAAGTTTCAAGACTCACAGCATCAAATTGCACAGTCAAAAACCCTAATTGCTTCACAGTCAACTGCAGGGGCAAAATGGTCATTTGACAGTCAAAAGTCAAAATTTTTGGTCAACATCTTATTTTGAAGCCACAAACATCATTTGATCAATTCTTGATCATGACTCTCAAGGCATGGCTCAAAAAGTCTCAAGATGCAAAAGTTTCTCTTTTTGGACAGTTGAAAAAGTCAACTGCAAATTGACCAGGGCATAACTTCCACATGGTTTATCATAAAAATTCCATCCAAAGCTCATTTTGAAGAGAATGACATTTCCTACAACTCATCTTCACACTCCAAGTACAAGAAATGCTCTCACAAAAAGTTATCAATTTCAACATTATAGGTCATTTTCAAAAGTCAACAAAAAGGCACTTTAAGTCAAAGACCATAACTTGAGATTGGTAAATCAATATGACATGGGACCAAAGGAATTGGTTAGAGGACTTCAAGAACTTTCCAAAATGTCCAAGAACATGATCAAAGCTTAAAACCTGAGCAAGATATGCCTTGTGGAAGTTGGGAATTTTTTGGGAATTTTGAAAAGTCAACTTTGCTTCAAATGCCTCAAAAATGCTAATGGGCCTCAATTTCTTCCATGAATCATTACCCAAAGGCCATGCACGACCCATTAAGCTAAAAGGGAATTATTTTCTTATTTTTAATTAATTAATTGAATTTTTTAATCCTATTAATTCATTTAATTAAAATTAATTATGAGAAAAATACTAAAGCATGTGTTTTGAATCTTTTTATGCAGCTAATATGTCCATTATGAGCTCAAGATTTCGTGCACATTCTAAAAGGAAAGAATCTTCCATGATTTGGCATAATTAGCATGAAAAAGATTGAAAAAAGATCATGGAAAATCAAATATTCAAAGTCATCAATGCATGGATTATGGGCTTGTTTTTCTTAACCTAATCATGCTCAAATACATATAGAACAAAAACCTAATGCATTAAAACAAACAAGTTGCGCAGAAACCTAAAGAACAAAACTTGCATTTTTCAAAAAAAACCTTGAAACTGTTTTCATAGCTAGAGCTCGTTTCAAAGCAAAAAAGCCATTCCAATAGACTCCTGACACTACCAGGAAGCTGTTCCAATCAAAACCACGCCTCCATACTCAAGGAATTGGTAGATTGAAGTCTCACTTTTCATAAAATTATTCATAATCGTGTTTTAAATTCCATGCATCATTTGTGATTTTAAACTGTTGATTTATACTAACATGAGCATTCTGAAGCTATTGGTGTTATTTGATTGAACTAAGAACGCCTGTATCCAAAGTTGCCATTAAAGCATATTAGGGTTTCAGAAACTTTGAAAGAGGGGTTCATTCATCTGGAAAAATTGGATAATAAAACCTATGCCAATGGAATCAGGACCTTCAAACGAATGGAACCCACACATCGCGCCCAATTTCTATTGCCCTATATTCTATTCGCTATTTTTCAGGTTTGGGGTTAGTGGGGGTTTAAAACCCCCGCTATCTATTTGTTATTTTCAGGCAAAACGAAGAAACAAGGAATACAAAGCCTATGTGTTGGAACGTGATTGGACCATTCAAAGTTTGGCGCGTTTTTTGGTTATTCCAGCGTAATATTTGTTTTTCCATTATATTATTCATATTCCATTTAACTAACAAAGATACGCGTTGGTTGGGTTGGTTGATGCGTTGGCATGCAGGTACTGGGACCTGGGTTCGATTCCCAGGTCCCCCATATCCTTAATAATTTTTGTTGTAACATGATCAGGTGCAATTTCTACCCAGTGATCTACCATATGCGCATACATGTGTGCCTGCCAAGTGTCCAGGAACTGCGATCTAATGGCCAGAATGGGAAGATCACCATGCACATTGGTCAACAATTCCTCACACAACCACAAAAAGTCAAAAGGGCTTGGGATTCTTGGGCCAAAACTGCTTTCAATACACCTCTCAATTGGGTCAGACACCCCATGGTTTGCATATTTTCATTTTTATTTTAATTCTCATTTTTATTCTTTTATTTGCCTTATTGTTTTATTTAATCCACAAAATTAATTTTCACAAATATAAAATACAGAAAAATACAAAAAGATGTTTTATTGTTATTAATTTAATGCATTAATATTTTTGTAAACAAATCTTAAATAACTAATTTAGGTTAATTTAGGTTTTCAATTTTAATGTTTTCTTAATAACTAAAAAATGTAGAAATTAGGTTTTTTGCATTTTTATTCTTTTTCTTAATAAAATAATTTCCTCTTCTTATTATTATTATTAACTATTAATTATTTGTAAATAAATATGTCATTTAATTAATTAGGGTAAATTAGGTTGAAACTTTAATCTTTTTTCTTTAATAATTAAAAAATATTTAGAATTAGGGTTTCTTTTAATTAATTCTCTTTATTTCCATTAAATACAAAAAAACATAAAAAATAACTTTTTTTTCTTTATTTAATCATTAAATTTCAATTTAATTTCTTTAAAGGGTCCAACGCCCTCGCATATTCGATTCTAATTTATTTTCGCGCGTTTGTTCTTATTTTTCGTTTCAAGTATTATGTAATTGTCCAAAGCCTTGTAATAGTAATTAGGAAATTTATTTATTTTTTGCATTTTATTAAAAAACGGGTCTTTGTTAATTTGGCGATGTATAGACCCGCGCCTTGTAATAGTGTAGGAACTTTGTTTTCCGTACTTTAATTTTCCGCACCCCTTAACTGCTAAATTTTGCATGAAAGAATGAATGGCCCAAATAAAATTAAAGCGTAGATCACCATAATGCCTGACAAGATAAAACATAACTGAAAACAATACACAAATTCACACACCACTCTTAGGGTACGCCTCACTGTTGCCTTGCCCCTCGAAACGTGGTCGTCGAGTACAGGACGTTTTAGTAAGTCCTTATGTCCATGAACATGGCATAAGGGTAGCTTCTAAGGTGTCTTACTGTTGCTCTGGTGACCACACTGTCCCTAAACTCGAATTGACCCGAACACCTTTAACGGTGGTGCTACCTATCTCTCAATGGTGGGATGGCACTATCTAAAGGACATTTACACAGCCTAATTCCTTAGGGTAGGTAGATGACTCGTAGATACTTGCTCTAATTCAAAACAAATCAAAAAAACTCTTTTCACACCGACACTTTTCAAAAAGCTTTCAAAACAATTTTTCAAACACTCTTGAGGACCGATACAAGAGTCGATCTGAAACTTTTAAACGGAAATTTTTCAAAACCACTCACTTTGAAAAGCAAACAAACAATTTTGAAAACACAATGAGCAAGTATCTAAGAGCCCATGGATAACCATGGATAGAAAGGGTGCTAACACCTTCCCTTTCTATAAATCTACCTCCCGAACCGAGAGATAATCTCATAAGGAATTTTTCTGTGCTTTTGTCCTTTCCATATTGGAGAAAATAAAAGACGGTGGCGACTCTTGCTTCCGCGACATTTCGTGAACCAGCGTTAAACAGTCAGTTCCAGATCCACTGATCACAGAACTGGCGACTCTGCTGGGGATGGTTATAAAGTGAGGTGTACCTTAGGATAGTTCATAACTGTGTTTTCAATTGTTGTGCTTTGTTTGCTTTATTATTGTGGGCTGTCTCGGGAGTTCTATAGATCCTAACCCGGATCTGGGGGATACCTTCTTAGAAAGTAGCAACAAGGCTGTGAGGGAACTGTGCGGGGTATACCGACATGGTTGAAGCAGTCTGCTATGTTGATGTGGCACTTTAGTGTGTACCGGTAACCCTTGAGTTCAGTCAAGGAGAGTACGGGGCCTCCGCGTGGTGTCGTGAAGCATCAACTGACCTTAGGAACATTAATTGAACCATCTTGGCCTCTTTAGGGTAGTGAGATAACTGACTTTGGTGCAGTCCGAGGTTGGTTGATACTCGATACTACACTCAATTGAGGGTTGTTTTCTTGGAATATTTCGGTCACCAGTTCAGTGGCTAAATCGAAACGATGAACAATGAAAGCGATCCAATGACATTGGGACCCTTAGAACCCGGTTACTTCTGATAGGACAGGTTGAGCCCACCAACTTCAAGAGAGTAATACCCAGACCCCATGCCGGCCTAAACTCTAAGGGCTGTGGTGTGACTTGTGTGCTTTCATACTTGACTACTTGCATGCTTGTTATCTGACGCTTGAGTTTCTTGCAGGTTTTGTTTATAGTCCTTAATCTGGACTCATAACAGGGTTTACCTACATTACCCCATGCATGGCATAACATCATACCATTGCATGCATCTTGCATAAAGACTAATCCATTTCAAGGATCTCAAGGGTCTGTGATGCAGGTCATGATGAATCAAACTGTATAGCAAGGGGCAAAGGGGATTTATTTTCCCCTAGCCAAGGTTGATAATTTGAGTCAGAGGCTATGACCCACTTGACATGGTGAGCTTTGACTCTTGAAGAAGGTTCCCCTAACCAAGGTTGTTTGGAAATCAAAATAAGGCATGATGACTAAAGTCAGGGGCTATGACCCACTGGATATGGTGAGCCTTGACTCTTGAAGAAGGACTCTCAACAACATGAAGTTCCTTCAATCAAGCAACCTAATTCAAATCCTAACAGTTCCTGTTTACCCCGCGAGATCCTTGAAAACATTGCATACATATATCATACATATCATTGCATAACAGGTCATCTGATACAGGTCTCTTACCATCTGTGCTGTTTATTTCAGCAATGGCTTCTCAACAATACAACCAGGACTTTCATGCTCAAGAGACTCGGTTCGGGGAAATCCTCCTAAATCTATCCAAGGGGCAGGAAGAGCTGAGAACATTTCTCATGGGGACTTTGGTCAGGAACAGTGCTGGGGATGATAAGGACGAACGGCTGAAACATCTGCAAGCTGAGGTGGATGCAATGAGAGCCCAGATGCTGGGGCAGGTGACTATCATTCAAGGCTTAGCTCAAAGACAAGAAGAGCTCGGGGTTCTCATCAACCAACTGCTTTGGGGTAACCAACTGGGGCAAACATCTAAGGTTGAAGAGCCAGTCATCATTCAACCACCTTTGAGACCAGAAGACAAGGGAAGAGCTCCTCAAATGGTTTCAGTGTTACAAATTCAGCATCAACCTCACCAGCTTCAGCCAGACAAGCCCAAAAGGCAATTCACCAAGCTCAACGTGTCGCTGCCTCAAGCTTTACAACAATTGTTGAGGTTGAATTTGGTAACTCTAAGGGATCCTCCTAAAAATGCCAATAGGACACCTTTAAGGTATAACCCCAACGCCCGCTGCGCTTATCATTCAGACAGCCCGAGGCATGCTACAGATGATTGTTGGACCTTGAAGAACAAGATCTAAGACCTGATTGATGAAGGAGCTGTGGAATTCACCCAAGATGGCCCGACTGAGCACTTCTACCATCCCTACAGGATTCACCAGTTGAAGTAACAAGCCCTGAGATGAGAAGACTTTTTGTTCATTAGGATCTTTCAAGTTGTACTCTTATTTTGATTGTTCAAACATGTTATTCATATCAAACGTTGTTATTTCATTAATGCATCGCATATGTCTGTTTTGAATCAATATATTCGCATTCACTATATGCAAATTGTTTTCATATTTTTGTGATGTCAACCCTTAATTAATAATTCTAAGCCTCTTGAGGGAGGATGACGAAAACGATACCACGATATACAATATGCTTTTGAACAGACCCCGCTGATGAGGTACAAGCATTGTTTCAATTCCTAAACACTGGAGTTATAAGGAAGATAATCCCTCGTTAACCCCTCTGAGCCAAAGAAGTAGGAGTTTTTATTTTCGAAATTTAAAACCCTTAATCATAACCTGGGGCAGGGTAGTCTCTCAGTTGATCCAAGTGCATAACGAATGGCATCCAAGAGGTCCTTACAAAAAAAAAGAAGAAGACAGTGATGATTCCGAATAATCATAAGGATAGGCAGTCATTATATCTCAAAAATAAAAACCCAATAAGTCAAAACCTATGAAGGAGACTTACAAAACTGGGGCATCCCGCTGACTGTAATCATAAAAGAAACAGTTCATGCAAAATTTAGGGATAGCGAAATCAAAAAGAAAGAGGTCATACAAACCCTCAACAAAAACAAAAAATGACTGCCTATTCAGAATAAATCATCAATATCTGAACCATCATTGGAACATCAAGCAAAGACTCAACAAGGTCTAACGCACGATCAACTGAGTTTAGGTTTGAAGAACATCACGAAGAATGGGTGGGTACAAATAAATTTTGAGCCTTTATCCTTTGTTTCTTAAACCGTGAACCAGGCCACGTTATAACCCTAAAAAGTCCTAGCTGAAGCATGGGTTAGTTCGAAAGCATACTGTTACGAAAGGTATCCTGACTCCTTAAGGCTTGCGGTAAAATAATGAGTTGACATCACAGTTTACAAAAAAACTCACTTGCTTTTATTGAAAAATGCATTTTCAAAAATTTCAAGACAGACATAAGCTTTGCATTCTTAAGATAACATTGTTTGCATATGATTATTTGTTTGAACAACAGAGAACTTTGCGCAACGAATATCTGACGAACGAAGGTCTTCTCAAAAAAAGAGTCACCTCCAGTGGAGAAAGCACCTCCAATCAAGGGGCATGGCATGATCAGTGTCCGTCATCTGGGGCAGTCCAGTCAAGATTCGGAGAATCTCTCAAAAGGCCAATCGGCTTGGGGCAAATCTTCATCTGAATCACTTGGGGGCATTGAACGATCAAACGAAGATCTTCTGGTGGTATGGCAGCACAATACTACTGACAGTGACAACTCCCTGCATCCTGGGAGTGTGGACATAGTCGAAAAAATACTACGCAAAATCAAAGACCCGCTAGGTTGACACACCTAGGCAAAAATAAGGGCTTCCCGGCGAACCAAAAGGGTTCGGGCAAAATAAGGGATGAAATGAAAAAATCTGTACACCCGGCAAGTCGAAAACCTGAAAAGGAGGCTTGGGCAAAAATGGGTATCCCGGTGGACTGAAAACCCGAAAGGGCGGTCCAGGAAAAAATTAGGGATCAAAGCGTACGACTATATCCTGGCATCTCGTCACCTGTCTACCAGAAGATTTGTCAATTACCCCCACAGGTGCCTTCTCCCACTGAAACTAGGGCAATAATGAGTTGTCTAAGTGATCTAATCGCTCTGTCCATCAAGGTACCAAGATAAGTTCAGCTGAAGAACATAACCAAGATATCTTAGTTCCCCAGAGAGTAAGCCAGCAAGTCAACGTACTCTCCCCAAGCAAAGTTATACTGTCAACCTTAAGGAAGTTGGGTATCCTCCAGCAGATCTCAACATTCCCCAGCACAATATACGAACATTCCTAACAAGCATCCCCGACGGTCTTGATCTAAGATTATTCCCCGGCGGTATATCAGACATTCAGTGGAACCACTTCCAATATATCTCAAAAAAAATTTCCCCAGGAGAGTCCAGTCTGAAGTTCCCCCAGGAAAGCTGAATCATATCCCCAGCAGGAAGCTTATCCCCAGTAGATTCTGGAAGCTTCCCCCCCTGCAGAGCACGAACGCGTCTCCCGGCTTTATTCAAAGGTTATTCCCCTACCAGGATATAACTGGGTTATCCTCAGCCAAAAGCCACGGAAAGATCGTCCTCGGCGAAGTCTTCTTATGCCCAGCGAAGTCTATTAATTCCTTCAACATAACACATCAATGGTATCCCCAGCGGAGTTATCATCACATCTCAACAGAGTACCTCTCTTCCCACAGAGTATTGTTCCCCAGCAAGGTCGTTAGAATAATTTTCCCCCGCAGAGTAATCTCCAAGTTTATTCCCCAATGGAGTCATCTTCTCCTACCGGTATTCTTGCAACCATCACTCCCCAGCGGAAACAAAGAAGCACTATTCTTCAACATCAGCCCAGGAGTCAACTTCCCGGCACCCGTCAAGGATTTACTTCCCTAGACGAAAATACATTCATGAACATCACATCTTCATACATAATGCATGCATATACGCATCACATCACACTATACCATGTTGAGCATCATGACATCTCACACGTCATGACATTGCATACAACTAACTCGTTACTTTTTCAGGAAAGAACGATCGACAAATCAAAGTCATTACCTTTTGAGGTAGAAATCGCCAAAGATTCTCTCATCATTCTGCTGAGGTTGAAGTCGCCTAAGATTCTCTCATCATTCTGCTGAGGTAGAAATCGCCCAAGGTTCTCTCATCATTATTGTTGAGGTAGTAATCGCCCAAGGTTCTCTCATCGTTACTGTTGAGGTAGTAATCACCAAAGGTTCTCTCATCGTTACTGTTGAGGTAGTAATCGCCCAAGGTTCTCTCATCGTTCCTGTTGAGGTAGTAATCGCCCAAGGTTCTCTCATCGTTACTGTTGAGGTAGTAATCGCCCAAGGTTCTCTCATCGTTACTGTTGAGGTAGTAATCGCCCAAGGTTCTCTCATCGTTACTGTTGAGGTAGTAATCTCCCAAGGTTCTCTCATCGTTCCTGTTGAGGTAGTAATCGTCCAAGGTTCTGTCATCGTTACTATTGAGGTAGTAATCGCCCAAGGTTCTCTCATCGTTATTGTTGATGTAGTAATCGCCCAAGGTTCTCTCATCGTTACTGTTGAGGTAGTAATCGCCCAAGGTTCTCTCATCGTTCCTGTTGAAGTAGTAATCGTCCAAGGTTCTCTCATCGTTACTGTTGAGGTAGTAATCTCCCAAGGTTCTCTCATCGTTACTGTTGAGGTAGTAATCGCCCAAGGTTCTCTCATCGTTACTGTTGAGGTAGTAATCGCCCAAGGTTCTCTCATCGTTACTGTTGAGGTAGTAATCGCCCAAGGTTCTCTTATCGTTCCTGTTGAGGTAGTAATCGTCCAAGGTTCTCTCACCGTTACTGTTGAGGTAGTAATCGCCCAAGGTTCTCTCATCGTTACTGTTGAGGTAGTAATCGCCCAAGGTTCTCTCATCGTTACTGTTGAGGTAGTAATCGCCCAAGGTTCTCTCATCGTTACTGTTGAGGTAGTAATCGTCTAAGGTTCTCTCATCATCCCGTTGAGGTAGTAATCGTCCAAGGTTCTCTCATCGTCCCGTTGAGGTAGTAATCGTCCCTGATCCATTCGTCATCCAGCTGAAGTAGCAATCGTCTCAGATTCCTTCATCCATCATTACCAACAAAAGACCTTTTGAAGTTCCAGACTCGATTCCTGTATCTCGCCAGGGTGTATCTGTTGACGACCAACATTACCAGACTCGATTCCTGTTTCTCGCCAGGGCACGTCTGAAGAGTTTAAAGATTCGATACCTGTACCCAGCCAGGGCGCATCTACACAAAGAGTTTGAAGACCAGCTCCTGTAACAGACCAGGTAATTATTTTCTTTCTTTTTCAGGTACGCAAGTTCTCGCTAAGGAATCTCTTACGCGATCGACAACCTCCCGATGGCATCTATAAGCCCATCCTCTTACACATCAGTCTCCAAATGGCATCTATAAGCCCATTCCCGAAAAAGTTCAATCACACTTCCGGATGGCATCTATAGGCCCATCCTCCTATCCATCAGTCTACAAATGGCATCTGTAAGCCCATTCCCATCATCATGCTGCTGACACTCGACTATGTGAGCGCAAATTTCTGGGCACTCTAGTGTTCAATCATCTTCTACCCTCGGATTACGAAAGGCACGTCAGCCAATCTACATCCTTAGGTCTAAGAAGATTGAACAGGGGCAACTGTTGCACCCCAAAATTTGCCCTCCCATATTCTTCAAGATTTGCCAAGATCAAGGTTCAAAATCTCTCAAGGGTTGCACAGTTCAATTGCCTCCTAACAGTCAAAAATTAGGGTTTTGGTCCTGACAAAGAAATTGAAGTTTCCAAGGGTCCAATAAAGTCCCACATGCCTATAAACATTGTCAAGCATCCTTATGCCAAGTTTCAAGACTCACAGCATCAAATTGCACAGTCAAAAACCCTAATTGCTTCACAGTCACCTACAGGGGCAAAATGGTCATTTGACAGTCAAAAGTCAAAATTTTTGGTCAACATCTTATTTTGAAGCCACAAACATCATTTGATCAATTCTTGATCATGACTCTCAAGGCATGGCTCAAAAAGTCTCAAGATGCAAAAGTTTCTATTTTTGGACAGTTGAAAAAGTCAACTACAAATTGACCAGGGCATAACTTCCACATGGTTTATCAGAAAAATTCCATCCAAAGCTCATTTTGAAGAGAATTACATTTCCTAAAACTCATCTTCACACTCAAAGTCCAAGAAATGCTCTCACAAAAAGTTATCAATTTCAACATTATAGGTCATTTTCAAAAGTCAACAAAAAGGCACTTTAAGTCAAAGACCATAACTTGCGATTGGTAAATCAAAATGACATGGGACCAAAGGCATTGGTTAGAGGACTTCAAGAACTTTCCAAAATGTCCAATAACATGATCAAAGCTTAAAAATTGAGCAAGATATGCCTTGTGGAAGTTGGGAAATTTTTGGGAATTTTGAAAAGTCAACTTTGCTTCAAATGCCTCAAAAATGCTAATGGGCCTCAATTTCTTCCATGAATCATTACCCAAAGGCCATTCACGACCCACTAAGCTAAAAGTGAGTTATTTTCTTATTTTTAATTAATTAATTGAATTTTTTAATCCTATTAATTCATTTAATTAAAATTAATTATGAGAAAAATACTAAAGCATGTGTTTTGAATCTTTTTATGCAGCTAATATGTCCATTATGAGCTCAAGATTTCGTGCACATTCTAAAAGGAAAGAATCTTCCATGATTTGGCATAATTAGCATGAAAAAGATTGAAAAAAGATCATGGAAAATCAAATATTCAAAGTCATCAATGCATGGATTATGGGCTTGTTTTTCTTAACCTAATCATGCTCAAATACATATAGAACAAAAACCTAATACATTAAAACAAACAAGCTGCGCAGAAACCTAAAGAACAAAACTTGCATTTTTCAAAAAAAACCTTGAAACTGTTTTCATAGCTAGAGCTCGTTTCAAAGCAAAGAAGCCATTCCAATAGACTCCTGACACTACCAGGAAGCTGTTCCAATCAAAACCACGCCTCCATACTCAAGGAATTGGTAGATTGAAGTCTCACTTTTCATAAAATTATTCATAATCGTGTTTTAAATTCCATGCATCATTTGTGATTTTTAACTGTTGATTTATACTAACATGAGCATTCTGAAGCTATTGGTGTTATTTGATTGAACTAAGAACGCCTGTATCCGAAGTTGCCATTAAAGCATATTAGGGTTTCAGAAACTTTGAAATAGGGGTTCATTCATCTGGAAAAATTGGATAATAAAACCTATGCCAATGGAATCAGGACCTTCAAACGAATGGAACCCACACATCGCGCCCAATTTCTATTGCCATATATTCTATTTGCTATTTTTCAGGTTTGGGGTTAGTGGGGGTTTAAAACCCCCGCTATCTATTTGTTATTTTCAGGCAAAACGAAGAAACAAGGAAGACGAAGCCTATGTGTTGGAATGTGATTGGACCATTCAAAGTTTGGCGCGTTTTTTGGTTATTCCAGCGTAATATTTGTTTTTCCATTATATTATTCATATTCCATTTAACTAACAAAGATACGCGTTGGTTGGGTTGGTTGATGCGTTGGCATGCAGGTACTGGGACCTGGGTTCGATTCCCAGGTCCCCCATATCCTTAATAATTTTTGTTGTAACATGATCAGGTGCAATTTCTACCCAGTGATCTACCATATGCGCATACATGTGTGCCTGCCAAGTGTCCAGGAACTGCGATCTAATGGCCAGAATGGGAAGATCACCATGCACATTGGTCAACAATTCCTCACACAACCACAAAAAGTCAAAAGGGCTTGGGATTCTTGGGCCAAAACTGCTTTCAATACACCTCTCAATTGGGTCAGACACCCCATGGTTTGCATATTTTCATTTTTATTTTAATTCTCATTTTTATTCTTTTATTTGCCTTATTGTTTTATTTAATCCACAAAATTAATTTTCACAAATATAAAATACAGAAAAATACAAAAAGATGTTTTATTGTTATTAATTTAATGCATTAATATTTTTGTAAACAAATCTTAAATAATTAATTTAGGTTAATTTAGGTTTTCAATTTTAATGTTTTCTTAATAACTAAAAAATGTAGAAATTAGGTTTTTAGCATTTTTATTCTTTTTCTTAATAAAATAATTTCCTCTTCTTATTATTATTATTAACTATTAATTATTTGTAAATAAATATGTCATTTAATTAATTAGGGTAAATTAGGTTGAAACTTTAATCTTTTTTCTTTAATAATTAAAAAATATTTAGAATTAGGGTTTCTTTTAATTAATTCTCTTTATTTCCATTAAATACAAAAAAACATAAAAAATAACTTTTTTTCTTTATTTAATCATTAAATTTCAATTTAATTTCTTTAAAGGGTCCAACGACCTCGCATATTCGATTCTAATTTATTTTCGCGCGTTTGTTCTTATTTTTTGTTTCAAGTATTATGTAATTGTCCAAAGCCTTGTAATAGTAATTAGGAAATTTATTTATTTTCTGCATTTTATTAAAAAATGGGTCTTTGTTAATTTGGCGATGTATAGACCCGCGCCTTGTAATAGCGTAGGAACTTTATTTTTCGTACTCTAATTTTCCGCACCCCTTAACTTCTAAATTTTGCATGAAAGAATGAATGGCCCAAATAAAATTAAAGCGTAGATCACCATAATGCCTGACAAGATAAAACATAACTGAAAACAATACACAAATTCACACACCACTCTTAGGGTACGCCTCACTGTTGCCTTGCCCCTCGAAACGTGGTCGTCGAGTACATGACATTTTAGTAAGTCCTTATGTCCATGAACATGGCATAAGGGTAGCTTCTAAGGTGTCCTACTGTTGCTCTGGTGACCACACTGTCCCTAAACTCGAATTGACCCGAACACCTCCAACGGTGGTGCTACCTACCTCTCAATGGTGGGATGGCACTACCTAAAGGATATTTACACAACCTAATTCCTTAGGGTAGGTAGATGACTCGTAGATACTTGCTCTAATTCAAAACAAATCAAAAAAACTCTTTTCACACCGACACTTTTCAAAAAGCTTTCAAAATAATTTTTCAAACACTCTTGAGGACCGATACAAGAGTCGATCTGAAACTTTTAAACGAAACTTTTTCAAAACCACTCACTTTGAAAAGCAAACAAACAATTTTGAAAACACAATGAGCAAGTATCTAAGAGCCCATGGATAACCATGGATAGAAAGGGTGCTAACACCTTCCCTTTCTATAAATCTACCTCCCGAACCGAGAGATAATCTCATAAGGAATTTTTCTGTGCTTTTGTCCTTTCCATATTGGAGAAAATAAAAGACGGTGGCGACTCTTGCTTCCGCGACATTTCGCGAACTGGCGTTAAACAGTCAGTTCCAGATCCACCGATCATAACCGCCTGCCTACCAAGGAAGATTGTCCTCTAGTGAAACAGAAAGTTGGCCGAATGCGCCCAGAAATGTCCGAGAAAATCAAGGCTGAAGTTATGAAACAGTTTGATGTCGGTTTTCTAGCAGTTACTTCTTACCCGCAGTGGGTCGCCAACGTGGTTCCGGTGTCGAAGAAGGATGGTAAGGTTCAGATGTGTGTTGACTATAGGGATCTGAACAGGGAAAGCCCCAAGGATGATTTCCCTCTGCCTCATATCGATGTTCTGGTTGACAACACCATACAGTATAAGGTCTTCTCCTTTATGGATAACTTCTCCGGATACAATCAGATTAAGATGGCTCCCAAGGATATGGAGAAGACACCCTTTGTTACTCAATGGGGTACCTTTTGCTACAAGGTTATGCCGTTTGGATTGAAGAATGATGGGGCAACGTATCAGCGAGCCATGGTCGCTTTGTTCTATGACATGATTCATCATGAGATTGAGGTATACGTTGACGACATGATTGCAAAGTCCCAAACTGAAGAAGAACACCTGGACCATCTTCAGAAGCTATTTGATAGGTTGAAGTTATACAAGCTCAGGTTAAACCCGAACAAGTTCACCTTCGGGGTGAGGTCTGGTAAGCTCTTGGGTTTCGTCGTAAGTGATAAAGGTATTCAAGTGGATCCTGCAAAAGTGAAGGCTATACAGGAAATGCCAGCTCCACAAAAAGAAAAAGAAGTCAAAGGCTTTCTGGGATGTCTGAACTACATTGCCCGATTTATCTCACACCTGACTGCTACTTGTGAGCCAATCTTCAAATTGCTGAAGAAAGATCAAGTGGTAAGATGGAATGATGAATGTCAGGCCTCTTTCGAAAGAATCAAGGAATATCTCCAAGAGCCACCTATTCTGATGCCTCCAGTGGAAGGGAGACCTTTGATCTTATACTTGACAGTACTCGATAATTCGATGGGGTGCATGCTGGGGCAGCATGACGAGTCTGGCCGAAAAGAGCTTGCTATTTATTACCTTAGCAAAAAGTTTACCGACTACGAGACCCGATACTTGTTGCTTGAGAAAACTTGTTGCGCTTTGGCATGGGCTGCTCGCCGGCTGAGATAGTATATGCTGACTCACACTACTCTATTGATATCAAAGATGGATCCAATCAAGTATATCTTCTAAAAGCCTGCCTTGTCCGGAAGAATAGCGAGATGGCAGATGATCTTGACTGAGTATGACATCTAATACATGACCCAAAAGGCAATCAATGGAAGTGTATTGGTAGATCATTTGGCGCATCATGCAGTGGATGATTACAAGTCTTATGAACTTTGAATTTCCAGATGAGAACATCATGTTGGTGACTGACTGTGAGACACCTGGACCGGATGAAGAACTTGAGGAGGGATCCCGATGGTCTATGTACTTTGACGGAGCTTCAAACTCTTTGGGTAATGGCATTGGCTCTGTGATCATATCTCCTGAAGGCTCTCATACTCTGTTCACCGCCCGACTATGTTTCAACTGCACCAACAATATGGCGGAGTATGAAGCGTGCATTTTGGGTCTTCGAGCTGCTATTGACCTAAGGATTAAGTTCTTAAGTGTATTTGGAGATTCCGCTCTCGTGATCAGCCAGATCAAAGGCGAGTGGGATACGAAACACCCAAATCTTATTTCTTACAAGGAGTATGTGTTGATGTTGCTTCCACACTTCGAGGAGATAACCTTTGAACACTTCCCTAGAGAGGAGAATCAGTTGGTGGACGTGCTAGCTACGATGTCTTCTATGTTCAAAGTCAGATGGGACAATGAAGCTCCCCAGATTACCATCGAGAGGTTGGACAAACCTGCACATTGCTGTGACATTGAGACTGGAGAGGTAGCGGATAAACCCTGGTTTCATGAGGTAAAGAGGTATCTTGAAACTCAGGAGTACCCCGAGGGTGCATCTGTTAATGATAAGAAGTTTTTGAGGAGGTTCACGGCGAAGTTCTTCATCAGTAATGGTATCCTTTACAAGCATAACCATGATTCCACCTTACTGCGTTGTGTAGATAAGAACGAGGCAGAAAGAATTATGGTAGAGTTACATGAAGGTACTTTTGGAACTCATTCCAATGGATACACCATGGCAAAGAAGATCCTTAGGGAAGGATATTATTGGTCCACCATGGAAGCCGACTGTTATCAGCATTCTCAGACCAGTCATAAGTGCCAAGTCTATGCTGATAAGGTGCACATACCTCCAGTTCCTCTAAACGTCTTGACAGCTCCTTGGCCTTTTACAATATGGGGCATCGACATGATCAGAGAGATTTGACCTACTGCGTCCAACGAGCATCGTTTCATCCTGGTAGCAATTGATTACTTCACGAAGTGGGTTGAAGCAGCTTCTTTTGCTACTGTAACGAAGAACGTCGTGGCACGGTTTATTCAGCACAATCTGATCTGTCAATATGGTGTACCAGAGAGGATCATTACAGACAATGGTATAAATCTCAATAATAAGATGATCACCGAGCTCTGCAAGCAGTTCAAGATACAGCATCACAACTCCTCTCCTTACCGGCCAAAGATGAATGAGGCTGTAGAAGCGGCTAATAAGAACATTAAGAAAATTGTGCAGAAGATGACGGTGACATACAAAGATTGGCACGAGATGTTACCGTTTGCTCTTCATGGGTACCGTACCTCAACGCGAACGTCAACAGGGGAAACACCTTATTCCTTGGTATATGGTATGGAGGCCGTCTTGCCCATTGAAGTTCAGATACCCTCTCTTTGGATTATGAAGGATGCAGGTTTGAGCGAAGATGACTATATTCAGACCTGGCTTGATCAGCTGAACTTAATCGATGAAAAGAGACTTACTGCTATTTGTCATGGTCAAACGTATCAAAAGCGGATGATCAAGGCATTTAACAAGAAAGTCAGACGACAAGAGTATCAAGTTAGGGATCTGGTGATCAAGCGTATCATATTACCTCAAGGTGATCCCAGGGGCAAATGGACCCCTACTTATGAAGGGCCATTTGTGGTTAAGAACATTTTCTCAGGAGGAGCCATGATTCTAACCACTATGGATGGTGACGACCTTCCTCATCCCGTCAATGCAAACATAGTGAAAAAATACTACGCATAATCAAAGACCTGCTAGGTTGACTGACCTAGGCAAAAATAAGGGCTTCCCGGCGAACCAAAAGGGTTCGGGCAAAAATAAGGGATGAAAATGAAAAAACTGTACACCCGGAAAGTCGAAAACTTGAAAAGGCGGCTTGGGCAAAAAAGGGTATCCCGGTGGACTGAAAACCCGAAAGGGCGGTCCAGGAAAAAGTTAGGGATTAAAGCATAACACTATGTCTCATTGGATCACCTTGCAACCAGACTTCAGTATCAACTATCAAGCTCGGACGACACTAATCAGTCTGATCCACCTTCAACCAAGTAGCAAAGTGATGAGATGCTCGAGGACATAAAGGCGATAGCAGAGTTGGAACCCAGTGGGATTGATCACAAAGCTGTTTTTCTTTGTTTTTTCACAAATTGTATAAATTCTACTTGTTCAGTGGCGTTCTCTTACTAGGACGTCAGCCTCTTGTACAAAAAAAAAGCCTATTCACAGGCTAACTTCAAAATCAATACAAGTCATTTTTACAAAGAAATTTCAAACTGTTTTCCTTTTTTTGTTTTGTTTTGCAAAGAACGTCCAATGTTCAGTTTTTGATATATGAATTTGACATTAATTGCTGCTCATGAATATTTACATGTGAAATAAAAGACGATTACTTGTAATATCAGAAACAGGGGCAAACGAGAAATGTCCAAGCTGTACAGTTGCTCTGTCCACCAGGTATAGGGATATACCTAGCTGGAGGAAACGTTTGAAAGTACGTTCGTTCTTCGCAGAGTAAGAGAAAGATAGTGGTGTTAGATCTCCTCAACTGAGACTCACAACTGTGGATGAATCAGTAATATTCTCCCCAAGTAGAGTTTATCTACCATCAGCACTAAAAAGTCTTATATCCCCAGTGGAGTATAAAAAATTATCCCTAGTAGAGTTTGAAGATTATCCCCAGTAAAGTCTAAAAGGCTATCCCCAGTAAGGTCTCTGGTGTACCCCAAAATTTTCCCTCCCATTTCTCATTGATTTCTCACCACAAAGCCCTTGGAGATCAAGATCAAGTTAGGGTTTCCATCTGCTCAAGACTTCTCCTTGCAATATGGACCCAAATTAGGGTTTGTGTTTGCACAAAGATGTTTTGACCTAAAATGCCCAAGATGACTTTCATGCTTCATGATTGACTCCCAAGTTTACCCATATCAAGTTTCAAGTCTTGATTCTAAGTGTTGCCCAGTCAATTGGACAGTTGACCTAGAAATCAACTGTATTGGGGAAAAAGTCAATTGTGGCCAATTGACAGTCAAACCTCATGAAAATTGACCCACATCAACATTATGGACTCATATGGACCATTTGATCAAATTTGGATCACAATTCCATAAGAAATTTGATCAGATCACCAAAAGGGCAAAATGGTCATTCTTAGGATTTTGACTGCACAAAGGCAATTTTTGACTGTTTAACCTAACCAGTGGCAAACCAAGCTCACATATGGACTCAAGGACCCCATGGAATTATCTTGACATGCTCAACAAACTCAAAAGATCCCAAGTACACAAAATTGACAGTTGAATTTCCCAGTCAATTGATCAATTTTGACTGTACACTGAAAAGTCAAACTTTGACTTTTTGGTCAAAATCAAGAGTCAAGATTCATTTTTCATCAAAACATGCCAAATCATGAAACTTGTTCACCAAGAAATCACAAAATGCAAATTAGGGTTAGAAATTAGAATTTTTCATAACTTAGAATTTTTCTAAGTTATGGAAAACCCTAATTTTTCCCAACTTTGCCCCACTTTTTCACAAATATCCATTTGGATTCAAACAAAAGTCCAAACATGAAAGTTGTAGCTTGTTGCCTAATATACAACTTTGATTCACAAAGTTTTCCCATTTGAGGCTTGTATCTCAAGTTACAAATTCTTGAATAAGGGCACTAAACCATTTTTAACTTAGTGAAATTTTAACCTATTTTGACAAGGTTTTCTACCCCACTTCAAGGCCATTTTCCATACACTTCCACTTGGAATTTCAATTTGCATTTCAAAGATGGATTGTAGTACACATTCCAAGCTTTCCAAAATGTCCAATAACTTCTCAAACAACCTCATAACTTGAGAGAATCGAATTTCACAATATGGCAAAAACTCACTTTTGATTTGAGCATGAGCATGTTCATAACTTAAGCCATTTTCAAGTCAGCATAGTTTATGCTAAATTACAGGTCCTAAAACCCTTTGACACTCAAAAATTGAATGCAAAACCATTGTGCCAAGTTGTTATTCTAAGCATTTGGACATTACATGGAGAATTAACCCTAAACTAGAAAAAACACTATTTCCATTTTTGCAAAAGTTCACTTTATGTCCAATTACAAATCCAAGCAGTACAAGCAAGATCTAATGGGCACAAGTTTATGGACAAATCACTCTGATCAAGGAGAGTTTATGCAGCTCATTAGAGGTCCCCTACTGGCCTAAAACACCAAGTTGCTTTTGTTTGCTTAAGAGTGAAGAAAAGTGCCATAACATAAGACATCTCTCATATCAGTCAAGAAACCTTTAAGCAAATATTGAAAACACATTCCAAAGATCAGAACCAAGCTTTTGCACGACCCTTGCACCTCTCAAACACTCCCATTGCCATAATCACTCTCAAACTGCACAAACAGGGCAAAGCCTGCAGTTTGAGTGCTATCTCCCATTTCTCTCAAGCTTTCTTGCCCAAACCAGTTCATACACATCCCCTAGCATCTATGCAAGCTAACCATGACCTGAAGCACGACCTGTAATCCCTCTAACCACTTCCACCATTTTCAGTTTCTTGTTTTGCAGGTGAAGTGCTCTAGCACGATTCAGAAGCTTTCAAGACAAAGTAAACATTGGAATAGCATCCCTGGACCTCAAGGAAGCTTTTCCAATCATCACCTTGCACTGAAAGCTCCCCCATTGCATGATAGAACTTCAGCTGAACAGGTATCTTGGTGAACTCGTATCTCTCTTATTATGCAGCATTAGCCTTAAGTTTGTGAATAAACAATGTCCTACTCATGCCACCGAACATGTACATTCTTTTACTTTTCATTTCTTTTGCTTGAGCTGTGAGAATTTGGAGTTTGAAAATGGTAGAAAAACTAGGTTAGGATTTGGGGGAGGAGAAATTCTCCCTCATCTTAGAGAGTTAGATCAAGTTATGCATATGGTTAGAATCGTCTCTTCATGCTGAACATTTTTTATGTTATAAGTTTTTGTTAAAAAGCCAGGAATCAGGAGTTAAGGATTGATGAAGAAAGGCGCACATTTTTTGAATTGTTTGGTCTGAAGGTTGAAGACAACCATTTTCTGGGTTGGGCCTGTTTGTTATTCCTTTTTGCACCATACATTTACTTTTGCACCCCCTGAGCCCATTTTGTTATTTTTAATGATTTTTTGACTTTTTCTTTTTTGGTCTGACTTGTTTATTTTTGCTTATGATATTAAAAATCTAAAAATAATTTTTTACACCATTTTTCTATTTTTTAGGCATTTATTTGATTATGTTGACATTTATACATAAATATATATATACACACTATTATTTAGAAAACTAGAAAAAAATAATGCAAATATATTTTCTTTTCTGATTTTTATTACATTTTCCCTTTTGAAAATATTTTATACAAAACATATTTTTTTTATATAAATATTAATTATTATCATTTATATATATATGATATTTATTTGTAAATAATATAAATATATAGGTATATTAATATACTTAGGAGAAAATATCAAAAAATGTGCATATTTTATTTTTTAATATTTAATACTAAAAAAGGCCTTTTTTACAAATATACCATATTTTATTTTATTTCTGTATGTAAATAATAAACATTATATGAATTGATTAATTAATGTCCCTTTTGATTAAAAAATTAGGGTTTTGCCCTAAATTTGAAAATACCTCAAAAATAATACCTTTTTATTTTCTTTTTTTATTTTACATAAATAATACTTTTTTCATACATATAAAAATTCCTTTTGCATTCTTGCATATTTGTTTTATTTACCATTTAAATTATACATTTATTTATCTTGTAAATATTCATAGAAAATGATGTAATAGCTTAGATTCAATTTCTTGTCTAAATATCCCCATTTGAAACATTGTACCCCCCTCCCCACATTATTGTGTTGTAATAGCGTAGGATTTTAAATTTCGCACTTTATCGCTTTCTAAACATACTATGCTAGAATTAGGGTTTTGTATGCGAATAAAAATGAACAAAATAGTTGGACCTAATACAAGATAAATGAGCATGAAAAATGGACGACACATTTCACACTTGCACCCCTAGGGTATTCCACTTTGTTGCCTTCAAATAATTGGGCCATATTGTATGTTGAATTTCTTTGGGTAAAAACAAACAATCAAATGATCATAGTCCCACAAAATGTTGCTTAAATGAATGATCAAGTCCCTTTTAAAGAAAATTGCCCAAAGACATTTAACACTATTGCAACTATGGTCTAAACGATGACCCGCGCCCGTCCCTTTCATCTCCTAAAACAAGATTGTCCACCAAATGCAATGGTGGAACAAAATTGTCAAAAGGTTTAAAACATAACAAAAATCTTTGAGAAAACTTTAGGGTAGATAAACTCTTAAGTACTTGTCAACTTTACAAGAAAACACTTGCCTTATTTCAAAACCCACTTCACAAACACTTTCAAAACAAACTTTCAGAAAAACCTTGAAAACATCTTTTCAAAAAGACAAACACCTTTTGTAAAACATTCGAGTAAAGAATTGTTACAAGGGTAGCCTATACAAGGCATCTTTTTCAAAACCTTTTCAAAACCACACACAAAGCACCATTTCAAACAATTGAAAACCAAGGCAAGTTGATCTAAGCAAGTACCTAAGAGCCCATGGATAACCATGGATAGAAGGGGTGCTAATACCTTCCCCTTATATAATCTACTCCCCGAACCCAAGAAAAATCTCAAAGGTTTTTGCTGTGCTTTTTAAACCTTTCCTTAGGATAAAATAAAAAGTCGGTGGCGACTCTTGCTCAACCGAAACATTTGCGGATACAAACGCAAAACCCTAGTCAGTTCTCCCACCGTATCACAGAACTGGCGACTCTGCTGGGGAGGTTTTTTAAAGTGGAGTAACCTTAGGGCTTAGATCACCCTCTTGCATGACTAATTGTTTGATTTGCTTGCTTTATACTTTGGCTCTATTGTTTGGGTTTACAATCCTCCACCCGGATTTTGGGAAACATTCATAGATAGCAATACGTTGTGGAAACTGTGCGGGGTATACCGACACGGTCTAAGCAATAGCTATATTAGTGCGACATATTTGTGAGTACCGGTAACCCTTGAGTTTAATCAAGGAGAGTACGGGGCCGCTGAGTGATGTCACTAAGCACTAATGACCTAGAACCTTACTTGACCATCTTGGCCTTTTATTAGGGGTAGTGAGATGACCGGCTTTGGTGCAGTCCGAAGTTGGTAGATACTCGATACTACACTCATTGAGGGTTGTTTTCTTGGAATATTTTGGTCGCTAGTTAAGTGGCTAAACCAAAACAATGAACATTGAAAACAATCCAGTGATATTGAGCTCCTTAGAACCCGGTTACTATTTATAGGACAGGTTTTTAAGCCAACTACACTCAAGAGGGTACTTACCTATGAAACCCCATGCAAGCCTGAAATTAGGGTTTGGTGTGAGTTGATTGTACATATGTTTTGTGCATACATCATAAACATCATAAAACATCATATGCATTCACTAACCATTTCAAGGGTTTTGGATCTTCATCTTTGTTCTTGTTTTGTAGGACATGGAAATCCCTCGCAGATATACCATTCAAGTCAACCTTGTGAGAATCTCTCCTCAACTCAAGGAGATCACCTCAAGAATTCCGGAAAATTCATCCTTCAGTGAAAGACATGGTAGACTACTCAGCCTAGTCAACACCAACATTGAAGAAGACATGATGAAAATGCTATTCCAGTTCTTTGACCCTCTTCACCACTGCTTCACTTTCCATGATTATCAGTTGGTACCCACTTTGGAGGAGTTTTCTCAACTCCTAAGAATCCCTATCCTTAATCAACTACCCTTCAACGGTACGGAAAAGGAACCAAAGCCGGAAGATGTTGCTCGAGCATTACATCTTCAACCATCCGACATCAAGGGGCATTGGGAAACCAGAAGTGGCGTCAAAGGATTCTTAGCAAAGTTCTTGTTTGAGAAGGCACAAGAATGTTGGAACTCATTGGACCTACAAGCCTTTGAAGAGATTGTGGCACTCCTTATCTACGGGTTGGTCTTGTTCCCAAATCCTTACCAATTGGTAGATGTCAACACCGTCAAAATCTTCTTGTCCAGAAATCCAATACCAACATTGCTTGGGGACATCCTTCACTCATTTTACACACGAACAATGAGAAAGAGGGGTGTTCTCATGTGCTATACTCCTCTCCTTGCAAGGTGGTTTATTTCGCACCTTCCACAATCTGTCTTGAAGAATGACCAGGGTACAAGGTGGTCCCAATGGTTGATGACTCTTACTCATTCTGATGTGCATTGGTGTTCTCGGTCCAGAGAAAATGTCATCATCGTCGATCTTTGCGGAGAATTTCCTAATGTTCCTTTACTTGGAATTAGGGGAGGTATCACCTACAACCCTTGCCTAGCTTTGAGGCAATTTGGATATGCACGGAGGGATGGCCCTCATGACATGTTGATTCCTAGCTTAGTTTTTGACTTCGACAACAATGCGCAAGGACTTCGCCAAAGATTCATCAGAGCTTGGGGAAAACTCAACAAGGTTGATAGCAAGACTCTGGGACACAAGAACTCCATCCCTCTTGAGCCCTATCTCAAGTGGGTACGAGCCCGAGCACAAAGTCTAATGATGCCTTATCCTCATGTTCTCCCTATGATTAAAGAGCCCGTCAATGAAGGAGAGGTTCCCTACACCATCCTACATCCAGACATGCCTACATCGTGGGAGGAAATGCAGAAAAGTTGGATTCAACTCAAGGAGGAACGGAACACTTTTGAAGCTAGCTACTACGCCAGTGAAAAGAAGGTTCTAGAGCTTACCCGCCGACTCCACGAGCAAGAGGCCCTCAACACCTACATCGCACCAAAGAGGATGCGCAATGTCTTTCTGCCTTGAGAAGTTTATTTTGTAACATTTGGCCCATGGGGCATTTATGTACTAACAAATTTCTTCTTATTAATATGACGTGCGTTCTTCTTTGTCTGAAACAATTTTGAATGTCCTAAATCCTTGAATGCATTGCATACATCAGCATACCATTCATCATGTGCATAAGCAGGTCTCACTCCAGGTTTCCTTATCTGTCTGCTGTTTATTTCAGTAGGATGGATCTCGAGCAAACAGTCAAAGACCTACAAGCCCAGAATGCACAGTTCCAGCAACTCTTGATGACTTTGGTTAAAAGTCAAGAGGATATCAAGACTCATTTGGAGAATAAGGACCCAATGAAGAAGAAAAAGAGGATCGGGGTGGCTACTTTGGGGAGAAGATTTGACAGAGAAGCTCGGAGAGTGCTTGAATTTCCTCCTACTTCTGATGAAGGGACTAGTAAAAGAGATCGAGTTGCGGTGGCTTCCGAGTCTGATGCGGAGGAGGAAGAGGTTGAAGAGGATGAAGATTATTCTGACCAGCAATACCCTCCAGCTGATGATAAATACAAGGGTTTAGAAGACAGATTGGCCGCCATGGAATTGCAAAGAGTACCGGGTTTGGATTTTGAAGACTTGGGCTTGGTTGCCGGAATTGTGATTCCCCCAAAATTCAAAGTGCCAGTGTTTGTGAGGTATGATGGGCTGTCCTGTCCCAAAATGCATCTCAGGTCCTACGTGAGAAAAATTCAACCCTATACGGCAGATAAAAATCTCTGGATTCATTTCTTTCAAGACAGCCTATCGGGAGCTCAGTTGGAGTGGTTTTATCAGCTAGAAGGAACCAGTGTCAGAAATTGGGAAGATTTGGCCACCGCTTTCTACAAACAATACCAGTATAATTCTGATCTTGCTCCTACTCGTACCCAACTTCAGGGTATGTCACTAGGAACAAGTGAGGGATTCAAAGAATATGCACAAAAATGGAGGGATTTGGCTGGCAGGGTGCAGCCTCCTTTAACCGATCGTGAGCTCGTTGATATGTTTCTTGGGACCCTATCTGGGCCATTTTTCAATCATCTAATTGGTAACTCTTCCGCAGGGTTTACCGATTTGATCTTAACCGGCGAAAGGATAGAAGCTGGCATCAAGTCAGGAAATATTCAGAAGGGTGTTGCTGCAAGTGTTGAGAAGAAGCCTTTTAAGAAGGAGACAACTATGGTATATTCTCAGAGAAGAGCAGGGAAGATGGAGCGTCGGCCAACTGTGGGGGCCGTAATGATTCAAAACACTCCAAGTGAGCAGCCTCGCTATAACCAGTCCAGACCAAATCAGCAACGGGTGGAAAGGCCACAACGGCAGTTCACCCGTATTAATATGACTCCAGCACAAGTGCTTCCCCATCTATTGAAGTTAAATCTTGCCACCATCAAGGAGGCGCCAAAGAATGTGAATACGTCCTCCCCGCATTATCATGCCAATGCTAAATGCGCCTACCATTCAGACAGTGTTGGACACGACACCAATGATTGTTGGGCACTCAAGCATAAAATCCAAGACCTGATAGAGGCTAAGGAGGTAGAGTTTGACGCTCCAGAGAAGCCTAATGTGATATCTGCACCTATGCCGAAGCACGGCCGAAATGTCAATGGCATTGAAGAGGATTTGTATGTTGTTGACGTCAGTGATCTGACTACTCCACTGCTAACCATTAAGTTGAATTTGTTAAGGGCCGGGATCTTCCCGGGATGTAAAGAAGACTGCTACTGTTGCCACTCTCTGCCGTTTGATTGTCCGCTATTAAAGAAAGGCATCCAAGGCCTTATGGATAGCCGACAAATTTTGTTCGAAAAAGTTTCTGCTGTTCCAGTTCATGTTGAAAATGTCTCAATCATAACCATTCACGCCAATCTTTCCAAGGCCGTCAAAAAGCCTGTTAAGATTACACCAGCTGCAAAATCTGTTCCTTTGAAGATAACAATGCCAGGGCCTGTTCCCTATGTTTCGGAGAAGTCGATACCTTGGAACTATGGCGGTGACATCTACTACCATGGTATCAAGCAAATCGAGGTAATTGAAGAAAATTCGGATGACGAAGAAGCCAGCATTAGTAACATTGCGGGCACCAGCAAAATCACCAGGAGCGGGAGAATATTTTCTCCAGAGATTGCCCCTCCAAGAGCAATCTTTGGACCCTCGTCAGCTGACAAGGTCGTCCCTGCACCGATCAAACTTTCTGCTAGAACTCCTCTGATTGAAGACGTTGTTGTTCCTAGTACCGTCTCTCCTACCGCTGTTGACAAAGGTAAGGGAATCCAAGATGAGCCCGTCAGGACGAGGGCTCAACCCTTGGTTATCCCGGAGACCTCCAAGAAGGAAATGGACGAGATTTTGAGGATAATCAAGAGAAGTGATTACGATGTGGTGGAACAGTTGGGGCAAACCCCCTCCAAGATCTCCATGCTGGCACTACTACTTTGCTCAGAAGCGCACGCTAAAGCCCTGATAAAATTCCTGAAGGCAGCTCATGTGCCCCAGGAAACCTCTGCGGATCAATTTCAAAATTGCGTGGCTAGCCTGACTGCGGACAATGGATTAGGTTTTTCTGATGCCGACCTAACCCCTAAAGGCAGAAACCACAATGACGCTTTCCATATTTCAATCGAGTGCCGCGGAACCACTCTTGCACATGTTTTGGTTGATACTGGTTCGTCGCTGAATGTTTTGCCTAAGAAGGCCTTGGACCGACTAGATTATGAAGAGTTGGAATTGAAGCCGAGTGATATTGTTGTCAGAGCTTTCGATGGTTCGAAGAGAATGGTCCATGGAGAGGTTGAAATTCCCATCAAGATAGGTACTGAGGTGTTTAAATCCACTTTCTATGTGATGGACATCCGTCCATCATACTCTTGACTGCTGGGTAGACCTTGAATACACCATGCTGGGGCAGTCACATCCTCCTTACATCAGATGTTGAAGTATCCTGTCAAGGGAAAGATCATCACTGTCCATGGCGAAGAAGAGTACATGATTAGCCACTTAAATTCTTTCCGGTATGTGGAGGTTGAAGGAGAGTTCATTGAGACACCGTTTCAACATTTCGAAGAAGTTCTTCCTGAAATAGCAGTAGCAAAGTTGACAGCCGAGACCCCGAGGCAGATGGCCAGGATGGCATCTCTGGAGGATGCAAGAGCCGCAATCAAAGAGGGGAAGAATTCAGCATGGGGGCAGTTACCCGACTTTCCGCATAAGACTGACAAGTTTGGATTAGGGTTCACAGCCACTGGCCAGAAAGCTATGCGCCAGTCAAAGATTGAAAGAGCGCCAGTCAAAATTTCTCCTTACAGAATCAACGCCCTGGAAGATGAAGACAAGGAAAGCAACATTGAAGAGTGGATTTATCCAACTGTCAGAGGAGGATTGAGCAATTGGGAGGCTAAAGACTTTGTCCCCATCACTTTTATTCATCAGTAATTTATCTGTTAAACATTTCCTATTTGGTCTGTAATATTTACTTTCAAACAATCCGTATACTATCTTTTCACCTCCTGCCTTGCCCGGGGCATGAAGGTCCACTTGTAAGGGTTTTGATTATTTTTCATATTCATATGCCATGTTTAATGATTCATTGGACGTTTTTCATTTGATAAACTGCTTATGTTCATTTTCTTTCCTTTTTCATTTTTGTTTAAGGATGGCTATCCCTTACACACACCCACACTCACCAATGCAGGTACCCATCCACTCCGGATTCCATGGGTGACTATTCTGCTGTATCTTTCAATAGCTCTGAAGATCTGGTCAATCTAGCCGAGTATGAAGATGACGAAGGTTGTGAAGTACCCGGGGAACTAGCCAGACTTCTGCAACAAGAGGAAAGGGCCATCTTACCGCATGAAGAGCCATTGGAAGCTGTTAACTTGGGAACCGAGGAGGATCGGAAGGAGGTGCAAGTGGGTGCCAATCTGGAACCAAAAGTCAAGGAGCACTTGGTACAGTTGTTGAATGAGTATGTTGAAATCTTCGCTTGGTCCTATGAAGACATGCCGGGTCTAGACACAGACATCGTGGTTCACCGTCTCCCCACAAGAGAAGACTGTCCACCAATCAAGCAAAAAGTTCACCGAATGAGGCCTGACATGTCCGAAAAGATCAAAGCAGAAGTAATGAAGCAATTCAATGTTGGCTTTCTGGCTGTTACGTCCTATCCTCAATGGGTCGCTAACATCGTGCCAGTACTGAAGAAAGATGGCAAAGTCAGAATGTGCGTGGACTACCGGGATTTGAATAGGGCCAGCCCTAAAGATGATTTCCCGCTACCTCATATTGACATTTTGATCGACAATACAGCTCAACATAAAGTGTTTTCCTTCATGGATGGATTCTCGGGCTACAATCAAATCAAAATGGCCCCCGAGGATATGGAGAAAACAACTTTTGTCACGCAATGGGGAACTTTTTGTTACAAAGTGATGCCGTTCGGGCTGAAGAACGCAGGGGCAACGTATCAACGCGCCATGGTAGCTTTATTTCATGATATGATACATCATGAGATTGAAGTTTACGTAGACGATATGATAGCTCGGTCACAAACAGAGGAAGATCACCTTGAACATCTGGAAAAGCTGTTTGCCAGGTTGAAAGAATACAAGCTCAGGCTGAATCCAAGTAAATGCACTTTTGGAGTTAGGTCTGGTAAACTCCTGGGATTCATTGTAAGTAACAAAGGCATTGAAGTCGATCCGGCGAAAGTAAAAGCAATACAAGAGATGCCTGCTCCCCGTACTGAAAAGGAGGTTAGGGGATTCTTGGGGCGCTTAAACTATATTGCCAGATTCATCTCACATCTGACTTCTACCTGTGAGCCAATTTTCAAACTCTTGAAGAAAGATCAGGTAGTTGAATGGAACGACGACTGCCAAGCTGCTTTTGATAGAATCAAGGAGTATTTACTAGAACCTCCTATTCTGATGCCACCCGTCGAAGGAAGACCATTGATCATGTATTTGACCGTCTTGGATAACTCAATGGGGTGTGTTTTGGGCCAGCATGACGAGTCTGGTCGAAAAGAGCATGCTATTTATTACCTTAGTAAAAAGTTTACCGACTGTGAGACTCGCTACTCACTGCTCGAGAAAACTTGATGCGCTTTGGTATGGGCTGCTCGCCGACTAAGATAGTATATGCTGACTCATACTACCTTGTTGATATCCAAAATGGACCCTATCAAGTATATCTTCGAGAAGCCCGCTTTATCTGGAAGGATAGCTAGATGGCAAATGATCTTAACCGAGTATGACATCCAGTACACCACCCAAAAAGCTATAAAAGGGAGTGTACTAGCTGACCATCTGGCTCATCAGGCTATCGAAGACTATCAACCCATGAGATTTGACTTCCCAGACGAGGACATCATGAATTTGGACAACGTTGAAAGTGACGGACCGTATGACGGACCCGAAAAGGGATCCCGATGGACCCTGTACTTTGATGGTGCTTCAAATGCACTTGGAAATGGTATTGGCGCAATACTCATTTCTCCGGAAGGTTGTCACACTCCTTTCACGGCCCGACTTTGCTTCAGCTGTACAAACAACATGGCTGAGTATGAAGCTTGCATCTTTGGTCTCGAGGCTGCTATAGACTTGGGGATCAAATCTTTGATCGTATTTGGGGACTCGGCTTTGGTCATCAGCCAAATCAAAGGAGACTGGGATACCAAGCATCCTAATCTTATCCCATACAAAGAACATGTCCTGACATTGTTGCCTCATTTCGAGCAAATTACCTTTGAGCATTTCCCGCGAGAAGAAAATCAGCTAGCCGATGCTCTAGCCACAATGTCCTCCATGTTTAAACTCAACTGGGATAACGAGGCTCCCCAAATCACCATCAAGCGAATGGATGAACCGACACATTGCCACGAGATTAATACCGAAGAAGTAGTGGAACAACCTTGGTTCCATGAAATCAAAAGGTATCTCGAGACTAGAGATTATCCTGAAGGAGCTTCCGTAAATGACAAGAAGTTCTTAAGGAAATTCGCTGCTAAGTTCTTCCTGAGCAACGACATCCTTTACAAACGAAGCCATGATTGTGTATTACTCCGATGTGTGGATAAAGCTGAAGCAGAGTTGCTCATGACTGATATACACAGCGGCACATTTGGCACTCACTTGAGCGGGCATACAATGGCTAAGAAGATCCTAAGGGCAGGCTATTATTGGTCTACCATGGAGGCTGACTGCCATCAACATTCCCGTACTTGCCACAAGTGTCAAGTCTATGCTGACAAAGTTCATATCCCTCTGGTTCCTCTCAACGTCCTGACTGCTCCGTGGCCCTTTGCAATGTGGGGCATTGATATGATTGGAGAGATCAAGCCCACAGCTTCCAATGGACATCGCTTCATCCTGGTTGCCATTGACTACTTCACTAAATGGGTCGAAGATGCTTCCTTCGCCTCTGTGACTAAAAACGTGGTTGCCCTCTTTATCAAGCAAAATCTCATATGCCGGTATGGTGTCCCCGATAGGATCATCACAGACAACGGTACAAATCTGAATAACACGATGATCACTGCATTGTGCGAACAGTTCAAGATTTATCATCACAATTCATCTCCCTATCGGCCGAAGATGAACGGTGCTGTTGAAGCTGCGAACAAAAACATTAAGAAGATCATTCAGAAAATGACAGTCACTTACAAAGACTGGCATGAGATGTTACCGTTTGCTCTGCATGGATACCGTATGACGACACGTACTTCAACTGGGGCAACCCCGTTTTCTTTGGTTTATGGCATGGAAGCTGTTTTGCCTATGGAAGTCCAGATCCCTTCTCTAAGGATTATGAAGGATGCAGGTTTGAATGAAGATGATTGGATGCAGACCCGACTTGATCAACTCAATCTGATCGACGAGAAGCAACTTGCTGCTATATGCCATGGTCAGACGTATCAAAAGCGGATGATCAAGGCCTTCAATAAGAAAGTCAGACGTCAAGTGTATCAAGTCGGAGATCTCGTAATCAAGCGGATTATCTTGCCGCAAAGTGATCCCAGGGGCAAATGGACTCCTACATATGAAGGACCATTTGTGATCAAGAGCATATTTTCTGGTGGTGCAATGATTCTGACCACCATGGACGGCGACGATTTGCCGCACCCTGCGAACGCAGACATAGTCAAAAGATACTACGCATAAAATAACCCGACAAGTCGAAAACCCGAAAGGGCGGCTTGGGCAAAAATGGGCATCCCGGTGAACCGAAAACCCGAAAGGGCGGTTCAGGCAAAAATTAGGGATAAAAACGAAAAAATCTGTACACCCGGCAAGCCGAAAACCCGAAAGGGCGGCTTGGGCAAAAAGGGGTTTCCCGGTGGATCGAAAACCCGAAAGGGCGATTCAGGCAAAAGTTAGGGAATTAAAGCGTATGACTACGTCTCGTCGGATCACTTCAAAGACAATCTCTTCATCAACCAGTTCCAGGCTTCTAATCAATCCAGTCATCGGCAAGCGAAGCATTGAATGGACAGATATTCAGAGTTGTGAAAGCTATAGCGGAACGGAATCCCATGGAATTATTTCACATAGCCATCCTTTATTTTGTATAAAATCTTTCAATATTTACGACAAAGTCCTCTTACTAGGATGATTGTCTCCTTTGTACAAATATACTCAAAGAAAATCAATACAAATACTCTTCCCAAAAATTTGTGTCATTTCCCTTTTCTTTTTCTCTTGCACTATTTGTTTTATTTTGAGAAACGTCCAATGTTTTGTTAAATAGGCATATGCATTTGAAACATAATCACTTCCTAAATGAACCTAAGAAAGAGGATTACTGATAGGATGAAGGTACAGATGGATATCTTGACACCCTTTCGAAGGAAACCCCCCAAGAGATTTGGAATCCACATCCCTAGCAAACCCTGAGGTCTATCTCCAGCAGATTCTCGAAGCTTATCCCCAGTAAGGTTCTGGAAGATATTTCCCCACAGAGCACGAACGTCTCTCCCGAGTTTTATTCAAAGTTATTCCTCACAAAGGCTTATAACTGGGTTATCCTCAGCTAACAACCACAGAAGATCGCACTCGCCAAAGTTCGTCCTATCCCCAGCGGAGTTCATCAAGAGTCTCCCAGCACAACTTATCAGTATAATCCCCAGAGGAGTTTATCTTTGTCATCACCAGCCAGAGAGTCCTCCAGAGCTCAATTTCCCTCAGAGTGCAAATTTTCAATATCCCCAGCGGAGCCAGACTAATGAGCCTTCTCCCCACAGAGTTTTAGGAAGAGAAATCTTGAGTTCCCCAATGAGATCGCCAGAGTTACTTCCCATCAAGCTGAAGATTCTCAATCTTACCTCCCCAGCATGAACCTATTAGATTGGAACTCCCCAGTAGAGGTCATCAGGAATTCTCTTCCCCAGCAGCAGCCAAGGATTTATTTTCCCCGGCAGCAGTCAAGATGCTTTTATCTTCAGCCTCCTCGGATTCATTTATCCTCAGCAAGATAGCTCGTCAGCTTACATGCGCATTCATCACATTCATGTCATAAACATTGATGTCACGTATATTGCATCATGCATCATAACATTGCATACAACTAACTCTTTACCTTTTAAGGAAAGATCAGTCGACAGACTAAAATCATTCAACTTCAAGATTTCTGAAAACAGTTCACGGGTTCTCCAAGTAAACGGATGTTAACCTGTCACTTGTTCATATTCTTCTTCAAGACTTCTGAAAACAGTTTATGGATTCTTCCCAACAACGGATGTTAATCTATCGACTTGTTCAGATGCAACTTTTGAAAACAGTTTACGGACGCTTCCCAACAACGGATGCTGCTCTATTGCTTATTCAATTTCAAGATTTCTGAAAACAGTTCACGGGTTATCCAAGTAAACGGATGTTAACCTGTCACTTGTTCAGATTCTTCTTCAAGACTTCTGAAAACAGTTTATGGATTCTTCCCAACAACGGATGTTAATCTATCGACTTGTTCAGATGTAACTTTTGAAAACAGTTTACGGACGCTTCCCAACAACGGATGCTGCTCTATTGCTTATTCAATTTCAAGATTTCTGAAAACAGTTCACGGGTTCTCCAAGTAAACGGACGTTAACCTGTCACTTGTTCAGATTCTTCTTCAAGACTTCTGAAAACAGTTTATGGATTCTTCCCAACAACGGATGTTAATCTATCGACTTGTTCAGATGCAACTTTTGAAAACAGTTTACGGACGCTTCCCAACAACGGATGCTGCTCTATTGCTTATTCAACTTCAAGATTTCTGAAAACAGTTCACGGGTTCTCCAAGTAAACGGATGTTAACCTGTCACTTGTTCAAATTCTTCTTCAAGACTTCTGAAAACAGTTTATGGATTCTTCCCAACAACGGATGTTAATCTATCGACTTGTTCAGATGCAACTTTTGAAAACAGTTTACGGACGCTTCCCAACAACGGATGCTGCTCTATTGCTTATTCAACTTCAAGATTTCTGAAAACAGTTCGCGGGTTCTCCAAGTAAACGGATGTTAACCTATCGCTTGTTCAGCTTCTTCTCCAAACCACTGAAAACAGTTTACAGATTCCTCCCAACAACGGATGTCAATCTATTGCTTGTTCAGACCCCCCAGTTCAGAGATGGTCCCAAGCTTGGGCACCTTCCTGATATTCCCTTCCAGATGGCATCTCTAAGCCCATCCCCGACAAGATTTCTGTCACTCTCCCAGATGGCATCGTTAAGCCCATCTCCAAATGGCATCTCTAAGCCCATTCCCGCATCCATTGCTTTGACAAGTGCAAATTTCCGGGCACTCTAGTGTCTAATCTCCTTTTACCCTCGAGTCACGAAAGGCAAACTTGCCAATCTAACTCTTCGGATTCAAGAAGATTGAACAGGGGCAACTGTTGTACCCCAAAATTTGCCCTCCCATTTCTCATTGATTTCTCACCACAAAGCCCTTGGAGATCAAGATCCAGTTAGGGTTTCCATCTGCTCAAGACTTCTCCTTGCACTATGGACCCAAATTAGGGTTTGTGTTTGCACAAAGATGTTTTGACCTAAAATGCCCAAGATGACTTTCATGCTTCATGATTGACTCCCAAGTTTACCCATATCAAGTTTCAAGTCTTGATTCTAAGTGTTGCCCAGTCAATTGGACAGTTGACCTAGAAATCAACTGTATTGGGGAAAAAGTCAACTGTGGCCAATTGACAGTCAAACCTCATGAAAATTGACCCACATCAACATTATGGACTCATATGGACCATTTGATCAAATTTAGATCACAATTCCATAAGAAATTTGATCAGATCACCAAAAGGGCAAAATGGTCATTCTTAGGATTTTGACTGCACAAAGGCAATTTTTGACTGTTTAACCTAACCAGTGGCAAACCAAGCTCACATATGGACTCAAGGACCCCATGGAATTATCTTGACATGCTCAACAAACTCAAAAGATCCCAAGTACACAAAATTGACAGTTGAATTTCCCAGTCAATTGATTAATTTTGACTGTACACTGAAAAGTCAAACTTTGACTTTTTGGTCAAAATCAAGAGTCAAGATTCATTTTTCATCAAAACATGCCAAATCATGAAACTTGTTCACCAAGAAATCACAAAATGCAAATTAGGGTTAGAAATTAGAATTTTTCATAACTTAGAATTTTTCTAAGTTATGGAAAACCCTAATTTTTCCCAACTTTGTCCCACTTTTTCACCAAGATCCATTTGGATTCAAACAAAAGTCCAAACATGAAAGTTGTAGCTTGTTGCCTAATCTACAACTTTGATTCACAAAGTTTTCCCATTTGAGGCTTGTATCTCAAGTTACAAATTCTTGAATAAGGGCACTAAACCATTTTTAACTTAGTGAAATTTTAACCTATTTTGACAAGGTTTTCTACCCCACTTCAAGGCCATTTTCCATACACTTCCACTTGGAATTTCAATTTTCATTTCAAAGATGGATTGTAGTACACATTCCAAGCTTTCCAAAATGTCCAATAACTTCTCAAACAACCTCATAACTTGAGAGAATCGAATTTCACAATATGGCAAAAACTCACTTTTGATTTGAGCATGAGCATGTTCATAACTTAAGCCATTTTCAAGTCAGCATAGTTTATGCTAAATTACAGGTCCTAAAACCCTTTGACACTCAAAAATTCAATGCAAAACCATTGTTCCAAGTTGTTATTCTAAGCATTTGGACATTACATGGAGAATTAACCCTAAACTAGAAAAAGCACTATTTCCATTTTTGCAAAAGTTCACTTTATGTCCAATTACAAATCCAAGCAGTACAAGCAAGATCTAATGGGCACAAGTTTATGGACAAATCACTCTGATCAAGGAGAGTTTATGCAGCTCATTAGAGGTCCCCTACTGGCCTAAAACACCAAGTTGCTTTTGTTTGCTTAAGAGTGAAGAAAAGTGCCATAACATAAGACATCTCTCATATCAGTCAAGAAACCTTTAAGAAAATATTGAAAACACATTCCAAAGATCAGAACCAAGCTTTTGCACGACCCTTGCACCTCTCAAACACTCCCATTGCCATAATCACTCTCAAACTGCACAAACAGGGCAAAGCCTGCAGTTTGAGTGCTATCTCCCATTTCTCTCAAGCTTTCTTGCCCAAACCAGTTCATACACATCCCCTAGCATCTATGCAAGCTAACCATGACCTGAAGCACGACCTGTAATCCCTCCAACCACTTCCACCATTTTCAGTTTCTTGTTTTGCAGGTGAAGTGCTCTAGCACGATTCAGAAGCTTTCAAGACAAAGTAAACATTGGAATAGCATCCCTGGACCTCAAGGAAGCTTTTCCAATCATCACCTTGCACTGAAAGCTCCCCCATTGCAAGATAGAACTTCAGCTGAACAAGTATCTTGGTGAACTCGTATCTCTCTTATTATGCATCATTAGCCTTAAGTTTGTGAATAAACAATGTCCTACTCATGCCACCGAACATGTACATTCTTTTACTTTTCATTTCTTTTGCTTGAGCTGTGAGAATTTGGAGTTTGAAAATGGCAGAAAAACTAGGTTAGGATTTGGGGGAGGAGAAATTCTCCCTCATCTTAGAGAGTTAGATCAAGTTATGCATATGGTTAGAATCGTCTCTTCATGCTGAACATTTTTTATGTTATAAGTTTTTGTTAAAAAGCCAGGAATCAGGAGTTAAGGATTGATGAAGAAAGGCGCGCATTTTTTGAATTGTTTGGTCTGAAGGTTGAAGACAACCATTTTCTGGGCTGGGCCTGTTTGTTATTCCTTTTTGCACCATACATTTACTTTTGCACCCCCTGAGCCCATTTTGTTATTTTTAATGATTTTTTGACTTTTTCTTTTTTGGTCTGACTTGTTTATTTTTGCTTATGATATTAAAAATCTAAAAATAAATTTTTACAGCATTTTTCTATTTTTTAGGCATTTATTTGATTATGTTGACATTTATACATAAATATATATATACACACTATTATTTAGAAAACTAGAAAAAAATAATGCAAATATATTTTCTTTTCTGATTTTTATTACATTTTCCCTTTTGAAAATATTTTATACAAAACATATTTTTTTTTATATAAATATTAATTATTATCATTTATATATATATATGATATTTATTTGTAAATAATATAAATATATAGGTATATTAATATACTTAGGAGAAAATATCAAAAAATGTGCATATTTTATTTTTTAATATTTAATACTAAAAAAGGCCTTTTTTACAAATATACCATATTTTATTTTATTTCTGTATGTAAATAATAAACATTATATGAATTGATTAATTAATGTCCCTTTTGATTAAAAAATTAGGGTTTTGCCCTAAATTTGAAAATACCTCAAAAATAATACCTTTTTATTTTCTTTTTTTATTTTACATAAATAATACTTTTTTCATACATATAAAAATTCCTTTTGCATTCTTGCATATTTGTTTTATTTACCATTTAAATTATACATTTATTTATCTTGTAAATATTCATAGAAAATGATGTAATAGCTTAGATTCAATTTCTTGTCTAAATATCCCCATTTGAAACATTGTACCCCCCTCCCCACATTATTGTGTTGTAATAGCGTAGGATTTTAAATTTCGCACTTTATCGCTTTCTAAACATACTATGCTAGAATTAGGGTTTTGTATGCGAATAAAAATGAACAAAATAGTTGGACCTAATACAAGATAAATGAGCATGAAAAATGGACGACACATTTCACACTTGCACCCCTAGGGTATTCCACTTTGTTGCCTTCAAATAATTGGGCCATATTGTATGTTGAATTTCTTTGGGTAAAAACAAACAATCAAATGATCATAGTCCCACAAAATGTTGCTTAAATGAATGATCAAGTCCCTTTTAAAGAAAATTGCCCAAAGACATTTAACACTATTGCAACTATGGTCTAAACGATGACCCGCGCCCGTCCCTTTCATCTCCTAAAACAAGATTGTCCACCAAATGCAATGGTGGAACAAAATTGTCAAAAGGTTTAAAACATAACAAAAATCTTTGAGAAAACTTTAGGGTAGATAAACTCTTAAGTACTTGTCAACTTTCCAAGAAAACACTTGCCTTATTTCAAAACCCACTTCACAAACACTTTCAAAACAAACTTTCAGAAAAACCTTGAAAACATCTTTTCAAAAAGACAAACACCTTTTGTAAAACATTCGAGTAAAGAATTGTTACAAGGGTAGCCTATACAAGGCATCTTTTTCAAAACCTTTTCAAAACCACACACAAAGCACCATTTCAAACAATTGAAAACCAAGGCAAGTTGATCTAAGCAAGTACCTAAGAGCCCATGGATAACCATGAATAGAAGGGGTGCTAATACCTTCCCCTTATATAATCTACTCCCCGAACCCAAGAAAAATCTCAAAGGTTTTTGCTGTGCTTTTTAAACCTTTCCTTAGGATAAAATAAAAAGTCGGTGGCGACTCTTGCTCAACCGAAACATTTGCGAATACAAACGCAAAACCCTAGTCAGTTCTCCCACCGTATCACAGTCTCTATTGGAAAGTCATCCCCAACGGAGTTCATTCCTTTCACAAGTAGAAACTCAATCCCCGACAGGTTTCATCATCACCAGCTACGGTAATTCATCCCCAACTGAGTTTATCAACAGAATCCTCAGCAGAGCATCTCTTCCCCACATATTCATTCTCTCGTCAATTTATTCCTCAGCGGAGTTATCCTCTCCTGCAGGCTTATTCTCACAATCATTGTCATTCACTATCCTCAGCGGAAACAAAGAATTTAACTCTTTTTCTCCATCAGTGATCCGAGATTTATTTTCCCCAACTCAAAACATCACATTTCCATACATCATGACATGCATATGCATCATACAACACAATCTCATTTATTTTGAGAACATCATCGCATGATACATATCATGCATTACATACAACTAACCTTTACCTTTCAGGAAAGATTCTCACAAAATTCAAGCGACAAAGCTTTTACTTCAGTTGAATTACGGACATGTTCCTAAATCTCAGCAGAGATGTTTTCTCAGTTGAATTACGGGCGAGTTCCTAAATCTCAGCATAATTGTTTCATTAGTTGAATTACAGACGGGTTCCTAAATCTCAGCAGAGATGTTTTCTCAGTTGAATTACGGGTGAGTTCCTAAATTTCAGCATAGATGTTCTTCAGTTGAATTGCAGACAAGTTCCTAAATCTCAGCAGAGATGTTTTCTCAGTTGAATTACGGGTGAGTTCCTAAATTTCAGCATAGATGTTCTTCAGTTGAATTGCAGACAAGTTCCTAAATCTCAGCAGAGATGTTTTCTCAGTTGAATTACGGGTGAGTTCCTAAATCTCAGCATAATTGTTTCATCAGTTGAATTACGGACGGGTTCCTAAATCTCAGCAGGGATGTTTTCTCAGTTGAATTACGGGCGAGTTCCTAAATCTCAGCATAGATGTTCTTCAGTTGAATTATAGACAAGTTCCTAAATCTCAGCAAAGATGTTTTCTCAGTTGAATTACGGGCGAGTTCCTAAATCTCAGCATAATTGTTTCATCAGTTGAATTACGGATGGGTTCCTAAATCTCAGCGGAGATGTTTTCTCATTTGAATTACGGGCGAGTTCCTAAATCTCAGCATAGATGTTCCTCAGTTGAATTACGGACGGGTTCCTAAATCTCAGCAGAGATGTTTTCTCAGTTGAATTACGGACGGGTTCCTAAATCTCAGCTGAGATGTTTTCTCAGTGGAATTACGAACGGGTTCCTAAATCTCAGCAAAGATGTTTTCTTAGTTGAATTACGGACGAGTTCCTAAATCTCAGCATAATTGTTTCATCAGTTGAATTATGGACGAGTTCCTAAATCTCAGCAAAGATGTTTTCTCAATTGAATTACGGGCGAGTTCCTAAATATCGACAAAGATGTTACTCAGTTGAATTATGGACAGGTTCCTAAATCTCAGCAGAGATGTTTTCTCAGTTGAATTACGGACGAGTTCCTAAATCTCGACAAAGATGTTTCTCAGTTGAATTACAGGGGAGTTCCTAAATCTTGACAAATATGTTCCTCAGTTGAATTACGGACGGGTTCCTAAATCTCAGCAGAGATGTTTTCTCAGTTGAATTACGGACGAGTTCCTAAATCTCGACAAAGATGTTCCTCAGTTGAATTACAGACGGGTTCCTAAATCTCAACAGAGATGTTTTCTCAGTTGAATTAAGGACGAGTTCTTAAATCTCGACAAATATGTTCCTCAGTTGAATTACGGACGAGTTCCTAAATCTCAGTAGAGATGTTTTCTCAGTTGAATTATGGGCGAGTTCCTAAATCTCGACAAAGATGTTCCACAGTTGAATTACGGACGGGTTCCTAAATCTCAGCAGAGATGTTTTCTCAGTTGAATTACGGGCGAGTTCCTAAATCTCGACAAAGACGTTCCTCAGTTGAATTACGGACGGGTTCCTAAATCTCAGCAGAGATGTTTACTCAGTTGAATTACGGACGAGTTCCTAAATCTCTGCAAAGATGTTCCTCAGTTGAATTATTGACGGGTTCCTAAATCTCAACGAAGATGTTTCTTTAGTTGAATTACAGGCGAGCTCCTAAATCTCAGCGGAGATGTTTCATCAGTTGAATTACGCACAAATTCCTAAATCTCAGCAGAGATGTTTTCTCAGTTGAATTACGGACAAGTTCCTAAATCTCAGTAGAGAAGGCTCACCGGCAGAATGACGGACGACGAAGCTCCTAAAGTTCTACTTCTCTCAACAAAGGTCAGCCTTCCCCAGCGGGATCTTCCTCAACAATAGATATACAAGCTCTCGCTAAGGAATCTCTTATGTGATCGACACTTCTTAGGATGGCATCTTTAAGCCCATCTCCTCGTCAGCAATCTCAAAATGACATCTGTAAGCCCATTCCCGATATCGCAAGATAATCACCACTTCATGCGAGTGCAAATTTGTGGGCACTCTAGTGTTCAATCCTCTTCCACCTTCGGATCACGAAAGGCACGAAAGCCAATCTATATCCTCAGGTTTAAGAAGATTGAACAGGGGAAGCAGTTGTACCCCAAAATTTCCCCTCCCATATTTCTCAAAACATTTCAAGAAAGATCCCTAAGTTGCTCAAAGATAGCCCAAGAGTTGGCCAAACAAGCCCTCTCCTAAGGCAGTCTACCTCAAATTAGGGTTTCATGTTGCATCAAGATACTTGAGTCCAAGTGGTCCCAAAGGCTCAACATTGTCCTAATATGTTCTCAAGATCATCCATGTCAAGTTTCAAGCCTTGCAGAGGAAGTTTGCTCAGTCAATTGCTCAAAGGTCCAAAAATCGACCGTGCTAGGGCAAAAGTCAACTGTGACCTACATATAGTCAAACTTCAAGATTTTTGGTCAACATCCTCAATTTGAATTATATTTCATCATTTGATCAAGGGTTGATCATGATTCATCAAGGATTGCTCATAATTCATCAAGACTCAAAAGTTGCTAAATAAGGGTTTTGTAGGAAAAGTCAACCCAACTTTGACCAAGCATAACTTTCTCATACTTTATGAGAAATAACCCATCCAAAGCTCATTTTAAATAGGATGCAATTTCCTACAATCCATCTTCAGCTCCCAAGTTCAAAATATGCACACATAAGAAGTTATGAATTTGGACATTATAGGTCATTTTGAAAAGTCAACAAAAACACCTTTTTTGTCAAAGCTTCATACATGAGCATGGAATATCAAAATGATATTATACCAGAAGGGTTGTTTATAGGACATCTCAATCTTCCTAAAAAGTCAAAGAACACCTCCAAAGAGTCAAAATTGAGGAAGTTATGCATTGTTGAAGTTGGCCTTTTTTGCAAAATTGCCAAAAGTCAACTATGCCCAAAACTTCAAAGTTTGCCAAATGGGCCCAATCTTTTTCACTTGTTTTAAGTTGGAAACATAGCCCACATGCTCTAGCCTTTTCCACTTGTACATATCTTATCTTTATTATTTAATTTGGTTTTTATTTGAATTAATTCAATTTAAATCAAATTAAATCAAATAAAAATCCAAAACATTGATAACAAGGGATTTTGTGATGATTTCAGGTCTTATTACATAGCTAGGATCAATCAAACTCGTATCCAGGCATATTTGTACAAAGAGATTGGATTTGGACCAATTTTGGAAAGCTTTAAAGAAGAATCAAATCAAATATCAAAGGCATTGAAAGAAGAAGATTTGGATGCAAGAACAGAATTTGAAAAAACAAGAAAAAAGTGTGAGATCGAATTGGTGGTTAGAGGCATCCTCAAGGCTTGGTATTTGTCCCAATCGCTTCCTAGCACTCTCAACAAGCTAAAGCTATCAATAACAAGTCTGTTCCGGTCCCAGAACACGCTGTAAGTCGCTCACAACTTCACCATGTTCTTGAATTCGAATCTCATATTTTAGGCATTGTTAGATGGAATTAATCATACATTCTTGATCTATGAAGCATTTGCAAACTATCTGTATCATTCAATTGCGTTTATATGGTCTGTAACGAAATCCACCATTGTTAGGTTTTTTTGGAGTTTTTTAGGGTTTTTGATTTCAGGAACAATTGGCCTTGGTAATGGGTATGGTTGTGATCAGAAGGACGAGACGAATCTAACCATGGTGTTAGATTCCATTTATCTGGCCTGTAGAAGATTTTGGAATGAGAATGACTTGTAGCGACGGACACTGTCCGTGGGTATAGGTCCTTGAGTTTTTAGCCACGGAGAGAGGAAGGAGATGATGCATTGTCACTCCCCTACTGGCTTGTTTGAATTGGCGCGCTAAAATCTCATTATTGTGCTTGTTTTATATATTATTATTGCATATTTTATGAACAGATAGAAACAAGTTTCCCAGCGGAAGCCAGCTAAGCGTTAAGGCTTTGGAAGGCTGGAGGTCAGGGGTTCGATCCCTGCCTCCAGCATTTGTTATTTTTCCTATATTATTTCAGGTGATTCAGTGCGTGCTTAGGCCTGATGCCCACCATACTCCTTCCTCATCAACGTTCCAGATGACCAGATGGCCAGATCTGGTGGCCACCATTGAAGGCACACCATAGACCAAGTCAATGCCTACGTACAGGATTACAAAGGTCAAACGGACCTCATATCATTGGGCCAGAATTCCTGCTATGCACACCCCTAATTTCAGGCTGATTCTCTATCTTTTTTATATTTTGTTTATATTTCATTTAATTATTTTTATTTATTTACTAACCATCAAGTTATTTTTCTGTTTATCAAAAGTCACCAAAAAAATATTTTTTATCTAATTAAAATCAGAATTTTTATTTTTCATCAATAAATATTAATTAAATTAATTAGGTTATTTTATGTTAGATAACTTTAATTGATTTTATAAATAATTAAAATTAATTAGAATCAATAGATTTTTAACACTAACTTAATTATTTTATTTCTTTCCTAAAATAACAAAAAATCCAAAAAGATGTCATTTAATTATTTTTTATTAATTAATTTAATAACCAATTAATTTAGTATTAAATTTTAGGACTTAATTTCTTTTCTTAAAAAATATTAAAAACAACAAAAACATTTTCTTTTAATTAGGAGGGTCAAAACCCTAGTTCTCGCATTCGATCTAATTTTCTCGCGCGGTTTGTTTTTTATCCAATTATTGTATCTGCTCCCGGTTTGTAATAATTAAATTAGGACATTTATTTATTTTTACCGCTTTTAAATTTCAAAGGGTTTGTTTTTTGCTATGTAAATACCCGAAGCCTTGTAATAGTTAGTTTAAATTCCTGCAAATATTCAATTGCTAGATGTTTGATAATAGGGTTTGCATGACAAGAATGAATGACTAAATTTAAAACAGCTAGATCACCCTAAACATGTGCAAAGATAAAATAATTTGAAATTGAAACACTCGCACATGCGCACTCCTAGGGTACACTCCCACTTGGTTGCCTTCGTAAACGGTCATTGAGTATAGGTTATTTTAGAGGTCGCCCTTTGGTTGCCTCGGATATTGTTGCCTCGGATAAATGATCTAAGACATTAGGGTTACAACTAAGACATCCTAACATTGCTTTAGTGATCGTATGTCCCTTTTTTGAATTGACCCTCAAACTCCAATGACAGTGCTACCTACTCACTAATAGTGGGATAGCATGGTCTAAAGGAAACAAACATGGAACGATTCCTTTTTCGAGTAGGTAGATTAGTTCTTAGATACTTGCTCACCCAAAACAAATTTTTCACACTTACACACTTTTGCAAATAAGTTTTCAAAAACACTTCATCACACTCTTGAAGACAGAAGCAAGAGTTAAATCGAAGTTAAAACAACAACTTTTCAAAGCCCACAAACACAAAGAAAACAATTTTGAAAATGATGAGCAAGTACCTAAGAGCCCGTAGGTAACTACGGATAGAAAGGGTGCTAATACCTTTCCTTTCTATAAATCTACCCCCCGTACTCAGAAATATCTCGAAAAAGAAATTTTTCTGTGCTTTTTTCCTTTCCTTGTTGGATAAAATAAAAGTCGATGGCGACTCTTGCTTACCACGACATTTTGCAAAAACAAACGCAAAACACAAACCAACATTCCAAAAACAGTCAGTTCTTCCACCGTATCATTACCTGTTTTTATGGAAATATTCAAAAGAATTGAATATTGGGTTTTAAAGCCCAAGCCCACAGCTGCGCATATATAAGGACTTGCTTCCTTATTCAAACTACAACAACTTTTGTAGAAGAATACTTTCTTTCTGTTTTAAAAAGTCTAAGTCTTTTAATTGTAAAACACTCTAGTATTGATTGAATACTTGTGTTGTTATTTGAGTTGTTAATTGTATATCATTCATAAGCTTTTAAGCATTGAATGATTGAAGTTTTTAAACTTATTATTTCTATTGTTTCTTCATTGTAAGTGATTGAGGGGATTTGAGGAGGGCCTCATACCTAGGTGAGTCTTAGGTAGAAGTATAACACGGGTAGTGATTAAGTGATTAGATCATAAACAGGTTATTTACCGAGGGTCTATGAATTGATACTACTTAGTGGACATGTCCCTGGTTTGGTAACCCCCAGAGTAGGTGTTGTTGTACACTGAACTGGGTGAACAATCTCTTGTGTTTTTACTACTTTTGTTATTACTGCTCTTTACTTGTAAACAAATATTTGTGTTGTAACATCTCATTCGACATCACATATCTGATACCATATTTTCACTAAATGCCACCTTTGGGGACCAGCTTAAATTGAAGATTTCAGAAGCACATGAGGCATTCTTTGCCAATCGTGCCATTAAAGGTCCTCGTCTTGCTGCAATGACGTCGTCCAACAATGACCTGACTCGGGAGGAGGCTCTTGAAACGTACTTGAAGTTTTTTTCCAGGTGTACCTCTTTTCACCCCAGTATGGCACCATTTGCTTCAAGACCATGTGGTCCTGAATGGTTTACTTGACCATTTCCCCCTGCCGAGCCAATGCAGGTCCCTGAATCCAATTCCATTTGGCAAGCTTTTCTGACCCATTGGCTTATAGCGTCTATGGTGGGCGCTGATGATGGGGTAACACTTTTATGTTACCAACACAATCTGGTGGCCAGGAAATTTGGTTTATGCCAACCTTTGCCTCGCAACCTTTATAAGCCATCAGACGCGTTGTGTATTTCGTCTCAAAGCTACATCGAAGCGGAGTGTGCTCAACACCTTCAACACTTTGTTACTGACGCCCCAACCTGAACTTCGTCGCCTTTGAACCTCTCTTCTATAAAATGAAGGAGTTTTTTGATTGGTGGACTGTGAGGTTCGTACAGAATAATGGGAACCTCAAATATTTCAAGCATCAATTTGCTAATGCTTTTGAGGCTATGAATTAGAAATTTAAGAAAGGTATGACTTACTATTGTGACTGTCGATCACATTACTTTCTTTCTTGCTTCTTCATGATTCGACCTTAAAACTTTGTCTTGTGATTTTGTTTTTTCAGCAGTTGAGCACAAGAAGCATGCTAGGGGGGCTATTAGTAGTGAACCTATTTATGCTTCTACTAAAGAAGCTCCTGTAACTTCTTCTTAGGTAATCTATTAATTTTGGTGTTCTCTTAATTGAGTATATCCCCTATCTAAAATGTTGATTATGTCGACCCATTTACAGGCTGCTGAAGCCCGTGTTGTTGTCCCTACTAGACCTTCTCCAAAGAGGCGAAAATATTATTCCCATAGAGAGAATACATTGGACAACATGTCTTCGCCTCTTATCCCCTTCAAATCCAAAAAGTCTCGGTCGACTCGATCTGAAGACGTTTCAAAACAAACTACTTCTTCCATTGTGCCTAACTTCGACTCGCCCAGAGAGCACCAATTCTAGCCCTGAAGGGGACTCCCAGCTATCTTTATTTTCCCAAAACTAATTTCCTCTTCAAGCTCACTTGATCCTTTTTAGCTTTGTCCTTACTTATCTCTATTTGTTTCAGCGACCAAATGCTAAATCCAAACAGCGCCCTACCAAGCCCATTTTAAAGACTTCCAAGGGGAAAAAGAAAACGCCTATGATTCTGTCAGATAGTGAATCTACTAATAGTGATCCCAATTCTCCCTTTGATCAGGGGGCCCCTGAGTATTCTCCCATTAATGAGGGAGTGGAAGACAACACCCATAATGACAACTTACAAGGGGATGCTGGAAATGATGAAATTGAGGGTCCTAAGTATGCTGCTAATATTGATGAGACTATCAACCAGCAACCTTCTTAAACAGCTAAAGAGACTCCTCAAACAATTGCTCTGTTTGGCGTTGTTTCAACTCCTTCCAACATGGTTCCTACCACCACCATGTCGCCTCAAGCCATTTCTGCTTTAAAGCAAAGTAGCCCTTTGGAATACTTGAAGTTTTGGGTGGCTGTTAGAAATTTCTCGACTGATGGGGGCTCTAGCACCTCAATTGTCTCTGGGGGCGTTTCTTCTCTTGGAACCCAAGGTGGAGTTCTCAGTCGTCTGAAAATGCAGCTCTTTCATGTCAATCTGATCAACCATTAAGAGGATTTTCTTGCTGATGGCGCTAACGTCAAAGAGGCATTGCAAAAGGTTAACGTTCACACATCCTCTCCCCAGGTCGTCACGTTCGTGGCTGAGGTATCTACTTTTCTTGACCAGTTCTTGGTCGACTTGGCTAAACAAAAGGAGATCACGAGGAAACATCTTCCTAAAGAGAAGGAATGTAACCTCGAATTGGCCTTCGAGGAGTCCTCCATAACTTCTAGTGAAGCGCTAAAGAAAGCTCTTGACAAAGCCAAATAAGACTTCAAAAAGAGGGCCGATAATATCTCTTTGTGGCAGTGATAGATTGTTGTTTTGAAACAACAAATTGAAGAGCTGGAGAAGAAGATTAATGAAGCTGAAACCTCGCAAGCTGTTAGATTTGAACGACTGAAAAGGCATTGAATGACGAAGCTTGTACTAGGGTTCTTCATTGGGAGTGTATTGAAGCGTTGGACATTGAGCTACATGAACTGTATACTTCTCTTTCATTGACCAATGATTGACTGTCCCTCACTCTAGACCACTATCTGACTCTCAAGGAAAATGTTCCCTTTTAGCCGAATTTTTAATGCCTATTGTATCTTGCAGGCCCTTTAATGGCCTTTTATTATGTAATGAATGGTTTTCTACTCCTTGCTTATTACAATTTCTTGCAACATAGGTCTGTATTTCTTTAAGTATTTACCATTTACTCTTAATATTCGACCTTTTGACGTGAGCTCTTAGATCTCTTAAGCATTGTTTAAAAATGCTTGAACCACTCGAAACGGTCCTTCCCAATTTGGTGACCATTTTCCTAGAATTCTATCTCTTCGATCCATGGGTAAGATCACTTTCTAGACCAAGTCCCCAATGACGAATGCTTTTGCATTCACCCTTTTGTTGTAGGCCTTTTCTACTTGTTCTTTCTGCCTGAACAAAGTGTCTAAAGCTACTAGCCTATGTTCTTCAACATCTATTAGCGTATCATGCATCATTCCCCAATAATACCCAGTAGGAATATATGATTTCCTCTGTATTCTTACTGATTGCAAATGAATTTCTAAAGGCAAAACTGCTTCGTGTCCATAAACCAAATTGAAAGGTGTTGCGTTAGTCGACTCCTTTGGTGAGTTTTGACATGCCCATAATGCTTGGCCCCAAGTTGTATGCCAACTTCTAGGCTTTTGGGCCAACATATTTCTTGATTAAACTTATAATGGTCTTATTTGCTGCTTTGACTTGCCCATTTTCCTGGGCATAATATGGTGTTGACGTTAATAGTTTCAACCCCATTTCTGTAGCAAACTCATTTACCTTTCGACCTACGAACACAGTTCCTTGGTCAGTTGTTATAGTCTCTTGTGTCCCAAACATATATATGATTTGATTTTGAATGAAGGCTATGACTTCCTCTTGGTCTACTTTAACCAGAGCGACCGCTTCTACCCATTTTGAAAAATAATCAATACCTACCAAGATGTACCTATGGCCTTTTGATGATACAATCTTAATTTATCCAATCATATCCAAAACCCATCCCCTGAAAGGCCAAGGTTTAACATAATGCAACTCACTAGCTGGTACATGTTGAATTCTAGCATGTTTTTGGCATTCATGGCAGCTTTTTCCCTTCTTGATGCTTTTCGCAAGCACCACTATGTACTTCTGATGTTGACACATATGCTTCATTCTCTCCTAAGCATTTTAACAACACTCCTTTAGGCGTTTTTCTGAACAATTTGTCTCCCATTAATCTATAATTTAACACCATGTACTTAACCTTGCGCTCTGTCGACCCAACTGAATTTTTTAAGTAATGAACTATGGGTTTCCTCCAGTCGTCTTCAGCTAACACGTCAATGGAGAAAACTTCTTCTACCATTTCAAAATTTCCAAAGTACTCATAGTTCAGAAGATCAGGGGTTACTTTAGGTGTTGCCCCCTTTTTGCAATTGGTGTGGTTTCAAACTCCAATTTCTCTTTCACCTCAATGAAGTCATTTATTCTTTCCTTGGGTATTTTGTATCCAGATGCCAACTGGGCCATGTCATTTGCTTCTTGGTTGTCAATGCGATTTACATGACTAACTGACATATTGTCAATTTTTTGAAGTAATGATAACGCGCTGGACATATATATTACCAGATGATCTTTAATGCAGTTGTATTCTTTGGTCAACTATTTCACCACTACCTATGAATCTCCTTTAATGTCAACATCTCTTATTCCAATGTCTAACATAATTTCAAGACCAATTATTAAGGCTTCATACTCAGCCTCATTGTTAAAGAATTCGCCTTTGATTTTATAAGAAAATCTAGTTGGAATACCATCTGGATATAAGATAAAAATCCCCACCCCAGTTCCTTGTTTGTTTTTAGAGCCATCAAAATAACACTGCCAAGACTTAGTGCTTACATAAGCTTCAGTAGTGTCGACCACTGAATGGTCGACTATAAAGTTTGCAATAATTTGCGCCTTGACTGCTTTTAAAGGAACATATGTTAACGAATATTCAGTTAATGCAAGTTCCCATTTACCTATTCGACCATGCAAAATGCGTTTAGACAACATATGCTTGATGATGTCAAAGTGAGAATAAACAGAAACTTCGACTGGTTTTATATAATTCTTGAGTTTAGTACATGAAAAATACAAACATAAACATAGTTTTTCAATTACGTTATATCTAGTTTCGGCGTCATTTAGTACTCGACTAAGATAATAAATGTCTCTTTCGACCCCATTTTTGTCTTCCTGGGCCAACATGCTTCCCAGTGTCGACTCTGATGTTGCAGTATACAGTTTCATGCCTTTTTTTCTGTTTGGAGGTACTATCATTGGAGGCTTCATCAAATAATCTTTTAGGCGATCAAATTCCTCTTGGTGTTCGTTTGCCCACTTGAATTCAGACCTGTTGCCTAATTTTAACAAAGGAGAGAATGCCAAAGTTTTTCCACTCATGTTTGACACGAACCATCTTAGGAAATTTATTTTTCTCAACAAATATTGGAGTTCTTTATTCGTTGTTGGCTCTTTGGTATTCAAAATCACCTTGGTTTTGTTTTGATTGATATCTATGCGTTTCTTGTGCACTACAAAACCCAAAAAATCTCATGCACAAACACAAAAAGCACACTTTAATGGATTCATTTTTAATCTGTATTCTCTCATTCTAATAAAAGACTGTCTAAGGTGGTCTAAATGACCAACTCTACAGGGTGATTTGACTATAATGTCATCAATGTACACCTGCATGAAGGTGTTTATGAAATAATAAAATATTGAGTTCATTGCTCTCTGATAAGTTGTCCCTACATTTTTCAAACCAAAAGGTATGATGACCCACTCATATGTGCCTAACGCCCCAGGGCATAGAAACGCAGTTTTGTGGGTATCATCTTCAGTAATGAAAATTTGATTATAATCTGAATATCCGTCCAAAAGACTTAAATATTCATATCCCACCGCCGAATCGACCAGCATTTCTGCCACATGCATTAGATATTCATCCTTTTAGGTGGATTTATTTAGATCCCTAAAGTCTATGAAAATTCTCAAAGTTCCATTCTTCTTTATTATAAGGACTATATTAGCTAACCATTCAACATACCTGGCTATCCTGATGAACTTTCTCTTCAACAATCGTTCGATCTCCACTTCGATTTTGGATAACACTTCTGGCGCGAACCTTCTTGGCATCTACTTGATTGTTCATTTGCCTGGATTTATAGGCAGCTTCATCTCAACCATTTCTCTACTCAAATCAGGCATCTCATTGTAATCCCATGCAAAGAAGTCTTTGAATTCTTTGAGAAATTTGATCACTTGATCCTTCATCTGGTTGTCGATCTTGGTGCTGATGTAAGTAATTCTCTTAATCGAACCATCACCCATGTCTAATTCCTCCAAGGGATCTTGTGCTTGCATCTTCAAAATATTGTCTCTTGGATCTTTCTCAAACCCCAAAGGCTCTCATTCGTATATACAATCAAGCCTCTGGATTTCCGAAGCTATTGTCTGGCTTGGTTCTCCAAGCTCTTCCGACATGACAACCTCAGGTGCCATACTTGAAACATCTTCAGCCTCTGAGACCATATTTATTCTTCTTTCAGCCATATAGGCCAAAATCCTTTCTAGAGCATTCGCCTCAAGCATCATCATGATTCCGTTCTTCTTCCCACCCAATGGGCTCAAACTCCCCTTCTGCAGCTGGATATGTGTCCAACTTTTCTTGGTCCTAGATAAAACCATGAGTTGGGTGTAAAGTCAAGAAGTTAATTGCATCAGGATGGGACTTGAAAACTGCATCTTTTGGGCCGCACAAGGGTATAGTTGCAAACGCTTTGTCAAAATTCTTTCGATTCACCACCTTTGCATCCACAGTAAAATAACTATGATCTGCCTCTATATTTTCAACAATCTTATCCTGACGGCATAAGACACACGCTAATGTAGGTTCGATGGCACCGCCCCTATTCCATGTATCCATTCACGCCCCGATAACAGTTTGAAATTTGCCTTGGACGCTATCACCATAAATAATGTAGGCCTTGAAGTCGAGCCAAGTGACAGATTCACTTGAATCACACCCAAGATGTGAATTGTCTTTCCTTCATAGTTCGATAGGACCATATTGTGTGGTTTAAGGTTTGTGTCGAACTTACCAATCTTCTTCAGCAATGACTGTGGCATCAAGTTAACAGCAGCGCCACCATCAACAAACACCTTGTTCATCGGGAACCCATCAATCTTTGCCCTTATGAATAAAGGTTTGAGATGATACATCATGTCAGCTATAGGTTTCTCAAATGTTGCATGTTGCTGTTCTACCACCCCATTGTTCATGACATAATAACACATAGGTTTTTGACCTGCTGATTCCTTACACATGTCTTCTTCCTCATCCCCAGATGCCTCAAAGGTGAACCTATATTAAATGGGAAAAACTGACATAATATTGTAGTGAATTATCAAACTGTCCTCTGAGCTATCTTCAAAATCGTCTGATACTTCATCATCCATGTTGTCATCACCAAGATCTTTAACCTTTGCTGGCGACTCATTCGCAACTGGCATCGACAACCTTTCTTTGGATAATCGAAGTAGTACTTCCTTTTGGGTGATTTCACCCTTTGATGGAATAACCTCTATTGTAGCATCTCTCATAGATTTCTTATTCCTCTATTGTGGAACACAATTTGCTGCAACCTCTCTTGTCGCTTTCTTCTTCCTCTGAAATCTCCTCCATTGAGTTCTCGTCATAGGATTCTTCCCTTTGTAGGTGGGAGGAACATGGTATTTCTTTGGGATAGTCCATGTTTAGGAAAGTTGAGTTGAACTAGACCTTTTTTCCACCATCTCCCATTTGTGGGTCGAACCTGACCCTTTTTTTACCACCTTCTAGTTTTAGTTTTCCCCCTAGGATAAAAAGGACAAACCCAGTCATTGTTGGGCACATCAGTTGGTGGCACAAAAGTTCCAAGATATGGAAACTTGGGTTTCTCTCAAGGCACTTGAACATTGTTTGGCCCCTTAGCATGGTCTAACACCACTTTTGGATTTTTTTCCTTGATGGTGCTTTTTCTTCAGCGCCTCAATCTTCTTTGCAGCTTCTTCGTCATAGATCACATTACAATTTGGGCATAACATGGATCTAGAATTACTCAGCTTACATCTGTTCAGAAAGTCTACCAATTCCTTTTTAGGTTTAAGAAACACGACCTTCATTAATTCAGACACCGTTTCCTCAGACAACTCTTTATCCTTACAATCCATTTTTGCTTTGTCGTCCTGATCACATTCAGGCTTTTCAGCAAAATTAAACATCATCACTTCATATGGCTTAGACAGATTATCATTGCCACCTTTGAGACCTTCAGTAGCCTCGACTGCTGCAGCCAAACCCAGTTCATCTTCAATACCATCAGTATCCTTGAGCGTTAATGTTGCTAGCGAGTTGATATTGTCTACTTGTTCATCTATGAGGTCTTCAGTAGCCTCCATCATCATCACTTCAAGTGGCTCCAAATAGTGTGAATCAGCCACATGTAAGGCATTCGAGTCGATCTTCATAGCATTCTTTGGTTTCTCACCAAATTTCAGTCGACCGTATTTCAAAACCTTTTGAATCAAATCCCTGAAAAAAATATTGAGAAGTATTATGACCCAAAAAATTATGATATTTGCAAAAACCTCTTTTTTTTGCTCTAATGGTGGATCCTTAGTGCCCGAGGGCACTATAATCTAACCATCTAAAACTAAAACATCAAATATTTCATCACATTTTGACAACATCAAAAGTATATGTTTTAGTATTACTGTTATCATTTTTTGGACCTTCAACCGTCTTTCCCTTAGACGGTCTTACATGTTTACATGCTTATGGAGGCCCATCTTTCAATTCAGCCATGTTAACCTCTCCTTCTTCCATGTATTCGTCCTCAGACTCTATGGAATAATCCTCTGTGTCTACATAGGAAATCTTGCCTTTTCTATGGTCCTTTGACACCCTAGATTTCTCTGTTTTTAAACGTTTGACATATCAAACCTTATTAGCTAGTTGGGACATACCCGTAATAGATTAAGGATCAAATATTTTCCTAATAGAATAATCTAACCCCCCAACGGCCATTTCAACCAGCTCATGTTCAGGGACACTAGTAAAGCATCTAGACTTTAGGACTCTAAACCTATTGAAATACTCTTCCAATGACTCAGACGACTTTCTCTTGATGGAGGATAATTTTTTCAAAATTATCTTAGGATGACCAACATAAAATTGTTCATGAATTATCCCCTCAAGATATTCCCAAGTACGTATGGAGTTTGGTGTTAACATTGTAAACCAAGTAAAATCATTCTTTGTCAAAGAATTAGGAAAACATCTTAACTTTAAGCCCTCATCGTTGGTGATATCGCCAACTTCTGTTTCGTACCTAGCAATGTGTTCAATGGTAGACTCATTGGCCTCACCAGCAAACTTGGTAAACTTAGGCACCTTACATCCCCTAGGTATTTCTGTTTGTCGAATGTAATTAGGCAAGGGTGAAGAGTAATTGGGTCTCCGGAGGCCAACATTTACCCCGGATCATATTAATACTTCTTCCACCATATTTACTATGTTGTTACGTCCAACAGTGGCATTTCTTAACACTCGATCAACATCTTGGTTTCTCCTAACTACGACCGACATAGGTTCATATTGTTCAATGAATTCTCCCTCTTCATAAGTGGGTGTTTCCACTCTTCGAGGTCTAAAAGGACACTCATTGTGGCCCCCCTCTAGCTCTTTAAAAACCCTCAATGGCATGTGGTGCGCTTGAGTTTAGTTGGTTGGACCCCTAATGAGTCGATCAATCTACCTATTTGCTCAACTACAAGGTTTAGGGAGACTCCTATTTGTTGAGTTAAAACATTTACTAACTCTAAATTACTTTCATTCATTTGTTGCCTTAAAGCCATAACAAATGTAATATTCAAAGATGGTGTCGACTACGGGACATGACTAACACCAACTAGTCGACTACTTGGGGCACAACGGCCTTGGTTTCCAGTGGCAACTGCGTTTTCTGTATATGTGGCAAGATTCGACTGTAACCCAACCATCATGGAGTAAGGCATACCATATTGGTGAGGGACAAATGATGACCCTGGACCCCCTGGAAAAAGTAGTCAATTTTGGTAAAATGGTGATACCTCATGCCTAGGTTATGTCATTGTGATTGTTGTCACTGGACCATGAACTGTGGTCGATCTTACGGGAGATAAAGCTGTTACTCTTTGATTTGTGGTACTTACTGGGATAACATCCACATTTTGTGTAGAAATCTGTGTATATGCAGTGTTTGTGTCAGAGCATGGCATTTTAGACTTAGACAAAAGTTTACCACTTCTCAAATTCATACACACTAACTATAAGAAACTTCGTGAAACTACACACAAAAATCCGAAAATATTAGCACTGTCCCACCGGGTGTGCCACTTTGTTTACCTCTAATTTTGTAAACAACGATGGTCTCTTGAAAACAAGTTTATGGGCGAGATCGACCAGGTAATCTCGGAGCAGTGCCTCGGTTTACGCGTAGTCAAAGCGTCTTCAAAAAGGGTGCGTTCGACTGTTAGCCAAACGTTTTAAATTATAAAAGATAATGACAAAAAGACAAAGTAAAGGAGACGAAAAACTTTTTAAGTTGTAAAAGATAATGACATAACATTAAAGAAAGATCGAAAAATAGGTTGGTTTAAACATACATTGCCTTTTCCTGACTCATTTCACTCGTTCGCTTGGTTACTTTGAGTGACTAGCATGCAGGAATGTGAAAAGTTTGACCTCTTTACAAAGTGCACTAAGTGCTTTATTTATAATACACAAAAACAACTACTTTCTAAGCGGGCTTAGTTTCCTTGCATGCCACGTGTTCTTCGTAACTTCCCCTCACGAAACCACATTCTCTATTGTAACTTCTCTTTATGAATCCATGTTCTCCATTCTTGTGGTCGAATCCATGTTCTCCCTCCATAACATTCCGCCTTTATAAATTAGGTGCTTATGGGCCTTTTAACTCTTTTTGGCTTCTCACCTCTCCTGGGCCCAATCCATTCACCATGAACCTTTCTCTGATAGACTGCGCTTACGAAACCTTGGTCGACTACCTGTGAAATCAACCATGGTCGATATTATGTAGTCTACTCCTTATAATTTAATACTCTTTAATACTTTAAAAGAGCCTTTTGGCTTTTGATTTGGATTTCTCTCTTTATGAAAATCCTAGCCAACAATATTATTATTATTATTATTATTATTATAAAAAAACTAATAGTCAAGAACTTATATTATTCTCATTAAAAAACCAATATGTTGTCAATACATCAAATTCTATATTAATTCTACGCTACAGTGTATGAAACATTAACAATGTATGTTGTCAAATTATCCTCAAATGTCGCTACAATAACGTAATGTATCAATTGTTGTCGTTTCATTTGGTTTCAAATATAGGCCACTATAGTAAATATATGTAGAAAAAAATAACGCTACAGTATATGCTAAATTGGCATCAAGTTGTTATTTACCAATTGTCATCTCTAACAAACAAAAACATAGGCAATTAATCATCTCTCAATATTAAATTATGATACTATAGTATGACGCTATACTATGTAAAATATTAAATTGGATCCCCAATCATCTCTCAATTTCACCGATATATCAACTTCAAACACAATTAATTATCACATATTAAGGATTATTATCAAAATCTAACAATTATAAAATCATGGAAATTTAAGGATTTCATACTAAACATATTTATATCCATCATACATTATCATACAATCCCAATAACCATATAAAAATTCACCCTTACCTTGATTGTCGATACTTTTCGAATTTTCTCTTTAGGGTTTCTCTTCTCTTCTTTATCCTATTATCTTTTCTCTACTTTAGTCTCTTTTCCTCTTTTTCTCTTACTAACTCTATTTTCTCCTTAAATATATATAACCCTTATAACAACTAATTCTAGTTACTAATGGGCTTACTCACACACACACACCCTTTACTCTCCCCTTTTTCACCTAATAGATCCAATTACCTTTATTCTATTATTTCTATATAATTATCACTAATAAAATAATTATTTACTAACCGGCACCAAAACTAACTATAATCCTACGGTTCTCCGTTTCAACCCGACTAACCCGTCACATAGCACACATCAATTAACTCAAATAAAATCAATTATTCACAACACCAAATAATTATATATATATATATATATATATATATATATATATATATATATATATATATATATATATATATATATATATATATATATATATATATATATATATATATATATATATAACTAATTACTGAAATTAGGGTGTTACAACTCTCCCTCACTTAAATAATTTCCTCCCTCGAAAATTACCTTAAGCAACCAGAGTCGGAGAAGCATAAGATTATCCCTCACTTGTTTCAATTTCACTCTTGCAAGCGGTTAGAAAAACAACGAATATCGACAGTGTTTCACACACATGTCGCATACCAAAGAATTAATAACATTAGACAACCTGGTCGGACGGGCTGACCTGCTCTGATACCACTAATGTAACATCTTTCTAAATCCCGCGGAATAATTCAATATAATTAGAGTAAGTTATCATGCATCTCAAACAAGGATGTCACACATACTCCAAGTAACACATACACATGTCATGCTCAATAATACTAAATTAAATTCATGCATTTCATATACTTCACATAAGCATGTCACAGCAAAATCACTTTCATTTAAATAAAATCATAATATTCAAATCTCATAAAACTTCATTTTTCTGAATACTCAGACATAAAAGCCAATTCTCCATATTGTAGCGGTAGAAATGTTCAAGACTAAGCCATTGGATTGACTAGACTTTATACAAATAAAAATAAAAATCGCCACCGTGCTTTATTGTTTCCAAAGGAATTGGAAAAGAGCGAGTAACCCAAAAAGAGGGGGAAAGATTCAAGGTAAGGGGGTTGGTTATGCAAAGGAAAGGTTTTAGCACCCTAAACATCTACGGTACTCCACAGGAGCCTCTTTGTAAAAATCTGTATATTTTGGCTATAAAAACTGTTATATGAAATGGATGATGGAGGTAAGAAAAAAAATAATATATATATATATATATATATATATATATATATATATATATATATATATATATATATATATAATATATATATATATATATATATTATGATTTTTGCACCCTCCGCGGTTGCGAACCCTTAGTGTCTACATACCATCTTTCGTGCAATACGGGATCAGGGTACACGTAGTTCCTCTTTCAAAAATTTAAATACAAATGTGTTGGTTAATTTTATAAAATAAAACGTCATCGTCATTGTCCGTGTGGAAAACCTACCTACTACCCACAATCATGAGAAAGGAGAACTTGCATCATCTCAAAGTGGAAGATATGGCTTGGATTTTAAAATCAACAATGCCTCACCCAACACCCAAGTGGAAAAATATCTTCATTCACTACATATTATAGAAGTATAGTTGTTTGCATCACTACAAGGATTGACAAGAGTTTAATCTTTTAAGAAAAGTTTTAAAGATAAAAAATCAAAGTGGAAAAATGGTTTGAAATGAGATTGATTGACTTTTAGTCTTCTCACAAAAATGTTAAGGTATGATTAAGTTGATTGGGGTTTATTTATGAAAATATTTTTAAAATACATGGACATAAGTCCAAGTTTATTATGAAAGTTGTTCAAATTTTAAAACAAAAAGAGTTTTCAAAAGGAGGGAGAATATTTTTGAAATTAAAGAAGATGAGAGGAGAAGAAGAGACTATCCTAAAGCATAAGGGAAAAGCTAGGGATAAGAACCATCTAACCAACAAGAAGCCAATAATTGGCATTATGAGCCAAGATATAATTCACATTCTTTGGAGTGAAACCAACCAAGCAAAATATTAGACCTCTTGAGAGAACCAAACTTCAAGTGTATTAAGTCTTCATAAAAATTGGGTAGAGTAACGGCTGTGTACGGGTGAATTCCATATTATAAACAAATGGTGTAATCATAATAACCCGCACACAAAACAAACAAACAACCCAATGTCTTGAGGTAAACCTCAAGAGCTCCAGACAAAATAATCAGATAAGATCTCCAAGATAGGTCAAGGTTTTTAATCCTAAGTCCAAGAAAGGGTCCATGCTCCATAATGCCAAGGATAGTAACCAAATAGTCCAAGTACTATTAAAGATTTTTTCGGGTTTATGTTGATTATTAAGTATCTTAAGAAAGGAAAAGAAAAGCTCAAGTGTGCAAAGTACAAAATGGAAAGAAAATACATGCTCAAATGAGCAAAGATGAAAATGGAATGAAATGTAAATGCCAAAAGTAAATAGTACATAAAGCATAAAAAGAGAATAAAAGCATAAGGTAAAACAAGTCAATAATTAGTGGTTAGTTGGATGACCATCTTGAAACTTGCATTTGGAACTCATTAGAGGATTGGTAGAACCAAAGCCTCCACACAACAAGTTGCATTTTCTTTTTGTCAAGTATATCATCCATTTAGAATTCTCATAAGTACCATTTAATGATCAATGATGTTTAAGTGATCCGCGTTGACCAAAGGTGTTGTAGATCCATTAGAGGATTGGTAGAACCAAAGCCTCCACACTATGAATCTCAAGGTTATTGGATCAAAGAGATCAAATTAACATACATGGGCTTGCAATCATAAGTTTGGGCCACAAATGATCATTTATTCGAATCGGGACAAAATTTAGCGCTATGTTAAGAAATCGTAAGTGGACTTATATAAAAGTCACACCTTTTTTTAAGGCCGGTCAATAGCAATTTATGCACCATTTGTTTTGAGACATGATATAGAGATCATGCTCCAACAACATCTAGTGCAATAAGTAAGGGGTGAGATGAAAAGGGATGGGAAAAATATACAATCCACATTTGAATTAAATTTTAATCAAACTATTATTAAAATCATTCATCCATTTTTGTGGAGCTAAACTCAACACCATGAATCCAATGATGTTAATAAAGTTTATGATCCAAACTCTAACCCAAGATCAGCCAAAAAATAATCACAAAATAATATCACATTTAATATACACAAAAAAGGATTTTTAAAAATGTTTTAAAAATAGAAAATAATGAGAAAAATATCAAATATGTTCAAATTAATCAAGAAATGAAAAGTAAGACCATGGAAAAATCAGAAAAAGGCCCCAGCAATTTTACAAATTTTTTGGTAATTTTTTAAAGTCAGGAACTATTTTTAAAATTAAAATAAATGAGTCAAATAAACAAAAAATGGTAAAAAATAGTAAACTCGGAAACAAAAATAAAATAAGGTCATCAATATTTTTCACAATATCATTGGATCATTCCATAATTTATTCAGAATTTAAAAATGTATAAAAGTATTTTTAAACATTTAAAACAAATCAAATAAGTGTAAAATTTATAAAAAATACCAAAACACAAAATTAAATTGTGAAAAAATAAAAATCAGAAAGAGAATAATCAAAAATATTTTTCATAATTTTTTTAGATTTTTTGGACTAAAAATGAATTTTCTATGATTTTTAGAAATTTAAAACAATTAAAATATAAAAATCACAAAAAGAAAATAAAAGTAAAATATGTGGACCATTAGATGAGAGTCAAAACGCGTTAGTAATCAAATCCAACGGATCTGGCGCGCTGTGCATATCATGGTCATTAGTGAATATTATACAAAATCAATAATTAAATCAGGATTTGAAAAATACATATGGCGCGCCTTCATTGGTTGGAAGATGACACGTTGGTCATCTTCAACCTCCAACCATTACGAATTGCAGGTCTCTTAAACTGTAAAATCAGAAGCTCAGACCTATGCCATTCACTTCATCTCTTCAAGACGAAGACAACCACACCCTCGTGCCAAATTTATATATATTGTAGCTCAAGCAATTTGGAAGGAAAGTTTTGAAAAGGGATTTGAAATTTCATGGTCAAAACGTGTTTCCAGTAAAAGGTAAGTGTTGCGACTAGAACCAAGGCAATGAGAGCAACACAATGATATCAGAGTTTTGAAGAATTGATGAAGGAATCTTCCTATTGAAGTTGAGTTGCAGAGCTCTGAAACTGGACTTCTATGGAGCAGTATAGGGCACGATTCTTGAATGTAATTATGTGGTTAGCTTTAGGGAAGATCAAGGAAGGTGAATTGATGGAAAAATTGGATTGAAAAAGGATCGATAATAGATTTTGAAGTTACAGAAAATTGAGTTATTGAGAAAGTTTGGCAGGGTGATTCTGGCTATCCAAGCTTGGGAAAATGAATGGGGAATAACCTTCTATTTATAGGGAATCAAATGGAATGTTCAAGCGTGTTAAATGATGAAGTTTGGCGGGAAATCGTGTGAAGTTGCAAATAAGAAAAGTGTGACTTCAAACTTGATCAAAACTTATCCAAAACACGTTATTTGTTGTGCTAATCCATTCTGGAAGTTCACTAAACATGTTTAGAGGCAAAAACGCGTGGAAAACTTGTGATTAGAAGCCAAAACAAAGATTTCAAAATCAGACTTGTGAGGAAACTTCAGTTTCAAGTTACCATTTTTGAGACAATGGCATTCTCAGCTCAAGGGGTCTTAAGGCATGATTCTTGATGCTTTAGAAAGATGAGGTTATAAGCTTTGAAATGGAAAAAGAATGGAATCAAATGGATGCTTAAGCTGAAAGTTGCATTGAGTCAAAGTTGAAGAAAAAGGGTTGACTTTCCATACTTAGAAATATTTCAAATTCTTCTTTAAAAATGACCTATAATATTTTGCATCCAAACATGGCCTTCCACTTGAAATTTTCTCTTGACCCAAAAAGATGTAATCGAGTAGATCTCTTAAATGACATTTTGAAACTTGAACCACCCAAAATCTTCAAAAATTGAGCAAGTTATGACTTGTTCAAGTTGGCCAAAAATCATGAAATGACCTATAATCTTTTGCATATTTAAGGCAACCTCCATCCATTTTCTTACTTTTAACATAAAAGAAGGCATAAAGTTCACATCTTTAATATAATTATGGAAAAATAATGGGCTCAAGGTGATAAAAATTGACCAAGTTATGATCATTAGAAGTCACACATGGAAAATTGGGGATTCATCTGAAGGACTTATAATCTTTCTTCTTCATCAAGTTTCTTCCACATGAAAAATCCTTGGAAATTTTGAAGTGAATTGTTGATAACCCTTTGAAGAGAAGGATGTATTTGTAATAATTCAAAAATACCAAAAGATGAGAAAGATATACTCCTTTGAAGTTCAAAACCCTAGCTTCTAGATCAAGAAAATGCCTTGAGGAACTTTGAAAAGTTTGAACAAACTTCTTGTACCAATATTATTGCTTTATGAATAGAAGTTGTTGAGGATGATAATGAGGACTTATAGCCACCAAAACCACTTCCATATCTTGAATTTTGAGAGAAATATGCTCTTGTGACCAATAAGAACAAGGCCTTGTCCAAACATGACACCTTCTCCAATCAACCCCTTGTAATTTTGAGTCAAATCTAATAACCTTGAAATGTGATGAACCAAAACAAAACTTTCCATTCCATTTCTTCCAAAACCCCTCCAATGGTGAGTTTTGAACCTCTCAAGCTTTTGTTGGCTAGGGAATGGAAATAAACTCATGAACCCATGGAGTAACTTGTTAAATCTCATTGCCCTTACCTACATGGACAACAAGCAAGACAAGCCAACATTGTATTTTATTAGTTAAGTGAAGAAATCAAAACAATATTAATGATCACAAAAGGAACATAAGTCAAGGTGCTTGGTAATTCCTCAAAAGGAGCAAAACTCAAATTAGGCAGGGGAACCAAGAATCCTAATGTGATCTTGTTGTCAGTGAATCAACATGGTATGATGAAGGGATCTTAGGGGAAAAAATTGGGGTACAACAGCTGCCCTTATTTAAGTTTCTTCTATCCGGAGATACGAAGGTTAAAAATCTTTGTGTCGACACGATCGAAGATACTTAAATATAAAACAAACCCTATTTTTGGCCCTAAGATGCCATGCAAATTCTTATGATCATGAATGCATATGAACAGGACCAAAGAGACGCGAAAATAACACTTGGGACGCAACAATAATAAAGAAACAAAGGAGCACCCCCACCAGGAAAATAAATCACTGGTGGACCAAAAGAACTGAATCAGAGAGGATGGTAGAATGGTCAAAGGACACACCAGCTTCTATTGAAGGCGAAGCTACCGATGTTTACTGAAGGCAGAGAGAAAGATAACAAACATCGATGTTCACTGTCGATGGCCTACCAACTTTCACTGAAGGTAGATGGAGAATATATCATGGCACTGTCGTTCACTGACGATGAAATACCAACGTTCACTGAGGGTAGCAAGAAGATAACAAACATCGACGTTGATTACCGATGAACTACCAACGTTCACTGAAGGTAGAAAGATAACAAACACCGACATTCATTGTCGATGGTCTACCAACTTTCACTGAAGTTAGAAAGAGAAAATATCATATTACCGCATTGACGATGAACTATCAACGTTCACTGTAGATAGAAAAAAGATAACAAACATCGATGTTCACTGCTGATGAACTACCAACATTCACTAAAGGTAGAAAGATAACAAACACCGACGTTCATTGTCGATGGTCTACCAACTTTCACTGAAGGTAGAAAGAGAAAATATCATATTACCTCCGTTCATTGACAATGAACTATCAATGTTCACTGAAGATAGCAAAAAGATGAGAATTTTCCCCAAGATTCTGGTGTTTCGCCTAGAACGGGTCTCAACTTCTTCTTTAAACGAAGCACTCCGCCTGGAAAGGATAATACATAAGTTGTCTCAAATAAAGAGAACTTGCTTTTTGCGGTTACGGAGGATTGTAAAAGGAATTGACTTTTTTGGGCAAGAGGTATGACTTCCTGGGGAGATGCCATGATATTCTCGCTAAGGGGATAAAGTCTTCTTGTGCAAACTAAATGCACCAACCAAAGCTCAAAGTTTTTTTTTTAGAATTCCAAAGTAAATAATATTGCCAGGGGATCACAAATCCAAACCAGAAATAATCTGGAATGAAACAGTCAACCAAAATACATCCTTTGAGAAATAAAATCAAGAGGGAAAACAAGATCCTTCCAAACAAGGAACTGTACCAGCAAGTTAAGGCAGAAATCTCCTATGAGGGACGACTCAGAAGGGATATTGAAAGAATATGCATTTTCTGCTTAAGACCAACGCTCTAATGAAAAGAGGGTAACTTATCCCTGCAAAACAGGGTAATATGTCAACACAAATATTAACAAATGTCAGTGAACAATGATTTGTCAATTTTAGCTATGCATGATGCATGTATGAATGTATGAGTGTTTTCGTGTGCATGCTGACAAAACATATACACAACATGGGGAAAAACCAGGAAAAACTGCCTCGGGCACTAACAACACTCGACTACGCTTCAACCAAGAAGATCATTCCAAGAAAGGTAAAGGCCAGCTGTGGAATCAAAACCTACTGCCTGCTTTTAACTTTACCGAGGAGAAACATAATCTGGAGGTGTACAAACTAAAGAGATACTGGGGTAGAACATCCTTCTCCAGGATTCATCGGGAAAACCAGTGTTTTTTCAAAAGTAAAATACCTACTAGAGATTGCAAGACTAGTCTCAAAGAAAGCAGACTGACACCGAAAAATCAAACTTCTTGGGGAAATCAGACCCACTTCGCTGGAGAAAAACGTGGATTGAAACTTCACATTATGAAAACTCATAAAAGGAGAGAAACAAATCCAAACTTGACCAAGGATATCGGAACCATAAGTTCAATACGGCAAAAACAACCCGAGTAGCCCTTCCCGGGGGAACAAGCTTCTCAAATCAACTGGAATTTGTCCATTCCTGGGATCACCATTTTTGTTGTCATTGTTTCATCACAAATCTCAAAGTAAAAGTAAATTGTAAAAATCCTTTTTTTCTTTGAAAAATCAATTTTGTTATTTAATCTCTTTGCTTTGAAAGTTATTATCAGTAATAAATGGAGTCTTTGCAAGCTAAATAAAATAAGAAACACAAAGAATTGAGTAAAAGTTAGAGTTTCATTAATAGAATGGTAGTCTAAGAATGGCGAGACTCCATAGATGATTACAAAGTTTGGGAAATGGTAATACATAATGGAAAAGATACATTGAGATACAATGACCATTATCCCCCTAACAACTTTTAAAATCCTGAGCAGTAGATTTTGTTGAAGTATGGTGAGGATATGAGAAGATTGTTGCTTCAACGATCAAGTCTTGTCTGACGTAGTTACTTGCCAAGAATATCCCTAACTTTTTCCTAAGCTGCCCTTGCGGGTTTTCAACTTAGCCGGAAATTTATTCTGTTTATGTCTCTAATTTTTTCCTAGACCGCCCTTTCGGGTTTTCGGTCTACCGAGATGCTCCTTTTTGCCTAAGCCGCCCTTTCGGGTTTTTAACTTAGCGAGCTGTTCTTTTATTTCTTTAGGCGAAGTATTTCTTGACTGCGTCAGCATTCATGGGATGTGGGAACTCCTCGCCATCCATAGTTTCAAGGATTAATGCACCACCAGAGAAGGCTTTCTTGAAAACATATGGGCCTTCAAAATTGGGAGTCCACTTGCCCCTAGAATCAGTGTTGAAAGACATGATCTTGCTGAGCATGAAGTCGTCTTCTCTGAGTTCACGAGGTTTGTCCTATTTATCAAAAGCTTTCTTCATTCTTATCTGATATAATTGGCCATGACACAAAGCTGTCACTCTTTTCTCCTCAATCAAATTCAATTGGTCAAACCTGTTCTGGACCTATTCAGCCTCTGTCAACTTGGTTTCCATTATCACACACAACAAGGAATCTCTACCTCGACCGGGAGTACAACTTCCATTCCATATACTAAGGTGAACGGGGTTGCTCCTGTTGAAGTGTAGACAGATGATCGATATCCATGTAGAGCAAAAGGGAGCATTTCATGCCAATACTTATAAGTAACAACCATTTTCAGGATAATTCTCTTGATATTCTTATTAGCAGCTTCAACAGCTCATTTCACCTTTGGCCTGTATGGAGATGAATTATGATGGACAATCTTGAATTCTTCACACAATTGTCATCATCTTGTTGTTCAAATTCGAGCCATTGTCAATGATGATTCTGCTCGGCACACCATACCGGCATATAAGGTTATTCTTAATGAAGCACACAACCACCTGCTTAGTAACATTGGCATATGAAGTAGCCTCCACCCACTTGGTGAAGTAATCAATTGCTACCAAGATAAAACGGTGCCCATTTTAAGCTTTGGGTTCTATCATCCCAATAATGTCAATACCCTACATAGAGAAAGGCCACAGGGAGGAAATCACATTGATAAGTGTCGAAGACACATGGACCTTGTCTGCATAAATCTAGCATTTATGACACTTCTTTGCAAATTTGTAACAATTAGATTCCATTGTCAGCCAATAGTAACCTTCCCTTAGCATCCTTTTAGCCATTGAATGTCCATTGGCATGAGTGCCAAATGAACCTTCATGAATCTCATGCATCAACATGTCTGCTTCGTGTCTATCCACGCATCTGAGCAAGACCATGTCATAATTTCTCTTGTATAACACATTTTCACTAAGGAAGAAACTGCCTTCCAATATTCTCAATGTCTTTCTATCTTTCCTCGACGCACCAATCGGGTATTCCTGAGTCTGAAGAAAATGCTTGATATCATAATACCAGGGTTTTTCATCTGCTACCTCCTCTGCTGTAAACACATGAGCAGGCATATCCAGTCGTCGAACCGTAATTCGGGGTATATCATTCCAAGTATTCACTTGGTACATAGAAGACAAAGTTGCCAGAGCATCCGCCATTTGATTTTCATCTCTAGGGATGTGATGGAATTCAACTTTATTGAAGAATGGTAATAATCTTCTAGCATAATCTTTGTAAGGGATCAAGCCAGGGTGACGAGTGTCCCGTTCTCCTTTAATCTGATTTATTACCAAAGCTGAATCACCATACACATCGATAATTATAATTCTGAGATCAATAGCTTCTTCGAGACCCATGATGCAAGCCTCGTATTCTGCCATATTATTAGTGCAATAAAATGTTAACCTTGCAGTAAAAGGAATGTGCGATCCATGAGGAGTGAAAATCACAACACCAATTCCTTTACCATAAGCATTCATAGCTCCATCAAATATCATACTCCAACGAGATTCAGGGTCAGGACCTTCCTCAGGTAATGGTTCATCATAATCTTTCACTTTCAGGAACATCACATCCTCATCGGGGAATTCATATTCTGCAGACTGGTGATCTTCCACTGGTTGGTGAGCAAGATAATCTGCCAACACACTACTTTTAATATCCTTTTGAGTGCGGTATTCAATATCATATTCAGATGACAACATCTGCCAGCGGGCAATTCTCCCAGTAAGAGCAGGCTTTTCAAAAATGTACTTGATTGGATCTATTTTGGAGATCAACCAAGTGGTGTGATTCAACATATATTGCCCCAAACGATTTGCCGCCCAGGCCAAAGCACAACATGTTTTTTCCAATATGGAATACCGCGACTCATAATCAGTGAGTTATTTACTGAGATAATAGATGGCGAACTCCTTATTCCCTGTTTCATCCTGTTGTCCCAGAATACAACCCATGGATTTATCTAACACACTCAGATACATAATCAATGGTCTTCCTTCTACAGGAGGGAGCAAGATAGGAGGTTCAAGCAGATATTCTTTAATACTCTCAAATGCCCTTTGGCAGTCATCTGTCCACACACAACCTTGATCTTTCTTTAACAACTTAAAGATCGGTTCTCATGTTGTAGTCATGTGGGAAATGAATCTAGAAATATAATTCAAACGCCAGAGGAAACATCTGACTTGCTTTTCAGTTCTTGGTGCTGGCATTTCTTGAATTGCTTTGACTTTATCAGGGTCAACTTCAATTCCTTTCTGGCTAACAATGAAACCCAACAATTTTCCTGATCGAACACTGAAGGTGCATTTATTTGGATTCAAGCGGAGACGATACTTCCTCAAACGCTGAACAACCTCAACAAATTTTCTACATGCCCTTCTTCAGTATGAGATTTTGCAATCATATCATCAAGATACACTTCGATTTCCTTGTGCATCAGATCATGGAATAGGGTTGTCATAGCCCTCTGGTACGTTGCACCAGCGTTCTTCAAGCCGAAGGGCATCACTCTGTAACAGAATGTTCCCCAGGGTGTGATAAACGTTGTTTTTTCCATGTCCTCTGGAGCCATTCTTATTTGATTATACCCGGAAAATCCGTCAATGAAAGAGAATACTTTGAATTTTGTTGTGCTATCCACTAACATGTCGATGTGAGGCAATGAAAAATCATATTTTGGACTAGCTTTATTTAGATCTCTACAATCTACGCACATGCGGGCTTTTCTGTCTTTTTCGGTACTGGGACAATATTGGCAATCCATTGAGGATACACTAACGTCACAAGAAAACCAACATTAATCTACTTTAGAACCTCCTCTTTGATCTTTACTGCCATATCTGGGTGAGTTCTTCTCAACTTTTGTTTAATTGGCGGACACTCTGGCTTCAACGGCAAACGGTGCTTGACAATATCTGTATCTAGACCAGGCATATCTTGGTAAGACAAAGCAAAAATATCCACATACTCTTTCAGCAACTCAATCAACCTTCTCTTTACATCGGGATGCAACGATTCTCCAATCTTGACTTCCTTCGGGTCTTCTTCTGAACCCAAATTGATCACTTCCAAAGGCTCTTTATATGGTTGAATGGTGTTTTCCTCGTGCTCAAGAAACTGCAAGACCTCTTCTGGAATCTTGTCATAATCTTCTTCTTCATCCCCAAACACAGGACATTCAAAGTTGGGAGAGGGTGCAGGGTCATTGTATTCAACGGGTTTTTTAATTAATATGCACATATGATTTATGATTGCTTTTAGAAACTGACACATATAACAAGTGATCATGCAGATTGAATTTCAGTTATTATTTATTTTGAAGGGCTTTTTTTTATTACATGTTTCCAAGAAAAAGCAGGAAATAAAAACATAATTCGGGAAGCAAAGACAACTTTTATTAATGATCTTAAAAGTCACAGCAAACAGATAAGCCCTACAACATTAATACTCCCCCCTTGGGCAGAGTGAAAGCTTTTCAAAAAAAAAGATTAATCAAATCAAATTACTTTGAAATGTGTGTGCAAGAGGGAATATCAATGGTGACCCAGTTCTGAACCCTGACTCCACGCGTCACATAACTCGGCATTTCCTGCTCTGCTTCATCCTCCTCAACAGTATTAACGTTAGAACCAGTTGGATGGAGGTAACCTCCGCTGCGGAAAACATCATGATAGCTGCTCATAGTAGACTTTGACTTCAAACCTTCGAATCTGCCATTCTTTGAAGAAAAACCCAAACCAGTTCTGTTCTTGTTCACGGGTGGATCCACAATTCGTCCCCAAACTGCATTATGACCTTTGCGCACAACCTGCTGCGTGTTCTTCAGCGAAACCATGGAATTCTCATTTCTCCTTATGTTGTCAACGGATAGGGCTTAGAACTGGGTTCCAACAGCTGCCTCATCCGCTTCTACAATACTGAAGGAGGACAAATGAGATATCAACAATGCATGCTCCCCACTTATAATCACCACCTTCCCTTCACGCACAAATTTTAACTTCTGATGTAAAGTTGAAGTGACAGCCCCTTCTTCATGAATCCATGGCCGTCCTAGCAAACAACTATATATGGGAATAATGTCCATGACCTGGAAGGTTATCTGGAACAAATGTGGTCCTATATGGATGGGTAAGTCCACTTCACCGATGACAAATTTCCTCGACCCATCAAATGCTTTCACAATGATGCCACTCGGGCGCATAGGTGCTCCTTGGTATTTCAACTTCATGAGAGTACTCCTTGGTATAACATTCAACGCGGATCCATTATCATTTAGCACATTGGATAACGAATCATTCTTGCAGTTCATATATATATGGAGGGTCATGTTGTGATTCCTTCCTTCATCTGGTAATTCATCATCGCAGAAACTCAAGTTATTACATGACATAATGTTTCCAATTATGATGCTGAATTGATCTATTGGCATGTCACTCTCCGCAAAATCTTGGTCCAGTACTCTCATCAGGGATTCTCTATGAGCAGAAGAGTTCATTAATAAAGCCAAAATAGATATCTTTGAAGGAGTCTGCAGTAGCTGATCTACAATTCTGTAGTCGCTCATCTTAATTATCTTCAAAATATCATCCACTTCTTTCTCTAGCGTAGCTCCACTAGTCTCTCCTGTAGCCTTCTTAGGTTCATCATTCTCAGCAATTTTAATTCCAGCAGCAACATCTCTCTGAAAATCCGGTGCAAACACACGATCGCTACGGGTCACCCTGTTATTTTCATCTATATTCCCGACATCGGGAATTGGTTGGATGGGAATTTCCACCCCTTCTTCTAAGATTGTAGCGTTGTATTTGTAAGGCACAACCTTATCTGACTTATAGGGGGTAGGACCTGGAAAACTAATTACCAATGGGGTAACCGCTGGTTTGCTATGGTACTCCACTTCAAAATGAGTGGGTGCACCAAAACAAGGCACAATGAAATTTACCCCTTCTTCAAGACAACCAGTCGTCAATAAGTCATTTCTGGAAAACAAATCTTTGTCTGAAGAAAAATATTCATCGGATGAGGCATACTCTTCCTCTGACTCTTCTTCCTTTAAACAAACCTCAACCATACCAACCTCATGATAATAATCCCTCTGACCTGTGATCTTGATAGTTCCATTGTGTAATAGCAACTGAACACCCTCTTTCACGATTGAACATCCTCGAGGATCTCGACAGCAAACTAGGCAAGATCCATATTGGTGCTCCACCTGACCAGCCGTGTGGCAGAAGGTAGCGTGCGACTGTACGAGATCCTCATTCAAATACTCCAAATCAAAAATTCTGAATTCACTAGGATATCCAGAAACTATATTCACTTCCTCTTCATACTCTGCCCTAGGCCTGATTATGTGGATGAGGCACTCATCCATCATCTCCTGTAAATCAGCCTTTATCTTCTCGCAACCCTGTATATTTGTACTGCAAATAGCACAACCGGAATGGTCATGCTTATAGTAGCTAAATTCGCAGAAGTCTGCGTGCATCTTCACCAAATCTCCTCTAACCAGATTAATGTCAAAAATTCGGAAGTTGCCTGGACAACCGGCCACCATATTTACAGCATTTACTCCCCCATGCTTGGGTAGAGGATTATCTTTCACATTAGGTCCCATGACCTTGAAAGATAGAACACCGGACTTTACCAATTTCTGCACCTCATTCTTCAAAGGATAACAATTCTCAACACTATGCCCTGGTGCTCCTTGATGAAAAGCACACGTTTGGTTTGTCTTGTAATACCAAGGCAATGGTGATGGTACGGCGGGAGGTGGTCGTGTATGGACCAACTTCTTCTGAATCAAAGCCGGCAACAACTCTAAATAGGTCATGGGAATAAGGTCATAATTATCCCTTCTCTGATAATACCCTTGATCCCCCTGCTGGGACAGTCTCTGATAAGCAACGGTAGTTGGAGCGGCATTCATAATAGGAGTAACTGAGGCGACTTGCTGATGACGCTGATAATTCCTTCTAGGAGAATTTACCCTCCTCTCTTGTATAACAACATTTGCACCCCCCTTCTTTCTTCTTGGTAAACCCATAAGATGGCTTCTTCGCACCTCTAGATCCTTCACTCTTCGTCAAACGGCCTTCTCTTACAGCCCCTTCTAAGCGGATACCCATTCCTACCATCTCAGTAAAGTCACTTGGCACGCTTGCTACCATCCTTTCGTAGTAGAAAGAACTTAACGTCTTTAAGAAAATCTTAGTCGTCTCCTTCTCTTCCATGGGAGGAATCACTTGGGCGGCTACCTCACGCCACCTCTGTGCATACTCTTTAAATGATTCCCTGTCTTTATGAACCATGGCCCTAAGTTGATCACGGTCAGGCGCCATGTCCATGTTGTACTTGTATTGTTTGATGAATGCTTCTCCCAAATCATTAAAAGTATGGATATTAGCACTGTCCAAACTCATATACCACTTCAATGCAGCACCAGTCAAACTATCCTGAAAAAAATTGATCAACAGACGCTGATCATCAGTATGGGTAGACATTCTTCTCACGTACATCACCAGGTGAGCACGTGGGCAAGTGTTGCCCTTATACTTCTCAAATTTCGGGACCTTAAACTTAGTAGGTATCTTAACATTTGGGACCAAACATAGATCATTCACATTCTGCCCAAATAGCTCTTTTCCCCTGAGGGCCTTCATCTCTATTTGCATCTTGTCAAATTGCTCTTGAAAATCATCCATTTTGTCATAAAGACCAAAGTCTTCACTCGGCAGAGGGAAAGGACGACACACATCATCATTAACAAACGGAACCATATCCACCGAAGGAGGTGCAGCCGGAACAGCATGCACCACAGGAGGTGCCGGAGTAACAATAGTCTGAACCACTGGAGTATCAAGATTGAAACCTTCAGGTAAAATATTCTCTGGAATTCCCCATTGTGATCGGTGGATCTGGAACTGACTGTTTAACGCTGGTTCGCGAAATGTCGCGGAAGCAAGAGTCGCCACCGTCTTTTATTTTCTCCAATATGGAAAGGACAAAAGCACAGAAAAATTCCTTATTGAGATTAGCTCTCGGTTCGGGAGGTAGATTTATAGAAAGGGAAGGTGTTAGCACCCTTTCTATCCATGGTTATCCATGGGCTCTTAGATACTTGCTCATTGTGTTTTCAAAAGTGTGTGGGTTTGAAAAAGTTTCTTTGAAAGTTTCAGATCGACTCTTGTATCAGCCCTCAAGAGTGTTTGAAAAATTGTTTTTGAAAGCTTTTTGCAAAGTGTCGGTGTGAAAATAAGTTTTTTGATTTGTTTTGAATTAGAGCAAGTATCTACGAGTCATCTACCTACCCTAAGGAATTAGTCTGTGTAAATGTCCTTAAGGTAGTGCCATCCCACCATTGAGAGGTAGGTAGCACCACCGTTGGAGGTGTTCGGGTCAATTCGAGGGTTAGGGACAGTGTGGTCACCGAGCAATAGTAAGATACCTTAGAAGCTACCCTTATGCCATTGATCTTTTTATTCCGAGGCAACTATTCCGAGGCAACTTGTTTCGAGGCAACTTGTTCTGAGGCAACCGTTCGAGTCAACTAGATCAATGGAACATAAGGACTCACTAAGACGTCCTATACTCGACGACCACGTTTCGAGGGACAAGGCAACAGTGTGATCACCAGAGCAACAGTAGGACACCTTAGAAGCTACCCTTATGCCATGTTCATGGACATAAGGACTTACTAAGACGTCCTGTACTCGACGACCACGTTTCAAGGGGCAAGGCAACAGTGAGGTGTACCCTAAGGGTGGTGTGTGAATTGTGTGTCATTTTCAGTTATTATTTGTCTTGTCATGCATTGGGTGAGCTACGCTTTGATTTTATTTGGGCATTCATTCTTTCATGTGATTATTAACAGTTAAAAGGTGCGGGAAAATAAAAATGCGGAAAATAAAGGTCATACGCTATTACAAGGCGCGGGTCTACATCGCCAAATTAAACCAAGACCCGATTTGAATAAAAGTACGGAAAGTAAATAAGTCTCTAATTATCTATTACAAGGCCTTGGGGCAATTACATAAGATAAAAAAGAAAAAAATAAAAGAAAACGCGCGAAAAGGAATTATAATCGAAGGTGCGAGGGCGTTGGACCCTTTAAAGAAATTAAATTGAAATTACAAGTTAGTTAATGTTTAAATAAAGAAAAGAAATTATTTTTTATGTTTTTGGTATTTAATGAAATAATGTAAATTAATTATTATTAGGAACCCTAATTCTACACTATTTTTAATTTGTTAAAAAAAATATTTAAGTTTAAACCTAATTTACTAATTGTTTAATTATAAGAGTATTTACAAAATTAGTTAATAATAATAATTATAATAAGAAAATTTTAATTATTGAGAAAAAGAGTAAAATGCTAAAAACCAAATTTTTATGTTTTTTTTAATTATTTAGAAAAAAAGACATTAAAGTTAAAAACCTAAATTTAAACTAATTGTTTTATTGGAATTTATTTACAATATAATATTAAATAAAACATATTTTTATTTTTGATTTCTGATTTTTTTGGATTTTTATATATTAAAAATTAATTGGTGGATTAAAGGAAAACAATTAATTAAAAAAAAAAGAATAAATAAAAGAAAAGAAAAGGGAGAAAGAAATGCAAACATGGGGGGTGATTGTCCAATCTGGAGGTGTTACTTAAGTAATTTTGGCCCAAGAAATCTGGCCTACGTTGACTTTCAGCGTTTGTGTGAGGAGCTGTTGACCAATGCATATGGTGATCTCCAAGTTCTGACCATTGGATGGAGCCTTTGGGCGCGTGGCAAGCCAGATGGTGAAGGCATATGGTACTCCCTTGAGAACATGCTGCATGGAAACACTTTGAGAAAAATAATATTGAAGAGGTGGGGTACCTGGGAATCGAACCCAGGTCCATGCGTTTGCCAAGTTAGTGCTTTGCCAATTGTTATGTTGGTGCGCTTTGTATATGGAATGGAAAATAAATAATATAAAACAAAATCAAAATCAATGTTATGAAAATAAAAAACGCGGTGGAATTCAAACCCTCCAGTCATATCTCGCCACGCAGTCTTCTTCTTCATTTGTTCCTGTAACAAAAAGGATAGCAGGGGTTTTAAACCCCCCCAAAACACAGGCTTATGGATAATAGCGATTAGGCCATGTTTAATCATAAATTGAGCGCGAAGGTCTCATTGAATCAGGCTCCTTGTGACGAATTCAACCATACTGATTTTGAGGTTCAATTTTTTCATATGTGAAAAGCCCTATTTCCAAGCTCCTGAAACCCTAGAAAATTTCAATGGCATATCTCTATATAGGCGTTGTTAGTTAAATCAAAGGTTACCATTAGCCTCAGAACCTTCATATTAGTGTAAATCCATATTCAAAATTTATAAAAAATGCATGTATATTGCAACACGATTATGAGAAAAGTTTGAGAAAGTGTGACTTCAATATACCAATTCCTTGCGCGTGGAGGGTTGATTTTGATTGGAAGAGCTTCCTTGGGATGTCAGCAATGTATTGGAAATGTTATTTTGCCTTGAAACACCTTGTATCAATGAAAACAGTTTTCAAGTTTTTTTAGAAAAAATGAAAAGTTGTTTCTGAGTTTGGGCGCAGCTTAGGTCGTGTTCTTGCTTGTGTTGACTTGCATATGCATTATGTAATGAGTCTTGATAAGAATTATGGCCAATAATGCAAGGCATTCAAACTTAAGATTTTCCATAAACCTCCATTAACAAACTTTCCATCTTTGTACCAAAATTTGAATTCTTGCTTGATTAGGCCTTGGTACGAATTTGGGATGTTGTATAATGGTGATTCAAAGCTAATCAAAGCCAAATATGTCCCTTAATTAACCTTTTTGATTTTTATTTGATTTTAAAGGATTTAAAATGAATTAAATCCAATAAAATCAAATAAAAATGAAAAAATTAATTTTAAATTTTGAAATAAAATGTGGGACACGTGGGAAGCATGTCCAAGCTGATTCAAATGGAAAAAGTGGGCCCCTTTTGTCAAAAATGAAGTTTCAAGGATAAATGATTTTGGCCATTTCACAAAAATTTCCCAACTTCTCCAATGCATATCTTGCTCAATATTTAAGCTTTGATCATGTTCTTGGACATTTTAGAAAGGTCTTGAAGTCCTCTAACCAATGCCTTTGGTCCCATGTCATTTTGATTTACCAATCTCAAGTTATGGTCTTTTACTTAAAGTCCCTTTTTGTTGACTTTTGAAAATGACCTATAATGTTGAAATTGATAACTTTTTGTGAGAGCATTTCTTGGACTTGGAATGTGAAGATGAGTTGTAGGAAATGTCCTCCCCTTAAAGATGAGCATTGGATGGAATTTTTCTGATGAACCATGAAAGAGTTATGCCTTGGTCAAGTTACAGTTGACTTTTCAGCTGTCCAAAAATAGAAACTTTTGCATCTTGAGACTTTTTGAGCCATACTTTGAGAATCATGATCAAGCATTGATCAAATGATGTTTGTGGCTTCAAAATAAGATGTTGACCAAAAAATTTGACTTTCGACTACCAAATGACCATTTTGCCCCTACAGTTGACTGTTGAGCAATTAGGGTTTTTGACTGTGCAACTTGACCTTGTGAGCCTTGAAACTTGACATGTAGGTGCTTGACAATGTGTATGAGCATGGGAGACTTGATTGAGCCCTTGAAAACTTCAACTTCCTTGCAAGAACCAAAACCCTAGTTTGACTGGCTTAGGAGGATGGTTGACTGTGTAGCCCTTGAGTAGACTTTGAACCATTTGCTTGTCATAACTTTGAAGATTATGGGAGGGAAAATTTTGGGGTACAACAGTTGCCCCTGTTCAATCTTCTTAGACCTGAGGATGTAGATTGGCTTGTGTGCCTTTCGTGATCCGAGGGTGGAAGATGATTGAACACTAGAGTGCCCAGAAATTTGCACTCACATAGTAGAGCGTCAGCAGTGTGATAGCGGGAATGGGCTTACATATGCCATTTGGAGAGGTGGTGGATAATTGTGGAGATGGGCTTATAGATGCCATCGAGAGGTTTCGATCGCGTAAGAGATTCCTTAGCGAGAACTTGCGTACCTGAGAAAGAAAGAAAATTACCTGGTCTGTTACAGGAGTTGACTTTCAAACTCTTTATGTAGACGTGCCCTGGCTGGATACAGGAATCGAATCTTTAAACTTCTTCAGACGTGCCCTGGCAGGATACAGGAATCGAGTCTGGTACTGTAGTCGTCAACAGATACACCCTGGAAAGATACAGGAATCAGATCTTCGAACTCTTCAGACGTGCCTTGGCAGGATACAGGAATCGAGTCTGGTACTGTGGTCGTCAACAGATACACCCTGGAAAGATACAGGAATCGGATCTTCGAACTCTTCAGACGTGCCCTGGCAGGATACAAGAATCGAGTCTGGTACTGTAGTCGTCAACAGATACACCCTGGCAAGATACAGGAATCGGATCTTCGAACTCTTTAGACGTGCCCTCGCAGGATACAGGAATCGAGTCTGGTAATGTAGTCGTCAACAGATACACCCTGGCAAGATACAGGAATCGGATCTTCGAACTCTTCAGACGTGCCCTGGCAGGATACAGGAATCGAGTCTGGTACTGTAGTCGTCAACAGATACACCCTGGCAAGATACAGGAATCGGATCTTCGAACTCTTCAGACGTGCCCTGGCAGGATACAGGAATCGAGTCTGGTAATGCTAGTCGTCAATAGATACACCCTGGCAAGATACAGGAATCGGATCTTCGAACTCTTCAGACGTGCCCTGGCAAGATACAGGAATCGAGTCTGGTATTGTAGTCGTCAACAGATACACCCTGGCAAGATACAGGAATCGGATCTTCGAACTCTTCAGACGTGCCCTGGCAGGATACAGGAATCGAGTCTGGTACTGTAGTCGTCAACAAATACACCCTGACAAGATACAGGAATCGGATCTGGAATCACGACAGTTGATAGCAATTATCTTTGTATTAACTTTTGTCCTGAAAAGACAAAACGTTAGTTGTATGTGATGTCATGATGTATGACATGCGTGATGAGATTATATGTTCATGATGCGTATATGCATGCTATAATGTATGAAGATGCGAGGTTTATGAATGCATGTTTTCGTCTTAGGAAAATAAATCCTTGACGGATGCCGGGAAGTCAAATCCTGGGCTTATGTGAATAGCATTCTCTGTTTCCACTGGGGAGTGATGGCTGCAAGGATACCGGTAGGAGAAGATGACTCCGTTGGGGAATAAACTTGATGAAGAGATTACTCTGCGAGGAATAACTACTCTAGTGATCTTGCTGGGGAACAGTATTCTGTGGGGAGAGGGGTACTCTGTTGAGATGTTGATGATAACTTTGCTGGGGATACCGTTGTTATGTTGGAAGCCTTAATAGACTCCGTTGGGGATAAGAAGACTTCGCCGAGGACGATCTTTCCGTGGCTTTTGGCTGAGGATAACCCAGTTATATCCTGGTAGGGAAATAAACTTTGAATAAAGCCGGGGGACGCGTTCGTGCTCTGCGAGGGATAAGCTTCCAGAATCTACTGGGGATAAGCTTCGTGCTGGGGAGATGGATTGAACTTTCCTGGGGAAACTTCTGGACTGGACTCTCCTGGGGAAGTTCTTGAGATATACCGGGGAAGTGGCTCCACTGAATGTCTAGTATACCGCCGGGGAACAATCTTATACTAAGACTGCCGGGGATGCTTGTTAAGAATGTTTGTATGTCGCGCTGGGGAATGTTGAGATCTGCTGGGGATACCCAACTTCCTTAAGGCTGATAGAGTAGGCTAACTCTGCTTGGGGAGAGTGTACTGACTTGCTGGCTCACTCTCTGGGGAATTAAGATATCTTGGTTATGTTCTTCAGCTGAACTTACCTTGGTACCTTGGTGGACCGAGCAATTAGATCGCTTTGGGCAACTCATTATTGCCCCTATTTCTAATGTCACCTGTAATTAATCCTTTGTTTCGTATGCAAATATTTATGAGCTAGCAATTAGCGTCAAATGCATATATCACAAATTGAACCTTGGACGTTCTTCGCAAAACAAAACAGAAAAGGAAAACAATTGGCAATTTTAACTGAAAAGTGATTTTTTGTATTGATTTTTGAATTTGCCTGTAAATAGGCGTTTTATGTACAAGAGGCTGACGTCCTAGTAAGAGAACGTCGCCGAATAAAAGAGTTTATACAATTTGTACAAAGGGAAGACAAAACAGCTATGTGAAAAGAATAATCCCACTGGGTTCCAACTCTGCTATCGCCTTTATATCTTCGAGCGTCTCATCACTTGATGACCTAGCTGAAGATGAAGTTGATTAATCAATGCCGTCTGAACTTGATAGTTGATACCGGATTCTGGATGCAGGGTGATCCAATGAGACATAGTATTACGCTTTATCCCTAACTTTTGCCTGGACCGCCCTTTCGGGTTTTCAGTCCATCGAGATACCCATTTTTGCCCAAGCCGCCTTTTCAGGTTTTCAACTTGCCGGGTGTACAGATTTTTTTTCATTTCATCCCTCATTTTTCCCGAACCCTTTTGGTTCGCCGGGAAGCCTTAATTTTTGCCTAGGTATGTCAACCTAGCGGGTCTTTTTTCATGCGTAGTATCTTTTTACTATGTCCGCATTGGCGGGGTGAGGAAGGTCGTCACCATCCATGGTGGTCAGAATCATGGCTCCTCCTGAGAACACATGTTTAACCACAAATGGCCCTTCGTACGTAGGGGTCCATTTGCCCCTTGGATCACTCTGAGGAAGGATGATGCGTTTGATTACCAGATCCCCAACTTGATATTCTTGTGGTCTGACCTTCTTGTTAAATGCTCTGATCATTCGTTTTTGGTATGTCTGACCATGGCAAATAGCAGTGAGTCTCTTTTCGTCAATTAAGTTTAGCTGATCAAGTCGTGTCTGGATCCAATCATCTTCGCTCAGATCTGCATCCTTCATTATCCGGAGAGAGGGTATCTGTACTTCGATCGGTAAGACTGCCTCCATACCGTAGACCAAGGAGAAAGGAGTTGCCCCGGTTGACGTCCTTACTGAGGTACAGTACCCATGTAGAGCGAACGGTAACATCTCGTGCCAATCTTTATAAGTCACTGTCATCTTCTGCACGATTTTCTTGATATTCTTATTTGCTGCTTCTACAACCCCATTCATTTTCGGTCTGTAAGGAGAAGAGTTGTGGTGCTGTATTTTGAATTGCTCGCAGAGCTCAGTGATCATCTTGTTATTGAGATTGGTACTGTTGTCTGTAATGATTCTTTCTGGGACGCCGTATCAACATATCAGGTTATGCCGAATGAACCGTGCCACAACGTTCTTGGTTACCGTAGCGTAGGAAGCTGCTTCAACCCACTTCGTGAAGTAATCAATCGCTACCAGGATGAAGCGATGCCCATTGGACGCTGTAGGTTTAATCTCGCCGATCATATCTATGCCCCACATTGCAAATGGCCAAGGTGCAGTCAAGACATTCAGAGGGACTGGAGGAACATGCACCTTATCTGCATAAATCTGGCATTTATGACATGTCCGAGAATGTTGGTAACAGTCGGCTTCCATTGTGGACCAGAAATACCCTGCCCGAAGGATTTTCTTTGCCATAGTGTATCCACTGGAATGTGTTCCGAAGGTACCCTCATGTAGCTCCGCCATGATCCTTTCTGCTTCAGTCTTATCCACACAACGCAGTAAGGTCGAATCATGGTTTCGCTTGTACAGGATACCATTGCTAAGAAAGAACTTTGCAGCGAACCTTCTCAGAAACTTCTTGTCGTTGACAGATGCACCTTCAGGGTATTCCTGAGCTTCCAAGTATCTCTTCACCTCATGGTACCAAGGTTTCCCAGTCACTACCTCAGCCTCAAGATCACAACAGTATGTCGGTTCGTCCAGTTTCCAAATGATGATCCGAGGAGCCTCATTGTCCCACTTGACTTTGAACATGGAAGACATCGTAGCTAACGGGTCCGCCAACTGATTCTCCTCTCTTGGGAAATGTTCAAACGTTATCTCTGTGAAGTGGGGGATCAAGGTCAACACACATTCTTTGTAAGGAATAAGATTCAGATGTTTCGTATCCCACTCTCCTTTGATCTGATTGATCACGAGAGCGGAATCTCCGAAGACACTCAGAAACTTGATCCTTAAGTCGATCGCATCTTGGAGACCCATGATGCATGCCTCATACTCTGCCATGTTGTTGGTGCAGTTGAAACATAACCGGGCAGTGAGTGGAGTATGAGTGCCTTGAGGGCATATGATCACAGCGCTGATACTATTACCCAAAGCGTTGGAGGCTCCGTCAAAGTGCATAGACCATCGGGATCCTTCCTCAGGTCCTTCATCCGGTCCAGGTACTTCACAATCAGTCACAATCATGATACTCTCGTCTGGAAACTCGAAGTTCATTGACTGATAGTCGTCTACTGCCTGATGTGCCAAGTGGTCTGCCAATACACTTCCCTTGATAGCTTTCTGAGTCGTGTACTGGATGTCGTATTCTGTCAAGATCATTTGCCATCTTGCTATTCTCCCAGACAGAGCAGGCTTTTCAAATATGTACTTTATTAGATCCATCTTTGAGATCAACAAAGTAGTGTGAGTCAGCATATACTGTCTCAGCCGGCGAGCAGCCCATACCAAAGCGCAGCAAGTTTTCTCGAGCAATGAGTATCGGGTCTCACAGTCGGTAAACTTTTTGCTAAGGTAATAAATGGCATGCTCTTTTCGGCCAGACTCGTCATGCTGCCCCAGCACACACCCCATTGAGTTGTCAAGTACTGTCAGGTATAGTATCAGAGGTCTCCCTTCAACTGGTGGCATAAGAATGGGTGGTTCTTGGAGATACTCTTTGATTTTGTCAAAGGCAGCCTGACATTCATCATTCCAACGTACTACCTGATCTTTCTTCAGCAGCTTGAAGATTGGCTCACAGGTGGCGGTTAGGTGCGAGATGAATCGAGCAATGTAATTCAGACGTCCTAGAAAGCCTCTGACTTCTTTCTCTGTCTTAGGAACTGACATCTCTTGAATAGCTTTAACCTTGGCAGGGTCCACTTGAATACCCTTGTCACTTACGACAAAGCCTAGCAACTTTCCAGATCTTACCCCGAAGGTGCACTTGTTCGGATTCAACCTCAGCTTGTACAGTTTCAGACGGTCAAACAACTTCTGCAGATGGTCAAGGTGTTCCTCCTCAGTTTGGGACCTTGCAATCATGTCGTCAACATACACTTCTATCTCATGATGGATCATGTCATGAAATAAAGCAACCATGGCACGTTGGTAGGTTGCCCCAGCATTTTTCAACCCGAATGGCATGAACTTGTAGCAGAAGGTGCCCCACTGAGTGACAAAGGTAGTCTTTTCCATGTCTTCAGGAGCCATCTTGATCTGATTATAACCTGAAAAGCTGTCCATGAAAGGGAACACCTTGTGCTGAGCCGTATTGTCAACCAGAACGTCAATGTGTGGTAGAGGGAAGTCATCCTTGGGGCTGGCCCTGTTCAGATCCCTGTAGTCAACACACATTCTGACCTTACCATCCTTCTTCGGCACCGGCACCACATTAGCAACCCACTGAGGGTAAGAAGTCACTGCAAGAAACCCGACGTCAAACTGTTTCATAACCTCGGCTTTGATCTTCTCAGACATCTCTGGACGCATACGGCGGACCTTTTGCTTAACCGGAGGGCAGTCTTCCTTGGTAGGAAAGTGATGGACCACAATGTCGGTATCCAACCCAGGCATGTCTTCGTAGGACCAGGCAAAGATCTCCACATAATCATGTAACATCTGAGTCAACCGTTGCTTCACGCTGAGCTCTAGGTTGGCACCAATCTTAACCTCCTTTTTGTCCGTCTCGGTACCCAGATTTATCGTTTCCACTGGCTCTTCATGTGGTTGAATTGCCCTCTCTTCTTGGAGTAACAGTCTTGCAAGCTCGCCAGGCACTTCGCAATCATCTTCACCTTCGTCTTCGGCTAAGTTGATCGGATTTTCGAAGTCATAACTGGAAGTAGCAGAGTCGTTACCAGTGAGATCCAGAGTGGATTGAAACCTGTATGGGTGAGTGTGTGTAAATACAGCTGTTTTGCAATATATAAAGAAAGGAAAGAAAGAAAAGGAGCATAAGATTTGAAGTGCGAGAAAACGTCCAAGGTCTTTATTCATGATATATGAAATGACAATTAATATGCCCTCATAAATAAAACCAACGGTGCCCCGGGTAAGACACCGGGCCATAAAGTTTCAAATTACTGTTTATTACAAATCCAAAACAAAGAAGTTCATTACTGGGTGACAAAAGTTATGGGTGTAAAGTCTTTTGCGGTCCAGTTGCTAGGTCCACCGCTGGCTGTTGGGTAGATCCAGCTGTCAAACTCGGATTCTTCCACTTCGTCTTCATCCCCAACAGCGTTCACTCCTGGATTGGTGATGAGCACAGGAGGTCTTCCAATCCTTGCCTTGCGCATAGCCTTCTGAGCCTCTGCAGTGAAACCCAGCCCAAACTTTTTAGTCTTAGGAGTAAAATCAGGGAGCCTGCCCCAATTTGCACATTCACCTTTTTCAATCACAGCCCGAGCGTCCTTTAAGGAGGCCATCTTCAAAGGAGAAACATCTTCAACCACTGCTTCTGCTGCTGCCAATGTTTGTGGCACCTCTTCAAAATGTTGAAAGGGGGTCTCAATGAACTCCCCATCCATTTCCACGTACCTGAAGGAGTTGAGGTGGCTGACCATGTATTCCTTTTCCCCTTGCACTGTTACAATCTTCTCCCTGACCGGGTACTTGAGCTTCTGATGCAACGTGGAGGTCACAGCTCCAGCCTTGTGGATCCACGGGCGACCCAGCAAACAAGAATAGGATGGACGGATGTCCATCACATAGAATTTTGAATCAAAGACCTGTGACCCAACCCTGATTGGGATGTCAACCTCACCATGTACCAATCTTTTGGACCCGTCAAAGGCCCGGACAACAATGTTACTTGGTTTGAGCTCTAGACCCTCACAGTCCAGCCTGTCCAGAGCCTTCTTGGGTAGCACGTTTAGTGAAGAACCAGTGTCAACCATCACGTGAGCAAGAGTAGTGCCCCTGCATTCAATGGAGACATGCAGGGCATCATTATGGTTCTTCCCCTTGGCCGTCAGGTCAGCATCAGAGAAACCCTGACCGTTATCAGCAGTTAGGTTGGCCACACAGTCGGTGAATTGATCAGCAGACGTCTCTTGGGGTACGTGTGCCGTCTTTAAGAAGGCAATCAGGGCCTTGGCATGGGCCTCTGAACACAGCAGCAGTGATAGCATGGAGATTTTGGAGGGGGTGTGCTCCAGTTGTTCGACAATGTTGAAATCACTTTTCTTTATAATCTTGAGGATTTCTTCCATCTCCTGCTTGGAAGCCTCAACAATGGTCTTTGGTGCCTCCGTTCGGGCAGGCATATCAGCAGCAATCCCCTTGCCCCGAGCGTCAGATGACTCGGCAGCAGGGGTGGAAACTTGATTAGGGGAAGAGACAGGCACACTGGCAGGTGTGATGATCAAAGGCCTCTGAATTACTGGAGGAGCAATGTCTAGTGAGAATAATCTTCCACTACGAGTGACCTTAGCAGGCCCAGTGATGTTGGTGACACCAGTATCAGTATTGAACTCTTGCTTCACTCCCAGAAGATAAACGTCTGCCCCATAGTGCCACGGGACAGCTTTATCAGACTTGTAGGGGATGGGCCCCGGAACTGTAATGGTGATGGGAGCAATCTTGTGAACAGGCAAAATTTGGACAGGCTTCTTTGAAGGAGCCTTGGAAGGGTTGTTGAAAATGGTAACAATTGAAACTTCTTCAACAGGGGCAGCAGGAACAGCAGTCTTTTTGAACAAAATCTCTTTGCTATCCATCAGGTTTTGGACGCCTGATTTCAGCAAAGAACAACCAGCAGGGGAATCAACACATAGAGGGCAACCTTTGCTACATCCCGAAAATAAACCGGCTAGCAACAGGTTCCTCTTGACCGTCAGCAGTGGAGTAGCAACATCATCCACAGAAGCTACATATAAATCCTCCTCAACAGCATTCACTCCGTGCTGGGGCATGGGAGCGGTAACAACATTTGGCCTCTCGGGCGCCTCGAACTGTATCTCCTTGGCATCAATAAGGTTCTGAACCTTATTCCTCAGGGCCCAACAATCATCAGTAGAATGTCCCGGGCTATCAGAGTGATATGCGCAACGGGCGTTGGGGTTGTATTTCAGAGATGCTGTGTTTACCATCTTTGGAGCCTCTCTGACAGTTACCAGGCTAGTTGACAGCAGTTGCGGCAGGATCTGAGAGAGAGTCATGCTGAGCCGAGTATACTGCCGTTTGGGCCTCTCAGCTCTGGGTTGGTTGTACTGTTGTGGAGCAGTATCAGGCTTAGAAATAACCACCGCATTGACAGCTTGGCGGCGTTCAGGTTTGTCTTGCCTTCTTGGACCATACACAGCACTTGCCTCCTTCTTGAAGGGCTTCTTTTCAGTATTTGAGGAGGCAACCTTCTGTATCTTCCCCGATTTTATACCAGCCCCGATCCTCTCACCAGTCAGGATCAGATCAGTAAACCCAGCAGAGGAATTACCAATGAGATGATTGAAAAATGGACCAGATAGGGTCCCCAGGAACATATCCACCAGCTCCCGGTCCGTCAATGGTGGCTGCACCCTGCCATCCAGATCTCTCCATTTCTGTGCGTACTCCTTAAAACCTTCTCCCAATCCTAGCGACATACCCTGGAGTTGGGTACGCGTAGGAGCAAGGTCGGAATTATATTGATACTACTTGTAAAAAGCAGTGGCCAGATCCTCCCAGTTACGAATGTTGGTCCCATCCAGCTGATAGAACCATTCGAGGTGAGTCCCTGAAAGACTCTCCTGGAAGAAGTGGATCCATAAGTTCTTGTCTGCTGTGTAAGGATGGATCTTCCTTACATAAGAACAGAGGTGCATCTTGGGACAGGAAGCCCCGTCATACTTCACAAAGGCAGGCGCCTTGAACTTGTGTGGAATTACCACCCCAGAAGATAACCCCAAGTCTCCGAAATCCAGTCCAGGCACACGCTGGATCTCCATGGCATTCAACCTGTCCTCCAGCTGCTTGTACCGGTCCTCAGCAGGAGGGTACTGTTCGTCGTTGAAGTCTGTCTCAGTGTCAGAGACCACAGGACTAGGGACCTCTCTCCCTTGGTGACTGCCTTCCCCCACAGACGGAGTGGTCCTCTCAGCTTCATTTTGCAAAGTGTTCCCGAGCCTGCGCCCAGTGTTGAATAACACAGTCCTCTTCTTCTTCTTACTCTTCTTCAGGAGCATAGCCTTCAGCTCTTGTTGACCTTGAGCCAAACCCATGATCAGCTCCTGAAATTATGCGTTCTGCGCCTGAAGGGCCTTGATATACAGCTCGGTAGATGATTCAGGGTTCATGATGCTGAAATAAACAGCGAAGAACAGTAAGCAACCTGAAAAGAAGAGTACCTGCTATGCACATGATGAATGATATGTGTTTATGCAATGCATTCAAGGGTTCGAAAGTTCAAATTTGTTGTAGACAAAAAAAGAACACACGTTAACATTAAGGAAATAATTGTTTGGTACATCAAGGCTTCATGGGCAAAATATTACAAAGAAACTCAATCCCAAAAGACACTACGCATCCTCTTTGGAGCAATGTAGGTGTTGAGATTCTTCTCCTCGTGCAGTAGGCGGGTGAGTTCCAGGACCTTCTTTTCACTAGCATGTAGACTGGTCTCCAGAGAATTCCGTTCTTCCTTAAGCTGGATCCAGCTCTTCTGCATCTCTTCCCAGGACGTGGGCATGTCAGGATGTTGAATGGTGTAGGACATCTCTCCTTCCAAGACTGGCTCTTTGATTACAGGGAGAACATGAGGATAAGGCATCTCTAACTTCTGGGAGCGGGCGCGTACCCACTTGAGATAAGGTTCCAACGGGATGGAGTTCCTGTGCCCCAGTGTCTTGCTGTCTATCTTACTGGGCATCCTCCAAGCTCTGATAAATCTCTGGCGAAGTCCTTGTGCATCATTGTCGAAGTCAAAAACTATGTCAGGAATTAACATGTCATGAGGGCCGTCCCTCCGAGCATAACCAAACTGTCTCCAAGCCAGGCATGGGTTGTAAGTAATACCTCCTCTGATTCCAAGTAAAGGAACATTAGGGTACTCCCCGCAACGATCAATGATAGTGACATCCTCTCTGGACCGAGAGCACCAATGTATATCTGCATGTGTAAGAGTCATCAATCGTTGTGACCATCTCAAACCCCGCTCATTCTTCAAGGCTGATTGTGGAAGGTGCGAAATAAACCACCTTCCCAGGAGGGGAGTACAGCACATAAGAACACCTCTTTTTCTCATGGTTCGAGTGTAACATGAGTGAAGGATGTCCCCCAGCAACGTAGGTATAGGATTCCTGAACATGAAGATCTGGACAACACTGATGTCTATAAGCTGATCTAGATTAGGAAACAACACCAAACCATAGACAAGGAGGGCCACAACCTCTTCAAAAGCTTGTAGGTCAAGGGAGTTCCAACATTCTTGGGCCTTTTCAAACAGAAACCTGGCTAGGAACCCTTTGATACCACTTCTAGCTTCCCAATGTCCCTTGAGGTCAGATGATTGTAGGTGTAGTGCTTTAGCAATCTCTTCAAGTTTGGGTTCCTTTTCCGTACCGTTGTAGGGTAGTTGATCAAGGATAGGGATCTTCAGAAGCCGGGAGAACTCTTCTAATGTAGGCACCAGTTGATAATCCAGGAAGGTGAAACAGTGATGCAGAGGGTCAAAGAACTGGAATAGGACCTTTATCATATCTTCCTCAATGTTGGTGTTGACCAAGCTGATGAGTTTTCCATGTCTCTCACTGAATGAAGAGCTCTCGGGAATCCTGGATATAAGCTCCTTAAGCTGAGGAGGGATCCTTACAAGGCTGATCTGAATTGTCTTTCTGCGAACAGTTTCCATGTCCTACAAAACCAGAACAAAGATGAAGATTCGAACCCCTGAAATGGTTAGTCAATGCATATGATGCTGGATGATGTCATGATGCTATGATTAAACACACCACAAATATTTACAAAGGCAAACATGATAAGGCACACAAGTCACACAAGACAAGCCCTTAGAGTTTAGGCCAGCATGGGGTCTGGGTATTACCCTCTTGAAGTTGGTGGGCTCAACCTGTCCTATTAGAAGTAACAGGGTTCTAAGCGTCCCAATATCACTGGATTGCTTTCATTGTTCATCATTTCGATTTAGCCACTGAACTGGCGACCGAAATATCCCAGGAAAGCAACCCTCAATTGAGTGTAGTATCGAGTATCAACCAACCTCGGACTGCACCAATGTCAGTTATCTCACTACCCTAAAGAGGCCAAGATGGTTCAATTAAGGTTCCTAAGGTCAGTTGATGCTTCACGACACCACATGGAGGCCCCGTACTCTCCTTGACTGAACTCAAGGGTTACCGGTACACACCAAAGTGCCACATCAACGTAGCAGACTGTTTCAACCATGTCGGTATACCCCGCACAGTTCCCTCACAGCCTTGTTGCTACTTTCTAAGAAGGTATCCCCAGATCCGGGTTAGGATCTATAGAACTCCCGAGACAGGCCCAATAATATTAAAGCAAGCAAAACAAGGCAATTGAAAACATAAGTATGAGCTATCCTAAGGTACACCTCACTTTAAGTATCCCCAGCATAGTCGCCAATTCTGTGATTGGTGGATCTGGAACTGACTGTTTAACGCTGGTTCGCGAAATGTCGCGGAAGCAAGAGTCGCCACCGTCTTTTATTTTCTCCAATATGGAAAGGACAAAAGCACAGAAAAATTCCTTATTGAGATTAGCTCTCGGTTCGGGAGGTAGATTTATAGAAAGGGAAGGTGTTAGCACCCTTTCTATCCATGGTTATCCATGGGCTCTTAGATACTTGCTCATTGTGTTTTCAAAAGTGTGTGGGTTTGAAAAAGTTTCTTTGAAAGTTTCAGATCGACTCTTGTATCAGCCCTCAAGAGTGTTTGAAAAATTGTTTTTGAAAGATTTTTGCAAAGTGTCGGTGTGAAAAGAAGTTTTTGATTTGTTTTGAATTAGAGCAAGTATCTACGAGTCATCTACCTACCCTAAGGAATTAGTCTGTGTAAATGTCCTTAAGGTAGTGCCATCCCACCATTGAGAGGTAGGTAGCACCACCGTTGGAGGTGTTCGGGTCAATTCGAGGGTTAGGGACAGTGTGGTCACCGAGCAATAGTAAGATACCTTAGAAGCTACCCTTATGCCATTGATCTTTTTATTCCGAGGCAACTATTCCGAGGCAACTTGTTTCGAGGCAACTTGTTCCGAGGCAACCGTTCGAGGCAACTAGATCAATGGAACATAAGGACTCACTAAGACGTCCTATACTCGACGACCACGTTTCGAGGGACAAGGCAACAGTGTGATCACCAGAGCAACAGTAGGACACCTTAGAAGCTACCCTTATGCCATGTTCATGGACATAAGGACTTACTAAGACGTCCTGTACTCGACGACCACGTTTCGAGGGGCAAGGCAACAGTGAGGCGTACCTTAAGGGTGGTGTGTGAATTGTGTGTCATTTTCAGTTATTATTTGTCTTGTCATGCATTGGGTGAGCTACGCTTTGATTTTATTTGGGCATTCATTCTTTCATGTGATTATTAACAGTTAAAAGGTGCGGGAAAATAAAAATGCGGAAAATAAAGGTCCTACGCTATTACAAGGCGCGGGTCTACATCGCCAAATTAAACCAAGACCCGATTTGAATAAAAGTACGGAAAGTAAATAAGTCTCTAATTATCTATTACAAGGCCTTGGGGAAATTACATAAGATAAAAAAGAAAAAAATAAAAGAAAACGCGCGAAAAGGAATTATAATCGAAGATGCGAGGGCGTTGGACCCTTTAAAGAAATTAAATTGAAATTACAAGTTAATTAATGTTTAAATAAAGAAAAGAAATTATTTTTTATGTTTTTGCTATTTAATGAAATAAGGTAAATTAATTATTATTAGGAACCCTAATTCTACACTATTTTTAATTTGTTAAAAAAAAAATTAAAGTTTAAACCTAATTTACTAATTGTTTAATTATAAGAGTATTTACAAAATTAGTTAATAATAATTATTATTATAATAAGAAAAATTTAATTATTGAGAAAAAGAGTAAAATGCTAAAAACCTAATTTTTATGTTTTTTTTTTAATTATTTAGAAAAAAAGACATTAAAGTTAAAAACCTAAATTTAAACTAATTGTTTTATTGGAATTTATTTACAAAATAATATTAAAAAAAACATATTTTTATTTTTGATTTCTGATTTTTTTGGATTTTTATATATTAAAAATTAATTGGTGAATTAAAGGAAAACAATTAATTAAAAAAAAGAATAAATAAAAGAAAAGAAAAGGGAGAAAGAAATGCAAACATGGGGGGTAATTGTCCAATCTAGAGGTGTTACTGAAGTAATTTTGGCCCAAGAAATCTGGCCTACGTTGACTTTCAGCGTTTGTGTGAGGAGCTGTTGACCAATGCATATGGTGATCTGCAAGTTCTGACCATTGGATGGAGCCTTTGGGCGCGTGGCAAGCCAGATGGTGATGGAATATGGTACTCCCTTGAGAACATGCTGCATGGAAACACTTTGAGAAAAATAATATTGAAGAGGTGGGGGACCTGGGAATCGAACCCAGGTCCCTGCGTTTGCCAAGTTAGTGCTTTGGCAATTGTGCTGTTGGTGCGCTTTGTATATGGAATGGAAAATAAATAATATAAAACAAAATCAAAATCAATGTTATGAAAATACAAAACGCGCTGGAATTGAAACCCTCTAGTCATATCTCGCCATGCAGTCTTCTTCTTCATTTGTTCCTGTAACAAAAAGGATAGCGGGGGTTTTAAACCCCCCCAAAACACAGGCTTATGGATAATAGCGATTAGGCCATGTTTAATCATAAATTGAGCGCGAAGGTCTCATTGAATCAGGCTCCTTGTGACGAATTCAACCATACTGATTTTGAGGTTCAATTTTTTCATATGTGAAAAGCCCTATTTCCAAGCTCCTGAAACCCTAGAAAATTTCAATGGCATATCTCTATATAGGCGTTGTTAGTTAAATCAAAGGTTACCATTAGCCTCAGAACCTTCATATTAGTGTAAATCCGTATTCAAAATGTATAAAAAATGCATGTATATTGCAACACGATTATGAGAAAAGTTTGAGAAAGTGTGACTTCAATATACCAATTCCTTGCGCGTGGAGGGTTGATTTTGATTGGAAGAGCTTCCTTGGGATGTCAGCAATGTATTGGAAATGTTATTTTGCCTTGAAACACCTTGTATCAATGAAAACAGTTTTCAAGTTTTTTTAGAAAAAATGCAAAGTTGTTTCTGAGTTTGGGCGCAGCTTAGGTCGTGTTCTTGCTTGTGTTGACTTGCATATGCATTATGTAATGAGTCTTGATAAGAATTATGGCCAATAATGCAAGGCATTCAAACTTAAGATTTTCCATAAACCTCCATAAACAAACTTTCCATCTTTGTACCAAAATTTGAATTCTTGCTTGATTAGGCCTTGGCACGAATTTGGGATGTTGTATAATGGTGATTCAAAGCTAATCAAAGCCAAATATGTCCCTTAATTAACCTTTTTGATTTTTATTTGATTTTAAAGGATTTAAAATGAATTAAATCCAATAAAATCAAATAAAAATGAAAAAATTAATTTTAAATTTTGAAATAAAATGTGGGACACGTGGGAAGCATGGACAAGCTGATTCAAATGGAAAAAGTGGGCCCCTTTTGTCAAAAATGAAGTTTCAAGGATAAATGATTTTGGCCATTTCACAAAAATTTCCCAACTTCTCCAATGCATATCTTGTTCAATATTTAAGCTTTGATCATGTTCTTGGACATTTTAGAAAGGTCTTGAAGTCCTCTAACCAATGTATTTGGTCCCATGTCATTTTGATTTACCAATCTCAAGTTATGGTCTTTGACTTAAAGTCCCTTTTTGTTGACTTTTGAAAATGACCTATAATGTTGAAATTGATAACTTTTTGTGAGAGCATTTCTTGGACTTGGAATGTGAAGATGAGTTGTAGGAAATGTCCTCCCATTAAAGATGAGCATTGGATGGAATTTTTCTGATGAACCATGAAAAAGTTATGCCTTGGTCAAGTTACAGTTGACTTTTCAGCTGTCCAAAAATAGAAACTTTTGCATCTTGAGACTTTTTGAGCCATACTTTGAGAATCATGATCAAGCATTGATCAAATGATGTTTGTGGCTTCAAAATAATATGTTGACCAAAAAATTTGACTTTCGACTGCCAAATGACCATTTTGCCCCTACAGTTGACTGTTGAGCAATTAGGGTTTTGACTGTGCAACTTGACCTTGTGAGCCTTGAAACTTGACATGTAGGTGCTTGACAATGTGTATGAGCATGGGAGACTTGATTGAGCCCTTGAAAACTTCAACTTCCTTGCAAGAACCAAAACCCTAGTTTGACTGGCTTAGGAGGATGGTTGACTGTGTAGCCCTTGAGTAGACTTTGAACCATTTGCTTGTCATAACTTTGAAGATTATGGGAGGGCAAATTTTGGGGTACAACACCCATGGATAAACTTGAGGCATACGGTTTTGAACAACAACCAGAGTAGCAGATACGGGAATAGTCGGAGCTTTAGTAGTTTCCCTTGTTGGTTGAGGTTGAACACTCGGTGGCTGATTCTGAGCAGCCACCAGAGCTTCCATCAGAGTAGTCAGATTGGCCATGCCGTCCTTTAAAGCATAAACTTCTTTGCACAGCTCGTGATTCTCTTGTTCTAAGTTGTCCATCTTCTTTTTGAGATTAACCCGAGTATTGTAGTGATGAGTCAGCTTGCTGAATGAAGTAAAGAAGCTTGGTAAGACACCTGGGTATGCATAACAAATGCAAGAAATAGGTGCAATATTAGCCATGATATGCAATGCGCATGATTATTTTACTTTGTTATTTAATATTTCAAGGGATTTAAAGTTTACAGACATATTGCAAACATCAAAGTAATAAAGCCTTTGAAATACTGAAATTTTTTATTATAATAATTCCAAAATGGATTACAAGTCTCAATGATCTCAAGTACAAGAGGAAAATACAATCTAAAATCCTGAGAAAAAGAACTGATGAAGATCACTCTATACGCTAGCGCTTCCCTGTGAGCCTGGTAATCTGAGCCTTTAACCTCTGGTTTTCTTCCACATGTCTGATGGGAATCTCTTTCCAATCATTTGAATTAGGAAGTAAGTGATTAGAACCTGATTGAGGCTTAGGAGAAAATAAATCCCCTTGCCTCTCCATAGACTCTACCGCCCAACTCTCAAGGATCTCAATCAATTCATCTTTCTCCTTTAGGTCTGCTCTGTAGGAACTCTCTAAAGTCTGGAACTTGTTCTTCCAAGCATCCCTTTCCTGTTGCATCCTAACCAAAGAAAGTTGCAGCTCTTCCAAATCATCTAACAAGGGAGGAGTGGTCTTCACAAATAGATCAGGCATAGGTGTCTCCTGAGAATACGACATCGTTAATTGAATGGCTCTCGATCGTATCCACTGAAGATATGGCTCCAAAGAAACAACACCATTAGGTCCCAAATCCTTCCTACCCTTCTTATGAATGTGACGCTAGGCTTTTGCAATCTTCTCCCTAACTTCCCTATGATATTCCCCTTCCTTCAGAAAGAAACTACTCAAATGAATACTATTCAGTTTGTCCCTCATCGGATAACCAAGTTGTCGTCGTGCAAGAACAGGGTTATAGTTAATTTCTCCCTTTGTACCAAGAAGAGGTACATTGGGGAAACTACTACAACTGTCAATAATCTCTATATCCTTATAGGCTCGATTATACCAATCAATATCCGAGTGAGTAAGTGCCATGATCTTAGGAGCCCAACGGGGTTCCTTCTTGACATCCAAAAAAGCATCAGACTGAGGTATATGAGAGATAAACCACCGGTACAACAGAGGTGTGCAACAAATAATCATCCCCCCATGATAAAAATTCCGGAGATGAATAGATTAATAAGCATCACCCAATAGTGTAGGAACTGGGTTTCCAATCATGAATATCCTGATAGCGTTAATGTCGACAAACCTGTCCACATTAGGAAATAAGAATAACCCGTAAGCAAGTAGAGTAAAGATGGCCTCAAAAGCAACTGTACTTTTCATTTTGGCAAAGTAACGAGCTTTCTCCAATAAGAACTGAGCTGGTAATCCTCTAATCCCTCCTTTAGTAGTCATATGGGCTTCCACCTCAGACTTCCCAGATGAATCAAAGCAGCAATATCATGTGGTTTTGGATCACCCTCCAAACCAGTAAAAGGAACACGATCGGTAACAGGTAAATCCAATAGATAAGAATACTCCTCCAGTGTAGGCATCAACTGATAGTCGGGAAAAGTAAAGCAATGATACATCAGATCATAGAACTGGACCATTGTCGAGAGAAAACCCTCATTCATCTTCAGCTTCATGAGAGGAATAATGGACCCATACTTCTTCCGAAAGTCTGCAGAACACTCGATCTTGGGAATTAGACTGATCAACTCATCTATCTTGGGATCCTTGAAACTGTATTTTCCGGTCTTTCTCTTTCCAGAATCCCTGGTTAGAAAGTACCTGAGATATTCACAAATAGTCAACCTTTAAATCCCTTGAAATATGGTTTCTTTAAAAGATGCTTATGAGTGCATGGATGCACGATGCAACAATCACACACAAGATCACACATATAGGGTTCATAGGTTCAACGTCACGAGCATGAGGTTGAAGTTACTACCCATAAGGTATTGGTCTAAAGTTATCACCTGCCGAACAAGGCTCTAGAGGTTCCCAGAGTCTACATCCTTCCTTCGGATATTACCAACTTCTCGATTAACTCGGTAATTAGTAATATTCTCAAGAAAGACTCATCCGAGCGTAGTATCGCGTGACAAATATTTCTGGATTACTCCGTCATAGCTTCTGCACTACACCTAAAAGGCCATGAAGGGTTTGGTATTATATGGTCCTCAGTTTCAGCAGGCTTCCAGTTCGAAAGCAGTACGTCTTCCCGATTACTCGGTAAACGAAACTACATTCAAAGGGGCCTCCATTGAGTGGGGGATCTCATGCCTCCTTTTTAGGGATTACTCCTTCAAAGTTAACATGACTATACCGCCCGTCCTATCTTAAAGTTTTCCCAAGTCCGGGTATAGGATTTATGAGTAATCACCAAGCATCCTGAAAACCAAGAAAGTCCAGACAAACATATATATATATATATATATATATATATATATATATATATATATATATATATATATATATATATATATATATATATATATATATATATATATATATATATATATATATATATATATATATATATATATATATATATATATATATATATATATATAACATATAACAAAAAAAAAACAGTAATAACACATATACAGATATAAAAAAAGATAGGCTTAACCCACTTAGGGATGGACCAGCAAGAGGTTAATCTTTCCCCAGTGAAGTCTCCATTTTTCTGTAGCGGTATAAATGTTCAAGACTAAGCCATTGGATTGACTAGACTTTATACAAATCAAAATAAAAATCGCCATCGCGCTTTATTGTTTCCAAAGGAATGGGAAAAGAGCGAGTAACCCAAAAAGAGGGGGAAAGATTCAAGGTAAGGGGGTTGGTTATGCAAAGGGAAGGTTTTATCACCCTAAATATCTACAGTACTCCACAGGAGCCTCTTTGTAAAAATCTGTATATTTTGGCTATAAAAACTGTTATATGAAATGGATGGTGGAGGTAAGAAAAGATATATATATATATATATATATATATATATATATATATATATATATATATATATATATATATATATATATATATATATATATATATATATATATATATATATATATATATATATATATATATATATATATATATATATATTATGATTTTTGCACCCGCCGCGGTTGCGAACCTATAGTGCCTACGTACCACCTTTCGTACAATAGGGGATCAGGGTACACGTAGTTCCTTTTTCAAAAATTTAAATCCAAATGTGTTGGTTTATTTTATAAAATAAAACGTCATCGTCATTGTCCGTGTGGAAAACCTACCTACTACCCACAATCATGAGAATGGAGAACTTGCATCATCTCAAAGTGGAGGATATGGCTTGGATTTTAAAATTAACAGTGCCTCACTCAACACCCAAGTGGAAAAATATCTTTCTTCACTACATATTATAGAAGTATAGTTGTTTGCATCGCTACAAGGATTGCTAAGAGTTTAATCTTTTAAGAAATGTTTTAAAGATAAAAAGCCAAAGTTGAAAAATGGTTTGAAATCATATTGAATGACTTTTAGTCTTCTCACAAAAATGTCAAGGTATCATTAAGTTGATTAGGGTTTATTTATGAAAATGTTTTGAAAATACATGGACATAAGTCCAAGTTTATTATGAAAGTGGTTCAAATTTTAAAACAAGAAGAGTTTTCAAAAGGAGGGAGAAGATTTTTGAAATTAAATAAGATGGAAGGAGAAGCAGAGAATATCCTAAAGCATAAGGTAAAAGCTAGGGATAAAAACAATCTAACCAACAAGAAGACAATACTTGGCAATATGAGCCAAGATATAATTCTCATTCTTTGGATTGAAACCAAGCAAGCAAAATATTAGACCTCTTGAGAGAATCAAACTTCAAATGTATTAAGTCTTCATAAAAATTGGGCAGAGTAACGGCTGTGTACGGGTGAATTCCAGATTACAAACAAAGGGTGTAATCACAATAACCTGCACACAAAACAAACAAACAACCTAATGTCTTGAGGTAAACCTCAAGAACTCCAAACAAAATAATCAGATACGATCTCCAAGATAGGTCACGGTTTCTAATCCTAAGTCCAAGAAAGGGTCCATGCTCCATAATGCCAAGGATAGTAACCAAATAGTCCAAGTACCATTAAATATTTTTTTAGGGTTTATGTTGATTATTAAGTATCTTAAGAAAGGAAAAGAAAAGCTAAAGTGAGAAAAGTACAAAATGGCAAGAAAATAAATGCTCAAATGAGCAAAGATGAAAATGGCATGAAATGTAAATGCCAAAAGTAAATAGTACATAAATCATAGTTAGAGAATAAAAGCATAAGGTAAAACAAGTCATAATTAGTGGTTAGTTAGATGACCATCTTGAAACTTTCATTTGGAACTCATTAGAGGATTGGTAGAACCAAAGCCTCCACACAACAAGTTGCATTTGCTTTTTGTCAAGTATATCATCCATTTGGAATTCTCATAAGTACCATTTAATGATCAACGATGTTTAAGTGATCCGCATTAACCAAAGGTGTTGTAGATCCATTAGAGGATTGGTAGAACCAAAGCCTCCACACAATGAATCTGAAGATTATTGGATCAAAGAGATCAAATTAACATACTTGGGCTTGTAATCATAAGTTTAGGCCACGAATGATCATTTATTTGAATCGGGACAAAATTTAGCGCTATATTAAGCAATCATAAGTGGACTTATATAGAAGTCACACCTATTTTGAGGCCGGTCAATAGCAATTTATGCACCATTTGTTTTGAGACATGATATAGAGATCATGCTCCAACAACATCTAGTGCAATAAGAAAGGGATGAGATGAAGAGGGATGGGAAAAATATACAATCCACATTTGAATTAAATTTTAATCAAACTATTATTAAAATCATTCATCCATTTTTGTGGAGTTAAACTCAACACCATGGATCCAATGATGTTAATAAAGTTCATGATCCAAAATCTAACCCAAGATCAGCCAGAAAATAATCACAAAATAATATCACATTTAATATACACAAAAAAGGATTTTTAAAAATGTTTTAAAAATAGAAAATAATGAGAAAAATATCAAATATGTTCAAATTAATCAAGAAATGAAAAGTAAGACCATGGAAAAATCAGAAAAAGGCCCAAGTAATTTTACAATTTTTATGGTAATTTTTTAAAGTCAGAAACTATTTTTAAAATTAAAATAAATGAGTCAAATAAACAAAAAATGGTAAAAAAATAGTAAAGTCAGAAACAAAATAAAATAAGGTCACCAATATTTGTCACAGTATCATTGGATCATTCAATAATTTTTTCAGAATTTAAAAATGTATAAAAGTATTTTTAAATATTTAAAATAAATCAAATAAGTGTAAAATTTATAAAAAATACCAAAACACAAAATTAAATTGTGAAAAAATAAAAATCAGAAAGAGAATAATCAAAAATATTTTTTCATAATTTTTTCCAGATTTTTTGGACTAAAAATGAATTTTCTATGATTTTTTGAAATTTAAAACAATTAAAATATAAAAATCAGAAAAAGAAAATAAAAGTAAAATATGTGGACCATTGGATGAGAGTTAAAATGTGTTAGTAATCAAATCCAAGGGATCTAGCGCACTGTGCATATCATGGTCATTAGTGAATATTGTACGAAATCATTAATTAAATCAGGATTTAAAAAATACAGATGGCACGCCTTCATTGGTTGGAAGATGGCACGTTGGTCATCTTCAACCTCCAGCCATCACGAATTGCAGGTCTCTCAAACTATAAAATCAGAAGCTCAGACCTATGCCATTCGCTTCGTCTCTTCAAGACGAAGACAACCACACCCTCGCGCCAAATTTATATAAATTGTAGCTCAACCAATTTGGAAGGAAAGTTTTGAAAAGGGATTTGAAATTTCATGGTCAAAACGTGTTTCCAGTAAAAGGTAAGTGTTGCGACTAGAACCAAGGCAATGAGAGCAACACAATGATATCAGAGTTTTTAAGAATTGATGAAGGAATCTACCTATTGAAGTTGAGTTGCAGAGCTCTGAAACTGGACTTCTATGGAGCAGTATAGGGCACGATTCTTGAATGTAATTATGTGGTTAGCTTCAGGGAAGATCAATGAATGTAAATTGATGGAAAAATTGGATTGAAAATGGCTCGAGGTTGGATTTTGAAGTTACAAAAAATTGAGTTATGGAGCAAGTTTGGTAGGGTGATTCTAGCTATCCAAGCTTGGGAAAATGAATGGGGAATGACCATCTCTTTATAGGGAATCAAATGGAATGTTCAAGCGTGTGAAATGATGAAGTTTGGAGGGAAATCGTGTAAAGTTGCAAACAAGAAAATATTGACTTCAAACTTGATCAAAACTCATCCAAAATGCGCGTTTTGTTGTGCCAATCCATTCTGGAAGTTCACTAAACATGTTTATAGGCAAAAACGCGTGGAAAACTTGTGATTAGAAGCCAAAACAAAGATTTCAAAATCTGAGTTGTGAGGAAACTTCAGTTTCAAGTTACCATTTTTGAGACAATGGCATTCTCAGCTCAAGGATTCTTAAGGCATGATTCTGGATGCTTTAGAAAGATGAGGTTACAAGCTTTGAAATGGAAAAAGAATGGAATCAAATGGATGCTTGAGCTGAAAGTTGCATTGAGTTAAAGTTGAAGAAAAAGGGTTGACTTTCCATACTTAGAAATATTTCAAATTCTTCTTTAAAAATGACCTATAATCTTTTGCATCCAAACATGGCATTCCACTTTAAATTTTCTCTTGACCCAAAAATATGGAATGGAGTAGATATCTTGAATGACATTTTGAAACTTGAACCACCAAAAATCTCAAAAAATTGATCAAGTTATGACTTGTTGAAGTTGTCCAAAAATCATGAAATGACCTATAATCTTTTGCATATTTAAGGCAACCTCCATCCATTTTCCCACTTGCACATAAAGGAAGGCATAAAGTTCACATCTTCAAGATCATTAAGGAAAAATAATGGGCTCAAGGTGATAAAAATTGACCAAGTTATGATCATTTGGAGTCACACATGGAAAATTGGGGATTCATCTGAAGGACTTGTAATCTTTCTTCTTCATCAAGTTTCTTCCACATGAAAAATCCTTGGAAATTTTGAAATGATTTGTTGATAACCCTTTGAAGATAAGGATGTGTTTGGAATCATTCAAAAATACCAAAAGATGAGCAAGATATACTCCTTTGAAGTTCAAAATGGGAAACACATCCAAAATGGGAAATAAAATAAAGTAGCTCTTCTACAGCTACTCTCCTGCTCAAAGAAACTCTAATCTTCAGTACCTGAGCGATAACGTATAAAACATCATTCCAACAAAAGGGTGATAATTCACATAACAATCAAGAATCATATAATAATATATAACATTTAGCATACATGCATAAAATAACATTCTCACACTTCACATACCTTATAAACATAACATCATCCAATTAATCATACTATTCACAAGTATATGCCAACAATTCACAATTTCAGCATTTCACATAATTTCACATAATCTCATATTATGATACAAAACACCATGTGACTCAATGCAATACTGAAATGCAAACTCATGCATGTGGTACCAATCGCTGTTATTATTTTTTTATTTTTACTTTAAACCGGGTCCATTCTCTAGACTAATAACACACCAAAAATCCTGTTCTTTAAGATTTCAAACCCCTCTCTGGTTTGGAATAAGTTACTAGCTCCCACAGAACTAACAAACATTGCCTCTTGACAATAAATGATGCATGTGCAATTACAACAACCATATAAAATTAAGACCGTTCACACACACCCCCACTTTACTCTTTCATTTCTCACCCAATAGACCCAATTACCTTTATTCTATTATTTCTATATAACTCTCAAGTAAACCGATATAAAAACTAACCAAAATCATATGGTTCTCCGTTTCAACCCGACTAACCCGTCATATATATATATATATATATATATATATATATATATAAACTAATTACTAAAATTTGGGTGTAATACTTTCCATATGCCGGTTATTATTGTTGTGCTGGATATTGGATCGTTTGTGTTTTCTTAGTGGGTGAGATGTTACTTTAACGTAAAAGGCCAAGTACCCAGGCTAGAGAGAAACACTTAGGAACACATAGGACTAGATGGGAGACATGTCGACTACTGAATATATATCCTACTAGTGCGGTTATGTGTGCCACATGTAGAAGAGAGTCATTGTGGGATGCTATCGTTACACACGTTTGATGTTATGATGATAGTATTTTCACGCGGAATCAAGACTCTGTGGACCTTCGGCCTTACCTTGACCAGATTTCACCGATGAATGTGGAGAGAATTAATCTTAATAGGTACCGTTGTTGACGTTTTTTATATTTGGTTTCCGTATATTACAAGATGGTGTCAAACTTTTGATTTTGTGTATTCATAAACAACACAATAAATATCCAGTCATATTGAAACCTTGATCCCATACTATTGCACTTGCATCATGGAATCCTTTTATTTTTTCCTAACATATATATATATATATATATATATATATATATATATATATATATATATATATATATATATATATATATATATATATATATATATATATATATATATATATATATATATATATATATATAGGTACCGTTGTTGATGTTCTTGATACTTGGTTTCCGTATATTTCGAGATGGTGTCAAACTTTTGATTTTGTGTATTCAGAAACAACATAATAAATATCCAGTCATATTGAAACCTTGATCCCATACTATTGCACTTGCATCATGGAATCCTTTTATTTTTTTGCCAAAAAAGGAGGCATGAGATCCCCCACTCAGTAGTGGTCCCTTTGACTGTAGTATTTGTTTACTGAGTAATCCCGAAGACATTGTTGCTCTCGACCTGGGAGCCAGAGAAACTGAGAGCCATAGAACCTCTAACCCATCTTGACCTTTTTAGATGTAGTGCGGAGACTATGACAGAGTAATCCGGAAGTAGTTGTCATGCGATCCTGCACTCAGATGAGTCTTTCTTACGAATATTACTAATTACCGAGTAATTGGGACGTTGGTAATATCCGAAGGAAATATGTAGACTCTGGGAACCTTTTAAAACCTTGTTCGACATGTGATGAACGCTTAGTACATACCTTGTGGGTTGATTCTCACCCTTTGACTCCATGCTCGTGACGTTAAACCTTTGAATCTTGTATGTGTTTGTTGCATAGCCATACATTCATGCATTCATAAACATTATGACATGCTTGTGATGTACGTGGTCATTTCATTTCTATGGAACTTTATCTTTGATTCTCGTATCAAGCTCATTACTCATAAATGGACACTAGAAAGAGGAGTACCACCAGTTACAATTTTTGGAGGCCAGTTCAAGTTGAGGTCACAAAGTCTAAAGATAAAGATCAACAAGAAGATTTTTACGTCCTTCAGCTTCAAGAAGAGATTTATCATATGAAAAGCATTATCAATAGAAAGGATGTACTCATCAAGGAGCTAATTTAGATACCAAAGATCAAAGCAACAAAGGAGATCTTTAAAAGGGCCCAAGAATGGAGTAATGAGAATCTAGTTTGGAGTACCCTTGCTGATGAAGAGTTTGGGGAAACATCTTAGGGTTTATCATTTGTATTTTTGATGATCATTGTCATGTCTATTGATTGGGATCTCTTGGCTTTGTATTTTGTAGCCTTTAGGCTCTTAACTTTGTACTAATCTCATTTGTCACATTTTGTTGTTAATTATTTCTTGCTTGAAGCTTGAATCAAAATTTGAGGTCCTTAGAAATAACTTGAACTTACCATTTTCATAATCATGCATCATTCTACATTTTTGTTTCACCTTCAAAAGCCATTCCCGAGTCTTATTTTCCCTTTGGTCCCAGAGTACAACGCTCGCGCTAAGAGGAAGATGGAAAATATTAAGCAAAAGATTTATGAACTCCGCAAAGAGGTAACTACTTTGAAGGCTGGTATGGAGTATTTAACTACTTTGGTTGAAACTTTGGTTTCCGCCCAAGTAAATCCTTCTAGGAAGGAAGAAGAGATGGAAAAGTTCTTCACAGAAATTCTAAAATAATTATTTCATGAGAAGGTGATAGTTAGTGCACCCAGTGTTTTCCTTGAAAAAGTGAATGTGAATGCCCGAGAGGAATGTTTGTCTAAAAATGGTAACTCAACAGATAATGCAAATAAGTATGGTGATAGCTTTGCCAAGAAAAGAGATAAAGACTCCATTTATACTTTACAAGGAGGGAAAAGGAAACCTATATGTAGAAAAAGGAGTTATCAGCATCCACAAGTTGCAATTGTTATGCCATCGGTTAATCTAACTCTTACAAATCATGCGCGACTGCAGCAAGGACCAAGGAGACCCCAAAGAAAGGAAGATCATCATCAACAACAACGTGTTTTTTCTGTCACCCATATGGTAAATACAACTTCTGAAGCTCCCAACCAGCAAGTTTCTAATCAAAGAAAAACTCAGTTTGATCCAATTCTAACTACATAGTTGCTCCCTGTCCTGATGCAGAGGAATTTGGTTCAGACCCGATGATAAAACGAAAATGTATAGTATATTTGTCTTGATTAACATTAATTATGTCTCTATTTTATTTTAATTATGTTACTTTATGTTGGTATTATGCTAGTATTTTAATGTGTTTCAGGAATTTAATGTTTACAAAGTTTGCTTGATAAAAGGAGTAAAAATGAGAAGGAGTGAAGTAAAAATGCATATAATATAAAATAAAAAGTCCATGAAGAACCCAAGGCCCACAAAGAAAGAAACGCGAGGCGCACGAAGTGCTGCAAGGTGTGACGCTCGTCACACCCACCATGACGATCGGCAGAAGAAAAAAAGGAAAGGGTGACGGTCGTCACCTACCCCTGACGGTCGACATGCTTAATGCATGTGTGCCCCATGTCACATGCCTTGCCCCTCGTCACAAGACTTTTTCTACACGTAACTTCATTTGCAAAAATTAAACCACTTCCTCCTACCTTTTCTCCACACATGACCACACCAAGTCTTCCTATTTTCTCTCAACAAAACAAGTTATCAGAAGAGTATATATTGGAAAGTAGTTATCGCAAGGAAAGCTCTCTCTCTCTCTCTCTCTCTCTCTCTCTCTCTCGTCCATTTTTCCACCATTTTTCATTGATAGCTTTTTCTTAGAATGTAAAAGTAATAGTTCTCGACATCGGGGGACTATTACCAAATTAGTTTTAGGATTTATTTCTACCGTTCAATTTATGTATCAGATCTAAGTTTGTCGGCTATTTCAATTCAAGTGTTCTTTGTTTCCACTTTCTGCATTTACAAGTTCTTCATTTTACCAATTTATTATTATTATTATTATTATTATTATTATTATTATTATTATTATTATTACTATTATTATTATTATTATCATTATTATTATTATTATTATTATTATTATTATTATTATTATTATTATTATTATTATTATTATTATTATTATTATTATCATCATTGCTATTATTTTTTATCGCATTAATTATTATTACTATTTTGTTTGTCAAATTTAATTTCTATGTCTTTTTTCATCGTAACTATAATTATTCATGCGTTTTTAATTAGTAACATGTCTGGCTAAATATTCTTGAGTCCGGTGTATGGGGATCGTTGTTGCCAATGGACTCGGCAGAAAATAATAGGTGCAAATTTATGATTAGAATTCTGTTTTGGTTTTAATTTCCAAGTCTAATTTAAATAGCCTTGTCATGAGAGTGAAAGATTATTTAACGCGATTTTGTCACGAGAGTGAGAAATCAATTAAGGTTAGAGCCGGCACTGCGAGAGCGTGGGGATTGAACCAGATAGTGAGAATTATGCAACAAATCTAAATACAACGAGAGCGCTTTAGATGCGTTTAAGATATTATTGGCTTTCAAAATATATTTCTTAGTTACCGGGCGAGCGAGAGAAAAATCTTGGGACTAGGAAGTATGACTTTAGTTAATAACGCGAGAGCGTGAGACGGAGTATTTAAGTTAGTATACTCTACGGAACTAAGTTATAGTCGTTATTAGTATGTGTTTTCTATAAGTCCTTCAGGAATGCGGAAATCATATCCCGGCCTCGTTTTAGTATTATTTTCAAACCTTTAGCATTTAGTACCTTTATTCCCCTTAATCAATTATTCATTAACCTTAGCTTTACAAAGTGACGATAGATTACGGTAGGTTGACACTGGTCTCTGTGGTTCGATAATCTTTTATATTAATTCGATATTTCCGTGCACTTGCGGACGCGTCAAGTTTTTGGCGCCGTTGCCGGGGACCAACAGTCAATATTGTTATTCCGTTGTTGCACCGTATAGACTAAGGCACTCTTGTCCCAATTACTATGTATCACCCAATTTTTTCTACAACTCCCATTCCGAGTATTTCGCGGAATCACAAGAACCCGATAAATCCAACCTCGAAATACTATTGGAGAATTTCAATGCGTCACAAACTTATTCTCACCCGAATTACCTTTCTAACTACCAATCCCAACACTTTGAGGAATCGCAAGAATATTATAATTCCAACCCAACTTATCCTCAACCAAATTCCCCCTCCAATCACTACACCCAATATTTCGAGGAGACGCAAGAATCCTATAAATCCGACCTCAAAATATTAACGGAAAATTTTAATGAAATATCTATGATGACAGAGCGCTTTGTGGAAACACAAAATGCGACTCTAACTCACTTTGAATAATCAAAAGAATCACATCATTTCAACTTCGAAACATCAATGGAGGATTCCGATGCGACCCCAATTCACTCTAGGTTAGAATCTATGATTAAGCACTTTATAGAGACACAAACTGTCCAGAACAAAAAGTTTAGCAAACAAAGTCTTCAAAACAGTGAAAACCTTAGGCAACTGACCACTGTGGTTGAGTCGCTCGCGACTCACAACATAGCCTTAGAGACTCAAATCTCCCAGCTTGAACAAAACCCTCTAGGACCCTTCCCTGAGGAGAAATTGGAGGTTGTAACAACCATTAGTGAAAAACAAATTGAAAATCCTAAGGAGAGTGATAATGAGATTGAGGAGAGTGATGATGTGGTTGAGGAGATTTTTGACGAGAAAAGAGTAAAGATTGAGAAAAATCCTCCAATACCATCTGAAAGGGAGGTTGTAGAAGAGGTAGAGAAGGAAGCACCTATTGTTGTTCCTCACCCCTATACCCCCGCCGATTCCTTTCCCGAAAAGTTTTATGAAAGCTCAGATAGACTCCCAATCTAAAACGTATGTAGAGGTATTGGAAAATATCCACACCAATGCACCCTTATTTGAAGTCTTGCATAAAAAGAGAAAATTAGAGGACCATGAAACTAGGGATATAATTACTTTTAAGAGGGTAAGGTTAACCTTTGAGGTGGTGGATGAAATCACTAAGCCCAAACTTGAAAATATGATACTTAAGATAGATCCAGAACCACCACCACAAGTTCAAAAGAATGAACTACCACACAAAAGAAAGAAAAGAAAAGGTGAGGGATATGTGAGATGGCTTGATAAGTGGCCATGGAAAACGATAATTACTAAAAGTTCAACCGAGGAGTCATTCTTGATAGAACCACCGTGAGTGCTTGCACTCCTGAACCGTCGAGCTATCGACGTTAAACAAAGCATTGTGTGGGAGGCAACCCACTAGTTTCAATTTAATGTTTTTTTCTCTTCTTTTGTTTGAGTTTGCAGAAAATAAAGATATTGGTCGCTTAGAACCTATCAGTTGCATGTAGGCAATTATGGAGGCGAGCATTGATCAGGTTCTTATTCCTCTTTCCACTTTTTACTGAAACATTGAGGACAATGTTTGGTTTAAGTGTGGGGGAGGAACTCTACCACTTTCCATTTATCACTTTTTAGTTCGATTGATCGTTTTCTAAGTTTATTTCATGTTTTTAGAATTTTACTTATTTTTGGTATTTGGTCGAGTCATAGCATATGTTGTCAAGTCTGTATGCTTGTTTTCAGTTGTTATCGAATATCGCCGTATTTTTAAAATTTTAGCCTCCAACAAAAATTTTCTTTTTGATTCATGGCACCACACTCTAAAAGTTTACAGGATGTCTAGGCTTTGTTAGAGAGACACGGGAAAGTTTCGATAAAATCGATACTGTTATGACATCCTAAACCCCTCATTATATGATATCAATCTGGGTACCCATTATGTCAAGTCCTTAGGCTCAAGTTTTCAAAGTAGCTCTTAAGTAGTTTATATTAGCAGCCAGCACCATCTTAAACACAAACTACGTAGGGAGTCGATGAATATAAGTGAATGATCCTATTTTTAATAAATAAATGATTTAATTGAAAAATAATCTTCTAAGTTAGGTGACCCTCACCCGGTCATTTAACCCAAAGGTTGTTAAGCCTGTAAGGATTTAATAATAAGCACCCATTGTTGGTTGGTCCAGAGGTCACTGGTACTGGACTTGGTAGGGCGAGCTACGGTCCGATCCCCCGCAACCGTAATTGGGAAAAATGGGTTACACCGCTTAAATACCAGAACCCCGTGCTAAAGAAAAGAAAAGGATCATAGTCTCTAACTGATTTTCCCTTACTATGTGCGTGTACAGATAACGGTCTTAATGTGATTGCGCTTGAATGAATAAAGTGAAATAAAAACGAGAGATATAGGTTGAGTTATAATGGTATGATTCAAATTGGTTTGCATAAAGTGGGAGTCTTTGAACATTGTATCGTTATGGTATCCTTGGTATTAAATACTTAGTACCTATCAAACTAACATTAGCCTAGCAGCCACATATGATTAGGAGACGTATTGCGCCCTTGTTTCAAAGCTCTCTTATCATTTCTTTTACCGTGTTGGTCGATTGCTTGAGGACAAACAATGGTTTAAGTGTGGGGGTATTTGATAACACGAAAATGTATAGTATATTTGTCTTGATTAACATTAATTATGTCTCTATTTTATTTTAATTATGTTACTTTATGTTGGTATTATGCTAGTATTTTAATGTGTTTCAAGAATTTAATGTTTACAAAGCTTGCTTGATAAAAGGAGTAAAAATGAGAAGGAGTGAAGTAAAAATGCATATAATATAAAAGAAAAGAAAAAGTCCATGAAGAACCCAAGGCCCACAAAGAAAGAAACGCGAGGCGCACTAAGTGCTGTAAGGTGTGACGCTCGTCACACCCACCGTGACGATCGGCAGAAGAAAAAAAGGAAAGGGTTACGGTCGTCACCTACCCCTGACGGTCGGCATGCTTAATGCATGTGTGCCCCACGTCACATGCCTTACCCCTCGTCACAAGATTTTTTCAACACGTAACTTCATTTGCAAGAATTAAACCACTTCCTCCTACCTTTTCTCCACACATGACCACACCAAGTCTTCCTATTTTCTCTCAACAAAACAAGTTATCAGAGGAGTATATATTGGAAAGTAGTTACCGCAAGGAAAGCTCTCTCTCTCTCGTCCATTTTTCCCCCATTTTTCGTTCATAACTTTTTCTTAGAATGTAAAAGTAATAGTTCTCCACATCGGGGGACTATTACCAAATTAGTTTTAGGATTTATTTCTACCGTTCAATTTATGTATCAGATCTAAGTTTGTCAGCTATTTCAATTCAAGTGTTCTTTGTTTCCACTTTATGCATTTACAGGTTCTTCATTTTACCGCTTTATCATTATTATTATTATTATTATTATTATTATTATTATTATTATTATCATTATTATTATTATTATTATTATTATTATTATTATTATTATTATTATCATCATCATTGCTATTATTTTTTTATCGCATTAATTATTATTACTATTTTGTTTGTCAAATTTAATTTCTATGTCTTTTTTCATCGTAACTATAATTATTCATGCGTTTTTAATTAGTAACACGTCTGGCTAAATATTCTTGAGTCCGGTGTATGAGGACCGTTGTTGCCAATGGACTCGGTAGAAAATAATAGGTGCAAATTTATGATTAGAATTCTGTTTTGGTTTTAATTTCCAAGTATAATTTAAATAGCCTTGTCATGAGAGTGAAAGATTATTTAATGCGATTTTGTCACGAGAGTGAGAAATCAATTAAGGTTAGAGCCGGAACTGCGAGAGCGTGGGGATCGAACCAGATAGTGGGAATTAGGCAACAAATCTAAATACAGCGAGAGCGATTTAGGTGCGTTTAAGATATTATTGGCTTTCAAAATATATGTCTTAGTTACCGGGCGAGCGAGAGCAAAATCTTGGGACTAGGAAGTATGACTTTAGTTAATAACGCGAGAGCGTGAGACGGAGTATTTAAGTTAGTATACTCTACGGAACTAAGTTATAGTTGTTATTAGTACGTGTTTTCTATAAGTCCTTCAGGAATGCAGAAATCATATCCCGGCCTCGTTTTAGTATTATTTTCAAACCTTTAGCATTTAGTACCTTTATTCCCCTTAATCAATTATTCATTAGCCTTAGCTTTACAAGGTGACGATAGATTACAGTAGGTTGACATTGGTCTCTGTGGTTCAATAATCTTTTATATTAATTCGATATTTCCGTGCACTTGCGGATGCGTCAAGTTTTTGGCGCCGTTTCCGGGGACCAACAGTCAATATTGTTATTCCGTTGTTGCACCGTATAGACTAAGGCACTCTTGTCCCAATTACTATGTATCCCCCAAATTTTTTCTACAACTCCCATTCCGAGTATTTCACGGAATCACAAGAACCCGATAAATCCAACCTCGAAATACTATTGGAAAATTTCAATGCGTCACAAACTCATTCTCACCCGAATTACCTTTCCAACTACCAATCCCAACACTTTGAAGAATCGCAAGAATATTATAATTCCAACCCAACTTATCCTCAACCAAATTCCCCCTCCAATCACTACACCCAATATTTCGAGGAGACGCAAGAATCCTATAAATCCGACCTCAAAATATTAATGGAAAATTTTAATGAAATATCTATGATGACAGAGCGCTTTGTGGAAACACAAAATGCGACTCTAACTCACTTTGAAGAATCAGAAGAATCGCATCATTTCAACTTCAAAACATCAATGGAGGATTCCGATGTGATGCCAATTCACTCTAGGTTAGAATCTATGATGAAGCACTTTATAGAGACACAAACTGTCCAGAACAAAGAGTTTAGCAAACAAAGTCTTCAAAACAGTGAAAACTTTAGGCAACTGACCACTGTGGTTGAGTCGCTCGCGACTCACAACATAGCCTTAAAGACTCAAATCTCCCAGCTTGAACAAAACCCTCTAGGACCCTTCCCTAAGGTGAAATTGGAGGTTGTAACAACCATTAGTGAAAAACAAATTGAAAATCCTAAGGAGAGTGATAATGAGATTAAGGAGAGTGATGATGTGGTTGAGGAGATTTTTGACGAGAAAAGAGTAAAGATTGAGAAAAATCCTCCAATACCATCTGAAAGGGAGGTTGTAGAAGAGGTAGAGAAGGAAGCACCTATTGTTGTTCCTCACCCCTATACCCCACCGATTCCTTTCCCGAAAAGTTTTATGGAAGATCAGATAGACTCCCAATCTAAAACGTATGTAGAGGTATTGGAAAATATCCACACTAATGCACCCTTATTTGAAGTCTTGCATAAAAAGAGAAAATTAAAGGACCATGAAACTAGGGATATAATTACTTTTAAGAGGGTAAGGTTAACCTTTGAGGTGGTGGATGAAATCACTAAGCCCAAACTTGAAAATATGATACTTAAGATAGATCCAGAACCACCACCACAAGTTCAAAAGAATGAACTACCACACAGAAGAAAGAAAAGAAAAGGTGAGGTATATGTGAGATGGCTTGATAAGTGGCCATGGAAAACAATAATTACTAAAAGTTCAACCGAGGAGTCATTCTTGATAGAACCACCGTGAGTGCTTGCACTCCTGAACCGTCGAGTTATCGACGTTAAACAAAGCACTGCGTGGGAGGCAACCCACGAGTTTCAATTTAATGTTTTTTTCTCTTCTTTTGTTTGAGTTTGCAGAAAATAAAGATATTGGTCGCTTAGCACCTATCAGTTGCATGTAGGCAGTTATTGAGGCGAGCATTGATCAGGTTCTTATTCCTCTTTCCACTTTTTTACTGAAACATTGAGGATAATGTTTGGTTTAAGTGTGAGGGAGGAACTCTACCACTTTCCATTTATCACTTTTTAGTTCGATTTATCGTTTTCTAAGTTTATTTCATGTTTTTAGAATTTTACTTGTTTTTGGTATTTGGTCGAGTCATAACATATGTTGTCAAGTCTGTATGCTTGTTTTCAGTTGTTATCGAGTTTCCCCGTATTTTTAAAATTTTAGCCTCCAACAAAAAATTTCTTTTTGATTCATGGCACCACACTCTAAACGTTTATAGGATGTCTAGGCTTTGTTAGAGAGACACGGGAAAGTTTCGATAAAATCGATACCGCTATGACATCCTAAACCCCTCATTATATGATATCAATCTGGGTACCCATTATGTCAAGTCCTTAGGCTCAAGTTTTCAAAGTAGCTCTTAAGTAGTTTATATTAGCAGCCAGCACCATCTTAAACACATACTACGTAGGGAGTCGATAAATATAAGTGAATGATCCTATTTTTAATAAATAAATGATTTAATTGAAAAATAATCTTCTAAGTTAGGTGACCCTCACCCGGTCATTTAACCCAAAGGTTGTTAAGCCTGTAAGGATTTAATAATAAGCACCCATTGTTGGTTGGTCCAGAGGTCACTGGTACTGGACTTGGTAGGGCGAGCTACGGTCCAATCCCCCGCAACCGCAATTTGGAAAAAATGGGTTACACCGCTTAAATACCAGAACCCCGTGCTAAAGAAAAGAAAAGGATCATAGTCTCTAACTAATTTCCCCTACTATGTGCGTGTACAGATAACGGGCTTAATGTGATTGCGCTTGAATGAATAAAGTGAAATAAAAACGAGAGATATAGGTTGAGTTATAATGGTATGATTCGAATTGGTTTGCATAAAGTGGGAGTCTTTGAACATTGTATCGTTATGGTATCCTTGGTATTGAATACTTAGTACCTATCAAACTAACATTAGCCTAGCAGCCACGTATGATTAGGAGACGTATTGTGCCCTTGTTTCAAAGCTCTCTTATCATTTCTTTTACCGTGTTGGTCGATTGCTTGAGGACAAGCAATGGTTTAAGTGTGGGGGTATTTGATAACATGAAAATGTATAGTATATTTGTCTTGATTAACATTAATTATGTCTCTATTTTATTTTAATTATGTTACTTTATGTTGGTATTATTCTAGTATTTTAATGTGTTTCAGGAATTTAATGTTTACAAAGCTTGCATGAGAAAAAGAGTAAAAATGAGAAGGAGTGAAGTAAAAATGCATATAATATAAAAGAAAAGAAAAATTCCATGAAGAACCCAAGGCCCACAAAGAAAGAAGCGCGAGGCCCACGAAGCGCTGCAAGGTGTGACGCTCGTCACACCCACCGTGACGATCGGAAGAAGAAAAAAAAGGAAAGGGTGACGGTCGTCACCTACCCCTGACGGTCGGTATGCTTAATGCATGTGTGCCCCACGTCACATGCCTTGCCCCTCGTCATAAGAATTTTTCAACACGTAACTTCATTTGCAAGAATTAAACCACTTCCTCCTACCTTTTCTCCACGCATGGCCACACCAAGTCTTCCTATTTTCTCTCAACAAAACAAGTTATCAGGGGAGTATATATTGGAAAGTAGTTACTGCAAGGAAAGCTCTATCCCTCTCTCTCGTCCATTTTTCCACCATTTTTCGTTCATAGCTTTTTCTTAGAATGTAAAAGTAATAGTTCTCCTTATCGGGGGACTATTACCAAATTAGTTTTAGGATTTATTTCTACCGTTCAATTTATGTATCGGATCTAAGTTTGTCTGCTATTTCAATTCAAGTGTTCTTTGTTTCCATTTTCTACATTTACAGGTTCTTCATTTTACCGCTTTATTATTATTATTATTATTATTATTATTATTTCTATTATTTTTTATCGCATTAATTATTATTACTATTTTGTTTGTCAAATTTAATTTCTATGTCTTTTTTCATCGTAACTATAATTATTCATGCGTTTTTAATTATTAACATGTCTGGCTAAATATTCTTGAGTCCGATGTATGAGGACCGTCGTTGCCAATGGACTCGGTAGAAAATAATAGGTGCAAATTTATGATTAAAATTATGTTTTGGTTTTAATTTCCAAGTCTAATTTAAATAGCCTTGTCACGAGAGTGAAAGATTATTTAACGCGATTTTGTCACGAGAGTGAGAAATCAATTAAGGTTAGAGCCGGCACTGCGAGAGCGTGGGGATCAAACCAGATAGTGGGAATTAGGCAACAAATCTAAATACAGCGAGAGCGTTTTAGATGCGTTTAAGATATTATTGGCTTTCAAAATATATTTCTTAGTTACTGGGCGAGCGAGAGCAAAATCTTGGGACTAGGAAGTATGACTTTAGTTAATAACGCGAGAGCGTGAGACTGAGTCTTTAAGTTAGTATATTCTACGGAACCAAATTATAGTCGTTATTAGTACCTGTTTTCTATAAGTCCTTCAGGAATGTGGAAATCATATCCTGGCCTCGTTTTAGTATTATTTTCAAAACTTTAGCATTTAGTACCTTTATTCCCCTTAATCAATTATTCATTAGCCTTAGCTTTACAAAGTGACGATAGATTATGGTAGGTTGACATTGGTCTTTGTGGTTCGACAATCTTTTATATTACTTTGATATTTCCGTGCACTTGCTGACGCATCACCCGATCTCCACCGAAGATTCCTGAGAAGATGTTGTGGTACTACAAAGCTTATTCGACTTGTGCCTTTCATCAAGGAGCCCCTGGGTATAGTATCAAACATTGTTATTCATTGAAAGCTGAAGTCCAGAAATGGGTCAGAAGTGGTATCTTGTCATTTAAGGATATTGGTCTTGAGGTTCAAGTCAAGCCTTTGCTGAAGATTGAAGGATACCTTGGAGTTTAAAGAAGATATTCTTCTCAGTTTAATTAGCATTTTTACTTCTTTTTCATTTGTAACTTTTCTTGTTTATCAATGCATTGTTGCATGTAAGAACTTGTTTGCATTTGAATAATTATCTTAATACAATGAATATGTTTGTCTTGAAGAAACCCATTCGTTTCACTCATATTTGTTTTCAATTTTAAATTTCCTTTTGCATTTTGATACCAACTTGTTTCCCCTTCTCTTGCCTAGGAAGAGATTGAAGGGAGGATGATGATCTGAAAAACGCGAAAAATCTCTAGTTGTATTCTTTTGGATAAAATCTTGATAAGGATGTACAAGCATTGTTTCAAATCCCTAAACACCAGAGATATAAGGAAGATAATCCCTTGCTAACCGCTTTTGAGCCTTGAAGTAGGAGTTTCTTTTCTATACGAGAAAACCCTCAATTTTAACATGGGGCAGGGTAGTTTTCAGTTAATCTAATCGAGTGTTCAAAATTCATAAGGAAGATCTTCCTGAAGAGAAATTGCGATGGCTATCCTTCATATATCATGAGGCCAGAAGATGCAAAATCACAATGGTTATCCCTCATCCATCAAGAAACGAGACAGTCACAATCTTCTCAACAAGTAAAGACAAGCTAATGTCAAACATTTTGTTCAAAAAAAAAGCCCGCTAAGTCGAAAACTTGAAAATGAGCGACTTAGGAAAAAATTAGGGCATCCTGCTGGGCTATCAATTCAAAAGAATTAGTTCTGGAAAAAGTTAGGGAAAACAAAAATTGAAAAGAAAGACTACATAGAAATCCTTAACAAAGAATAAATCTGTGTAACTACAAACACAAAGACATAAGGGTGGCTTCTACTCCGAAAGCTTCGACGTTTCCTTAACCGTCACAAAATCTTTTCTGAAATATGAACACGAATGTTGAATTAACCAAACATAGGACTGGAGAACATCATGAAGAATGGGTGGGCACCAATACATTTTGAGCCTAAAAAATCTTTTTTTCTGAATACCGTGAACCAGGTCACGTTATAACCTTCAAAAGTCCTAATTGAAGCAAGGTTATTTCGAAAGCATACTTCGACAAGATTGCGTTCCTGACTCTCATAAGTTTTGTTAAATATTCGTGTTGGTATCATATGCTTTTGCTATACAAAAATAAATGCTGCTCTAACTCGCAAAGCTTGTGCGATATCTTTTCAAAACCTTCAAGACTTACATAACTGTTGCATTAGAATTTTCATTCTCAGAATAAACTTTTTCTGCTTGTAAGATATCAAGGAAGCTTACATATAAGCACCAATGATGCATTTAATCTTTTAAGGTATGAAACTTTGTTAAGTAATTGAAAAATCATTTTCAAGAATGATCATATCCAGGGGCATGTCGTTTGAAGACCTTCAACATGAACAGGTTACTGCCTTCATAGTTCGTTTACCCTCATAGGGAAAATTTGAAAACTCTGTTGTGCCAAATATAGTCAATATGGTGCAGTCAAGTCAAGATTTGACGAATCTCTCTAAGAGTTTGAAGACACTAGAGCATTTTGGATGCCAGGTCTTTTGTAAAATCCTCTTGATACTATTTCTTCTCATCAACCATATAACTTGGGGCATTTTAGAAGTGAAGTTATTCGCAAAATTGTCGTGCGTCACACAGCTTATCAACAGTAAACTTGGGGCATCCAAAATTAGTTCCAGGGGCAATCCAGATTTGTCAAGATATGTGATCTACTTTGCACATATTATCAGATGGTGGAGTTCCCGGTATCTCCAGCTAAGCAAGATTTTTCTCCAGCTGAAGCGATGTTCGTGTTGTTATCCTTTCAATGGATTATTGATGTTAGAAGATTGGACTTTGGGTTTTCTCCCGTAAAATATCTTCCTCCCCAGAGAGATTAGATCCTTATAGCAGAAATATGCTCCATCAATGGCTTTTATTCTATCTTCAGTAATATTCTCATCTTGTTGAGGTTAGCCAAGTATCTGGTTGTAGTGTGATGTCTTATCATCTCTAGTTTATCTCTTCTATTTGTTTTGTCAAACATATACATGACATTCATTTATTCATTCACACTTTCATCATGCACGCACATTCATATTTGTTGATGTTATTAGGTTCATATACCTTGGTTATGTCTATTCAAATAGTGTATTTGCTCTTTCCAAATAGAGTGTCAACTTAAGCAGAAAGTGCACCTCCTTTCTAATTCCCCACTAAGTTAACTCTCGTGGAAGAATCTTGCTTTATCTTTCCTTTTCCATCTCTGGATAGGATAAATCCCCGGTTGAGTTGTTTCTTTATTGGGTGGTGTCTTATTTGACTATTTTCTCTCCAGTTTATTCCTGGATTGAGCTTTGTCTCTTGCAGACGCTACCACGTGGATCTCTTTAGGCTGTGAAACCTAGATGGAGAGTGCATTTATTTTGCACATTTAAATACTTGGTCTCCTCAGGAAGAATCTATTCATGGTTACCGATTGAAGATGAACTTTGTTTCCCAGTAGTGCTGTTGCAACACTCTTTTGGAATCTCAACAAGATATCAAGTGGCGGACTCTTCATGAAAAACTTGTGTATTATTGATATCTTTGGAAGATAGTAAGTAACAGACTCTTCATGAGAAGCTTGTGTATTATTGATATCTTTGGAAAGTAGCAAGTGGCAGACTCTTCATGAGCAGCTTGTGTATTAGTGATATCTTTAGAATATAGCAAGTGACAGACTCTTCATGAGCAGCTTGTGTATTATTGACATCTTTGGAAGATAGAAAGTGGCGGGCTCTTCATGAGCAACGTGTATTATTGATATCTTTGGAAGCAGCAAGTGGCAGACTCTTCATGATCAACTTGTATATTATTGATATCTTTGGAAAGTAGCAAGTGGCGGACTCTTTATGAGCAGCTTGTGTATTATTGATATCTTTGGAATATAGCGAGTGGAAGACTCTTTATGAGAAGCTTGTGTATTAATGATATCTTTGGAAGATAGCAAGTAGAGGACTCTTCATGAGCAGATTGTGTATTATTATTATCATCTTTGGAAAGTAGCAAGTGGCAGACTCTTCATAAGTAGTTTGTGTATTATTGATATCTTTGGAATATAGCAAGTGGCAGACTCTTCATGAGCAGCTTGTGTATTATGGATATCTTTGGAAGACAGCAAGTGGCGGCCTCTTTATTTGAGCAGCTTGTGTATCCCTAACAATATGTTATTTCAATAGCAAATGGCGTCTCTTTTGAGAGGTTTGCTCATCAACAACAAATGATATCTCTTTTGAGAAGTTTTCTCATCAACAACAAATGTAATTTTTTTGGGAAGTTTGCTCATCAATAGAAAATGGTATCTCTTTTGAGAAGTTTGCTCATCAACAACAAATTGTATCTCTCCAGAAAAGTCCCATAGAGAAGTTTGTATATTATCTTTTTCAAGTGGAAGACTTTATAAAGAAGAAACGGGAACCCATTCGTCGTGGAAAAGTTTATTATATTTTCTACCTTCGTCTATTGAGTTGGTAGTTTATCGTCATCTATGAGTCGATATCTCTTACTTTTCTACCTTTATCTATTGAGTTGGTAGTTTACCGTCATCTGTAAGTCGGCATCTCTTACTTTTCTTCTTTTATCTATTGAGTTGGTAGTTTACTGTCATCTGTGAGTCGGTATCTTATTGATCTTCTACCTTCAGCTATTGAGTTGGTAGTTTACTGTCATCTGTAAGTCGATATCTTGTTTGATCTTCTACCTTTAACTATTGAGTTGGTAGTTTACCGTCATCTATGAGTTGGTATCTTACCGATCTTCAACCTTTAACTATTGAGTTGGTAGTTTACTGTCATCTGTGAGTCGGTATCTTATTGATCTTCTACCTTCAACTATTGAGTTGGTAGTTTATTGTCATCTATGAGTCAGTATCCTTTTTAATATTTCTACCTTTGACACTGAGTTGGAAATTTACCATCATCTTGAGTCAGTAGCCATTTATCTTTTCACAACCTATGCAAGGCGTCCTCCCTTATAGAGTCAGTAATTTTTTCTTCTCTCAAAGTTGTTCCCCAATAAGAGTCTCTCAATCGAAGTTTGTGGCTCTGTTTCCCAGTGGAGTTATAATCTCTTCCCCTGGGGGATTACTTTATCATGTTCTTGATTTCCCCAACAGTAGTTTGTCTCATGTGGCGTCATTCCCTATAAAATTCAGAGCATTGCATCCATATCATATCAAAAACATCATTGTGGTATCTTAGGACCAAAAATTATGTATTCTATATTTAAGTATCTTCAATCTTTTCAAAATGAAGATTTCAATCTTCATATCTCCGAATATAAGAAACTTAAATATGGGCAGCTGTCATACCCCAATTTTGACCTAAGATCCAACCCTTCATTTGCATCATTGCATAATAAGTGTTCGCGAGTGGTTTGACCTATTTTTTTTTGCCAATTCTTGAGTTAGATTTCAAAAATTTATAACATCTTCAAAATTTGATATTTTTGAGCGATTCTTTTTTCATATGATTCTCCTTGACATTATCTACAATTTCTCTTTACAAGTCAAGAGCTGATTATGCTTTAAAAAGGCATGAAAAATAGAAACGTTAGAAGTCGTTTAGGAATTTAGTGGAATTTTATTTTTATTGTGTTTTATTCATGATTTCTTCTCCATTTAAAAAAATCACAAAAAAATGTACGTAGCATAATGTTATTTTTTTATTTACTATTTGTACCACTTTACTAAAAATTATCAAAAATATGTTCTTTTATTAATTTTAATTTATATATTGGTATCATTTATTTCAAAAAAAATCTAGAAAAATTTATGTAAGTCCTTTTACTTTCTTATATGTATTTTATTTTTTATATTTTAATTAGCGCTTTTATTTTCATTTATTTTAATTCAAGAAAAAATCATAAATAGTTAATTTAATGTTTCTTTTATTTTCTATTTTTCTATTTATTATTATTACTAACACTTTTAGTTTTTATTATTATCATTATTATTATTATTATCATTATTATTATTATTATTATTATTATTATTATTATTATTATTATTATTATTATTATTATTATTATTATTATTATTATTATTACTTTTTCCTTTTATTTTTTGTGTCAATAAAGAAAAGTTGGGACCACTATAATGTAGTACATATACTTCACATGGATTGCCAACTTGTACTTATCAATGACCAATAATCATTCTCACACTTCACATGGATTGCCAACTTGGACTTATCAATGGCCAAAAATCATTCTCATAAAGTCACATGAATTGTCACATCAACACTCTCACCTCATTCATCTTATAAATAAGACCTTTCTTACTTTCATTTGGGGGAACAATACCATAAATCATTCACTAAACTAAGCCAAAACTCTGTTCTTTTTTTCTCTTCATTTTCTTTCAAGTCATTTCTTCCTTTCATTGAATAGGTAGGCTATTATACTTGTTCTTTATTTAATTCTATTGTATTTTTACTCTTTATTTATTTAATACTATAATTATCACCATTTTGGAAGGAAACTCAATTGATTCAAAATCAAGAATTGAAAAGTGTTCTTGAACCTCCAAAAGCAAAAGTGATTTATTGTTGTTTAATTTTCATTTTTTTCCTATAATTTTTTGTTGTTTATTTACTTATTTTGAGCATGGCTCATTGGTCGTGAGATTGAGTAGATAAAATTTCATTATTCATTTGTTTAATTTCATGAAAAATTGAGAAAGTTATGACATTTATACTATTTTTATTATAGACTTCATCTTATTCTTTTTTATCTATTTTACTTTTATTTGAATCAATTTGGAAAGCATTTGAGTTATTTTAGTTCATCTAAACTTGTCGGATATTTGATGAACTTTCATCATTTCCAATCTACCTCTAAATGATCTTTTGATCATTCAAGGTACTTGAGATTGATGATAAATTTGTCATAATGTATCTTCCTTGACTTTGTCTTGATCCCCATGTTTGTTAATTGTACTACATGTATAAGAGAATAAACTTCAAAGTGTCATTTCTCTAACATGTATGAGTACATACATTCTATGCTCTATATGAAGTTACACTTATCCCAAATCAGATTATTAGTTTTATATTGTACTAACTTTATTTTAATATTATTTATATTTTTGCACTTTATATTTTCTTCTCTTTACTTTTATGCCATTTATCATCCATAACATTTTATTTTCTTTAATTTATGTGTTTTTTTCTTTGCTCGCTTGAGCATTTATCTTCTCTTTGCTCACTTTATTTTTTATTTCTAGTTTTTAAGTCTTTTGCCTTATTTTCATTTTAAAATCCATATAAAAAATACAAAAAAAAAACTATTAGATTAGGATTATAATTATTTCTTTCTTGCCCTCTTTAAAAAATACAAAAAATATATATTAGTATAATTTTGTCTTTCTTTATTTAATTTAATTTTTGGTTGTTAAGTATTAGTTATTTAATTTCTATTTATTTAATTTACCTTTGTCGATCATTTAGTCTTTATATTTTGTTTATCTAACTCCAAAGAAAAAATCGAATTCATTGACTTCATGTCATCAAATATATTTAATACGATTGTGCAAAAACCCCTTTGTAAATTTTTTTAGTTTTATTAATCAAAAAATAAATCTCTTCTAAACCCTAATTTTAAAAAAACTCGCACCTTTTTTAAGCCAAAAACATCGACACTAGGTCGTCGCATTTTCAAAATCTCATCCCCACACTCATTTAGCAAGCAAACCAATTTTAAACAAAAATAGATATTTCAAAAGGTTCATATAGGATACTATAGATACATAGGGTGCTAGTACCTTCCCTTTGTATAACCAACCCCCAAACCTTCGATCTCTTTCAAATACATTGTATTTTTATTTACTTTTAGCATTGCACTTACCTTGTATTTTCTTGGGTTTTATTTCACACTTTTCCCTTTTCTCTTGGAAATAATAAAGCGCGGTGGCGACTCTTGCTTATTTGTGAGTCAAGTTAATCAATAACTTGATCTTTAATTTTCACCGCTACAGTATGTCGCAGCAGAATCACTTTTATTAAGAATTTTATAATATTCAAGTCTCGAATAAACTTCATTCATTAAATCAACTTAGGCATACAAAGTCACTTCTTCATAGAAATTCAAATCCAATTAACAAAATAAATAGAGTAGACAATTATATCTCTCAAAACATTAATCAATCGTTTCTCCCAGTGTTACATGATCAGAGCACGACTCAAAACCTAAAATGAGAAATAAAATAAAGATAGCTTCCCCAGCTTCACTCTTGCCAAAGCAACTCTAATCTTCAATATCTGAGCGACATCGTATAAAACATCATCTCAACAGAAGAGTGAGAATTCACATAATTATCAAAATCATGCAATAATATATAACGTTTAGCATACATGTATATAGATCATATTGTCACGGTTCATATGCTTTATCAAACATAACATCACCCAAATCATCATACTATTTTCAAGTATATGCCAACAATTCACAATTTTCATATACAACACTGCTCAACAATTTAAGATTAAAAGATAATCAATCACAATTACCATAAAATGTAACATTCACGTCAATATTACATATAGCACACCAACACAATATTTCACATTGACACATGTGACTCTAATACAACTCAAAATAATGCAATATGTATGTGGTACCAATTGTTATCCTTACCGGTCCTGCCGGGTCCATCTCTCAGACAGATAACCACCAAAAAACTCATTCCTCAAGCTTTCAAACTCATCCCTCAGGTTTGGGACAAGTCACTAGTCTCCACGAAATTAGCAAACATTGTCTCTTGACAACAAATGATGCATGTGCAATCTTAACAATAATATGCAAATTAAGACCATCTTTCAATCTTAATTACAATCATACATCACCTAATTCATCACATATGAATCATCTTCACCATTGCACAAGAATACACATATCATGTCATTAATCACATACAATGCATTCTCATAATATTAATCAACTCAACATACCACAATAACATAGAACACACAAGGCATAATAATGTTATTCTCATGCAATTACAATTCTCAACATACATATACACACATACATGTCATTTTAGACAATCACACAATGATTAAATCACTTACTGCCAACAAAACTATTTTTATTGAAAAGAGTGTCGCGCTAACTTTCTAACACTTCGAACGGAGATCCAAACGGAGTTACGGTTCAAAAGTTATGAATTGTTAAAGTTTTAACGAAAATGCAAACACCGACATCATATACTGACAATTTTAAACATGTCAGAATTATGAAAAACAATTAAAAGTATGACTCTCAATAACTCAAAACAATTCTGACAACTTTATTAACAACTCTAACAATTCTATTGACAATTCTAACAACTCTATTGACAACTCTAACAAAATTGAGAATTAATTTAAATTAACTAAATTATTCAATTATTTATCTCTAATTCAAAAGTTCTAAAAATATTATAGTAACAATATTAATTATTATTATTATTATTATTATTAATTAATACTAAGAATTATTATATATTACAAAACTAGAAACGTTAGTAACTACATCTATTGATAATGAAATCATTTATATGTTTACGGCTACAATGTATGCATTACTAAAGTGATACTACACTATTATTATACACCAAATGATCATGTCTTATCAGTTTGTTACAATATGTGCTAAATTGGTATAAAAGAATAACTACTTAGTATCGCTACAGCATATAACAAAATTGAATGAAACATATCGTTAAAGTACTGAAACACAATTGCTATATCTAACAATTGCTTATCCTACCGTACCGAAACAAAATAGATATATCTAACAATAAGACATAGGTGAAGGTAGAGAAAATACAAAAAAGAGTGATTTGAATTGGGTTTATAGAAAATATTCTCTTTTAGAAATCCTAATCACTCAAATAATGAAAGTAATAAGGATAATGAAGAGCAAAGGACACAAAAGATTTATTCAGATTCACTTTAACAAGGTTAATCTTGTCCACGCCCTCAAGGATGATTTTTCCTTAGTCAAAGACTTAATCCACTATAAACAAACTGATTACAAGTGCATGGACAATTGCCGGTGACTAACAAACAATGACACGTTCAGTGATCTCGACGGATATAACGTTCATTGATCTAATAGAATCTGATCACTTAAGATCTCCTATCAGAATTTTCCACAATGACCGCATCCACTGTCTTCTTGAGATCAGACCTTTATCCAGTCACTTAAGGAACCTTTCAAGAATATGTTCAGTGATCCGATTTAACGAATATAACAACCATTGACCCAACAGAATCTGATCACTTAAGATCTCCTATTAGGATTTCTCACAATGACCAACAGTCACTGTCTATTTTACCTTTACTCGGTCACTCGAGGAATCAATCAACAACAATTAATAAAGGTTTTTGTGTTTACATGATTGCTTCTTCTAAGCAGATTACACAAGTGATTTTAAGCGCATATTGTTTAACACATTTTCGAGCAACAACTCTAGTGTTAAAACAATTTACATGAAGAGATCAGAACTATAACACAATACGAGCAAAAACTCTTATATACATTACAATATTCTATCAAGATGTATTTGATCAGAAGTTGGGTATCATCTTGTAGTGTTCTTCTTCTTCATCTTTTTGTTGAGTAAGTTACGAGCAATAACTCCTTGCTTCTTCTGAAATCTACCAAGATGTATATGATAATATTTTGTATAGCATCTTGTAGTCTTCTTCTTGTTCTTTCTTTCTTATCTCTCATTTTTGTGTAGTGGTCTTCAGCATGTTTAGCATTGCAGCTTTGACAGCTTCAGCATACACAATTTTTTAGCTTGATGGTCAAGGGCACTTTACTTCAAGTCTTTGATCTTCTTTTATAGCCGAGAGAGAGAGAGAGAGAGAGAGAGAGAGAGAGAGAGAGAGAGAGAGAGAGAGAGAGAGAGAGAGAGAGAGAGAGAGAGAGAGAGAGAGAGAGAGAGAGAGAGAGTAGAGAGAGAGAGAGAGAGAGAGAGATTGTGAGGATAGAAAAGTATTTACTCGCATCAATGGTTAGTTGTCAACGGATAAAATAAGGTGTAAGAGTTTAGACAATATAAAATAATATTTTCCATAGCTTGTTCTTTTTCAATGCTAGCTTTCCAACTTTTCTCTAAATAATGTTTTTCTAATAGGCTTGTAAATAGAGACTCGTTAGGAAAAGAAAGTAATTGTAAATCCAGTTGTTTATTCTCAACAGTCACAATGAGAGTGATTGACAATACAATACGAAAGAACTGTCCTTACACCACCCTAGAGGGCAGAGGTCACATAGTATATTTTGTACCTTTTGTACACTATCACACAATACCATTTAGAACTTCTTCTTATCTTCAGAGGCTTCAAATAATTTGAATGTTTGAAGCCTGTTGCAGAAGAATCACTCTTAAGTCTTAGAACCAAAGTCTTGGAGTCTTCAGAACTTGTCCTATTAGAACCTCATCTTCAGAGTCTTCAGCACTTGGTTGTAAGAACTTGCTTTTCTTCAGATCATCAAAACTTGTTTAAACCTCGTCTTCATAATCTTCAGAACTTGTAAGACACAAAAGAAAAGCTTTAGAAGGCCTCAAAAGCTTAACCACCAATCATAATCAGAACCTCTTGTACTAACGTCCCTAAGAACCGTTGCATAAGATGAATTCCAGAATCTTGACTTCAATTGTAACACATAACCACATGTTTTTTTTCTAGTAGTGCCTATGTTCAGAACCTTATGACGTCACACGCCTTAATACCAGAATTAGAACATTACAACAGTAGATACACACTAGAACGAAACCATTTAGAGTATACAATTTTTCTTAATGATACCTTGTAAAGTTATCATCAAAGTCTTAAGGCCAGATGTAGAAACACTTCTTGTTCTTACAATCTCCCCCTTTTTTATGATGAAAAAACCATGTGTTTTAATAAATAGTTTATACACGGTAATCACTATAACTGACAAATTCAGAGTTAAGCTCACAGCTCCCACTAAATCTGTTAATCTCAAAATTTCATTTATGCTTGTTTAGAGTCTCCCCCTGAGCCCAATACTCACAAAATAAATTTTGAGTTTTCAGAACATAGAAATAGAGAAGGAACACTTCTCTACAACAACTCATTAGAGTCTGACTAGAACACCTAGTCTTCATCTCAGAACCTAGTTACTATCAGAACTTGATGAAGAATCAAAACTTGATTTTGAGCCTGATTGAATAATGCCATGCATAATTTATCAGTACTTCTATTTCTTGATTCTAATATCACAACCAAAATATTATACTTCTATAGAAGTTCACTACTTCTCAAGCATCAGCATTTGATTAGATATATTCCAATTTATCATTCATTCAAAAAGTTCACAACTTCTGAATAGAACATAAATTGCAGAGGCACACATATCAGATCATATCTTCTGAGTGGCATCTCTATATCAGAGCATGCATCAATAATGTTGACTTGACTTCCTTTCAGGAAATAAAAACTTCTGAAGCTTTAAGTCTGAATTCCATACTTTCAGATAGTTCACAACTTCTGAACAATATGATATCAAGCAAGATTACCTTACTTTCAGTAAGTTTATAACTTATGAATTATGTTTGATGCATCTGTTTGAATATTCATATATTCAGAAAGTGTACAACTTCTTATATATGAAATCATATTTCATTTCATCCATAAGGTTCTCAACCTTAGCATCAGGATCTTCATATTCAATCCGTTTTTAGAATACTGAGTGAACTTATTCAAAGTTCTTGGAATGAAACATCAAACAAAAAGTTAGAAGCAACATCATTATATATGTTTGAGTTTAAGATTATTAAAATCACTTTACTTTCTCCCTCTTTGTCAGAAATAAAAATTGTAATAAAGAGAACAAAAAAATAAACTTTGAAGATAACCAACAAAAGAAATAAATTTTATTGATTGAAAAAGAAGAAGTATAAACTCGATAGAATAACTAGACAAAAAGAAACCTAGACAGTAAACAAACATCTTTTAACCCTCAAAATCTTCACACTTTTTCTTCACCAGACCATTCGCAGGACCACTTCTCCGAATGCATTCAAAAATTCCTTTTTAAAGAAGATCTCAGAGAGAAATCTTCCTAAATGTATGAAAGACTTAAATTCATTTTTGGAGAGCGTGATGGATTTTTTTAAAAAAATTGAAGATGGTCTGTGGCATACTTATCCGGATGTCATTGACCAGCAAAAATATGAGAATCCGATCTTCATATCACATAATATTTTTGTGAACTCTTCTAGGACGAAAATTGGTTAGAAGAAACTTGAACCAACTTTTTGGAATGGGAAGAAGAGTTTCTGGATTATTAGGCTCGTAACTGGATGTTGAGTTGTGGAGAGTCGAGAGCTCTTCATCAAGATAATATCGACTCTTAACATGTTCAACAATAAAGCCAATGTTCTCACAACCAGAAGCAAGGACAATTGAAAAAAGGGTGATGGTTATGGGAACACTGAAGACACGGGAAGCAATGGAACATCCTTCACACACAACATATTCATTTTTACAGAAGTTTTTGACAATATTTGTGTAGTCAGGTTTATCCAACATGGTGAAGTAATTTGTCCATTCTTAAATTAGATGACTGAGGTGATATTACAAGCAATTAGACTGTTACCAAGATGACGAAGCTTGATTTGTTCTTCAGTTATGACTTCAAGAAGACTCTCATCTCCATGGAAGGTAACTAGAGACATGATGGGAGAAGAGGGAGAATATAAGATTTACGTGATAATAAAATCATTCAATGATTTCAAGGGAATAGAAAAGAGATGTATATACAGATAGAAGATGGAAGACGTGACTGACTGGACAAATGACATAGGTAGAGAAGCGTATAACACATAAG